>CM060846.1:177631040-180031040 GCA_030762175.1 Metallyticus violacea | reverse complement strand
TAATATATCTATAATATTATTATTTTATGTAGAAATGTATATCTGTACACATAGAGATATTCCAAATGACTGTAACGTCTTAGAGAGTTCGCTGTCTTTTTCCTACGTTAAGTCATAAGATTCCAATGCAGCAGCTCGGTTTTTTAATTCTCTATCCTTAGGATATAACATTTCTTCATTTTCATAAAACTACACAATTATAAGATACAGAAAACGATTATTATGTATATATTTTCAAAGATATTTGATATTTTAATATTAATAATTACCTCTAATCGGAATAACCTAATGATTGACATTTTAAGTTTATCCAAAAACATAAGTTTTCAACAACATACATCATATGACTAAGTACTTCGAAATACAAAAATTTAATTATCATTGTAACATTAAGACTTAATGTAATTTGTAATTAAAACATCACAAATTTAATTACTTGAATTTCACCCTGATTACTACTGAAGCAATACAAATATGTCGTCATATAAAATGGCATATAAAGGTGAAACTTGTTCAGCAATTTATAAACAACCAGATGTGCAGGAAAGTTAACAATCATATTACGTGCATAAAGTTTATGTTTCTTATTCTAAAAAGTTGTTAAATTAATACTTTAATGTGGAACAAAGTTGTAATGACACGCATCAACTCGTCTTCCGAAATTTATTCAATTTAAACTTAAAGGCAAACTAGGCCATGGTGTTCACAAATTGCATAAAGGTGATCATGATAATTAAGTAAATGTTTGTTATTGGGTTTTACAACGTTAACGATAAAGTAATTGATCCACGATTAATATTCTTTGCTCATGAAGCATGGTTCCACATACGTGATCATTTTTTGACGAAAAATCAGGCGTTGGAGTAGAGAAAATTCCTATTTTATAGGCGAAATTCCCTTGCTTGGTGAGAAAACTGTTAAGTTGCGCAGTAAGTACATACAAAGTAATAGAATCTCTCCCTTTTTAGACTACCATAAATATAAAAAAATGAGGAATGACAGGCAGACAGTATGTGATTTTTATTTATAGGGGAAGTTAAAAATTTAAGAATAGAGCAATCACCCACACATTAGAAGAACTGAAAGAAAATATCCTGTCAAAATTTACGCAAATGCCAAAGATAGTGAGTGTGCATGATCATTTTCTAAAAAGATAGCAGAATGTGTATTGCAGAACTACATTTGTAACATCTCCTGCCATAAAGTATGTTCTTATTTTTATTGCAAAATGTATTGTATTTACGAAAACTTGAATCATTGGCATAAGTTTCACCGGGAATGCCCCTCTGACTGCCAACTTGCCAACGGCCTTGAAAGGGGTGACAAAACATGAAAGACCCAGCGACAGCAAAATATAAGAAATATTACTCATGCAACGCTTATAGATTTGAGTTTCATATTGTATGTGTATATGTCAAATTACGCTTTCTCATGTGCACCATTCACTAATGCAGCATCATACAAAGATCTGCCAATGTTAGTATGAGAAGCTCTTGAGTTATTGTATAGACTGTCATTTTACAGCAGCTAAAATTCTCTGATTATCACGTCAATGACGGCGAGTAACGTGTTAATCTGTGCAATTATTAACTATAAATGTGCTATGCATACAAATTTTGTTTTAAAAAGTGGCCCACAAGTGACTATATTGCCTGCAGCCGACATTATCGAATTGTCTCTCCACTTATTTCAGTTTTGTTTTTGCGTGGCATCAGAATTGTGTATTATTCTGCCATTCACTGAGATGAAATTAAGGGTATTTTCATTGGTAGATAAAATATTCCATCTACAGCGTGCTTCAAATTTATAGAATTTCAATTAAAGAAGGGCTGAAAGAATTAATCATTATCATCTGTCATCGGAAAGTTAAATTTTTCTCATCACGCAACACTCTCTTGATAAGGGGAATGCGACATTAATATATATAATCACAAAGTATGTGGAGAATGCTGTTAGCGCCGCTTATTGCTCTGAACGGTTTCCCTTATTGCTCTGAACGGTTTTCTGCTAAGAAAATCATTGTCTAGTTAATGTCAAAAACTCACTCAAACTTTACACACACACACACACACACACACCTGAAATCAGATTTAAACTCACAGTAAATTGGAACTGTTACATTGAGAAATTAAAAATGGAATTAAATAGAATGGGTAAACTACTACGGAAGATCTCATAAATCTCTGATTTTGGTATCTGGTTGTGCACAGTCATAAAATATCATGTACTGTTGACTATAACGTATACTTTAACACTTAGTAAATTGCACGGCCAGGTGTAAGATTATCATAAATTCAATCGGAAGTAATTGGTTTGTATATAATAGTAAAATCTTGGCATTTAGAACACGTATATAACCATGTGTTTACTGTCCCACTGGTGGCCGAGGCCATTAACCTCTAAACTTGCTAGCGGGACGTCTGGGTTTCGAATTCCGCCAGGATTTTTCATCCCTCACCGAGGGTTCTTCCTGATTTTCCTCATTCCTCACAAATGACAAATTACTAGTAGATAACGGAAACTTAGGTATGAAAAGTTTCTTTTTATTAAAAGACATATTCGAATTAATTATTTCATCTCATGTATCATTTACCGCCTGGGATTTCAGAGCACTAAAAACGGACATTAAACACTTTGCTAAAAAAAATGCTTATATAACGATAAAGTAAGAAAATGTTCTTCAAAATGCCAACAGAAATTATAGAGTATTTTGATACCTAAACACATTAATAAAAAATTTTTGTGAAATAGATTAATGTAATATATTTGTGGTAGTTTGACAATGAAAAGCTATTTACACCTTAAAATGCAACCAAGCGTAATTTCACACGTTATTCTTTCACATAGTGAAAAATCAATCACAGTATCTATGTTGCTTATCTTTAGAATGCATATTTACTGGAGTTTATATACGATATACGATTATGGTTCATCTATTGTAAGTATATAAAGATTATATTTACGAATCTTCCCTGCGCGTATATCCATATTTGAGGCAAAACTATCTCCCAGTGAGCAATGCTCTAGCAATAGCGATCGCTATAAAATGCTTTAAAAGTAAATCCATGTACCCATTGCAAATTCTTGAACTATAAGCAGAACTCACTTTAAGTACTGCGATCTGTGTAGCAACAAATTTACATAAATACACAATCTTTGACAATAGCTATTATTGCTCCCAGTGTAACATTTGTGAACCTACACCAAAAAAGCATTGAAAAACACGTTTCAGAATATGTTAACCTAACCGTGGTTGTGACTGAAGCAAAAGGTAACTAAAAGAGAGAGAGAGCTATTTAAATAAAATAGTTCACTAAAACTCAATAATATATCATATACTTACCTCCAAATTTTATTGTGATATTTTTCTCCGTAAAACGCCGCAAATTATAATTAGAGAGCTTAATTCCTTCACCCTTCTCTCCGGTATGAACAAATTGCACCAAAATTCGCTAATAGAAAATCTACTTACCTATGATCTCCGTGATGATGTTCATTTTTCTGTAAAGCATGCGAATTTTCACTTAAGAGTTCCGCTCAATCATTCTTAACTTCCCTGTAAATACATCTTCGAGATTGTTCAGGCGTTTGCGCTGCATGCTTTGAAGTAACCGTTTCTTCAGAGATCATTGCTGGACATTTTCGGCGTTTAATACAAAAAAACAATATCGCTTCAATTCAATGCCAAGTAAATGACCTATAATTAAATTACAGTATGCTTTTGTTTGTTCCAACTGGAACAAAGGGTAAGTAAATGGAGCTATCTAGTGAGCAACATCAGCGTTTTACAGTAAAACTTATATTTTGGATGTAAGTTAGTTATAACTGACTATTTCCCCCGAACCTTTTGGTGTTCCTTGATAGTTAGAATATGTTTCCATGTTACATCGCGTCTTTGAATATACTTTGTTCACGTTTCACATAAACTATCATATTCTTTCTCAAAACTGTGATCAAAGTGTCGATAGGATGTTGAATGAGATGCAACTAATGAATCGGTCATTTAGGAGATGTTTCTAAATATTGATGATATGCATATCCGGGAATCTGTGCAGTATCTTCTTGTTTTTGTGTATTCCCATGACTTCTCTGATATTTTTCTGGTAAAATTTTCTATTTTGCTAATATAGTGTCTCTGTCGAAGTCAATATAATGTTGGTTCTGGATGGAATATTCTACCACCACCAATTTTTGCTCTTCATATGGCAGAAAGTTTACTAACCTGAAATAAAATTTACTCCTAAACTATTTAGACACGTTTTTTTTTTTTTTTTTTTTTTTCATTTTCCTAAAATATTCCAAAATAGAAGAAGAGAATTTCAAATATGGTGGAAGAAATATGCCCAAGAATCAATGCAAAGATAGTGTGATGATGATGCTGGTTTTCATTAAATGACTGTAGAGATGTTATTCAAAGTAATGTGCTAATATGAGTACAATTGAAATCATGCACAGTGCTGTGTTTCAGTTATATTTGTACTAACCACTACATCATTGTGCCAATATATAAAGAAAGAGTTATCCTCTAAAGTATATAGTTGGTGGGTTTTTAACATATTCCTCCATAGCTAATGAATTTTATATACAACTGTCCAACAAAACCTTGTATAAGCCCCTGCAAACTACAATTCCTTCTCTTTAACGCTCTTAAGCGCGCCGGGCAAATTGCAGTTAAAAAATGCAATTTATTGCCATAATTTTTTTTGTTTTCCTCAGGCAATCTATATAGTTTGAATGACTTCATCTAACATGTGCGGTTTGTATAACGACATAGCATAGAATACATTTATGTATTTGAGATTAATTTCGTATTTCCAGTCATCATTTCTAAAGGTTGAAAGTTGTAATTTTAGAAGAGGTACGTTAAATGTGCTTTGTAAGACGGACAAAGCCGGAAGTAGAATCTCATTCTTTTCCGGTATCAAGGACAACTCTTATTTATGGATTGCGTGCAGTCTGATTGTTTTTGGTACATATGTACATATCACTTTAGTGCGTGTGGAAAATCTTTTCATGTACGAAAGGCCCATGTTTAGTACATTGCCTAGCAACATAAGCCGTAAAGCTTTTATATATTTTCCACGTGAATTTCTGTACCCTTATTTTAGGAATATGTAACAACTTGAGTAATATGCATCTAAATGGATATAAACACTGAAAAATTCCAGGTCTCTTATACTTTCAATTTTGCGCAAACATTATTTTTCATTGCAAAAACATAAAATATCATTCCAATTTCAAAAATGTTTTTGCAAATAAAACCAAACTTCATGTCATTATATTATTTAAAATTGGCCAGTTAAAGAGCATAATGTTCAACGCATCTCGTCGTCCATTACGATATCGGGCAGTTTTGAGTATCAAAGTAATATTCGCATTTTAATAACTTAATAAATATACTGTAATATTCATTGGATCTATATAAATATAATATGATTCGGTTATAAAAAAAATACTGTAAGACATTCCTGACTTGGCATTACTCAGTGCTACGCTATGTCAGATAATGTATCTCACGACGTACATAGTGTACCTAAACCATTTCATCCCTTTTATAGAACATTGCGGATAATGCTGCATTATTTTTTATTAGGAATGGTAATGCATTATCGTATTCCAATTCTCGCCTAAGGTTGTTTTTGCTTCCGTTGATAGTCGATTCTAAAGATATAATATTTTCTGTATGGAGTTGTTATTCTTCTTCTGTCCTCTAACGGCCTCTAACGGGCCTATTGTACATATGGACCCCGATGAGACCCAAACGGTAGGAATGGTTAGAATTAACGATAAATAGGACGATCAGGAAGTCAAGGGGGCAATTTCCTAATAAGTTCGAGACGCCGGCAGGCCCTCTTGAATCACTCCCGTTCTACCAGAGTCTCAGATGCCCCGAGGTATCCCGAGGCGGCTCCCAAAACGAACCCACCAGGACTAGGATAGGAACACCAAGCCTATCAACCTAGTCACCGCCTCAAACAGCACACCCTCAGACTTCGGCCTTATAATTGATGCCTTTGGCCTTTGAATTAAATTAAAGGAAATGGGAGAAAGGAATATTCGTGAAATATAAGTATACATTCCAGCATTCGCCTAAGTAATGCAACTCTCAAACGTTACGGCCTAAACTAGTCCCCTCGTTTCAGTAGGAAGTTACTTTTATAATAAATTCTAATATTGGACAATTAGCTTTTTTAATTCGATGCAGCATTACCCCAATTTCGAAGCTAGGGTGTTAGCGTGGCAACCCAAGTTTACTTCAGATAGTACATGGAAACATCAAGATGTTCTTTACCATACCAATCGTCACTTGCCAATTCTATATCCCATGTGCACTGAGCATTTTTACATTTTTAAACAAACCGATTTCCTGTTGTTCAAGCGTCGCAATTCAATCAGAATCTTGCAGCAACACTTCTTACCCGGTTCACTATTGTCATAGGGTATGCTAACATAAATGTGTGGCATCAGTACTAGTTTAAAATTCAAATCCCCTAATTTTCATGACTGAAAATTTCTATTATTTTTATCCGAGGAGAGCAAAAGCAATCTGCTGCTTTCACGACATTTCAGCTTAGCATATTGTGTCAAGTAATTTTTTCAAAGATAAAATTCAAGTAAGTTCGTCTGTAAAAGTTTCGTGATAGTTATTTGTACTATAAGGGCTCAATTCCGCCGAGTCATTAGCACAGTAACCTTAGTGGCTCAGATTAGGGGCGTGGAAAATAAATAAAACAGTTAATGCTTTCGGGGAAAGAATTTACCCACTTTGGAGAGAAAGCATATTCTTACAGAATGTAGGGAAACAAGAGATTTTAAGAAATGAGCATTTACTACCATAATTTATGAATTCCAATAAGAAGTCTGAATTCCTGCCTGGAAGTATTGGTGTATGAGAAATACACACACACAAATAGGGAATATTGATATAAAAGACCCGACAAAGAAGGCAAATGACTTTAAAGAAGAGAGGAAAGCTGGGAAAAGGGAGTGAGTAAAGAGTAAGGGACTCGGGGGTAAGGGTTCTATTCGTATTTGTATTGATATTTATATATAATTACTCATAGAAAACGTGTGATTAATGTACGAGGTGGTATCCACAATATTCAGGACTGGTGCTGCCATCTCGACAATAGTTGCAGTAGAGTTTTGTACCGCTAGTTGGCAACACTAGCACATCTGATGAGTGAGTGTTTAAAGTTTCATGCAGCTGGGTAGATGTGTCGAGATTCTATAGTGTTTTTCATGATACTCTGTGAGTAGTGTGTGGCGATTTTACGATGGATCCAAGATTAGAACAGAGAATCTACATCATATTCTGTGCAACCATCGGGGAAAATGCTACGGAGACCCTCGCAATGATTCAACAAGTATTTGGGGGACAAAGCGTCAGTCGTACACGTGTGTTTGAGTGGTTTGCTCGGTTCAGGGCCGTCCGTACAGCTATTGAAGACGATGCTCAAACCGGTACGCCAGATAGCTGCACAACGCCTGACATTGTTGCAAATGTTCAACACTTCGTTCGTGAGAATCGACGTCATACCATTGAATACCTTGCTCATGAAGTGGGAATTGGTTATGGGATGTGCCAACGAATTTTAACTTATGAATTGGGCATGCATCGTGTCGCCGCAAAATTTGTGCGAAGGATCCTGACTGTTGATCAGAAGGCGCAGAGTGTAGAAGTTTGCACGCAGCTTCGTCAGGCCGTATCCGATGACCCAACCTTCTTGTTCAGGGTCATCACCGACGACGAGAGCTGGATGTACGCTTATGAACCTGAGACAAAACAACAATCCTCCCAGGGGAAGAGCCCGAACTCACCAATACCAAAAAAAGAGCGAGACAAGTTGAGAGCAGGGCACAAAGAATTCGTCCCACCCATTCGTGAAAATGTGCTGAGACGACGGCCCGAACTTTGGCGACAAGGGAACTGGCTATTGCATCACGATAATGCGTCCTGTCACAATTCCTTGTTCACCAGGAGTTCTTGACGAAAAACGACATGACAGTTGTTCCCCATTCACCGTACCCTGAGACATCGCTCTATTCCCAAAATGAAAATTAACTTGAAAGGACGTCGCTTCTACACAATTGAGAGGATTCAAGAAGAAACGCTGCCTGCGCTAAGAAAGGGTGAACATGGAAAATGGCAGAATCGCTGGGACTGGTATATACGTATGGAAGGAAACTACTTTCCGGGTAAGTAAGTTTTTGACAAGATGCCAGCACCAACCCGAATATTCTGGATACCCCCTTGCATATGGATGTGTTTATATATATAACAGTTATACTTACGTGTACGCCCTTTAAAACTGCTACAATAAAAAAAGTGATTTACTACTACTATTACTACTACTACTACTACTACTACTACTACTACTACTACTACTACTACTACTACTGCTGCTGCTGCTACTGCTACTACTACTACTATATTACTACTACTATTAAGTAGTACTAAGTAGTAGTAGCAGCAGCAGCAGTAGTAGTATTAGTAGTAGTAGTAATAGTACTGGTGGTACCAGGGTGGTAGGGTATCTAATAGAGTCGTGGAAAGATAAGAGTGTGAGCGGCTTTAAATTTGCGAGGTCATTCATCATGCTGCATGCCTGCATGTTACTCATGATAAACGGAGCCCGAATATGAGACTCGGTATACGGCAATATTGTACTGTATTCGCTAGACGTATCAGATTAACGAGTAAGTTTAAATTCTAATGATCCCCTTTTTATTCATAACCATTATAGACGCCTTAAACCATTAATTAAAAAACTGATCTTGCACACATTTAGAAGCAATTCTAAATTGAAACATTACTTTTTACGTTGGTATTACAAAATATAAAGTATATTACATTTAGTTTATATGTGTATTGTTTAACATTTAATAGTACATAATTTAGATTTATTGTAAATACGTCCATTTTTAAAAGTTGATATGGGTCAGTTTATTTTTGTGTTGTTAACATTGATGTATAATTTTTAATATATTACGTGAAATTTCGCCTTAAATACTTTATAAAAGATTTATAGATCTAGATATTTTGCACACTATGTTGGCATATTGGAGTTCACGCGTAAAGAGACGATTGAAACTCCAATATGGAATCTTGTTTTCATTTAGAGTCTGATATTTGAAAATAGTCATAAATACTGGCTATAGGTGAATTAAAACTTTTTGAAACATAGTACGCAGGCGAACAAAATCGAGCACATCAGGTTTTATCACAAATCCAGTTCCTTGTTGCTGGTTATAGACAGATCCTAAGCGACCCATTCCCAGCTTCTATATGCCACCTCCTCCAGGCATGGCAAGTTCCACAAAGTGGTATTACACCTGCTTTGAGTGAATGTTTATCAGAATATATTGAACAGGAAGTAAGTTAAAGATTCAGCAATTTTCGCTCCAGCTTAGGGCTGGCGAATAAGATAGCGGGCGGTTTAAAAGTTGCAAAATAAATTTTGTCACGTTGTTGTGTATGTATAGTATTTTTATTTTTCATTTATTTTCCTTAACGTTTCATTCTTTTAGTAATATTTTAAAATCTAATTATTCTTTATTATATTATTTTGATGGTAAAATTTCCTTTGCTATTTTTGTTTTAGTTTAGCAGTGTTTATTCGTGCCTTTAAAAACAATATGGATTCATTTTATATAGTCAAACTGACTAATTACACCATTTTAGTAGTTAAGCACAACTTTCCCGAATAACCTTTGCATTGCCAAGATATGGTTATGGGAAAACATTCTGGGTGCGTCGCAGCTTCTCAGCTTAACAGCTTAATGTAGACATTTATTTAAATTTGCTTCATGGCTTGCACAAATACAATCGTGCTAGCGTGCGGACTGCTAAAATGTATCCAAAAAAGAAAGAACTTGTATGCATTTGTTGTGCGATCTGACGTCAAAGAATTCGAAACTCTTTTTTGATGCGGTCTACATGATTTTATATTCACTGTCCAATTATACCGTCATTCCTTCCGGTATATGACACTCAGATCCTCTACAAAATAGGGGGTGGTATCTACCGTCCCCTTACTAGTGACACTGTTGAACTCTACATCTCCGCATCGCATGTGGAGAGTTAAGATTTTCACCATTTCTATCTGGCTAGTTCCTTGTTCACAGGCAAAGAAGGCGTGCAACATATTAAAGTCAACAAAAATGGTAGCAAATCCAAAAATTCATCATAGCTATAACGAGAGAGAGAGACAGAGAGAGAGACAGAGAGAGAAAGGAAAGAATCGCCGAAGGAATACATGGAAGAATTGTTTCATAAAATGTAAACAATAAATATACCAAGAAAGAGATGGAAATGGAATGCAGAAGTCTGAATCAACCTGACAATATTTGTACATGAGCTAGCAACTAGCACGCCGCCGAAGTATTTCATAAAAATTACAAATTATATTACAAACATATAGCATACAAGTACTTTGAAAATACTGGTCTGCTGGTAGAGTGTGCAGCACAATCATAATTTTTCAAATATTCTTTTTTACACAAATATCCTTAAATGCTAATTGGTCTGTACGCAGCCGTTCAGTCCTTCATGATGAGGGAGAGGTTTGCCGGGCGCTATTCATAACTGGCTTGTATTTAAGCGCATGATTAACCGTAAATTCCATAGAACCCATCAACCGGCTGGTCAATCTATGTAGCCAAGTGCCATGTAAAGCAGTTTAAGGAATATCATTTACCTCGTCATATATGGTACTAAAGGGGGCTATAATTGTGTTTACTATTTTAATCAATATTTTCTTATTGATGACATCTCTCCATCAGTGTTTTAATATAACCTGAGTACACGTATCAGACATGTTGAAAATATTCAATAATAACAAATGCAAAAAATAATTATCTGTTAAATTCACATATTGACATTTGAATATATATGTATGTGTTATTCTTTTGTTTCTCTAGGAAGCTTTCACAATGATACGTGCACAGTCAAATATTTTAAGCATGTGAAATTTTGTAATTTTGAAATTTTGAAGTAAAAATGTCAACTTGTTACATATAAAGTCATACGTCAGCTGTCAAATCATCTGGAAAATTACAATAAAAATAAAATATGGCTAAAATAAAACCAAAATAATTCAGAACATTAATTATTTGGCATTCCATGTGTTTGCAGTGAGAAGAAATGACGTTCACCAGTATCTGCCTCACAAGGAAAACCATAAGCAAAACCGTGCTAAAATTTACTTAAAGAGGATTTACTTACTATTTAACCTAATAGTGATATTCGGGTTTCTGCTAACCTTTGCAGGTGACCAGTAGTGGTCTCTGACACCAAGTGCCAACTGTGCACTGCGCTGTACAATGGTGTCTGGCTCACCAGAAGGCGAGATGTTGCCGCTGAAGTCATAGGTAAGTGCTTGGCATATTACTGCATATATGTTTTGATTTGTATATTCAAACAGGTGAGAAGTGTGACTGAACGGAGTCCTTTAGTGAGAAATTGCGGCAGTTGCAGAAAAACGAATGTCACCACTGGATTCAGTGGCAAGTTAAATAGCTTATAACTCAATGTTTGTACTCATATGATTTTTCGAACCCAAGGCCTATCTTGCAAGTAGAATCCCAACGGAGAATCAGCATCATACTGAAGCAGGAAATAATGCTGCCTTTATTTATTTAATATCTAAAGGCTGCAGAGCTATATTTATAAAGGCATTAGATTTGATAAGGATAATTATTATGTATAGGTATAAGAAATGTTTTAGAGATAGGTATCAGAAATAGAAATAATTTGTAACTTGTAACTTACAAAACGGTTTTGTATACATTTTGTAGTTAAGATGTTAGAGAGAGACAGAGAGTATACCTGACTCCACTCACTGACCGCTCCTTAGACAAGGCTGAGGAAAGGGTAAACTATCTTTTGTTAGGTCACGAACCTTCTACCCAGGAAATACTTAGGAGTTGACAATAAGAGAAACATGTGGCCGTAACGGGACAGTATTTAACAAAGTCAGACTTAAAAATATTTTAAGAGAAAATGAAAATGTCAGAACGGAGACGAAAATGTTTTATTACAGGAAAGCCGAAAACACGTGCGTTATCTCCGGGAACATTTAGGAATCTACAAACTAAGGAAGGCAAAAGATTTTCAATAGAAATCAGAATGTAAGGAAAGGGCCGAAATTTATGACAGCTTGTTCTGGGAAAATTCAAGTTCGTGGGAAGACGTTAGATCAGGGGGGAAAGAATAATTCTAGCCAATGGTCTTGGGATAAAAGTTAACGAATCAGAAGAACTTAGATACCAATAAATAATTTTAGGATAGCCAATGATGAAAGTACAACACAGAAATAGGTAAAATACGAGGGAATTTAATTTAGCGAAAGGCGTGGCGATGTAGTAGAAAAACTAGGGTACAGAAGGCAGAGAGGAATTCACGCATTCGGTAGAGACACATTCAGAGGCGCATTTCACACTCGTAGAAGTCGGACATTCATAGATTCAGAGGGGCATTCAGACATCCAGATATTCACTCAGGAAGCCAGTCTAAGAGAGTAGCGAAGTCAGCGGCGAACAGTCAGGAAGTACTTTACATGTGAATAAAAATATTTTAAACAAGTCAACCTTGTGTATCTTTTGGGCAACACATTTCTCGTTCCCGTGGATCTATACTGATCCCGAAACACTCCAGTGGACCCTGAGATAAAATTCAACAGAATTGGAGCAAACGACCATCAGTGAGCAGCCCGGGCAGACATCGAAACCACCATCAGCTCAGCGATTAACTACGCCCCCGCACCTTTAATTACTGCTCCAATACTACTTTAGTTACAATAGGGTATTCCCCAGTATCGCTTATATTTAACATTTACAGCTATGTGTAATGAAATATAATAAGGTTCATAAAACGTAACTGGACGTGCTGGTACTGTGGGTCCCTTTTCCAGATAGTTTATTATATTAGCGACATTCGGGGGTTGGCAATCCCGCAACACGCGGCTGCATTACCGACTTGCGTAACCGAATACGAACCTTCGGTGATAATCGTTTCCGCGACAAACCCATCCGGAGAAGGGATGTTATTTTTGGGTTAAAGGATTTTTCATGTTTGGGTGTTAAATGTTTTTGGCGAAAGTTTTTTGTTGTTCGACCTTCGGGGTTTTTATGTCAGTTTGGGCATTATTTTGTTGTTGTTGGAAATTTATTGGTATTAATTTTGGAGGAGCAGTAATATGCAAAAATGTGATAGTTATGCAACAATCTTTAAGTGCAAGTGACATTGTAATTATGCAAAAACATTTGTTAAAATGTCATAAAATAACTTTAAATTCCAACGAACCTGTAATTATACAAAATTCATTCTTAAAATATAATAAAATATATTTAAATGCAAATAAGAAGGTATTTATGATGAAACCTTTGTTAAAATATGAATTACAATGTTAACAAACAGTTTGCAGTCTTTGAAAGCGAAGGAATGTTGCAATTGCCAATGATAAAATGCAAATTGCATCAATAAAATGTGAAATATTTCATTGAAATACAATTGCTCTCGTAATTATGCGATAAATATTTTAAATCCAAATTACATTGTAATTATGCAAAACAAAGTGTTAAAATGCGAATTACATTATATAAATACAGTCCAACCCCGCCGACTTACTGACAGTTGGTGAAAGTTGTGTTGGTATGTACCTGTCTGCAATCTGGTTTCTACCTGTACAGGCGCCATCTGTCTGAAAGCTTTTAACCAGGTACTTTTATTGTTTCCCGGTTAAATCCCCTCCCTTGTTTTGTACATTCCGGTCTTAAAAAGGTTTTCTGTGAATGTTTAGGGCGGGCATATTTTATTGTTTCCTCTGTTAAGAGCATTTCCACATTTTTTGCGAATTTCTGCCTAAAAAGTATTTTTTCTGTTTACGTTTAGGTCAGGTTTTTCTTTTCTCTTAAAAACATTCGAACTTTTTTTTGTGAATTCCATTCTTAAAAGGTTGTGCGTTTTAGGGGCCTGGTTTATTTTATTGTATTTCCTCTTAAAATAATTTACGAAATCCAGTCTCAAAAGAAATTTTCTGTTGTGCGTTTATGGTCGGTATATTTCATTTGTTTGGGCAGCCTGTTAATGGATTTTTCCATGTTTTAAGAATATCTGCCTTAAAAGGATTTTTCTTAGGGTAAGGGGATGTGAAAAAACTCTCATTGGTTGAAAATCAAGTGGGAGGCAGCAGAAAATCCAATCTCATTCGCTGATGGCTCGCATATGTGACTTACTCTTGGAAAATTATTAATTTATTGATATGACAGAATTCATCAAGTGTGTATGTTTTTTTAAATAAGTATTGCATTTTTCATTTTAATGAACTACAAATATAGTATTGTCAACTAAACGTGAAATAGGGTAGTTGTAGAAATAAGTGTAGTAAACGTTGTGTCAGTTTTAGCTATTCCTATACCCCTGTCCCAGACTCTACGTGTTTTGTAAACTTTCCAAGTCAGTGAAGAACAACTTACTAGTGTCCTCGTTGTGGTATTTTAATCTAAAAAATGTCAAGTACACTTCAATGTAAAAATAATTTTACTTAATATTTCCATACCAATAGTTGTTTGTGAAAGGTTTTATTCACCAACGATAAGTTTGTCAGTTTTATACTTGAGGATATAGAATTTATAAACATTACAATGGAACAAAATGTGCATGTTCTACAAAATTCAATGTTTTATCCAAATTTTTTGTGTTGCCAAGCACTACGTACTTGTAACCTGTATAATATTAAATTTCTATTTCTACATATGTCTGAAAGTGCAAGTGTGCCAATTTCTTGTTTTATTGTGTTCTAATTTGTTAATTGTGAAATAAAATTTAGTCTAACACGATCTCTTACTGCTTTGGTTATTGCTAAAAATGTGATAAAATTACAATTTTGCTTCAAAATCAGATAAGGATGTTGTCACTATATGAAGAGTTTTGTAAGTGAATTCTTCATAAAAAGTGCTTTAAAAGCCATAGGATAAGTGGTGTCATATATTTCGCACGCCTATTAACTATAGTAAATGCAAAAATATATTTCTTACGAAAGTATTGAAATCGTACATGGCAAAGGAATAGGTTTTTTTTACCCTCTTCTCTTTAAAACCCTAAAATGTTCACCTTTCGCAAAAAATATCTATTAAAGTAACAAAAGGATACGCAAAAGTACTATGTAGTTTTTCACCATGTTTTAAAAGTAGAATACCTTTTATGCATGGATGTTATGTATATATGTGAGAATTCGTAACATCGTTTCAATTGAAATATATCAACATGGAATTCACACAAAGTTGTGTTTACAGTGATCTGGTTTGTTGGTGCATACAAAAAACATAATGAGTAACGTGATGGACATCAAATTGGCACCTCCAATAATTCAAAGACAATTATTAAAAGCACGAACCGTGGAGGGTGGATTAATATGGTACTTGGAGCAGAGATTGCCTCCTGATGTAGCAGTATCGAAAATATCAATATACTTTCTGTCTAATTTGGGGTTATTCTGTCAGAAATGATCATGAGAATATTCAAATGAATAAAATAAAAATATTTTTAATATCATTAATATAGAGCGAAAAAAACACATTGTGTTTTTCTTTTATAGATGTTGGCAATGGACTGGTGTTTGAAGATAAACATAAAAAGAGAGATAGATTTCGATGATAAAAATTAAAATGAACAATGGAAATTTTTATTTTATTTCATTAACAATGAATAGAAACAAAGTGAGTTTTTTTCTGATATGGAATTTCTCTATGGCCAGATATTTTGATGAAGAAAAAGAATAAAAAGAACAAAAGTTGGGCACACGTACATGTAGCAGATGCGCCAAAAATATTTAATAGCCATTACTATAGAGTTGTGATTTTACATGTGCTACGGTGTGTGAAAGCAGCGATATTAAATTTTACTCATCTGAATGGTTATGTAGAATAAAAATTAAATTTACCGTGATTTTCATATGTTTTGATACGGGAAATACCTGCCATAAAATCCTTGTGCCTCAGCAGAGATAATTAAATACAGCTACGATCTTTTTCCCAAGTTTTGAAACACTTACTTTCCATTCTATCATATATCTTAAAATCTTTACTGTGACCTGTTTGAAGAAAAAGAGAAACTTACATATGTTTTTTATGTCTGTTATAAGTTACTAAAAGAAAAAAGTTAAAATAATCCCTACACTTGGACACCATCCCTTCACCTCCAAAGTCACATGGATACCCGTCGTTCCTTTCACCGAATTGTGGTAAGTAAACATTGTAGAAAAGCGAGCCAGATCCAGCTGGTAGGTTATAGAGAGAAGTTGCTTCATGATAGTCTGATTCAGTACTGTATTTTACGCTTAGAAAAAAGCATTGAATACCCTTTTACTTTTCAGTATATTATTCCATTTCACGTTATAATTATTTGTTTACAATATGAGAGTCACATTAAACTTTTAAATAATTTATGAGCTGAAATTACATTATTATACAGATAGAAATTATACATGATGTTACATATTTGTTAAAAACCTGACTTTTGTAGAGATATAAATTAAAATCTAATACATTGATGAAAACACATTATTAAATAGATAGAAATTAAACAGAGTGTTATATATTTTGTGATGCCCTGGCGTAGTGACAAAGTATTTAGTTTTAAACTTTTTTCATATTAATTTGTTTTAAATGTTAGTTTGTTGCAGTACACGGCTAGTAAAGCACTACATTCATCGAAAGTTAAAGTGATAAAAATTTAGTGTACAACGATGATAAAAGTAAATGAAATGTTCCTTCTGTGCATAGGCTCTACAAAACGTTTAGTAATATTGATTGAGAAATAGGGGAAGGGGAAAAATATGAAATTTGGTGTAAATGTGTATTTTATTATAAGATACAAAATTAAAACACATTGTTATACATTTTGTGTAAAAATTCACATTTGCGCAAATATGCATTAAAATTGGGGTAAACATAGATAAAGTACATTTTTAGGTAGATATAAATGAAAACATACTGTTATAAATTTGGTAATAATTGTTACTTTTGGGAAATATATATTAAAATCTAAACTATTGCTGAAATCACAATTTTTAAAAACAATTGCTTTAGAAAATTATACTTACATTTTTGGTAAAAATCTTACTCTTTCGGTGATACTATAGAAAATTAAACATACATTTTGGTTAGAGACATTACTTTTCTGGTAAATACGCATTAAGGGGGCTAAAAGGCACATTAAGTACATTTTAGCCCTAAGTGATACTTTAGAAAATTAATTATACTTAATTAATTATACACTGTACTTTGCGGTGTTACTTTAAAAAATTAAAACATACACTTCAGTTAAAAAAAAAACGCACATAAGCATACCTTTTCTGGATAAAGGAATGTATAAGTTCCTTACATGTATAGTAGAAAGTTCTGTGTATCACTAGACGAGCGAAAACAATTCTTGTTTTACAACCTGATCATGCATACATTCACTCAATTAACGACATTTTCTGTTGTTTTCATAAACAACAAGAATAGAGTGGTCAATCGCGAAAACACTATGTTCAATAGAAGAAATGGAAGAGAGAAAATGTATATGCAATCCTCAAAAATAAGAATTTTAGAGACAGGAACGCAAGCAAAGAAATTGGTTTTGTCCTTACAGTTGAGGGTGGAGAAGTTAAAAAAGAAACGAAACATAACTTAAATTCCCAGTACAACGGGAATTGAAGGAAATAAGTCAAAACTTCAGGATCAGGCAGGAATGAGATATGTGAATCTAAATGGGCATATATGTACACCACAACTTCCTGCGCAACAAAATAATCCTGTTTGAACACAATCAATAGACATGGAGGTAAATTAAGTATAAAATTACATTATCTTTTAACTATTATATATTGTATAGATATGAAGAGTGAGATTGATCAATTTAATTTACAGTAAATACAGTACGCCTCGGTTTATTTATTCAACTTTATCTTACCATTCAACCTTGCTCCTTTCACTTGAAATATATTATGTCAATTCTATTCTAATGGGGTTTTCTTGTTTTTGTTTTTTTTATTTTCTGGCCAGTTTTCTATAAAGGAAAAAGTATGTTATTACATTCTTTCCTCAATGATTCTGTTAGAATTTTTCCAACTCTGCGGACATTTTCATCAAAAGATCAAAGGGGTAAATATATTCTTTTGTTAGGTGTATTTCTACGTAGGTATTTAGTAAGTATACACATGCTAATGTAGCAGCAACAGCTTTCTGTGGTGCTAAATTCATAGGCTTTCTTAGTGCACGAAAAACAGATGCTAGAATATTATTTTTTGTATGATATGATCAAGATGATATTACCGTTCAATACTTCCTTGTTCACAACTTCCTGGAATGACGCCATTACATATTTTGCTAGGGCGACGCATCAAATGCAACGAGCTGTTATCTAATTTCTTCCAGGCAGCGACTATGGTTCAGGAAAGTTTAATGTTTTATTTCTAAGATTATGGACAGAGATAAGTGATTGGAAACTCCACCATCAGAAACTCGTCCATGAATTTCATTATTTATATTTACAAACTGATAGTAAGCATTAACTACGTAAAGCAATATAAAGCTGAAGGTGTCTTTATAACTATAGAACAAGTTTCCGCTGTGAGGAGGATGCATATTTTCCATCCATTGCCCGTACACAATTTGAAAAATTCCACAGAAAATCAAACGCCTTTGCTGTCCCCTTTCCTTTCTAGTCAATTATCTGAAAAAATAAAAATGAGACAAAAATAATTTTAAAATAAAATAAAAAGATATTGACAATTTTATAGTTTTTTTTTTTAATTTTGTTGAACTATAGATTCGTGAAATAACAAAACTGAATGACATATTCCAGGAAAATTGCACTTTCGAAAAAGAAGATATTTTTGAACCAGGACCTAGCACTGCATGTAGGGCGAGTTTATCTCCTCAACAATCACAACAAAAATAAAAACTTATTACTGTCAGATGAAGCGTTTTCCATGTTATGCATAATTAATTCAGATTTAGAGAGCAAAGTGGAAAATGGTTCGCATAGTGTGTATGGCGAGCTTGTTGCTCACGAACCTTGTTCTATAAAGAGCAAAAAAACCTAATGAAGAAAAAAATGCAAGATACAATATTTGAGACGAAATCGTCCGAGCTACAGTCGACTGTGCTACATACAGATTTCCCTCCCCCTAATTATACAGACTTAGGTAAAATTGCAGATTCGGCGCAATAGCTTTAAAAAAATGCACACGGGGTGATTATGCTTATGACCGAACTGGAAATGATTATGAAGGGGTTTTCAAGTATTTAGTGACAAAAGAAAGTACCGTCTTTTACAAATAATATTTTATGTTGCAATAATGTCTTAGCTTGTATACATAACATTTAGCGGAAGCCAAGTTGCATGGAACTATCGTACAAGGCATTTCTGACCTTGCTCGTTCCGAAAATTGAATCCCTGTGCTGCTAACTTCAGCCGGTTTTTTAATTATTTGACAAACAAATTTTCTACACGTTATAACTGATACCCTGTAGCTTTTTACAAAAAAAATGCAAGAGAACGAAAAGACGTCTCCCATCATGTTGTACAACCTACTAAAGTTTGACTTTAATCGGCTTAACAGTTTTCAATAACCTGCACAATTTCGAAAAGTGGACTCCCTACAGGCCACTAAAGTTAAATTTTTACCATCGCGCGTTCATGTACTTTGTCTTCTTTTAAATTCTCGCAATTGTCAATCCAAAGGCTTTGAAGATATTAGCCTATTTTGGAAATATTTTGAAGTATTTGAATGTCATTTTCTACTAGTTTCGGACAGTAATTACTTTTATAGAATATTTTAGTTTAAATAAGGCAGAAATATGTTAATAAGAGTATAACCATTCTTTTTAGTATACCTGAATTAATTACGGCGATGTGGCACATACAAAATAAAGTTACCCAGATTTATATTTCTGTAATGCTTGAAATTAATAATAAATTTATTTTGAACTTGTGTCTATTACCTTAATTTGATCTTGAAGTTTCAGTGAAATAGCTCCGAAAAGCTTGTGAATTATTTTATTAATCTTACTTTTAGAAATTCTGTGAAGATATATCAGACTACTATGGGTCACCTGCTGCTAGAAACGTTAACAGCTAGTTGCACTGCCAGGTCTGAAGCTTGTATTTTGTAACACAATAAGATATTTGTAGAAAGTTTTCAAAATCGTTTGGTGACATTCCCACAAAATGTATAAATTCTTGACGGGCATCAATGACTAATTCCTTTAATATGGCATGGTATGGATCGCATGCATTCCTTTTCAGTAAAAAAGGTCCTGTCCACCACCTGCGATTTGTTTTTTTCCTCTCATTTTCCTCCACAATAACAGCACAAACAGCAACAGCTGCACAGAACAAAAGTTTCCTATTTGGAAAATGAATTGCAATATGTCCTATTCAAATGTACCAAATATAAACACTTTTCGTTTCTTTTGTATGGAACAAATCAGTATGATACAAAATGTCATATAGAGCCATATAGAAAAAGTTCCTAATGTGGACTCACCTTTAGGAAGCATGGGACAATTAAGTCTGCACTCACGACTGGGGGAGGCCTAGAAGGACGAGGACACCTCAACCGAAGGAGACAATTCTTCACACCCTAAGGTCAGCGTAAGTCAATTAACTGCAACATATAATGTTGACCCATGATTGGAGAATGTTACATGAGAGCCTGCTGTATCCATACCATTTATAGCGTGTGCAAGCACTATCAGTAGCTGGTGTTCCTGTTGGGTACCCTTTTGCGAATGGTTTATTCAACAAGGTTCAACCCTGATTTCAGTGCATTGTTGGTATCTGTTTGGGCCTCATGTTCTTCTACCCAGGCTCAACGGACAAACTTACTACGCTTTCTCTCCCTACTTTGCTAGAAGATGTGTCTGTACCAGTGCGACGAAACATGTACTTCATGCACGATGGAGCTTCTCCTTATTTCAGTTTTAATGTTCGTCGCTTTTAAATAAAAAAAATTCCGTGACAGATGGTTCGGTGGAGTTGGATCAATTCCCTGGCCTCCACGCTATCGGGACCTAAACCATCTAGACGTTTATTTGAAGGGGAATTTGAAAGCTCTTGTATTTAGAACCCTGTTACAAAATGCAGAAAATCTTCATGCCCATACTGTGGTAGGCTGCTAAAGAACACGCAATTTTCCATCGGGCATCCGAGATTCAATGTGGGCTGATGAATGTTTCAATGATAGCGGAGGGCATTTTGAAAATTTCATGTAAGAAACAGTTTCATTTGGTATTCTGGTAGTTCTGTTCCTGTGTGTTTCCCATGATTAATGCACTATAAAGAGTTGTAAAAATGAGTTCTAACCTGGAAACAAAGCGTTCATGGACCCATATGCATATAACATATTTTCTTCTTCTACGTGTGAAGAATGTGTTCGAATGTTTTACCTTATCTATTATATTCTTATCTTATATATCTTATTCGCCCGGTATATTGCAATTTGTCAGCCTAGGTAATCTATAGTAAGAATACGAATTGATGAACCTACTTGGAAAGTTGCTCTTTCCAGCTTCATTATCAACCTTCAGTCCTTATTACCGTTCAGCTCTTCGTACTAACCTAATGGACAAAGCAAAAAAAAAAAAAAAAATGTTATTGATATAATGCTGGACTATAATATGGTCCTCCTTACGCTCACCTCCACATGAACTGGAAAAAATAGTACACATACAGTGAATGTATTAAAATAACCATGCTTTAGAACCGTTTAGCATCTCTCCGTTGTATTCTTCCAAGCAAAATTGAAAACGTTCTGTGGAAAGCCAGCAAGCACTACATAAGCATGCTCTTGGGAGAAGCACGGCCCTTTACCAACGCTTAAGTATTCCTGCTGTTTAGGAAAAATTTTCATGTTTTACACAACGGCCAGTAACGGAGTTAACAAAACGTTATATTGTTTTATTACAATTGGGAAATATTATTAGTAAAATGAAGCACAAACTATAGCAATAGAAGAGAAATGTATTTTATTTATGGAGCTCTTTAACATCTCAGGTCATCAGCGCAATAGAAGAGAAAGAACTACAATAGTCATCGTCGTCGCAGAGAAAAAGCTAAACTACTGTAACTTGTCGGGTATGTCCAGTTCCAAAAGAAAACGCCTCTAACATCCTTTTAAATGCCCATACCACAAAGCCAGCCTCTTGCAGTTTGCTGCAAATCTAAAGCATTAAAAGGAAATGTAAACGATAAATTTCTTGAATTATCTCTATCGAGCTGTAAGACTGTTTTTCTATCAATGGAAGCACATCTTTTGTAAGTCTGTGCTCCAACAAAAGACTTTTAAATATCATTGATAAACATATTGTTGACCTTCATAGATAATTCTTACTGGAAATAGAATGCGGATAAGATTGCAAAACTTAACTATTCTTAAAAGAGAAAAACAAAACTGATTTTTAAATTCTGAATATGGCCTAATCTCAAAAGCTTCTACTGAAATTTTACTATTAATTTCACGTGGTTCATCCCTGTTTCGGTCACTGCCGCCCTTATCAGCTCCCTTTTGTGGATGTCCTGACTTGTTCCTTTCAACATCATAATCTTCTTAGTTACAAGATTCCTGCCATTTAGTTCTTAGGAATGCATTTTTAAATTGATTTCTTAATACATTGAATATTTTCAAACGGCAAAATGCCACATTATTTGAACTTGTCATTTCCATGAACAAAAAATTCCACATTTGTCAGTTCATCAACCTTTGTTCAAAATGGAACTTTCAATCCTTCCCAGCGAAATTCATATATATTATATTGTTCAAATATATTATGAATGTTTTTACGCTACAATCCGAGTGTGACCGCCAAGGGTGACCGAAGTATTTAAGGATCGGACTCGTGAGCGGGAGGTCTGGGGTTCGATTCCCATCAGGACTGTCCTCCCTGACAGGTTTTTCTTTTAGGTTTTCCTCAGTAAATGCCAGGGAGGTGCCCTAAACTTAGGCCTGGAACGTTTCCTTCCTTAAAAAATCCCTTTCCCAATATACAATTTCATTTCATGTCTCATCAGTGTCCACAGCCTGTGGTGCCTCAGTAGTAAAAACGGGCGTTAAACACTATTGAAAAAATCGATTGTGCCATAATACGATTGCGCCACAACGACTGCAATTCAAAGCATAATCGAAATTTAAGAAAAAAGAAGATATTTTGGTACTAGTGTTTACATCCAGCAGGCGAAGACGCTTGGTGATATTGGTTATATCTAGGTTGCCCATGCTGAGCACAGCCTCCCGCAATTATGCCTCACAGTACCAAATCAATTGTAATGTAATTGATATAAAGGCCTTGATTTGCATATGCTGCCAATTTTAGCAATCTTCATTGTATAACGATTAGATTAGTATAAGAAGTAATAGTGTAAAGAAATAACATTAAAGATAACATGTAATAGTGTGAAATGATAGCAGTGCTATAACAGTATTGGAGCATTTAGTAAATAAAGAAGATTTAAAAAAAAAAAAAAAAAAAAAACGGCACCTGCAGTGTCAACCCTAGTGATTTTTGGACATGTGTGTGTGTGTGTGTGTGTTTACCTGCGCGGCTGTCCGGTGTTCGTTCAGTGGAACCTGCATTCCGGAATTTATGTCATCACGCAGGATAGAGTCTTTGTCTCTTCCCTGCTGCTTGTTTATGTATCAGCTTCCGCCAAAGTGGCAGCCTGCTAACAGTTCATTCTTGTGTCCTAAGCAATCATAAGGGGTTGCACTGTTGTTTGCGAATGTGAGAAGCTGTACCAATAAATATGTAGCGTAGTATATAATGACATATATTTTAATGTTTACAATGACAGAACACAGCATAGCGTATAATAACATATATTTTAATGCTTACAATTACAGAACATAGGGGAATAAGTTATAAATGGTTTCTACCAAAAAAAAATATCATATTCTGCCCTGTGATAAACAATAATCATTTTAAAGATATAGAAAGTTAATAGAAAATAAATTGAATGTTGCTGAATATGTCACTGAAATAAACATGTTCCACATGAGACTACCATTCTCCATTATCCTATTAGGTAATTACCGCACATTAATAAAAACAAAGGCGTCATTTGTTTTTATTAATATTTCGGATACAAATTATGAACAAACGGTTATGTAAATTAATGTGACCCATTAGAAACTTAACAGGCAATCAATAGTCCTTCCAATTACCTTGCCCATCCAGCAAAATGCCACATCTACAATGTCAGCAAGGCTGAAAATATTTCCTGCTTTAAAGTTGATATCATTTCTTAAGAACTTTAGCCACTAAGGTCACCTGACCTTACCTCGCCAGTTGTGTACCTTTGAGGCATGCTGAAAGGGAACCTTTATCGCTATAAGTCATGGTCTCTCGTTTAGATGCAAAACATCCCTCATAAATAGAAATATTTTCTGTTACAGGCGCAGGCAATGGTAGTGACTGTCAACTCTTGTTATGCTTGTTTATGCTTCTTATATGCAAAGGTATATCAATAATTAAATTAATAGATGAAACATTATAACGGAAATTTTGAGACACAGAGCAAGTCAAAACACGCATAAAATGTAACACACATAAGAATTCTTGCTTGCAGTGATTATACTTCAGGAGAACAATTTCATGGTAATGAAATCCATAGAAAAAAGTATTGATATTTTTTCTTGCATCCCTGAATATGTTTGATAAGGAAGTAATGTTGAAGCAATGCAAGATTAAGATGAAATTCTTAAGTATATAAAATTCAGATCGTAACACTTCACACATTTAAGCAAAAAAGTAACTGCAGCTTCTTTTAATTTATGAGTAAATTATTTCCTCATTATTTGTCTAATATTGCAGCCGTATTTTTAATATGTGGTGGGGTGGAGTAAATTAATTTGTATTAATTCGTTAACTAATTGAAATCCCCCTATTTGGGCTGCAATTTGCCACGCTGATGACCTTAGATGTTAAAGAGCGTCCATAAATAAATCTATCCATCCAATTTGCCGCAATTTTAAAATAGTATATCTCAGGGTGACTGGAGTTTGGTCGCTCGTTTGAGCCAGCGTTAAGGGCCAAAAATCCAACGGCTTACACAAAAAACTCTTAGTGTATATTATACACAATTTATAGATTAAATATTCAATGCCTTCCCATACGTGTGGCTGTCCGTAGCACCTGAGGACAACTTTAAGGGTTTTTTATTCCACTATTGCACAGTTTAAAACTAACCTAGTTTCCGACTCACTCCTTGCTTACCTAATTGCTAACTAGATTGTCAAACAACTATGCAGTGTGTTGCCAGGTATCACAGGTTACGGTATAATAAAAACTTAAACATTTAAAAAGTAATATCAAGTCACACCTCAGACATAGGAGTAAAAGTGAGTAAAAGTGCAGTAGTTGTAACTTTTTAACATAGTTGTAGTGTTTTGACAGATTCGTTCATTCTCTCGTACAGGTAAATGTAATACGACGCTTTGCACTGGTTGTAAGGTAAACCGGTTGTGGTATAATGTATCTCGCAAGCGGTCGGTCGTACGCCTGAACTAACATAAGTATTTTTCAAAATATTAAATACAATCAATATTTATCACACAGAATGCTTGTTACCATAACAATTAAGAAAATATTGTACAAAAACTAATACCCTGCGGCATAGAACACGCAGCACGCCATCTTGTATACGTCAGAACAGCTGAGGCATGGTCGCTTAATACTGCAGTGGGTCAGGTATATTCCCATTACGGATTTCGCCATATTAAGGGATGGGGAACTGGTGAAATCATTGCAAAAGTTAGGGAAAAAACGGATAAAATTTTTAATTTAAACAAACAGAGAAAGATATTCTCTCCAAGGAGAACATTAACGCGCTCATTGGAAAGAGCAGGTGTGTCGCCTCATTCGGAAAAACTGAAAGCAACCACCGAATTGACTTCCGGAAGAACACAAAGAAACACAGGAGGAAACCTCCAAATAATTATATCTGCAGTTAATACTTGCATTGCAAATGAGAAAAATACATCGCAATATATATATGTTAGGAAAATTGTCGAATAAGTACGAAATTTAAAAAAAAAAAAAAAAAAAAAAAAACAAGATTTGAAACTCAAAACAGAAGATGAAACAATAAACCAACTGAAAGAAAATTTTCAAGCGCCAGTAATATCATATGCGCAGGCGGCAGCCAAACCAAAATTAACAGAAAAAGAAAAAAACTTTCAAAAACCAGTCCAAACTACAAACACACCCTGTTCATTTCATCATCCAAAGGGACAAGTATTCAGGAAGTTCACCAAATACCTGAAACCAGAGATGGAGAGAATCAAAATTAGATATATGAGATCAACAGAGAAAAATTTAGTATTGGAAGTAGATACAGAAGAAGATTTGGTGAAGATAATAAATAACAGGCAATTAAAAGTCAAAGAACTAAGAATGTAATTACCAAGGAAGAGGAGTCACCGTTTAATAATATATGATGTTTTAGTGTGAACGATTGAAGAAGAATTAAAGGAGGAAATATGCAAACAAAACCTTAAAGAAAAATATCAAAAGAAGAATTTGACGAAAGTTTAAAATTCAGATTCAAAATGGGACCTAAAAATAAAGCCACATTCACCATGTTGGGGTATCAGCAAAAATAAAGTTCTTGTTAATGAAAACGGGAAGAATATTTACAGGATTTCAATCAGTAACGGTAAAAGACTACCTAGTACTAGATGCCTTAAATACCGGGATTTGGGCTACATAGTCAAAAATTGTCAAATGGAAAAATTCACCTGTGTACACTGTGATGAAGAAGACCACACAAAAAACAGAACGTATACCTTGCATGAAAAAGAAGAAGAAATGCGCAAGGAAAAAGGACTGTCCAACTAGAAAATATTCTGGGAAAAATTAATTTCAAGAACTGTCTATGGATCTTAAGGAACAGAAAGTGAGGGCAAAGAGCAAACGAAAAAGCAGGAAAAATCCAAGCAGGTTAAAATGAAGTACAATAGGGGCTTTATATATAGGTGGCAATTATAATGCAACAAAATCGAAGAAGCAGTGCAAACATATGGAATTAAGATAGGTAAATGCAGGTTCTCTAACACATTTCTACTTCAAAAGGAAGAAGAGAAAGAAGAAGTAATAAAACAAAGGAATAACAGAAGAGTAATTAAAATCGATTATGATGCATTGAGAACCGATAGTGAAATGATGGAATAAGAAAGCGGCAAAGAAAAAAGAAAGTATTATAAGGAAAATCTTGAATAACATTAAGAAGAAAAATAAGAGGGAAAAGAAGAAATATAACGATGCTATAACAAAAGAATAAGAGGAATGTTAAATGAAGAGAGATAAAAGTAAGCAATCAGTCTATGACCAGAGTAGGGTGAACCGGAGTCCACCAGATTTGTCACCCGCCCAGTTTGAATGAAGAGGTGGAACAGGCAAATAAAGATGTAAAGCCATTGGAAGTCGTGATAAGAGATAAAATAAAAACTAACATAATGACTCCAGAGGAAATATACGAAAACTTTGAATAAGCAGCAGGTTGGAAGAAAAAGGTATGAAGTACACATTAAGATTTATTATAAGGAAGATTTATTCTAAAGGAGGCAGAATCACCTTTCCAACACCAGAAGCAGTAGATAGAATAGATCTAAAAACATACAACTTACCTTTAGACCCAAATTATTTCTTGAAACTTTTGCATATAATTTTTAAAGAAAGGCAGGAATATTTAGAAGAGGTATACAAAGTTTTGTGATGTGCCAAGGAAGAATAACTATAAATTTTCAACAAAAATGGCCAAAAGTCATATATATATACCTCCAATAATGAACAAACAAATATTATAAATGACTATACATAGAAAAAGTCTCATAATAGCAGTATAGAAAAGAATAATAGTTTTGAAGAAATGAACTCACACGACAGCTGGTGTACGAAATCTAACAAGAAAGATACATCAAACTTCGCTATAACCACAAGAGTAACAGACTTCATGCCGATTAATGTCATTCTGTTTAATACTGTCCAAGAAGAAGTGACCACTCTCGTCATTACAGACATCCACCATTTTGCAGGAGATTGCACAGCAGCCATATGCGCAGTCTCTTGGGAATCAACCAGTTATATGGACATAGTGCGTGCTTTGTATGTATACGAATGGAAAATAATAATCTAATAACAGTACGACAAATTAAAGTTCCTTTTTTTATTTGTTTCATTTACGAACGCTGTTTAACATCTGAGGTCATAAGCATCCCATTCAACTCAGGGTGTGAAACGGTCGACAAATTTTGCTCAGAGACCTCTTTTTTCAGGCTTGAGGCTCTTAATCGTGCCGTAAATGTACGACACGGGACCCACGGCTTTGCTTCCCTTCCGAAGTAAGCCATACCGATTAAAGCTCAAAAGTTCGAACTGGTTATGATACAATTAAGAAGACTAATAGAGGAAATAAAATTAGATATCCTATGCATTCAACAGCCATACTTTAAAAGGGAGATCAGTACATATGCCCATAATTGAGAAAGTAATTGCGGAAAAAGAAAACTGCATGACAGCAATTATTGTCATAAGATGTAAAATTCAGGTCGGAAAAATTACACAATTATGCGATTTACATACAAACTACATTGAATTGGCATATTTAGATAAAACTTGGATTTTTGTTAACCAATACTATCAATATAGCGATAATATAAAACTGTATATGAATAAATTAAAATAAATGAAATATAATATTCACTACTTACCAATTATTACCTACATGGAAAATACTAATGCTCATTACCCGTGGTGGTACAGCAAACAAATAGATGAAAAGGGGGAATTATTAGAAGAAGCAATTGCTACAATACAATTGAAAGTAGAAAATGTACCCATCACTCCACCAACTTACAGCAACAGGGCAGGTGCCACAGAAAACGTAGATATTACACTGACAAATAGGCGAACACAAAATTATATAACCAATTGGAAAGTGGGGCAGTCTCTAACGACTATAACATAATTTACACGAATGCGAATTCAACAGAAAATTAGAGCAGGGAGCATGAAAAACCGCTAAAGCATTTAACATAAAAGTGCAAACTGGAAACAATTAGATAAGCAATTCCAACTACCAGATATGCCACAAATAAATGATAACATAGTTATAAAAGCATTAGAACTGACCAAACCAATTTAAAACGCGATGAAATCTAACATTCCAAAATTAACAAGGAAACCAATAGGAATGTCTTTTTGGAATGAAACGTTACAAAAATTCAGGAGCAAAGTAAGAAAAACTAGGAAAAATTATTAAAAGTCCGTAGTAGCGAGAGATAGAGATTCAAAACTATTGAAAGACAGGGAAATTAAATTAAATATAAAAAAATTTGAAGAAACGCCTAAAATGTCCTGGCAAAAATTTGTAGAAGAAAAGTTATCCAAAATCATTTGCGGAGCCCCGTATAAATTGGTCATGGAGAAACTAAAAGAATTGAGGAAAGAGTTAGTAAACAAAACAAGAACAAGGACTTATTTATCCATATCATGAAAATGAAATCAGACAAATAATAAAAGCTCTGAAAAAAAGAAGTAATTAAAAAATTAGAACATAAGTTTACTTCAAACTTACAACAACTTTTAAACACCTGTTTATGGCAAGGAAAGTGCCTTATTGTTGGAAAGACGGGAATGTTACAATTCTGCAAAAAGGAAAAGATAAAGACATCACGCAACGTAAATTATACAGACCAATTTGCTAATTAAACGCTTTAGAAAAAATAATAGATTACTTAATAGCCAACAGAATTCGGGAATTCAGAGTTATGAAAGGGAAGAGTGGTAAACAATTTGGATTTACGAAAGAAAACTCAACGGAAGAAGCTATTAATTGATCAATGTAAAAACAACAACACAGAAATACGGAATCGCCATTTTTTTATATTACTGGAGCGTTCGATAATCTCTGGTGGTCAGCACTTTTCAAAATTCTGAGAGAGAAAAAAAAGCTTCCCAAATGCCTATATAACACTTAAAAATTACTGTCAAAACAGAAGGGTGCATATCACTGGCGTCAATAAAAAAATAACCAAAGAAAGTACTAAGGGATGCCCACAAGGCTCAGTACTAGGGCCCATATAATGGGACATTCTCTTAGAAATGCTATTGATAAAAATAGAAAAGAATGAAAACAAACAACAGGTAATTGCTGATGCAGGCGACCTTCTTATCATCGTTGAATGGAAAAGTAGATAGGGATTAGAATATAAAGCAAACTTAACATACAATATTGGAAATAACTGTTATATTGATTGCATGCTGGAAATAGCCCCGACGAAATCGTCATATATATTATTGAAAGGAAAATTAAAGAGGGATACATATATAAAAATAAATGGTAAAAACATAAAAAGATAAGAAATCACAAAATATGGAGGAATTCAATTAGATGAGAAAATCAACTTCAAAAACACATCGAAGACACTAGGAACAAGGCAGAGAAAATTATGTTCAAAATAGCAAATATAGGTAAAAAAAATTTAAATTATCAATTAGGGTATATCACACGAGTATTTTTGCAACAATATTAACATACGGTGCAGGAGTCTGGGGCCAAAAAAACGGAGAAGAGATCATTAAAAGATTGGTAAGAAGTGACAAAGAAAGAAAGTTTTTACTAGATGTACAGGAGCAACGTCAACAACACCAACAATGGGACTCCTAGTAACACGGACTATCTGGCCAATAAATTGTCAGATTAGACAAGTGACAGCGAATTATGGCTAAAAATCAGAATTATGAAGCCATAAGAGAGATAATTGGTAGAAGCTGCACCGATAAACTTCAAATAAAAGAAGCATTAATGCAGGAATGACAGGAGAAATGGGATAGGATAGATGAGGGAAGAAGAATCCATAAAATATTTTCATCAATAAAAGAAAGAATAAAATTAAAACACATTCAAATTGCAAAAGGTTTAGCACATTTCATTACGGTGCACGATCCTTACCAAGTATATTTAGAAAGAATGAAATTACAACCCAGCAGCAATTGTGACAATCGCAAAATAGAAGATACATCGGAGCATGCAATATTTGAATGTTCCAGTTACACACAGCTAGTCAGTGAGGAAAGAAGGTTATTGGCCGGAAAAAACACATAAACAATATAATAAGGAATCAAAAAAGTTCAAATTTTTATAAAAAATAACCGCAAAAATATCTGAGATAAAAATGGACATTTTAGAAACGCAAGAAACTATGACAGTGGAAGGAAAATAAAGCAAATGGGTCAAAAAGTGTTAAGTTAAGAAGATCAAAAAGATTTTAAAAAGGGATGAAGAAATGAATGCTACCCCAAACGAAATGACTGAAATGTTAGCAACATCGAGACTTAGTAGGAAGAAGAAATGACAGCTGGCAGAAGAAAATAAGTTGGGAGATCACTGGCAGGTGGGAAGAAGTCGAAAGAAGAAGAGTACAAAGGAGAAGCAGTGGGGGAATATGATACACAGGCTACACGAAAAGAGTTAAAGCAGAATATCATCAGAACACAGAACATCTAAAGTATAACTGATAAGGAGCAATTAACAGCGAAAGACATTAAGAAGGAAGTAAAAGAAGAATACACAAATAGAACTCTACACTACTAGGAAAAAGAAGCAGCTCGCGTAACTTTATAACCTTAATCCTAACCTTAATCTAAACCTTTCACAAATTCCAGTTGAAGTTGAGACCACCGGTCCCCCTGATGTCCGGTGTGCGGTTCCGGCAGGAGCAGCCAGGATGCCGAGCGACAGCTGAAGAGCATACAGGTGCAGAGGAATGCACTTGCACACTGAATATTATAAAACTCAATTGGAATATTTTAATATACAGTTACAAAACACATACCGTATTGAACCATGTTGTGTATAGTTAAATTTAAATTACTAATGGTTACCAGTAGTTGTAGTATGTTGGTAAAGTTTTTGTTGAATAGGTTACGTAAATTTGTAATTTAGATAATTCAGCTATTTAGTAATGTAGTTCTGTACATTTAATTAATTTAAAACTGAATAGAAATGTAAAATAAAATAACAAAGAAACTGGAATGATACGTCCTGATGTAGGTATCATTTATCAGGATGTAGGTATTGCAGACATTAAAATTCAGAAAAAAAAAATTAATTCCCAACACACTGATTTTTCATTTGATTGATTAAGTGAGTATCAACCTTATGATCAGGCATCTAAAACTTGAACCGCCGTCTACTCTGAGAACGGTTAACTGGCTGTTCTGATATCAAACCGGGTAAATTTTTCTTCTTCTAGGTCGTTCGGTCGTTACGTTATATATTTTTTTATTACAACTTTCATGAACTTTATTGGATTTCCCTATCCGATGCAAGAATTTCCATTGGTTAACGCACAGCTGGAACTCAATCCCCTCATACCTTGCTTGACGCGATTTTATGACTTATTACTCTATTTACTTTCGTCCGGGTGCAGCAAAGATGTTATTTTCTACAAGCTTGCGAGGGTCAGTGTATTATGACTCTGTTACATCTGCACTTTTAACAAAAGGAATCCTTCTACTTGCGCTTTCAAAGCGATCCCTTCCTGCTTTTCCTAAAGTCGGTTTTTCTATATGGTCAATCCTATATGCTGGCGGACAGTTCTTGTTACATACAAATAATATACTCATAAAACATACAATATTAGCTCTCTGCACACGTGTTTTCTGTCAAAGCGTGAGAAAAACATGAGAATATATACATGACCTAAATGTAAGTCAGGTTCAATACAATTCATACAAGTACATCATCACATAATAATGAAACATTAATATCAATTATAATTACACGATCAATTTAAGGAAATGAAACTTTGAGTTTCGATTTCAATATTTTTTTCTAAACGGTCATTAAACAAAATTGAATTATTATTATTTTTTTGTTAAGGGCTTAACATACAACGTTTCCTGCAAATATGTTTGTGTAGCATCTTAATGTGGTATTACGGTAACATATTGTTGCGTGTAGTACTAAACCGTGTAGCAAATTAACATTCTTGGAAACGAAGAAATTTATTTCATTTTAAATTTCGTATCTTGCCTTAACGTAATCGCCTTAGTGAATTTCAGTATGTTTAAAGGCATAGAGGTCAGTCACTTCAGAGGATGCTTACATACTCTTTCATAGTGACATTAACCTCTGCCTAGTAACAGCAAAATCATGCTGAGTTTGGAACTTTGATTACTGCCCTTATGCTAAACTTTTGAAGGGCATAATGCAAAAATAAACACATAAGTATGTTACAATAGAATTGGATGGTTCCTCGTTAGCTTTTGAAAGAGTTGTCATCTTTATGACTTCTGGCATCTTTTCTGCCGTAAGAACACGCCAATTCGGAGCACGTTTCTTGTCACCGGGAGATGCTGTCTCTCGTAGCTTTTTAAGAAGTCAGCGAACAGTTTCTATGCATAAATAATAGTTGGCAGGTTATTTTCTCACGAATGCCCTAGCACTATCCTGCAAGAATCTGTTTGTACATATGCATCGTTCATAAAATCTCGTTGCTCAAGACAATAGTTATGTTGAAGAACAATAGCACACAATTTACTTACAATGAAAGCACCAAGTAAGACACGAACACAAAATCATTAGCTGAAAAATAAGATTCTCAAACTAATCGCAGGCTGCTACCTACAAATATATTATATAGTTTTGACCACTTGCATTTCACAGGCAAGGTGGCGCTGAACTGGCCCGTTGCACAAATAACCTCACTGTACATCAGCGAATGAATTAAAACCGCTATAGAAACTAATAAAGTGTTTGCCCGGAAGGGATTCCAGCTTACGGTCTTCCGCTACCTTGGTTATATTTATAGTTTTATACTTGTTGCACTTATGAATACGTTTTTAATATATATAATAAAGGAGCTCTTTGTATTGTCACACGAAGCTAAATAAATGTTTCAAGAAATCTATTTGAATAAATGTTTTCATGTTTCACGGATTAGAGTTAATTGCCGATTTTCAACATTTCCATTACATAAGAGAACTTATATATATATAACTAGAAGCAAACTGCTGCTAGGAGAGTACACGACAGTTGTACTACTGTCTTGATAAATCAAACCCATGTGATTTTAAATCCCACATGAGTGATGTGCTAGGGAACACTAAAATTATTCGCGTCTAGACATGCATACTATAAGCTTCTACTAAAATGATAACATTATCAACAATGTAAACAACAAAGACGTAAAGTAAAGTATAATATTGGGAATCCATTCTTTGCAAGAGAATCTGACTTCCTTACTTTTAAAATAATGTTTGAATGGTGTAAACTTTCACAGCCTAAGTCAGATGTACGGAAAGGTAACTGTTTCGTAAGTTAATGTTTATCAGATTGCAATTTTAAGAGCTTGAAAGTACTCATGTTATAATGTTTACAGTTTCGAGTGGGCAGATAAATATAACCTGAACATAAAACCACTGAGATTATTTGAGTCACGCGCTGGCAGAGTGCGACTGCTTACCGGAAGAAGACAGTATAATACGCGTGCAGGTAGCAGCTCGTAGTTACTTTGTCAGCATGTGGTTATGCATTCTTCGTAACTCGGTGATTTCATTGTGTGCAAAAATGTGTGTTAATTGTTCTTCATTAGTTATGCCACTATATAAATTCAATCTTGAAGAACAGGTTTTTATGTACCATACATATGTTTTTTTTTTATTGATTTATTGATTAGTGTTTAACACCAGTTTTACTACTGAGGCACCACAGGCAGTGACACTGATGATGCATGAGATAAAGTGATATATGTGTATAGGATTTTTTAAGGAAGGAAACGTTGCAGGCCTAAGTTCAGTGTACCTCCCCGGCATTTGCCACTTATAAGGACTGAGGAAAACCTAGAAAAAACCTAAAAATCTAAGTCTTGAAGGACGGTCCTGGCGGGATTCGAACCCCAGACCTCCCGCTCAGGAGTCCGCGCCTTAACGACCTCGGCCACCCGTGGCGGTCCATACATATGTGAAAACGGATTTTTGTAGATTAGTTTTATGACGATTCAAAGAAAATTTTTCTGGAATCGTGTTCCAGGTAGAGAAACTATTAGCCAACTTGTAAAAAAGTTAAGAGAGAGTGACAGAATATCCCAATAACAGGAAAAATGTTCCGAACCGCTGTGCTCTTACGGAAGCAAATATGGATGAAATGCATTACTTTTCTTTGCAGATGCTGGTAATGTATTGCCACTGAGGGGCATCGTTTTCCACATCTCTTGCAACATGATTTGTACTATTATTATGAGTTTTAAGTATTTATTAAATGTTAATATTATGCTTTCAGTATAAATATAAATAATAAAATGAAAATACTATATTTACTTTAATGCCCTTTTCCAGTAACGGATGCTGAACTTCCGCAGCAAGCCATAAGTTCAGACGCCGCGTAACTCATATCCCCGTAGCGTCAATGTATATTTTATTAACGTACTTTTACGATATTTGAATTCGAGTAATATATTCGTACTTGTCTTATTCTCAGATACAAAATGTGCACAGTGACGTTTTGGGGAAAATCTGGTACTACACTTAATACTTTGGTTGAAGAAAATAGTTTGACCATTTTATATGAAAAATAATATTAGAATTTAGCCGAAAAAAATAACATTTTCATTACTGTGCTGTGATGAATGTCTTAGTGGACGTTGATTTTCAATTCCACTATATATACCGACAGCCTGGAAAATACTGCATACATTACAAAATTATTATTTCAAAATAAAATCCCCACAACTAGTAATAGATAGATTGTAGGAGGCTTCTATTTAGAGAAAAATTCAATTTTGTGACTATGCCGAATTTGACTTATTGGTTACACTTTTACATAGTGAGCATTTCGATAGGTTACCGATACACGGTACCGCTGCGTTAGCAGCCAGCCGTGACCGATATTTGCCGCATAAACCAAGTCCCTTCTAGTGGGAGAGCGCCGTGGCGGCCGTACTTCCATCTCTGGACGAAAGGATAACGCTCTCCTCTTCCAGAGCTAACTCTATAGTTGTCGACAGGAGAATTCCTTCTCCTCGGCTCCTCACTATTGTTTGGATCATTTCACTGATTAGACCCTGTATAGAATATGTCTTGGCTAGGTGACTGATCGAGCTCACCGGGCCAGATTTTTATCATTATTATCACATACACATTTGGCTGCCGACTTTATACCAGTCTGTGTAGTATCTATGCGATACTCAATGATACTGTGATTGCACTTTATTTTTGGCAATAAACATTTTGCATGCATAATAATGAATTGTATGCTTAGTTCCATAAAGTTGCTCTAAAATTTCCCTTACATTTTTCCATAAATCTTTGAGTTCTACCACTATTAATTTTTACCCCAAGCGTCTCCAGTGTTCTTAGTCTTTATACTGCTTTAATAACACTTCATGTTGCTATGGATCAACTAAATCAAATACATCAACGTTAATAATAAACCCTCTCAGCCTCTTCTTGCTATCATCAAAAGGTGTACTAAGTAATTTTAATGCTTCAGAAATACTATAGTAATGTCAACTCTGAGCAATATCCGCACCTGACCGAATACTCTTCTAGTAAAGTTACTATTATATTTCTGTAAATAGACCCTTATTACAAAGAAGTCGACGTTGTGTTTCAACATTTAAGTGACCAATCTATCCATCCATCTTCGGCTTACCACTTGGACATCCAAAGATCCCTTGGCTGCTGCTCGGCCTCCACCGGCGAGGCCTCTAGCGGACGACTTCATCGGCACCGGAATGAGACATAAAGAGCTAGTAAATTTCATAATTGAGCCTGACTTATTAACTGATGACCTAGAATCTGCTCAGATCCCAGTGGCGTGTTCCTCGGTGGAGGTGTCAGCAGTCGAATCTCAGCAGGAGGCCTACCTCAAAGCGTTGTCACTAAGGATCTCCTGGTATGGTTTTCTCGTTTGCCAAGCAGCTTCTCCCTATAGGACTAACTGCGGCTATGACAGTCCACAGTGCTGACGTGGGGTCTCCTCCCGTTGCTCCATCTTTAATAACCTTGAGTCCGTGGTCCGAGAACTGCTGCGACGAATGCTTTTTTCTGTCGTTTGCTTTGAATACATTCGTTAGATTGGAAGATTGAAGCCAGTCAAGTCGTCAACGTCGAAGGGTTGCGGTAGAAACTACGGCTCAGGTTACCAGTCAACAATGAATGATGCGACGTGATGGTGACAACAATTGACAGTGAATAGTCGACGGTGACATAACAATCGACAGTGGCACAAAAACCGGTGGTGACGTAAAAACCGGTGGTGAAATAAAAACCAGTGGTGACACAATAACTGACGATAAACCGTCGACGGTGGCCTGACACAAAAATATTAATGTCGTATTCCCGTGCCAATGGAGTCGACTGCTATAAGCTTCGCCGGTGGAGCCCAAGCAGCAGCCAATGGATATTTGAATGCCCAAGCAGTAAGCCGAAGATGGTTGAATAGGTTGTTCACTTAAACTTTGAAACACAACATTGACTTCTTTCTAATAAGAGTCTGTTTACAGAAGTATAATGGTACAGATTACAAAACAAATAGTAAGACAAATTATAGACTTCTCTGAGATCTTTCTAAGTCCCTAGTAAAGGATTCAGGATGTGTATCAGAATTCCAAGGAAAGTCAAGAGTAGAAAGATTCGTGGAGAGGCTGGCTACACGCACTGTGTTGTTTTGTGCACCCGAGAGATAATTTCTGGGATCTTATATAATCCTTCATGTAACCAGGATGGCTTGAAGCAGACACATGAATAATTAAAGAGAGTCTTCTATACTTTCCAGAAGATCATAAATTGGAATATAGTTTTTGGATCTGGACATTAATGTGTGCCTATGTGAGAGCAACCAATTATTCTTTCAAAATAAATGTGCCAACCAAGTTCGTTTACCCCGCTTATTGCAAAATGTACTAGAGTCTATCGAGGTCTGAGATCACCTATGTTCCCTTCTTAAACACTTGAGAAGTTCAACACATCTTACCGAGCAATAAAAATGTAAACTGGAATAATAAACATAGTGGGGAAATTAGATAGAACAGACATGTAACAAAATACGGAGAGGTCAATGAGTTTGGCAATAAGAATACCCCAGGGTTTTAGCAAAATTGAATAGGAGTCATGTAAAAAATATCGAGAGTACAAAGGGGCTTCTTCTACTGCCTTCAAAATATTGGGGAAACGTATATGCTTGGACGAAGCAGTGGTGTCATTGGCGGCAGTAAATACAGCCTCCCATTAGAAGGGACTGTAGGTAGATGGAACTCCCACCGAAGTGGACTACGCGTATTATTATTTTATTTTATTATTTTATTTTATTATTAGTTTATTTACGGACGCTCTTTAACATCTCACGTCATCAGCGTCCCTTTCAATTCAGGGCGTGAAACGGCCGAAAAATTTTGCTAAGGGGCCACTTCTTTCAGGTTTGAGGTTCTTTTTCGTGCCGTAAATGTATGACACGGGACCCACGACTTTATTTCCCTTCCAAAGGAAGTCATACTTAGGAGTTTTACCCCCGGAAAAAATCCATAGGTCCTGGCCGAGATCGAACCCGCGATCTTGAGTTTAGAAGGAAAGTATGGTTACCACTACACCACCAGGACCGACGGATTCAATAACTGGACTGCAGGTAGGTGCAGTCAGATGTAAGAAACGTGGCAAGCAGAGCAATGGAACCAGCATGTATTTCAAAGGAAGTGACATTTATTATTAATAACATTGATTCTATTCTTTACAAAAGTCTGAGAATCTCAGGTGTCGCATCCCTACTTCCAGTCACCTTGAAACTAAAAGAAACGGGCACAGGAAAATTGTGAATTTTAGTTGACAATGTTGCACACAATTCAATAAAAATATATGCAATGCTCCAATTAGGAATAACACAGTCCAGAGATACAAATTAAGATTCATGGAATAGGAAATGAAGTAACTGAAAAGTCTGGAATTGTGGACTAAGAATAAGGTTATGAGAAAACCAAGTAAAACATCCATTCCACTTTACAAAGATGGAATACTATGTAAAGATTTTTGGGAACATTGTTCGGCTCTTAGACTACACATCATGAACAATTACAATTCCAGGAGATAGCAAATAGCAAATAATCTAGAAAAATTATGCTACAAGTTAGGAGGGAAACTATAACCGAAGTTTATGCAGCAGAGAATAAGCTATGAATAATTACGAAGCAAGAGATATTGCCTGGAATATACTTGGCAGAAACTTTACTCAAGCTAGGAACAATTGCCGCGTAACCATTATAGTAAATACCAGGAAGTACGACGTGACAATAGAAATTCCCACAGTAAACCTAAAAGAAATATGTAGAAGCAAAGGAGGGGGCATCGCTAAAAAATTATTCAATCAGGGCAGTCAAGTATATAGAAAGATTACGATGACTTAGGGAAGATATAACATTGTCATTAATTAATTTATTTGAAGAATAAAATGATGTCTTCGACTTGCCAGAAGACAAACTGGGTATCACTGCAGCCTCACAGCACATTACATCAACTCCCAGCATTGATCCTAAAAGTAATTTAAATACTAGAATATATGCAATTTCCGAAATGCACAAGGAAGAAGTTCAAAGTCAGTAAGGGTAAATGCTAGCAGACGAAATTATTACACACAGCCAGGTTCCTTGGAACCCGCCAAGTTTAGTGGTACCGGAGAAGGGAGACGCCTCCGGTGTAAAGAAGTGGAAAGTATAAGTTTATTTTAGAAAATGGAATGAAGAAACTATAGGGGATTCCTATCCAATATCTCTAATAGAAGATGTGTTAAACTCTTTTACAAATTCTAGACATTTAACTGCCATAGATTGTGCGAGTTCATTTACAGATCCCAATAAAAAGAGAAGATCAACCAAAGACTGCTTTCAACACGTCAGAAGGACACAACGTGTACAACATAATGCCATTCGGTTTGAAATCCGTAACGGCAACATTCTAGAGATTGATGAATAATGTACTAATAGGATTATAAGAAAATAGGTGTTTGGTTTATTTAGACGATATAGTAGGTAATATTTGGAGAGGCACTAAGAGTTACATAATGACAAATTAAATGAAGTAAACGAGAAACTTAGAAAATACAAACTGAAATCACAACCAGAAAATTGCGAATTCCTACAGTATAAATTGGCATGTTTAGCTCATATAAGAGAGATGGCATGAAGTTAATAAGAGAAAAATTGAAGTATTATAGAAATTTTCCATGGCAAGCACTTAGAAACAATAAAAAGTATTTTTGGTATAAACGGCCTATTACAAGAGATTTATTCCCAAATATGATAATATTGATGTGCCACTGAATAAATTATTGAGAAAAGATGCTCCATACAAATGGACAGATTTAGAGGATGGGAATCAACTCAAGGAAACATTGACCACAAAACATTTATTTCACTATCCCCACTATTCGAAGGTTCTTTATCTGCGGACTCTAGTAACGAAGCCCTTGTTCTTTTCTCAAGATTAGCTAGGATATATGCCTTGCATATTCAAGCAGATCGCTAAGTAAAGCTGAGAAGAATTATTTTACTATAGAAAAAGAGAATTTAGGCATTGTATGGGAATGTAGATATTTTGGACACTATTTATTATGCAGAAGGTTTACTGAAATAAGATCACCCTTACTTAGTATGGATTTGTAACGTTAAAAACCCTAACAACAGAATTATGAAATGAAGAATACGTTATAAGAATACGACTACCAAGGAGTCTATAAAAATATTTCTGAAATACAAATGCTGACAAATCCAAGAATCAGGACTAAATCTGGACGAGAGATTATTTTTTGCAAAGAAATGCATGAACATCCCCTAAGAGAACATCTAGGTATGCATAGAAAAATAAAGAGCGTTAAGTGATAGAGATATAATGTTGGCCAATATGAAGAGGTACATTGAGGATTATATACGTCAATGTGAAATATTTTAGGAAAACATGATTACATAGATAAAAAGATAAATGTTGCTAAAAACCACATCTATTTCAAATGTAGTCTTTGAGAAATACGCTCTAGACATAGCGAGTCCCTTACCCCCGCCAAAAAGGAAATAAATATGTATTGACATTCAGAACGAAGTTTCAAAATATACTTTTTCATGTCCAATAGCACAAAAGGATACAGAGATAATAACTCGTGTTTTCGTAGAACAAATTATGCTAAACTTGGTATTCCAAAAATAGTTCTTATAGATCTAGGATCTAAATTGTAAGCGAATTTTTTTAAGAAGTGTATAAATTGATAATAACTCAAAAGATAAACGCCACCGAGTATCCTTCCCAGACTAGCCGAACTTTAGAAGTAACGCATCGCGTTCTAGTAGAATGTCTAAGTTGTTTTATATTGCAAGATCAGACAGATTGGGATATATGGATTCCACATGTAACCTTTGTGATTAATACAACCTGCAGTAGCTACAGCACTTGCAGAGCATTAACTAATGTTTAGAAGAATGGTTAATATCCCGGGGTTATTATAAAAACAATTTCAAGAGGTAGCCTGCAATTATGAAAGCTATGTCCAGGAACTGAATTCCAGACTGCAGAGATGTTAGGCTAAAACTGGAGAAAATCCAAGTATCAGTAAGGAAAGAGATAAGGAACAGTACTACAAACCATCAATGATCATTCATTCTAAATAAAAGATCAGTTTTACTCTTTGATGAAAGTGTAAAGAGCTATTGATCTAAAAGTGGATTTCAGCGGATTGGACTTATGTAACAATAAGGGTTTAGGAGTAAATGTATAAATGGGAATAAAGAGGAACAAGACTATGAAAGTGCACAGCGATAGACCTAAGCCGTGCTTTGTTTAATTGCAGAGGTGGAGTTCGAAAAGCTACTATTCGCACTTAATCGTCGCTGCAATCATAGATGTTACTATAAAAAGGTTATCTCCGTCTACACGTCTCTAGGTCTCTATTTTAATCATTGAACACAGAATGTAATTTGATAACGTATATTAAATCTAATCAACGGTAATGAAAATGTGAATAGATTTAAAAGATACACTTGAGTAGTAAACAAATTTTGAAATAAGCATGTGAATGCGAGTAACTACTGACATAGACTGCTCCCAGTCTATAGGATATGTAAAAGGAAAATTAAGCAGTTGAATATAAGGAATTATAACACAGCTAATGTAGGTAAAAAGGATAGTGAATAGAAGGAAACAATGTGTAATAAATTTTATAAGAGAACTAGTAAGGTTCTTTTTGGCAATTTACTCGTAGATGTAGACGATACGACCTACTAAAGAGAATAAATCACTTAAAGGAGGAACAATTAAAATTGCCTAAGGAGTAACTTACAGTTGTCATGTCAAGTCTAAGTACTATGAATAACAGAATAAAAAGTGTGTGAGAATGAAACGGCACTGTCAGCTAGGTTAATAAAGCTCGCGAAACACAAAGCAAGGTGATGAAGTTTTAAGAGAAGTTTATAAGCCACATCACTCGTAAAAAAATTGAAGGTCGTTGCTCTTCGCCTAGATCACGCCATAGCAAAATGTCAGAAATATTAATCTTAAGGATTATGAACCTACAGGTGTTTTAAGGCAAATTTTACTAATATATATATAATTCGCCTACCCTTAACCAATCATTCAAATATAACTGTATTGTGTACTTCCTATGCCAATGCATGCAGACAAGACTGCTACAACATTCACCTTTATTCTGAGAACGAAATTCCATTTGGTGGATACTGAGAAACAACACTACGCACGGATAAGGGTCGACGAAATAAACAAATGCGAAAAAGTTAGTAAAACTAGTGTAATATCTAGAAAATATGTCCATACAACTAACACATTTGCATAAATATTTTGAGCCTGAGTTATTAAGCCTATCAAAGCGATACCGCAAAGTTGTAACCAAACAGATATTGAGTTGAAGGAAACACCATGAACAAAATTAGGCAAAAATGAATGGTTATTTGTGGCCCAGAGAGGGGAACATTGACAACAGTACGCCCTAACTAAGATGCACGAGATGACCAAATTGTGAGTACAGGAAAAGTATGAGGACCTTTGTAATGGATACAGTAGCAAGGTACTCATTATTGCCCTAGGCTCTGTTATAACGTATAATTCTAATAGGAACATTGTACCTCTATTAGATTTACAAATTGACTGCTGTGAGACTCGAGAAGAGGTGATAAATTTCGAATAGTTGCAATTAGATATTCCATTTCAAAATGTTATAGGACAAATGGATGATTTGATATATGTAGGGCACAAGGCAGAAGCATTATTGAAACTCATTAACGATCAACAATGGAAACAGCTGCACTCTTCTAGATCAAATACCATCTCTGTATTATATTATGTGGGCATTGAGCTAAATCTGCAATTAGCGCTGCTGTTATTATGATCTTGCTGTTGCTGCCCATGTTGCAAGGCAATCTGCCAATATGTAACCAAATAGTGGGTGGAAGAATAATAATCTTTGCACCATAATTATTATAAAGTAAAAGAGCATAGATCAGATGAAGTTATGGAAGTCACAACTCCACGGCGCAAGGTCACGCAGAAATTACCGATCTTGTATCCTTAAACTCTAATAATAAATCAACTGCCAAATGTTAAAAACCTATAGCTCTAAATAAAAATGATGATGTAACGCGCAAACAATATACTGAAGTTGCAAATAAAAATTATGATTTAACGCGTGAAAGAGATATTACAATATACTGTAGATTTATAATGATAACACGAAGTCAAACAACAAAATATTCAACTAATGGTGTATAACGAACATGTGTTCAAACAATGGGTTTATTTGATTGATAATGTATCACAAAAATGTGTTCCAACATTAAAATATATTCAATAAATAATGCCTTAGAAAAATGTATATAAGTAACATGATAATGATTTATTGCATTATAAAATGTATCCAAACAATGATACAATGATGTAGTATTTTTGACAATGTATCCCGGAAATATGACCAAGAATGTAGAACAAAAAAAAGTTTAGATGTTATGCACTTGTAAAAGGCAAATGACCATGTCTTCTTTTTAGGGGGAGATGTCGCACACACTATTGACACCACTGCTTCATCCAAGCAGATACAGTTTCCATAATGTTTAAAGGGAAGTAGAAGAAACCCCTTTGATATCTCCATCCTTCGATCTCTCCATATTTTGTGCATGCCTCTTATTCAATTTCCCTCAAAACCGTAGGACATGTTTATTACCTAATCGTTTGATCTCACCATATTTTGGTACATATCTCTTCCATGCAATTTTCTGTCGTGTTTATTTTCTCCGTATACACTTATATTGCTCCGTAATATATGTTTAGTATCTTAAGTGTTTTAGGAGGTAACAAAAGGGATCTCTGACCTCGATAATACTCTCTAGTAAATATCGCAATAATGGGCATAACGAAGTTAGTTGGCATATTTATTTTGCAAGAATAATTGATCACTCTCACACAGCCACATAATACTGTCCATATCTTTTAATTATGAGTGTCCGGCAAGTATAGCCAGTAACTCTTTAATTGTCCATATGTCTGCTTCGAGTCACCCCAGTTACAGAAAGACCCAGGGAGCACAACAAAACATAGTGTGAAAGACTGGATGTGTACCATCGATACGGAGCATTCTTGTCTGGACTTTCGTTGTAATTTTGATACTTAGAATATGAACATCCTTATCTTCGGCCTTAGAAAGATCTCAGGGAAATCTCTCATTTAATCGTAATATTTACCACCATTCTTCTGTAAATAGATTCTAGAAAGAAGTCGACGTTGTGTTTAAACACTTAAGTAACCAATCTATCCACGTATCCTTCAGCTTACAGCTCAGTCATTCAAACTTCCCTTGGATCCCGCTCGGCCTCCACCGGCACGGGGACACAAGACATCAAAGTGCGTTGTGTACCCATCGAACTGCACATGTTTTATGTACAGCTGTATTGCTCTTTCCCTTTCTTTCATTGCCCTATAAATAATCACAAATAAATATCCTATGGTTCTTTTGGGCATGGAATGAAATAAAAACGTTGCATATGTAAATGATAAGTGGTAATAATGTAAAGGAGCATTATTGCTTCCCACCGGACAATATATATAAATAAATCTGTTGTTTCAGAATTTTAAAAATAATCAGTTATTTTATGTTAATGTTTCATTCATTTTACAGAACTAGATGAGGTAAGAGTAATTTGCATTTAATATGGGTGCAGTTTGAAGAAACTTCATATATGCGGCAAGGTACTAATTTGGTTTTTACATTTGTGATCAATTTTCTACGTTTACGGTTTTTAAATACACAAGAGGATAAAGTGTGAATAATTATTTAGTCGTGCTTGCAGTCATTCGAATATTTTTGAGAGTGTGCCCAGTTGGAATATTTTGCTCTCTATCTGCACTATATTTAAATTTGTGCCATATGTTTCCTTTTATATGCTTTATTTTAATGTACTTAATTTTTTTGAAAAAATTAATATAGATGATAGGGTTTAACAAAGCTCCTTAACATTATGCTTATATGCTCAATGTAGACATTCAAGCTGGAGGTCCATTCCAGGTTGAGTGTAATTAATAGGACCTGGATATTGGGTTTTTCATGGTTTTATTAACCCGTTTTATGGCAACTGGTGGTTCAGCATTCAAAGTAATAACTCCCGGCGAAGTGTTACCCACTCATCTAATTAAAGTTCTCACAATTACAGCTATAATCACAATGAATTACGCGCCATGTAACAGAAGATGTTGGAATGCTGTCCTGCCACCTCCACAAATTTCTGGCATGTATTTAAAAAAATTGTTATTTACAATTATCAGTTCTTCTACCAAAATAGAGCCAATTTAAATTTGATTTAGGCCACTGTTGTCCACGAATTGCAGACAGGTGATCCTGATATGCGGGTAAATTTCTGTATTTAATGTTATGGAATAATAATGATAAGGGTAAATGATCAACGCTTAATGTTCTTTACTGATGAAATATGGTTGCATTTAAGTGATCGTGTCTCAATGTAAAAAATAGGTACGGAAATACAGTAAAACAACCGGTTTCATAAAGGAAACCCCCAGCATGACAAGGAATAGGTGTATAGTGCGCAGTAAATGCATAAAGTAAAAGAAGTCTATCCTTTTATGGAATTCCATAAATGCTGAAAGATAATGTACTTGTATAATTTTTATGAAATGAATGCTGATCTCAGTATTCCCAAAAAGACTCTTCCACCTCGCATACAACTAATGAATTATTAACTTTTTAAGGATTTTTTAATGATAGGGTAGTTAGTAGAGAATTATACCCCACACGATCTCCTGGCTAATACTATGTGATTTTTATTTATGGGAAATTTGTAAAATATTGTAAAACAAAGTCCCACACACTGAAACAGCTGAAAGTAAATATTAGGCCAGAAATTGACCTATTTTTGGCAGATGAATTAATGCGCATGAAAGATAATTTTCTAAAAAAGTTGCCAAAATAGGTGTGGGAAGCAAAACAGCATTTTCAGCATCTCCCATGTGTTTATTTTTGTGTAAATACAGTTATAATTGCCAGAACTTCTATCATTGCAGGAATATTAAATTCACTTTCCCTGAAAAAAATATGTATCTAGCAGGGCAAAATTTTCAACGTTTTCTGTCATAGGGAACGTGCTTATTTTTATTGTAATTTTAGATGTAATTGTGAGAACTTGAGTCAATTGCGCCGATATTATATCCGCTTTACCGGAAGTTACCGCTCTGATCGTCAATGTCACCTCTGAAAAACGGGCAACAAAACCAGGAATGTCCAGAATAGTTTCCGGCTCATATATATATATGAATGCAATAAAAAAATAAGGAGATCGTATGTGGTACAGGAGACTGAGTATTTGTCGTATAATATTTAAGCCAAATGTAATGCCGGTATGAAGGATTCTGATATTTCTGATATTTCTAAAAATTTTCTGGTCAGGAACAAATTTTTTCAGGCAACCTTAGGATCAAGGATTTCAGATTCATTGATATATCCATGAATTATTTCATTCGTCGTAGAAAAAATTTTAGTAACCATTTTACCACGTATTTTATTAGGATATTAAGTTCAAAAGCAAACATGAATGTAAAGAATGCGTGTTAAAATCTTTCTTGTAACAAGGTGTTTTACTGTAATCAAAAACCATGTCAGAAAACCTATGGTAGGTGCAGAAATGTAATTTTAAAATTTTTCAAGTCTGACTGATGCCATGGTAAAGGGTACATCAAAATTATTATTTTCATACTTATTTTTAAAATCAACTGTATTATCACTGTGAGATAATATCTTAAAGTTTGTGCTACCGTATGAAATATCATAACCAAAGTGAATTAGGAATATTTTAAGAGAATAATTAATATAGAAGCTAAAAATTTTTGTGTTTTCATCTTCCCTTTTGGGCTTAGGCTAAGCCTGTAGGGAGAAAAAATAATGTTCCGCTTTCAATCATTTTCTCATTTTCCATTCAGTTTACATAACCTACTCAATTTTCCTTTTCCGACTTTTATTTTCTACCTTCTGGATTCTTAGACCTGACACCACTATTTCGCTACCTACAAACTTCTTTCTTGTATCATCCCAAAGGGCTGCTGAACCCTTTACATCGAACTCCTCTTCTTGTTCTTCTCAGAGACAGTGGATGCTATGAATTCTAATTCGCCGCAATAGGGAAGGTGCAAAAATCTTTCAACAGTGGCGTATCACCGACATTCTACGCATTTTCCATCGTAAGTCTTTGATGTTGGATAACCATTTAGAGTGGTAGTGCGGGGAAAAAATCTTAATTACTTGGTTGATTCCTGCGCGGGGTAAAATACCTTTGAATATAAACATTGAAATAATAGAAGTGTCCCTTTAAAGGTTAATTAAGAATTTAGTTAAGAATTACACCTTTCTATGCCGTTGTAAAGGTGCTTCCGCATTAATCGGCCAGTCCTCAGTATGTCACATTTCCTAAATGTAATTAAACAGAAAATAAAAGGAATATGCGGCTGGTAAGGCGATTGGCTACGGGTTGGATATATTACGTTTTGGCAGGAGCAGCGTGTATTTGTTTCTCTCTATAATGTATAAATACAATAGGCACTCATATACTTACCATCACAAAACAATGTGAGTATGAGCCGGCACATTATTTTCTCCTAATTTGAAAATTCGGATCTCCTTGCTACGCTCATCACATGTATTTTTGAAACACTGCCGCAGTTATTTGAATATCCTGTTACAAGCTTTAAAAATGTGACACAGCATTTAATTTACCATTGTGGGTAAGACACTTTAACCAGATTATAAAAGATTTGTCCGCAATGCTAATAAAATAGTTCATCTCATTATCATATTACCAATAATGAAATTTTCCGCAAATGTCGCTAGGCAATAGCGCTTTTATGGACATTTAAAGCGATTTATAATCATAATATAATTATAATCATAAGTGCATGATAGCACCGTGTAAAGACGGTTTTAAGGCTAAGGATGAATATTGTCATTAAAAACATTATCCTGAGTTATGCAAATTAGTTATGTCTTTGGAGTCAGATAAAAGAAAATGGGATCTTTAACTCTAAATGAATAGTGTTTAACACCCATTTTTGCTACAGAGGTACGATAGGTGTTGGACACTGATGATATGTGAGATGAAATGATATTTTGGGAAATAAATTATTTTTAAGAAGAAATCGTTCCAGGCGTGAGTTTTACGGTACCTCCCCGAAATTTGCCATTTGTGAGGACTGAGGAAAACCTGAAAAAACATTCGTCAGGGAGGATGGTCCTTGCGGGATTCGAACCCCAATCCTCCCGCTCACGAGTGCGCGCCTTAACAACCTCGGCCACCCATGGCGGTGTCTTTAACTCTTAGGAAAGAATGAATGTTACATAAACGATGACACAGTAATACGGAATGAAGATAAACTATTGTATTATAATCTCTTTAACTATTTTCAGATATAAGAGTGTATTGATGCACAAAATTATAGAATTTTGTAAAGCTAACATCAGCCACCTTAAATTTTCATACTCTCGAGGCTCCATTCTAATAAACAAACAATTTAATTGGGCTGTAAACACCTATATTTAATACTAATGTAAAAAAAAGGATTTTATATTATATGTTCATGTGTTAACCAAGAGAACAAGGGGCAGATAATAACCTTTATTTAACATTTTATAAAACTGGGCCTTATTGCGTACATCTAGGAAAGCAACATGCAATTTAAACCACTAACATCTTATAGGAGGTTTATGTTACTATGACATTATTTCTATTAGGTAGTTTCAAACGTTTTATTAATGAGTGGAACACCAATGTTGAATCCAAAAAGTGGTTTAGTGTCAAAATAAAGCTTATGAATATTTTAAACATTTGATTAGCCGTACGTCTCTTTAATATCTTGTAAATTTTGATATGAGATAGGCTAGTAGAATTTGCCGAATGGGACAAATAAATGCTGACCCTTACCATGTTCCTTAGATGTTATTTTTTAAGATATTAACTTGCACAAAGTTCGGTTTGGATGTTTAATAATCTTATAAGCTCTTTCTTATGATAATATAATGGTAAAAATGAATCACCTATTTTCTCATCCCGAAACCTGTGTATACTCAGGATATCTCTTTCCATATTTACTTGGGTTTTTTTTCTCATACTCGTAAACCGGAGGTGTGGGGTTCGTTTCCTACCAGGACCGTCTTCCCTTACTGAGGTTTTCTCCAGGTTTTCTTTAGTCCTCATAAATAGCAAATGCCGGGGAGGTACCCTAAACATAGGACTGGAAAGTTTCTTTTCTTAAAAAAAAATTCTTTCCCAGTTTATCATTTCATTGCGTGTATCACCAGTGATCACCGCCTGTGCTGCCTCAGTAGTTAAAACGGGCCTTAAATACTAATTAAAAAATGAATAAAATATTTTCAATTAGGACACATGGAAGTAATTTTTTTTTAGTATTCTGTATTAATGTTTATGTGTTTATATATCACATATCTTTTTGTGAAATATGCTAGTACACAATAGTGTAAGATCACATAGTACTACAATAAATATTTGTAATTATTCTCAACGTCAGAAAGTAATATATCGTGTTCTTCAGTAACTATTGTACCCATAATACCAATGGGATCCTCGGGGGTCGTTATATAAATAATACAAGCTAACGTATTTAGTACATACATTAAATTAAATGTGTTTATCATTTTATCACAAAAATCATCACCAACTCGCAAAAATTAAAAATTAAAATTAAAATGGTATGTTTCAGAATGGAATATCTCTAATACATTGAATATCTTATATTAAATAAAACTCACTTTAATGTATTACAAAGCACCTACGTATTGTTGTTATTATTGATGTTGTTGTATCTAAAAGTACTTTTATGTAATTTTATAGTTGATTTCTTACTTCTCTAGCTGCCAAATTATTTTCTTCTCCATTTTGTTTCATGATTTTTTTTTTCATAGATGGTGAACAGCATGAAATGGCAAATGCTGTCTAACTTTGAAGTTCAAATGACGAATTGTTTTTATAAGTTAAGACAAAATTAAAAATCTAGGCTCACGTTTTTGCATTATTTAAACAAGTTGGACCAATTTTTTCCATTATAAATATCAACAATAGAATAACCGGGGTTTACATAGTTAGTAGTAAACATTCATCTTTTAAAAACCTATTTGGCTGACCCAAACAATTTAAAAACAAACATTTTTTGGGAAATACATAACTGACCGTTTTATTCTGTCTACAAGTAATGTACAGATGTTTTCCTCTAGCACTTGTAAATAATTGTGTCCAGCGTTTGGTAACACTAAATACAAATTAATACCATATCAACCATATTCTCTTCACATGGGTATTTTCGGAAACAACAGAAATCGTCAAGTTGCAAAGCCTTCAATTTAGGATGTAAATTACTTACAAGAAAAATATCTACAACGTATTAATAGGGTGCCTTAGAACAAATTAAAAACTTAAAATTAATGACACTAACATATCAACTTCTGTAAAAATAAAAATATAGAAAAGTTAATTTAATTAAATGCTAAATAACCATTATATAAATAAAATATATAACATTATCAAAGCACATACACTCCAAATGTTTCAGCACTACTATTCTTCAAAAACCTTGATAAAGAAGCTTTAGTTTTATTCCATTGAGATACAATCATGAATAAATGGTGATTGGAAAGTTGTACTTATGGTAGCACACTTCAATTTTCCATTAAGAATGACCAAAGGAAGTTTTGCAAGTCTTTAACACTAGAACTCCCAAGCTTCAAGTTCCCCGTAAAACGCCCTTTAGCAAAAATTTGGACTGTGTTATTTAAGAAATGTTAATGGCGAAATTTTTATTGAATATTTTTTTTAATTAAAGTCAAGTTGCTCAGTGATAAGCATTTGGGAACATATGCTACTTTGTTTCTTTCCTCTGAGTCGTCGCAAATTTTTTAAGGTTTTACTCCTACGTTCGTTGCCGAGTATTGGAACTGAGTGATTTGTTTTATTTACGAAAGTTCTTTAACGTCTCAGGCCATCAGCGTTCCATTCAATTCAGGGCTTGAAACGGCCGGTAAATTTTGCTCAGAAGTCTCTTCTTTCAGTCTTGAGGTTCTTTTTCGTGCCATAAATCTACGACATGAGACTCACGTCTTTATTTCCCTTCCAGAGGAAGCCATATTTAGGAAAAAATCCATCGATCCTGGCCAAATTGAACCCACGATCTTGGTTTTACGAGGCAAGTATGATTACCACTGGACCACCAGGACCGACAAGAGTCTTGGAACGGTGAGAAAAATAAATTTTTATCACGCTAAAGCAATTGGATTTTCTCAGTCCATTGTAAAACAACCTGGACAACAGATTTGTGTACATACATTCTCCCAACTGGGAATCAAACCTAAGTTCTCTAGTTGGTATGTAGGCAGTTGATTTCTGAAACTTGGCGGTGCACTTGTATGTTTTGCAGACTAGCAGTTCCGCATACAAAAAAATTATCGTAACTTAATAAGCAATATACTCCAATTTTGATTCACTAAAACATTGTTTCATTTGAATTGTAATTTCCTGAAAATTTGTTAATTTTTTTTTTCTAAATACAAAAATATAAATGGAAAAATATACCGAAAATTAAATTATGATAAATTAATGCAGTGGTTTAATGTGTATTTATGAACAGTTATTTTTCATAATTTTGAAGTAAATGATAAATCAAATATGTCTAAAATATTTAATTCTCAACTAGAAATTAATTATGATGATTTTTATTACTGACAAGCATAAAGCTGTGATAATGAGCTAGATCCTCTGATGGAGGAAATTAAAATAAGACGTAGGATTATTTTTGCACCATATAAGCCAAAAAGGTATTTGAAATGGAGAAAACGAATGGAATATATGCCAAATAACATGGCATAATGAGATCCAAACCATAATATTGGGCATCAACTGAGGTTAGAGCTTGTGCTGCAAGATGCTTATTTTGGAGAGTAACATTTTAAATCATTTTAATTTAATTTAAGCTCTTGTACACAAATGCAGATGGTAACCAATTTTATAATTGCAGTCCGTTGAATTGGTATGAATAATAAACTCAGAGCTCTACCATTTCGTTTTGATTTTCTGATTATAATTCGTAGCTTAATAATTAAAATTTCATCAGAACAAATAATAACTTATAACGAATAAGTATATATAGAATTTAAATAATTAATTTGTTTTAATTATCGCATCTTTTATTGAAATCAACAAGAGCCTTTTAATTACTATTTATTCAATGTCATAGGGAATATTAGATGCTTTAGGCAACTTGTGAGATTGCACTAACTAACTAAAACACATTTTATTAATATGCTGCTTTGTTAATGTAAATGTTAACAATGAGCCCTTAGGTTGGTTCTTGGCATGGGCAAGTTACATTCTGGAGGTCCTAATACCATGATATTTGCTATTTTATATGCTTACAAAGGAAATTAAAAGTCATTTAGCAGCTAGAAGTCATCATTGAATATGACTGACGAAATCTACAATATGAAAGCCCTTATCAGATCTCTCAAACAGATATAACATAATCATTCCCTTTTCCTGAAAGGAAAAATTTATTATATTATCATGGGTTTAAGAAATAACTCCTGATTAGTGTTTTATTAATTTATAAATAAAACTTTATAATATAAATAAATAATATGAATATAAATAAAATTTGTCTGTGACAAAGAAATGACCAATAAAAACATGAAGACACACACCCATTTTGTGAAGTCGCACAAATTGGGTGATAATGCTAAGGGAAATTCTTCAGATTCTTCTTTATATGCTATATTTAAATGATATAGCAAAGGTTTACGAACAAAATCGGGAAAAGCCTAAAAACACACAAGAGACGCCTTAAAAGTCTGCACCTTCATTGCTCAGTTGATTAGGAAATTGAGCTGCAATCAGCTGCACCGCGAAGTTCCAACGATTTTTGGGTAAGTTCACTTCAGAGCATAGTTTCTTTTTCTGCAATTTGAATAATAAAACACAATAAATTTCACGTGCCAATTAACTTTGGGCTGAATTTGGTTTTCGATAATTCATTCACTACATTCACCACTTCTAAGGCATTGAAAGCACGGAACATTAAAAAGTTGCCTTAAAATATGTATATAACTTATAATTTGCCCCAAGGAACATCATATAATAAGCTAATAAAAAAATCAAAAGTAAGAAATTGAGGAACCTTTGCAACTACCTGTAGGAATAAATAGATACAAATTATAATAACATAACTCCTTATTATTGCAAGTTTTGAACAAAAGGATTAAAATTCCGGGTTTTTAATCCATATTTACAAAAAAGAATATCTAAAATACTTATCAGATTCAGAAGTAATAACCAAGAGAAATTTTATCTAAAATTGCCAAAAGTACATGAAATTTGAAAAAAAAAAAATAAACATTTGTAAGTAATTGGGGAGGACAAATTGGATAAAGCTGTAGGAATTGTACGAAAAGGGTGCATAAAAAGGGTTAAGCGGTAAAGGTATACAAAAGAAGTGGTATATTGTAACGCACTTGTTAAATGAATGAAGGAAGCAATTAAATACTACAATAAATTATGTGTAAAATGTTCGGATTACATACAACATGAAAAAGAGTAGAAAACAGTTAAAAGTAATGAACAAACAAAAATATTAAAATGAATATGAGCAACGGACGAATAGGTAGCAGTGCAGTGAACTCGTTGCATTTCTAAAAATTGTTAATATTATATTTTATGAATATTTATATGTGATGCACACTTATAATCTCAGTGTTTATAACTAACTCCAACACTCACTCGCTTTCTAAGGTTAATCTAAACAGGTATTTGCTAAATATATTTTACATTAAGTATATTGTGACCTTAAACAGACTAAAATGTGTAGCCATGTTGGCGTATGAACTTTGTGTTTTCTATATATTTTACAAGTTGCAGCTAGGAAAATCCTAAGTAAATTCAGAAACATTCAGAAGTCTAAAAAACATTAACTTTTTAATTTCTTGCGTGTTAATTTGAACTAAAACTTTCAACTTTATAGTTGTGAAATAATGTTTTCAATATCTACATATGTATTAATGGATTTTTGCAACCACATTTCGATCTTTAAACCAGCCAGTCATGCTCCTTTTCACTTAAGTACTTTAAATTATTAATCTTTTATTACAATTTTGCTCTGTAGCTGAATTTGTATATTGTCGAACCTGTTTGCGGATGGTGAACCTGTTATAACACCGAAAATCTTTATATTAAAACTAAATGTTTGACAGGAAGATTATTTTTTCTTGTTTTCTGTCATTTTGATCACGTATAGCCAATCATGTGTAAAAGGCTGACGCAGTATCTCCATAAAAATTGAGCTTTAAGATAATAAATGTAGTAAAAGGGATGCTAAAATAAAAGCTAAAAAGCTCACATTAGGGCTGCAATTCTCATTCTATCAATTACTATAATTGCATGAACCTTTGCATAGGTATTATTCTTTTTGAGAGAAACAATCAAAATCTCTGCCTTTATCTAATTAAATAGAAACTTTAAAAATTATATTTGGAAGAAGTGCAATTAAAAATCAAATTTCATAAAAAAATTTTCCCTCATTTGTACAGTATTCATTTTTACTATTAATATACAGTTCATATATTTAGATCCTACCTTTATAGTAGAAATGAAATGATTCAGAAAATATTAAAATCGTCGGAATACATTTGTAAACGCCCATTAATTAAAAATGGGAAATTTTTAAAACTAATAATTTCTAAATTGCTCTTATAAAATTTAGAAATACAATGTGAAAAAAATATAAAATTTTAACTGACAAAGCCTCCAACACTCATCCCCATGTAACATGGTAAGAATCGTAATCTTACTTTGTAACTTTGAAATCAATAATGTTGACATAAATTTAGAATTATGGTTTCAATATATTATCTCGCCATTTTAAAACATTTAGAAAAGCCTGCTTCTTGTTTTTGTTAATATGAATGTTTCTAGTTGTATGTATTTGAGGAAACTTGAAATACAGTCCCTTGTATCGAGAAATGTTTTTGGTAGTAAATCGAAAAAAAATAAAATGAAAATAATTGTGCAGTTTCATTTCTTGCCACCAGTCGCAGCCAGAAACAATTTAATATCCTGAATCTTTGATATGTAATGTAACCCTGCAACTGGAAGATGTACACGAGACTTGCTTAAACAATGAGCAACAACGATACTGACTTACATGTTGTGGCAGTTTCTTAAAGTTGCAAACAACCACAGGTTGGGAAACCCTTTTGGAGCGATTCAACAATGGTGAGTAGGGGGATGCGGAAGTATGGATGATGTGTTGGATTAACCAAGAATTCGGTTAATCTTAATGGATGACGTGTAGGCTTTCTTCTCCGCCCTCTCACTGCTCCTTTTATGGTGTTTTAATGCTGGGATTTCCTCACTGCTCCGGCTAATGTTAAGCTGGTATTTTGGAAACAAATTTCATGTCTCGAGGAAAAGGAGATGGAAAGGTGGCTGTGGATATAATACACTTGTTTTGGTGATAACAGCCTTGATTTTATTCCATTGCTCTGTGGCTTAGGATTCCCAATCTGAAGTTATTGAGAAAGTCTAAAGAAGTTCTTCTAAGTGCACGAACTATGCTCACACGCACTTTTGTTTTTCACCACTCCAACAGTTTTTTTATTAGTAAAAATCCTCGGCACCAAATTTTTGTTCTTTCTACTAAAAACAATGATTATCGATGGACATAACCTAATAACCGAGCACAGATGGATAGTACTTAATTATTACAAAAAATGCCTCCCGTATGTTACTTTTGCTGCTAGCTCGCTATAAGCCTCGCGACCAACTGTTTTCCTGTATTGTCGTCTATGGCTGCTCTGTTCTCACCTCCTTTTCTCTACTGTCGTATACCGTCCCTGTAACAACGAATGCTACTTTCCGATGCAACCTTCAAAACTTGGATATGTTGGCTGGTTCGTTACTTTAAAAGAATTCTTAACACTTCCTCACCCCAACAATAAAGCAATACATAATATGCATACACTTAATTCAGACGGCAACGATAATTGCCTAGAGTGTTCGAGTCCGGGGAGTTCCCCTCTCAATGTTCAAAAATACGAGGCATTATGCGTGCCTTTGTGTGCATCCGAGTGACCTGCACCTCCTCAATTGGCGACTGGTATACAAAGTAGATCAAATGTCACTGCACACAATAATAAAGTGAAGTGAGGTCGGGCAGAACCAGCAGATCAGGCAATAGACCCACCGCAGTCAATCCATTGATTACCGAATTTGTGGTTCAATTGCTGTCGAAATGTAAAAGAAAGGAGGAGCAAGATTATGTTGATACTACATGAAAAGTCCAGAGCTACGCAATCAGAGTGTCTTGCAAGAACTTCAGGTAAAGTTCCATCAAGAGGCCGTGGCGAGATTAAGAGATTACGTACATGTATGATTTTTAACCAGAATTGTTATAATCAACTAATTAAAAAGGTTGTTCTTTAATTTTAAAATATACTCTAATTTATAATTTCTCTTTCAAATGCTGGCTAATCCATCACAATAGTTTCGGACATATAGTATTTAATATTTTTTTTTTATTTTCATCTCTTCTATTATACCTAGGAGTTCCAGTATTGAATTTTGAAACCCCGTACATAAGCAGATACATCAGTTAGTCCCGTGAACAGTGTTTAGCGAGCTATAATTTCCAAGTTTTCCTTGAATATGGAGTTCTTATGTTATTTTTCAGTCAATTTTAAATTAATTTTCGCAATTATATACTATACGATATATTTCACTGGTGGAAAAACCCCATAGCATATAGAAAGCGATTAATTACTAACAATCTCATAGGATATGCACATTTTGGTGCAGGACGTGGGTTATAATATACAAGTAATGCTTGAGGCACTGCCAGCTAAGAGAAACATGTAACCTTCTAAATTCTTCTGGAATTCGCAAGCAGATTTTACAAACAAGAAAAGCAGTTTTGTTTTTGAACTCCTTGAAAACATCTGAATATTTCTCTGTGTCCAGCAAAAATAAGTTGAAAATTAATTTAAATGAAAATTATATCAGTATTAACGCACGTGGTAAGACTCATACTATGGCTTAAAGTTTCATTTCTCTTTGAGTACGTCGTTCCAGGTGGTTTCGTGGACGCTAGACCCAAGATTGCGGATTTAATCTTGGCCTAGTTCAACGGATTTTTTCGGGCGTAAAATTCCAAGTATGCCTTCCTTCGGAAGAGAAATAAATCCCTGGATTCCATGTCGTAGATTTACGGCACGTAATAGAAAATCTATCCTAAAAGAAGAAGCCTCTGATTAAAATCTATTGGCCGTATCTCGCTCAGAAAAAATGACACTGATGACCTGAGATGTTAAAGAGCACCCATAAACAACTCCCCCCCCCCAAAGAAAATTAAGGTACAAGAATTCATTTTGCATGTGACTGAAAATTTTGTGCAAAAATTAATGTTACCTAAACGAAATTATATTTTTTTCAATAAATTACATAATGTATATAAGTTTATCCTCTTAGAAGATTGGTATAGGACTGTTCTGCTGTGACTATGCTAGAAAGGTTTTGTTTAGAAATATTTCTCATAAGTAATCAAAAGCCTGAAGTTAATAACAATCATATCAACTGAAAAAAATGGGAAAGAACGGTATTTAAGAAAAATATATGTCTTAGTAGAAACTGCCAGTAAAGAACTTTATCAAGAAAGAAGTAGGATGCAATGCACATTTAGTATTTTTCTTAACAAAGCTTGTTGATTTGGCTTTATGAGGTAACCAACTGAACAGCTTCATTAAGTTCAATTTGTATTATAAAAAGAAGGTTTTGCTCCTCTTTGCATTAATGCACCAATGATACGTTGCGGACTGCCTTCTTGATGCGACCGCCTATATCCGAATAAAACCGGAATGGGCTGCACATTTCACAACAACTAATAAAAACAATATTCCTTTATTTGAATTAGAAGCTAAAGGTGTTAAATATATCTTATCATTTTACGAGTTATGATAGAGGATGACGAAGAAAATTGTTTTTGACAGCAATTGCGTTTCAAACACCATGTAATAACACCCAAAGCAGCAACATTGCACCATCTGTGCTTCTGCCTATTTGAACATCAACATGTACTCTTATTAAATCTATTAAAGCGAGCTCAACTTTTTGGATTATTCCAAGTGTTATTTTGCGGAAACTGTAATTCTGCCAGGAAATAGGCAAGCAATTAACCGAATTTTTGGAATGTTTAAAATCATATTTGGAGAAGTAATTCTCATAAACGAAATAAGAGGATTTTAAATCCTTTTGAGAACCACACTTTTCAGTAGTCAAATTGACTGGCACTACCTTGAAAGCTGTATTTAAAGAAAATTCTCATATTAACTTCTGTACAACGTACAGAAAATAAGGAACATGCTTTCACAGATAGCTCATTAATTATTAATATAGAACTGGCGAGAGGATTGCCTCTTCTCGTATGCTTATAAAAATAGCCTAGTAAGATGAAAGTAGTTCTACATATGAAGCTATTTTATATAAGTTCAACCTGGTATTAGGAAAATTTATATTTCTTCAATAAAGCTCAAAAGAAGAAATGAACTTTTTATTTTACATTTCCAAACTTTTATGCCAGTGTTTCCACAAATAACCAATGAAATGTAAAGTATTTCATTTATTAATGTATTAAAATATTATATAATGGTAAAATGCTAGAATTTGATGTATAGTTTTGAATTTAAGCATGTTTATAGCTTTGTATTCATTCTTATTCCATAACTTTCTTCTCACACTATTGACCTATATGTTTTACGTTAAAATACTATATTGTAAAAGAGCTATCAAAAATACAGCTTGTTAATTATATGAGGGCTACAATTATGGAAATACGCAATCAAGCAGTGCCCAAATGAAAACGTTTGCAATGTACCTAGCCAACAGAGCAAAAGTTAGAACAATTTCATCAGCGAGATTTCAGTTGGATTTACTTCTTACCTTTAGAAGCTTATGTTTAGCAATTATGGTCATCAATAATAATTTACATTTTTCCATTGATTTTTCTTCACTCCAAAATCTTTGGCCATTAACATGAAAATTATAAAAATAAGTCAGAAATAACTAAGCAAATGGGGTTTACATTTTATTACATTAATCAAAGGGGCTATACAATTTCCGATTGTGAATGAAAGAGTAGGACCAAACCGATGAGTTCTCCTGCATCAGCCTCTCTCAAGTCCGTCACTGCAGAACAATCCGTGACACTTCCAGGATATTCTACCCGTTTCAGAGACCTGTTCAAACAACAATACGCCCACTTGAGTTGATTCCTAAAATAACAAGGAAAGAGGAAAACGGGGAAGACAAAATGTGGTGCGGTAAGAGAAGAGCCGAAATGGTTTCAAAACATTAGGAAGAGAGACTTGGATTTTCATCCAGTCATGTTTATTTAAATATACGCTACCACGTCTGGAGAGTTTTTGGTACGTAATGTAACTACATTCTGTTTTTGTTTAATATTGGATAGTCCAAGCTATTGGGAACGCAACTAAAGCAACATTCAATAATCACGTTCTATACAAAGCTTTGGAATACCACAACTAAAGTTCACTAAACACAGCAAACAAACTTTTATTTTATAGCAATATATAACCATGGGAAAATAAAATACACGGGAAAGAAGTAGGAAAGCTCTCCAGCCGCATGCTGCACAATTGCTGAAAATTTATCAATAGGCACTAAATGAATAATAAGGTTCATATATATAGCGAAGAAAATATACATTTGCCAAGGGAAAGTACGACGAAGCAAACGCATTGAAAATGAACTTAACGTTATTCACTTTCAATGAAGTGTAAGAAACACCATTTCATTTAGCTTCTAACATTTTATGTCAAAAATACCAGAAACGAAGAAAACAAGATGAATGAGGGAATACAGTAAATGAGCCTTAATTAAGTACGCATTTAACTTAGTTTGCGAGCAAAGTTTCATGGAAGGCCAAACTTGTTCGATTTGGTATCGATATCAAATGATTATGTGTAAAATTAATATTCTGACAACAAAGTCACCAGTGCCACGCTTGCAAGAAACGATTGCATTTGTAATAATTTGAATGTTTGGTAAATTAATTTATCTAACTTTCGAATTAAGCAGCGCACCATACGCAATGTTTAATTTTTTTTTTTTTTTTTTTTTTTGAGTAGTGTTTAACGCCCGTTTTTACTACTGAGGCACCACAGGCGGTGGACACTGATGATACATGAGATGAAATGATAAATTGGGAAAGGATTTTTTTTTTTTTTAAGGAAGGAAGCGTTCCAGGCCTAAGTTTAGGTACCTCCCCGGCATTTGCCAGTTATGAAGACTGAGGAAAACCTGGAAAAAACCCCAGTCAGGGAGGACGGTCCTGGCGGGATTCGAACCGCAGACCTCCCGCTCACGAGTCCGTGCCTTAACGACCTCGGCCACCCGTGGCGGTATGTTTAATTTTAAAAGATGCAAAGTGTAAAACTGTTTCATACAGTTAATACTTTATAGCTCTGTATAGCTGCGTTGTTTGTTTCACAGTTAATGACTCCCACATTTCTTTGAATATTTTCATGTTCCTGTATGATAAAATGGTGCTCTATTTCCTGTCAAGTATACACGTGGATATTTTTTGAATTCTGAACCTACCGAATGCAAATCCCAAGATTTACCTCCTAAGCCACTACGCTCGGTTCATGAGATAATAAAAAAACTCAGGAAATTTGAGATAATTAGTCGTTCATAGGTGAGCTGATTAGCGGTTATGTTTTTATCCAAATATTGTCCTACTTTTAAGTTTTAAGATTTGCTTATTTTATTGCCGTTCCAAAGTCTTAAATAGTTGTAGAACTCTATGCGAAATAATTTTGATCATTATAACTAGTGCATAGTACATAATAAAATTGATGATGAACCAAATTTTATTTTAAAATAACAGGTAATTTATTTGTGCAACAAAAGAATATATATACTTAGATATATATATATATATATATATATATATATATATATATAAGCATCTAAAAAGATAGTGAATCATGAGATTTATTCCATTTTAATACAACTTTTACTTATGATCTAGTATTTTACACACGTTTCTTTAAGTGAATCCGCATATTATTGATCGCACACTCGTATTACTTTTCTTGCAGGTCCTGCCGATTGTCGTGAAATATTTAGGGTAATTCCTGACAATGTAGGGTGAATGTCTCTCTGTTTTACCTAACTCTAAATCTGAACCACACAATTTCACATTTCATATTGAGCAGTCATTTTTAAATACTTTTTCATTGGTGAGTATAGGTGCTATTTTTGCAACTCATCTTAATTAATAATGCCATTCTTATAATCATCAACAGTGAAAGGTTGAAATATGTCATATTTAATGATTTGCTACATACAAAGATGTTCAATATTAAAGCAGCTGCAGCAGCAGCAGCAGCAGCAAGCATTTAAAATAACGCGTTGATTCATGAAATACTGGTAATAAACATATTGCAAATAAGATATACTTATTGGCACCTAAATGCTAGCATAACGAATACCTTATAGCTGCGTGCTATTACTAGTCATTTCTAGTGCAAATCAATTAGAAGATAGTCTTTAAAATAGCGATTCTTACTAGCCATTTATACATGAGAATCAGGTGGATAAGTGAATTCCTCGTTAGGACACTATGAGTGCCAATTGCAAGGAAATTAAATTAGAAGTATTTCAAATTTTCAGTTATATTCTTCCTGGTCCATCTAAATGATTCAGATAATTGTGAACTTATTATAATGGTGAAATCAAATCGCCCTGTTCTACGAGTAAGTTAACAAACATATATCCAGACATTAAAACAGGTTAATTTTACTTCCAATGAGATGATCTAAGTAGTACAGATACCACTTTAGGCCATCCCTTATTTATGGTGGTTGAAAAAACTACCCCTAAAATAATAACTACCCCTAAAATAAAATCTACATCTATTTCAAGGTCAAACGAAGAGGTGCTAAACCCCTAGCCCCCTTCATTCCTCCCTTCACCCCTTCCACCTTCAACCACCTCCACCCCCACCCCAGCCTCTCTGGGCAGCAGCCAGATAAAGCTATTTAATTGAAATTATGTTATTTAAATGAAACAGAATTAAAATTACTTATTAGTAAACATTTTACTGGCTATATTTTGTTTATACATTAATTTTAAAAATGTATTTGTTGGTAAGCATTTTTCTTAATACGGCCAGATTAAGTTTTTTTTTTTTAATTTAATACAATGAAAATCTACTCATTGCTAAATTGCCGGGGAGGTAATCGTAGGCTTGGAACTATTTCTATCTTAAAATTAAGTCTTTTTTCATTTTATCAGTGTACATCGCCTTTGTAGCAAAAAAAAAAAAAAAAAAAAAAAAAAACGGGTCTTCATTATTTATTCCTTGCTAAATTTTGATTATACACTAGTTGGTAAGCATTCCCCTTAATATTAGATTGGTAAGCGTTCCTCTTACTATTAAAAACCAGTTTTTTAAGCAAAGCAAGGACAGAATGCAGTTTCAGCCTTGTACAACCAACACATGTGCTTGCCTTACCTGTAAACTCACAGCTGCCACCACATTGATGCCTTTCCCACTTCTTGTAGAATATTTTGTATACTTTCGTTATAGGTAGAGCTTAATCATTGCAAAATGTGATAGTTGATAGTTCTGTATCCAAAGTTGATAGTTCTGAAACTTGTTAAATAGATACTTACTTGCGTGTGGAGGTTTAACTTCAAAAGATTGGAAAACAAGTGTATTTGGAAAAAAATAATATTACATTGCTTGCAGTGTTTATGCGGAAAACAAATTAAACCTACCAGGTTTAAAGAGTCTCGCATTGTGAATTTGTTAGTATGAGAGGATTCCTCTCTGATTGGCTGTAAAAACATGTTCAGTGCTACTCTCCCCTCTGATTATTGAAAGGTAGATAAAAATTCATTTATTTATTAGGTGTTGAGTGTAATTCAACTTCATAAATGTCTCCAAAAGTGAGGCATGTAAAACTGCAACGAAGTTTACTTCCTTGTGTACCTTAACCCCCCTAACAGTCCAGGTATTGTCATGGTTAATTGGTGCTACTCCTAAGTATCAAGGAATCGGCTAAATATACACTCCATGTTAAGATGGCTAAAAATACACCTCCCTAACAGTCCATGTTAAGTATGAAGGACTCTGCTACAAATACACCTTCTTAATAGTCCATATATTGTCATGCTAAAAATACAGCCTAATAGCCCCACTGTAAGTATGAAGGAACCTCCCCCATGTATTGCCACGATAGAAATCGGCTGTACTCCCAAATATACACCCCACGCATTGTTTCGTTAAATATGAAGGAATCGGCTAAAAATACACTCCCATACGAAGGAATAGGCTAAAAACACACTCTTTGTCAAGTGGAAAAGACGCCACTTTGCCCCGCCCGTTACGAAGATATTCCCTTCTAACAGCGCTACTCCAGTTATGTTTAACCAGAATATCGCCTTCCCATGTTTTATCCACTACTTCGCTAAACTGTCGTAAATACCGCTACGCTAATGCATTTATTGTTATTTGACATAAGGGAGGAAAAAAGCAGTAGGGCTAACGCAAGGAAAATAGGAACAGTAAGTACTCGTGAATGTGAACCTATCACGGTCTATTTTGGGGACATGACAGCAAATCAAATTGGTTTGGGCGTTTGATCAAAATCTAGAGAAAAGGAAAAAGGTAATAAACACGGGTGGAGCAGTCTCCAAAAGAGTTTATTTCAAGGCTGATTTGGCTGCAGGCGAAACTGTTGTACGATCATCACTGCGCCGCCAATTCTTCTGCTGCAACACGTAACGCATAATATATTTCCTTCACAGCGATATGTGTTTAAACAATCTATTTTAGGACGAGGTTAGCGGTGAAACAAAAGAGTAAGGCGAAGTTCTCCCCATTGGCCTATCGCAGGCCCACCCTCCTATCAGTCCACCTCTTTCCTTCCGAAAATTGGTAAATTACAGCAAACTGCATGGTATCTTAGCCTTGCTTCTTTGGTAGAAAATGTATTAATTTGATGAGTTGTATATGAGGGAAGTATTGCTGTTCATTTTAACTCCAGTCCTTGTTCTGTTTCTTTTAACATCCCCCTATAAACCCATTTGAAATTTTTGTTCCGCTGTAACATTCGAAGGTACTTGTAGGACTCGTCATCTGCAAAGAAAAATAACAAGCCCATGTTAGCGAAGTACTTTTTTTTTCCTTCTCGATAACTCTTCTGCAATGAAAAATATTCAGAGACTAGGGCAGCGTCTTTGTCTAAAATGCAATAGGATTAGTGATAACACTTTATAAAAATAAGTTTATTCATAATAAAAATTGCACTACTGTACGTGTGAATTGAGAAACTCGACATAGTGAGAGTACCAATATGCACTCTTGCCTCAGAGGGAGGCTCGCGTCAGACATTTGTTCACTGTGGAGTTCTCTATGCTTTTGCGGATGAGCTGAAATTTGTTAAAAGCGAAGGCATGCCCCAAGGCCTTGTCTACAACATTATAATTCGCTGATCATGATTCTAAATTGCACAAGCCATACTTTTCTAAGAAAGATTACCTGCCATGAATCCTAATGTAACAGCCACGATAAGAGTTTAAATGACTAACGTAAAGCTTCTTATATGAAAAGTTGTTAGGCTTAAAGATCGCGGGAATCCTACGCTAGTATGACACACGTAAAGTTGACCAGCAAGTCTGTGTTGTCGCACTATTTGATTATCAGTTTCCCTTTCTTTTTTCTGACCGTTAATTAGTTAAACACATTAAATGTCTGCCCTTTAGAAAGCATTGCAATCACCAGTATTTTGATTGCTCATTAAATGAAAAGTGTCATCAACTGAATACGGTAACATTAAGGAAAATGTATAAATCAATCAGAATAAAAATTCTTACTTATGAATTTGCTGCTAACCTATACGTGTCAACGCTAAAGATAACGCTAAAGTTCACAGCTTGGGTTAATATTTCTTTCAGTAAATGAATGCATTGCTTTGATAATATTAAGGCATTACACAAAATAGTATAAAAACTAGTATCCTAATATACTCTAATTGCATCTTTATTGTATATCGTGATGTACAAAAAAACGTTTAATTCAACTGATTTGAAGAATGAATGGCTAACTGACCTGATATTTAGTGCTTTGTAGTTGTAATGCATAATTTGATAAGAAGGCGGGCGGGCTTTTATAAGCAAAACATGAACAAGAATATAAATGCTTGAAAATATTATACCAAGTAGTAGTCATATTCGAATAGGACTCAGGAAGGTACCAAGAATGTTCGGCAGAACTGCGAAAGAATGAAACTTTACTATAATACTAATTCCTCTTCTAGTAGAATAACTTCCAAAATCCAAATTATAACCAATGAAATATGTTATGGCAATGATAGGAAGCACGTCAAACACAAAAACTACTGCATATTTCTCAACCATATTGGCTGTTTTTCCTTGTGGAATGACTCTAATTAAGGGGAACAAAATAGACATTACGTATTCTTAACATTAATATTAATTAAATGAAATGTACGACCACTTGTTGGTTTTTTTTTAAATAATAGTGAAATTACTCTAATTAAGGGTATTCTTGGAATCTGAAATCACATTCCTCTTCTCACAATTGAGATTAACCCCCCCCCCCAAATGTATGACATAAAGATATAGTGTATAACCATATTTATAAACTGAGCCCTTGGCGACACAAAGGAATCTTGTATGTATTTAAGTAGTAGTTCACATATATCAACTACCAATTAAACAGTAAATATAACTTGATTTTCTAAATGAGCGTGCTAATATTAGAATAACATTGCTTTTATTAAATATGCATGCAGCCTACAAAAGAGAAATCACATCATGTATTATGCATATCGCTATATACCAATAAACATAACGAAATTTATGAACTGAGCCCCTGGAGGCATGAAGAAACTGTGTATTTTAGAAGTTTATATGTGTCAACTATTAACTGAACAGAAAATAAGCGATCAAGTTTATGAATGAGCGCCCTTGCATTTTCACAGTTGCCCATAATGCTTTTGTTAAATATGCATGCAGTCTACAAAAAAAAAAAAAATTACATTTTTAGAGTTCTTGAGATTAAAACACGGAATGAAATGTATGACCACTGGTTGGTTGTTTTTTTTTTTTCCCCGCTTGTCTATTGTGAAATTACCCTAGGGGGGAGGGGAACAAAATTAAAATTCTTGCAATCTGAAATCACATTTCCTTCCTGTTATTGACATTAGTTTATTAAATGCAACCATATTTATTATTTGAGCCTTTGATGTCATAAAGGAACCTAAGAAAAGTTCACATGTGTCAACAAAAACATGCTACTAATTGAACAATGAGCGCCCTTCACGACAATGCTTTTCTTTAATATGCATGCAGCATACAAAAGAGAAAGCATTCATATTACAATTGAGATTAAAACATACAAAAAATGTATTAAGTGATGGATAAACTATATACTGAGTCATAAAGAAACTTGGTATATTTAAGTAGTGCCAATAAAAATGCTACAGCCAATATAGGCAATGGATTTGAAATTTTATTTTAGCGCGCTTATATGCAAATATGTTCACAGTTACCACAGTGCATTTATTAAATATGTGCTAAGTTAACAGAAAATTAAACGCTAGGGGGGGGGGGGGCTTTTCGGTTATCCGCTATCTATTTCTTCTTACCACGGTGGCTCTAGAACTATTTCGGAAACCGAGTTATAAGGTTAACCTTCCATTTTTACTTGTCGACAAATCTTTGTTATATGCCGAGAAAAAAAAGCCTGTTCTTTAGATTAAAATACAAATGAAATGTACCGGAGATAAAGCTTGGGTATTATTAAATGTGCAACATACCCAGAAGTTTTGCTCCAACCACCAGAAACTTCCATGAGTGAACGGGAGGTTCCGGGCAGAGCAACAGATAAGGGGATATATCCTATGTGTAAAAACCAGGGCATTGTAATTTGGAATGTAAACAAACTAGGGAACAGTTCCTTTTGCAAAGTGGAAATAAAAGAGGGACAAAAGAATTCTAAATTTAAAATTAGACAAAAACTGGGAAAATACATAGACAAGGTGAGGAAAAATGGTTATGTGGGTAGGAAAGAGCCAAGAAAAAGAAAGGAAAAGGAAAAGAGTGGGGGGAGGAAGGAAGTTAGATACTTAGCATTAGGTAAGCAGGATTCTTATACATCAGGGTGTTAATGTGCATAAGATCCAAAGAAATGACAGATTGATAGTAAATTTTCAGATTAGTTTTGATAATGTCAGAAATATGGGATTATTAGTGTAGAAATCGTAATTATTAATTATAATGTAGGTCAAGTATGTTAATTTGTTAGATATTTTACTATAATATTGGTAAATAATAGTGATTTATTGTATTTGTATATATTTATGAATACTGTATATGGTTGAACCTGGGTCTTCAGGAAATAATCACTGATGAGCCAAAGACCAAGGTAGGTAGTAACTATGAACTGTTTATGTAGAGATATAGTTGGTAAATAATGCAATAGAATGAAGATTTACATTTCCAATAGAGCTTCGAGACCTTCATTAGATAAGGCAAGCACATTGAAACTCCATTGCTTGGCTAAAAAACCGGTTTTTAAAGTGTCAAGAAATAGTAAGAAGAGCGCTTACCAATCTAATATTAAGGGGAATGCTTACCAACTCGTGTATAATCATAATTTAGCATGGAATAAATAATGAACCCCCGTTTTGTTGCTACAAAGGCGATGTACACTGAAAATACAATGATATGATGAAAAAGGATTTAATTTTAAGGTAGAAATCGTTCTAGGCCTAAGTATAGGTTACCTCCCCGGCAATTTCGCAAGGAAAATTCTTACCAATGAGTAGATTTTCAATTTATTTAATTAAAAATACATAATCTGGCAGTATTAAGAAAAATGCTTACCAACAAATAAATTTTTAAAATTAATGTAAAAACAAAATGTAGCAAGTAAAATTTGTTTATTAATAAGTAGGTTTTAATTGTATTTCTTTTATATAACATAATTTCAATTAAATAACTTAATCTGGCTGCTACCCAGAGAGGCTGGGGTGGGGATGGAAGGGGTGAATGTGAGAGGGGCGAGGGAGGGAGTGAAGGGGTGGGGGAGGGGGTGAAGAGGGCCAGGGATTTAGCACCTCTTCGTTTGACCTTGAAATAGCGGTAGTTTTTCAACCCCCATAAATAGGGGATAGCCTAAATGGCTATCCATACTACAATCTAGCAGTTACCCAAAAATGGCAATGGGTGTGGCGGGGTAAAAGCAAGGTTGGGGCAGGGACGAGGACAAGGTTTTTTAAACTTCTCTTTTAACTTTAAAATATTTTTTTTTCCAATTTTTAAGTGTATTATTTAATTTTAGGTGTAATTTTTTCATTTGTTAAAATACAAAATAGCCTCGGGCATGGAATATAAAGAAGCCCATGGAAAAGATTTCAACTTGGATATGTACTCCTGCTTTAGAAATTAGTTTCATAGTACTATTTCTCTATAAATTAGCTTTAGTCAAGTGAAATGAATGTCATTGGCTTATAATCCTATTAATAACCTTATTTGCAATTCCACTGTGAACGTAGACTTATTTTTCATGCTTCGTCAACTATCACTTATGAATGATAGTAGCGACATCTCCTTAACCCTTTAATGCCGTGCCTGTTTGTATGATCACGGGTTATCGTTTTCCATTTTACTTCCACAATAATTTGCGTAATTCTGGAGATCATTGTTACCGTTTGTATCAGTTAAAAGTTAAATAATGGTGTTGTAGCCCTATCCACTCATATTATTGCACTTCTCTGCATAATCAATCATCTGGCACATTTTTAAGTTCTTGCGTGTATTGTAGCAGCTGAAAGATGACGGTGCGTTTCCAGTAAGTTTTTTTTTTATGTTTATGTATTGATTACGTAATATCCCCGCCTAACACACTTACATATGATTAGTATTCTTTGTACTATGAAGGAAATCTATAGATTACTGCATATATTATGCGTATCCCTATCTGAAACAGAGCGGATCATATGAACACGCTAGGAGCTTGTATATGCAATATATGCAATAGTGTATTTTCGTGTTTATGATATGTAAGACGTTATTCTAGAGGAATGACTATTGTCATGATACAACTTTTTAATTATTTAGAAGATTATAGCTGCATTATACAGAACATTACATTATTCTACAAGTTTCTAACAGGGCTATAACGCTTCAGGAAGCCCTGAACATCACAGAATCCGATGAACCTATGGGAGATATTGCGAATATTTTTATAGAGCCTCAAGGAGCCAATATCTACTTTCCGACGAATATTCGGGTGAAGAGATAGTGTTGATGGTGTTAATAATCTTATAGGGCACCAGCTTTCTAGCAAAGCAAAAATTGTCCTCACCAACAGTGAACGTGTAGGAAGTAGTGATGATGCCGTATTAGGAAAATTATGTAGTTCCTCCACCTCAGAAGAAGAGCAAAACTATGAAGAATAGAGTCGCGTGGATTAAGGATGATAATAATCATGATGGATGATGAAATGATGATGATGATGATGATGATGATGATGATCTGTTGGTATATTTCCAGAATGCTGTTCAACAAAACTCCTCTCGAGCGCTTTGAACTCATGTTTGATGATGAAATAATTCAATTTGCGATAGAAGAATCCAGGAAATATACCATGTTCAGCAATTATGATGATCCTAAAATATCAACGAAGGAATTAAAATGAAGCTCCTTATATTTATTTTATCCGGCTACAATAATGTAAAAGATCATAATGGGAAGCTCCCTTCCTTTAAAAATAAATCATTCCCCAATTTATCATTTCGTTTCATCGCCTGTGATGCCTCAGTATTTAAATTTACAAATATCTAAATAAATACAAGAACAGAAGCATTTATCTTCTAAAGTGAAAACACACAGAAATAAACACAAATTAATATCGGGCGTATGAACCCTCAGCATGTGTAACTGCCCTCAATCTTCGGGACATAGATGATGTCAGATTTCTACAGTAGTGTGGACGAGAGGCTACAACATTCCAGGCTTCTTGAGTTTGTGTCCATAAGTCATCTTTTGCGCTTCGTGCATATGCAGGGAATGCGTGTGCAGCATATTGCATAATTGGAAGCCTCAGATCTTCAAAATACACTTGTTGCAAATGTCATTAGAAGAGATCGCTTTCTGAAAATCTGTAGGTTCATTCATTGGGAAGACAACACTTAACTTGATATAAATGAAAAGATGTCGAATCTGCGGCCACTTACGAACATGATGAAACAAAGATTCAATTTGTATTTCAGACCAGAGCAGAACATTGATTTTTACGAGTGTATTGTGGAATAATTTGGAAAACATAGCTGCAAATAATTTATCCGTGAAAAACCTATTCGTTTTGGCTACAAAGCCTGGTGTCTGAACACTCCCTCGGGCTATTTGATAAATGGTGACGTTTATCAAGGCAAAAAGTCATCATGATAATGCGGAATATGAGAAACGCTTCGGAAAATATGGCGCTCAGAAAGTGATGTTAAGGAGCTCAAGGAACTCCCTAACAATGTGGTTCACTTGCCCTTCAGCGTGTATTGCGACTATCTTTTTACTGGAATGGAACTGTTGGCTCATTTGAAAGTTTAGGAATATGGTGCCACAAGGACAATTACGGATAATAGAACTCAAAAAAATATGTCCTATCTTAACATAAAATGAAATGAAGAAACAAGCAAGGGGTACATACTCTGATGGTATAAGTATCATAAGTTGGACAGACAACTCTATGATTGCCATGACCTCCACATGTCATGGAGTTGAGCCAACATTTTCACCATGCGGATATTCTCAAGCAGAAAAACTAAAAATGCAAGTAAGGCAGAACTGATAGAATGGACCAAAATGTATCGTACTACAGAATGAGGATTCGTGGAAATAAATGGTGGTGTTGTCTGTTCACATTGTTGCTAGATGTATCGGTTCACAATTCCTGGTTATTTCTATGGAAATTTGTGAACAATAATTTGCATCTAGACTTTCTGTATATTGTAGACATGCCTGAAGAAATACAGAAGTGTACCATTAGGAAGAGGCGTCCCATCACGCCAAATACAGCATTCAGCTCAGCAGTGTTAGTGGCGATATTCGTCTTAATGGAATGGACCATGTCGTGGTACCCTGTAATCGATGATGCTGCGCTGGGAAAAGAACACTAGCACTTTTCGCACAGAGTGCAAATAAATGCAATGTTGAACTCAGCATTCGGTGTTTTGTTCAGTTCCATACCACATAGAAGACTTGACTTTCTGGACTTAGTCCTAATATTTTGTTTCGGTGGGATTATATCCATGTTTTCATATGTTTAACATTGTGAATTCAATTTAAAATTGGCAATTTATTAAATTACTGAAGCGACATTGTAATTTTATTAGTGACACGTTGGCAATACAGAGTAAAATACTTACAGAAGTACCTAGCGTGATCATAGGGACACGGCCCCTGCTGACGAAGTGGTCAGTTATAATGATTCAATATTTTGTGTTTATGATCTACAGAGTTATTAGAATGAATGATAAAAATTACCATAATTTGAAAAATGAAAATAATTTTGGCGTTAAAGGGTTAAATTATTTCCATCGAAAAGGTGAAGCTATTACTCTTAAATTGAAATTTCATTTAGATTTGTTTGAATTGGGCTAGTAATCGTAGTTTAGTTTATGAAAAAAATGTCATATAAATAATTCATTTTTGCACATAATGCGAAAACTCTATATATTTTACATTTGTGTTCTGCTCTTATTAACAAATCTTGAAACACTTAAGAAGTTCAATTGATTTGGTTGTATGTGTGTTTGTGTGCGCGCGTGTGTGTGTGTGTGTGTGTGTGTGTGTAATATGTGCAGAAATAAAAGTAAACTTAGGACTGAAATGCTTAAATACCAACTATATGCTCCATGTGCACATATGTAATCGTGATAGTTACTGGTGAAGTGGAAAAGAGGATCTTACGCTCTTAACTTCGCCAGGTTAAATAATAATACATTATGTATACTGTCGATTAATATATAATAATTTATATAAGTATATAAGAAATGAATTTTTATAAAATTCACTGCCGAGTCAACAAACAATAACTTCTGCAGTTTTTTTCACATGCTGTATGGAATTGATGCATTGGGGTTATTTATTCTGATTTTATATAAAGGATATATTGAAAAGTAACAAAATTACTGTTAGGCAATTATTTTTTCTTGAGTGAAAGAAGATATGGGAAATTGCTTTTAATGTTTATAATAAACAAACAACCTCAATGATAACACCATTACTACTACTTATGGGAATTTGTGTAAGAGTTAAAGAATGGCAGAGTCAGCTGTTATTATGGAACAGGTACATTAGCTACTATTTATGTGGAGTTGCCAAAGGATTGTTGATAAAGCAATTCAGCAAATTATATTCTGATACACAGGATACGATACTCCACATACTGCAAACTTAGTATTGTTTAAAATAAGTATAATTTTTAATGCAGTCCTTTTTGCACATTGTTCTTCATATTTCAGCTTTTCAGAGCATTTTTTTTCGTGTGAAACTATGTGAGGATACAAAATTCTGAGATGGTTTAGTATGGCAGCCACGTTGGTTGCCAAATTTTTAAATAGTTTAATGCGTGGTTTTGTTGCTGCTGTATGTGAGCTAAATTATGAAACGGTTTGGTATGACTTTGGCTAAGTGCGGAAGATGGACACTAATCATGAAGTGATTTTTGCTGACGTCGTGTGACGCCAATTTTTTAAGCGGATTTAGTAGATTGATCAATGGTCGCTTCTGTGTTGTTGCCTACACTTCAATGACAACAATTTCTCATAGTGAAATATATTATTTTTGGATGGGTCTCAACAGGATCGGGAGAGGAGTTCAAAAGTGTATATAAGCACACGATGCCACATAATATATATTAGTATTTTATTATGTCCAAAATCTTTCTCGTGCTCTGATGTTTTGCGTAAAATAGACTTGGCTACGTTGAATATGAACTTGGGTGCCGCTTGCGAAACTTACGATTGAGTACCGCGTCGCGTAAAACAGACCTTATGAGTACTGCGAACTTGCTTTTGCGGGTATTTTGCCACGTATATCGAAATGGCGAAAGAGAACTGACGAATGAACCGTACTGAACTGAAATGAACTGAACTGACTCGATTGAAGTGAAGAATTAGTCTCGCGGCGTGTAGTACTTAGAACTGCTTCTGCGTCGAACTGAACTGAAGACCGACTCGAATTGCACTGAAAGTATCTTGCCGCGGATAGATCTCAAACTGAGTGTCCCGGTAGACAGACACAAAGGCATCCGCAATCTTCACGCCTATCTTTACGTGTTTTAACGTACATTCCCCATTGGCTGGTTCAAGTTCGCCTTTTATACCTGCCATTCGCTATATTTTGAATGTTTTAACACATGAGGTAAACACTGGTAGGTTCAAAGCACTAACACTACTACAGCCTGTTGAGGTAAAAACCCCAAACGTTTTAAAAAGCCTTCAGTTTATTAATATTTCAGTAGCGGGCCTTTTAAAAAAAGGAAGGGGTCTCTTCCACTGTAAAGTTTTCTGCCATGGAAATCACCTAACTTTCTCTTTTGTTCAATTCTTACGTCGAAGTAAGTTTTTTGAAGCGGATATAGTAGATTGACACACGTATATACATAATATTTATATTACCAATTATAATCCCACAATATGAGTACTGGACTTACATGAGTATACATTATTAACTATATTTCAATGGTGGTGGGCCGTAAGGACGGTTTCATTTATAAATGTGTTATGACCATGAAGAGATAAATGAATATTTAGTTCATTTAGTTCTGACAAAAAAAAATGAAAATGCAATTATAGTTAAATGCATTGTAAAATGTTGAAAAAGGACTTAATTGCATGTACTTAAATGTGTATAATAGCTGCTATCACACACAAATTACAAAAAAGTTGACATATTTATAAACCCATAACACATAATATAGACACTCATCAAAATAAGTTATACGGAACGAAATATTTCAGTTTGTTAAATAATAAATATAAATATTAAGAAACAGCTAAAGAGAAACCGTTATTGGAATTTCATACACTTGGAGATAAAAAACGGCCACTTTTATGTTTGCTTGTATATTGCAATATATTTACTTGTCATAAAATATAACGATAGGCAGTTGTCATCATGGCTATGTTGAATGTTTTATGAACAATTCATTGTATTAGAATATTCCAATTATGTGTATAAAGTCTTAGAAACAGAAAATTTGTCTTAACCATTTTTTGCTTCATAATCATTATTACTTTATTTTTACATTTTGTAAATGTAAGTAGGGTTGAAACATTTCATCTTAAATAATTTCACCTGAAGATGTGGCTAGAATTGTAGCCTCAAACGATGATGGACGCAGTGTACATTGAAAATGCAATGAATATGGTTAGATGCACAGCCCACGATATCTTTAAAACGGTTTAGAGAGACCCTAGAATATACCAGAAGACCAGGTTCGAGTCGCCCGAGAGCTACAAATCAAAATGAAGACTGGTACATGGTATTGATAGAACTTAAGGAGCGCAACCTGCCAGCTAGTACTGTAGCCCAGCAATTTGTTAACATGAATTGACACCCGATTTTCGCCAAAAATTATAGAAGAAGGTTGAAATCGAATGATATCAAGTACACCTGCAGTTGGTCATAGTTTGCTCAGAATGCACCGAGTCGAACGATTGCGTTTTGCAAATGATCGTAGGGGTTGGAGAAATGAACATTATAGCTGTGTTCCGTTCCCAGATGAGTCCTGTTTCAATCTATGCTCATCTGATGAACGTGAAAGAGTTTGCAGAAGCAACGAAGAACGATTTGCACAACGCTGATTTTCCATAAAGTTACTATTTGGAGGTGGTGGTGGAGTGATGGTTTGGGCAGGAGTGCCTATGGATGCTCGTACTGCGTTAACTTTAGTAGAAAATGAAAGTCTAACAGCTGATAGGTACATAAATGAATTTTTGACTAATCATATTGTACCATTTGGTCCATTTGCAGGTGATAATTTTCTTTTAATTGCATGACAATATACGCCTGAGTATTGCCACGTGGTCAGAGATTATCTCTAAGAAGTGAGAATCCATGTTTTACCATGGCCAGCAAGGAGTCCCGTCATGAATTCGATTGAACACATGTGGAAGACACTGGAACGGTTAAGACAATACTGCCACTGCAAGAAACTATGCAGGGTTTGAAGCGAACACTGCTTGAAAAATGGGAGCATATTCCTCAAGAAGCCATCGAAAGCATGCCAAACGTATAAATACAGTTATTCAAGCCAAAGATGAGTGAGACCCTTATTTAATGTTAATGTTTCAGGCACCGAAAAATGTACTTACAGTTAAAAAAAATTGTCATTGTCTTACGCTCTTCGTAATTTTTCTAATCTGAGTTTGGTTTTGGTATCTATTGTTCTAATTTAAGGTGCATAATGAAATAATATTTTGTTTAAATACGCTTCTTTCATTTTAAAATAAATAAGAATAAAATATTACAATTATGAACAAAATATAATGAAATACAAAAATATCCTCTTTTTTTTGTCCCTGAGTGAATTTTTATAAAAATACTAATTATATTCAGCTATAGCGTTACGGAATAGCGGAAAATGGTTAAAAAAAATATATCCTAGTTTCCCATTAAGTCTCACAAACGTAATTGGAGAGAAGTTGATGGTTCCTGTAATTACATAAAGTTTCATAGTTCTTTGAGACAATGAATGAAAGATTTAATTTATGCTGTTATAAATAAACTGATAATCCGTTGCAATATGGCATTTAATATTTATGGGTGAAGGAAGACTCCAGAAAATATCCACCAAGGAAAATTTCGAAAGACATTCTCCGCTTTTGGTTCCTCCTAATGCCCAAGGGACCTGAATTTTGAAGAAAGTATAAAAATGTACGGGATGCCATTACATTATAAACATAGGAACCTATAGAAAGCAATACGTGGTTGAACATTTTCCAAAATGTACATGGAACCGAGGAAGGTGAATAAAAGAAGCATTGCTTCTTAATGACTCATTCATTCTTTGTCTCTTTGCTATGTTTCCGCTTTTTTCACTTTTCGGGTGTCCGTAGACCAGTTGGTTCTAAAGTGCTGACTGATTGGTAGTTCAGAATCTGACTAACAACGTCACTATGAGCCTGTCTGTCGGACTACGAGATTGCTACGTTTTTTCTCTTCCCTTCTCCAGTTCTTTCTCTTTGTGACAGACTGTGATTGATGGCAGGGGTGTTAAGACCTGATAACTGCACACCGGATCTCTTTTCTGGAATGGGAAAGAAAGACTTGGATGAGATGAGATGAGATGAGATGAGGCTATCTGAGCCTGCAGTCTTCCTCCCCCAGCCGCTCTACATCGTTCAGCTGAGCGTGGTTTGTCGCCCTTGCGTTTTTGCAACCCCTCTTGATGACTTCATAGCTTGGAAAGTTCCTTCACTTTCAGAGCAGCCTTGGAGTGACTCCAAACGGAAATAAATATTCACCATTCCAGGGACCCGCCAAAAATGAAAATAATACCAAGGAGTGAATCATGACTTGGAATTAAAGGCAATAGGATACTTATTTGGCTGGAATAATGGAAATCGTTCATTTTTCTCTTATTTTTTTATTTTTATCAGGCATAATCAAGGTGATGATTTCAGTATGTTTGAAAAGAATGATTGTGCATGTACAGTGTAATTTAGTTCAACTATAGACAAAAATGAATTAATAAATTAATAATAATAATAATAATAATAATAATAATAATAATAATAATAATACCAAGATATATAATTAATAGCAAAAGAAAACTTTCCCTTTCCAAATAGTTAGAACAAAATAATATACTGTGTAACAAAAATACCGAGGCAAACTTTTGGGACGAGTTTCTCACACCAATACAAGAAAAAATAATTTAAACGTGTGTCCGGAAATTTATAGTTTATGAGTTATTATTGAACGGTCATATTCAACCCTTTCGAGATACGATTCAACAAATTCGCTAAACATATTTTAACAAGTTGGTTTAAATTTAATTAACTTTTTCAATAGATTGAGTGATGTTATCGGTGCCGATGTACACTATGATGCGTTGCTATGGAGACTTGTTTATATTTATCATTTGTATACATTCATGGTTAGTTTCTTATATTTGACTTTTGCTGCAGTTCAGTTATGTTTGAGCGGTTAACCTTGGCAGAATAGTCATATCGTAAGTAAACAAATATCATTTTTATGTATGATGAAGCGAATGGTACTGGAAACGAGCTGCATGGCTGTACAAGGTGACGTTTCCAAACTGAATTGTGGAGATCGAATCCGTAGCACTAAAAACTGAGTTTAGAGGAAGAAGAGGAACTGCTCATATGACTGACTAGGAAGAACTTGTTCTACAGAGTGTTGAAGAAAAACATTCAAATATCAATGCAAGACAATTGACTCTGGTACACCTTGTATGACCGCATGGAGGATTTTCCATAAACAGCTTTTGTATTCTTAACGTCTTCAGTGTTTCAGGGTCTTGTCCCTGCCGACTACACACCACGGGAAAATGGTTGCCAATTCTCATTGCTCAAACTGCCAATCCATAGTTTATTTCTTCATCTTTGTATAGATGAGGAACATTTCGAAGAGTTGGAATTACAAGTTTTTACAACCGTCATTTGTGGGCTGACGCAAACCCTCGCGGCGAAATTCAGGCTAGACACCAGCAGCAATTCCACGATAAACTGCAGGAAAAGTTTCTGACTCCGTTGCCTTCGGTCTGGAACCCATCACACACAACCGTGTAGCATTGCATCCATTAATATTAGCCCGATTGTACATAAAAATCATATCTGTCTGCTCACGATATAAATACCCTACTATGTCTTTCCGCTTAAATGTAATTGAACTGCAGAACCAGTCAAAAGTAAGAAACTGACCAACCATGAATATACACAGATGATAAAATATATTGAAATGCCAACTTATCACAGCGTGCGTGTTAAACAATAATATCACTCAGTTGTCTCAAAAGTTCATTGAATCAGCCATAACTTGCAGGATCGCATCTCCAAAAAGGCGGACTGTAATCTTTGAATAATAACTCACAAACCAAGCATTTCCAGACACATATTATATTACTAACTCGCCCCCAAAGTTTATTCAAGCAGTTTTGTTACAGCCTGTATACACACTCATAAAGAGCAGTTGTTTCATAGTAATGTATCGTGTTTTATTTGTTTACAATTTTCAGAATTAAAAAAAAAATGAAAAAATGGATGGCATTGTTTTCAATGGCCACTAATCTATTCGCAGCTATTTGAAATGCGTTCCAAGTGAATGCAAATACAATATTACATAAATAGTATTTGTGACAATGGTTTCGATCATTGCACTCGTTTTGTTTCTTCTGCTCTTAATAACCTGTAGAGGAATATTGCATTCCAAGTTGTGAGCTTGGTGATTTAAATCAAACGTAACAATATTCCCCATTATTTCCAATTGACTATTTTATCTTCGATTATTGCTCCTTAAATTCTTGTTTTATACATATTTTTGCTACCACAAAATTACTTTCAACTCTTTTTATTTGTTCTAATGACTTGGTAGTACACCACCGATGGGATGCGGCATGGCGATCCCAAAGTCAATTATAACCTTATTCTCTAAAATATTTACAAAAATGGCAAAAACAGTAAAAGGAAGGTTTAAGTAGTTCCTAAATAGACCAATTTTACTAATTGGGAGACAATGTAAATAATTAATGATGTATCGAACAAGGGACGTCATTATTAGTTACGCTAAATTACAAGCCATTTCGAAATTTATTAATAAAAAAAAGCATTTTCTAATGATTAAAAGTAGTAGGTTGCTATCCGTTGTTATAGATATATCGTTGAATAAATGATAATTGCATTCCCCAAAGGCCAAATACCATATTTCCATTTAATAGCTCACTATGATTTGTTTAGCATGCAATATTTATCTTGTTTCCAATCAAAAGTGGAAATCATTTCAAACACTTCGGAGGAGTCTACTTATGGGCCCAATAAGCTCATCCACTACAAATATAAATCTTGCAAAAAATAAAGTACACTATAAATGGAAAACTAGGACACCCTTCAGTGACGATGGGAAGCGGAAGAATATATGAATTATATTACATTGATCAGTAATAAATAAATTACTTCCATCTACCCAACGATGCGCACGTATGCACTTTTAGTACGCAGGCCATTAGCAGGAAATGTGCGGAGAAAATATAGGAAATTTGTCCTTCTGTAAGGTTTTGCAACTTGCAACTATGATAACACTGAGATTTCAGCTGTCATTGCTCTTTTATCTACTTGGTATTTAATTTTATTGAACAAAATGAAATTAATAAAAATAAAGAACAGGGCGCATTTAACAGAGAACTAATTTTGAAACATCCAGGTATAATGCTGGTAATTATAAAACTATAAAATTATGGAAGTTGAACAGAAATCACTGAGCAACAAACAAACTTACTTTAAACCATACAGCTGGAAGAATGTGAATGCAAAAATTTATACCTACTTGTTTTTTTTTTTTTTTTTTTTTTTTCAGGAATAAAACCGTGCAAAGTGCTTATTCAATCTGCAAACGCTCTAATCCTTCATAACAAAGCATGTCCTCATATGGATTAAGTAATGAGAAACGCACTGAAGTTTTTCCACATAATTCTATAGTACTGGATTTACAGTTAAGTTTTAATTTAAAGATGTAATACATAAACATTAATTTGAAATAAGTATGCAACTACTGAAAAAGTGTGTATTCAAAAATTTATACAAAGTTGATTTCAAGCAGACAGTCCTACAAACAAGAATTTTAATATTCCCCAAAATTGGTTATGTACATTAAGATAGTATAGAACTGTTGTAACAAGAATAAAAAACACCAATTTTCAATTTTATAAATAATATTTGCAACAAGCCTTTATTATCCGAACTAACAACAGAAATAGTTAGATCAATGACGCCATTCTTTTAGGTGTTGTTTCTAAAAGCTTCTATCTTTTCTCGTATTCTTTCGAATTACTGAAGCACGAACTACCCTTTTCAACGACATCCATATCTACGTAGTCAATGAGTGATATAAACGAAACGTATAAGTTCTCTCTGTTGTTACAATCATTTAATCCCATCTGGGAAACAGTTGCGGGGTATTATTCTCAGAAAAAGCCACGGTTAATAAACGTACAAATGGCGAGAGAAAAATTGCTTCGTAAAGACCATAGAAAATGAATGAAAAGAAGAAAGACATGGGGAACGCAGGGTTGAGAAGAATGGAAGAAGATAGTAGTAGTGTTTATTTGGTCAAGGGGAGAGGGAAGGTTGTCTGAGTGGTGTAGAACGAAGAAATTCTGTCGTTTCTTTTTCCCACAAGCTTGCCTTGCTCTTTTTCCAAACATCACACTGGCTCACATGCGTGCTTTCTTCATCGGTTCCTTTCTAGGTCATTTCCAGGGAAGAAGGGAGGGGAAACATGCACAGTCTCCGATGCTTTGAAAGACCAGAGCCACACTCTGAATGCCACCTCACCCGCAGTTATTGGAAATCTATTAATCTAATTCTGGTGTCAGAAAATGTATCGGATCTCATGGCTGTTATCCTAGCACATATCCTGGAAACTCGCTACACAATGGCAACAGTGCGGTTTTGCGTCGTTAATCACAAAACCTTGATTCTGTCAGCAACTATCTAAGCAGGGAAGCTTGTCATCTTAGTTGCAAGCGTTTCCTTTCTGTAAACCGCTTCTTACAAAATATATGTTTACTAAATGACAAAATGACAATGGAAGTGCATCAGCCATTATGTGTAAAAAGGGGATATGCGTGCTTTTATATTTTGGTCTTCTTAGCAATGAATGTAATATGTAATTAGTGATCATTTCAAAGAAAAGTTAAAAAATGTTATTAATATAATAACTTAACTACATATTTTTATATAACCATAAAAGTAGCATGATTTGTACATAGCTTCTAAACGCTCCCATTTTAAGTCCGAGAAATTAAGAGAACAGTTATCCGCAGTTTGCCATAGTGCACGTAAAGCGGCTTATAATAACGAAAGAGTGTTCATGAGCAATAATGTTCCATTAGTATACAAAAACTTAAAGCAGGCTACACTCTTTTATGTGTTTTAAATAACATCAATTGCCAGGTATCATATCCATAAATAGTAATTTGCTGTTGTTGACCGTACAGTATCAAAAAGTATAGTGTTAATGTGAAAATTATTAATAGATTATTATAATCATTTGTTCTCCAAATCGCACTTTCTCCATTAGTATCTAATTATTACATGTTAAATAAATAAGCTTAGTATGCAAATGAATTACGTGTCAAACTGAAACATTTTGAATTTTAAAAGCATCTAGGAGCTTCCGGGTTGAAATCCATTGGGGCTGCCATTTCGGTCTTGCGGTTTTTCTTTGGGGGGGGGGGGGTTTCCTATGGAAGCTTAGGGAAATTCTGATTTCTTAGTAATTTTACAGAGTCGAACGTTCAAGGTGGAGTTGGCTGATATGGTTTGCGCTTTTATAAATGTTTCTGAAATCGCACTTCTTAAGGGCGGGAACTCCTCGGAGGGAACGCCGGTGTCAGAGTGTTCTATCTGTAATAAATGCTGGGGTTCTCGTCTAAGGCAGTGTCGCACCGCCCGGTTTGTACCTTATTTCAAACCTTACTGCTGGATCTACCTTGACTGAGCGCGTAAGCCAGCTCTTGAGCAAGAATGAAATATCAACATATTCTCCCCAACTCTAAAAATGCAAAGCAATCGATTTAATATTGTATGATAATTGCTTTAATAGCTTCATGACCGTGTTAAAGATTTAAAAGTGTATAATTTCATTGTAAACGCTTAATCAAATTATTTAAGTATTTTAAAAATCCGGGAGAGTTCATTATAACTGCAATTAATAAGAAAATTGATTTTTGGTATAATGGTGCTGTATTGGAATGTGATTGATTTGATTTATCCTACGCCCAATCGCAGCAGCTCCGCTGTAAGGGCTTTGCTGTTTAGTAAAGTGCTGAGAATGACTAAACTTGGTCATATTTATGCAATTATATGATTCTTCACATGACGAGCTTCTGTGTTCTTCCGTTGTTAAAGAGAGTGCAAATATCTGATTGTGCTGTAACAGTTTGATAGAGGAGAACCTGCAGGTGGTCGTGATCAGTGGTAGTTTGGGGGGGGGGGGGGAGAAAAGAAAAGAAAATAAAGCAACTCAAAGGAGATCATTGCAAACTAGTTCCCCAGAAATAAGCTTATCCCAGGTTTTACAATGAGTTTATTATATTTTATCACGCCGGCATTCCGTGAAAACAATGAGGCTATTGGCACGTGAACCAAATATGCATCTTATTTGAATAGTTCATCGGATTTCTCATTATCAGGAATCCATTTGAGCACGTCTACACGTTTAGTTGATAACATTGCTAGTTCTTCACGGCGCGCAATTGTGTATTGACACCCGATGGGCCCGTAAGAGTCAGAATTACTGCTTTTCTGTTTCTAATATTTTTTTGTTTTATTTCGGTACTTTCCACTTCTTTATTGTCCTAAAACAGGCGATTTTTTCATTAAAGTTGCTCAGTAGTTTATCGACAGTAAACCCTTCTTGAAATCCCTTGGATAAAAAATTCTAGCACCAGTAGTATCAAATATAGTTAGTATAGATATGCAGCAATGTGGGTTTACGATATTTAGCATGGATAGTTTCCAGAGCAGCATTTCTGAATTCAATGACGAAGAATGCGTTTTCATAAAGCGTGATCGAGCAATTAAATTGAAGCCGTAGGTGAGATAGAAAAAAGACTGCAACATCTGATAAATAAAACTCGTTTACCAGGCATGATACTATATTTCATTACCAATTCTTCTGTACATTTTAATAGTGATATTTTGGTTATTGTTTGCTATGTCACAGCAAAATACCCATTCTAGTAAATTGGATTCTCTCGCTTAGCTCGCTCCCAAAACTTTAAGACCGCATGCTCTGGTATAATGTTTAAAGTTCCAAATCAGATTTAATCTCCATAGCGGTTATGCAAGTACAGTTAATTATCCTGAGCGCCAAGATTTTAATTCTGTTCAGTCGTTCTTGGGTGCTTTCATTAGAGTGATTCATTAGTTTGGAATTATTTCCTAGGGTGGATCGGTTGGAACTTTTACATGAATGATATGAAACGTCCTAGGAAGCTTGCGTTTTAACAGTAGTTAGTCTCCTTAAAAGCTAGATTCTGTCGGCTTCTTGCTTGGCTAATGTCTTTAAAATAAGTTAAAACACTTTATTTTCCAACAAAATGGTAAATCTTCTTTTCATCACTTTTGGGAAATAATAGGTATTTATGTAGTAAATTATTTGTGGGTAATTAAGTTGCCATGATAAAAAGTTGTAAGGCCAATCGTAAAAATGTGCACACAGTTTTTTAATCTGTTAATTCTCTAAGTACATTTAATGCTTTTATTAAGCATTCCTGGAGGCGATATATATCAGAGCTTGTGGGCCATATGGCTACGTCCTCTAGAGGAATGCTACTGGAGCAACTCAGGAAACTATTTACCCAGTTCTATATACTTATATACTACAAGCACACTATTTGTTAAACCACAAAACTGCTGTTGCCGGTGATTTGGGAAACAGCTGTTTTTGTTTCGGAATTTTTAGTTCAAGAAAGTGCAGTAGTTTTCTTTTTTGAAACAGGATATATGAATAGAGTTTCCATAGCATTATGTTTGGCAAAATCTAACGTGAAATCAAGTTTTTTTTCCTTAAAATTGTTATGAAGAGTGCAAGAGTTGTACCACGTATTAAAGTCTGCAAGAGTAGTAGTTCTGAAGTGCAAGGAAAATGTTATTAATAAATTAAATGATGGTATGGAAGGAAAGGAGATTATACTTCTGATTATTTGATGAAGGTTCCCCAATTCGTTGATTACGGGGGTTATGTAGTTCTTTGGTGGAAATTCTCCTCTTCTTCTCCCGTCCGCTTTCTGGATGGTGAATAGAGGTTAATGACCTCGCGACCTCGGCTGTGAAACTCGGCTAACATTTTGGAGACAATTCGTTCTCTCGATGGGAAGGAGCGGGAGAGGTTGTTGCTAACTATGATTCAACTATAGGAGGCTCTATTTAATGTCTGTTTCCAATTTAGGGTTCAGAAATTGACTATGGAAAGTAGAAGACGACTTTAGAACGTTTACAAGTCGGCAGCATCAGTTTTTCAGAAAACTCTGCCATTCCCGACTACACTCGCCTGAAGAAGGTTTGTCTCTAAAGGTTACGAACTACTAGCACTAATGTTTGTTCATTTTCTATTTATTAATTGATGAAATTTTATGCTAATTTCTAAACTTCTCGCTTCTGACACAGTGGTTATCATCGACTACTAATGTACTTATTGAAATTACTTAAGCCATGAAATTCGTATCGCTCTAGAAACTAATAATTTATCACAACTGATATGACATCTTACTGAAAACGAACACATTGATGTTGCAACTGATTTGAAAGGGAGAACACTGTCGGACCGACATCGCCACCGACTGGAAACGAAGAACACTGGAGCAATGATACCGCTGTCGAATTCATACTCGTTTTCTTAATTCTCGAACGGCCGGTTAAATTGTCCTAAAACTAAGATGCATTATAAGTATGTTCCTGGTTTCTTATTGGTTCAATGCCTTAAATACCAGTTAACGAGATTATTTGATTAGCGTTCTCGCCTCTTCCTAACCGTGTTTACCGCTAGAAGAAATAATTACATTATCGCGGGGGCTTGGGAGGATAATACAACAACAGAATTAATTTCTCGGGCAGTGTCCAAATTTTAAGGGCTGATGTTCCGTAAACGTTTCAGGCATGTTCAGACAAACATATTCACAGTAAAAGATCGCATCTCTACAGATGCCTTCTGCAGCACGCGTAACTAAACAATAAATATAAGATGAATATGTGCTCTTGGTTTGCGCAGTAATACTCACAATACTTAAATTTAATCCTACTATAAAAATACGTAATATACTCTGGCAATGATGATTGCCTGGCGGTTTGAAACAAGGATAAATCCAACCAGAGAAACCAGTTCCTCGAATATGATGTATTCTTTGTCGGAGGTCCCTAGGGAAGTTGCGTTCCGGGCGTAACGCGTACCAAATTCTATTGATATTATTTCTACACTGACATTGCTCATGTGTTTGTTAGCAATCATACAGATGTAACTATATTTTAAAAAATAACGATTTGAGGGCAGATCGTCCAAGATTTTGGTTCCATTAAAATCTAGTCTTGTGATGTGCTTGGCCATGCTTACAATTAATCCAATTTACGTTGGCTACGTGAAATATTCCATACAAGGCTATTAGAGCAATATATAATTTCACCCAATCCAAATTGCACCCACTTAGCAGAAATAATTATATTAATGAAACATATAAATAATTTTTGCCAATTTATCTGCCATCTCATTCCCATAAACGCCGCGATGCCCTGGTATGCAGTTAAAGCATGTTGCCGGATGCCAGGATAGACAAGGTATTTTAACACTTCCATACCAATTAAATCTCACGTAATAATAGGAAAGTTCTTTAAAAGCACTATGATTATCTGAGAATATGAGAATTCGTTTATGGTAATAACCCATGTCCAGGCCTGTATTACCACAGTACAGGATAGCAAGTACTTCCGCCTGAAGGACTGTACAATACTATAGAGGAAAGTATAGACTGGACGAAATTTCAATTGAAAGAAAAAGATCATAAAAATACAGTTCACTAAAGTGTCTTTTAATGTAGAGTTGTAAGATCGCAGTATGCCTTGTATTACTTTCTCTAATTATATAAACTTTTAAATGAAACAGAAACATTTGCAGATTTCCAGAAGCTGAGGCTTCTCAGTGAATAAACTAATGAAAGAAGCCAAATTAGACAAAATATTTTAATTAGCAAAAATACATATTTTTTATTTTTATTTATTTATTTATTTATTTATTTTGCATTTTAGAGCGCTGTCAATAAAACTTTTCTACTAAATGCATTTTGAAAAAAAACAAGAGTAAGAAAACCGGATTTTCACTGTTTTCTTCACTCAATTTAGCGCATAGGACCATTTTGAGGTAATTTTTTGTTTAATTTATAATTCTCTTTGCCAATATATACAATTTTAAATGGAGAAATAGGGTGAATGTATACTTTTGCGGTATATATTAATTGTGGGTATATTTAATGATAATAATAAGATAATTCTTGATTTCTTTGCACAATTACTGATTGCTTCTTGATTTTTAGAGATACAATAAATATTAATTGTTGCACATAGCCACGTAGACGGTCAGTAGTATATATCCCGTTTCCGGTGATTAAATTGATATGCAAATGATATGAAAAGTGGGGGTGGAGTGAGGTTGTTTGTGGGCGTAGTTGGTGGTGGGGGATTTACAATGTAAAAAACCGGAAAAGGGGGTATTTTTATTATACAAAAATTAACATATACCTGGGCACTGAATATTTTTATTGTACTTTTTATACAAATGTGCAAATTAACATACATTTAATCGCTACAAAAATGGAGGTTTTACCCCTTTACAAAATGGAGGTTTTACCCTTTGAAAAAATGGCGGTGCTATTCACACATCACTAGTACGATTTACTCCTTTATGCCATGATGGCGCTGGATATTTTTATTATACAATTTTTGAAAATTAACATGGACCCCTTTACAAAAATACCGGTGCAATTCACACATCACTGGTGGGGGTTTACCCCTTTATGGCGGCACTCAAACAGGCGCGATTACCAAAATTGTCAGTTTTACCCCTTTACAAAATGGGGGAGTTTTTACACAAAATGGATGTGCAGTTCAAACATCCCTAGTGGGTTTTACTCTTTATGGCAGTATACACAGGTGGCTTTACAAAAATTATGTCGGCGCTGGATTTACAAAAAATTATTTTAAAATATGTGGTATTTTGACAAACGACACTTCACTGTCTTCATCGCTGCTGCTTTCCTCCTCATCGTGTGGTGTGGTGACGCAGATGAGTGTGATATGTGGGAAAAGTTTTTGCGGAGGAGTTCCTGGGCCGACGGAATGGTGAGGGGAACGACGAAATCGATGATGGAAGCGGTTGTGAGGCATCCTGCCGATGTTACCATGTATTCTAGGGCTGGTGTCCTCTCGATGGTTCCGAGATAGATGATACAGCGTGCATCTATGCCGTAGTAGAGTGCTTTAGACCGGAGCCACCTGACTTCCACGACGTCGGAGTTATTGGTTGCTAATTTGAAGGTGACAGTTTTGTCTTCGCCAAAGAAGGAGATTTCTGTTGAGATGAGGCTTATGTTTGCAGGATACTCACTGCTTGTTGAGACATGATTTTGGTTGTCAAAAACTATACATTGTGGCCTACCCCAACCGGATCGGTTTGACACGCCATGTTGTTTATTTTGGTGTAAACTTCAATGAGTTTCAGCGGTAGCCGTTTCTGAGAACCTCTTCTCCCTGGTACACGATGGAAAATTCGAACGGGTTGAGCTGGTTGATGAGTTCTGCAGAAAGGTTGTTAAATCTTGTAGGTAGAAACATTTCTTTCCCGTTTTCGAGGCGAACAAGCGTTCTGGGTAAGTGCTTTGTGCATATGTTCCGAACCCCTACCACGACGTATGGTACGTTCGGCTGTAACCAGGACACTGATGTATATTCCGAGTTACTCGCTACTGTAGCTAGTTGGCGTAACCCGTCGTTGTCATGTTGACTTCTCTGTATAACTTTTGCTACTGACACACAACAACCATTGTTTGGAAAGAGGGGGGAACGTCAATATGGGTAGTGGTGGTGGGGAGTTTGTAGTGCTGCGTGCTCCGGTGGTAAGTGGCGTAGATTGCTTTAGCTTCAGATGTAAGCCCTGCCCATACAACATCCACATCTACTGGTGAATGATGCATAAAAATGTCGTTTCCCTCCACGGCTAGTAGATGACGTTCATTTGATTCCATCATTGTGAAACGACGACCATTTTTCAGAAACTTTATCACTAGGTCGCTGGCTTGTGGGCGACTTGTCACAAGTGTGTAAGTTCAACTTGCCTGGACATGTTCGTGACGTCATGAGGTGCACCTGTTTAGACTTGTTCGTGACGTCATCACAGTGCAGGTGCAACCTCAACTTGAACTTGTTTAAACTTCTCCATGGCGTCCAGGTCCAACTCTCTGATGAATACCGGTTTTAGAAAATGCTCCATCTCTAGGAACACTCTAAAGGCAGCACGATGAATGTGTCTTGTGTATTCGGTGTAGTTCATTTTTCCCATCGAAACGTAGGCGTGAAGCAAATACTTGCAATAGGCTGTTATGTGATTTTATACTTTAAACTCTTCTTTCTTCTTGTGATAGATGATGTCGGTGACCATACGCTGTAGGCTTTCTAGTGTCCTCCATTCCTGCATACTCAGAGATATACAGCCACCGTCCATTTTGATGATAATATTTTGTGCACAAATGAACGTCTAAAAAGTATGGATAGTCGGTTGGTTAACTGCCCCTCTCTTAGATGAAGAGTCGAGCTATAAATCGTCGGTATCGCCTCTGCAAGCTTCTGCCACTCTGTCGAACCCAGAACCACCGCACTGGGTCGTCCACCAACGGTTACCACGATCTTGTGTGGAAACTTAGGTGAAAACCCAACGACTGCAAACTTGGACTGCTTGCTGTTCAAGAAGAAAATATCCCATAGCAGTCCAGGCCTCTCCATGTCACTGTAAAAACAAGAACGCAGCTTATGTAGCACACTATTTAATTCACGAATTAACCACACATAATGAATGCGACTTACCTGTTCACCCTTCTCGGAGCAACTGGTAGAGCAGATAGTGTAGTACCACATGCGCCTTCTAAAAAAAATACCGGAATTAGCAACATAAATGTATTAGTGGTATATGTATATTCATACACAATTTGTATCAATACTTACCTTTAAAGATATGCATCTCTGGTGTGTAGTTTGTGAGCATCCGCCAAGGCTGTAGGTTTTTAATGACGTCATCATTATGATTAAAATCACTTATGTTGAATTTTGAAAAGAATTTCTCCTTGCAAAAGCTTGGAAGCCGTGAGATAGGTAAGCAACGACGTAACGGCCACAAGTTGTGCTGACATCGCTTTGCAACCTTCTAGGGTTGTGAGTCAATCTTGTACCACCACATCCATTTAAAAATTTTAGAATTTCCCCCGAAAGAGGTTCTATACCATGACTATTGAAATATTCACTCCGGTCGTCTTTTGCAACCATGATACAGACCCAATGTTTCCCTGGTTTCGTGCCTGGATCAGTGTTAATGATAACTGCTATGGGAAGCTGTTATGCATATTTATTGGCGACAATAGGTCACAAGGGTACACGCCTGAAAAGCGTGGGGTACATTTAGACAGATGCCGGTGTATTTACAGCGTATTCATGATACCAAAATGGTCCTGTTAGCATCAATTTCTATAGTGGGATGTACTTCTGCCATCACCAACAGATTTATACGTTCTGGAATTTGATCCTATACTTATAGACACAGAAATGAAACTCTGGTTAGCGCTCATATCGGCTGTTAGATCAAATACCATAAAGTTATAGCAGTGAGAAAATTGATGTGTGGAAATTGGATGCCCTTCGTCCTTAAAGTGCATCCCGAGGCCATCTTTAAGAGTTTGAAAACATTGGAGAAAGTGACCGGCACCAAAATCGGGTTGTAGGAGTTGTGAAGAAAAAGGCTGGCAGTTCACATACAGTAGAAAAACTTCATTTTAATGTGTTGTAAATTGTATGGGTTTTTGTGAATGCCTGGTCAGAAACCATTGCTACAACCACCATTGGGAATATTTTCCCTATGAAAACGTCATTGAATGTCATATTACTAACCCCCTTTAGAATGGTTGAGAGCGTGAAATCCTACATCTTTCAGATGGTACTTTGCATTACACTTTGCTAACACCGCCTGATGTGCAAGCTTGATGTGCGGTGATGGTCTCACTGCTTTCAAAATCAGTCTAGTGGACTGAATCTCAGTGTAGCCTTTAAAGTCCTTTGTATCCGAAAAGAGATGAAAGTTGGGTGAAGAGGTTGAGAGTTTGATGGTAAGGCTCACATTGTTTAAGAGCAGGTTTTTCTGATTAAAGAGTGCATTGGAAAGATTACCCATTAGCTGCACAACTTTGCTTACTTTGGTATAGTCGTTATGCCACTTAATTCCATCATTTGCTACATACGCGTCCATCATTCCTCCCTTGTCCTTTTTCCAGAGCGAGGACTCCATTCTGCTGTTCATTACCTCTTCCGAATAATGAGCAACGTTTCAATGTAAGTCCTATAAAATTAGCCTGGCTGAGGCATGGAAACCGTACCATTGTTGAGTGATAGTTCCAATTGCTGATACAAGGTATTTACCGTATTGTTACAAAGGTAACCTGCTTGTCCTCTTTCAGGTCGTTTCCACCGTCATCGACTATTCGCACAAACACCTCAATTACTAAATGAGTCATCTCGAAGTAATCGTCTGCATTGCCAGAGTAAAGAAATGTGATGGGGTCGTATTTCGTAAGTGTATTTTGAGGGTTTAGAGAAATGCAACGGTACTCCTCCACGTTCATTTGAACGGGCAAGTCTTTAAAGATGTCTAGTTCTGAACTCATGAAAACCAACGAATCGTCAACCATTATGAAAATACGTCTAGCACCTTACGTCTTCGGCGTTTAGTCTTAAACTAATTGCATGTAATACCCATTTCAGGCGCTTTAACAGCCCAGTGCTAATCATCTATCTTTACATCAGCTTTCCTCTTCAAATTAGTACCCACTTCCTTCGGCCTAGTCTTTAACGACTCCTTTGGCGGTATCCCCGAATTTGCCTCATCTGCTAGCACATTGGCCCCCATTTTCAATACCTCATCACATATAGCTTTCACACCACTCTTGAAAAACGGCAGCACGGTTCTGAAAAGAAGAAGCCGCTACCCTTTTGATAACGCTTGCTTCTGTACAAGAGAAAATCTTGATTGTATAATGCTGCTCCAGCCTGGTTTAAGTAATATCTGGTGACATTATCGAGCTCCATTATTTCTGTTTCAGACGAAACGTTAGAATTATAGTAGAGGAAAAGCTATCTACAAATGGCAAGAAATCACCACAATCGTTCCTTAAATCTATACTCACGATTTTAAAGTCCTGTTGCATCAAAGGTACCAAGTTAAGTGGAATGAAGTAATTTCAATAGTCATGCAGGTGTTGTCACGTTTTTCATACTCTACAGAGACGCTTTCAATGACTTGCACAAACGTGTTGCCCACCACTTGTGGTACTATCAGATTACAGTAAATGAACATCTCGAAAGGGAAACCCATGTATGAATCTACAGTGTGTTTGCCAATTTCCTGTTCAATCACATTGGTGTATGGTTCGAAACCCATCATCTTGGCCAAAGATGGTGACAAAACCAATAGGTGTATGAGGTTCTTTGGCGTAGTTTTAGAAGGATTGTCACATCTTTCCTGCGTTTTTGGCGTAGGAGGATTGTCTGGCTTAAGAGGATTTGGTGGCTTAGGATTGATAGGTCTTGGAGGAGTTCAAGACAGAGTAATAGTTCTAGCTTTGTTTTTTAACCTTTGGTTCGTGCTTCAGTGGGTTTAATTTCTGATTTCGATACACTTCTCCCGGAGGACTCGGTTTTTCTACATATCCTACATATTTGGTGGTTGGAATGTGACTGATTTGTGCGACTTTGATGTTAATACTGGCAGTACTTTTGTTCTCCTTATAAATGAAAACGTCTTCAACTTGCAAATTTTCGCGTATAACAAAGTTGACAGCGTGTACCAAATCCTTGGAATTGTGTACGATACCATGTGGCAATTGTAAGTTAAATTTTGAATGTGTCACTGGTGCTACCATATTACACATGGTTCCAATGATTTGATTATCGTGATTTGTTATGTTATAGAATTTCACAGAGTACCTAAACTTTTGCAGTGCGGCTTCCCATTTTCCTTGCAGCACTATTCTCTCGGGTAAGATGTTTGAAAATCTGGAAGTTGTATTGTCAGTGAAATGGCCAATTGAGGCACTCACGAGCGTGAGGGAAAACGGTTTTGTTCTAAATGTATTGAATTGATAGTTCAGCCACAATTCACCAGTTAAACTTGACTGGATAACCTCTCCATTTAACCAAAAACTGTTTATTTTGAACGCGACCTTTATTATCGCGGTCAAAATGCGATGAGAGAATATAGTTTTAAACGCATCTGTAATTTCGGCCCCCACTTTTGGTTTTCATGGTGTAGCCCAAGCATATTTCGAGAAAACGTAAATCATCGTCAAGATGTAAAAGTATGGTTTATTATATTGTTTTACGTTGTTCATAACGTTTAGATCAGCTTCCCACAGGTTGTCCATGTTGGTCACTTGGTAATTTCTGGTGGGGAATCGTTAACTTATCGGCCTATGAAATGTATAACTATCATGTGTTTGAAGAAAGGACTCGATCTTAGATTTTGATATACCGGTGGCCTTGCAATGTTTGTCTGCAGTGCCAAAACCAGCATAGTGTTCAGGATTGAAATAGATTTTCTTTAGCGCGTTCATAGTTGCTCCCACACTTGCCTGCGAAAGTTATAAGACTTGTTTTACTGGTACTTGGCTTTTATCTACTTTCGTCTTTGCTACCTTCTCTTCCTCCTTTACCTAGATGTCATTAGATTCAAGGTATGGTTCTCTCACTTGTGGTATAAGACCGAGATAGTTCCCCAACTTATATTTTATCAACCGCCATTTTTCAGGGGGAGCCAAATGTGTACGCTGTAATTTATTTATTTCTCTGATGAGCTGATTAAGTGATTTGTCCACAATATAAAGCTTTTCGACAGCTTTTGGCTGTGAAGCTAATATAATTTGCTTACCGTATTTCATTTAAATCAAATTTGACACGGGCACACTACCGAGTGAAGTGAATATCTGGAGTAGGAAATCAGGTAAAAAACCGCCTCTCTGTACAACAATCTTTTTCTTTTCCTTTAAGGAAATTCGTTTGTTAATCAATTTTCTTCTGCTAGCTTTATGCTTCTTTAAGCGCTTCAAGCAATTAATAGCTAAAATGACATGACCTCTGCACACGTTGAGTACACAGTGGGAAATGACTTTTATTAGCTCTGGATTATCACTTTTCAATAGTTTTTGTCGCAAAATGGGGTTAGCCTTGGCTAACACTGTCAAATTTGCGTGTTGCCTTGCAATCACTGGGCTACTCTATCTGGCAATGCTCATCCTGCCTGTGTCTGTGATAAAATGACTGAAGTGTGATTGTTGCTCGTTTATTTAAACTCTTGGGGGAGCACTCAATTAAAACCTTCAGAAAAGTGGTCAACAATTGTGTATAAGATAAGAAGGTGTTTCTCCTGTTAGGACAGCGTTTCGATAACTGTCATGATTTGGCGTGTACTGAGTGCAATCCAACACTAAATAACCGTGCGGGTTTTCGGTAGCCTTTTCAAATGCCTGTAATAGAAACATAGAGTTCTTTGGCTCGATAAACCCTATAAATTTGCATTTTGTCTCTGTTGTTTTTAAACACGACGATGCAATTAGCATTTAGAGATATAGTTCGAAATTCCTTTCCTTGTGGAAAGACGGTACGTAATATGTAAATAATCCCAAAGCATTTATGATGTGAATCTGTAGTGAAAAAATTTTACACGTTTTTCCCCTGTGCTTCATACATTAAATCATCTAAAACAACTAAATTTCCCTCGCTAACAGTCTTCAAATCTGGTATACCTGCATGGGTTGCGAAGAACGTGCTTGGTTTAGGAGAATATTTTGACGGATGACACCACAATACTTTTCTCACGGGTCTGTCAAACAGCCGGCCTGCATTACTAATTAAATGTTTCACAAATGTACACTTACCGCACCGCGAAGTACCTGCAATTAGCATGGGGCATGGGAAATTAAATTTAAAGTGTGGGTTAGTACACATTGTGGGTGACTGATGTACTCTCATTTAGACACGCCTTCTTTTATACCCGTACGGGTAGGAATCTAAGTTTTCTCTCTGTACACGATTGTTGACCACCATCCTATAGTATTCACTAAAGACTCAGTTACCAAATTTCCTAGAAACTTCCTAGAAATCTGTGCGCCTTCAAGTACTACCGACATTGAATTATTCCTCAGTACGGTGTTCCTGATAACGTCGGAGTTTACATTTTCGGAATTCCCCGGGGTGATTCCTTTAATTTTACGGACAGAGTGCCTTTTACCCCCACGCTTATCTTCTATGGTGTAAATTTTTGGGCCTGTAGATGCAAATCTGCAAATATACTCGCCATCACCGCACTTTTCTACTTCAGCAGTCATACGCCCTAAAAATGGACCCTTGGAAGGTATCCATTCCCCCGATATGTATGTGGCTATAACAGAATCAGTGTCGAAATAACCCAAGCGCTCGCCCAATCTCCTACGATAGAAATATAGATCGATTCTTGCATGGGCAGTTGTATATGCAGCTATGTCTGTGTTAGTGGAGCAATTTAATTTAGGATTCTGATTGCAATGTTTCCATAACACGTACATCACCTCCTCCGTAGTGAGCAGGTAAGACTGTAACCCTATACCTGGGTCGTTAAGTAAGTCTATGAGCCTCGAATAATCTTTCACAAGATCCCAAGTGGACATGTTATCTGGTTGGCCATATTTTCCCCAAAAGGAGTTTAACATCAGTTTAGGCAATTCGCGCCTGCCAGGATTTGTTGCAATACCTTCTTTGTCCTGAGCTACGCCCTCTTTTTCCAAAAATCGTGGGATATACTCATTTCTCATGGCAGGGGTGTCGCAGTCTTTGGGCCAACCGGAGGCTTCGGTTTTAATTTACAGAAAATGATTCACATAGTCCTGAAAACCCCCTTTTCTCCAGTAGACGGGTTATAGCGTACCATGTTATACTCCCATATTTCATACACATGAATGGCCCTATAATCTTCTTCTAATGCCACTTTAATATCGTCCACTACCCAGGTGCCTGTTATACATCTTTCGTCCTGTGTATGCGTGCACCTTGTCTGATACTCCATCTCTGCACATGTGCGAAATAGCGGCAACATAAGTTTACCGTTAATGCGCGATGGCAGGACAGGGTGGTACAGTATTTTCGGGGAAAGAATTTTACACTTTACAACATCACCCTCAACATCTTGCCAATTTGGTAAATTATCCACATGAATCTTTAAGTGTCAACGGAGTAAGCCTTGGTCTTATTTACGAATCGGTACTAACTGCACACATCGTAGTAAAACAGTTTCATATCTCCAGAGGCCTCGCAGTAGGTTTTCGTACAATTTGTACGTCCACCAAAGAAGGCATCTCATGGGTTGAGAGGCTCGGGGTTGGGAAAATTTTGACAAATTCTGTGAAACCCCATCGGACTTAATCAAGGCATTGAACTCACACTACCATATCTCGGTCACGTGGTAGCCAGAATCTCTCATCATCTTCGTGACCTTCACGGTGTTCTCATATCTGGAACCCATGGTCTAGTTACCCGTGTTGTTTAACCTAAATTCCTATACGGGTAACAACGTGTGCAAACGTGGTAGAAGCATCCATGAAAGAAATCGATACATTTCCCTTCTTCTTTTTACCCGCCCACTTTATGCCCCAAAACTTTAATTTCCCGGCATCGATAAGCATGCTGTATGATTATTGATTGCTACTGTTCCAACCAAGATAGCCAGATACACGCTTTCCGCGATTGGTTATCAATTAAGCGGTATCTACCTCCAGGAATTAGCGCAATTTTATTTCTAGGCATGAACCGTTTCCTGTAAACATTCATACATGCCTGAGCTATGGTGACGCATTCTCTTAACGGGACAATACAGTCCTCGTCAATAAAGTGCTAAATTTGGAAACACGCTGACTCAAGAGATAAACGTCAGTTTTACAGTAAGTCACCTATTCCTTTTTCATGTAAAAGACATAATATGAAGACACCTTTTTATTATGACACTGCTGGAATGTCTTGCGGACATCAACACTCATTCCACCAGGGCAGTAATATTTTTGCTCAGGTACAGGACCAACATACTTTTCGTTTTCCTTGGTGTTGAACAGGTAAGGAAAATAACCTTTACATTCGGGGAGTTGAAATGTCTTTGAAAAGCGAGACAGTGGCATAGGAATGAAATTCAAAGAGTCTAGAAATGTTACACTCTTATACTTCATTGTACAAATTTTGCTTCCGTTCATAATGAGTTAAGGGTCCCAATTTAGGCTGCCCACCATGTGCTTTGACAGAAACTGCCCATCATTCGACTTCAAGTTGTGTGCTATGACGACAATGTCTCGGGATTCAACCCCGGGCTCTGTGATGTTGTCAAGCAATTCTTTCACAGGCTCCTAGTCAAATACCCATTCTTTAACACCACACTGCGTACAATAGAACATCATATGGGTTTCGTGTATACACTGGCAGCAGGTCTTATACATGATACATACATTAGGAATATGTTCAAACACGCCTGCGGAATAAAGTGTGTTCTGAGTGCACTTGAAATCTAAGAATATGAACACGAAATTCTTTTAGAAATTTGGTGTATTGTACGGCTGAATGTAGCACACGTGTTTAGCATTCAATGGATCTTACAAGTACCACAATAAATTTCACCGCGCTGGGGAATAGTTTTTCTAAGCCTGATATTCACAAGCTTGTTACACAACGGGCATAATTTTTCTACGTTACACAGGGATATGGTTTTAGGTTAATATTTTCCCTTAAGGAAATTATTATAAAAACAAGCATGCCCATTGTAATCGCTATGACATGAGTCGCATTTCATATACCTATGAAATGAAGTTGGACATCTCTGTCGATACCTGACACAGTTTAGGTCACACAGGTGAGTTTCCTTTTTATTAAGTGATGGAAAATTACAATGTCGCAATACCACTTACACTTCAATGCCCCGTGTAGATTTACAATTGCGTTAAAATGGCTGTCGTGTAATATTACATCAATATGTTTATCGGTGTTAATTTCCGAATTGTAAAGGATATGTTTTTCCATTATGAGCGACAAAAACAGTGATGGAATACTCCTTTAGTACCATCTCAAAGCGTTTCAAGTCGTCAATTGTTAGACGGACCATCGGATTTACCTATTTTCTCACACAACTCTAAGGCTTTTTGTTTTTGCAGAAGGTCATAGCGCTTAATAGAATTATAAGGAACATCCCCGTCAATTTTGGATTTGCACACTGCGATGGCTCTAGGTAGAAAAAGATTGTCTTTGTTTTTAATTTCTATAATTCCTCTGTTTTTACTACAGTCATCGCAGCGTTTGTAGCATGAACCTTGTATTCAATTTGTCCAAATACACAAAATTTTGATCGTCCCTCCCAACAAAACTTCTTTGTTATTTTGCATTATTTTCTACACTGATTTCAATATTGCTTCAGGATTCACCTGATTAAACCTATGGACAGTCATGTTAAATGGTCTAGCAGGATTTTTGGTATCATGAATGGTTATTCCTATGAGCCCTGGCTGATTCTTAAGTATATTGTCGTTAACGAAAGATAAATAATCATGAAACACTTTAGAAACCCGTTGGTTAGGATCTGTATCTTTAGGTATCTAACTCACCATAATTTCTGTTTCAGCATACACAGAATAAAAAATTTTAGCTGCCCTCTGGCTGTGGTTTATAATTTAGAAAGTTGGTTGCAAGGTTGTATTTACCTATGGCTCAATACTAGCAGCAGCATAATCAGTAGCAGATGGTTCATCACCAATAGAAGTTTCACCAGCACCATTTCCCGTAGAAGACGCACCTCCACCGGACGAGGAGCTTCCGATAGAAGGACGTTCGCAGTCATCAGTGCTGGTAGAAGGGTGAACATAGTCACCAGTTCCGGTTGAAGAATGATCACGGCCCTCACCGTTATTATAGAAGGTTTATCACCTTTCTTGCGTACCCCGTCTAAAATTGACGTGAAGCCAACCAGACCACTCACGTCCACTGCGTACTCTCTTGAGAGTAAGGTTGTTCCCACAGCGTGCTCTCTTGATGGCGGAAGACTCACCACCAACGATACCAGACGAGAAGTTTCCGGTAGAACGCTGTTCACCAACATTATTTTTAGAAGTCTCATTGCCGGTAGAAGGCCGATCACAGTTATCAGTGCTGGTAGAAGGGTGAACACAGTCACCAGTGCTGGTAGAAGATTTACGGCAGCAGTCTTTGTTGACGACCTTGCGTGCTCTCTTGACAGTAAACTTGTTGATGGTAGACATGATTACCACGAGATATAATTACCTTTCGGGGCGCCAGAACTTTTATACATAACACCCCACTCCTAAGACCACGCCCACAGCCAATGAGAACGGGTTTTCTACCGCGCATGCGTAACCCTTCAACCAATCACCGTACACGGGCTTTCTACTGCGAATGGGTAACCCTTCAACCAGGCTTTGGGGGGGAAGGTATTCATTTTGCTAAGAAAGACAGAAAATACAGGTTACGGTTTTTCGCCACATAAAAGGGTTTTAAAAAATAAATACCTAAAAGGGACAATTATTATGTTTTTAGTCACAAAGGGGTAGTACTACTAAGCATAGTTAAGAAAAGAACTGGACCAGCAATTAAAAACACCATGAAAAGAAAATAATACATTTTCAGGCAGGTGTTATTACTCAGAATTCTTTTGAAAACCATACATAAAAGGACAAGCGAGGTCCAAAGGTTTGTTAAAAGAAATATACAAATGTATCTATAAGAAAGGGCCTTTGTTATTTAGTTACAATATTCGTTTAGAAAAAGAAAACACACTAGCTGTTCACTTTTAGAACTGCATGTGACGGGTTTTTCGCTATGTAAAAAGGAATACATACAAGTATATCTCTATAAGAAAGAACCTTTATTCTTTTGTAAATATATGCGTTTAGAAGAAAAAAACTCCCACATATAGTTTTGGACTTTCTGGACCAATACATAAAATCGCCATGAAAAGAAAATAATAAATTTTAAAGCAGGTGTTGTTAGAATTCCTTTAAAACCATACATGAAAGGACAAGAGGTAAGAAATCAGAGATGCAGGTGACGGGGTTTTCGCTATGTGAAAAAAGGAATATATACAGGTGTCTCCATTAGAAAGAACCTTTGTTCTATAGCAACAATATTCGTTTAGAAGAAAAAACACCAACATACGGTTTTTCACATTCTGGACCAATACAGAAAATAGCCCTAAAGGAAAATAATACATTTTAAGGCAGATGCTGTTACGCAGAATTCTTTTAAAACCATACCGGAAAGGACAAGAGCTAAAAAATCAGAAATGCAGGTGACGGGGTTTTCGCTACATGAAAAGGGAATATATACAGGTGTCTCTATAAGAAAGTACATTGCTTCCTTAGTAACAACATTCGTTTAGACGAAAAGAACACCCACACATTGTTTTTTGACTTTTTGGAGCAGTATAAGAAATCGCTATGAAAGGAAAATAATACATTTTAAGGATGGTGTTGTTACTCATAATTCTTTTAAAACCATGCATGAAGGACAAACGAGGTCGGGAGGTATTTTAAAAGAAATATACAAATGAATTTGTAAGAAATAAACCGTGCTTTTCAGTGACAATATTCGTTTAGAAAAAGAAAACTCACTTGTTCACTTTCTGCTCCAGTAGAAGAAAAAAGTCTTTCTGCTTTTAGTGACAAAGAGGCATGGTACTATAAAACACAGCTAATAAATCAGAAATGAAGGTGGAGGGTTTTCGCTAGGTAAAATAGGAATATATACCGGTGTCTCTATAAGAAAGAACCTTTCTTCTTTAGTTCTCGGAATTGTTTTAAAACCAACATGAAAGTACAAGCGAGGTCCGGAGTGTGAAGCGACACACCAGGGTAGAAAATTCTGGTGTCATACAACACGTAACTCTTTCTCTTCGCGCGTCAAATTACGGGGCATCAAAAGAGAGCTGACTGGCTATTGTTTACCACGCAGGTGCGAGAGTGTCAATGGGAAACTGGAAACCCAGAGGCGGAAGTGCTAAGATATGTTGGAATCTGTCTTAATTGCGACATCATTTTGCGTATTTTTGTGTGTGAGCACCCCGCGGTACATTAAAATGTATGTGTTAATTTATGTATAATAAAAACCCTTTTCGGTGATTTAAATTGAATGCTTGATCTATGATTTAAATTGAGATTTTGATATCAATTTGCACCCCGCTCTCACACTCCAGTCCCCTACCAGAATCATCATCCCTCCCCACCATCACTCCCACCCCCACCTCAACAATCGACGAAGAACCACGCCCTCTAACACCCCCTCCACCCTATTTTGGATATCATTAGCATATCAATTTAATCACCGGAAAAGGGATATATACTACTACGGTCGTTTCCTTACGATTAGAGTGCAGTAAATGTTTATACGTAAATATCATTAAAAGTATAATTTATGCTGAGTTTGTTTGTATCGTATTATTTGATGTTCATTAAGTGTATTTTTCTACCTCATGTTCTGAGCAAAATTAATATTTTAATATTTACAGATATTTTAGTTGCATTTAATTATTTTACCTGGAATATTAAGATGTTGCATGAAATCTTTTTAGTCCAGTTAATATTTAGAGCCCGTCATTGGTTGTTTTCCTAAATTTTATTGTATATTTACTTTTTTATTATACCGTAAAATAGTTCATAACTTAGGCTATTATCCTACAAAACACGAAGTAGATTATTGATGTATATCTTAACTTCGTTTCTGTTTAAGCCTCAATTGCATTATTGGTTGAAAGATCTCTCAGGAAATCCATTTTTAAATGCGAAATATTTAACCTAGTAATAGTTTCGTATCAATTTCTTACATATTAGAACTATCATTTAAAATAATAAATGAAATTATTTATCGATTATTTTGCCTTTTGTTTTCTGCTATGCCAGCGAGAGAGAGTATTATCAATGCAATGTGTATGGACACATTTGTCTAAATTTCGCACTTTTTGCTTTGCATCTCTGGTAATTTTAAATTCTTAGGATGCTGCAACTGATATTCGCTTAGATTCTCTTTTGATATATGCATTTAGATACGGGTAGGCTAAAATGGTGCGCAGAGAAAGGGCAGGAAATTGAGTTTGCTTCAAAAAGCACAGAGATATAAATTGAAGACTGAAATACACATAGAATATCACAGATGCAGAGAGTCTCGAATATACACACACTATATTGCAGGTTCGAGGATCATCATGCGTTTACGTTTGTTCGCTCCCAATCTTCTAGTTGACACTTGCGCATAACTCCACAGAAAACCATTAACAGAACATATGCTCAGGAAAAAGTACTGTGTGCCCCTCCATTTTTTGTACCAATTATGAACTTAGCAACTAACCATTTCATCATAATATTACATAATCTGAACAGTTGATGCGGAAAGACCAGTTCGATAAAATAAGCGCTTAATTGCGGATATCTCGTTCGGTGACGAAAAAGTCATACTTTATTATACGGTGAGCAATTTCTGGCGCATTATAATTGCTATGTGTACAGCGTATTGTCACTGCCAGTGCTAACATTCATCTCATTTTCTTAAAATACTATTTGCATTACACACTGTACTTGCCTCGAAGACCCAAGATCGCGGGTTTAATCCTGGCCAGATTCGATGGATATTTTCGGGCGAAAACTCTTCCTTCGGAAGGAAAGTAAAGTAATGGGACCCATGTATTTATATTACTGCCCGTTAAAGAAGCTCAAGAATAAAAGAAGAATCCTCTGAGCAAATATTTTCGATCGTTTTTAGGCCCCGAATAGAATAGGACAATGATGACCTGAGGTGTTAAAGAGCGTCCGTAATTAACAAAATAAATAAAAAGTTACACAATGTTTGCAACAATGAGACGCTTTTGACTATGCTACTCGTCCCGCTTCCAGCAATCGAGAATTTTGTAATAAATGAATAAACTAGCGATCCCCAGCTCTTGTAAATTTAGCTGAAATGGCTAATACTAAAGCGGACATAACGCATCGCACCAGGAGCGAAGAAGGGAGTGGAAGAGAGGGAGAAAAATAGCGAGAGGGACAAAATATATATTGCTATGAACTGTGAAACTTTTCCCTCTCTTAAGGCCAAACTCCTTTCAGAAACCTCTTCTTAAGTGAGAATTTGATGAGAATTTGATGAGAATTTGATGAGATTTGATGAGATTGTATGCTTGAATTAAATGCAAGCTATATGAGATATTACATCGAAATGAAGCGGTGTGCAATTACTGTCGTTTCAATAGGACAACTATTATGTTATGAATGCCAATCTAAGTGTCTCAGATTGTAACGTTTGGGGTTTTTCGTGCTTTCTCCTAGTCACTCAGGAAAGTTCTGAAAAGTTGAATGATTTTTTCCCCCCATTTCATGTAATGAAATACGAGTCGGTTTGGTGCTGTGCTATTTGGCGGTGAATTTGCGATTTCAAGGGTTCCTGTACTGGCCTCTCAAGGGTTCTACTTGAAAGCCTCCATGGGCAGTTGTCAGATGATATCATCGTGGATCTCGTAGGCCTCCCGGCTACTGGGACTTTCTACTTAGGAGACGTTAGGGATCTCGAATACACCCCCCGGATCTGGCAGCCCGGTGTACCACTTTCTCTTGGAATATGCCCTGCTTGAGGGACATTGGTACAACAGGCTCATCAGCGTGTGACTGCGGTGCCGAAATATTTTACCTCTCCCACTATATTGGTGAATAATAAGACAATTGATTGAAAAATATCACTTGTATGCTACATACTGAGAAATAAAAATATTGTTCCAAAATATTCAATATATATCTCAAATTTTATGTTCTAGAAATCTAACTTTGCACTTACGTTTACGTTGCCTGGATAATACAATAAACATTAATTAAAGATATTTTTAAAGGGTTTGTCAAAGTTCTTTGTTTTTCAGTTAGAGGAAGGTGTTAACATTTCTATGTTACTCTAAAATTATTAAAATAGTATGAAAAGTTATAAAAAGACAGTTGATAAAATACGATGAGAATAATTTGGAAATTGCACATTTAGACTTAAGGGATTAATATTAAATAAAATAGAAACATTTGTTAAAACAGCATAGTTTAACCAACTTGTTTTAGAATTGTATTTGAACTAAGACCACCTTGTTTTGGAAGAAAGAAAGAATGAAAAGATTACTTCTGGCTCACGTGTGTTTATATTTACAACACATATGTACAAAATGTTTCCCCCTTTCATTTTATGTTATAACTTTTCAACTCTTCCAATACTTAGAAAGAGCTGTGAAAAATTCTCTACCAGAATTTTATCAACAGACTAGAGTACAATCGCTCCCTCTTTTGATGCAGCTGTTAAAAGATGAATGCTTGATATTGCTGATTTATGGGAAAATGTTAAATACATGTAGGATTAGATGAGAGAGTTTGGTAGTGAAAAGCGTAAAAAATAAAAAAGGGAAAATGGATTTAAAATAAAGCTAAAATCAGGAATCGGGGGAGAGATATACCTTGTGTAATAAATTATTTTTTCTTCAGAGTAGGTATTAGCGCATAAAAGACGTTGGCTATCCCTATGTAGCAGAAGATAAGGCACTCTTGTAGTCTGTTTCAATTTTATAAAAGTACAGGAATGTTATGCTTTGTAATTTAAATTCATAGGCATGCAAACGTTGTCATCATATTTATTGTACTATATGAAATTCTAATTCAATATGAAATTCCATTCTGTATTTCGATTCCTAGTTGGGCATTTGAAAGGCATAAACAGAAACAATGTAGGGTATGTGTAGCAGTTTACCGTTTTTTAATAGTGTTTAACGCCCGTTTATACTACTGAGGCACCATAGGCGGTGGACACTGATGGTGTGAGAAATGATATATTAAGAAGGATTTTTTTAAGGAAGGAAACGTTCCAGGCCTAAGTTTTAGGGTATCTCCCCGGCATTTGCCATTTATGAGGACTGAGGAAACCTGGTAAAAATCGCAGTCAGGGAGAATGGTCCTGGTGGGATTCGAACCTCAGACCTCCCGCTCACGAGTTCGCGCCTTAACAACCTCGGCTACCCGTGGCGGTGAGTTTACAGTTTGTTTAATTCAGTTAACGAATGAAACGTCATTTCAGCTAGCTTTTAAGGTAAGTACGTACATTTATTGTGTACTGATAGTCAGGGTATTTCTTTCCTTTTTAAGCTTTTAACTTCTTGCCAATTTCCACTACTCTTTAATAATCAAATGAGTTCGTAGTCAATTGGTTTATAAATACAATAATATTCTCGTTATAGATGAAGGAAAATTTTTTAATATATCTCAACCAGATATCTAGTTTTGCTCATTATTTTAATGATTAGTATTCTGTAGAATAATGAACAACAATAACGAAACAAGGGTGCAGGTTCCCTCTGATTTTCTAAATACAGAAGGAAAAAGAAGGACATTTACTTAAACATGTTTGTAAAAAATTAAGTGACATAAAAGAGATGTTTTATTACCAAATTAGTATAATGGTTGGCAAATATATAGAGTCAAAACATGCCTCATTACTATGGAGTAGAAAGATATTATGGGCCTGTTTCCTGTTTCTTGTTCTGTCTTTAATTTCTACTGTAGGGTATCGTCTGAGGAGCGTGATGGGGATAGAGAATGAAATAATAATAATAAAAATGCGTCCAAGTCTTATGACAGTTACGACAACTCATACATGTTTAAGGGGAAAAAGAACTCATTTAGCAAAATGAAAGGTAACCGAGTGGAAGCATGACAGAGTAAGCTCAGCTTTCATGGTAAATCCTTTTGATGTTTATCGTTTAAGATATATGAGAGTATCATAGTGAGGACATGAAATGTCTTGATATCTATAATATTCACTAAGGCATTTTCGAAACGACAAATGGGCATATTTTAAACTTTGCACATTTTATTTCACGTCCAATTATCCTTAAATATACTAACAATTAGACACACTTTGAAAACCGTCAGAAAAGTAGCACAAATATTGAAAATGTGGGGGGGGGGGAGAATCTTGCCTCCCCTCTGATGTGTCATTAATTTTAATTGTTTTCATTCCTCGCTTTTTTACATTTCCTTTATTCGCTCACTTTCCATCCGCCGCCATCTCCTATTCCAGATTGAGAGGTAACGAGAAAATGTCAATCTACGAGAGGCTGAGTTTTTCTTGATCCCCTGAGATTTGAAGAGAGGAATACTGTGAGTGGTGTTAGTGGAGGGAGTTGGTAGGCGATGAGCACAGATTTGGTGAGTTTGGTAACTAGTCTTTTTTGTGTTTCATGTAGGTGTATTTATTCTTCTTACTGAGATCAGAAATGCAACGGTTTCCTGGACCAAAGTGAATGTATAATGTGAAATCCCTCACGTAATCAAGGCTACTAAATGTAATGTAGAAAAATATAAGATGGGATAAAATGTTAAATTTACATGGATATTCTGTGACAAGAATCGGCATTCAATGAAAACTACGTGAGGAAAATATGGGCTGTTTCTTGAAAACAAGTAGCAACGAAGATATTTCACAATACGGCTATTTTCATATTTATAGGCTGTATCATACATGACTTATTATTTTCACCATATAAAATATTAAAATAGCTTCTAAAGGTAACTAATGAAGACAATTTCAAATATTATCTTATCCATCTATGTACATCAACATTTCCAGATACTGAAATTGCCATTTGAACACTATTTGTCTCTATGAAAGGTATTAAATATATTTCAAAGAGGTAAGTGTAGAACAGCACAGGTAGTATGTTTCAGAATTTTACCAGCAGTTATTTAATTCGAAGATTACAAAATGACACATAAATCGTCACATATCATATACCGAAATTTTAAATATTTTATTTATTCACGAATGGAAAATACATTTTATTTATTTCCACAGTTAACGAAAATGCTCATATTTAAGCAATATATGCATGTACCAGTTGTAAACCACTAAGACGGCTATACAATTATATAAGTTATCATCATTATGGATACGAAATTGTATAGCCAATTTAAAGTCTATTATTGGCGGCTTTGTACAATATACTTTGTTTATAAAACTCTATAATAATCCAGGAGTCATTTGGTCATTTCGTGATTTTGAATTATACAGGAAACCACAAATAACAATTGTATGAGAAATGGAAAGAGGAACCCCTGCTGGAAACTATAAACTCTAAATGTTTGAACCATATTCACAGTTTCGAAACCATATAACTGATAAAAAAATTTAAACATCTTTCTGTCTTCATGGTTCGCTAAGCGTAATTCAATTTTACTTATACTAAATGGAATCCGATTTCTGAAGTAAACGCTTTTGCATTTAACACCAGATGGACTTCCTATCGCTCTTTCTTTTTTCTTTCTTTACTGAAAAACTGTATCTGCTTTTGAATAAAAGAAATAAATATCGTGCTAATGATTTTCAAAATATGAAAATAGTTTCAGAAACATTACCCGAACAGTAATTATGAAATTTATTGCTGATTGAAAATAAGGTATCCGCTACCTTGCTAAAACTGTTAATACTTTGTTGAATTGCACTACACGTTAATTCATTTCTTTGCTATAGTCAGTTCATAAAGGCGACCTTAAGGCCATTAACTGCACAGGTAATTGATATTTGTCTAAAACATAGGTACTTTGATTGAACTTTCGTAGATTTCCCAATTTTAGAGAATTTAAGAAAAAATTTACGGCACGAAGGAAAATACCTTAGGCTTGGAAGAGGCTTATAAGCAAAATTTACCGGCCGTTTCATGGCCTGAGTTGAATGGGACGCTGATGGCCTACGATGTTAAAGAGCGTCCATAATCAAAACAAACAAAATCGTCTAATAAAATTACTGCAACCACAGACTTATTATTATCAAACGGTGAATGAGAAGGCCGATAGTTGGGGATTTATTGCAAACATTCTCTTTGCATGTGACTTTGCAGAACTAACCTGGGAAAACTATGAAAACGGGTGCAGAATACTTCTGTATTCTGGTTTAACCTGAAAGAGTATAACTGCAAACAGCCAAACGTAAATAAATGTGTTTTTCACTATCAAAGTTTTGATAATATTTTAGGAATTATCAGGGGTTGAACTTTAATTTGCCGGACGTAAATTAAGCTTTCATTCTAAAGTAGTCCTGAATCCGTAAGCAATTTACAGAACGACACTGAGTGTTTGATAGGGCTCAGTAGGCGTTTATCAAACTCGAAGAACGTATAAATAATGAGAAAAGAAAATTTGCTGATTTCATCACTGAAAGATTGATCAGCGAAATAATCACATTTTAAAATGATCAACCTTCAGTTATGGATGCAAATTAAGCTCTGCTAAAGTTTCAATAAACTGCGGCGGTATTGTTTTGGATAAGTATATATGGATTATGTGATTATTGCCACACGTTGGAAGCGTCATTTCCAGCAGTATTTATTGCATTTATTTATTTTTATGTGCTGATTGGATTTGGATTCGGTGTGTATAAGGAGGTAATAGAATTTTATAAATATATTATTATCTCAGGGATGATTGTTCGAACCTCACTACCGCAATATAATATTGTTTCTTCCTCGGCTACAAGCTCTATTTATTAGCTGAACGTTTTTGTTAGGCACTATCACGGGGAAAGGAGATGATAAACAAACAAAATATAACACTCGTTGTTCCAGTTTTCACAATTTATTAACACTTTTTCTTTTTTCTAACACTTTTCCCTTTCACTTCAACAATAAGTGACAAACGAATGACAAATAAGTAACAAGTAATTACTCCATTGCAACTACTTTTATTAATTCGCCTCTCCTTCGGTCTACGCGCTATAGATACGTTCATCATGAATTTCCAAATGTAACGTGATTTTGCTTCTCCTACATCTATCTTCCTATTGATGGGTTTTTAATGCTAATTTATTATCGTTTAATTCTCATAGACTATCTTCTAAGATTTTATTCGTCCACCCATAGCAAAATCTGAAGTCTTAGATTCTTGACATAAATGATTTATTAAAAGAGAGCCATAACAGAGGCTTTACGATTCCATCTGGATAATTATTGCCTGATTTTTCCCTACACTGTTAACAAAAGTATTACTTGTCCTTTCCAAATTACTAAGATAGCGTTTTGTTCAATATCTGGTTGTTTTCAAAGTTCTAGTTGACCTGAAATAACATTACAAAGAGACCCTCTTAAGCCAAAAAGGTGAGTAAAATGTGAGTATATTATATATAAATATTATTTCTAAGCGGGCCTGGGATCGATGCTAAACAATAATTATCTCAAAACATAATTAACGGTAGCCCTTTTGATATACTCTCGTGGTTCATCTGCCTAGCTCGACTGATCATGAATAACTAGCTTTCAGCCGAAGTCACATATTACAGACTAAAGTTAGAAAATGCTTGATAGGCCTTCAAAATCAGTCCACAAGGCTGTTTTTCCAGGACTTGATTCATCTCTTATGGTCTTATTTTGGAGGTCTATGAACGCATAATGAACGGTGATACTGAGAAGTTGTCTATATAAGTGTAGGTGTTATAAAAATGATTTTATTCATATACTTATTGAAGCCGTCAACGGGAAGCATGCGAGGAAGCACAAAAAAATTAAGTGCAATTTAACAACAGGTTATTTCATTCTGATGAATAAAGCGGATATCCAAGGCATCAGACATACCGATATTAATGCAAATATTACTTTTCTTTTTGAAGGAATGCCAATATTCAGGTAGCGAGTGAACACCCTGGAAGTTGAACTCGAGGGGTTTACAAGTTTGTCAAATAAACTCTTTAAAATTATGCTCTTGTTTTTTTTTTTCCGAGATGCAATCATAATTTTGGAAGCATAAAAAGAACACAATAATTACTTTTCATGCCTATGAATGCAGCTGAAGTAGTCCACTCAGCACACATGTAAATTATAGTAGAATTTAATGGCATTCTTGCTTCTGTCTGGGTATCCAGCTGCATATAAATTTCAAATACTATAAATGTTAACATGCCTATTATTTGCTATCTCTGTTTTGTGGCTTTTTGTAACTTGCATGTCTTTATAAACACCTTGAGACCAATTGATGCCCTTATACATACTCAAATGTCCAAATAAAACCCCCATATACTTTCTTTTCTATAAACTTCCAACTAGATTTCCATGTGAAATATTTTGAAAAAATGTAATTCTCATAACTTCCATAAAATTTATTGCCATGATTCCTATTTTTATTTTTTTTTTCGGGAAAATATAGCTATCCGTATAATCGAATATATCGTTCCTCAAAAAAGAAACAAATTTGCATCTGGTGGAACAATTCGAAAAATCTTCATAGTAGTAAAGATTTTCGTACCCGATTTGAACTTTGGTTGTGGGAATTTTCAAGACTTGATCAACTGAAACCCATTAAGGTCCATTTATTAATTCATTGCATTAGTTTACATTTATTAATATAAACTAATGCAATGAATTACAAACCGAACACGAAGTACAAACAGCAATATTTATGGAATAAAAAGTAGGTATCGTGTCTCGGTGCCGGGGCTTCGTCGACGGAGGCTCAGAGGCAGTCAAGGGGTGGCCAAACGGAAAGCCGAACGATATGTGGGTAGGTGGGTCACCTAAGTGTTGAAGCACAACGTCGACGTACTCTGTTGCGTTGTGCCCGCGAAGGATCATTTCTAGGGTCTTATATAATTCTTCGGGCAACTGGGGAGGGGGGGCTCGAGGCAGGCAATTGGAAGGATCTGGATCTGGAATGAATGAACCAACAAGTGTTTGATTATGTGACAGCGATCCAATTATCCTTCCAAAATAAATATGCCAACCAACTTCGTTATTTCTGGTCATTGCTAGCTTTACCAGAAGAGTGACGAGGTCAGAGTTCGTCTCTCTTCCGTTCAAAAACACTTTAGGTGCTAAACATATCTAACGGAGCGATAAAAATGTACACTGGGATAATAAACATGAGAGAAAATTGGATAAAAAGGACATATACCACATATTGGGAAATTAAAGGGTAATGTAATAAACATGTCCTGGGGCTTTGAGGGGACTTTGATAGTGTCAAAATCTACATTTTAAAAGTGTCAGAAACAGCTCTCATAACCTGGTTACTTACCTCCCAGTGCTGTACAAAATGGTAAGTTGACAAAATTCAGTGCCGGGGCAACTTACATACAAAAACTTGGATATTATAGTGAAATACACAAATCAGCATATAAGTAACTTCAAATACATTTTTTTTCGGAAAAGAAACAGAAAGAATATGGATGTTATAGAAATAAGAGTATTATTGGATTTCTGCACTTATCAGGAGCTTATAGGGAAATAGGTAGAGTCTGAATCTCTGGAGCGGAAAGCTTTAGCTTAGTTATGAATATTTGAAGGTTCAAGACTCTAATGCGTTCTCTATGTTTTGATGATAGAGACACTAGATCACTCAGAAGAGTAGAAGATATCCTTCCACCAATTCGTGATATTTTCTCCGAGTTTGTGATGAACTGTCAGAAAAGTTATGTGCTTGGAGGACATACTACATTAGATGAAGTGCTTCTGGAGTTATCGTGGACTGTCCTTTTAGCCAGTACATTCCATTAAAGCGAAAAAATATGGAATAAATATGTATGCACTTTTGGATTCTAAGATGTTTTAATCGTATAACTTAGAAATGTATGCTGAAAAGCAACCTGTAGAATCTTTCTGGATCAGTAACCAGTACAGTGAGGTGGTTAAAAATATAGCTCAGTCCTTGTTTGGTTCAAGTCGTAATATAAGGTCAGAATATTGAATGAAAGATATAAAACTTTCTGAGAAACTAAATGAGAAATGCTATCCTGTGGGTACCTTGAAAAGAAACAAATGGCAGTTGTCACTTGACCTTGTTGTCACCAAAGGTAGAGAAAAATATTATTTTATCTTTCAGGAAAGACACAATCTTTGCACCATATATCCCAAAGAAACAAAGTAAACAGATTCTTGTATCTGCCCTCCCTAATTATGAATCAATTCATCCTGACTGGGAAGAAAAAAGAAAGCCAACCATCATTACAGTTTTTTTTTTCTCAGCAAAGAGGGGGGGTCGACACTGCAGACAAAATGTGTGCTACGTGTACCGTGACTCAAATCACCAAGCGATGATGGACTGTATTTTACCTTGATAAGTATAAGTGGTATCAATTCTCAAATCTTATACATAGGTATGAAGGAGTATTCTTGAAGTTACTGTTCAACGTACTTGTTGTCGAAAAGACAGTTAAAAGAAGTATAAACTCTGTAGGAGTGCCCTTGGATCTTCAAAGAAAGTTAAAAAGATTACGACCAACCACGAAGAAAACCGGGATGAACCAAATCCAGGGATAAGCATAAAAAGAAGCTGTGCAGCATATACAATGGAGTCAATGAAAATGAGAACTAATGCTGGATAACAACGACAGGTTATTTCACAATGAAATCACTTTTTCTATGATAATCTTCATTTAAGACTAAGTACCGTATATAATATAAGGGGCAATTAATAAAACAATACACTAGTTAAAGTGAATAAATGTAGTAAATTATTTTAAAATTCTGATTTTATTAGTGTGCCTATCAGGCTCATTACGAGCTCTGCTGCTTCATTTAACATTACTCATGACGGAAGAATGACATTAAAAAATTTATGCTAATAGGCGATGATCTGCGACGACAAAAATCCTTCTGCCTAATAAGATCTGCTTGTATATGCAAAAGGTCGATCCTTGTCAATCTTTCCTTGGCTGAGAACGGCGCCATGTGTTTCGTTATTGGCTTTCGTATTCAAGATAAAGGAATTCGAAAAACCCGGATACTGTAACAAAGGTTCCGTGATCAATATTTCTTTAAGCTCATTAAATGCACTATTCTCTAGTTCTATCCATTTGTATAGAATATCTCTTCTCAAAAATTTATTCAGCGGTGCTTTGATTTGACCATGATTGGAAATAAATCTCCTGTAATAATAGCCTTTCAGTCTCAAAATCCTTCCAATGGTTTGGTAGTATTTGGTGCGGTAAATGTCAATACCGCTTCACGCCATCTCTCATTATTACATGATCTAATGTGCCAATTCTTAATATAGAAATTCGCATTTTTCTGGTTATAATTTTATGTTGTAATTTCTGAGTCTCTCGAATATTTGTAATAACTTCTCATAATGTGATTGTAATGTATCTCCAAATATTACTATGTCATCTAAATAAACCAAACACTTTATATCTTGTAAACAAATTAATGCATTGTTCACCAGTCTTCGGAAAGGTACCGGTGCCGATTTCAGAACTTATCACATTTTCTTCTACTCGTAATGTTCGTCCTGAAAGCTGTCTCTTGGTTGATCTTCTCTCTTTACTGGGATCTGCAAATAACCACTCGCACAATCTATAGCGGAAAAATATCTGAAATTCCTGAAAGATTTTAGTGCATATTCTATAAGATATATTGCATAGGAATTCCCTATAGTTACTGTTTTCAAAATTTTCTAAAATATACTCATATTCTGCATTTCTTGATGCCGGACACGTATGTCTTTTTGAATGGTGAGTTCCAAGGACAGTTGCTATGTCATTTTATTTTTCTACTGGTATTTAATCTATCTGTTTTTTAACTTCTTTCTTATGTACTTTCGGAATTCTGTACGATCTAGTATTTATAGACCCATTGGGATCAACACTGGGAGATGGTATAACGTGCTCTACTGCAGTAGTGCTACTCAGCTTGTCTCTGGCCAGTAGAAGATATAGAATTGTTCACATATATTAATTAGTGATAATGTTTCCTAGCCTAAAAGATATTTTAATTTTAGCTGTTCCCTAAGTAGTGGCAATCTTTTTCTAACCTTGGCTCCCCTGAGAGAGTAAATTATTTAACAATTCTCCCTCTTCTTCTTCTACTATTTCTTCTAAGTTTATTTTGAGAATTTCTATTGTCATGTCTTCCTCCCTAGCATTTACTAGGTATGTCACGTCCATGTTGGGTTAAAGTTTCTGCCAAATATATTCCACGCATTATCTCCTTAATAATCCTACCTTATTTTCTGCTGCATAAACTTCAGCTATGGTCCCCTTCCTTTTTTGTAACGTAATTTTACTTCCTTGCTTGCTATCGAATCTGATAATATCTCCTGAAATCAATATTTTTGACTACCAGTATTTCATCGTACTCAGTTTGTATATCATTAGATAATTGTAATGGATGTTTTAATTCATAATCTCCTAGCCTTATTTCTGGTTCAGCTGTCCCAGACGTTTCAATTACCTCATTTCCAATTCCGTTAATTTCAACTTGTCTCTCTGGATTGTAAGATATTCGTGATTTGAGGATTGGAGTTTCGAACTGTTAATAAGCTCTTCATAAAAGAAGGACCTATTCCAATTAAATTAAATAGCGATAGGACGGTGTATGTGGGGAAGCATCCCCCTCATATTCTACTGTAAAAGAATGGACCAAATTTTTTCGAATGGGTGGAGAAAGCGTTGAAGATGAAGAGCAAGCAGGTCGACCCTTGGACGTGCTCACTCCTGAAAACATCGCTCTTCTGGAAGGAGAAATTGTGGAAGACCGGCGGCTCAAAGTTACAGAAATAGCAGTAGGGTTGGGTCTTTCTAAAGCATTGATTGATTTATTTATTTATGGACGCTCTTTAACATCTCAGGTTATCAGTGTCCCACTCAACTCAGGGCGTGAAACGGCCGGCAAATTTGGCTCAGAGACCTCTCTTTCAGGCTTGGCGTTCTTTTTCTTGCCGTAAATGTATTACACGGGACCCACGGCTTTACTTCCCTTCCGAAGGAAGCCATACTTAGGACTTTTACTCCCGAAAAAATCCATCGGTCCTGGCCGGGTTCGAACCCGCGATCTTGGGTTTAGGACGCAAGTATGTTTCTAAAGCACCAGTCCTTCCAATTATTCATGAATGTTTAAACATGAATAAGGCCTAGACTTCTTACCTTAGTCCAAAAGTAGCACGGAGTCATCTGTTGTCGGGCATTTTTGGAGCTTTGCCGTGGAAACTAGATAGAAATTCTGCAAACCATTGTTATAGGAAATGAAACTATGGTGTTCTACAATGACCTCTTGTCTAGAAGGAAATCAATGGAGTGCGTAAACCTGGCGAAGCACTTTTGAAATGACTCAACATATCGTAAATATAGACGCAACAAAACTAAAATTGAGGATTAGAAGTATTAAGGAATAAAACAAACCAAACTATACGAAACGCAAAATTTAGACACTTTCATTCCTTATCTCATCCGACTCAAACCCAACAGATCTATGGAAGGATCTACGAAAAGTGGAACTTGTACGTAGCAAGACACAGGTAGACAGCATACCAATTACCGTTCACTCTCTTAATGACTCTTGGCAACAAAGCAACCAATGACTCGAAATACCTTGGCAAGAGAAGTGTCAATGAATAGCTAATAAAGTCCGCTTTACCTGCAAGAGAGAAATTTTACTTCACATATATTTCAGCTGGCAACATACGTAAGATCATAAAGAGTATCTCAACCAAAGCAGTATTTGCAGACGAATATACCACTATAATGCTGCCAAAAATTATTGACATAATATTACTTGGAAACTAGCCCTTATCCTCCCTATACCACAGAATGAAACACCACAACTCCACTAGTTTTCGGCCTATCGGCATCCTCCCTCCATTACCTAAAGTACTGAATAACATTGCTCGCAGACAGCCGACAGACTTCTTAAAGTATTATCGACGACCATCAATCTGGTTTCACAGCAGAACATTATACTTTCACTACGTTACTGATAGTGACAGAGGACATCCGTGAAGACTGCGATGATCGAAATTTAACTCTTCCGATATTACTAACCTTAGTAAAGATTTTGAGACTATCGGCTATAAACTACTACTGTACAAACTTAAAAGTTATAATCTGTCCAACAGTGTCACTACCTGTTTGAATCCTACCTTAGTGAGCGTTAACAATGTGTATTAGGTGGCCGTTGTTTTCCTCCTAGCGCCTCATTAAGGCAGGGGCTTCCCAGAGTTCAGTATTCCGAACACTACTTATTATCAAGAACACAAAGCACGCCCGGGAACAGCTGTGATACGACTGCTACATATAACAAGGTCAAAAAGTAAGCAAGCAGGCTTACTACCCCCTCCACGAAGCGGCAAATGAGTAGGGGCTCACTCATACGAAAATAACCTCGCCACGGGGGAAAGCATCACTGATCGCACGGTACATTTGAAAGTTTAACGCAGATTCCTACAGCAGGCAATTTGCAGTTTCCATTATCTGCGCTAGCTCCAAAACTATTTTTCTTCTTGCCCTTTCCTCTACAGACATGAGTTTATTTACCTTTGCCCAAATCCATGATTCTATAAGCTTTGCATTCTTTTAAGGGTGATACACGACGAGCTAGCATGATTCCAAGGCAGTGGTTGTTTTTAGCGTAAGTGTATGCTGATGACAGCACGTTTTACGATTTTAAATAAAAGTGATTGTTTTAAACCACGTTTTATGTGCTGAATGTCAGATAGCCATCGGAAGTTGTAGGCGGACAAAGGCCTAAGACTGATCAATTGTAACTAAGAGTAGTTCATTTGCTTTGCTAAAATAAAAGGAAATATAAAGAATGAGAAAAATGCAAGATACGTTCCAGACCACGTAGACTGGTGAAATATAAGCCTGTGCTTTCTCTAAAAGTGAATACTTACTCATATTGTTACTTATCACGGTATATGTATGATAGTCGATTTCTTACGATAGTGAAAATACAGCTGTTGCCTACAGGAGTCACGTGTGCATGACTTCACCCAGTGTGGGGTTCTGGCACATTATCTATCCCCAGTTATTTACATTATATTTTGATCGACTCTGCAAATATCGCTCTCTTGTCTACACTCCATTTGCAGTTTTCATGAGAATAGTAATTTACAGTCCCACACACCACATTGTTGATAGCAAGAAAGCCAATTGGTATGTGGGCAAAAGTTTATTTTTATTTATTTATTCATTCATTTATTTATTTTTTGCCAATTTTAGCTCTTAGAGTGGGACGATTATATTCGGCATCGCTCTAAGTACAGCAGCTCAATTAATCATCTGTCTAAGTCGGAGTAAGATAAACTGCACAATGTATAACACTAGTGCCCATCATATAGTTATAAGCTTGTTAATATTGAGAAATACTCTTTCAAAAGCACGATAATAACATACGTCAGCATCGTACTTCTACAGACCAACGAAATGATAATTATTACCAAGTTTGTTACCCTGATTACAAATATGTAATCAAATTTTGTTCACCAAGTGACCCTTATTAATACTTGAATTGTTTTATATTTTACAATAGCTATAAATATATATATATATATATATATATATATATATATGTACAGCACTTCTTAGATTTCCTTGCATCATACTAATGTCTTCTCCACTTATCTAAGTTAGTGCTTTGAGATATCTGAAAAATATAAATAAGTGTGAATTTTCACCTGTTAAGTTAACCCCATTTTATGTTGGCATCTTGAAGAATTGTTATAAGGGTGAGAATACACTTGTTTTATCTAGCTAACTTTTAATTCTATTGTTATTGTTGTATTTTAAATGTTTCATTCATACTTTTAAAATTCCTTTAAATATTGTTTTGCTACACATAGTTAATCAATGGGCAACAAGTAACGAATTAACTGTAATGTAATGTAGAGTTGAATATATAGTTAATTCTAAAAACCTATTTCCTCCTTTATGCATCGTAGACCCAAAATTGCGGGTTGAATTCCGGCCAGGGTTGATGGATTTTTTCGAACGTAAAAATCCGAAGTATTGCTTCCTTCGCAAGGAAAGTAAAGGCATGGGTCCGGTGTCATAGATTTACGGCACGTAAAAGAACCACAAGCCTGAGAGAAGAGGCCTCTGATGAAAATTTATCGGCAGTTTCAAGCCCTGAATTAAATGGGACGCTGATGAACTGAGATGTTAAACAGCGTCCGTAAATAAACAAAATCAACAACACCTTCACGCATTAAACTTGGATTTATAAAGAAGTCTTTAAAAGCAAATTTCTACACAGACTGCTCCCTGGGCTAAGGAAGAAAAAATTCAAACGAATGGATATTCATTGAACTTAAATTAAAATAAAAATAGTAACTAACGTTCAAAAGTTATTTTCAAAGAAATACATAGCATATAAATCATTTAAATATGTTTAAAATGGTTTCCTCCAAAACAAGAAAGAAGAAAACAGCAATAATCTAGTATAAAACCGTCTTCAATGTTATATGAAATGGGATATTTCTCAGAATTTTGTTTTTGCATTCACATTCTTATTGTTTGGGTGAAATAAATAGTGGGCAAGGGCTTTCATGAAAATACTTTGCACATGGGAGAGCGTTATAAAAATAAATGAAATCCATTTATGATGAAAAACTACTGATGGTGTCTAAAAAGAGAGTATATAATGGCACAAAATAGTATTCTAATGTGATTCTTGTTTTCAACTAGATAAATAAAAGTAGCGATATATATTATTTAATATAAAATGCACTTATTTCAAGATTTATGAGGATTATATATGATTATAATTTAGCATCAAAGTCAGATCTGAGATATTATTTAAATAGTTTTAAAAATTTAATGTTTAAAATTTGCAATAATCGATAATGTGAGTATGTTGCTGAAAAATAGGTTACATTTTTGATAAAGCATGCCAGAATTATAGATAATTAGAATGAATGATTCATCTATGTACAAATTATATATTTGAAATTGTTGAATAATGTAAATGAACAATTCAGGAATACGATACCACATTATCATTTGAGTATGTTGACATTAATCTTATCAATTTCAACTGACACACTAGCATTGTTCAAATGCAACTTTTTCAATCTCTAATTCCATGTCTCTGAAAACAAAACTTTAATAAGAAAGCATATGCATTTGTTCATCTATTTTTAGTTAATAAGTGTTTCAAAACATAAATATATTTTAATCGAAGCTCAGTACACCTCACTTAAATTCAGTAAAGGTACATGTTATGCAATGTATGCGGACTAAATAATAAAAATAGAACGAATTTTTAAGTTGCAGGAAGTACAGCATTAATTATCAACTGCTAATGAACTCTCTCGTCCTGATCAAGAGGTGATCAACATGCATTGTGTGTAAAGTGGCCTATATTTCTAAGTTGAACGTACCCAGAGTGTGAAAATAGGCAGTAATTGATTCGAAATAACTCAAATACAAAATGTATTATAGTTTTCCATGATAGAAAATTAAGCATTAAACAAAATAGGAATAACCACTTGTAAATATGATATATGAAAACGAAAATACAACATCGAAAGTACGATCACATCGAGCGGTCTCTCTTTTGGTTACCACTATAACACTCTCAGTTTGTTTTATGGTCAGTGAGATTCTTTGATTGCCTGTGAATCACAGTCACATGCGAAACCAAAATGGAAGACCAGAAATCAGTGGGAATGTTTGTCCCACATTTCTGTCGGGCTAGGAAGTAAAGAAGATACGGAATAACGTCCATCATCCAAATAGTACTTGGCGTTAGGCGTGGGCTTTCCAGCCTTCCCAGCTCCACTACATTAATCATTTGTAAAAAGATGCGAGCGGAGTGCCGTTGGCAGATAGCTTCACCTTGCGGCCAAGGAATGAACTCTCATGTAACTCATAGCGGTAGTGCACAGTCCTCTTGGGCCTGTGTTTAATGTCACGAATTTTTCCTCATATGTCATTGTGTTAAGAAGACAAAAATATATAGAGGTGGAAAGCAACAAACGGAAAGCTGATTAAAGAAAAATAATCAAAACAAGAAAACAACATAGGATAGCAGACAAAGCAAAGGGCTTCGGATGAAAAGAAAAAGAAACAGACACCTTGAATCTCAACAATAAATACTTAAGAAGTGAAGTAACAGACAGTGCAGTTGAACAAACAAACAAACAAACAAATAAACGAGAAATTAAAATGGGGAAAAAAAAGCATCTCATAGCATGGAGCAAAATAAAGTAATAAAACAACATAAAAGTGTATTAGATATGGATTGTCGATTGTTTCATTCGAGAATTTATTTCCAGCTTTCGTGAATTGTGCAATGGGGATTTCGCTTGTTTTTTTTTTTTATAAAATATTTTATTTTTGTATATTTTTCATCACACAGATTTGTGCATTAAGATTGCATGCATAATATCAAACTTTTGGTAAAGGGCAGAAGTAGCATTGGCAGAAAATCTGTGGCTAGCTTACAGAACTGGTTTAAAAAAAATAAAAAACAATGTTTCATTTAAATATTGTATGATATTAAAAATGAAATATGTGCAAAGATACTGCATATTAGGAAAAACCAATATATTTAATAAACTATAGCTTTCTTTCTTAATACTTCAGCAGCTGTATTTACAGGTAAGCACACATCAAAACATATGGCTATAAATAATTTAACGGTAATTTTCGTGTTTGCTTTTATGATTACGCCTTTCAATATTTATTAAACGGGCTCCACATAAATGTTTTAAGTTAATATCTCTTAAATTTGCCAATGATACTAAATTGATCACTTTGTCTAAACTTTTCGTAAGAATGGGGATCTATAGACAGGCACTTCAGCGGACCTCCATCATGCCCCCGGATGCAGGCGTAACCTCAGAATTTGAAATAGAAAAATGGTATAATTTTTAGACATTCCAACTGGCCGCAACAATTTAAGAATTTTAAAACATTTTTGTAAAAAATAAATTTGAGCAAATTGGTATATTTGAAAGGAATCATAATAGATAAAATAAATAATATAAATAAATAAACCAGCTATTACATTTCAACATTTTTAGTGCTCAAAATTACGTCCATTAACATCCAATCATTTATTAATTCTGTTTTTCGGAGACTTTTTCTAACATACAAGGATTCATATTCTCATAAGCTTCACTTATTTGTTCCTTCATATTATCTCTGACTTAAGGTACTGTAGACATATTTTTATTTTATGTATTGCAATAAAAAGTTTTCCAAAATGTCATATAATGCAATAGGTCCAGCACTCTCAATCAATTTATCTTGAAACTTGTCGTTCAGCAAAATACGTGTGTGGATCTTGCAAAACATGGGAGCTCACCATCTTTCCCATACCATATTACAGCTCATATATTGAAGGGAACATTTTGTAACAGTGCAGGTAATTTAATGAAGACAAAATGACAATTTGCTAAACTTTTAACTGCACCGTTAAAAAATAAGGACCTGTGATAAAGCACAAACAATGCCACACCAGACATTTAATGACCAACAATGCTGAAAAGATACAGTAATCTGCCATTTGGGGTTTCAGATGTCAAATGATCATATTTGGAGTAATATGAGTGTTAATTGTGAGCATTTAAATTACATTTCATGTAGTAGAAAGCCATAAATCAATCTTTTGTTAGGAAAATGTGATTTTAAAAATGTTCATGTGGATTAGAAAGTAGTTTCCATCGAAAACATTGTTTGATGTTAATTTAACGTTAATAAAACATTAATAAATTAATCTTAATTGTAACTATGGTGCTAATTTTTTTTCAATCTATATTCTTTCAACTATTCTTCTACCTTCTACCTTCAAGTTTCAGATTTAAAAAATTTGAAAGTGTTATTAAATGGAATGAAGGATCACCAGATATTAGTCTATTTGGAGAATCCAACCTAGATACATCGTTGTACTCGAATATCATTTGTCCAGACCAGAACCTACTAGTCATAAATGTCGATGTATTTGAGGAAGATAAAGTAAATGAGCAACAAACTCTGTGATTATTGGAGCAATCTAATAGCACTGAATATTACAGCTGGAGCAGGAAGCTGTCCCTAATTACAGAGTAATTGTGGTAATTAATATTTGTAAATTTAAATCAACAATTCTATTATTATTTCTTACGGGTACGTTATACTTTCTGTATATATGAAACTTAGATGACAAAGTCCATGTATGTAGAATTAAAAATGTACAGTGTTTAAGGCTGAACGTAATGTCTATAGTGTGTAATTTTGGTAATATTTAAGAAATAATATCTAATATAGCAAAGGGTAAAGCTGACTTGAATCGTACTCTGAGCATGGCAATGCAAGGATTGGAAAAGTCACACAATGCGAGTTAATCCCTTGCGGTATACAGCAGAAGCCAGCCACTTTTCGACAGATATCCATTTGCAGAACATTGGCAGTAAAGTGTAAAATTTGTTTTGAAGTGAGCTGATTGACGAATAGCGGAGCTTGTGGCTTCATCAAAAATGGGTAGCAAATAGGAAGAGCCATAAGTGATGTACCCATCAGCCTGTGAGCATGATGAAAATGGAACGGGAAAGAAAACGTCACTTCACTTTTCTTGTGCAAGCGTCGGTTTTTCTAGAGTATATAAGAAATAAATTTAGCCTGAAAAAGGGGGCAGTCTCAAAACTTTCCGGGCTGCACCGCCCGGGCAACAACGAGCAAGAACGATCTAAGTTCGAGGTACAAATCCGGCATCAATGGGGCAATCAATCAACGCGCGAGCTAATGCATTGATTACCACTGAAGTAGCACTTTCTTCATATTAGGCACCATTTGAGTGGACGCAACCAAATTTGCGCGTTTGCAAAGCTCACCTTGCCAGTGATCCGGCGTGAGACATTAGTTCATTATTCATGTTTTGGAGATAAACAACCTCTGCAACTAAATCGCGAAGAGCTATTTATCGGCGTATTCCGTATCAAATTCCCATTCTTTCAGCTTTGGCTGGCTGGCTTACGGCTGCCAGAAATCAGCGGAAAGCCCTAGAGAGAGAGTCTCATGGTAGTCTGCAGCAGCCGTGGCGAAGTCGGCGATGGAGGGCTTAAAAGAATTAATGCAGCTACCATACAGACCAATCCCTATAGCCGGTCCTGGTGGTATAGTTGTTACCATACTTGCCCCCTAAACCCAAGATCGCGACTTCGAACCCGGCCAGGACCGATGAATGTTTTCGGGCGTAAAATCTTAAGTATGGCTTCCTTCGGAAGGGAAGTAAAGCCGTGGGTCCCGTGTCGTACATTTACGGCACGAAAAAGAACCTCAAGCCTGAAAGAGAGGCTCTGAGCAAAAGTTGTCGGCTGTTTCACGCCCTGAGTTGAATGGGACGCTAATGACCTGTGATGTTAAAGAGCGTCCATAAATAAATCAATCAAAAGATAAAAAAAAAAAAAAAAAAAAAAAGCATCCTCATCCTCACATCAACAATCTTAGTTTCAAACTCCTATAGATGATATTAATATTTTCTTAGTCTGTAGTGACTCTGTGAAACACACATACACACACACGAAAAAGAAATAGTCTGCCAGTTCTCTACATCAAACCTAAGAAAAACAAATGGAAGTTCTTCTGAATGAAGGTTACTGTAACATTTATGGAGGTTCGGAAAATGTAACTGTTGTTCCTAGTTAAGCAGAAGGAAAGTACGATCAAAAGGATATTCAGAAATCCTTAAACTGGCAGGAAAATTAAAGGTAAACAGAAGATCTAACAAGAGAAAGAGCTTCTGTTCACAAGAACATTGGTTTGTCTAGGGCCTAGGAAGATACTTTAGCCACCTGCTCACGGCTGCCATTTTCTACCTAAGTCCCCACAAGGGGCACTTCCAGGAGAAAGAGGTGAGAAGAGGGTGACACCAGGCAGCCAAGATTTATGAATGGTGACTGCGTGGATGCAGATGGGCTCGCTAATATGCTTCCATATAAAACATCTTATATCCTGCATCTCTGAGTTGTGGGAGTACCTCAGATTCCCATCTCCATTCCAGACACCAGCACAGAATCCTTCCCAAAGCTCAAGCAACAATAAATAACCGCACCATCCCACTTCGCCCTGACACTTTTGACCCTGTAACAAAATTAACGGAATGAAACAATATAAACTGGGAGAGGGAACATTTCTGAGAATGTAAATATCCATCCCAGGAATTGCCCAAGTCACATGAGGAAACGACGAAAAAAACCAAGATCAGGATGGCCGGCACAGCGCAAATTGAATTCGGAATCTCCCGAATGCAAGTTTCAAGCGTTAACGCTTGAGCCATCCCGCTCCATTACACAAGTCATAACTGCAATAAAGCCAATCTACTCAATGCATAAATATGACAATAAGAAATCTCCAAACTATATGTATTCCTTTACTATAACAGAATAAACAAAAGAATCTTTGAGCATTTCTTATTTACTAGACAATGGAAATTATTTTATATTTACAACATGAAAAGAGCCCAGTGAAAATATAGTAATAGAAGAGGAGAGAATGGACAAATAGATGAGGACATGAGGAGCTATAAAAAAAGAAGCAAATAATTCATTTCTCGAATACATCTTATCTAATCTATTGAAAGAATAACACTACTTATACTAAAATCTGAATCCTTGAAGTATTTGAAAGTGATTAACACTATGCAAGTTATCCAGATACTGCCAACAAAATGGTCATAGTAAATTACTACCTATAAAGAAGAGTGTTTACGAACACATGTTTCGTACTGAATTTATCATCCCATACGTCTAAGAAATTCTTGTGCACCTTGTGTGCTGATGATGATGATGATTATTGCTTAAGGGCGCAAAACTTCTATGGTCATTAGCGCCCAAACACATCAAGTACTGTGTCAGAAATAAAAAAAAAAATAAATAAACATGGAACGCAAATCCTGTGCATAATTAACTAACAGTAGTACTTTGTGCAATAAAGTTTATACCCAAAAATAAATAACAAGGATATAAGGAGCCACAGATATAAGGGTGTTACTAAAATACAGCAGCAAGAGCGGAAAACATAACAGTCCTGTAATGGACTAAAATCGGAGCAATAAAACCCCAAAGCAAACACAGGGTAATATGGTCAACAAACAAAGACCGGTAGCAAAACAAATAAGCAAGAGCTGAAAATAATGCAGTCTTATAAAAGATTAAAATGGTAACAATAAAACCCCCAAACAAGGGCAATATACAACTCAATTAAACACTAGTTAACACGGTTCAGCAAAAGCTGAAAAAACAACAGCCTTAAAAGAGTCTAAAAAAGCCGTCAGTGGTAAAAAAAAATAAATAAAAAATAAAACTTCCACCATGCTCCAAAAACCACAAAAACGGATAAAAAGGGAGCACTCGCTCAACAGCAACGCCATCATCTGCGAGGAGGTCCTCAATGGAGGAGGGCAAACCTAGGCTATTTCTAAAAGCTGCCAGATGATGGCATTCAAATAAAAGGTGACGCACTGAAAAGGGGTGGTCACAGTAAGGGCAAGCTGGAGCGGGTTGACCATTAAAAAGGTGAGAGTAACCAAAACGGCAATGCCCAATTCTAAGACGAGCTAAAATTACTTCACGACGAACAGCATGAGAAGAAGTCGACCAGTTAAAAGGGGATGATTTACATTCCCGAAGCCTATTGGCGAGTATTAAATCCCACTCATCGCGCCTGCGCGAGAGAATGTCTCTGCGTAATAAATGGTTAAAATCGCCAAAATAAAAACGTTGCTCATCCTCAGCAGGGTCTAAAAGAGTGGATTTAGCTGCGACATCTGCCGGCTCATTACCTTTGATTCCCACATGTCCAGGTACCCATAATAGTGTCACCCTGACGGCAGCGTCGAAAAGGGTTAACACTATATCCTGGACCTTCTGTACAAGGGAGTGGTGGATGTACAGATTTCTAAAACTTAAAATTGCACTCAAAGAGTCAGAACAAATAACAGTATTCCCAAGCCCGTAAACAGAAATAAATAAAATCGCCCGATAAATAGCATAAAGCTCCGCTATAAAAATAGATGTCGCAACGTTAAGACCAAACGTAAAACATGGTCCATTAAAAATCAAACCACATCCTAACCCTGTGTCAGATTTCGAGCCGTCGGTATATATAAAATTCCAGCCATTAAAAGGGGATTTGATTTCGCTAAAAGAACAACGAATAATATGTGCTTCGGTCGAAGATTTCGGACAGGACGTAAGCCCAAGATGAACGGGGGGCTCTGCTAAAATCCAGGGGGGGAGAAAAAGTTTCCCGGCTAAGAAAAAAGCAGGTAACTCAAAGTCCAACATCCGTAAAATCTTTCGAAAACGAAAGCCAGCAGGCTTAGGAGTAAAAGACCGAGGAGCATAAAAACTATCCAAAGACACATTAAAAAACGGCTCGTTCGTGGGGGTGACCAGGTTGCGCAGCTAGTCGACAACCGAAAGCAGAAAGTAAAACATCCCTTCGATAAAACAACGGAGGTTCTCCAGACTCCGCACATAAACTCAACACAGGACTGGTGGGGAATGCTCCAATGCCAACACGGATACCCCGGTGATGAACCGGGTTCAGGCGGCGCAGAAGAGAAGGCCGCGCAGAGCCATAAACAACACTGCCATAATCCAATTTGGACCGGATAAGAGAGCGGTAAAAACGTAAAAGAATAGACCGATCAGCTCCCCAAGACGTGCCACCTAAAACACGTAAAATACAAAGAGAACTTTCACACTTGCCTCTGAGTTGCGCTATATACGATGACCAGCATAGTTTCCTATCCAAAACCAAGCCAAGGAATAGAACTTCGGCTCCGAAAGCAAGAGCGTCTGGGCCAAGACGGAGCGAAGGTGGAGGATACTCCTTGTGGCGCCAGAAGTTCATGCAGACGGTCTTCTCTGAGGAGAAACGGAACCGTGATTCACACTCCAAGCGTAAAGGCGGTCGAGACAGCATTGGAGGCGGCGTTCCAAGAGACAAGTTCTCCGAGAGGAAAGATAGATAGAAAAATCGTCTACAAACAACGACGATTGTATTCCTGGCAGTAAACACTCGGTGATACAGTTAATACCAATGGCAAACAGTGTCAACTAAGTACCCAGCCCTGAGGTACAACATTCTCTTGAATAAAACTAAATGATAAAACTGATCCCACGCGAACATTAAAAACCCGGTCTTTCATAAATTCTTTAATAAAAACTGACATGGGCCCACGTATGTTCCAATCGTGTAGCGTTCGGAGGATACCGCCTATCCAGCAAGTATCATACGCTTTCTCCAGATCAAAAAATACAGCAACCGTTTGGCACTTCCGAATAAAACGGTCCATTATTTGGGTCGAAAGAAATACGAAATGGTCGACAGAGGAGCGGTGACGACGAAAACCGCACTGAGCGTTCGTCAATAGATGTCTCGACTCCAAACACCACATAAGCCGTCCGTTAATCATGCGTTCCAACACCCTGCAGACGCAGCTGGTGAGGGAAATCGGACGGTAACTGCAAGGAAGATGTGGGTCCTTTCCAGGCTTAGGTATAGGAATGAAGGTAGCCATTCGCCAGGCGCTAGGACATGTGCCATGACACCAAATAAAATTAAAAGTCTGTAATAAAAATGCCTTACCTTCTGCTGATAAATGCTGCAACATAGCAACATGAATGCCATCCGGCCCTGGTGCGCAGTGTCTAGAGTTCGTAAGGGCATGCTCCAATTCCCTAGAGGTAAAGGGGACATTGTAGCACTCCTGATGGTCGGAGACAAAACAGAAGCCCTTCGACTCGACCTGCTCTTTAATTGTGCGAAAAGCAGCAGGATAGTTGGCCGAGCTTGAAACATCAGCGAAAGTACGTCCTAAAATTTTAGCGACATCAATCGGAGTAGTGACAACCCGATTTAAAATCCGAAGACCGGGAATGGGCGTAAACCTAGGTTTGCCCGCAACGCGACGTAGTCGTTCCCAAACTACGGATGAAGGCGTTGTGCGATTAAAAGACGAGGTAAAAGCAATCCAAGAAGCCTTTTTGCTATCCTTAATGACTCGACGGCATTTGGCACGCAGTTGTTTATAGCGATTCATATTTGCAGAAGTAGAGTGGCGACGAAAAGCTCGGAGAGCACCTCGGCGTGCACGCAACGCATCCCGGCATTCATCGGTCCACCAGGGAACCGGTAAGCGTCTGGGGTGACAAGACGACCGGGGAATAGCCTGATCTGCGGCTGTGATGATGACCGTAGGAGGTGCTCGATCACGACTTCGATAGATGGAAACTCACACCCTGAAAATTCGGCCATAGATCGAAACAGAGATCAGTTCGCCTTTTCAATGAGCCATTTTGGCGCGCGCTGGGAATGTGCATTTGAAGAGAGTACATGGATCTGACACGCAAAATGGTCACTGGAATATAAATCGGAGATGACGTTCCAGGTGAAATGTGCAGCAAGTGAGGCAGAACAAATGGATAAGTCCAAGTGGGAAAAGCTGTAAGTGCTGTCAGAAAGAAAAGTAGCTTGACCAGTGTTGAGCAGAATGAGATGGTGGCGGTCGAGAAAGTCTGCCAAAATGCTACCCCTGGCACACTCGGTGTTGGAACCCCATAGAGGATGGTGTGCATTAAAATCTCCCAAAAGTAGGACAGGGGGTGGGAGCTGAGACAGAAGATTGTCCAGGTCAACCATGGTAACTGTAACAGAGGTAGGCAAGTAAATACTGCAGATTGAAAAACTGAGGTCAGAGAAGTGAACTGTAGCTGCAGCTGCCTGTAAAGGAGTCTGGAGCTGTAATAAAGTACAGTACACGCCGTGTTGTATTAAAATTAATACTCCGCCATGAGCGGGAATGCCATCTTCGGGAGGGAGGTCAAACCTCACCGAAGAGTAACAGCGTAAAGTAAAAGTATCTTGCGGGCGAAGTTTAGTCTCTTGGAGACACACAAGCGGAGAGTCAGTCGAGCGTAAAAGTAACTCCAAGCCAGGTCTACGACTACGGAGTCCACGCACATTCCAAGAAAGGATAGTCATTGTTAAAATTAGGTAAAAAAGTTAAAAATGCCACCTTACTTTTTACTAGGCCCAGGACGAATCAAACTTCCTTTCTTAAGTCGCGTGGGACTTGGTGGTTTTTCGGGAGCAGGTACATCCTGCTCCATGACCTCCTCAGAGGGAGGGCTCTCCCGCTGAGAAGCATCCACCGACTCCAGCACCTGGAACCGGTTGGATGTAGAGAGGGGCGGTGATGGCAACCGCCTAGCGGGTTTGCTCCCTTCATGGGAGGGGGACCTCCGAGGAGGAGAAGCGCTCTTCTCCTTTTCAGCAGGAGTGGATGTTTTTACAAAATCGGTCTTTGTGTAGCTGGTTTTAAACTTAATTTCTGGTGCATTAAAAACTATGGGCTTGGGCTTCTCAGTAGAGCGCTTAGGAGGACTGGGCACATTTGGGACCCGTGTAAAAACAAGGTCGCAAGTCTGCGTGCTCCTATCGCACTTCTTGATCGATGATGAAGCTGCTGCGCTGTATGTGCCGGTCTTAGGCACGACAGGTTGGCGAGATTGAAAACGCTTCCGGGCCTCAGTAAAGGAGAGCTTTTCCTTCACCCGGATCTCCTGAATACAGCGCTTCTCCTTAAAACGAGGACATTCGCGGGATGAGGCTGGATGATCTCCGCGGCAGTTAACGCAATCGGGAGCGGATGTACATGCTCCTTTATGAGATACTTGGCCGCAGGTAGCACAGATAGAATTGGCACTCTTACAAGAGACGCGTGTATGGCCAAAGCGCTGGCATTGAAAACAACGCAACGGGCTCGGTACGTACGGCGCACCTCAATGACCTCGTAGCCCGCTCTTATCCTCTGCGGCAATTCGACCCTGTTAAAAGTGAGGGGTAGGCTGCAATTCACCCTCTTTCCTCGCCTGCACGCGATACACGGACGTGACCCCTTGGTCTTCCAAGCAACTTTGGATATCCGGGTCAGACATTCCGCCCAGTACGTTAGTAAAAATAACTCCTCGCGACGAATTTAATGTGCGATGTGGTTCAACACGGATGGGATAACCGTGGAAAATCGTCGCCTTGAGCAGCGAGTTACTCTGAGACATTCCAGTGGTCTCAACCAAAAGTGATCCATTACGAAGTCGGGTGCAGGTTTTCATAGGTCCAGCTATGGTGTCAATGCCCTTCTGAATTATAAACGGGTTCACCCGGATTAAAGATTGTCCGTCTTCCGTTCGACTAATCACCAAGTAACGAGGAAAAGGCTTCTCGGTTACTTCTTTAACATCCACTCGTTTACTTTTAATTTTTGTGAGATTATGTTCGTTCACCATAGCGATATAATCCTCCACCATTGCAACTGTCTCCGATGGCAGGCTGCTTCCTGGGCGCCACCCCGGCTTACGTTACTGGCCCTGGCCTGAACAAAGTAACCTCAGGGTCACACCTTCCGGTGGGCTGACGAATGGACCCAATCGCCTGCAGGAAGTCAACAGCTCGTGCAATGGCCCTTCCCCGGGCCTGGCCTTTACCAGGGGATACGCTCCCGTCCTACATGATAACCCAGTGCTGGGAGTTACGCTGTTACCCAGTCACTTTTTACCGTGTCTAACACGGGGGCACCCATCAGATAAAGAACAGGGAAGTAGGACAAATAAAACAATAAATGAGGCGAAATAAAAAGGAGTCAAACGCGCTAAGCGCGGACCTGAGGGAGCAACTCAGGTGCTTCGGGGTCGTTACGCCCCGTACCCAAAAAATTGGGCCCCTGAGGGGACCTTGTGTGCGTACCACAATAATTATAGTAGATATAAAACAATGCACTTAAGAGGAATACAAAGGCAATATTCGAGAAATAGAGAACAGTTGATGAGGGAAATACAGAGACGAAAAAGTAGCAAGTAATGATGCAATTAAACTTGAATGTTGTTTGACACTCAGGCTATTCTGAACATTCCTTGTGAGGGTAATCCTATATTTTATTACAAAATGAAACTTTATGTGTAACACAGATCTGTTACAATATAGTGAAAAACCGCCACGAGTGGCCGAGGTCGTTAAGGCACGGACTCGTGAGTGGAAGCTGCTATGGGGTTCGAATCCCGCCAGGACCATCCTCCCTGATGGGTTTTTTTTCCAGGTTTTTCTCAGTTTTCATAACTGGCAAATGCCAGGGAGGTATCTAAACTTAGGCCTGGAACGCTTCCTTCCTTAAAAAAGTATCTTTTCCCAATATGTCATTTCATTATCATGTATCATCAGTGACCACCGCCTGTGGTGCCTCAGTAGTAAACACGGTCGTTAAACACTACTCATAAAAAATGTACTGGAAAAAGTGCACTTGTGTTTTTCTTGTTTTTTTTTTTTTCCTTGCCTTTTTTTCTTTCTCTTTGTTTTTGTGTGAGATGGGTGTGGAGGAAAGAACGAAATGGGGCGTGAAATCGTGTTTATTATATTTTAAAAGATATAAGTGAAAAAAACAAAGATGTAGTGATCTGCATTAATGATTGCACAGCACAAAGTAATCTGAAGCAGTGTGAGCGGATTGTAAATTCTATACCACATGAATAGGCTTCCAGGACTTCCTAACCGGTCGCATGGGGTTTTGCGCGTCGACAGCTGCATATGCCGCCTCTGTACTCTAACTTCGCTTCTTATGCATCTTGAGCTGATCGTACACCAAATTCTAATTTCCCTATCATAAAGACTAGAGGTTGCGTACAATTTGGAATTTCAGATATTACTAGCCAGTGTTGTGAGTGCTCACATGACCCCATTTTCGTGGAACCACGTCTCATCTGAAAGCCTTGTGTCGATATATCCTTCTGTCACTGATGAACGAACCCACTCACAGTAACGCACAAGTTTTACGAGATCATCTTAGCGAAGACATTAAACCCGTATATACTTGTAAGGGTTCGTTGTTTAACAATTTTGTTATTGTATGTGCAGATGACACTGAAAATCAATTGTGCTGTGTTAATTTTGGTTGTGATTTTGTTAACGAACGTTCACGTTTTGCACTAATTGCGTCTAATTTGTCTTCTGTTAAAACTACATATCTTGGTGAGTGTTTCTTGTTTTGCAGTGAAACAGTAATATTAAATTCATTGACATGATAGTGAACTGCATTTTTGAAAGGTGAAATTTGCTAGGGCACTTGAGAATAAACTCCTTGCGAAAGCGACAAGCTGATTTCTATTTGTAATAATATTTACACAAATATAAGTTATAAGTTATAAAAATCAGTTATCTCGCCATTCTCGCGAACAAATGTATACTGCGGACTGCTTGGAAGTTCAAGTACAGGCTGAAGGGCAAGCTATCGTGACTAGGGACTGGAGCCGGCCTTGTTTGAGCCTCAAAACTCGTCATATGAGTGGTGAGGATATATTGTGTATACCCGGTATGTTCTTATAGAACACACACACAATGAGGGCGATAGTATTTATGAATACATAGAAAAGAAGAAAAAAGTTGCGGAAAGAACCGTTTTGTTTCATCCACTTGGCGTTGATGTTGATTATTATTGTTTATGGTCCCAAAACCTTTACGTTCATTAGCGCCAATATTTGATATTAAAGAGAAATATGATCATATAGCGGAGTGTGTATGATCATAGTAAACCGTTGAACATTTAAGGTTTTGAAAAGCACTTTTGTTTATCTTCTTTTGTACATGCATAAATAGATTTCTCTGTGAATATTCAGCTTATAATATAAGCACCTCAATTTTGCGAGTATATCTTTTGCAGAAGATTTACATATCTATAGCACAAAATCTTGTGAAATTGTAGTCAACAGTTTCTACTTATGCATAACCGTATTGCAAAAACAAAAAACAGCCAACAATCGCATCCTACTGTATTATGAAGGAACTTGATTCCAACACTATAAACAAAGGTAAAATGGTTAATTCTTCACCTTTTTGAAAATAAGAATCCATTTGGGCCTTTAGAAATCTATCCCATGAATCTGAAAACAAAATGTTAGCTGAAAACAGCATCCAAACTTTCATCAATTTATGTAAGTAATATATCGGATGTCAATGCTGTTTTAAAAGCTCTTACTATCCTAAGCGTTTGAACCAATTAAATATAGTTCCAGTTCTATCAAAAGCTATGAATTAAAGCAAGAGTGATGCTTTCAAGGTCATTTGTAGTTTATATGCTACAAATGATACAGATACTGTAATCGAAAAAATGTGATTACTCGGCTACGGTTTTTGATTTGGTTTATTTACGGACGATCTTTAACATCTCAGGTGATCAGCGTCCCATTCAAATGAGGGCGTGAAACGGCCGACAAATTTTGATCAGAGGCCACTTTTTTAGGTTTGAGGCTCTTTATCGTGCTGTAAATGTGCGACACGGGATCAACGGCTTTACTTCCCTTCCGAAGGAAGCCATACTTAGGAATTTTACGCCCGAAAAAAGCCATCGGTCGTGGCCGGGATCTAACCCGCGATCTTCAGTTTAGGAGGCAAGTGTGGTTACCACTACATCAGCATGACCGACTCTCGGTTACGAATCCATACAAAGTGTTTCCATCACTTGAATCTCCCTAATTGTAATTATTTATTTCTTTTATGGTAAACAAAGCGCATCAATAAAAACATTTATGATATAAACAGATTATACTGTACAGTGTTCAAGGTAGGGGCTCCAAAACCTTGGAAAACCGCTATACAAAGCCCAAATTGTCAAGAATATGGCCACCCTAGAAATAAATGCCACAAATAACCTGGTTGTGTAAAGTGTAACAGCTGTAATTCCTAAATGAGACACAAAATTTACCATGTTACGTTCAGTAAGTGTTATCAGCAAAGTTTAGCACACTGTAGAATTGTCCCGTTGATAAGCTATTGCAATAAGCAAACAATTTTTATAAACAAATAAACCATTAGCCTTCAATAACATTCAGCATTTCAGTCTTTATTCAAAATTAGCAATCATTTCCAAGTTTGCCTGTGTCACAAATCAACATTAGTTCATCGTCTCAGCCAAAAATATTTCCATCCACTTATGCTTCTGCTACTTCTTCGGCGTTTACCAAACACATAACAACTTAAATGCAAATGCAACTGCAGAAAGTGCACCACTGCTTGTATAGGTAAGTAAATTAAATTCCTTATTCTCCTTTTTACAACTGCTAATCCAGTCATTGATCCAAACACTTCCACCTTAACAAAATAACAATTTCTGTCATAGCTAGAACTGAAATAAAAAAATTCAATAGAAACTGTCAAGGAATTAATTATAAATGTCATGAATTATTACATTTTCTCTACATATACAATGCGCATATGCTACTTGCCATGGAAAGTATTGGAAAATCATATTTGTTAATTTTTAAATGCCTAGATACAGTGATCATTGTATCGATCACCCAATCAATGTTGGAGGAGGATGCTTGGAAGTAATATATATTTTATTCCATAAACATTTTCGGAATATCACAGGAAATGTGAGCACAATTTTTTTTTAGTTTTCCTATAATTATTCAGTTCATCTAACGATCAGAGATTTCACAATGTTGTGATGTCTATACAGATAAGGACTGAGCAAGAGAAAGAGTTCACCGAAAACTTCTTGCAAGTTTTCTTTCTTCCCTGTTTTGGTTAGGAGTCTGTTTCTATTTGGTGACTTAGGCACACCGCTAGACCCATTCACAATAGCTTCCATTTTTATTTATCTAAGACTACTCTATAGTGATTTTATCACCATGTGTTGCTGCATGAATGGTGTTGCTAGTTGAAAACCAAGATTCTGAAAATACGTTAAGCGCATTGGAGTATTGTTTCTTTTTGCTGCGTAGCAAAGAAAAATAAGATGCTACTGCGTTGAGAGGGCCATAAAATACAGCCAAATGCCTTATTCTACCGCATCTACCTTAGAACAATTGTTTTACTTTGGGTCAACGCAACCTACATCACCTTCAGTACCATTGACTTCAAGTTTATCACTTGACAAAAGAGTACGTACATGGTGCACTGTTGAAACAAGAACTACTTTTACTCTCTTTGGGCTCTAGAAAACCATTTGTAGAATTTATGAATTAAATTTTATTTCTCTTACATCAACATGCAAAACTTTTTAACAAAATGAACACAAATAAATAAAAAATGAAATATATTTAATACGATCAGTGCCTGTGGTAATTCCAGAAGACACTAACTCCATTGTATTCCAATTTGATTTCCTCAGCCCCCCAGTTCTCGGTTCATCAGCAGCTACCTACTGGAATATCCAGGGTACCAGGCTCCGATCCAACCAAAGAGCACAGTACTATAAATAGTTTATACAATCAAAGGCAACATTAAATTACATTTCATGCAATAATGAACCTCCCTCCTTTTCCAAATAAACACATTCAACTACATTTCTTTCCTTGACAGTTATTTATTCCTTTAAATTTTATACACAAACAAACAAGTAAACGTATTAAAATAAAAGTAGCCAATTTATCTTTCCATGTTCCCTGTCCATGTAAACTTACTACTACTGTTAATAAACGTTTAAATTTCCCCGCTTGCTTACCCTGAATTTATGGAATTGCATTCCTTCCGTACCCCCATTACCAGTTCTTTACATTAAACCATTTGTTAGTAATTTGTTGTGAGAATCATATAGAACAATTGATATGTTAACAAGGTGCATTGATTTCGGTAGGAAATGATTATGTACTTTTGATTTATTTGTAAGAGCGTTCGAACCATTGTTGTATCAAACTTTTTCATTGAAAATAACAAAGAATATGAAGTAAACTGGTTGTCAACTGCTATATTAAATTTTTCTCTCTGGTTTTCCTTACTAAATATTTGGCTAAAAGCTCCCCTCATGTATTTGTTTCCTTGGCTATAAATAACATATTTGAGACTAGATATTTTGAGTTTGCTTCCCACATGTTTACTAGCTTCAGTTCATGCTTTTCAGGTTTTTTTGGTATTTGCATCTGAAATTTGCAAATATTGCTCGTTTAAGTGTATATTCAGCTTTTTGGGTTACTAATTACTATCATGTATAAAAAGCTGCTTCTAAATACTCCTAGTATTTATGAAAGTATTTATGTTTTCTTTGATCCCGTGTTGGTTTATCATCAAATCTGCAGCAGTTTATGAGAACCAAAATATTTGGAGACCCATAAAACATTAGTAAATAGGAATGGAAAAGGAACTCCATGGGAAAAAAAAAGCAATGAATTATCTTGCCTTGTACCACCGATAGTTTAGCAAAGCATGCTGAGCTTTTAATTCTAAAAGAGATATATCAAGGGTACAGCTTTTGCTCACCTTAATAATTATATCACTAGACAGTCCACAATGTGATGAAACAGATTGTTTAAAATAAAACAGATGTCACTTTAAACATATTTGAGAAAAACATGTTCTTAGCTTGACATTTAGGCCCTATCTTCATTTTACAATAATACTATTTTTTTATCCTTTTGAATGCTTGGTTGACTATACATAATTAATTTTGCCCTTTTTACTTAAATAATTATGTAGACATGGAAGTATTTTGTAATTTCATTTGATAGTTTGATTTACTAGTGATTTATGAAGGTTCTTTAAATGATTGTTTAAATATTTCCTTATTTGTGAAGCATAATAATATAATTATCCTGTATGTAATACCACTTACTAGGGCTCTAGTCAGGAAAAATTACACTACAGCTACAAGGGGTGGAAAGTCACCCAGAAAGCAACAATGAACAGAGAATCAGTAAAAATGAACACTGAATCAGTAACAATGAAACCACCTTCAACTACCAGCATGCATAGGACTGAGAAGACGGGAGCATTACATGAAATGAAATAGTCCAGTTTGCAGACTTACAATCTAACCACGGCGAAAGTAGAATTCCTAGTATTTAAGGGTTAAAATAATGGTATACCACGCCATGAATTGTACTGCTTCAGATATTGTACATCGAATGCCACAATTTTTGAAGTTCATTTTACATGAAACATATGTTCAGGTTTATGAATAACCCATCCAGTTTGAAATATTTTTCCGAATGTCTGTTAGTATAGATTTTAAATTTAAGAATATTTTTCCACAAGTGTGCAGAATGTTAATTATATATTAACAGCGTTTATAAAAAAAAATAATATTGGAACTTTACAATGTCACCAGAAGAAAAGAATTTATATTCTTGGTATAATTGCTTGTATCAGTGATACCAAACATGTCGTTTCCTTTGAATATTACGCAATCTTTTTACATTCTTCTTCTTCTTCCCTGATTTTAATTTATGTTATGAAGAATGGGTTACAGATAAGTTTTTATCAAATAAATAATGTTCAAGCTTTACACCTCACAAATCATTCATTTTAAGTAACTTGATGATCACGTTCTAGGGAGAATCTTGTGAAGCTCAGAGTTCAGAAGAAAAACTGTTCATTTACAGCATTACTTGTGTCAGGGAACGCACAGTTTCAAAAAAAATACTCTGTGATAGTATACTAAGAAATGGTTTTGATTGTTTGTTTGTTTTTTGGCCAGAGCAAATTGCTAGTAAATGAAAATAAAACGGTCTAAATATAGAAGAGGTTTAGTTGAGGTATAAGAAATTAATAATTGGGAAGAAGAAACAGGATAGTGCTACTAATGACCTGTATATTTTTACTATTATCTCAACACATAAATAAATTGCTTCCGGTATTTGAGTGAAATGGAGGAAAATAATATAGTATTTAACAATAGTTACCCGTTATGTTATTTATTTTACCATACTGTCCATTTAAGTAAGCTATTATCGATTTTCATCTACTCTACAGAAATGAATCCTAATATGTAGTGTTCATGCTACAATCTGTTGATACGCGTTTAGAAATGTACATACTTCAATAATATGATGGATATAATTAATATATATACCATAATATTGAAGCCAATTTACAAGGTGTTGTTTCTAAGGTAATATATTTTTAAAGCAACCAGCTTTTAAGAATTCCATGATTATTGGTCAAATGTAAAACATATTTGCCTTAATATATGAGATATTATTATACATAAAGAAAGGGTTTTCCATTCATCGCCGAAAGCTCAAAGAGCTCTCGGCTAGTGCGCTGCTATACGCCGTGTACGAAATATATGCAGCACTGATAGTAGCAGCTAAGCAATATTATTTTCTTACTAAAATCTTAATTAATTCACCAGGTGTCTCAGAATTAAAGCGAATAACCAATCCAAATAACATAATAAGGGTTTGAGTAATGCAGCATCTGATTTAATAACTATCTAAACCTGCCTAAAGGGCACATGCTTGAGGTCCTCGTATAGATACATGTTATATTATTTCACTTTAATTCTATGAATGTCATTGAATCGATCTGGACGCCTTCTTTAAATCCAGCACAAGCTTGACAACGCCGATCCCATCGATCGGCTTAAAATCCTATGATAAAATTATTTTTGTGCTTCACTGGGTATTGTTATGGGAGATTTCAGGCTTTCACAAGGTGTTTTCGCCTGTGGTGCCTCTGTAGCAAAAACGGGCGTTAAACAAGATTTATTCATTCACAAGGGTGTTTGAATGTGACACTATTAGTTCTTGTATCGTAGTGATGTTTTGAGGAGTGAAAATGGCAAGTCGTTTCCGTGATGGTTTTAAGGCAGGCATAGGTGTATTTTAATAAGTGTATTGTTAGTGCTGATCATTTGATATCTGACAGTGAGAGTGGTACGTTCAGTTCTGATGACAGTAAAGGAGCTATACCGGGAGCGTCCCCTGGTTTTCCGCATGTAAAGAAGAGGCGTTCAACACTAAAAGGTATACTAATGTAGCCAATTAATAAAATATTGATAATAATGATGATGACAACCTTGACTCTGTAGAACATTTCACAGCTGTATTTTATAATGAAACGGTTCACAATCCTGAATCTTTTGTCTCCTTTATGGAACTCCCTGATGTAAACATGTTTCTCCATCTGATTCCCTTCCATATTCTATTTCATTTAATTGTCCTCTTTGTCGCTGTTAAATCATACTGTGACAGAAACTAACAGGTTTGCTGAACAGGGGCTAGGTGCACATATGCTGTCACCCAGTTCAGCATCAAGAACCTGAACTTGATGGATCTTGACCACAATTCATGAAATTAGGGCGTTTCTGGCTATAATTTTGAAAATGAGATTAATAAGAAACCCTACGATTGTGTCTGCTTTAACCCAATAGATAATTTCAGTTCCCTTGATTTAATAAACTTTTTCTAGAAATATGTAATTTGATTCCTGTACTGGATTCCATCCTTTTCTCAATTATGCAAATAGATTATTTAAACATCAAAGAATTATATTCCGGTGTAAGTAACATTTTGTGGATTACCTATTCTTAATCCGGGTATAATTTAAGAGGCTATCATCCGTTAATCCTATGCTAATCCACTAATCCGTCTGTCAAGAGGGAGACAACATGCAACAAAGATTGCTTCAAACGAAATACTTTTTTTGTTTAATATCAGAATTACATACATTTATACTTAGTGGTGGATATTGTAGTACAAAAATGGGGGGGTGATAAAAATTGGAATTGCATGATAATTGCAAAATTTGACTTAAAATATTTCAGGTCTTGACTTACAATTTTTAAGGTGACGTGGAGAGGTGCTGATTTTGACTACCGCGAAACAAGTAATGATTTGCATGCAGAAAAAGGTACGATAGAAAGTGGTTGTTGTAAATAATATGATTATGATTCGTGGATAGAAATGACAGTGGTACTGTGGCATTTACCTAAGATGGTGCTGCTAGTGTCGATATTAATCCTCCCCTCCAGGAGATGTAACCAAATGGGGGGAAAGTGTCATTTGGTGATAGGATTACTGATAGTCCAGCCGAATTATATGGGACCATTTATTGAATTAATATATAAATATACTTTCATAGTGATTAAAGGTACTAATTATTCAAAATAGTGTTGAAAACTGGAACTAAAATGGAGGACGGTTGGGGATTAAGGTTATGTATACAAGATTTGGCATTCAAACTATCAACTAAAAATGAGTTGGATTATGAGAAGTTGTGAGCTGCGGGGGAGGGAAGAACATGCTTGCAAAACTGTGATTAACATAGTTCAAAGATGGTGAGAACACTAGAAATGAAATTTGTGGTGAGTATGGGATAGACGTGCTGCCAAAATTAGCAACTAAAAATGAATTGGATTAAAGTGAAATGTCCGGTAGGAAGAGAATGGGGAAAGACTTGGCGGGAAAATTGTAAACTAAATATAACTGCACTTATGTTAAAAAATAAAACGGTTCACAATGCTGATGACGGAAAGGCCGTGGCTAAAATTGATTCTAAAATATAGAAACAAGTTGGTGGTGGAAAAAATACACGTTGTAAATGTTGAAAAATATTAACACTTTATTTAATTTTATTAAAAATAACATTGACATTTAAAATATTTTTCAAATTTTAATATTTCAAGAATAATAATTAGGTTTGTTGTAACATTAAAAGGTATTACGCTGTAAGCAAAATGCTAAGCTGTGAAAATATTTCGTAATTTACTTTATAAAAATATATTTAAAAAGTTTATAGATTCAAAAATTTAGTTATGAAACATACAAATTTATAGTTAACCGTTAATTTAATTTATGAAACAAAAATTATATTTATTGTTGGCTAAAATTGGAACTAAGATATATACATAACCTCATGGCGGGGGAAATAATTTTCTAGGCTGAAAAAATAATTATTCTATGTTAATATAAATGTATAAACAAACATATTAGAATGACCTTGATAGTGGCAAAAACATAAACTATAATTTTCAAATAATAATATGACTTACCGTAGTTGAGATGACGTAGGGGAACATTCAATAAAATAATGTCTACCATCTGCCTAATAAAATAATTATGCAAGCAGCAAACAGTAACACTGATGGTTACGTGATTGCAGATTATATGTTTAGTTGCATAACCAAACCGTTTTTTTTCAACAGTGTTTAACGACCCTTTTAACTACTGAGGCATCACCGGTGGTAGACGCTGATGATACAAGAGATGAAATGATAAACTTGAGAAAGAATTTTTTAAGGAAGGAAGAGTCCCAGGTACTCTCCCGGCATTTGCCATTTATGAGGACTGAGGAAAACCCGGATAAATCCTCAGTCAGGGAGTACGGTCCTGGCGGGAATCAACCCCCAAACCTCCCGCTCACAAGTACACGGCTTAACGACCTCAGCCACCATCGGCCACGGTCTCCCAATGCGTGAAAGTGTGAACTGTTTGATGGGAAAAATAGAAACTTTCAACGTCATATGGCGTCAAAAGTCTATCCATGATAAACAACCTTGAACAAGCGTTTACTGTAAACAGTCTTAAGAACAAATGACACCACACATTTATAAACAATCAATATTAGCATGGGGGAGATAGCGGCAAATATTTAAATTAAAAGTAGAAAATTATATTTTTGACTTACCGTATTTGAGTTGACATAGAGGTATACTGAATACGAATGTCTACTACTAGCTACTGAGTAAAGGTAATACATGCAACCAGTAAACGGTAACACGGAAAATCACGTGATTCCAGAAAATAAGCTGTGTTACATAATCCAAGCGGTGAAAACTCGAGCTACCAAAGAGAAGGAGTCTCAACCTGCGAAATTAGAGTAGGTCACCTTTAGGTTTACTACATATAACCTCTAGATCATGTAAAATCACACGGCTTTTCAGGAAAAAGCAAGTCTGAACCTATAAAGTAATACAAGGATACTTTGTAGGATTTGTACAGCACTGTAGGACTACATGATATCGAACCACTATATACGTGATTGCTGGAAATAAGTTATGTTGCATAACTCAAACAATGAAAGATCAAAATACGTAATGGTAGAAATAAAAGTTAATATATATGATGAAAAAAAATTGTAGCACCTAAAGACACGTGACTCCTGGAAATTATCTATACTCAAGGTACACTCACATTCGTGAAAAAGGCGAAAATTATTATTATTATTTTTTTTTTGCAATGTAATAATTTTTGTAAAGTTTAAATATTTCACTGTTTGAGCTATGCAACACAGCTTATTTCCAGCAGTCACATGACTTTACGTGTTACTCTTTACTGCTTCCATACATTCATTTTCCTCAGTAGCAGTTAAGCATTCGTAATCAACACTCCTCTACCTCATCTCTTTTATGGTAATTCAAAAATATTATTTCCAAATTTTAGTTTAATTTCTCGGTACTAATATTACTACGTTAATATTGACAGTACCAGCACCTGGCAACACAGTACCGACACAGGGCTACGCGCGGTAGGAACATTGCCACGCGACGTAGCCCCTATTTCAATGGGCAGAACTTTCCCACTTCAAATTTTGAGATGCCTTTGTATCATCCTTCATGACACGTTTCTCAATGAAGATTTTAAAGATTAAGTTCTAATGTTTTCTTCTTTCTATTTGTAGGGATGTTACTAAAATGTGAGAAATTACACAAATATGCTTCTAATTAAGAAGTAAAATTAAACAATTATTTAGAAATCTAATAGAGGAGCACATGCTTAAAACAAAGCCCCAAAATTAGTACTGACTCGATGTAATTTGTAACAGTCAGATGTTATATTTTAAAGTATTGTTTAAAAGTAGAATAAATATTATCTAGGATTTGTTATTTTATTCCCTGAATAAATTAGTAAAGTTTCATGAACTGAAATCATAGTCAGCGGTCTTTGACTTATTTTTTTTGAAATCCTTTTTTAACAGCAATCTGTGGTAGGAAAAGTTTATTTTGTGTTCTCTGAGGCTAGCATACAGCAATGAATCATCTGTCGTTTCAGTTTCGTGAAATGAAGAGGCGATTCCACTCGCTTTGTCTTCAGAATTCTGCCTATCAGCTGTCATCCATAGGGGTTTGAGGCGATATGTAGAGATAGGTGGATACAAGGGCATAAGAGGAAAACAACAGCGGTACAGAATAATATCTTGTCCTATCAGCTTTGCGTAGAGGCAAATCTACAGCCACAGATCTACAATATGATGTAAGAACAACAACTGGAGTGATGATTTCTGATCCGATTGTAAGAAACAGATTGAGAAATACAGGGTTGAGATCTAGAATCCACTTTCAAGCCCCCTCGCTTGACATGTCGGCACAAGGAAGTCCAGCTTAGTTTTCCTCAAAATCATTTCAACTGGCAGTTACGCCAATGGAAGGCAGTTCTCTTCACAGGTGAGTCAAGATTTCGTTTGAAGGGTTGTAATGGCCATATACATATATGAAGATGATGGATATGTGTATAAAGAGGTTCTGTGAACTTCTTGCTCCAGCCACCATTATTGAACATGGCGGATTTGGAGGCGGTTTGATTATGGTTTGGGCTGGCATTACTATGAGTCTCGTACAGAGACTGTTGTTGTCCCACAGATGATGTTTCATTAATGACACCATCCTTCAACATAGCGTACTCTACGCTTATGGTATTAACCCTAAATTTCTTCTAATTTGTGATAATGCTAAATCTGATAGAGCACCACGGAGCACCAAAGATGTCGCCAAATTAGGTCCTGCATGCAGCTCTGACCTCAATCCGATTGAGCATCTATGGGATAAACTGGTAAAACAGCTTCATGCTGTGCCACAGAACCTGGGAGAACTCACAAAGGTACTGACTCAGTGAAGAATAGGAGAGAATCCCACAAGTCTTTATTAGGAGGCTGGTGCGAGGAAAGCAACATAGGTGTTATGAAGTCATCACAAATCATGGAGGGCAGTCGATATTGAGTGTTAAAATAATCAAGTAAACAATGCAATCTTGAATATCCACTTTGTTTACTGTATCAATCAACAATTTGTCCGTATTTCTATTCCGTGAAACAAATGTTTGTTAGAATGCCTATTCTAATTTTACACAATTCATCAATCTATAATTATAAACTGTCATAATTGTAATTGTATTAATATTTATTTTGGGGATTTGATATAAACAAGTGTTCCTTTTTAATATTTTGAGCAGTATATTACAATTCAGTCTTTCACTGTGATTTCAAATCTATATGTCAGGCATTATGAAAGCAGAAAGCTTAAATGGTTGGCATTGGCTCATTTTGTTAATTATAACTAAGATTTTGGAAGCAGGTTTAAGGTTTCACGAATTAATCATAATAAGTACCAAAAATAACAATACGATTGATATATGCTAGGACTATTTCACGAATGAAACATTTAATAAAGCTTATAAATAAATTGTAAATAATTACTACTGACTTATATATACGTAAACCTTGGAACGATCTTCTATGTTTTTAAGAATGTGGAAGTGGAGTGTGCGCGACGAGCTAAATCCAACTTGCAATTCCGATTTTTTTGAATAAAATGTCCTTAAACTGCCGATTGCTTATCAAAAGATGAAAAGTATTTATGCATTATTATTGTAATGTTAGCTAAATAGCCTGTCTGTAGCTGGATTAGTACATAGACTGTGAAACAATTAAGCAAAATTTAAGGCAGATATGGAACTGGTGCTTTTCAGGATGAAAAATGTTACTTCGTTCATCCAAACCATATAGTGTTTATGTAAGTAATTAAATAGGATTTACTGAAATTACTATTTCCAGTGCAAGATTCTTGCTTGAACAAGATCAATATTTCGCTTATTCGAACGAAAAAAGGTATAAGGTTCGTGTAAGGCACTACTATATTTGTTGTAGAAAAAAGTGATCGTCGAAAAAATGAGTAAATATCATCTATGTTTTCCTAAAGCCATCGCAGTGTGTCAAGACAAAATAGACGGGAAAGCAAATTATAGCACAGTGAAAGCTCTAAAGTTATGCATAAAGCAATAGCTATAGACTACGTAGAAATAAAAATAAAAAAATTGTTCAGTTGCTATTTCCAGATAATAACACTAATTAATATATAACAATATACAGCTGCTTGTATTATTGATAATATATACTTTAGGGATAATAACGAGTCATCGACAAGCTCCTTCGTAATCAGGTGATGTGCACCGAGAGAAGAAAAGTCGTACTACTATATTTCTCACATTCCTTCCTTCGAATTCGTATTTTTTTTTCATGTAATCCGCCCACCGTTGCTAAGAGTTGGACGTTGGGGTATGTGCTTGTTGTCTTGGTGGTTAAGTAGCACAATACTTATTCCTTCGCCGCTCCGAATTCGCTTCCGTAGTGAAATCTCAGGAATACAATGATTGCGGAGCTACTTCTGGATGACCGTTAATATGGAATATATTTTATTACATACCTTGAAACTAGGTTGTAGGTATAAACTTGTCTTTCGTGACTGTGCCCGTAAATATAGTCACCCACTTTCTTTCCATTAACTGTGACCTTGTGTGACCAGGAAAACAAATTTCCTGATATGCCTGCATTTCAAATGTTTTGTGAATTTAGTGATCAATCACGCAACTTTCCGTGTTAATCTTTTCAACTTACATAAATTAATTTTCTTCAGTAGTTCGTAAGCATTCATATTTAATAACCTCTACCTCGCCTTAATTACAGAAATTGAAAAATATTATTTGCTAATTTTAGCAAAAATTTTATCGCCACCATTATCATTTTAATATTGATTGTTTATATATGTAAATCAACAGTTAATTTTATTTTATATAACAATATATATTGCAATGTTAAATAATTTTCTAGTACACCCAGCTTATGTATATAGATTTTTGTTCCAAATTTAGCCAACAATTATTTTTACACAGTAAATCAACAGGGAAAAACATTTTGTTTACAGTGTAACAACTATTTTGAAAATTTACATTTTTATTTTATTTTGAACATAACATTTATTAATTTTGCCATGTTATACTTTATTTTATATTATTATAAAAGTAAATTACAAATTAAAGAATAATTTCAAAAGCTTAATTATCTTTTATTACAAAATTTAAGACAATTGCTTTTTACACCAGATTATATATATATATATATATATATATATATATATATATATATATGCCAGTTTCATTTCCGTCATAACGTTTCAGCAGCCAACATTGTGAAACTCTTTTTTTTATTTTCAACTTAAGTCTATGTAACATACAGTTCATAGTTTTGACATGACGACTGCTCAATATTCATCGTCCATTTTTAGATCATAGATTTACCATTAAGTCAAGCCCATATTCACCTAATATATTTTAGTTCTTAGTTTTATCACCAAGTTCATCCCCCACCATCACAGTAGTTCAAATTTCCACCACCATCGCCATTTTATTTCTAATTTGAACTTCAACTATGTAATTAATATGTATATTTTAATCACGATGTAAACGTGGGTATATATTCAGTCAATAAAATAATAAATAACCCCTTATATTCAGTTGTAGTTAACTTAATTCAACTTATTTTTAGTTCCTAACTTGGTCACCAATTCTTCTTTTAATTAAGCTACAGATCAAATTAGTCCTGCATGACTTATGTCCTTAAATATGGCCCCGCACTTTTTCTCCACTAACTATGGCCAGATATGAACAGATAAACAAATTTCCCAATATATAGTGTATCTTACTCAACATTTTTCGTTTCTGAAATCCATTTGCATTATGTGTCATGATAGTGGGTCTGACCACGTACTTTCAATATTCGGCCATATTATAGATGAAACGTACTGATAATTGAAGGGCAATGTAATTTTGCAGTAAGAAACCATCTGTAGTACCATGATATCAACTTCAGGCATATACAACCAAAATTCGTTAAAATATGTAGTTAAAATGTTTCGTGAACAATAAGGGTAGTAAACAGACAAAGAAAGCAAATATATTTTGTTGGTTTATTTATTATATTTATTCCTACTTGTGGATTGCTATACATCACAATTTTCAATGCTAACAATATGGAACGTATTTCCTTTTTGTTTTCTGATTCATATATCTGTACGTTAAAATAAAAGCATTTTTAAATTCCATTTATTACTTTTTATTTATAACAGTAAATCAAATAATTAAAGTAATGTTGATTGTAACGTAACAGCCATTTTTGAAAACCGTGTACATTTTTTGCAAAGTTAAATGGTGTAATATTTTATTGTTTCAACGTTAATATTTTGTTTGTTTGCAAAGGATAGTGATTGGTTTTTGTTTTGTGGCAAACAGGTATATTTTATTTCTAATTATCGCCAACATGCAACTCGTATTCTATTCAGTGCTTATTTCTGATTTCACCATCATGTGGATTTTAGCTTCAATTTCTACCATCACGTAATTGGAGTTTTCACTGCTTGGGTAATGCTACACAACTTATTTCCAGCAGTCACGTAGATAACCATAAGACGACGTCATACAGCCTTGTGACTATTTACAATAAAATACTACAAATCGTCCTTGTGCTAGCTTTTCCCTGAATACCCATATAGACTTCAGTTCTTCTGTTTCTACCATCACTTCCATCACAGTTCACACTTTTGCCGCTTAGGTTAATAAAAGAAAATAACAAATTGATAGTATTTAAAATTTTTAATTTTTTACAAAATTTGAAATATTTATTTTTACACCACCATCTCGTTTCTATATTTTAGTTCCAATTTTATGCACAACGTTTCCTCTACCATCATTGTGAAACATTTTATTTTTAACGTAAATTTATGTAATGTTTTGTTCACAGTTTTACCACCAAATTTTCCCCAAACCGACCCCCCACAGCACAATTTACCTTATTCCTACTCATTTTATTTCCTAGTTTTGCTATCACGTCTACTCCATACTCACTGCATGTTTTAGTTCCTTATTTTGTCAAAAAGCCTTCCTTCACTGCACAATTTCTCTTCATCCAACTCATTTTAGCTGATAGTTTTGCCACCAAGTCTTCCACTCATAACCTTAATCCCCAACTTTTGCCATTTTAGTTATAACTTTCACCAGCATTAGAGTAATTAGCATTTAGTACTTATTTATATTTATATATTCAACCAATAAATGATCCGGGATTATCAGTAATCCTGTCACAAGATGACACCTTTCCCAGACCTAGTCTCACCACCTGGGCTGATTAAAAGCGACACTGGTGCCACCATCTTAGGTAAACGATAGAGTAGCACTGTTATCCCTAATCACCGATCACATTCATCTTACTTTCTACAATCACGTTCTATCGTACTTTTTTCTGCTCGCATATCATTACTTCTCCAAGCAGTTTACCTCTTTCACGATAACTCAAGAATAAGTCAAAGAACTAACATTCCTAATTCCAAATTTGGTCTCTAACATGTATTTTCAAATTTTCTTTGCCCCCTTCTTTTCATTAAAATTTCCACCACGATGTAAAAATACATTATGTAATTGTTATATTCAATAAATAAATAAAATTATCTTGGTTTAACCAATCTTTGTTGCGTGTTGCCTTCTTCTGGACAAGCGGATTAACATATTATTGTCCCAGAAATTATACCAAGATTAAGGGTAGGCACCCCCAAAAAGATAGCTTAAACCGTGGTATTATTACTCAAATCACTATATTCCTCACAAGCAACTGTCCATAGGCGAAAACCTGGCTGCTATTAGGTGCCACATACAATTACTTCAGTATCTGCCGTATAATCATCATCATAAATGGGGAATCAATTACTTGATTATGTGTAATGCAGATAGCAAGTATTGTTTGGTTTTTTGTTGTTTACAGGGGTGCATAATTGATGTGGAACAAAGAAGAAATAACAAACAATGGTCTTGCATATCATTGGAAAAATTTGTAATGAAGGGTTATCATGTCTGCACAGACAACTTTTTCACATCATCCCAAAACATATACAATGCCTTTTGTAAGAATATAATACGAGCATCATCCGGATAAACAGAATGGGTCTACCTGCTGTTCTAAATCACCATTTAATTTATTTTCCAATAAGTCTAAAAACCTGGACCAATTTTATTGGTGGGGTCAAAGCAAAATAAACACAAAGAAAAACAACATGTAGTATTTAGAACCACACGACGATCTGCAACAGAATCAAATGTGATTCCCCCCTTTAGAAACAGAAGCGAACCTAAAAGTAAGCGCGGTATAATGTTTAATTATATGGGGAATTGATGGTAATGATATAATGTAGGTGAAAGTAGAGCCGCCAAATACTGCAAAACTGTTTCATTTAACATTATTTGAAAAATAGTGCTAAACTTGTATCTATTATATCAGGAAAACTACAATGGATAGGAAATGAATCAGCTATAATTCTACTATTCTATTATATTATTGAATCCAAGAATGCAGGTTGGTTTGTGCAGAGGACAGAAAGCAGTTACTAATTCAAACAACAGCAATATAGATGGCCCAATGTATAGTGGCATTCGTGTGTAAGATGTGAAAATTCTGCCAAGAAAGTTATAAAGACAATGAATAATTTGATATTCCACATAACTGAAAAGAGATCATGTACAATGTGCGTGCGGCTTTCATATTGCAGTACGTTTACAAATGTAACAACGTATTATAAAACACTGTCACAGAATAAAACTATATTTTCTTCGGATTGGCAAATTATACAGGATGCTATTGAACAAATTTATTTCGCGCTATTAACCTGTTTCATTTATATGTATATTTATTGGCATTCTTATAAAGGAATAAGAAAAAGCACAATACGTGTAAAACACGCACAGAAATGTGTTTTTAATTCTATAACTACTATGAATATGTACTGGTAGCACAGATTTATTATTTGTGGAGGAACAACTATTCCACTTTTTCCACATGACATTAGTTTCCCCCCCCTTTTTTTTTGTTTTTGCAAAGTAAACAATTAATACTCTTTTGCTAGCTGCAATAAAGGTGCATGAATGACCACAGCTCACAACACACCACGGATGGCCGAGATCGTTAAGGCACGGACTCGTAAGTGGTAGGTCTGGGGTTCAAATACCACCAGAATTGTCCTCCCTGGCTGGAGTTTTCCCAAGTTTTCCTCAGTTCCCATAACTGGCAAATGCCTGGGAGGTACCCTAAACTTAGGCCTGGAACGCTTCCTTCCTTAGAAAAGCCCTTTTATCATTTTCATCCCATGTATCATCAGTGTTCACTGCCTGTGGTGTCTCAGTAGTAAAAACGGGCGTTAAATACTACTAAAAAAATGCAGTTGATTTTCGCTGACACACACTTAGTTGGAATGGCTATCCTTACAGGGTGGTTATAATATTACATGGGTTTTATCGGTTATAATGCACGTGAACTTTACTTCAGTGTGTTTAATATCTGTATATCTAGAAAAATATCTGTACATGAGAATGGGTATAAGAAGTGGTGGAATACTCTATGTGAATGAGTACAGAAGAAGATAAAACACCTAGCCATTATATTTTGCTATATTCTCAATACATTCTCTAATTTTTCAATGGTTTTGTTCACTACGATTAAAAGAGATTTCAGAATTAATGTTTCCATTATTTTTCTCCAATTCCTTAAGTTACTAAATTCGATATACAACCTGACCGGCCTACATATTCTTCTAAGTGAAAGTAGGTTTCTCTTCTATTGTCGTGAAATTTGCATTAAATTTTTAGGTGCATGACATAACTTGGAACTAAATGTCTAGTTCCGTAGTAAAATTACACTTTTTAAGATAACATTCGATAGAAGCTATTTTACTGTTCTACCATATATATATAATAAATTTAGCGGGATTACATGGTTATATAGGAATATCCTTTTATCCTCATATCCCAGCTGTCTAATGCGGCAAAAATAAGAACAACTCAGATTGCGTTGATTTGCACTTTAATTGTGGAAAATACTGCCTCGCCCTTGTGACATTTTTAACCGCGAAATTGGTAATGATGTGGGGCAGAAGGCGCAGTTTAGAACTTTGCTTTGGAGAAAAAAGTACCCGGGCATCTGCGTGTTACGCCCTAGTGCATGAAAAATATCCTAACTCATGAAATTATGAGAGAATTTATTTTAAATATCTATGAAGTGTAATATAATTTTCTGGCAATTATTATTTATATTTCTATGTTATGTGGTTCGTTAATGAAAACGTTATGTGAGGAAAATATTCATTCAAGATATGTTCAAAACATGCGTGTCTTAAAGTACAATTTTTTGATAAATTATTTGCACTAGAGATTATTTGCACTACTTATTAGATGAGTAGGTAAAACGTTTTCTATGCTTGAAAAATGGAGAACATTAAATATTACTTAATTTTAATGTGTTCATAAGACCATTTATTCGATAATAATATTATAAAAGTGACAGTAATATTACAGTATTACGTGATTCACAAGAGCACAAAATCTTGCCTCTATAGCCCTTGTGTTTTCTGCAGTAAAAATTCTTGAGTGTACAGATATATAATTTGGAGTAAATTACTTAAATATTCTGAATCACATCATTGCATTCCAGAAATATAGTTTTGTCCTACCATAAAGGTTTTACTCTAAATACTGTGAATTGGTTACTTTGCAATGTGCACATATTGCATCCTCATTAATAAAACCAGAAAGAAACTGTACTCTAATGATGTTATTACTATTATTTCAAGATGCATTTATTATTATATGCCTCACTGTTTACAATTATGTCAATTGTTTCCTTGCAGTACAGACTTTTCATAGTTGAAGTCACAACATTGCATTTTTAACACATGGTTTGCCACATGGAGAATGAGAGCATATTACATATTATTTTTCTTTTATTGATTCCTTGAAAGTTATATTTGTTAAATACTGTCTTTACTATGGGCTTGCTAGAGCACAAACGGAAAACTTCTCACGATAATCCAACTCTAAACACAATAAACACAAATACGCGCTTTGCATGCCACAAAATAAAGCAAAGTAAATAAGCGTGATGGGTTGCAACTAAAAGTTTCAAAAATATTTTCAAAAATTACCCAAAGATTCTATCTTAACAGAAAGCAAAGATATAGAAATTATATTAAGTATATGCTGAACTTTTGAAGTATAGCGACGCAAGCCCTATGGTAATTTAATTTTACAATCATTAATAATGGATCAACAACTATTATGATTATCATTAACAAAAAAGGAAAGTTAAACATATTCTTCAATCAGTCATATTAAAAGTGTACTAAAATGCTAAAACACATATTTCTGTTATAAAAGTACATATTTTCTTAATCTAGAAACTTCAGAAATAATTTTATACCAAAAAATGTAATTTTTCTTCATCTCAAAGTACCTTGTTTGCTTAATTGTGAGTATGTGAGGAAATTTCAACCTTTAAGTATTTATGAAAACAAAAAGAAGAATTTCACCCTACTAGTGATCTCAACATTAATTCCTCGATTTGAAAATTTGATTGTCTCTAACTGTTGCTCATATGTTAAAATGTTTACTTATTAATCGCCAGGTCTACATTTTATTTGTTGTTATACAGAAACATATGGTTTCCTCTGCGGTGTTTCTCACACTGGAATAAATAGATCATTAATTTAGATGCTGGTGGACTTTGGATTTATTTGTATTGCCATACAGTTGCTTTACCCCCTTCTGAGGGCACTAATAATAATAGGTAAAAAACAAAATGTGGAGAAAAATAATGAATATCTTAAGAACCATCGTAGCACTTAATTATGAACTTATGATGAAATGTATACGGGGGTTGTACATAGAACGACGCAATACCCATTAGTATGAAACCTTGCAGACACATGGAAACCGGTACACACTGTCAGGAACATATGCTTATGGCAAAAATTAAATTCATAAATTACATAAAGGTAACATTACATATACTTGTAGAATTATAGTGAAATAATGCAGCTAGCTGTTGGAATAACTCCCTATTGAAAATAATGATTTTGTGTGCTAAAATATTTCACTGCATAGTTACGATCATCTGCTTAATTAGCACTAAATGTTCTTCATATCCTCAAGACTGTTGTATTTCTCTCTATCGCCTTTCCAAAAGAATAGGACAGTATTGTTATAATCCGAGGTTTCGTACGTGAATTAAAAACATTCACATACCTTTTATTTTAATAAAAATATATTTTACTACGGGGACTATGTTGTTAAATGTAAATCGAATCTCTTTTCTTTGTTATAAATCACGAAACATTTTCAGCGCTTTAATTTGTTATTTTCCTCTAGTCACAAAACTTCAGGAACTGCACTGGAGGACGTATTGAAATTCTAATTTATGCACTTGCGTCTAGCAGAGATATGTGTTCTGTGTAAATACAATAAACGAAATAGAGAGTTTCCCTGAACAAGTATTTAAAAATTCCTTTGGAGCACTTGGGGTGCTGTTCGCACATAGGTTTCATATTCTGACTCAATTATCGAGTCTTACAATCATACTGAAACTGGATATATTTTAGTTAACATTTTTAAGCTTAGATTATGTTAGCTAAGGGTTTTTCTACACATATATTGAATAGTTAATTAGTATATTGTGTCTAAATGTAAACAAAAGAACATTCATAGTGCTGGGCAAAATGAGTCCATATAGTTATTTTAAATACTAAGAAATATTTACTGTCATCACCATAGTCCACAAAAATGTATATTTGCCACATGAACTGAACTTGCTACAAAATATAATTTGTTAATATCAAAGCAATATATTATAAATTGTTATAAAGAAAAAATAGGAAATTGTTCAGTAAGGGCCAGTGAGATACATTTCAGGAAAATATAGAATAAGTGCTAGTTTATATGGGAGCAATTTGCATAGACAACTTATATATTGCAGCCTCCTGATCGTAATGTCTTTAATTGTTGCATTCTAACTTTCATCGTGAAGTTAATTCTTAGGCACATATAAATCCGAGTTCAACTTTAACCAAAATTCAATTCGACCGCTGGTCATTGAAGCCTTAAAAGCAGTGGCTCCAATGGATGAGCAATAAATGGGATTTCCTGTACAGAAGTATTTCCCTTCATGCTTCAAGCAATCGAAGACTTTTGTTTTGCACCTTCTGAAATATATTCGCATTCCACAGCTATAGATACTAACACTAAAGTGCCAAATACAGTAAATAATAAATTTGAACAGCTTCATACTTGAAGCTTCCTTGAGGGTATGAGCCTTGAAACAACGTCTCGAGATATTTTTCCTAGACTCAAGAGAAATGCTGGTACTATTAAACGAGCTTGTCCACTTCCTTGCCTCTAATTATAGCAGTAGTTAATAGAAAGAAAGGCGTAAATTAACGGCTAAACGAATGCAGACACAGTCAGAATAAATAATGGCTTAAACAGGAAGGAAATGTATATTAAAAAGGAAATAATGCAAGTAAAATACTCTCCTCTGATGTTGAACACTCTACATGTAATTTTAACCTGGATTTCATATAGGAATTTCTCAATCATCCTTCCCTAAATGTTCTTGCATACGGAGTACAAAATTGCAATATATAGGTTATGTAGGAGCTAATGAGGGAAGTACTTTATACGTGAAAATGCTTCTAAAATCAACTTATGCCCGAAGGATAATGAAGGATATAATAAATCTTAATTCAATTATTCCTTATGTTTCGATTCCTTATATTGGAGTTTCAAGATTTGAATCCTATGGTATCGTATGTGATCCTGCCAATGGCCTTTTTTCGCGGTTGCTAGGCGATTAGCAACATGGGTAATATGTTACAAGAAAATGTTTTATTCCTCATTTCCACTAAACTTATTTACTTGTTTAACGTTTCAGGTTTGTAGAGCCAAGTAACATGTATTGGTGGTGTAGGAAGAGCAATGATGAACTTTTCTCGAAAAAGTTTCTGCCCTAGTGTCTGGTGTGGAAGCGACCCTTCTGGAAAGGGGTTAAAACTGTGTTAGACCGTTGATTCAGGAAACATATGCACCCTGCCTACATTGATGTCTGCCGCTACAGCTATTGGTGCCCTTCATATCTCTTACTCCTCCCTTCCTCTCTGAGGTTCAGTAGGGTACAATAGGTTCACGTTGCACTTCCGTGTTTGAACCCTATCGTCCAAATCACTCCACTTTAGAACAGAAAGCGGAAAAGACTTACGATATAATTGTATGGAAACATCTATGGATGTGAATCCCTATCCTTAATTTTGCTTTCCCGTATAGCCATGTCCACTATTAGTTCAGTTCCAATCCATTTCCGTTCCATTTATATTAATTTTGTTCCTTAATGCCACTGGTGCTGGGTAGTTCGACTGTTAATTCTTTGCTTTTGATTAGACTTCTCAGAAAAAACGTTGGCAGGGTTAGTCCGGAAAACGAAATAATCTGCAAACACGCCAAGATTAGGATGCTATTCTTTGATGATGTATTTTTGCATGAGAAAAATTTCATGCCTTGAAAAGCTGACGGGCAATTCTTTTTCTTTCCTTTCTTGCGCTCTAGATTTCTACTGATATTGGTAATTTACTTTTAAAAATAAAATTGTAATAAATTAAATCATTTCAAAATTTGTTAACTAATCGTACTAATTTATAGTCACTGTTCGTATTCCTCACTTATTATTATTTCTTGTTGTTAACTATTCATTCTAATAGAATAGTAATGTACTTTTTGTCCCTGAAGCGCCGATTCAGTTTATCTTATGTAATTCACAAATCGATTTTTAAGTTCATCGTTGCATGCCGACGCAATATTCAAATTATAATAATATAACTTTCACAAAGCACTGGGAAACTAGTATTTCCAAGAGATTTTTAGTAGTCCAAAAATGTACCGAAATGATATAAATAGGTTTTTAGATGATAAAATGACCCAAAGATGGGCAGGTACTGAGATATAGCACCAGTAAACTTCATAATAATAACAAACGAATATCCACTTAATTTATATATCCGTTAACATTGATTTTCTTTAAATTCCAATAAGATATGCTTAGTTGAAAGTAAATAATTTTATTTATATTTCAAATTCTTATACACAAAAATTTGTTACCTATAAATGCATACTTATGATTTTATTGCATTTCAGGGAACATTTCGTACTTAAAATTATATTTTTTTGGACAGATCATTTAACAAGCAAGATATACCCGAAATGGAAGCAAAATGGTTCGGAGCGACTCTTAAAACACGTTAACCTACATGGTAACTTATTGTGCCGTCGCGTGTAAGGATGAATGAACCATACGACGCCAATTACGCCACCAAGACTCTTTAGTGAGACCATACATATTCCCTAAAATTTAGAAAGAATAAAATATCAGATATGCGTGCGTGATTCACTCCCATAGAAAATAGAAAATTCGCCCTAGAATTTAAAATGAGGCCTCAGTATACAACCAATGCGACATTAAACAAAATGTCTATAAATTACACGGCAAAATTTGCTAACAAACATTTATTTTATCTTGCCATTTTATACCCATGCTCAGTTGACAGAGAGATACCTCAGTTGTAACAGTAGCACGTTGTATTCTATGATGATTACAAGTTAACTGTACTATCAGACCACACTTGTTTCACTGTCAATGTGTTTCAGATCAGATTACATACATTCAGAAAATAAGTTAAATGCACTTCTCCCGCTACAAGATAGGTCCTCAAAACAGTACAAAATGAAAAGTTGAAGTGAAAGAAAGCTCACTTATTAGTTGGACCAATATATCTCATACAGCAGAAGTAAAACTAACCGGAATATTTTCTCTTCCATACTAAAATGAAAACATTCATGGTGGAAAGCTAATAAACCCTGCCAATTTATCATCCAGTGTAAATATTTCCTGAAAATAAAATAATAAATATCAGTACAATTTCAAGAATAATGCAATCTTTCATTTTAGGATCAAAAAGTATGTCGTCTTGCTACTTTAATCGCTTACAGAGTTATTAATTCTAGCCATTTACACTTTGTTTTAGAAAACTTTACCTTTCTCTATACAAAGAGAATATGATAACAAACATCTTAATCAAAAGCGAAGCAAAACATCATCACTGTTCTGACAATGAAGTTATTTTCTTAATGTTACCGTACGAATAATTTAGTGCACTCACATACAACGCACACCACAAGCATTATTTTCTGTGTAATCATCAATTTGTGCGGCACCGTCCAGAATTACATTACACACCTTGTCTGTTTAAACCACCAGACTTGGTTCCCTATATTTGTGCGGTGTTTACTGAGAAGAGCAAGCTGACCCAACATTGAACACTAATGCATATAAACAAACCGATTAGCATTTGATGTATAACATTAACAAGGAGGAGTATTACACTCTGGTTGCTATTCGTTAAGGGGCAGTTTACCGCGTAATTCAACGTACTCATTTTAAATTCCAGGCTGAACTTGATATTTTCTACTGGAGTGAGGTACCCGTGCATGACTTATTATTTTAACCTTTGTATATTTTAGATGATGTTCGTTAACATCCTTTAAACAAACAAATGTTCTGCACGTTCCGTTTTCTTCCTCGACAACATTATCGAACACCAGTCTCTCCTAGCTTACAGCGCACTTTAGAAACTTTTACTAATATGATAAGAAATAAATCAGCTCTTTATTAAAACTTTTACAAAATTGAAAGAAAAATATTACCAAATTTCAATTTTATCAATATGTTGTGAGGGACGGAGGATTTTGATACCGCTGTTTGAACGTTTGTACCTACGCACTCCACCTTAGAAAGAAAGGTATAAGATTAGAGATATACCAGGCGTTCAGACCCCTCTCTAAAGTAGTAGTAGCAGCAGCACTAGTAGTACTAGTACTAATAGTAGTAGTAATACTAGTAGTAATAGTAGTAGTACTAGTAGTAGTATTAGTGGTGGTGGTAGTAGCAGTATAGTAGTAGTGGTAGCATCAGTAGTAGCAGTAGTAGTACTAGTAGTAGTAGTAGTAGTAGTAGTAGTAGTAGTAGTAGTAGCAGTAGTAGTAGTAGTAGTGGTGGTGGTGGTAGTAGCAGTATAGTAGAAGTGGTAGCATCAGTAGTAGCAGCAGCAGCAGTAGTAGTAGTAGTAGTAGTAGTAGTAGTAGTAGTAGTAGTGGTGGTAGTAGTGGTAGTAGTAAAATTATTTACTATTCCAGTTAAACTAGGTGTACATTCATATATTACAAATCAAAGTCGCATGCGTCTCAAGACCGGCCATGCTCTTGTAAAATACTTAATTTCTAAAATTAATTCCAGCAAAATAAAACAACATATTCAAGAAAGCACTTACACACGCACACACACATGAAACAGACATACTGCATTAATTAGTTTATTCATATTTATCGTATTATTTATGTATTATGTTTATAAAAATGTCTCGTCTCTAAAACTACGTACTTCATTTAAGAAAATGTCCAATTTAACCACCTTTGCCTACTTATAATTAATTTGTAACATGAGCTTTTGGAAGTCAAAAAGGTATCTGGGAGAACGTTTATCCTATCGCTTTTGTCTGAGTACACTTAACCAAAATGTGCACATAGTCTTCTGGTTTTGAGTATAATCGGCACATCTTCTTATCGTACTCGTCAACAACCTAGCGTGCCCTCCAGCCTCCCAGTTTAAGCCATGCTATTCCCTACGTCTGTTCAATGCCTAGCTCCACGATATGGGTCTGTTTACCGCATATAATTTTAATTTCGCTCTGCAGGTTCAGAGATGACATCTGCATGCATCGCGTTTCTATTTCCTGCCGGTTTATGTCTGACAGGCGTCTTTTGACTTTTTTCTCTACGGCATATCTGTTTTCATTACCCTTCTACCAAATATCATTTAATTAGATTTTTTACACTTGCCACTGTACAACCACCGCCTACCAACTTGGATAAAGCATATTGTTTTATTGGTGCCGGTAGCATTATGCCAGCAGGGTTGTTTGTTGTGCTTTAATTATTCTTAGCCAGTATGTAAAAACGCATATTTTGCTGTAGAATGCAGCTTCCCAGCATCCTACCTCTCGTAGTACACCATAGTTTGATTTCCGCCCCACCCTAAAATTTGCTTCCAGAAATCACATTGTAATTTATTAAACCATCTATTTTATCCTATCTCCAAACCTCACTTTAATATAACGACGAGGACCTAACCATTAACCCATACATAGATTTTAATGTTTTGACTGGCATATCCGGTATCCGAGCCAGAAGTCTCAACCTCAGATAGTTGAGTGCTTCCCTTGTGCCAGGCAGAAACTGTGCGTTTATTCGTAATTTATCATTACATTAATATCATCAATAAACAAATTAAAGAGTACTATGGTGTACTCAGATCTGTTATAGTGATTAGTCTTAATAGCAAAATTGATTTCCTCATACATTGTGGTAAGAGCACCAACAACTTTCTCATAGAGCTCTTTACATTATAATTTTTCATATAGAGCGCTTCGTTCTATAGTATCGAGCGCAATTTTAAAATTCACAAAAATCCTCTATAGATTTCCTCCTTGATTTCATTGGTTCTCATCAATTAAAGTTTTCAAAACAAAGACAACGTAAACGGTTGAAAATCCGTCCTTAAAATCAGCCTTAAATTTACAAATTTTATCATATACCTTAATCCAAAATTGAATTCTTTCGTACATAGCTCTGCTGTAAATTTTCCAAACACTTACATCAATGAGATCCTTCTGTAGTTTTCTGATGTGTTATTACTGCCTATGCCTTTTTAAAGTGGTTGGAAAGTGGCCGTTTTGCACTCTTCCGTGTTTTCTCCTCCTTCAAATAATTTGTTGAAGCTTACTCTATACAGATCTACCAGTTTCCCAGTTTGTACAGCATTATCAAAAACTCAGCTAATAAGCTTGTTGTATATGCTGCCTTCCAGTTTTTTAAACATTTTATCGCTTGGACGATCTTTAGCTTTGCCATCTAATATGGGCACAAATGGAGCGCCTGGCATCCATTTAGTGCACGTACCCTTGCATCAATCTCTATTTGTTCTCTTTCAAAAACTGCTTTAAAGTGTTTAATCCATTCCCCAGCTAAAATATTTGCTTGTGTTAGCTTCGAATTTGGATTTACCTAATGACCCCTCCATATGTCACTGATCTCCCTCCCATCGACTACCTGTCGAAATTATGCTCCCTTTATGTCCTGCCACGCAGTTTTGCTCTGCAACTTCTTTGTTCTTATTTCTTTGCTTCGAATAAGAAATTCTCTGTTCCTCATTCCCTCCCTTCGGTATTAAACGAGTGCGGTTTCCGTTGCTTTTTTCGCTTTTTTACATTCATCGTTGTACCAATCGTTGGAATTTAGGCTGTCTGTTTTACCGTTCCACAGAATTAGCATAGGCACATTAGCTTTCTGTATAATATTTGTTAATTTCTTTAGAGAGTTGGTTCCCTTATGCATATTATCTGCATCGAAATATTTTAATTAGCTTTCTAAGATACTAATATACTAAGAGACTAATAAAACACACTTTTTCTACCTCTCTCCATCCGCATTTCAGTAGGGGGGTGAAGTTGCAGTTATTTTTCTTTGTTGTGTTCAAAACGGGTTGGGGGCTCATAGTATTATTCAACTTTATTGTTAACAGCAGCGGTATATAATGTGGATCTACCCTGATTTCCACCTTACAATTTTTAACCAGTGGTAATGCATCTTGCAAACATAGTACGTGGTCGATTACACTACCCTCGATAACATGTATAAAAGTGAAGTGACCTGATTTATATGACTGGTATTTCCCATGAATTATTCCAAATTTGAAGGCATTAGAAAATAATAAAACTTCTTTTCCACTCGTATTCAAGACTGAGTCCTTGCTGCTCCTACCTTGCTCCTAAAATCTGTATATTCTGTTTTCAATGCAATGTTTTTGGTCCTAGCATTTAACTCGCACATAATTAATATGTTCATATCGGGATATTGGTCTCTAAATTTTATAATTACTTCCCCCAAATCTGTAAAAAATTCTGGTTCAGCATACTGAGAAGCCTATAGCTGGTAGTAAACTGTTATAATTGTAGTAGATATATTATTAATATAACTAATATAACAACATATACATGTTGTTCCTTTAAAATGCACTGCATTTCTTTTAAAAACTACTTGTGGTTATTCTTATATTCGGTAGAACCTCCCTGGATACCTTACACAATCGACCTCTCGCTCCTGCACCAGAAAACACACCATTGTAAACACAATAGCCACAAATTCTTATTTTAGCCAAGTCTCTGCTGGGTATCTTTGTCCCATTTGCTAATTGTTCTCTTACCGGTGTTCCCTATCCTTTGTGACCTGGAATTGTTAGCAGGTGTCTTGGAGTGTATCATCGAGACAGCATCTGTTCAAGACTTCTCACACTTGATTTCCCTCAGAATCCATCCTTTGTTTTCCTCCCGAGGTTGCCTTGCCCTTTGAAACCGATATTACGGTCCACCCCTACTGTAATATAAACATAATATAATATGCACCTTGCATACCGAATGATTGTTACATTTCATTTATTGTAATCAGTATTGTGGATATTATATAAGTATATGTGTCTGTGTGTGTGTAATACGACATAATGTTAACATGTGGTTTGTATGCAACAAAAGAGAAAGTAACTGATATTTTCTGTTATGGTATGGTATGGAATGAATGAATGAATGAATGAATAGTGTTTAACGCCCGTTTTTGCTACAGAGGCACCACAGGCGATGGACACTGATGATACATGAGATGAAATGATATATATTGGGAAAGGATTTTATGGAAGGAATCGTTCCAGGCCTAAGTTTAGGGTACCTCCCCGGTATTTGCCATTTATGAGGACTGAGGAAAACCTGGAAAAAACCTCAGTCAGGAAGGACGGTCCTGGCGGTATTCGAACCCAGACCTCCCGCTCACGAGTCCGAGACTTAACGACCTCGGCCACCAGTGGCGGTGATATGGTATGGGAAGGTCATAAAACTCCAATAGGAAGAAACCCAAAAGCCGCGTGTGAAGTTCCATTTTAAAAGAACTGCCGTTGCAGGGTTAATAAACTGAAGGACTTTTAAATCCATTTGGTGTTTTGAACCCAAAAGACCGTTGTATTGTTAGCCTTTTAATTCGCCAATATCAACAAAATGTTTAAAATTAAAAAAAAAAAAAATACACGTTTGGCAGGTGAGCTTAAACATCCAATAGCCAAAAAATATTTGAACTTTTTAAAGATAGGCGCGAAACTTGCGCGTGTCTTTGCAACCCCCTTTAAAGTCATTAGGTCAACGATTACTTGATATGAATTAAATATATTTGGAAGCGTTTGCCTGTGGGGCAAAGCAGCTCTCTGAGGAAGTTATAATATCTACCAGCAGCATGTTACACGCCTTTACGCAGTTCTGATACATCGGTTAAGCAATTTTCAGTTTCACACGCCGCAGCACTGAGCTTTAAGTTTGACACGGAGAAACTCAGTTTATATTCCTCGCAACTAAGTTATCGTATGCAAATCATCAGTGGACGGGAAAGATTTTGAACATAATTAGTACCAATATATATCAGGCGCATCGCGTGCTTATTGACACCATTGAACTCCTCTCCCAGTCCTGTTGTGTACAAATCAACAAAATAGCAGAATTCACCCTGAGAAAGTATTGTCATTGAAGCGTAGGTAACAACACAAAAGCGATCATTTATCAATTTACCAAATTGCTTCAAAATTGACAAAACAAGGTGAGGCCACCCAATGTCGACAACAAATCGTTTCAAAACTGTATAATTGCATTATACTCCTGATTCCAGGCGTTAACCATGTGTGGGGACAGGAACTCGCGTTCTGGAAGGACCATGTCGCTGAAATCCTCCCTGATTAAATTGCCGCTTCCCCTCGCGTGTCTCTACTCTCGCGCAATACCGGCACTTTCCATTTGTGAAACATATACTATACTATCGGTCGTCGGTTACCCTGTCGACCAACTCCCGCTCTATATCTGTAGGCCTCAGATCGATTCCCACCTGTGCCACACCTGCATCGCTCTCTCCTGGTTATCGCTCCAATTTTCTCTTTCGCCCCTTGGCAGCCAGTAGATGATAATATATTCCTCCCGGACTGGTTTTCTAAATAATCAACTTTCGCTTCCAATAGCGCACATCTCGCTTCCAGTGACGTAGAACATTCTTTCGCTCTTTCTATAGATAATAGCACGGTATTTACAGTGGCAAAAAGCTCGCCCTGACGATCTTCATTATCTAAGAAACCGTTTGTTACTTCTTTCTTCAGCTCTTCAAATACTTTGTCTACGTTAACAATTTTCTTCTAGCGTTCCTGAGATAGCTGAGGTTACATGACCACACTTACTCTCTAGGGACAGCACAGAAACACGTCCGATCTCTATCACGGCCTAGCTCAGACTATAAATCCCAGTCGCCGGCAGGTATGACAGAGCCACGACGGTATCGCCATGCTATCGCTATGGTATTACACGACGGCGGCTCGAAGGGGCCCACAAGCAAAATCGCCGAACTGTAGTACAAAGTTTCTCCACAGCGCACATCTCATGCCACGCTACAGTGTACCAGCTACCTTGACTGACACTTTTGAGAAAGCGGAAATCCCATGAAACGTTAATATCCATTCCAGCATTTGCCTAAGAGACCAGAAAAAACGACGATCAGGTCAGGGCGGCCGAAAATAAGAGCTTTGAACGCGGGACCTTCTGAATGCGAATCTCGTGAGTCCGAACCAACGTGCTAGTTACTTTAAATCATTTACACTTAACAAAACAAAAGTTGAATAGTTTGCTACCTATATCCTAGATTATTACATTGCCAATAAGTATTATGACAGTGGAAAGTGGAGTAAAAAGTATGGTTGTTTTAATGAATAGGTTAAAAACATTTTTCAGGCGGTATGAAACACAGAACAGGACTGAATTGGAGTTTTATTTTAGATTTACCGAGATTCGATTTATTGTTTGGCTGTTCCGTAGCCAAATGAGAATTATTTTTTCAGCATGTACCCGAAAACTAAATGCCGTAACGTTATGCCATCAAACAAAACTTGAAGCACTGATTTAAATTCCATGAAATACTGTATTGGGATATGAAAAATACTGTACCATCAATCATCAGACAGCAAAAGTTCAAACTGAGAAGCAATTTTCAAATTTAGTCACACTGGTCCAAAAATGCAATAATGTGCATGTATTTATACAGTTTAACTGGACACAAAACAGTGCTCAACGTACAAATAATAATCAATATTAATGTGTACCAAAATTTGCAGGAACCGTGACTCATTTGCCACACTTGACTGCCACAACTTATTGGCAGTAGACAACTTAATTGGAAAAAAAGTAATAAACGAATATGTATATGGTTGATAACCAATTTTGTATGATTTATCATAAATAGAAAATAAGGCAAGCAAATGCGAAAGTTAAATGTAATATTAAGATTGTTAATAACGATTTAACAATTACAAAGCCTTTATAATAAAATTAAATTATGCCAATCATCAATTTTAGGTTATGGCTGATAGTTTTCTTGTGAATAAAATATTGACATCTCGAATTTACTCTTAATGAATGAACAATAAATGTTGCACAGGAATAAAATATTAATAATTTTAATGCACACAAAATGCAATAAAATAACTCAAAAAGTGTTGGCCGGCAAGTAATATTCAGCTCATGAAATAAGTATCTTATGAACTTTCCCCACATACCTAAACCAAGCCTGAAGAATTAACAAAGAAAACAGCTACCTTGTTAAGCATAACAATTAAACAGCAATATTAACTAACTGCCTACATAAAGTACAAATAGTGGAAATAGAATGTTAAACACAAAAACTTGTACATTAAATATTTGTCTAGGTCACTGCACTATTAAAAAGAATAGAAAGAAAGCTGCCGGGTGTACAAATTTACCAAGTATTGAATAAGATCTGCAGAAAGATGTCCTCGCAAAAAGATGAAACAGAAGTTACCATCCAGTAGGACGACCGCTCGAGCGAGAGCCGCCTCGAAATCAAACGTTATCCTGTCAACGAAAGGCCAAATAAAACTTAAGTGCATGAGACCTACCGGGGTGGTCCAGGAAGTAACGCTTCGAATTCGTATTTGAGAGGATCAAATGTTGCTGGGCCAGTCATGGTTTTTACTTGTCCTGGACGTATCAAGAATTATATAATAGTACGATTGCATTACATTTTTGTTAATGTGCGAGAAAATCATTGAATATAGCTCTAGGAAATTTGGAAATGTATAGAGGTCACATGCCTTTTGATAAAATCCTTCAAATAGGGAATATTAGCTCAGCCTTTCCTCGCGTTGATTCTGGTGGCCTAGTGGTAACTATACCGGCCTCATAGACACAAGATCGTGGGTTCAACTCCTGCCAGGGTCGATGGATTTTTTCGAGCGTAAAAACCCTAAGTATGGCATCCTTTGGAAGGGACGTGAAGCCGTGGGTCCCGTGTCGTAAATTTACGGCACAGAAAAGAACCTCAAGCCTGAAAGAAATCTGAGTAAACCTTATCGGCCCTTTCACAATCTGAATTGAATGGGACGCCGATGACATGAGCTGTTAAAAAGCGTCCTTAATTAAACCAAATCAATAGCCTGTTCTCACAAACCAAGAAAAGGAATATGGAAGCAAAGCTTTGATATTAAATGTGAAAAATAATGGTGTTTATAAGAAAATATGATCATATGCTCATAACTGTTTTAAAAGTATTGTTAACTTACTGCTAATAAATTTGTGTAGAACATATTATAAAATATAAGTATAAATATACACTGCACAGTGTACATTGCCTTATTGCTTACAAAATTGCCTAGCTGTGCATTATCAACTCTAAGTATAATATTCACACATTATTCTAAAACTACGCACATCACTAAGGATGCAGCTGCATGTGAAATAAATGAGTTTACAAAGATCGCCATAGTCCGTGCATCAAAAACATTGTACATTATTTTCACTCATTGTGCGGGTACCTCCCCGCCACTTCTGAGAACTGAGGAACACTGGAAAAACCTCAGTCAGGAAGGACGATCTTTGTGGGATAAATCCCAGATCCCCGCTCACGAGTGGGCCCCTTAACGACCTGGTGTAACCACACATATTACTAATGTTGTAGGAACATGTCTAAAACAAACGTAATTGCACTTTCAATATATTTGTAAAGTATATGCAGACTACAGAATATTTTTCTTCACCGTCCTGAATTTTTTAATTTTTGTACATTTACTATACTTGTAAAAAGTTTCAATCATCAAGCAATGAAGAAGAATGTGATTCATACAAATTACAACTGGAAATTATATTACAGACTTTAGTAGTAGTCTGCAAGATTTTCTCCAGGCCAGAATAATTCATTTCTTAAACTGTATTTAACTGAAAAGAACATATATAATTTGAATGTACCAGTTCCGGTTTCAACATTTAACTCGTGTTTTTATATTTATTGTGACCGTTTGTTTTATATTTATGCATCCGAATAGCAGAAATGTGAAATGAAATAGAAACTTAACGATAAAAATATTCACCACACTTATTGGAGAACTGTTTGAAAGCTGAGGTAACAGGTGTTGGAGGTTATAGTCAGGATATCTTTTCTTTCTAATGTTTTAGCGTGAAAAAAACACCATCGAAATATATATTAATTCATTCAGGGGTGTTAACAAAAAACCTGGGCCAAAGAACTAGAACTATAGAGCCGCCTCTTAGGATAAAATCGTAGGATAGGTGGACTGAGTTTTATATTTGTGTCGGTAGAGCCTGATAATCAAATAATACAGAACGTACATGAAAATACGCCATTCTTTTGTTCGAGTTCCGGCCTCGAATGTGACAATATAGTACCTTAATATTAAGAAAGAATGTTCAGGGTAGAGTTTTAAATAAATCCTCTCTAATTCACGAACTACTCTTTTACTACAAGATATAAAAGCGTGAAAGAAATCTGAAACGAATTTCAAACGGCACTTGTTTCATCGAGTAACTGACATGATTCCAAGCTATCGGACAGGTAAGTTATCATCTTGGTGAAACCAATCACCCAGCGAACTCATCACGACTTCCCATTCTTTATTTTACTCTACCTAACCTGCGATGCCCACATCATCAAATAGTTAATATAGGCGGGTATAGAATGGGGAAAAGTGAAAATGTATGAATGAGTTTAAACATGGCAGAGATTTCCAGTAGTTTATTTTTAAATCCTGAAACCAATATTTCCATTAACTTTTTTTCTGCTTCTTGTCTCACTCAGCAGATTTTTAAACCTATTAAACATTTCATTAGCTAGACATTTTCTAACACAAATTATTGTTTGGTACTAAGGAACATGTTATCTGTAATTGGGGAAAGACGTAAACATGAAGGACGATAATGCAACGAATGTGAGCGGCACACAACTCAAAGTAATAACTTACATTATTCTGATTTTTTGTCACTTTGTTTTAAGTTGCTTACATTTTGGGTGGATCACGTTAATAGTTAATCGTGGTATATTAAACCGCAATTTCTGCATTGAGTTGTGTGACTCTTGTATTTAAAGATAGTAACAATACTTAGAAAAACTATACATCCAGGTGATCTATAAGATAAGGAGTAATCAGACACTAAGTCAAAGAGAGGCTTCAGTTAATTTTATAACATTAATCAAACATTTAAAGTATGTTGAACAAGTTTCAGAAACAAACGTTTGCTGTACTGCATTTACAAAGAAATAACATTAAAAATGACATGTGTCATTAGCTCTTGTGCGTGCGTGTTTCAAATGAACTATTGCTCATATTAATGCATCATTGCTTTAAATCTCTAAAAAAGTTTTTATAAATAATATACGAGTATGACGTAACTCTTTTGGATTAGAGGAGAATATTAAAGTATTTCAGCCATGCTTAAGGGGCTATTTGTGCAAATGCCCTTCAATGGGATCACCTTTAAGAGGAAAGGATAAGATGGGGGAGACACTGGGCAATATTTTGTAAGTATTTTAATTTCCATTGATCGAATACAAATCTCACTGTGATTTTTATATAGTTACTGAGAATTTTTTAAATTATTCATACATTGATTTCATATTATATCTAAATTTAAAACATTAATCATAAATATATTTAGATAATTATATTAAACGTTATAATAAATTTCCAAGAAAGACTTTTTAATCCTTTAGGTGCATTTTTCAAAATTAATTAAACATGAATTTACTTATAAATGTGGTACTTTATACAGAATGCCCCCAATTCTGCGTCAACTTGTTGAAGTTGTATCTTGTATTTGTGCATGGTACGCCGGAAATGTTAGGTGCATGTTACAAGGTTTCAGAAGTGGAACAAATTATATTCCGTTACGAATTGTGACTGGGGTGTAGTAATGAGTGTTCATCAAAATAAGTTATGTTTATCCTTAATACGATTAATATACATGCTTAAAGTTCGTTGAATTCAATAAATATAATGTATACTATAGGCACTGCAAAGGGCTTATTAGTATATGAATATTCCATTGAATGACTAATCCCACATCCCTTACATTTATTTTTTATTCTAATTCTCTCTTATAAGAATGAATCATTTTTAAAAGTTTTACCCCCTGCTTATTTCCAGTGAGTCGCGATGAGACTGGTTAACAGTGAAGGGCCGGTGTCATCTGGTTTGATTATGGTGGTATCCGTGGTGATGTAATTTTGAATTCTAGTAAACGGAGTATGTATCGTGTGCTCTTTTTTGTATGCATAGTTTGGTATAGGCGATATAAATTAACGTAGATTTTACAAAACAAAATCATATTTTATTGCATTAATATTCCACTACTGCTAATACATGATAGCACATTAATATGCATTGTATTTTTCGATTGGATATTCCGTCTCTCGCTCTGTTGTTACTTTACAGGTTAGTAAACAATGACGTGCCGCCACACATAACAAGGTGTTCATTGCTGTCGTTTCTTATTTATCCAGTTCGATAGACCACCCTTAGAATTCATACCATTTAATGCCTTGAAGACCAATATTTAATTAAAGAATTTATAAGGTTAATACTTAGTATAACGTTGTATCTTTCGCAATGGTAAAGACACCGCTCTGTATTCTGATATACCCACCGCAGAATCTGTGGTGTTGAATAACGGCAAGCAGTGATGATTTGGCTTCGGAGAACCACATTAATTGGTAGCCTGTTGCAATAGACCTGTGTTTTTAGGTGTGCCCATAAAAAGAAACCTATGTCGGGTCTTCGGATACCGGTCCTGGGGGTGTAGTGGTAGCTATACTTGCCTTCTAAACCCAAATCGGGGGTTTAAACCCCATCAGGATCAATGAATTTTTTCGGGCGTAAAAATCATAAATATGGCTTCCTTCGGAAGGAAAGTAAAGCCGTGGGTCCCGTGTCATACATTTACGGCACGAAAAAGAACCTCAAGCCCGAAAGAAGAGGCCTCTGATCAAAATTAGTCTGCCGTTTCACGCCCTGAATAGAATGACACGCTGATGACCTATGATGTTAAAGAACGTCCGTAAATAAATCAAATCAAAAAGGGTCTCTGGAGAGCGAGAGACCAAGATATAGGCCCGCCGCGGCCAATCTACCTCCGTGGATGGTTAAGGTGGAGAAAAACCTGTACAATGAGGTCATAATGTGCCGGTGTCCCTTGTATCTATAACCAGTTATGTGTTGCTAGCTGCAGCTGCACATTATCTATAATATCGCGCTCATTACATGACAGTGTAGAAGGTCCAAGATACGTTCTCTGTTCAGATTGCATTCCAGGAATAATGGTCCAATAACATGATCATATAAAATACCATGCCATACTTTTAGCTTCCATTAAATTTGGATATTATGCTCAAGGAAATATCGAGGAATGTGAAAATTCCAATACATAATATTGTGCCGGATTAGGCCGCCGTTATTTTTGAATGTATATTCATCTGACCTAAGAACTTGGGAGATAAAAAGCGGTTGTTGTTGTAGACATCTCATTGCAAAAATAAATTCTGATTTAAAAGTAATTTTTTACTTAAGCTTAAAACTGAATTTGTATGGGTGCTAAACTTCCTTGGATTATTATATAAATGGAAGACTTGCTAAGGTCCAAATCGACTGTGGAATGTCTGATGTTTACGTGGGGATTTCGCGAAATAAAATCAGAGTATTTTCCTGAACTATCCGTAGAGTTACGTGTATCTACAGTCGCACAGTAGTGTTCCGGAAGACATGACGTAAGGACAAAGGATTTGTGGAAAACATTGATCATACAGTTTTCGTGCAGTAGAAGAGTTTCCACCAGCCTCACTAACCCTTTTTACCATCGTTGAGTATTCTTTGTCTTTGTACATCTGTCACACTATACGCCACTGACACCACTGCTTCATCTAACAATGTAAATTTTCTGCAAAATTTTGAAGGGAATAGAAGAAACCTTTTAATCTCCCAATATTTTGTACATGCTCTCCAATTTCTGTCAAAACTCTTGGCCATGTTTTTAATTAGCATTTTAACCTTTTCAAATTTTAGACATTTACTTCCCACCAAATTATCTCGCATATTTATGATTGCAGTGTACAATTTTATCAATAAGTAAAATAAAACACTTCAGGTGTTTTATAAGGGATCACAGATGAGATCTGACCTCCATGTCTTTTTGGTCCATCTAGCAGTAACAAATAACTAAGTTAGTTGGCCATATTTTTATTTTAAGGACAAATGGATTGCTCTCACACAGTCACACATTTAAGTTCAGATCCAACTACTTACTGCCTTCCAATTTATGAACAATACATGCAAGTACAGTCAAACACTTGTAATTGTTCATATGTCTCCTTTGAGCCTTCCTAGTAGCTGGAAGGACTATATAAGATCCCAGAAATAATTCTCCACTAGTCACAACGCAACAAAGTACATACACTCTATGTGTAGCCTCGCTACGGAGCTCCCTTTGTCTTCATATTCCATTATCACGTTGATACTTAAATATTTCAACCTGAATCCTCTCCTTGGGACTTAGAAATTTCTCACCGAAGTTTATTAACCTTATTATTCGTTTTATAATTTCCTTCATTGTCCTTCTATAAATAAACTCTTATTAGAAATAAACCGATGTGTATTTCAGCACTTAAGTGACCGACCTATTCTCGCATCTTTCGACTTACCCCTCGGCCATATAAATGTCCTTTAGGTCCCGCTCGGCACCAGATATTAAAATTTTGGTGCCAGGAGCGGATTTGTGTCATCCTCTATTGTTCCTCGACGATTTATGTGTCACCACCGTATGTTGTGACACCACCATTGTTCTGTCACATTCGATTTTTCACCTTGGTTGTTGTGGTACATCGCCTATTGTTGGCTCGTAAGCTGAGCCGTAGCTTCTGCTGCAACCCTCCGACGTTGATGACGTGACTAAGCGCCAATCGTTGCATCTAATGACTTATCTGGAGACAAACGTCAGTAAAGGTCTTCCCTTCGTCGCAATATAGCTCAGACCACAGACCCGAGGTTATTAAAGAAGGAACAACGGAAGGAGGCCCGGCGTCAGCGCTGTAGACTGTCCTGGCATCTGTCAGCCCTACAGGGAAAAGCAGCAGCTTGGCGAACAAGACGATACAAGGAAATACGTACAGATAACTCTTCAAGGAATGCCCCTTGTTGAGAGCAAACTTCAGGCAGCCTCCCCCGAGGAACATGTCGCAGAGACATTGATTAACCTCGAATTCATCAGTTGGTAGGTCCGGCTCAATTTTAATTTTTATTCTCTATACTATGGTCATACAAGATGAGTATTAATTGTACCTAGGATGTAGATCAAAGTAAGCGTTATTGTAGAATTTCTGAAGCATTAAAGTAAATTAATATATCTTTTAATGGTAACAAAAATGCCGAAAGTGTCTATTTTTAATGTTGATTATGCATTTGGTTGTTCATTCAGACCAACATGAGGTTATATTAAATTTTTTGAAGGTCAAGGTCACTAGGGATGCCCTTGGTCAAAGCTAATAGAGAAGGATCTCACAGATACGTGGAAGCAATTAAGGCAACTTTTGAGGAGAACTATGGAGTTTGTTGTACAATTTATTAATATGCAAGCACATATTGATAGAGAAGAGAAGATAAACAGTGAAAACGTAGCCTCATTCGTTAATCACATAGATGCTATGCAGACTGATTTAATAGAGGCGGTTAACCGTACATGTGAAGAGAGTGTCTTCCTGACTTGGTGAGCCTGATCGGCCACATAGCAAAGGAAAGCTTTACACTCTAAACAATATTAAGGAATTGAGAGCATGGTCAAACATAACATATAACAATCTGCTATCGCTCCGGAGACAGCAAAATATAAGTTTAAGTAATCACACAGCAGTCAGAACTCCCACACTGCTGAAAATATTGCATCATCGCTGTAAAAAACATGACAAAAAATCAGATGGCACTCAAACACCCAGATAAGCAGGATGGAATGAGACAAACGCCGTCATAGAAAGCATAAGTGAATCCGCACATTTTAAGCTGCAGAACAAAAAAAAAAAAAAAAAAAAAAAAAGTAAAATTAAGCATCTAGGTTCGGAATTGTATAGTAGAATAAGCAACTAGTTTTAGTATTGTACAGTAGACTTACGCAAGGCAAACTACCGATTGTAAATTCAATAAAACACCGCAAAACCTTTCCACTCCAAAAGTTCAAAATAGAAATAATGCTCAACAGGAGCTGCTTTCCCTTGCTCAAATTAGTCTTTATCATGTAATGAGCTCCATGCTCACAACCACAATACAAATAAAATTAAAAAGTTATGTATAAAACCTGCAGAGCTGACTTACTGTAACAGCCAAAGGTACATAGGAATCCATAAGTAATCTAGCAATCTAGCAATTAAGGAATCGAGGGAGGGAATTTTCCTGTCGACTGTCATTAAGTTAGCTGCGGAAGTGGGGAACGCTATCCTCTCGACCAGACATAGAAGGGACTGCAGATAGATGAAACATCCTACAGAAGAGACTGTAGGTAGATGCAGCCTCCAACAGAAGAGACAGCAGGTATATGTAGACTCCCATGAAGTGGACTGCAGGAGATGCATCCAAAAGTAAGATATGCGGCAAGACGGGCATGATACCAGCAGCGGTTTCAAAGGAAGCGGTAACCAAGAACTTGCGAGCAATAGAATAGATGTTGTTAATGCTACATGTTATAAATGCGGGAAGAATGACCATCTAGCCACTGGATGTAGGAGTGTACGCTATGGCAGCGACGAGAAAGGTATTTTCGTTGGTAGTAGGTATACAAGTCCTATTCCCGCTTCCAATCGATTAATAGCAATGAATTTCAACTAGATTTCACGAGTAATAGACACAAGGCTTCTAATGGCAAATATAAAAGAAATCAGGGAAATGGTCGGGGAGTGTGTTAAGAAATCTTACGACCATCCCGGCGGTAACACGAAATTAAATAAGAATTAAGGTTGCGATAGAATAGGAATGACCAACCAGAAAAAAGACGAAAGATTAGATTCAGTCACATTGAAACTAATAGAAACGAAGTCAGGAACATTAAGATGTTTATTAGCACTGATAAGAGTCTTTTTAATCATAAAACGTGCGATGCTCCAGTCGAAAATATCACATAATATACTAAAAACTTTTTCAAAGTTCAGATATTTTTTCGCAATAAAAGAATGGCTACTTACATATTCCAATAAAAAGATAAAATCAACCAAAGGTAGCTTTCAGAACAACGAAAATATACTACCAGTACGAGAGAATGCCATTCAATCTGAAATCTGAAGCGGCAACATCCTATAGACTGAAGAATAATGTTCTAAAGTACTAACGGGAATATGAGGCCTTAAATGTTTAGCATATTTAGACCATATAGCGGTATTCAGAGAGACATTAAAGTCACTTAATGAGAAATCAACAAACATATTCGATAGACTCAGAAAATACAACCTGAAATGACAGCGGGACAAATGCGAATATCTATGACAAGAATTGGTACATTTATGTCATGTAAAAACGAGGGATGGTATGAGGAGAAAAATTGAAGCAGTATTGAAATTTCCCGTACCACGTACTACCAAACAGTTCAAAGTATTTTTGCCGTTGACGGACTAACACAGGAAATTTATTCCCAATGATGATAAAAGCGCGGCACCACTGAATACATTATCGAGAAAGACATTCCATACAACTGGACAGGACTAAGGGATAGGGCATTTGATAAGCTTAAGGAAATATTGACCACAGAACCTTTATTACACTATACGGACTTTTCGAAGTCGTTTATCTTGACTACTGAGCAGTAATAAAGAACTTGGCATATTCTTATTCAAGGAGAAACTGGCAAAGACTGCACCATTGCATATACAAGTAGATCACTAAGTATAGAAAAAGTATTTCAACATAGGAAGGGAGACCTTAGGTATAGTATGGATATGTAGATATTTTAGAGTTTCTTTATTAGGCACATCATTGTCCCTTGGCAGGAATTTTTTAAATTAAAGACCCTGAATCCAGAATTATGAAACAGAGAATGCATGTAGAGGAACATGTCTTTCAGGCTGCCTATATGAAAGGTTTCCCTAATACAAAAGCGAACGCCGTTTCAAACGGTAGAGTATATAAAATAAATGCTTGAACATCCATTAGGAGGATATTTAATTATTCATAGAACATTAGGGAGAGTTAAGAAATTCAAAGTTGGCACATTATGAAGCATACCCAACAGTATATATGCAAATGTGAAATATTTTAGAAGAAGAAAATGGAAAAGCAGAATACAAAAATGTTGCTTTAGATCACATCTAGTTCAATTGTCATCTTCGAGAAATGGGATTTGGATATAGTAGGTCCGCTTACCCGGAGGAAGAAATCAACTAATATATCTTTACAATTCAAAGACGAAGTTTTAAAATATGCTCTTGCACTATTAGACGTGCAAAAGGAGTTAAAGATGATACCGTGGGTATTCATAAGGCAAATAGTGCTGAAATTTGGTACTCCACAAATAGTCCTTCCACATCTAAGAGTCCGCCATGGGTGGCCAAGGTGGTTAAGGCGGGGACTCGTGAGCGGGAGGTCTAGGTTAGAATACCGCCAGGACCGTCCTCCGTGACTGAGGTTTTTTACAGGTTTTCCTCAGTCCTCATAAATGGCAAATGCCTGGGACGTATCCTAAACTTAGGCCTGGAACGATTCCTTCCTTAAAAATAAATTCTTTCCCAATATATGATTTCATGTTATGTATCCTTACTGTCCATCGCCTGTGGTGCCTCTGTAGCAAAATCGAGCGTTAAACGCTATTCATTCATTCATTCATTCATTCATTCATTCATTCATTCATATCTAAGACCAAGTTTCTTCAGCGATTACTAAAAAAAGTATGAAAGTTGCTAAACATTCAAAAGATAAACACCATGGACTATCACGCGCAAACGAACGGTGCCTCAGAGCGAACGCATGGGCTTCTGCTACAATATCTGCATTGTTTGCTATAGAAAGACAAGACAGATTTGGAACAGATGGCTTCCATATTTATGCGACCTTTGTATTTAATGCAACACCACATATTACTACAGGTTGTGTACCGCATGAACTAATTTTCGGATGAACGGCTAATATCTCCAGATTATTGTAAAATAAATCTTCAGAGATAGGCTACAATTATGAAAGCTAATCTAAGAACAGAATGCCAGACCCCAGAGCTACTATTCTAAAGCCAGAAAAAACCTAAATGCTAGTAAGGAAAGAAATAAGGAAAGAAGGAACAAAATTGCAAAAAATTTTACTCTTTGATGAAAGCGTGAGGAGAGGACGATCTAAACATTTTTCTCTCAGTGGATCGGACTATGAAATAATAAAGTCGAAAGATTAAATGTGGAAATAATGATAAAGAGAAACAAGACCATGAAAGTACATAGCAATAAACTCATTCCATTCTATGTTTAATTGCAGAGATAATGTTCAAAAGGCTACTGTTCGCACTTCCAATAATGTTGAACGGGATTTATAGCCCTGACGTTGATCGACAATTTTGGAATGGGAATTATTGTGCGGGTTATTTTTTATATATGGACGAGTGATTTATTATTATATTTTAATTCCACAATTAGATGCTCTTCTTGTCTTGCCTCGGCTCTTGGAGTCACGAGCGCTATACTTCCCAAGTCTCTGGTTCCAAAGCAGAGGATAGGAATCCCAGGGGAATTTTGGACTGTTTTTAATGACTTAAAGCCATTAGGGGGTAAAAATGAAGTTCGGCACTATTGAATATTTAATTTATTTGGCAACTTGGAAGTTTCTGGAACATGCTGTGCTTCGACGGATTATAGTTCGCTGTATTCACTTGCGTATTTATTTAATTTACTACGAGTGGGACTATTATTACTATTACGTTGCGCTGCCTGACTGACTCTCACTGACCGAACGATTTACTTTGGCTCTTCGAGACGGTTTCATTATTCTACTACAACACCGCATAAGGCAGATACAGACTGATGATGATTATTGCTTAAGGGCGCAAAACCTCTATGGTCATTAGCGCCCAAACATATCAAGTACTGTGTCAGAAATAAAAAATAAATAAACAAGGAACGCAAATCCTGCGCAAAATGAACTAACAGTAGTACTTTGTGCAATAAAACTTATTCCCAAAAACAAATAACAAGGGTATCAGGCGCCACAAACATAAGGGTGTTACTAAAACACAGCCGCAAGAGCGGAAAAACACAACAGTCCTGTAATGGACTAAAATCGGAGCAATAAAACCCCAAAGCAAACACAGGGTAATATGGTCAACAAACAAAGACAGGTAGAAAAACAAAGCAGCAAGAGCTGAAAGCAAACCAGTCTTATAAGGGCAAGCTGGAGCGGGTTGACCATTAAAAAGGTGAGAGTGACTAAAACGGCAATGCCCAATTCTAAGACGAGCTAAAATTACTTCTTCACGACGAACAGCGCGAGAAGAAGTCGACCAGTTAAAAGTGGAGGATTTACATTCACGGAGCTTATTAGTTGGGAGTAATTCCCACTTCTCGCGCCAGAGTGATATAATGGCTCTACGTAAAGAATGTTCAAAATCCCCGAAATAAAACCCCTCAGGGGCCCAATTTATTGGGTACGGGGCGTAGCGACCCCGAGGCACCCGAGCTGCTCCCTCAGGTCCGCGCTTAGCGCGTTTGACTCCTTTTTATTTCGCCTCTTTTATTGTTTTATTTGTCCTACTTCCCTGTTCTTTGTCTGATGGGTGCCCCCGTGTTTGACGCGGTAAAAAGTGACTGGGTAACAGCGTAACTCCCAGCACTGGGTTATCATGTAGGACGGGAGCGTATCCCCTGGTAAAGGCCAGGCCCGGGGAAGGGCCATTGCATGAGCTGTAGTCTTCCTGCAGGCGATTGGGTCCCTTCGTCAGCCCACAGGAAGGTGTGACCCTGAGGTTACTTTGTTCAGGCCAGAGCCAGTAACCTAAGCCGGGGTGGCGCCCAGGAAGCAGCCCGCCATCGGAGACGGTTGCAATGGTGGAGGAATAATTCGCTATGGTACTGGAAAATAATCCTTTACATTTTAAACGTAAAAGAGTTGATGCAAAAGAAGTAATCGAGAAGTCTTTCCCTCGTTACTTAGTCATTAGTCGTACTGAAGAGAATCAGTCGTTTACGACCGTAAATCCATTCAAAATTCAGAAGGGCATTGATGCCATAGCTGGACCCGTTAAGTCCTGTACCCGTCTACGCAACGGATCACTTTTGGTGGAGACACTAGGCCTGTCTCAAAGCAACTCGTTGCTCAAGGCGACGCTACTCCACGGATATCCCGTCCGTGTCGAGAAACATAAGACCATGAATTCGTCGCGAGGAGTTGTGACCACAAATGTTCTAGACGGAATGACTGACCCGGAAATCCAGAGCTGTCTGGAAGACCAAGGGGTCACCTCAGTATATCGTGTACAGGCAAGGAAAGAGGGGGAATTACAGCCGACCCGGACTCTTTTCCTCACATTCGACAGGGTCGATCTGCCGCAGAGGATCAAGGCGGGCTACGAGGTGATAGAAGTGCGCCCGTATATCCCTAGCCCGTTGCGATTTTTCCAGTGTCAGCGTTTTGGACACACTCGGATATCGTGCAAAACTGCCGTATCCATTTGTGCAACCTGCGGCCAAGCAAGTCACGAGGGAGCATGCCCATCCGCTCCTGTCTGCGTCAACTGCCGCGGTGAACATCCAGCCTCGTCCCGCGATTGCCCTCGTTTTCGAGAGGAGCGCTGTATCCAGGAGATCCGGGTAAAGGAAAAACTCTCCTTTACTGAAGCCCGGAAGCGATTCCAGTCTCGCCAACCTGTCGTGCCTAAGACCGGCACCTACAGCGCAGCAGCTTCTTTTGCGCCCAAGAAGTGCGATAGCAGTACGCAGACCTGCGATCTTGTGTTTACACGCGTCCAACCTACGCCTAGTTCTCCAAAGCGCTCTACCGTGAAGCCCAAAGCTGTTGTTTTTAATGCCCCTGATATTAAGTTCAGGACGAGTTTTACGAGAACAGATTTTTTAAAGTCATCAACTCAGGTAGAGCAGAAGAAGAGCCCTTCACCTCCTCGGAGATCACGCTCCCATGATGGGAGCAAGCCCGCTAGGCGGTCGCCGTCGCCGCCTATACCCACATCCAACCGATTCCAGGCTTTGGAATCGGTGGATGCTTCTCAGCGGGAGAGCCCTCCCTCTGAGGAAGTGATGGAGCAGGATGTGCCTGCTCCTTCAAAACCACCGAGTCCCACGCGACTGAAAAAAGGACGTTTGTTTCGCCCTGCACCGTCCAAAAAGTAAGGTGGTAAATTTTTAGCTTCTTTTATCTAATTTTAACAATGGCTATCCTTTCGTGGAATGTGCGTGGTCTCCGTAGTCGAAGACCTGACCTCGAGTTAATTTTACGTTCAACTGACCCTTTGCTTGTATGTCTCCAAGAGACTAAGCTTCGCCCAAGCGATTCTTTTAATTTACGCGGTTACTCTTCGGTGAGATTTGACCTCCCTCCCGAAGATGGCACTCCCGCTCACGGCGGAGTTTTACTTTTAATTCGCAATAACGTGTACAGCACCTCACTACAGCTCCAGACTCCTTTACAAGCTGCCGCAGCTACAGTTCACTTTTCTGGCCTTAGTTTTTCTGTCTGCAATGTTTATTTACCTCCGTCAGGAACCATCACCACAGTTGACCTGGACGATCTTTTGTCTCAGCTACCACGCCCTGTTCTTCTTTTGGGGGATTTCAATGCACACCACCCCCGTTGGGGTTCCACCACGGAGTGTGCAAGAGGTAACCTCTTAGCTGACTTTTTGCTGAATCACAATCTTATACTTCTCAACACTGGTCAACCTACTTTTCTCTCTGACAGCACTCATAGCTTATCGCACTTGGACTTATCCATTTGTTCTGCCTCACTTGCTGTACATTTCACCTGGAACGTCATCTCTGATTTACATTCCAGTGACCACTTTCCGTGTCAGATCCATGTACTCTCTCCGAACGCACATTCACAGCGCACGTCAAAATGGCTCATTGATAAGGCGAATTGGCCTCTCTATCGATCTTTGGCCGAATTTTCAGGGTGTGAATTTCCATCTATCGACACCGCGATCGAGCACCTCCGTACGGTCATCATATCAGCCGCAGATAAGGCTATTCCCCGGTCGTCTTGTCACCCCAGACGCTTACCGGTTCCTTGGTGGAACGATGAATGCCGGGATGCATTGCGTGCACGCCGAGGTGCTCTCCGAGTTTTTCGTCGCCACCCTACTTCAGCAAATATGATCTGTTACAAACAACTTCGCGCCAAATGCCGCCGAGTCATCAAGGATAGCAAAAAGGCTTCTTGGATTTCTTTTACATCTTCTTTTAACCGCACAACGCCTTCATCCGTAGTTTGGGAACGGCTACGCCGCGTTGCTGGCAAACCAAGGTTTACACCTATACCCGGTCTTAGGATTTTAAATCGAGTGCTCACCACTCCGACTGACGTCGCCAATGTTTTAGGGCGAACCTTCGCTGATGTTTCTCGTTCCGCCAATTACCCGGCTACGTTTCGCGCATTAAGGGAGCAGGTTGAGAGGAAAGGTTTCTCGTTTGCCTCCGACCATCAGGAGAGCTACAACGTTCCTTTTACCGTCAGGGAACTGGAGCATGCCCTTTCTACCTCTCGACATTGCGCACCGGGGCCAGATGACATTCACGTTGCCATGTTGCAGCATTTACCACCAGAAGGCAAAGCCTTTTTATTACGAATTTTTAATTTTATTTGGTGTAATGGCACTTTTCCCAACGCTTGGCGATTGGCCACCGTCGTTCCGATACCTAAGCCTGGAAAGGACCCACATCTTCCTTCCAGTTACCGTCCGATTTCCCTCACCAGCTGCGTTTGAAGGTGTTGGAACGCATGATTAACGGACGGCTTATGTGGTTTTTGGAGTCGAGAAATCTGTTGACGAACGCTCAGTGCGGTTTCCGTCGTCACCGCTCCTCTGTCGACCATCTCTTATCTCTTTCGACCCACATAATGGACGGTTTTGTGCGCAAGTGCCAAACGGTTGCTGTATTTTTCGATCTGGAGAAAGCGTACGATACTTGCTGGAGAGGCGGTATCCTCCGAACGCTTCACGATTGGAACATACGTGGGCGTATGTCTGTTTTTGTTCAGGAATTTATGAAGGACCGGGTTTTTAATGTTCGCGTGGGATCAGTTTTATCGTCTAATTTTATTCAAGAGAACGGCGTACCTCAGGGCTCGGTACTTAGTTGCACACTATTTGCCATTGCGATTAACTCTATCACCGAGTGTTTACCGCCGGGAATACAATCGTCGTTATTTGTGGACGATTTTGCCATCTATCTTTCCTCTCGGAGAACCTGTCTCTTGGAACGCCGCCTCCAATGCTGTCTCCACCGCCTTCACGCTTGGAGTGTCTCTCACGGGTTCCGTTTCTCCGCAGAGAAGACCGTCTGCATGAACTTCTGGCGCCACAAGGAGTATCCTCCACCTTCGCTCTATCTTGGCCCAGACGCACTCTCTTTCGCAGACGAAGTTCGGTTCCTTGGCTTGGTGTTTGATAGGAAATTATGCTGGTCATCGCATATAGCGCAACTCAGAGGCAAGTGTGAACGTTCTCTTTGTATTTTACGTGTTTTAAGTGGCACATCTTGGGGAGCTGACCGGACTGTTCTTTTACGTTTTTATCGCTCTCTCATCCGGTCCAAATTGGATTATGGCAGTGTCGTTTATGGCTCTGCGCGGCCTTCTGTTTTGCGCCGCCTGAACCCGATTCATCACCGGGGTATCCGTGTTGCCATTGGGGCATTCCCCACCAGTCCTGTGTTGAGTTTATGTGCGGAGTCTGGAGAACCTCCGTTGTTTTATCGTAGGGATGTTTTACTAGCTGCGTACGGTTGTCGGTTAGCTGCGCAACCTCGTCATCCCACGAATGGGCCGTTTTTTAATGTGTCTTTTGATCGTTTTTATGCTGCTCGGTCTTTTACTCCTAAGCCCGCTGGCTTTCGTTTTCGGGAGTTTTTGCGGACGTTGGACATGGAGTTACCTGCTTTTTTCTTAGCCGGGGAAACTTCTTCTCCCCCCTGGATTTTAGTAGAGGCCCCCGTTCATCTCGGGCTCACGTCCTGTCCAAAATCTTCGACCGCAGCACATATTATTCGTTGTTCTTTTAGCGAGGTCAAATCCTCTTTTAATGGCTGGAATTTTATCTATACCGACGGCTCAAAATCTGACACAGGTGTAGGATGTGCTTTTGTTTTTAATGGGGCTAGTTTTACGTATGGTCTTAACGTTGCAACATCTATTTTTATGGCGGAGCTTTATGCTATCTATCGGGCGGTTTTATTTATTTCTGATCACGGGCTGGGGAACAGTGTTATATGTTCCGACTCTTTGAGTGCTATTTTAAGTTTTAAACAGCTGTATAATCACCACCCTCTTGTACACATGGTCCAGAATGTAGTTTTAACCCTTTTCGACGCTGGCGTCAGGGTAACACTGCTATGGGTGCCTGGACACGTCGGAGTCGCAGGTAATGAGGCCGCAGATGTTGCAGCAAAATCCGCTCTTTTAGATCCTGCTGAGTACGAGCAGCGTTTTTATTTCGGGGATTTTATACATTCATTACATAGAGCCATATTTTCGCGCTTGCGCGACGAGTGGGAATTGGTCCCAAATAATAAGCTTCGTGAATGTAAATCCGCCCCTTTTAACTGGTCGACTTCTTCTCGCGCTGTTCGTCGCGAAGAAGTCATTTTAGCTCGTCTTAGAATTGGGCATTGCCGTTTTAGTCATTCTCACCTTTTTAATGGTCAACCCGCTCCAGCTTGCCCCTACTGTGACCACCCCTTTACAGTGCGTCATATTTTAATTGAATGCCGTCATCTGGCAGTTTTTAGAAATAGCCTAGGGTTGCCCTCCTCTATTGAGGAGTTACTCGTAGTTGATGTGGTTGCTGTTGAGCGTGTGCTCCGTTTTATCCGTATTTGTGGTTTTTGGAGCAAGGTGTGAGATTTTATCTTTTACCATTGACGGCATTTTTTGACTCTTTTAAGACTATTGTTTTTTCAGCTTTTGCTGAATCGTGTTAACTAGTCTTTAATTGTTGTTTTGCACATTACCCTTGTTCTTTGTTTTGGGGTTTTATTGTTACCATTTTAATCTTTTATAAGACTGGTTTGTTTTCAGATCTTGCTGATTTGTTTTCCTACCTATCTTTGTCTGTTGACCATATTGGCCTGTGTGGGCTTTGGGGTTTGATTGCTGTTTTTAGTCCATTACAGGACTGTTATGTTTTTTCGCTCTTGCGACTAAGTTTTAGTAACCACCTTATATCTGTGGCGCCTTATACCCTTGTTATTTGTTTTTTGGGTATACATTTTATTGCACCAGTACTACTGTCCGTTCATTAAGCGCGGGATTTGCGTTTTCTGACATAGTACTTGATGTGTTTGGGCGCTAATGACCACAGCAGTTTTGCGCCCTTAAGCAATAATCCTCCTCCTCCTCCGAAATAAAAACTCTGCTCGTACTCAGCAGGGTCTAAAAGAGCGGATTTTGCTGCAACATCTGCGGCTTCATTACCTGGGAATCCGACGTGCCCAGGCACCCATAGGAGTGTTACCCTGACGCCAGCGTCGAAAAGGGTTAACACTACATTCTGGACCATCTGCACAAGAGGGTGGAGGTTGTACAGATTTCTAAAACTTAAAACGGCACTCAAAGAGTCGGAACATATAACATTGTTCCCTAGCTCCTGATCAGAAATTAATAAAACCGCCCGATAGATAGCATAAAGCTCCGCCATAAAAATATATGTCGCAACGTTAAGACCATACGTAAAACTTGCCCCATTAAAAACAAAAGCACATTCTACACCTGTGTCACATTTCGAACCGTCGGTATAGATAAAATTCCAGTCATTAAAAGAGGACTTGATCTCGCTAAAATAACAACGAATAATATGTGCTGCGGTGAAAGATTTTGGACAGGACGTAAGCCCAAGATCAACGGGGGCCTCTGCTGATAGCCAAGGGGGAGAAGAAGTTTCCCCGGCTAAGAAGAAAGCAGGTAACTCGACTTCCAACGTCCGTAAAATCTCCCGAAAACGAAAGCCAGCAGGCTTAGGAGAAAAAGACCGAGCTGCATAAAAACGATCAAAAGACACATTAAAAAACGGCCCATTCGTGGGATGAAGAGGTTACGCAGCTAAGCGACAGCCGTAAGCAGAAAGTAAAACATTCCTACGATAAAACAACGGAGGTTCTCCAGACTCCGCACATAAACTCAACACAGGACAGGTGGGGAATGTTCCAATGCCAACACGGATACCCCGGTGATGAATCGGGTTAAGGCGACCAAGCACAGAAGGTCGCGCTGAGCCGTAAAGCACACAGCCATTATCCACTTTCGATCGGATAAGTGAGCGATAAAAACGTAAAAGAACAGTCCGGTCAGCTCCCCAAGATGCGCCACTTAAAACGCGTAAAATACTAAGAGAACGTTCACACTTGCCTCTGAGTTGCGCTATATGCGAAGACCAGCATAATTTCCTATCAAACACCAAGCCAAGGAACCTAACTTCGTCTGCGAAAGAGAGTGGGTCTGGGCCAAGATGGAGCGAAGTTGGAGGATACTCCTTGTGGCGCCAGAAGTTCATGCAGACGGGTCTTCTCTGCGGAGAAACGGAACCCGTGATTGACACTCCAAGCGTAAAGGCGGTCGAGACAGCATTGGAGGCGACGTTTCAAGAGACAAGTTCTCCGAGAGGAAAGATAGATAGCAAAATCGTCTACAAACAACGATGATTGTATTCCTGGTGGTAAACACTCGGTGATAGAGTTAATAGCAATGGCAAACAGTGTGCAACTAAGTATCGAGCCCTGAGGTACACCGTTCTCTGGAATAAAACTAGATGATAAAACTGATCCCACGCGAACATTAAAAACCCGGTCCTTCATAAATTCCTGAATAAAAACTGACATGCGCCCACGTATGTTCCAATCGTGAAGCGTTCGGAGGATACCGCCTCTCCAGCAAGTGGCAATAACACGCCATTTTTAATCGCGTGGGACTCGGTGGTTTTGATGGAGCAGGCACATCCTGCTCCATCACATCCTCAGATGGAGGGCTTTCCCCCTGAGAAGAATCAACCGATTCTAAAATCTGAAATCGGTTGGAGGTGGAGAGAGGCGGTGACGGCAACCGCCTAGCGTGCTTGCTCCCGTATGTATAATGGGAGCTCGACTTCCGAGGAGGAGAAAAGCTCGATTTCTGCTTCGTATTACTCGTAATGGATGATTTAAGGAAGTCAGTTCGGATGTAAGCGGTCTTAAACTTAATAGATGGAGCATCAAAAACAATAGGCTTTGGCTTCTCAGTAGAACGGTACGCGGAAGTTGGCGCACAAGGCACCCGAGTAAAAACAAAATCGCAAATCTGCGTGCTAATAGTGCGCTTCTGGACCGCAGAGGAAGCCACAGCGCTGTATCACCCGGTTTTAGGCATCACGTGTATGCGAGATTGGAATCGCTGCCGCGCTTCACTGAATGTAAGTTTCTCTTTAACCCTGATCTCCTGGATAGAGCGTTCATCGCGGAAACGAGGACAATCGCGGGACGAAGCCGGATGGTCACCTGGACAGTTTACGCGGACAGGGGCAGTTGCACAAGCCCCCTCATGACTTTCAGTACCACAGGTTGCACAGATTGACTTTGCACTCTTGCACGACACGCGAGTGTGGCCAAAACGTTGGCATTGGAAGCATCGCATGGGACTGGGAATATATGGGCGAACCTCAATTGCCTCATATCCAGCTTTGATCCTTTGCGGTAACTCAACCCGGTTGAAGGTGAGGAAGAGAGTACGGGTGGGCTGTGCTCCACCTTCATTCCTAACCTGTACACGATAGACCGATATGATTCCCTGGTCTTCCAGACAACTCTGGATTTCCGAGTCGGACATACCGTCTAACACAGTCGTAGTAATAACTCCTCGCGACGAATTTAAAGTTTTATGTGGCTCTACACGGATCGGATACCCGTGGAGAATCGTCGCCTTGAGCAATGTGTTAGTTTGCGCTATTCCAAGTGTCTCTACCAAAAGAGAACAATTACGGAGAGGTGTACATGTCTTCACTGGTACAGAAATACCATCAATACCCTTGTGAGACTGACCATCCTCCGTACGACTAATTACCAAGTAGCGAGCAAATGGCTGCTCGGTCACTTCCTTTACATCCACTCTTTTGCGTTTAATATGAAAATTATTTTCATGTACCATAGCGCATTCATTCTCCACCATTACACCTGTCTCCGCCACCCCGGCTTAGGTTAGTTGCCCTGGCCTGGAACAAGTAACCTCAGGGTCACACCTTCCTGGATATAGACAAAGGGACCCAATCGCCTACAGGAAGTTTACAGCGCGTGTAATGGCCCCTCACCGGGCCTGGCCTTTACCAGGGTATACGCTCTTGCCCTACATGATGACCCAGTGCTGGGAGTCACGCCATTACCCAGTCACCTTTGAACCTATCAAACACGGGGGCATCCTTCAGACTAAAAGCAGGGAGGTATAAAAGATAAAAGTAAAATGGAGACGAAATAAAAAGGAGTCAAACGCGTCCCTTGGGGAGCAGCTCGGGTGCCTCACGGTCGCTACGCCCCGTACCCAAAAAATTGGGCCCCTGAGGGGCAGATACAAACTGATTGCCACTCTTGCTACTACAGTTATTTCTCTTACTGTTACCTTTAGGACTGGTTCCTGTCACCAATGCCTCAGAACTTAAACTTCTCATAGTTAATAATAAAACTCTTATGCCCACTCGCTCCTCCCTAGCGAATTCCTTGGTTCCTTCTAGAATATTATTGGATCAAACTAGTGCATGATCTATTTTAAGATTGCTTTATTTCGTCGGATTTTTAAACATGAAGATTTGTTGAACATTGTGGGTTTTACCAGGAAATATTTCTTATTCCCACGCTAAGGAAAAATTACATCCACCCTTTTACTAGATTCTCGATATATATCACGTTTCTAGCCATGTACGCGGTCTCCTTTGAAATAGCTAAATCTTGATTTCTGTGAAAACGCGTGTTTCTGTAAGCGGTATTTTATTTTGACTGCAAGTACCGTTTCCAATTGAATGCATATTCCTAGCGGTTTAGACGACATATGGCGCCTGGGACCAGCGAGTGTCCGAGAGTTTAAAAGAGTAATGCATAACAAAAGGACTCTCGGGTAAAGCTAATATCACCCGACAAAGGACAGCATTTCCTTTCCCTTTATAAAAGGTTAACAAACATGTGGTATCACAGAAATATAACCTAGATATTACTTACTAGTAAAAAGATATATTTACATACATATACTAATACACATAATATTTGGGTCCTCCTTTTAATTGTAATATTGATACCCTTGATTATCTGAAATAAGATACAATTGTTATTATAGAAGTCATCAGAAGCAAGTATAATTAAATAGCAAATTTTGAGACAACATTTCCTGCTTCATTGTTTACCATTATTGCAATAATAGATTCTTTAGCAGGGAAGTATTCTCAGTCTCCACGTTTCTATTACGATACAGTAGGAGAAGCGCAATTGTTTTAACACAGAATGGAACTTGGTAACCTATATGGATCTAAACAAAGGTTAATCAAGGATTTAATATGCTAGAATAGTGAACAAATTTTGTAATAAGCACGTTAATTCAAGTGCCTATAAGGACACAAGCTGCGTCCCGCCCAAAATGAAAGATTAAGCAACTCGACGAATATTGCGAATTATTAAAAGCAGTAACAGAAGCAAACAGGACAGAGATAAATAGGACACGAGACCTAATAAATTTTATAGGGGAATTATTAAGATCTTTTTGACATTTTAGATGAAGACGCAATTTTGTATATAGATAGGATAAATCAATTAGAAAAGGAACGATTTGATGTTTTGAAATGACCTAAGGAACAAACGACGATTGTCAAGTAAACTTTAAGTACTATGACTAGCACAATAAAATAAGGTAATAAGAATAAAAACGTTCTCTCAGTAAGTATAACAAAGATCGCGAAACACATAAGGCAAGGTTATAAGTTTTAAAAATATTATTCAAGCCACATTATCCGCGGCGAAGATGCAAGGCCAAGCTCTTCGTCTAGATCACGATATAGTGGAAATAATCTTATATTTAGGCAAATATTCTCCACACAACTAACACATTTACATGATAATTGTGAGTCTTAGCTATTAAAACCCATCAGAACGATACCGCTCAGTTGTAACTAAAAATTGAAGATACAGGAAAAGAAACATTGGGAGAGTTTTGTAAATAATGTGGTAATAAGATATAAAATAATGTCCCACACCCCGTTAGGACAAATAATTCAAATCAGGGCTTCATACCTACATTATATTTAGAATCTGACTGCTGTGAAACCCAGGAAGGGATGATAAATTTCAAGGAGTAGCAATTAGATACTCTTCTTCAAAATATTATGGAACACATGGACGACTTGAGGTACTTGACATAAAAATTATAACAATAGAAAAAACCTCAGCCTTTCAGCAACCGAACAAAATGGTTATTAAAGTCTAGAAATTTTCCTTATCAGGAGAAAAAAATCCTTCGTAGGAATCATATCCGAGAGCCAGTAGAGGACACCGACCTGTCAAGCAGCCATCTCTTTAAACCTTAACAGGCAAGACAATGCTCCGACTTGTATTTTCCAACATACGAATCTAGTGAATAGGATATTAGGAAAACATTTTGAAGGCATACAATACTAATAATCCTATGAAAACGATGCCAAGCCTAGCATTGGTGACGGATAATGAAGATAGACTTGATTTGGCTATATAAATAATTCTTTGCTCCATTTTTGAGCGTTCTTTAAGTTTTCTGCCAAGTCTCATTCTGTCAAGTGTCGAGATTCTACGCAATCTATTCACATTAGGCATTCTGAGCATTCTAGTCCCATTCCACTGGAATCTTACTCATTCTACTCAGTTCGACTTCCAGTCGGGTTTCATTAGAGTTCAGCTCAAGTTTCAAGGCATGTAGCATTCAAGTTTCAAGTTGCGAGTTCAACTAAAGTTTAAACATTCATGCATTCAACTTTCAGCACTTGCTAGTCAAAGAGTTAATCGCTATTCGCCGCAACTTCAACTGAAGCGGACAACGTTTGACAAGTATTGCATAGAAGTCAATGTGGTTTTACTTAATAAGATTTAAGTCGTGTCCTTGCTCGTGACCGTTGTATTCTCATCAGCAGCCTAAGCGATGAAGTTCAATTTCAAGCATGAAAAGGGTCTATAGAGAATAAATTGCAATTTCATCATGCGTCATCTTTTACACCTCGTTAATTTCCATCTTATCTCCGTTCAGCCCATCAGAAAAACAGCGATAAACCCGTGAGATGGAGTCTCAAAGGACATGTTTGTGTTTGCCGGGAACCTCTTACGCCACCAGCAAACACCGTCAAACTTGGGCCCCCAACGTAGGGCCATTTATATCTAAGCCGACCATATCGTCAACATAACCCCCTCAAATGTTATTGATGTTGCTGGTCATGTTGTAAAGCAGTATACCCAAATATTAGTACATAGTGGAGGAATAATAACCCTTGCACCACTATTATTATTAAGAATAAGATAAAAAATAAGGTACATAGTGCAAATGAGGATATCCCAGCCGCAATGCCAAGCCGTAGCTCTCACCTGGAGCAAGATCTCACAGAAAAACCCGAGTGTGTAACTTTAAATTCAAGAAAGAACCTTTGGGAACACCTGTAGATCCAAATTAAATAATGCTGTAAAGTATTCAAATAAAATATTGATGTAATGTATCCAAATAAAAATTATGTAATATATCCAAATAAAATATTGAAGTAATGAATCCAAATAAATTAATGGTATAATGTATCGAAAAATAATCATGAAATGTCAATATATGGTAATATGATGTAATAATTTAAAGAAAAGAGTATGTACAGGTGATGATATGGCATAAAGTATTCAATAAGGTATACATATGATATGAATGAACATTTTTAAAAAATATATTAACATAATGTGCTAATGTGCTGAATTTGCAAGTTTATATGTACTTTACCAACACAAATAAAATATCTTTTACTGAGGAAAAAGATCACTAATATCTTTTTCCACTTTTAGGAAGGAGGTGTCACATACACCATACGCTACTGACACCAGTGCTTCATCTAAGCATGTACATTTTCTGCAATATTTTCAAGGAAGTAAAGGAACCCTTTGATTTGTTAATGCTTTTAGCATGTTTTCCAACTAATTTCCCTCAAAACCCCAGGGCATCTTTTTTTAATTCGGCCTTTAGCAGTTCCACATTTTGTACGTTTCGTTGCAATCCAATTTTCAGTCATGTTTTTTATTCCAGTGTATACTTTTATTGCTCCGTAAGATATATTTACAACTTCAAGTGTTTTAGAAGGAAACAGAGACGAAATCTGATCTCCTTGTTCTTTAGGTCCGTCTCACAACGAACAGAAATAACTAATTTAGTCGACATATTTTATAGGATAATTTCATCGCTTTCTCACAGCCACACATGAATGTCCAGATCTAGCTACTGCCTTCAAATTTATGAGCGTCTGGCAAATAAAACCAGACTCCCTTCTTTGTCTACATAATCCTTTATCACCTTGATACTTAAGTATTATATCCTGAATCCTTTTCTTGAGACTTTGAAACTTTTCAGAAAAGTTTTTCATTGCCCTTATTATTTGCTTTATAATTTCTTACATTATGCTACTATAAAGGAACTCTAATTAAAAGGAAGTCGACGTTGAGTTTCAACATTTAAGTGACCAACCTGTCCAAGCAACCTTTGACTTACCTTTGGACATCTGAACGTCCCTTGGCTTACGCTCTGCCTCCTCGGGCAAAGTCGCCAGCAGACGACACCCACAGGACACTACACATCTCCTTTACGTTACTGTTGTAAGACGCTCACCGAAAGAAACACAAATTTTATATCCGATAGGAATATGCTGGAAACGTATTCTCCTAGACATTTAAGAACATGTTTCTCAAAACGCCGGGAAATGTGGCATAATTACCGCAGATATAAGTATGCATTGGAGGTTTATGAGTTCGCAGGTTGCGCGGAATTTGAACTGTGGTCTTTTCCAATAGAACCTGTCATCAAAACCATTCGTACACAAAGCACAGCTGCGATTATGCAGTTCTAAGTCACTTCCTAACCGCAAATGATGATATGTGTGATTCATAGTGGAAGATATGTATTATTATTATTATTATTATTATTATTATTATTATTATTATTATTATTATTATTATTATTATTAATTGAATTACAATGGGATACTTAATTATTATTCATATTATTAATACTATATCATAATACGAATTACCAGTAATATAAGCAATAAACATACGTCGGTTATACAGATGTGAATATTAGTAAACCATTACACTTGCCTCGTACGCAGTGACAGTGCTAGCAATATCAGAAAAAGAGTTATAAATAAAACAAGTGAAAACGGAAATAGGTAATCCTAGTTAGTGTAATGATAAAACAGTAGAAGTCTTGTACCAGCGGCTTTGGCCATTCCTAAATCTGTCATTTATGTTGCCTATTTTTAAAAAGTGCATGGCAATTCAGTGACAGCCGGTATATTGAATTTTGCTTCATTTTTTTCAAAATTTATCCTACAATATTATTAAAACTTATGGAGTTAAGGGGAAATAAGCATACAAATATTACTTTATTGAACCCTACAATTAGTAAAGGAAATATATTCAATCCTAGAAATGAAGATAATTTTTTTGTCATTGTTTTGCAATCTTATGTGAAACGACTCAAATGCAGCGGATCTGATAGCCTCGAGTATTAACCGTACAAAACAATACGACACTGGTTGAATGTTAACATGTTAAAGGCTGTTACATGAGGCTAGTAGCGGTTGAGAGATGATCAATTAGTACTCTGTTTAAAAGGATAGTAGCTTAAGATGCTGAAAATCGTACACCTAACGTCACCTATGTGACAATAAATATATGAACTCCAAACCATAATCGTTGTTTTCAAGACAATGGTGAAATTTGCTGGTAAATGAGGAGTTTTTCTCAATCTTGCGCTCGTGACTAATGCAGCCGAATGCCCTAAAACCACACCATTACCCTTTAAAACCAAACGAACTCCATTAATAAGTACAGGTAAGCTATCTTTATTGGTTTCCCTAAAGGATTGAACTTTCTTCATCATCTAGTCTAGGTTTGGCTCTATTGAGCAAAAGTAGGGAATAGTGACTATGATTTTTTCACTTATGTGGCATGAACAAGGGCCAGGACAGTCCAATCTGCTTTTTGAGATGATCAACAGTAATCAACTGCAAATATATTTAACAACCAAATATATACTTATATAACGAACTTTATATTTTATACAGCAAATGTAAAGGATAATATACCTGGAGTTTCAAAATTTAATACCGAAATTTCTAGGAGTAATAGAATATACGAAAACAAAAGTGTTTTTAATAGCGTTTAACGCCCGTTTTTATTACTGGGGCAACACAGGCGGTGGACACTGATGATACATGAAACGAAATGATATAATAGGAACGGATTTTTTAAGAAAGGAAACGTTCCAGGCCTAGGTTTAGGGTACCTCTCCAGGTATTTGCATTTATGAGGACTGAGGAAAACCTGAAAAAACCTCAGCCAGGGAGGACGGTCCTGGCGGAATTTCAACCTCTCCCTCTCAACGACCTCGGTCACCAGTGGCGGTACAAAGGTGTTTGTTAAGTAGCCATAGATTGCAAATTAATATCAAACCGAAAAAAATATTACTAATATCAAAAACATTACAGAAATTTGAGATGTATTTTACCATAAATGAGCATTACAGTTATTGCTAACTGATTATAACAGTCGTTATTCAAACCCATCAATGCGCATAATCCGTTAAACCTGCCATGAATTTTCGACGGCAAGAATTACCTGCGATTACTGGAAGACACATTACCTCCATTGGTGCTCAAGAACGCTCCCCGTGACAACATGGATAGCATGTGCATTAACACAATGGTGCACCTCCTACCTCTCCATTACAGTTTGAACGCATTGGGTAAGAAGTTGGCCGCGGCAGACTCATTGAATGACCTGTTCATTCGCCCCTTCTCTTGATGTGTGCGGCACTTGATCAGCCTGGAGTACGAGATGCCATGGAATCAGAGAAACTCTTAGCTCGGCTACGCGCAGCTCTTACCTCTGTAAGCACAATGATTGGATTCCTTGAATATGCAAGAAGACACGTCATTTTAGAGCATGTATTGAAGTAAGAGGTTGCACTTTCGATCAACTTTGTTTAAAAGTATTGTATAAAATGGTGAAATGAAATCATTTCTTTCTAAATTAACATTTGGAACCCTTTATCATCTTATCCTTCCCAGGTTCATTATTCGCTGAATTTTATGTCTATGGGTACTTAACGAAAACTTTGTTTTACATTCTTTTCTTATTCCTGGAATAATCCCAATATTATTGGATATAGAATCACCCGGTAATACCGGCAAAAGTATCAACAAATTGATATAATAATGTCAAAATTTGAGCTATCATAAAATAAATAAATAAATATGAAATTAAATTACACATCCAAAATTATTAATAACAATAAAGGTTCCAAACAAACAATTCTCTTTGACAAGCGATATCCGTACACGGAGTGAGGCTGACTGTCGAAGTATCCTTCTCCGCCGCTGTCCATGTTCAATGTAGCACAGAGTAGTGCTGTAAGCTGAAATGTGTAAGTGTAGAATATCATCCAAGCTCAATCCTCTTTGACAAGCGATATCGGTACCATGAATGAGGCTGAGATGTCGAGGTATCCTTCTCCGCCGGTGTCAATGTTCAATGTGGTGCAGAGTAGTGCTGTGAGCTGAAATGTGTAAGTGTAGAATATCATCCAAGCTCGGGATCCATTGCCTGAGTTTCGGCAATATCCAGAATCACAGCATTCTCTTTCAAAATATCCCATTTGCCTATACTGTAGGTATCTGATGCTCTACAGTTTGGCCTAAAATGTTAGGTTTATCCATAGAAAGTGTATCTTTATTTAAGCCTTCGCAGACTCTAGATATCCAATCATATTCAACAAGTGATTTTTAATAGTGTTTAATGCCCTTTTTACTACTGAGGCATCACAGGCGGGCCAAGTGAATGAAATAGTCTAACAATCTTAAGTCTCATTAAGCCAGAATATTTGCTCTTTACCTCTTATTGTGAAATCATTTGATACAATTCTGATATTCTGTAAACCTCATTTGTTGACCTAAAATTGTCCTAAGTTCAACCCTATACTGGTATTCGGCATATGTCATACCTACCATACAGTAATGCGTAACTTATCTGTAAGCATATTCCAATTACTAGCACCAATATGTGGTATTTGCTGGATCTCTTTGCAGATATTTGGCATGCACTATAATTTTAACCAGAGAACCTTATATTTTAACATCACATTAACCGATCCCTAAGCTTCTTTGCCATCAAGAGGCGAAGTTTTCTCTGCCCACCCGAAATTGCTTCTCGACCCATTAAAAGAATCCAATAAGGTGTCCTTATTATTTAATTTCGTAGGTGAAAAATCAGTGCTAAATTCCAGATCGTACGTGATATAGAAACCGTAATACTGTCCAAGTAATTTGGTCCATTTAGTACGCGCCATATGATATAAAAAATGTATTCTTAGATTCCAGTTGTTATTCCATTATTTTGCTCCAATTCCAATTAATTTAAATTCCCAGTATTTGGTACCAAGTACAATGAGGAAAAATATCTAACCGTATTATAAAATTAGGGACTGAGTTCCGTGGAAACGCCCAAAATCTCGAAACTTTTTATAACCAAGGTAGGATTTAATTACATATCAGACAGATATATCGACATAACAAATAAATATGTTGTATAATAATTTAAAATTAGGGTTTTTATTCTTTTAAAGCTTGATTAATCAACAAAATGTATTAAAATTAATATCACGAAACCGAAACTTTCAATTGAGAAACAACTGAATGAAGAGAAAGAAGTGCATCCAATTGTAGAAATAGCTCAATAAATATAAATTGAACTATTAATCCGCATCGGTTGCATGAGAAAAGTTGAAATCTTGACTACACGAACTTTTTTAAAATCATTCTTGCAGTCACAGTCAAGTTTAATAATTATTAGCTTTCACGTTAAAATATCATGCTTTAATTAAATAATTAGAGGCTGAGCTCATAAAATAAAAGATAATTATATCAATATTTACCATCACATATTTTCTTCTATGTTTTCATAATAAATAACAAATAACGAAAGACTGAAAACTCATCCATGATTGATTGAAAGTAAAGATAGATTGCAAATTAGAAGTCCATGAAATTATATATGGCCAATGCTTGATAAGTGATGTAGCTAAAACCAATTAGAAAATGCAAGGCTATTGAATGACTCTCAATGTGTATTTTGGTGAAATAAAAAGTTAAGAAAACAGATTGCAAATATAATTACTTTACGTACTACAGGGTTATCTGGTTGGCAATTAATAAAGTAAAGATTCAAAAATAAAATTTAACGTGATAAAATGTGTTAAGAAATATTTTGATAAAAATAAAAATTGAAGAAAAGACCGTCAAGAATAAGTTCATTAAATTAGATATTATGTAGGCGTAGCTAGTGAGCTGAATGCATTTGGGTGAACTAAATTCTAATAAATTTCATGTAATATATGTAATATATGTAATATATACTGCTATTAAGGATTAATGTCAAAAGTAAATACGGTAAATTGACTAGAATAAAGAAAAGTTTATTAAACTGCAATTTTTTTTAATAATCATCTTGTAATTAGCATCAGTATTGGGCTAATATAAGAATAGATTATAAGGAGACTAACGTGCAGAAACACCCAGGGTATATTGTATATTATGGATACTTGCATGCTGGGAAATAATTAAAAAAAGAACAATGTAAGATGGTATAGCAATGGCGCTGATATGCGAGTAAAGGTATAAAGTGTAACGCGAGTGACATAACCAGTGAAGTACAGTGAGAAAAAATGTAGTGAGCCATGCTTAGTGCAGACAGATATGCAATGATAAAAGATAAAATACAATGCGTATCAGCTGTATAAATAACACCACAAACATTTAAAAATATATTTTCAAATTTTGTATGTAAAAGCTTAAACTGAAATTTAAGTGTATAATTCAAAAGGCAAAATAACACTCATATCAGAGCCAAGAACAATAAAACATTGAACAATAGGTTCTGAGTGCAAATAAGCGTGTTATAGATAGGAAATAAATTCGATTCAAGTGTGTAAATATAGTATTAAGAACAATAAGAATATAACTCTGCAATGGTCAGACAATAGCGATCTCACGGGACTATGTAATCATATTGTCTTGTGCTACCACAACAAAATCCAATTACAGGGGCATTTGCAGCCGAAAATAAGGCTACCTTTATTAAATTAATAACTTGAGGGTGCAGAGTTATATTTATAAAAGTATTGATTTGTTAAGGATATTTATTATGTATGTGCTATAATGAAATAATTTAGAGATAGGTTTAACAGGAATTGATATAATTTAAGACTTTTACTTTATATGTATGTCATTAGGCATGTAACTGTAATTTACAGAAGGGCTTTGTATACATTTAGGTAAAAGATGTGAGAAAGAGACAGAAATATGTACGTGACTGACAGCTCGTCCGCTGACCCTTCCTTAGTGTGAAATACAAGAGGGTAAACGATGCCTTTGTCAGGTCACGAAAATGTCTGCCCATGTGAATACTTAGAAGAAGTTTGCAGTAAGAAAACCATATGGCCGTTACGGAACAGAATTTGAACAAAATAAAATATAGCAATAATATTGAAAGGGTATGAAAATGTCAGAACAGAGACGAAAATATTTTATTACATGCAAGCCGGCGGGTACAAAATATTATGCCACCTATACAAGCACAAGTTGGCTAAAGTAAATCCGGAAAATTCGTGCATTATCTCTGAGAGCATTTGGCAATCTATAACTAAGGAAGGAAGAAGATGTTACTTTAGAAATCAGCATGTAAGGAAAGGACCCAAATTTATGACTGGCTGTTCTTGGAAAATTCAGGTTTGTGGGAAGATATTGTAGATCAGAAGGGGCAAAATAAATTTAGCCAATGGGGATCAAATTAAAATCAACGAATGAGAATAATTTAGCGATAGAATAAATATTTTAAAATAGCCAATGGTGAACATATAACTCGGGAATAGGATAATAAACGAGGGAATTTAATTTAGCGAGAGGCGTGGCGATGTTATAGAAAATTGGAGAACAGGATCAGACGTTGGTCATACTAGGTTATTCTTGATTATTATTCTGGATTGTTTTATTTTGAAGTTTTCAGGCGCTCGCGGGAGGAAGCATTGGTAACAGAAGTTTAGGAGTCGCGAGAGTAACTGTAGTAACAGCAGTACGATAGTATCAAAGTGGTAATTAGTCAGAATCTGCATCAGTTATCAGTTATTCAGTGTCATAGCAGAATAGTTAAACCGTCGCAAAGAGTCAAAGTAAATCGTTCGGTCAGTGAGATTCAGTCAGTGCAACGTAATGGTAAGAATAGTCACAATTGTGTCAAAGTGAATAAATACGCGAGTGAATACAGCGAACTGTATTCCGACGAAGCCCAGTATCTTACAGAACCTTCCAAATTGACTAATAAATCAAATATCCAACCACAACTAAACTTCATTATTACAGTGAACAATCTCCTTGCTCCCTGATGACTTTAAGTTACTAAAAACAGTCCAAAATTCCCCTGAGATCCCTTTCCTCTGCATTGGAACCAGAGATTTAGGAAGCATCGAACTCATGACTCCGAGAGCCGAGGCAAGACAAGAAGAGCATCCAGTTGTCTGATTAAAATAACAATCAACCACCCATGCAATAATCCCGTTCCAAGGAACACAAATGAGGGGCTTGGCTTATTTCCCAAGTGGTGATAGAATACTTCCTGCTTGAAGTGTGCGCGCCATCATTTTTCTCGCTGAACGAATGTCATTCCCATGCTTCAGATGGGTGTCCTATTATCAAGAATACTTATTCCAACTTTCCTATATTGAAGTTATTGTATGTTCATGACTCATTGAAAAAAGAACTCAACCACAATGATGAAATTTGTATTAATTTTCATAATACAAAGCATTCTCCATAAATGTTCATGCTTTTCAGCTTTGCTTGTAATCTGAGGAGTCAGAGATCGATAAAGTTGGCAAATAACAGCTAGAAATTGTACGTTCTTGTCCAGACCATTTGATGATTACGATAAATTAATCATTGCATGAGACTTAAAATGAAGCAGTAACACAAGGGTCATGCATCAATGCTCTTATTTTAATGTGAATAGTTATTATTTCACCTGGCCCCATAGTTCCTCATATATGATATTATCAAAAAATCGAGATTAATCAAGGCGGTAGTTTTATTTTTATGTTCAACTCCGTAATAACACAGTCATTCAATGCCGCAAGTGCGTGATGAATGACAGAGCCTGGATTAAGTGTGAACTGCACATAACTAGTAATATGTGACATTAATGTTTTCATTTCATATCTTCGATCATAATTGTTTAGTGGCAACCATACTTGCCTCGTAGACCGAAGATTACGGGTTTAATCCAGGTCAGGGTTGATGGATTTTTCGAACTTAAAATTCCTAGGTACTTCCTTGGGAAGGGAAGTAAAGTCGTGGGTCCAATGTAGTAGATTTACGGCATACAAAAGAACCTCAAGCCTGAAAGAAGAGGTCTCTAAGAAGAATTTGTGAGCCGTTTCATGCCCTGAATTGAGTGGGGTGCTGACGATCTGAGAAGTTAAAGATCTTCCATAAATAAGCTAAATAAATAAACATCATCATATCACGTTACATTACCGGAAGTATTGCATAATCATTGGTATGTAATTGACACCACATATTCTATGATAAATCTTCTTATATTTCAAGGTTAGGCTATAAGTCTGTACTAATCAAAGCGCATCTTTCAATTTTATCATAGAAGACGGTCATTGGTTTGTATTATAATGCTTGCCCCGTTGAATCCATTGTAATTTGGCACATATTTAGTTGTTTAGCAACTCATATATTTTAGCTCTACTCTAACATCGAAATTGCGGTTTTGATCTCTTAATGTATATTCCGGAATTATTCTTAGGAATCGCATTTATGAAAATTTTCTTTTTCTATTTCCAAGTGTATTTAGTGTACAATTTTTGCGTCCATATAGTAGGAATGGAACTGCCAGAACCTTGTACAATCTCATCATTTTATCCTTTTTAGTTTTATTTCATAGTTTCCTTTGAATATTATCACAACTGTGCTCAAAATTTGGGAGCTTATCTATGCCAAATTATCGGTGCTATTTATTCTACGTTATAAAGACGATGATTCCTCATGGTGACTGATTCAGAGGTAAACTGAACCTCAAGGTCGCGTAGCACTCTCCCAGCTAGGCATTAATTTCATTTGTTCTTCTATCTGTCAAAGTGGAACAACCAATGCGCCTTTTTATTTTTTTCGCTGTCAAAGAGTAAATGAAATAACCAGCAAACAGGAGCATTTGATAGGAATTTATTTGGAATTCTATCTCTTGACGGAATAATGCTCTATCTCTCCTTACCCGCTCCCCCAGAAGCATAAATATTTATTATTTCGGTTTTTCCATACTCATTAGAGCTGATACGACTAAATTGCTAGTAAAAATCGCGGGAAGGAATGCCACGTCCAAATAATTGCTGTATTAATGCTTTATAGATCTAAAATAATTGATTACCACAGTCGTAGAAGAAGTCGAAATTGTATAATTATTTAAGGAAACAAATATATATATACAATTGTTAGTAAGAAATGCCTTAAATGTTTTTTCGACCACCTGCCGCAATTCACTAACATTCTACGAAACCTGCCTTCAATGGCATACACTTTAATTACAGAGTAGTAGGAATATAAGCTGAATGTATGTTAATCATTTTATACAAATTGCTGTTGTAGAGAAAGATACCAGCAGTACCAAATGGGTCATCTTTCGTCAGTTTATTTGAACGTGGCATCACATTCTGTTTATCAATGGCAGGTGTCTTACCTAAGTTCAGTACTTTAAACTACATGTGGTAGGAATGCATCAAGAAGTGAGCATTTTTGCTGGTTCATTCAGTGGATGCAAATGTTAAATGATTGCAAAGGGTCTGATTTTTTTTTTATTTAAAGACGCTCTTTAACATTTCAGGTCATCAGCGTTTTTTTATTTCTGACATTTACGGCTGTAGCCATTACGACCGACATCGGTTCCGTTAAGGTATTTTCTAATTTTGCTGGGTTTGATGTCCGAATAGCTGAAATGCTGAAATAATGCTCAACAAAAGAGTAATTTTACGCCATAATTCTGATTTCAGATACATTAGGCTATTTGCCTTGCGTTAAAGCGATACACTGTGTATATTTAGGCTACTTCCTATTATCCGCCCTCACATCGAATAATTCAATCTCAAAAGTATAGGGCACAACTCACGTAAGACGTGTTGTGTTTTCCAATATTTATTCCCCGTGATTTCTGCGTCCATGTTTTCCGGCCTGTATGAAGCTGCTAGAGGCACTCAGAGCCTCGCTAAATACCTCGAACTATTTCTGGCTTTAAAGATCCACATCGGATACTAATAGAAGAATATCAAACACAAAAATAAATGGTGTATGGATTTCGAATTAGTCTATACCAATTTATAAAAACGAAGGCAAACTAAAATTTAATAGAGTTTAGAATGGAATTCATTAAAGTTCCTTTCTGAACATAAACATTTTCCATAAATAACGCAAAAAATTTAATAGCCCTTTGTCTATTCTAGTTTGATTCTTGAGAACGTATTCTTATTTCTTAATTTAGAAAAAAATAAATAAATATATAGGTGTTTTGCACCGCTAAATTCATATAAGTTTAAAATTACACAATATGCTTAAAATTTATTTCTAAAGTATTTCCAAAGGAAATTCACTGTTGATTCACTTAATTGTTCTGCACATCAAAACATTAAATATGTTAAATGTTATTTATTTTTGCTTCTCAGCGCCATGGCTCAGGAAGTACATATTTATTTTTCAATTTCTGGTCCTGCCATTGAGTTAAGGATTATTTTTAGCTGAGTTTTCTTTTGCCTGAAAAAATAAATAACATGTAACAGCCGCCGAAGCACTTTGGGCTCATTTAGCCCAGCATATCGTACCAAAGACCTATGACAATCCGAACTTACGATAAATATTTATAAATGTTTGCGTTTTTTTCAATTCAAAATGTCGTTTGACTTATTAAAATTATAATCTCTTTCGTAATTGTTTATTTTATTTAATATAGCTCATGTTTGCTATATAAATAATTCATTCCTCTCTTTCATAAGTTCCATTTTAATGGTTCAGGAAAGCTGTTTTCTACATTTCGTTATTTATTAAACGAGTGCCACACTCAGAAGTTTAAATAAGTTAGCTCACTTATATGAAATTATTTGACGGAAAGTAAAGCCGAATTTGTTACCAACTCAGTCAAGCATCCTTGAAGCAGGGGTATAGCTCAGGGGTTGTGAATCTAGTTTCTCCATATTTGTTTTAATGACCTTAATATACATCTAAGCTACTTATTCCTTTGTTGTTTGAGTTATATCCCATATACAATTAAAGATTTGTTTTTGAAAGTGAATGTTATGCCAAATTGTTTCAATAATGAGCAGTATTGAATGGTAAATGAACTACAAATAAATCAGCTGCCAGGGTATTAACCTTTCACTACTTCTCGCATGCTCACAACATGACCTCGTATTGTGGGGGAAAGATTTGGAACCAAGTACTTGTTTCCAATTTATAATCCACTGCTGAACTAAGTAAAAAATGTAAATTCTTACTCTCTAATTTCAGGCTCTAACAGTTAAAATATTTGTCATTTTTCAAATCGTTGTTGTACTTGTTTTAACTATCATTGGGCCGGAGCCTTATCTTAAAATTGCCTTCCGGTCAAAGAATTGCGTGAGTGGTGTGGTGCTGTTTACGAAACTTTCTGTTCATTCATAACATATATTTGGCAGTGAAAAGTTTGTTGGCTGGTCCAGGTTTTCCTCAGTCTCATAAAGGGCAAAAGTTGGGGAGGTACCGTAAACTCAGGCCTGGAACGATTCTCTCCTTAAAAATAAATCCTTTCTCGATACATCATTTCATTTCATGTATAACCAATGTCCATCGTCTGTGGTGCCTCTATAGCAAAAACAGGCGTTAAACACCATTCATTCAATCATACCTAACCTTCAACTGGTATTTAATCAACCATCACCCCGGAATAATGAATGCTTCCCACATAAGCTCACGTTAACAAAGTGTTTTTTTTTTTCAATGTTGTTTAATGCCCGTTTTTACTACTGAGGCACCATAGGTGGTGTACTTTGATGATACATGAGATAAAATGATGTATTGGGAAGGATATTTTTAATAAGAAGGGAACCGTTGCTTGCCTAAATTTAGGGTTCCTCCCATGCATTTTCCATTTTTGAGTTCTGTGGAAAACCTGGAAAATACCTCAGTCAGGGAGGACTGTCCTGGCGGGATTTGAACCCCAGACCTCCCGCTCACGAGTCCGCGCATTAACGACCTCGGCTACTCGTGACGGTACATTAACAAAGTGAATTGGTAGTAGTAATAATAATAATAATAATAATAATAATAATATATATATATATATATATATATATTGCACGTGCATATGCCAAAGAGAGTTTTCAAATTCTCGCGTCGCGAACAAGAGCCGGCACGGGGACTCGAAACATCGTGTTTTAAAGTATTATTTTACAGTGTTAAGTGTTAATCTCTTTTTAGCCGTGTGACTCTCTAGTGCATTTTAACAGGAGTTTTTTTTTATATTCCTTTCATATATATATTCTCCTTTTCCTTCATCCTGAAAGTAGTCATAATACAAGGGAATTAATTGATGTTTTAGCTATTATATGGTATTTTCATCTGCCACATTAACAAAAGCTGGGACAAGTGGGCCGAACCTGCATTGGCTTCCCTTCCTTCCGTCTCTTCCTTCTGGGTGAAATAGATTGGCAGCAAAAGAGTAACAACAAAAGAGGATCAGATGAGTTTGATGGTGCAGTAGGGGAAAAGGGAGGCAGAAGGGATGAAACTAAACAAAAACGAGAAGTGCGCTCCGGAACTTGGAGAGGGTTAGAGATAGAAGAAATAACAAATGGATGTGGGTGGCCAAATTAATGAGATTGCCACTCCTCAGTTGTCTATATCTATCAAACAAGCAAACCTAAAATGTTGGGACTTGACAAGGATAAGAGAGGCCGTTCGGCTCCGGAGGCTTAACAAAACAGCTAGACGGTCCTGAATATAACGTATGTCTCTGATCTGCGGATACATGACTGCTTCTACGACCTGCTGCCCACCAAACACATTTAAAGTACACCCCAAAAAAGAAATGTATGGGATCTCCTACGAGGTAGTTAAGAAAGAAAATCTTGTATATTTGTATTTCTTTTTGAAAAGATTATTTTATACTTGTGGTGAAAGACGCGAACTAGCCCACGTTATAAAAGGACATATTGGCAACAATGTCGTATTTTATATATTGTTGAATTTTATCACGTGTGAATATAGGTCACAGGCAGAGAAATAAATTTAAAAGAAAATATCGTAATCGCATCCTTCTGCTTCGTATAGTGGCAACAAAATTGGTTTTACTGGTACATTAGAATGGATATTTATGCAAAAGCAAAAAATTTTGGAATACTTAGAATAAGGTAACCCCCCTGGAAAAATACACTGTAACGAATTTCAAAAAAATGTTCTTTACATTCTGTCAGTAAATGAACATGATTACACACACACACACACACACACACACACACACACACACATATAAAATATTATGAAAATAATGTGTTGCAAAGGCAGTAAGGGGCTTGTATTCTTTATACTTATAGGTTGCGTTCCTGCTGAAGATGAGAGCAAAGTTCATTTACTGGCAGAATGTAAAGAACATTTTTATGTTAAGTTAGTCTCAAATGAATGAATGAATGAATAGTGTTTAACGCCCGTTTTTGCTACAGAGGCCCACAGGGATGGGTATTGATGATACATGAAACGAAATGATATATGGGAAAGGATTTATTTTTAAGGAAGGATACGTTCCAGGTCTAAATTTAGGGTATCTTCCCGGAATTTGCCGTTTATGAGGATTGAGGAAAACCTGAAAAAAAAACTCAGTTAGGGAGACGGTCCTGACGGGATTCGGACCCAAGACCTCCCGCTCGCGAGTCCGTGCCTTAACGACCTCGGCCACCCGTGGCGGTAAAACAAATTAATCTCAATTGGTAAAATTAGTTGTAATAAAATTTTAAATTAACCAATAAAATTCCACAAAGAGCTAGAACTATTGCCGAGCATGGTGGCTTAAGTTTTGCAATTCCGCATTGCCATTTTGGGAACATTTAATCTAAGTTCTTGGTTGCCCCTTTCAACAGTCTTCCAATTCTTCTTTGTACTTCACTGTTGTATATCAGTAGCTGCCAGAAACTTAAAATGTGCCTAACAATATTCTTTGCTACACTCGTTTATGTGTCTTCGGTCCCATGCCATGCATCGGTAAGTACATTCGTTAACATTCATTCACCCACATACCCTGACCAAGTCCATTTGATGCAGTTGCTGTGTTGTCACAGCATCTGCGAAATGGAGATTGCACTTCGTTTTGCATATTCATGTTTATACTATTCTCATCTTTCTTCTTTTTAAAGATTTATTCAGGGTAGTTAATGAAACTTTTGTAGATTCACATTCTCCTTGACTTTTTCAATCTTAAGTTGCTGTCCTTCACTATCTAATCTGTTGTACTTCTACCTATATTAGATATAGTGTAATATTTACATATTCTATTCATTGAATTTTGAGTGCTTTGAACAGAAGAGCTTTTTTGACTGAGTCAAAGGTCTAGGCCTAGGTAAAGTATTTCACTCTTTCTGTGCTAAATAGCATTAAATGGGTATTTGAAATGCTTAATACTTGAGAAAACATTTAATAAACTAAAATTTCATGCTCTGTAAATAAATGTATTTATTATTCTACGTTATTTCTAGAAACATAAAATTTACGATTATATCTGATACTTAACAACTGCATACGGTATAATGATTGTGTAAAAATGTGTTTGGAATTGGCGAGTGAACCAAATTATGTACTACATGATCACACAATCTCATTATAAAGAAGGTTGTGGCTGCTTTAAAAGCTTGGAAAAAGCATAAACACACATTGTATACTATGGGAGACGATACTGTGATTATAGTGGGGATATTTTCTAATGCTTGCTTCGTTAGTATTTTTACAACATTATTAAGTTTGCACAATGGATTATTAACTATTTTATAAATTTGGATCATCGCATAGTAAAACATTTTAGTGTGCTATTTTAAAATGAGGTTACCGCCTAACACTCAATAAAACAAATTCTTGTAACTTTATATATAAGCAGTCTTTACGACTAAACGATTTACGTGAAAGAACTAATGTTCTCTGCGGAAATTCACATAAATGACGTTCATATTATGAGGTGATATGGGTTTTCTGATTTCTTTTGGATTTATTGAGTTACCTTTAGCTTAATTAAAGAGCAAAATATATCAACATAGACTTGCTATTGTTCTTTGATTTGATTTTTTTTTATATTGCTTATATCTTCACAAATATATCCAGGAACAAAGCATTCGTGTTATTCTTGTTGGATTATTTACTCTTCACATAAATGAATACAAATAACATGGCATTTTAGTGTTCTACGGAGAAAGTTGGAAACGGATGATTTCTAATTATATATATTATAAATAAAACATGTGCCGCAATTATCCTAAACGTTGTCAAAAGCTAAGCGTAGAAAGTATATTTATAAAAGTTTGCTATAATTTGTATAGCACAAATACATTTTTGAAAATTCACTCAGTTTTTTTTCCACTTTATCTTAGCGATGGAAATAAAATTCTATTAAAACCGTATCATTATTGTAAAATATAATCTTTCATAAAATGCAACAATTTAGCGCTTTTTTCTTTCCATGCAAGCTGTGTAAAAAGTTGTCCTGGAACTAATGGGTAGCCCACAAAACACCGACCTGGCCACGGCAAGTAAGTTTGCAAACGGTCCTGATGGTGTAGTGGTAACCATATTTGCCGCCTGAACCGATGATCGAGGGTTCGATCCTGGCCAGAATAATGAATTTTTTCAGGCATAAAAATCCAAAGTATGGCTTCCTTCGGAGGGAAAGTAAAGCTGTGGGTCCCGTGTCGTACATTTACGGCACGATAAAGAATTTCAAGTATGAAAGAAGTGGCCTGCGAGCAAAATTTGTCGGCTGTTTCAGGCCCTGATTTGAACGGGACGCTGATGACCGGAGATGTCAAAGAGCGTCCGTAAATAAACCAAATAAAGATAAACTCAGTTTTGAGCGAGCATATATCTAAGGCAGGGGGATCACTTTTTGGTGGCCACGCTATATTGCTTCATTTGTATAGCTGGACATGAAGTTATTGGCTACATTTCTTCTACATACATTATAATTTGATGTTCCATATTCATTGTATTTATGCCATTATTTGTTTCCGTATCGGATTAAAGGAGCACTCTCTCATTGACAGAGCGGAGCATCACTATGGCTTTGGACAAAGCGATCAGCTCACGCTCCAATTCTCGATTAAACTGTGTCAGTTGTTGATTTTGATTTGGTTTATTTGTGGACGCCCTTTAACACCTCAAACTATCAGCGTCCCATTAAATTCAGGGCGTGAAATGACCGATCAATTTTGCTCAAAGGCCTCTTCTCTCAGGCTTGGAAGTTATTTTCCGTGTCTTAATCTAAGACACGGGACCCACGGCTTTACTTCCCTTCCGAAGGAGACATTCTCGGGATTTTTGCGTCCGAAAGAGTCCATCGTCCTTGGCCAAGATTGAACCCGCAAACTTGGGTCTATGAGGCAAGCATGGTTACCAGTAGACCACCAGAGCCGACAAACTGTTTTACTGAATTATGTGCGTGCGATTGAAATAGGTTTAAGGTTTCCTAACAAAATGTATTTATTTATGTTATAATTTTCATATACTTAGCCATTTTTCTTATACCTATAAAGAGATTGTTAGAATTACTTATTTCTTAAAAAAATTAGAGTGCATTGTAGTCACAGAAAAGTAAGTGTAGCGTGAAAGTGTCCTAGATAAAAGAGCACATTGTATATTTCACATGTAAACTACAATTCGTAAGCTTGTACAAATAGTAAACCGTTCCAAGAGGTGCTAACACCTGTTTTCTTATAATAAAAGGCTAAAATAACCGTATATTTGTACAAACTTTGAGTACAATGACGAGTAACTTGGCAGTGAAGTAATTGCCAGGATGTAAGTATTGACTTTAAATAGGCGTTACTGCAGTATCCAATTGATTTGTGGCAACAATAGATAGACCTAAAACAAAGTTAGCAGTTTGTATTTTATATTCCCGACAGTATGTTTCCATCTTTCTCAAATGAAAATAGGACAGGATAGCAATATTTGGAAAAATTGACAAAAAATAATTCACATCCAGACGACCTGCTGAGACTTAATTGTATCATTTGGTGCTAAAAACAAACATTTTAAGTCATAACTTATATAAATTAAACGTCCAAATAAAGCACTAACAAAATGTATTTAGAATAATTTTAGAATATATATTGGCATGTTTTACTTCTTATATATAAAGCTTTTCTGTAGAAAGTATTTGAAATACACACATAGGTAGTTATTGAACGTGTATCCAAATTTCTATTAAATACTACCAGGACATAATCCCAAAAATATTACACATGGGCCTCTAGTGTTTCACATTCGACTTTCTTTGTTTGATTGCCTTTTATTGCTAACTGAAGATAGAAACCACAAGAAAATGTATTTAAATTGATATGGACTCCATCTTGTAAATGGAAATATACATAAGGAGCACGTGAGTGTTATGCAGGAAGGTACCTAAAGAGCCAATTACCATGTGCAAGAACATTCTAATGAATCCACTAACGCTTGCAAGATAGGATCATTTGAGAGGAGGGTTTCAGATGCTGGGAGATCAAGAGAGATACGAAACTATGAGCTTCAGAAGCGAATTATCCGTAACCGATCAGATAGTAAAAGGAAAAAGGCACAAAAGAAAGGAGTTAGTCACATGGCTATTTGGAAATTTTTTATGAAAATTTCTGTTCTTTTTTTCAAATTATGCCGTCAACAGTGCAAGGAGTTAGTGCGACGTAATTTTGGGCACGGAGAAAATTCTTCTAACATTCTCTCGCAGTGTAGTCGGTTCTGGTCGTATAGTGGAAACCATGTTTGCCTCCCAAATCCAAGATCGCGGATTCGATCCCGGCCAGGACCGAAGGATTTTTTCGGGTGTAAAAATCCTAAGAATTGCTTCCTTCGGAAGGGAAGTGAAGCCGTGGGTCCCACGTCGTACATTTACGGCAAGATAAGAAACCTCAAGCTTCAAAAAAGAGGCCTCTGAGCCAAATTTGTCGGCTGTTTCACGCCCTGGTTTGAATGGGACGTTGATGAACTTTGACGTTAAAGAGCGTCCGTAAATAAATCAAAATAATAATAATAATAATAATAATAATAATAATAATAATAATAATAATAATAATAATCTAGTAGTGTACTGTGCTCATAGACTTCTGAGCATTTTCCTTGTTCACAGATGAGGATGGCTTTACCCGTGATAGTATCTTCATCTATTATAGCAATTACATCTGGGTTTATGAAAACCTTAGTAAACTTGACTGGACAAACACCTATAGAAGTTCATTCTAAACATTTGTGCTGCAATTGTGCATAATCATCTTTTTATTACCCGCTTATTGCCTCATCGTTTGACAGCAGATGTTTACCGGCAGTTTCTCAGAAACGAGTTGCATTTAATCGACGATGTACTTCTGGATATCATCCGATGAATACATTTTATGTATTATATCTCTCTAGTCATTAGCATCTCATGAGGTTCAGCGCCTGAAATGGCCGATAATTTTTGCTCAGAGACATATATTTTAGACTTGAGCTTCAGGTTCTTGTACGTGCCGTAAATCTATGACAACAACTAACGGCTTTACTTCCTTCCGAAGGAAGCCAAACTGATGAATTTTAGGCCCTAAAAATTAATCAATTCTTGCCGGATTTGAAACAGCAACCTTGATTCTGCGAGACAAGTATGGTTTGTCTAGGCCTCCAAGACCAACACATGCAGGACACATATACATACACATTCATATTGAGGAATAATTTTAATTACAAGACCACCTCGAAGATAACTTAAACACATAGAAACACTTATAAATAAACTGAAGCTGAATCATTAAATATAAAGTGAGTTCATGGAAGAAAAATACCAACCCGGCATTACTACTTCCAAAAATATACTGAGGAAAACCACGGAAAATCTCAATCTAGTTAGCCGGCAGCAGAAATTAAACCTAAGACCTCCAGATTAAGAGTCTCAATTGTTACCGTCTGAGCCAACCCGTTCGGTGCATCTAAAATTAAAAGCCCCAACACAAATGATAAACTACAGAGTAACTTCGCATAAAATACATTTAAATTACTTGTCATTTTTAGTTCACAAACTATCCTAAATGTGCTCCAAGGCAATAGACGTTTTTAAATTGCAAATACCAGTAATACGTACATGATAAACCAGAAAAAGATTCAGTAAAAAATATAGGGCCTTCCCCGCACCTATTGGCCCGCAATACTTCTTAAAGCTCAGGAATAATCATTGCAACCGAAAGGTTTGATAGCCTTTAAGTTAGAGCTAAATTGATGTGTGAAGACAGACTGGAATACGAAACAGTCGCAAGCAAACCTTTATAGTAACTAGGAAGAACCGAGTTCAGACCTTATTCGTAAAGTGCTGAGGGAGTCATCGTGTCTCTCTACATTTTGAGCAAGTCAAGGAGAGGGAAGAGTAGAGCTGGCGTATATTTTGATTGGTAGAAACACGAGACAAAATACTCAATATTTCACTTAAAAATCCCCCTCTAGCGGCTTACATCAGCTAAATAAAATATTACATTTTACAGTTAAACATTGCGTATACCTGGTTTCATATAAAAGAACTCTAGTTCTCCACTACCCTAAAAGAAACACAGACCAAGCCTATCTCAATAACTATCGGCCCATTAGCCTCCTAAATAAAATGAGCAAAATACTTATGTAAACAATTATATAACGCTTTAACACACACATAAAAACATAGTATACTTAACAATGAAAAATGTAGATTTGTAACTAAACACTACCAATTTTCAACTACTGAGAGAAACTGATCATGTTTCAAACGGCTATAATATTCGAAAACCTACGTGCGCCCTCTTAATTGATTTCGAACGAGCTTTCAATAAGATATGGTATGAAGAACTAATACGTACATTACTAAATTATCACTTTTCGGATTCCAAAATTTAAATCATTTCAAATTACTTTGCTGACCGTACATTCCATTTAACACTTAAACATTCCCACTCTATATTCCGACCAATCAAAGCAAGTGTCTCTCAGGGAAACTTATTTGGACCGGCATCGCAAAATGTTTACATCCACGACTTCCCTCAGAACCCTTACACACAAATATTCATCTCCTTGGTTCACACAGCACTCAGCGCTCAATTACAAAATATTCAGATCATAGTTAATCGATTGCCTATCACCTTTTCCAAACTTGAACATTGTTGCACAAACCGAAGAGTAAAAATACACACAAATAAATGTTAAGCAATTCTGTTCAGCAAACGCATAAAACACCGAAGACAGCAGTTGCCATTATTTATCATCTTCAAAGGCAAAATCCCGTGGACTTGACATGTGCCTTACTTAGGTATTAATATGGATTGTGACCTCACATGGACAGGACACAACACAAACATATGAAGTAAATCCAGATGCAGCTGTAGATAATTATATTCCTTAATTAACATTTCGAACACCTTTCACGTAATACTGTAATGACCATCCACAAAGCATTAATTCGTCCGATTGTCACATGTGCCAATCCAGTTTCGGACTACGCTACTTCCACATATTAAAGAAATTCCAAACATTTCAAAATAAAATACTAAGAATAATTTGCAAATTTCTTAAACTGTTCCCACCAGTACAGCTCTATCGTGAACTACAATTCATACAATTAATACATTTATTCGTAAATTAGTTTTTCATTTACAATGAATACCTCCTGTGGTGCCTCAGTAGTAAAAACGAGCGTTAAACACTACTCAAAAAAAAAAATTTACAATGAAAACCTGCCGCAACAAACCAACCAACTAATAATAACACTAGGTAATTACAGTCCCCCATCGGTATTCCATATCGCAAATTAATAAACCCAAGGAATCCGATATAACCATACCGGATATCCAAGAATATCTAAACAACCTAATGCATACTGACACTATATAAATAGGTAAAATTAAACATAACCTACGTTCTACCACTTTATGTAGATTATGGTACATACATGGTACATGATCTTCGTGGTATATTATTAACTATAACCGCATTGTATTTACCACTAATATTACTTACACTCTAATGCAACTAACATATTCTTAATCAATCGTCAAAACTTCCTGCTTTAAACAATTAATAAAAAATAAAATTTTTATAAAATATTTAAATTTTAAAATGTTTAAAACATTATACATTATTATGTATACTTATATCAATATATAAATACATAAACACATTTAAATTATTGCTTTAATACATCCAACTACAGATCACCAATATTTTAATTAAATTATAATTCAATTGTCATAAGTCACTACACGTATTACTCCTAAATATAAATGTTCTTCATGCATAACTTAATTTAAACGTACCTCACCACCACCGGACCCCCACTAACTTCCCTGGCTGGTTTTTATGTTTAACGGACATGTTTGCCACTCAGGAATCCTAATATTTGAAATGTCTGCATAATCTGGATGGGGGTAATATTTGCATGATAATAACCTGAGTGCGAATGTGAGACCCACCAAACTAACATTACTTCTCTACTTCACTAACGGAAGTACTGACTGGATGTGGGAATCGATGTACATTTCGGTTGATTGCTGCCCTATAAGAAAATAATAAAGTAATGGAGGATCATGTTCGGCGTTTGGATCCCTACAAAGTATTAGGATCACATCAGCTAACCCCCACAACACCGAGCCGACTCCTAATACGGCCTACTCCACTTAACAAAAATATTTAATTCTCATAGTGATAACCGAAATTATATGCGTTTTGAAAAAAGAGTACGACCCAGTCCTTTTTTCAAGCTACCGGCCTTTAGACCTGTTCTCCATGGTGTCCAAGATATTTGAAAGAATTCTTTGCATCGCTATTTGCTCAGCTAATATCGGAGCATCAATGCAACTTCATAACAAAATATTCGACTACACAGGAATTGCTTAGAATGGTGGAGTGGGTCGTACTGGGTACTCGGCAGTGCGTATTCTCCACCGCCGTGCTGTTAGACATTGAAAAGGCTTTTCCGGTAACCTGGTGTGCAAACTCAAGTGCCTGGTTGCAGCGAGAGCTTTCTATTAAACCGCACGTTCTGTGTTAAGACAGGACACGCGTTTAATACTGACTGAACTTCCAGAAGGTAAGGTGCTCTTGCCTACTTTATTTTGGGTCTATGTATTTGAATTTCCCGCCAGATGGAGAACTGTCAAATTTCATTATGCAGCTAATGTACCCATTTTGGCAGAGAGTAGAAATTTAAAACTCTCACTAAAGCAATTCCGCCGCCACTATGTAGTGATAGCTGACACGCGCAAGACAGTGGTAAGGAGAGCAAAGCTACTTTCTTCAAGTGCCGCAAATCAGTCTATCAGAGCATCTGGGGTCTGCAAGGCCAGGGAATTCCCTGGAGGATCCGGGTCAAATACCTCCAGGTTACCCTCGACGAGGGGTTGACATTCCAACCTCATGTATGAAACCAAGGAGTGAAGGACCAAGCGGTCATTTCAAAACCGTCCCCATTTTTAAACTTAATTGAATACCACTTCGCATTTAATTGCGAATTTTTAAATACATATTACGGCAAAAATGTTACACGAAAGCAAGCTTCTTGACTACACAGCTCTATCAAACATTGCACATCTGTAGAGGGCACATAAAATTGTCTTAAGAAGAGTTTTTGATACAAATCCTAGGCTCCCCTATGTTTTCCAAAACGAAACTTCTGACTTTGAGTTCTGAAATCAAGTGCATGACCCACCCTTTACCACAGAATGAGCTTAGGGAGCACAGAAAGTCAATGCCTCCACGGGCTTGGTACAAAATTTCCGAACAACCAGTTCTCGAACTGTTGCAACCCACCGCTCCCTCGTCAACCGGCTGACGGACTCCAGCGATCTCATAAGCAACCACAGGTTAAGATAAACCGCCTTGGGCGTTGTCGACTTTTGGATAGGTGACCAAGTACCAATCCATCATATAACAACCTAACCCACGCAAGTTGGAAAAGCCTGTAAGTTCCAAGGGTAGCACTTATGTCCCAATCCGACCCATCAAAACTGAGAAGTCAGTAGACACCCAAAAGTAGCGGAAGTAGATAGGTGCTCCACATAACAACAAACAAGAAGTCGGCAAGACATTAATGAGTCAGTCATTTCCTCGTCTTCAAAAAGAATTATGTAGAGGCACACACTGATGATATCCCCCGCAGTCGTGGACGAAATGTTTGGGAAGATGAAGGAGAAAAATTCCATTGGACCAAGGCATTAGAGCCTGGGAGGCTCAGTTTGCAACGTTGACAGCGGCCATGAAAGCCTATGTTCTACAATACTAGAATGGCGTTTAATATTTCATGCTTCTACAAATAAACACTAATATATAAGTGAGATTATTGTTTTTTAATAAGAAACATCTTTTTCTCATTGGCGCTACAGTCCATGGTGAAGTTCGGCGTGCCACGCACATTCTGCTTCCTACACATCCGATTTTCGATTTTATTAATAGAAGGCAGAGTTGTAAAGGAGATGTTATCAGCATGCGTCACCCAACCAGTCATCTTTCACGCGGCTCCCTAAATCCAAGAATACCAATTTTCCCAGTTAGCCAATTATCCGCACAAAGATGGGTGACCCCGAACAGACTTTTTAACTTAGAAAATGTTCTAAGTAGGTACCAGAAAGCAAATTCGAACCTCCCGGCCAGCAGCAAAGCTAAACACTGGACCATGGAAAGAAACATGAACTATTTTAACTTCAGAGACCACTGATTTTCAATTATTTAACCATCATTTTATTTCATTTTCTCTATTTCTCCCTATTATGATAGTAAAATTATGCTAAAAAGTTAAGGTTGTGCAAATAGATTTACAGTGTTATTTACCGGCTCCTGCAGAGCGGGCGGGAAGAGCCTGTAGAGCGCGGAGTACACATTGGCATTCTAGATCCATCCTTCTTCGACCATTCTACCCGTTAACTTTCATTAAACTATGATGTGCACTAATCATCAATTTATTTCACTAACCTGTTACAGTAGTTGTCCAAAAGGGTGTCCTTTAGTACTCACACATTCCCCACATCTTTTGATAAAATGTACATTCATACGCAAAAGTTATTCTTTTGTAATCCTTCTAGTTTCTTTTCTTGTATTTTCTTTCAGTTCATCTAAAGTGTGTTGGTTATTGCTATATACTGTATTTTTAAGAGTTGTTCATAAATAATAATCGCACACGGTAAGATTTAGGGAACGTATGAATTAATAGTGTTTAACGCCCGTTTTTTCTACAGAGGCACCACAGGCGGTGGACACTGATGATTCATGGGATGAAATGATATATTGGGAAATTATTTATTTTTAAGGAAGGAATCGTTCCAGGCCTAAGTTCAGGGTGCCTCCCCGGCATTTGCCATTTATGAGGACTGAGGAAAACCTGGAAAAAACCTCAATCAGGGAGGACAGTCCTGGCGGTATTCGAACCCAGATCCTCCGCTCACGAGTCCGCGCCTTAAAGACCTTGGCAACCCGAGGCGGTTTAGGGAACGTGCGGGCTATTACTCTGTCCTCAATAAATTCCTTTATAGCCTCCAAAGAATCATGGGCAATTTAGGCTGTGGCAGAGTCTTGTTGAAAATATGCGTATTAACTCTCATGATCAGTTAAATGTTAAAAAATATGTGAGTGTTTGAATACGATACCCCTCCAAATATACGGTATTTTCAAAAAACATAGGTCCTATTATTCTATTTCCTGTCACGGCAAACCACACACTTTTCTTTTCATCATGCAGGAATTTCGCGAATTGTTCTTGGATTTTTGTGTGCTCCAGAATCTATAGTTCTGTGAATATACATAGCCAGTAAATTAAACCATATTTCATAAGAAAACAATATAAAATGTCGATCAATAATACCTTCGCAAATGTTCTATAACACCCAAACAGAGAAAGTCACTTGACTTTATTTGTCATGTCATTGTGATTGTTGGACTATGATAACATGATAACTCTGTAAGGTTTCAATTTTAAAAGTTTAGAAGCCCTATGAACAGACATGTTTGAAAGCCTATCTCTTATGCTTCACGATGTAAAGAACTACATAAAGCAGAACGTTCAACATGTGCCACAATATCGCCCAGTTTTTCTACTTTAGTACCCTATGTATAGGTCCACGAATTTTAAGAGTTCAGCGAACCCGTTTCTTTAAAGCGATTAAAAACGTTCCTAACTATTCCTCTATTTGGAAGTCGGGTATTAGGGAATTTTTATACATTTTGCAGATATACTTGTTGACATAATTCTGTTTTGGTGTTAAGTATCGTACATAAATATTCGTTATTGTAGAGTAAATATATTAGCCAGCATGTCAATTATCTAGAAAAATAATTTAATGTACACAAAGGAAACACAATTAAAACCTATTTGGAAGAAGTACACAAGTAAACACGTCTTCTAGCACTTCAAAATATACAAAGCAATGGCCGGTAACATAGAGCCAGTGCAAACATGTGTTGTATTACCAACATTTCAACCTGCAGCAAACGTTGACTGGAAATGTATGGACTCGCACGGCACTGAAGGAAAATTACGTATTTAGATTGTCACTCATTACTTCGCACTCTACCGACTTCCTACCGCCTGCCTTCTAGGATCAACTCGAACTCTCCGTAGTAATGGAGAACTATAGTCTTAAAAGCATAAATATTCATTTGAATAAGAAAGATTATAAATAAAATCCCATTCCTATGAATTCACGTTATCAACTAAGGGAATGAATCGTCTTTCCTAAACGCCTCACATATCGTATTAAAATAAACTGCACATCCAAGTAATAGATGATAGATTCATATTTTCACACTTATTTTAGTTTAAGTAAAACTTTAAGATATTCCCGCAATGAGTTAATTCCATTAATCAAGCACACAAGCACACACACAGAAAAAAATTTTTTGTAAGTCAATGAATTATGAAAATTTAAAAACGTTGTCCTGTATATCCAATTATGAACGCTAATATCTTAGCTTGAGTCATTTTTGACATCAAGGGCATGTATTTCAAATTTTTCAGAGGCTTTCACATTTTTCGAGATATCACTAACGAAAGGATAACAGAGGATACTACAATAAACAGCATATCGTTTAGCTTCCTTTTGAAATATCCTAGAATTCAGCTACCAGCGCGTTAGTACTGCACAGAGGTTCTTTTAAAAAGGGGGTGTTATGGATAGTAAAAATTTTCCAGTTACACACCAGAGCGTCAGTTCTGGTGAACTGAGTACAATGTAACATAGCTATAGTATCCTATTCAAAAAATGCCTTGTAAAAAAGAAAAAACAAAAGTTAATATATTCATTACATTGTTTTAATAGTCTATCACTCCTTTCTATTACCAAAAGCTAAAACAAGTTAATAGTAATTCAACGGGATCAAAAATTAGCTGATATTCCCCTGTTAATTTTGAGCACTAACTTTGGAAAAAACTACTTTATGCAACTTGTCCCTCCAGAATTTAAAATGGATTTTATAGATGAATTAATAAACATATACTTGACAATTGTGGTTAAATCCATTAAACTGTTCGTTTTAAGGTATAGCAGAATTTTATTAATTATTTTATCCGTAACCTATAATGGTACCACTGCATTGCAGTTTAGTCATTCTTTATCACATAATTACGTAATAAGTAATACAATTAGCACATCTCGAACAAAAGACTGAGTCGACAAAATGAAACCCTACTACCTGCTTATCAGGTGAAAGAGTTTGATTCGTTTCTTGGGTTAATTTACTTCACGTTTTTCTTTAAATAATCGCTTTGCGTAAAAATCTTCAACAAGAGTAAGTGCATTTAAAGACTCATGGTATCAATGATGGATAGATGGTGTAGGGCCCAAAGGAATACTTTCCGTACAGCTGGTCTCTGTGCCTGCGCCCCTTATAAGGCCAATTACAGGGAAAAGGGATGATGTGAGGGAAACACCACGTGGCCGAGATCTACGAATGGTGACTGCGCGGACGCATATGAGATCTCAAACATATTTCCAGATAAACGCCCCAACGCCGGTATAGCATCCCCTCTCCCTGAGTTAGTTCGACTCCTTCGGAAAGTTCGATTCTTATCCAGATTCTGAGGCTGAAACCTTTCAAAAGCGAAAGTCACTCTCTCACCGCGCCAGCCCATCTCCATTTGGTACTTTCATCTTGTTGTAGAAGCAACGGAACAAATATGACATAGAGCAATGGAACATTCCTTGAATGCAAATATCCATCCCAGTCATTGTCTAAGTGACAAGGGGAAACCACGAAAAAACGCAATGTCAGCATGATCGACCATGGGGATTAACCCCGGAAGTTCCCGAATGCGAATCTCAAGCTTCAACGGCTGAGCCACCGGATGCTCCCATGGATGGCATGAGTGCATGGAATAAACTTGTAACCGGCACGTAAAAATAATCTGACCAAACGAATGTTGTTTAACGCCATTATGTTTTGTTTTTAATTTTTCAATTTAGGATATCTCCCGGTATTGGCCATCAATGATAAATGAGGAAACCGTGAGAAAATTCTCAGTCAGTCAGGAGGGTTCTTTAGGGCTGAACTTTTGACTTAGTAACCTTGTTTAACCGTAACGCTAAAACTTTCTGATATTCCCTTTAGGGTGAGGAAATAATCCCAAAATAATTTTGGAACGACGGTGCACATATTTAGATTAATATAGCAAGTGCATGGTACACAATAAACCTAATAACCCAATTAAACACTCGGATATGATTCCATTAGGTTTTAGAGATGTTTTCTTCCTATGGTGTTCTAGTGACAAAACGCTCATAATAAGCAGCAAGAGGCATCAATGTATAGGTTTCAGTCTTCAGAATTATTTGCATCAATTGAAGTGTAACCATTATGTATATTTATTATTATATTAAAAGATTCTGTAGTATAGACCTAATTGAAATATAAAAACAGACCGACCTTACGAAAGAGATAATAGGATTTCAGGAAGAGTAGAAAGAGAATTTAGTCATAGTGGACTGATACAATTTCAAATATATTGTTTCAAGAATTGAGAATCACTTAAATCTTTTTTTCATTTAGAAGATTTAATGTAGAAATTTACTGAAATATTTCCATGTATGTTTTATATTGCCTATAATTATTTAATGATAGTAATACTAAGTGCCGCTATCTCATCTGGAAACCTGCAATAAATTTAATCCTAAGAATATGGTAGTATACACATTAAAATGCACTGTTTTTGAAATAGCTGGAAAACAATATTAAATTATCATAGAACTACGATAAAATGTTGGTGCAAGTCACAGTCAAAGTGGTTATGTATAATTTTAGAACTAAACAGATAATTACATGACTGAGTGTTCAATTAACTCATTTCTGCTGTAAGGGCGGAAATAAGCAAGTTACTTATATGCAAATAAATACGAAACATTAATGTGCATCGTTTGTGGCATGGAATCATGGAAAACTAGATATTTTGCTATCTATTAAAATAACATTTAATTAATCGTCCTCGCTTTTCGTCCTATCTATAACTAAATAAATCGTAAAAATTAGTCAGGAAGTGTTTGTAAGCAACAAATTTAAGCCCGAATAGTTCATTTGGATACCTGGGGGCGATTTATAATTTGATATATGTTATTGCCCCTAATTCCACCTAGAACAATAATATGCATAACTACTCAATTGAAGCTGTGAGTAAGTACTATATTAAAGTCAGACGAGGACAAACAATTACTATTATTATTATTATTATTATTATTATTTGTTTTAACATATCGACACGTCCTATTTCTTTCCAAAAGTACTTCTCTCGTAGATTTTCAGTGTGTTGAACGTAGGATTACCAGTCTCTGTCACGTTATCTATTTCTTAATTAACTATTCTTTCCAGGTATTTTATATCAAGTATCCCATATTTATTTATAACTCCTTGCTTTATGTGAGACCACGCATTCTTTGGATTGTAATTACAATGATAAGTGAGCAATTGAATTATCTCTTTCCATTTTATTAGCCAGTTTATCAAGTTCTTAATGTTAGATTGATTTTCTAATGGTAAAAATATTGCAAAAGTTTATTTTTTGTTTATTTTTTTGTTTCGTTTGCCGAAAACCAAATCCCCCTTTTGGCAATAATTTAATGTTATCACCTTTTCTATTTAATATATTTGGAATATTTTAGTGGCCGAATTATAAGGGGCAGTATGTATTATCACTATACTTCCCTGTTCTAAATAATTTGGGAAACCATTCAAAAACCACTCCATGCATGTTGAAGCTGTCATTTCCTCATTATAGAAATTGAATGAGAACGAAATACCCATTTGCTCTCTGGTACAAAACCGTTTTTGCCGGTTCTAAATAAGAAATATTGTAAGATTGCTGTCTTTCATCAAGGGTACCTTCAGTCTACCAATATTAGAGAAGTCTTGTCGTGTGGATTTTTGAATGTTGTTTGATTAACCCAATTTTCATATAAATAATTTTTTGGTATTGTGTCACCAGAAATTCAAATTCGTTACATTGCGCACAGAAATTTTAACCGCACTGCCACAATGTCATTCTTCTTCATTATGAATTTACGTCCACCACTTGTCTTTTTGTATCTGAAGTCCAAACTGCATAATATTTTGTAAGTGAACGAATTAGAGCATTTTTATAAAGTATTTGTTTTTAAAACTTTGGTAATTTTGTCTATTGTTGTAAAAGACCCATTCCTTTATACAGCGATTTTATCAAATTGATTTAAATATGTAAATCTCTTAGGGGGTCCTTTATGTTTTCGAGATGACACAAACACAGGAGCACTAGAAGTCAGGTCTTTTGACCCCAATACAGATGGTGACAAGAGTATTTTTATTTACTCCACATACCTCTGCTGTTAGGCTTTGACACTTTATTTCATCCATATTTTGTTAACTCTTGCTTTTCACAATAAATTTGGAAAAAAAGTGAGTAATTAAAATTATCTTCCGCGCCTAATTTCTTACTACTTCTCTTTTAGAATTAGGAACACTGGTATTTGGTTTACTGTACGACATGATTTACATAATATCGGGCAATTCACTTCCATTTCACTTGTTAAACTACCTACTAGCAACTGAACTTACTGAGTAAGCAGAAAGAAAGGTGTGTTTGCTAGTGGTATATAATGGACTAACGAACAGATGTTAGTGTCGTGGCTAACAGACTTAGCACAATCATGCAGTCAGTAATATGAATGTGTGGTTGTCTTGTACATACTGGTAAGTCTCATAATGACACTGCGATAGTCAGCTACTGTACATTATAATAAGAACAATCGTAAAATTGGATCTATTGAAGTTAAAAAGATGTTACTTGGACGTACATATCCATAAAATATTATTCTCTACTTGTAATTTATGTGATATAGAAACATTTCCACTTAGCGCTAGGGATGCTTTTAATATTGATCATCTTCTCCGTTTTTTTTTTTTTGTTTTTTTTTTGAGTAGCGTTTAACGCCCGTTTTTACTACTGAGTCACCACAGACGGTGGACTCTGGTGATACATGAGATGAAATGATAAATTAGGGAAGAATGTTTTTAAGGAAGGAAACGTTCCAGGCCTAAGTTTAGGGTATATCCCCGGCATTTGCCAGTTATAAGGACTGAGGAAAACCTGGAAAAAACCCCAGTCATGGAGGGCGGTCCCGGTGGGATTCGAAACCCAGACCTCCCGCTCACGAGTACGCATCTTAACGACCTCGGCCACCCGTTTGCGGTTAAGATTCTCCCGTTTGATATTGCAACACAGCAAGATATTGGTGAGTCAGAAGATGCTGGAGAAGATCAGTCCCCTTCCCATTTGAAAAATACTATAGGATGAGCTAGTAGGAAGCTGAAGCTCATTTTCAAGTACATGCTGAAACAGGAGTGATGTGAATATTTCATTTAAAACATTTATTTTAAATCTGAAGGACATTAAGAGATCGTTCCAAAATATTATGTAAAATGTCCAGTTCATTTTTTTTTTTGTGGCTACAGAGCATGCGCACATTCGAATGGTGTTTAACGCCTGTTTTTACTACTGAGGCATGACACTGATAATGCATGAAGTGAAATAATATATTAGGAAAGGATTTTTAGAAAGGAAACGTGCCAAGCCTAAGTTTAGGGTAACTCCCCGGTATTTACCATTTATGAGGACTGAGGAAAACCTGGAAAAAACCTCAGTCAGGGAGGGTCCTGGTGGGAATCGAACCATAGACCTCCCACTCACGAGTTTCGGCCTTAACGACCTCGACTATCCTTAGCGGTACAGTACATTCTATATTCTATAAATGGACACAGGTGTTATTACGGGGGTTAAATTCGCTCATGATTACGTACTTTTTTGTTTAGAAGATTTTGAATATTTAAACCAAGATAACGCTGTGCAAGCAGATTTAGACACTTCGCACTTATTTATTTGATATTTTACTTTTAATGTTTGACAGACAGTACTAAGCAACAAGAGAAACTAAATCACTGTGAAACCTCAGAACAAAAATGTATAAATAGCAATTGGGAAGCATTTCAAGCACTTTATGTTTTTATATTAATTTATTTTTGTAAAATATCCTATTCCTTAAACAATTTTATACCAATGTTGTCTCAGATAGCTTGTATAAAAATATAATGACTATGTATAATAGAATAATTAAGCATAATGAAACAACAATTTCCTATCTAACGAAAAACATATCGCTTAATCGAAATGATACAGTAGTGAAAAACGACATCTCAATTCTGTGAATGTGTTTCATATTAAGCATACTCATATCGATGTCGCTGTTGTAGCCATGATGTCCCTTCCCTTCACATGTCCAACCAACCTTGCCAACTCTGCAGCTCATCAATAAATGTAGGTTTCTCGTTCCTTTAACAACCCTTGTGGTGTGAGACAAAGAAGTGAAGGAAGTTTTATTGCTAAATGTTTTATGGTGCGTCTTAGGACGAGCAGAGGTTCACAAGTGAAGATGTGAGCCGCCCGTAAGCCAGGCAACGGAAGCATGCAAGTGCATGAAAATCAGCACGAGAGCTATATAGCATGACTGGGTTTATGACCGGGGATCGTTATTACATTTGGTCATAAGGTCTGGCAAATGGATTTAGGTTTGACAATAACTGGAGGAGGAGGAGGGTTATTTGAAAGGGGTTATAGTGAAGGGCGTTGGTGTAAGGAATGAATTTGGCCACGTGTATGCGCGTCAATATAAATCGGGAACTTGAAAGCTATTGAAACAAAGAAACGTGCGTAGTATTAACCCATAGCCCTTTTTGAATGAACTACACAATAATCAGCTCGCTCGTTAGTTGGGTGTATGATGCGTACGAAACGTCCGGCCATCTATTATGGTCCAGCAAATTGGAAACACAAATTCAAAACAAAACATTATAATTCATTTTAAAGCCATATTAATTCACACTTGAAAGGGTACAATATTGTTACACAGTAATAGTTAAGCCCAAATAATTGATGCTGTGTGTTAATTACAATTCTACCTACTACCCTTTTCTACTTGAGAATGTTGTCGTCATTTTTCAGCTTAAGAAAGAACAACTCAATTGTGTAGGACAGGACCATCCACTACGCAAGTAAATTGCTCACTTCTTCAAGGCAATATCCAGCGTTGAAGAGAACTGAAATATTATACATTTCAAAGAAATATTCTAAATTATCATTTAGGTTATTGCAATTTCTAAACTAATAATGATGAGCACAAATAGCCATCACTATAAGCAGTTTGACGCTAGTATCCATGGTGAAACCTAAGGGATTCTCCTAGTAATAAAACTCGATTTGGTTTTCGAAATTGAGAACTTATTTTCTGATGAAAGTTGGTATAAAGTAAGTAACATTTTGATCATTATGTATGATTCTTAAATAAGTTGGCAAAGACCTTTCAAACGAGGGCATTTTGGAGAAGTTTAACTCTGCACTTTCTAATGCCAAAAGGAGAGAGCAAATGGAATATTCAATTTCAAAACTTGAGCAGTTCATCGCCGTTTTACTATCAGGACAGGATGAACTGCGAAACATGTAATACTATGAAAGGCTGCATCGTTAATGGGGATTCTGTGTGGTAAGCTAGTCAGGATGACAATAGTAGTACTTAGTTTTGTATAGAGCTAAACCACACACACACAAACATACGCACACATACACACACACATATAAAGGCTCTTTTGTGAAGAGTAGTCCCACTGATGTACATTTTTGTATTTTATGTTTATGAGTAATCCCATTGCTAAAAATTATTTGTGTATATATATATGTAAATTTACAGCAGTAGGACTACCAATCACAAAAGAGACCGTGTCATTTTTACTGAAAATGAATTAAGAATTCGATCATGATTATCAACTATGGCGATGGATTAAGTTTTCCGTAAAGGAAACAACCAGGAAGAAAGAAAAAAATATGCTTAAAATGAATGTACAGGATATACAGTATACAAATACGACGGGCTAGCCATATCCGTAGGTGATGATTGCAAGCGAGTCGCATTACACTTCTAAAGCATATACACCTAGACAATTTGAATTATTTTCTCTAATTTGAAATGAAATTTGAATAACATTTCAATCTTCTAACAAGTCTAGAGTTGCAAAAAGGATTTCGCAAATTATTGTTGAAGTTCATGCTCACAATTAGTAATAATTATAACACTTTGCTCATATTTGTATTTTCTTTTAAAATAGTATTGACTTAATCAGAAAAGCATTTTTTAGTTACAACAAATATTGTAAAATATTTGCTTATATTTCTTAAATACTCTGGCGATGTACGTATTCGCGTAAGCAAAAATGTAAAAGCCTTAACATATTCAGAAATATTATACAGTCACCTAATAAGGTTCCCTATACAATACTAGAGGTGAAAATGCCCGAAGGAATGTTCCACGCTTAAATTCCATGTTTTGATTATAAATACAAACATAAATATTTGCGCTTGTAAGCCGAAGCTTGTGCGTGCACCCTCAAAGCTTAGTCTAGAATCGACCCACGTTTCTGCCGCCCTCGGTATTTGTTTACCCTGCTCACGTCAATACAAGCGAGTTGTTGCCTGTTCGTTGCCGTACGTTATTTGAAATATGAAATGGAAAAAGGCAATATCTTTCCTCTAGTTCGGTTTAACGGCCAAGATACCTCACTACAGCAAGTTAGCGTATATGTCTCTTATTTCAGTTCTCCGCTTCAATTTTTGTTTGAATATGTGCTTGATTACAATTTAAGCAGGTTTTCTTTATCAAAGTTATGTATTTATATGTAAGAGAAGTTTTTTTTGATGAACTGAAGCAATGTTATGGCAAACTGATGAAAATATAATATTTACATAGATTTACAGCGCAACTACAAGCTTATTTCTGTACACCGTGATATCTAATGTTGTGTACTTGAAAGCTACTTCTTTACAGCCTATTTCTCGGCATGTGCAAATAAATAAAGACCATACTTGCATTTGGTGAACATTAATATGCCATTTTCTGATTATGTCCTCCATACAAGATTTTTGTATTAAGTAAATACTGCAGACAGCCTCTGTAAACCAACTGAGGAAAAAAAAAGGCAAATTTAAGCTAATGATACAGTACAAAACACAATACCAAATCTATGAAATACGTTTCGAGCAATGTTTAGCCCGAAAATGAAGTTCAAATGTTCACTAGTATGACAACATTGGCAAGGTCTAACTTACATTGCGTAAAGTGATACTCATTCTCCGTGAATGTCAAAAAACAGAAAACAAAAAGATGACAGGACGTATAAACTTCAGTGGCTCTACCCGGATCATTGATAGAACAGTAACGTTCAACTCCTTCGCTACAAGCTCTGGACATTCAACCTTCTTTGGCTTCGAAATGAATGAACAGTGTTTAACGTCCGTTTTTGCTACAGAGGCACTACAGGCAATGGACACTGATGACACTTGAGATGAAATGATAAATTGGGAAAGGATTTTTTAAGGAAGGAAGCGTTTCAGGCTTAAGTTTTGAGTACCTCCCCGGAATTTGCCATTTATGAGGACTGAGGAAAACCTGGAAAAAACCTCAGTTAGGGAGGATGGTCCTGACGGGATTCGAACCCCAGACCTCCCGCTCACGAGTCCGCGCCTAACAACCTCGGTCATCCGTGGAGGTACTTTGGCTTCGGAATTAGTAGTGTTTTAAATGCTATTTACTCAAAAAATCGTTCACGTACTCAAATGTGACAAAGGAATTTTTCATTAGATTTTATTTATATATGCGCAAAAAATCAAGATTCCAATAATTTTGGAATAATAAAGTTGTGAACCTTTTGGGACAGATATTTTTTCTGAGAAAACTATAGCTACCAATGTGGTATTAGACTATTTTTTAAATACAACGTGAACTATTCCAAAAGAAATTTTGTCTCATTATTTCACTTCCACCTTGTATAGATAAAGGAATTCTTTAACATTATTTCCCGCCATTAAAAATTCAAACTTTCACATACGTACGATCGTTTTTGTTTCACTCTAATTTCATACTTTGAGCAAAATATTAATTATATTATTTAATGAAACGATAGTCTATAGGAGCCTCCATCGTAATTTGCTTCACAATTTGGAATTAGTTATGTGGATATAAACCTTATTCATTATGGAGGATAGCGTGGGTACATTAGTCATTATTTTTACTAAAACCTATTTATAAACAAACAATGTGTAAGATAATTTCTTCATAGGGCAACAAATTTATTTATTTTTTATGTAGAAGGCTTCAGTAGTACTAAAATCTCTCACAAAATGCATGTATTACATACATTGCGGTTATATAAGCCGCACAGTGACAGAGCTCGGCTGCATACTGAGAACCCAACCCAACAGTAAAATTCGGCCTACGTTGCACGTGCAGGTAGCAGCTTGTAACTGTGAGGGAAATTGCGTTTGTGTGATACTCGGTGATTCATTGCAAATAAAGTGTGTACTAATTGTTCTTCTCTAGGTATGCCATTGCATAAATTCTCATATAGCCATGAAAAAAAAAATTGTATATGCGATACATATATGAAAACAAATTCCTAGAATGCTAAGACGTTTCTGCAAGAAAATATCCTAGTAAATGTGGGTCAGGTAGAGAAACAGTTCGTCAACATTTTAAAACCTACTAGAGACAGAAGCTCTCAATAACAAAAAACGTGTTTCGAATTACCGTCCGTGTTAAGAAAGAATAGTTAGTTGAAATATAGAAATTTTCCTATGCAGACAAAGGCAATGTATTACCTATCAGGAGCATCATTTTCAATACCTCTTATAGCACACGTTAGCGTTTATTATGCTTAGTGATTAGTGTTCATTTATCCTTTTAGTAAAAGCATAAATACTGCTATAAAATTATCTTCAAATCCCGGCGATAACTATTCGTTTTTCCGGTTGAGGCAGGTGCACTTTTCCAGCGCTCTCAGGCGACCTGTAAACCAAACAATCTCACTGTATATAAATATATGTATCGTATATAATACATGTCCAGCATATGACCTACTATTTAGAGTCAACAACAAAGCTTGACTGTTCAAATTTGAAAAAAAAGTTTTTAATTTATGCCATTGCTTCTCTGGTGATCAACACCTGGCGGCCATGAACGTTCTTAAACGTTTTCAAATTGTTAATTCGCAGATTAAACATACCTTCCAAATGTCAAAAAATAATTAGGATTACTGACAAAGGAGTTATTTTCCTTTGTAATTAAAGACAATTGGCGCTTCTCCTATACCACATATGTTGTACTACTAGTAACGAGAGTCCTATGAAGTCAGTAGGTTACAGTGAGTACTAAAGGTGATAACTTTGGACTTGGTTGAACAGTATGAATCTCTTTGCATATTCTGAATACCTAACCTGCCCATGGTAGTCATTACTTGGAAGATCTAGTAACAAAAGAAACATAAAACGCTCATAAAAGTTTAAATGGGGCCGTTAGTGAATAAGTTAATCCTTTCATTAAACGTTAGGAATAGTTAAACAGCATGAATAGCATAAAAAAAGGAAAGAGAGGAAAATCTTTCCTTTTCAACTCTATCATTGCGGTATTGTTTAAAGGATGTTGCAATGTTGCCTGATTGTGGTGAGTTCATTCGTAGATGCGATTTTGGTTAGATTAATTCAGTGTTTCCCCAAGTGTTGGTGGCATTGGATCACTAATGCATTGAGTAATTCAAATATCTTATATGATGAAATGTCAAACGAACACTTTATTTAATTTCCACACTTTTTATTATGAAAGATTTTACCTCACCAGCACTAAAATGAACAAAAAATGAGGTTGTACATATGACCGCTTTAAAATTATACTGGTAAACCACATTAGAAAGGGTAAAAATCATAAATAAATTACTCAGGATGATTTTTTCACACACACACACACACACACACACACATATACATACACATGAGGTTCTTAAGAAATGTGCTAGTAGTATTTTGAATATTATTATTTTTTTTATTATTATTATTAATATTGTTGTTGATGTTTTTGTTATTATTATTACTATATTTTTGTTTTTATATTTTACTAGTCACCGCGAATCGAATTACAAATGCACGTATGCCGCTCTCGCGCATAACTCAATTCATGCTGTATATCCTGCATAATGCGCAAAGTTGTTCCTGGTGGTGTAGTGGTTACCATACTTGCCTCCTATACCCAAGATCGCGGGTTCGAACCCGGCCAGGACCGATGGATTTTTTCGGGCGTAAAAATCCTAAGTATGGCTTCCTTCGGAAGGGATGTAAAGCTGTGGGTCCCGTGTCGTACAGTTACGGCACGAAAAAGAACCTCAAGCCTGAAAGAGAGGCCTCTGAGCAAAATTTGTCGGCCGTTTCGCGCCCTGAGTTGAATGGGACGCTGATGACCTGAGATGTTAAAGAGCGTCCATAAATAAATCAATCAAAAAACAAAAAAATAATGCGCAAGCTCCACTTGCAATTTACACTTTTATAGAAAATGCATTTTATAATTTATTTTTATTGTGATAGCAATCTACAGTTGAAATGCTTCGTACACCCAATGTTCAACTTAGAATCTAATTTTGAGAACATTTCAAAAACTTCTTATTATTGGTAATCATTTTACACTTTTGCCATGCGTTTCTTGCAGGCCTGATGAAAGTAATGCTATAGAAATTAGGATGCATTAAAACCCTGAACTTTGATTTCTTCATTGATTTTGACCGGAAATACTGCGTTCATCTCCAAAATAAAACTATTTAATTATGCCTTAAAATCAAACAATAAATTGCAAACATCTCAACTTGTTGAAGAATAAATTAATTTTAAATGGTCTTCTGTCTACCGTTTTTTACTCAATCTTCATTAAATGTGCTTTTACCTGTAAAACTACTTCAGGATCGAAAAGCAATAATGTGACATTCTTAACTGTAGGAATGAATTCATTTGGCAGTCCTCTTTTCACTTAATTTTCCACGAGTTTATTTGAACAACAGTCGCATGGTGCACTGACTAGCTCAAAAACCGTTAGACAATATTTGTATATGCCCGTTTGGAGTCATCAAGACCTCATTCGCTTTTGCTACCAACAAAATCAGTTCATATGCCAGTCTTTGAAAAATTAGGATAGCCTTGTCGTGATTGCTCTCATGTTAAATTTACTGTACAGTGTCGAAATTCAAAGTAGGTAAATAATTGGGTATGCAGTTACCAAGCTCCCTTTTAATGTAGAGGATATCTCTAACTTTGTGATCGAACAGTTAACTGTTTTAAAACAAATTTTTGTTAAGAAATCAATTAATTGCTTAGCTTCGCTTCATTGCAAGACATCACAGCTACAAAAAATTGAATGGGCTCCGAAGAAGGATGAAGTCGGTCAAACTTTAAGGTGGTGGACCGCAACCTGTCTTCTCAAGGGCAACGACGTTATATTGGTATGCTCAAATTGTTAATCCGCCGCTGGTGCTACCGTGTGTTTTGTTGTAACAGATTCTGTGTGTCTGCGAGTCTGTGCTGCGCATAAAGGTCGAGTTTCTGTATTGGGATTGCGCACATGTGCGTTAATACTGTCACGTGTATAATCAAAGTTAATATATTTTCGGGATTACTAAGATAGAACTTAACTTTATTGGGTGAACATTTTATACTTTTGCATAGCTCAGCTGTATCAGAAAGTCCCAAGTTATTAAAATTAAAACCCATTTGGTTTACCACTTCCGATGAGGAACTATAGGGACATTTACGAGATATAATCTTCAGCCCAGCAGCAAGCAGAATCATAAGTCTTATTTACTGTCTTTTTGTTGGCTGCTATAATTGAAATATTACCATGTTTGGTAATCTGCAGGCGTCAATCCAAAGACTTCCCTTAGGCAGCTGTGATGCTATTTAAGCAGCAAACGCACAGGCTACATTCTCTCTTCGGTCGCTTTTCCAGACTCTGGTTACTCGACGGTACGCACCCTCGGTGATCCTGATAGCTCCTCAAGTAAGGGCACCAAGAGGGGAGTTATCTTATTGTTATGATCTAGTAGTTGATACTAACAAACATTGGAAGATAACAAATAATGTGGGCATATCATAATATACTTTGTCTCTTCCAAATCTTCCATCAAGTTATACCACCCTGGTCGTGTGGATAACGTGAATAATGTAATTAATAATTACAATATTGAAAAACAAGTATAGACGGGGAAAACAATACTTACGGGAATACTTTCTAATCTGGCACCTTTAGATTATCTTACAGATATATATTTAATTATTCTTAATGTTTCCACTTTGCATCATAAAAGACGGGTTTAGAAAGTTGGTTACTATTCATAGGAGTGTGCGAATTTCTTTGGAACTTGCTTCATTCATGTTACCATAAAACGTTTGATTGAAAACGTACCGAAATTAAATTCATTTAAATCGCCTAATATATTGTTTTTATTGAACGGCATAAGACATTAAGTACGATTATATTATTTTAGGAATGGTAGAGAATTTTTTTAATATAGCTGCATACCTACAAGTTTAGGATAAACACGCGTGAATGCATTGCCCTTGATCTAGTGTTGCAACGATTATTTTGTATTTGTATGTTTACTGTAAATCAGGAAACATTATATACCGCCACGGGTGGCCGAGGTCGTTAAGGCGCGGACTCGTGAGCCGGAGTTCTGGGGTTTGAATCTCGCCAGGACCGTCCTTCCTGACTGAGGTTTTTCCAGGTTTTCCCTAGTCCTCATTAATGGCAAATGCCGGGGAAGTACCTAAACTTAGGCCTGGAACGTTTCGTTCCTAAAAAAATTCTTTCCCTATATATCATATCATATCATGTATCACCAGTGTCCCCCACCTGTGATGACTCAGTAGTAAAAACAGCCATTAAACACTAATAAAGAAAGGAAATATTATACGAATTATATCCACGTCAAAAACTCGAATTAGCATGCGACAATATACTAAAAATAGGCAGTTGTTTTCTTTGCGACGACCGCTATACCCCACAGGAAAAAATCCGCTGACTGTTGCAATATTTGTTACATTAATAATCTTATTTAATGAATTTATACATTTTTATTTTCTTCTTTATCCATTAATTCCTGGAGATTTTACTAAATATTTGTTTAATTTCCATTGTGTTTTTTCTCCTTTTCCTCACTCTGAACAACTTGCTTGTACTAACCTGTCGCAATGCCTAGATACTACCCGGGTTGTCGCGGTGCCATATTTTATTTCTTTGTGCAATAGCTAATTAGTCTGTTACCTCGTAGACTCAAGATCGCGGATTCAATCCCGTTCAGGGTCGATGGAATTTTTTCGGGCGTAAAAATTCTTCGAAAGGGAAGTAAAGCCATGGCTTTCGTATCTGGATTTACGGCACGAAAGAACTTCAAGCCTGAAAAAAGAGATTTCTGAACAAAATTTATCGGCCGTTTCACGCTGATGACCTGAGATATTAAAGAGCGTCCGTAAATAAACCAAATCAACAAAATCAACCTTTATCCTGGTGTGCTGTGAACGAAGCCACTTCTATTGATGACCTAGGAACAAAGAGTGTTCTGCAATTAATGCCGCCGCCGGTAGCAGGTCTCCGGAGATGTCATCCACTCCTCGGGAGGCAATGCCAGATGATCCAACAGCTTAAATTTTTTCTTTCACTATATCTCTCTTTTGGTAAGATTTCCTTTTGGTTTTATGTTTGTACGATTTTCAGCCACTACATGAACGCAGCATAGATTTCATTTTTTACTAAATATTGGACGTGCTCGCCTCTCCAATTATCTATTGTTATTTGTAGCCCTTAGTACTTCTAAGTGTCCCAGGACAAACTAAGGATAGAACACTGCTCTTGTGCATTCGCGGAAATGGCCACTGCGACAACGATGGTATTTTGTATGCTTCATCTCCAGGTATTCTTTATGGCATCTGCTAGAATCAGTGACCCACTGCCAGTTGACGTCTCAGCGGTATATTTTTTGTCCTACTTAACAAGTTATTTTATAAGAACACAGTACCAGTGCTTTTCTTACCTGCTCAGGACTGAGTGTACTCTCCTGTATCATAATTTAAAAAATTCAAGATTCTTCAAGATTCTACTTCTTGGTTTCGGTTAATTCTGCTTCTACCTATGAACTTATACAGTTGAAAACCTTGATACTTCCCTTCGTCCGTCCGACTAGGTTTATGTCCTGCGCCGTCCGGTGGATCCTCGGGCATACACTAATTTAATGATTTTTCATGTATGACATATTAAAGTTGTTTTTCACCCTTAGGTGTACTTTACATTCTTTTCGGTACCAGTTTGTTTCGTTATATCATTATATAATATGAATCATTGTAGTGTAGTTTTACCACTTCCATCCCGTGCTAGCGTTTAGAAAGCATTAGAATCCTGTCGGCTGTTGGCGCTCTGCTACGTGCAGCTTTAATAAGAATGCATTTTTTTTTTTCCAACTCGCAATTTAAATGGAGATATTTCACAAATAAGTATACATGTTAAAATAAAAGTAATCAATTTCATATATTTCATATTCTCAATACATATTAACTAACTATTATTAACACATTAAATTTCCTACTTTATCACCCTGCCTTTATGGAAATGCAATCCTTCCGTACCCCATTAAAATTAACACCATGTTGAGTATATAATGGGGATATGTATTCACTCCTAGATAGTGCAATTGTCAACATTGTTACTCCCATTTGTCTTGCCCACCTTCCATAACCATTTCTTTCTCACCTGGACTATGAATTTTCTAAGTTTCTTAATATTTTCGCCTAGTTTTAGAGTTAAAATTCTTCTGCCTTTGGTAAGTTTTCTCACTTTCGTAATGGGAACTGTTACCTCCAAAACTTGATTTGCTTAAATTCTAATATCCAATGACAAATACCATCTGGTTCTTTACATATCCCCTTAATTTGTTCATTTCTCATACCACTTAAATATATTACTCTTGTTTCAAACCATGCCAGACATTGCCTTCCTGCTTTATCACAGGTTGCAATGTATATTTCTCTTCCCTTCACATTTTTAGTGTATTACGTAATTTCAGAGATATTTTATATTAAGATTATTATTTTATATTTCCTGTTTCTCAATATCTTTAAATCTTGTTTTTATCTCTTTCCAAATTGCATTTTCTATTCTTTCCCCCCATGCCACATTGAGTCCATACCCACTTCTTGTGGAATATTTTGGAATTTGGATATCAAAATTTTTCTCCCTTTCATTTTTCTTCCGCCACCAAACACTAATTGATGATATTCTCCTCTTGTAGTATCCCTATTCTATATCAATATTTCAATACTCTTTCTATGAACTTGCTTTTATAGCCCAATCTTTCTAATTCCATTAGAGCAAACTCGTTAGGTGAAGCTCTAGATCCAAGATCGTGGGTTCGAACCCGGCCAGAACCGATGGATTTTTTCGGAGCTTAAAAATCCTAAGTATGGCTTCCTTCGGAAGGGAAGTAAAGCCGTGAGTCCCGTGTCGTACATTTACAGCACGAAAAAAAACCTCAAGCCTGAAAGAGAGGCCTCTGAGCAAAATTTGTCGGCCGTTTCACGCCCTGAGTTGGATGGGACGCTGATGACCTGAGCTGTTAAAGAGCGTCCACAAATAAATAAAAAAGAAAAGGAAGCTCTAGATAAGCCTAGGACAATTCTATGAAATAATATATTGATCGCGTTTAACGCTTTTCATCCTCCATCTGGCCCCCAGATTTCTATTCCATACATCATTTTGCTCTCCACGGTGACCCATATATTCTCTCTAACCATTTTACTTATATACTTGGTATTTTGTTTACGCAAGATCTGATTACACTCATTTTCCCTTCGGCTACTGATTTTTTTATCGCTCCATTTTACATTACTAAACAATCTAACACCGAAGTAATCTATTTTCTTGATAACTTCAATTTCTGTGCCCTCCCACTACCTACTTTTTAAACTTTGAAACCGTTTTTCACTACCATAATCTTAAATTTAACTATTTTTTTTTTTTTTTTTTTTGAGATCCCATTATCTACAAAATGTACCTATAGCTTCAAGTGTTCGTTTTAATCCTGTTACCAGATCATGTGCAAAGAGTAGACCCGATATTTCTATGTAGCTCTTAAATATAAAAGTCACTTTCGTTTCCGATTCTTATATAATAGGGGTTGTCCTTAATTGTCTGTAGTACTGCTTGACTCTGTGACCTACTGCCATTTATATAAACGTACGGACATTTTTAGTTATATGTGATATTTTCAGTTTAATATCAATCTAATATTAACATTCTTGTTAATATTAATATTAACATTAATATATATATATGTGTGTGTGTGTATGTATGTATGTATATGTATGTGTGTATACCCTTTTATTTAAAATTACAGCAATCTAATTACACCTGTTGCATTATACGTTTCTCATTACATTCATCACGATTTATGTAATTGATTTAAGGAATGCACTACTCATAATAATGATAAAAATTCTTTTTCTAGTTATTGTTTAGCATTCGCCTCTTATTCCTATAACTCTTAAGACACGTTTACTGATGAAGACAGTGGCAGTTTATTATTCCTCAAAGTTACACCCTTACGCCACATTTTCGTTGCGGAAAGTGTAATATTATAGATGAAGAGTGATATCTCAAATTACATTTTTGGGTTGAGGGAAAACAAGCATAAAGACTCCAAACAGAAAGCCTAATATTAGTCTCAGGTGCGGGCAAGATTGCAAATGAAATACTTGGAAAGGCAGTTATTACATGTTTTGAATTTGAAGAAAAAGCCACTTGCGTTTGTTAAGCAAAAGTAATCATCTTTTGAGCGTCATTTAGCCAACCTTGAAAGCATCGGAAACTTCTTCTGCTATGGCATGTACCCAAGTCTGTATTAACCTGAAACCTCACTAACGAAATATAATTCATATGCCTTTCTGACTGCAGGGCGTAATTTATTTATTTATTTATTTAATTATTTTTTTTAGATTTTCTTGTAAATTCACTATAGATATAACAAAATAAAATCAAGGTATATAAACATTTACGAGATATGTTTGTACATTTTCACAGATGCACTAATTTTAATTTTAAGCGAATTCTTAACATTCTCTTTGTTTATGCACCCTGGATTCATCATTTAAACACTAAAATATGCAATTACAATAATTAAAATGCATGAGTTGCAATATTTACTTCAACCTATTGTACTGTACGTCAAAAGACAAAAGAATAGTTTTTACAAGTGTCTTGGCATTATTTCAAACTGTATGCTTAGTCAGTGGTTTTGTAATTCCTCTATACCTCTATTCATATTACTTCGTGCTGGGGTCGTAAATAAGCATATCACTCTGTTCGGGTGGTGGAAAAAAGTTATATGACAGTCGTAATACATGCTAAGGTAGTGTTTTAGCAATAGGATTTCTTTCATACACTTTCCTTACACAAGAGAGAAATGAACATGTTTAGTTTAATATAATTATTTTACAAATTATTAGAATTCACATTTGGCTGTAATTTATGCAGCATATCGGTAAAGTATGGTTCACCATGTCCCAGGAATTCCTTCCCATATTAATATAGATGATGGATTATTTCCGAAAGTTTAGATAATGTGCCGAAAAAGTTGTTTATGTTATTATGACATAAAATACATTAAAATAATACAATTATTAGTCATATAAAATTTCAGTGTTGTACTCCGTTAAAAATAGTATTATGATATGCAAAGACAACTAGAATTCATCATCGTCGAAGATGACAAATTTATGGAATTGATTCAAAATATTGAACACAAAGGGTTCAAGATTGTAAATTTGTTAAATGGTTCATTATGAAACCACACTCGATGAACAATAAAATTCAGTTTTATTTGTTTTATATAAATATTCTCAAAATAATAAAACGAGAAAGTTTTATATTCGTAGAAAAAATTAATTTACCAAATAAAGGGACTAAACATGTACAGGTGTGAGTATTCAGAAAAGTTCATATCAACTTATATCTGACATTAAATTATATCAATTACCCTGAGTTTGTAAAAACTCTTGTTAGCTGCACATATGTATTCACACACATATGTATTCACATATGTATATATGTATTTATAGTCTTTTCAAAACACAGTTGTGAAGAGAAGGCATTTATTTTTTAATAAACCTACCATAAAATGTTGGTTTTGAAAATAACGAAAAATGCACATTTGCATAAGTTGTAGCTTTCTGCATTACCAAGCGTTTTTTCTGCTAGAAGCTAGAACTGCTAGAAGCAGCACAAAAATGTTCATTATATCCCATTGGACGTACTAAGAGCCAATACAAACGTACCACAGGTGTCACACCGCTTCTCAAATAGTACCTACATTTTTTGATTTATGTAAATCTAAAGAGTAGGTTAGGGTTGCTACCTACGTTAAGCAATTTTCTTTCTACCTCTAAAGTTTGCGCACTTTCATCCATATGAGTGCTAAATAACACATCTCTTTCTCGCTTTCAACTTCAGTATTTGTCTTTTATCATTCATCATTTTTTAGAAAGGTCTATACAATACTTCCAATAGAGCATGATATGAGGTTTCTTTCTCCCCCTTTCGATATAAGGGATGACGCTAGCGAATCCTCACACCCTTTGCATGAGGAGACAGTCAAGTTGATGGGTTAGGACATACAGACGAATTTTTCTGTCTTCAATACAACAGAAGTGCGCTGCAATTTGTGTAGATGGAACTGTGACAGGCGGAAAAAACTTACTCTTTCTGCTTTTTGGCAGATTTATGATGCTACCGATTATATTCCACACCAATGGATCCAAGGTACCCTTGATGAGAAAGGTTTTGGATTGAGGGATACACTTCTACATTCGCCGGTAGTTACCGAAATAAAAATTTAAGTGTATTATGTATTATGTATTACGTATTAAATGTATTATGTATTATATATAAATGTAAAAACAACCAACAATACTTCTAACGGAAATTTAAACGAAATTTGTTTTGAATCGCCTACAGGAAGAATATGCAATTTTATTTTTTTGTCAAGTATTGCTGTTAATGATTTACCATGAATTATCAGCATTGTTTGATATCGATTTTCAATTAATTGAGTCTCAGTATGGTGTAACAGAAAATCTTGCTCTTCGTAACCATTGTCCTGCTCTGGAAATATCCCCTATATTAAAATTACAGTTGACCCTTCAAATTTTCTGTGGGAATAGTAAAGGATAATCTTTGTTGATAAATTTTCTTTTTTTGAAGTATTGTTATTATTATTATTATTATTGTTATTACTATTATTGTTGTTGTTGTTAAGACATATAATAAGGACAATTGTATTACCAAAGTGTATGCTTAGATGAATAAAATCATATTCGAATTTTTTCCCCAAATATTTTCATCGGTAAAATGATATTGCCAAATTTATAGAAACTGAGGATTGTACTTTTTTGGGACATCATCTTAAAGTTCAATATTTTACATTGCAATTTTATTAGTACAAATGAATTTCAGTAATGATGTGTACATAGTCATCAGAGAATTAAAATTTTGTTAATGTATGTCCTGGCATTTGCAGCTTTCTATTTACTAATTCGATTTCCGCGAACTTATACAGGTTGTAAAAACGTAGTTCATGCAGTCAAATCGAAATAAGTGCCTCGTCAAAGAACCCAATTCCCGACATTATTCTTTTTCAGTAGACATTGACAAGATCTAAGAATAACATAATTTGGGCAAATGTTGCATTTGTTGTCAATGAATATTAAAAACTGAGCAATCAAAAGCAAAATCTCAGCTTTTAGGCTACTGATTGTTTGCTTTGATTTGCCGCTGCCTGCGGTGTATTTACTGTCACTGATTATGCCGCATTCCTATGTAACATGCATTACTGAAGTAAAGCGTGGAACAAGCCTTCATGATTTTGCCACACCCCTTTTAGTTCCGAGTGTTCAGTATTATCGCTTTCCTCAAAACTGTAACACACTGTCACTAGATACCTGGTAATTCTGCAGCGCTGCCACTCTTACTTTCAAACATCAAAGATTGAGCTGAAACTTGGAATAATTATTGCTTGTTATATTATAAAAAATTTGAAGGAAGCATTATTAATGAATAAAAATAAAAAATATAGAATTTACATACATGCCTTACATAATATCTGTTAGCACTAAACATATATTAAAAGTAGAGGGGTCAAACGTCGGATTATTGCATTAGGTGGCCGAGGTTTTTAATGCTCGGACTCGTGAGCGGGAGGTTTGGGGTTCCATTCCCACCAGGACCGTTCTACCTGACTGAGGTATTTCCAGTTTTTTCCTCCGTCCTCATAAATGGCAAATGCTGAGGGGGTACCATAATAGGCCTGGAACGCTTCCTTCCTTTAAAAAAATACTCCTATGTGAGTTCTGATATGAGAATCTCAATATCGAAAGGGGTCACTCGTTAAAGGGTTGACTGGAAAACCCAGCCAGTACATAAACGACCAAAGCATAATAGCCGTGTACTGTGCATGATACAGGAAGAAGACTTCATACAGAGACGAAAGAGCTTGAATAAGAAACATCAATTATTAATGAACATGAGTACCCTTATTTCTGGCAGGACTTTGCTACTTACGAGAATTAATAATTCTAAAAACAAACAAGTTCTCGTAAGCTACCAATGGCGACTCTCCCTTCCCGTTACCCTCTTTGCGGCAGCGAGTGACTAAGTCAGGCCGCCGAGATATGAGGGATACTGAAAATTTATGGACTTTAACTAAAAAAGATTGCATAGACGTGACAACGTTGTTTTCTCGAGGAACTATAATTTTATTTCCAGGAATAAAGGTCATCAAAGTTTGTCTCCTTCTATACTTCTCATCACGTAATTTGCTAATTCGGATACGGCTGCATTACCCATCATGAAATATTGAAATTAATAAGCCGTTGCGATTTTACGATAGTGCAAAGAGAGAATACTCGCAGATAATTCCTGCAGTATTGCGTTAAAGCTCAGCTTGGTTGTGATCTATTGGATTGTCAAAAATGCTACGACGAGAGACAAGAATTTCATGCAAATACATGTTTTTGCAGACGAATGCTACATTGCGTAAATTTAAACATTTCAGTATTCATGACATTCTAAATCGAAATAGATGCAATTTATTTGTGTGAGTTCGCATGTTAGGTCTTTTCCGAGAGTAAATCATGCATAATTTTTATCTTTATGATTTTTTATCTTTATGAGTGCAAAAATTCTTGCTTTTAGTTTTAATGCTTATATAAGGGGATATTAAAAAACTGGTGGCGCATTACAATTTCTTCTGTTGGTGACATTGCTTGGCCTGGTGCGACTAATCTTTTCTTTTCTAATGTAGTTAATTGCTACTGTTAAGTTTGGTAGTGGAAAAAAGGAAAGCTGTGTACAAATTTAAAATTTTTATTAATGTGTTTAGAGCTGCCTGTGTCTCTATTATGGCTCCAGTAAAAGACTGAAAAATATTAACGATACAGTGAACTAAAGGCAAAGATCTTTATAGATCTGATGGGGAGTTAGTATACTGTTTCTGTTGCAATAATAGTTAAACATGAATGAGATTAGGAAGTATTTTCATATTGTAATATGAAATCTTATTTTTGCATAATTTACAAGGGTGTGTATCAATAAAAACACTGCGTGTTTGTGGATTAAATGTTCTAAGCAATTTCAAATAAATCAGCATAGTCGTTACTGCATTGTATATTTAAAAAGCGCTGAAAAGTAAATCGAAAGATATTTAAGCATTTAGCATCGAAGAATAAACTAATCAAAGTAATTTAATCAAACTTATATAGCAAATTCCTTTGTTCAGTAAAGAACTTACCTATGAAAATAACTTGAATGAAGAACCCAATGACAGATTTTCTCATTAAACTCTGCAGCGTCTTTCGACGTAGAGAGATTATTCTGTACTTAAAAGCACATAAATAAAATAAGGACCAATTATTTTCAAATTGACATTTTTCTGCATTTTTGTGTAAGAACCACATACATTTTTAAGGCACTGCAATCTAACGGAATAGAATTTAGAAGAAATATTGTTTACAAAATGGCCCAAACCAAAAGATAGATAACCAAAACTTTATAATACATGTTCTTCCCTCTTTTCATTGTGCATATCTACTAACTTAACGGTGCATGATTCCATACATTTTGGAAATTCATTATATATAAAAAAATTCTCTTTTGTTATGCTAAAGAAGGATATCCGGGTACACAGTTTTTATATTCTGTACAAGTATGTATGTACAAACAATACATAAATACACTTTCCCAATTCTTAATAGATGCGGTCGGTTTAAGCATTTTCAGAAAATTTTCATTTTCGATCTTGAATGATCTCCACAGAAACAATAAAAGATATAGTTATATATTTTTATTCGTTAATATATATGAGGATATTTTATTATTTACGGTCTGCATAGTACCACTGCATAGTGGGAGAAGTCAGTCGCCAAGGCTATATAATTCATGTGCAGGCAGCAGTTTGCATATAGTTTAAAGGTTTCGTCAGCGTTTAGTTGTATGTGCGTGTTTTGCTTAGTGCTTTTATTTTATGTACATTATGTACTAATTGTTCTTCATCGCTTATGCCACTATAGATAAAACGGGTTTTAATGTTAGAAGCATATGTGAAACCTAATTTTGTAGGAAAAGAGTTATAATACTCACAAGAAAATATCATGCCAAGCTGTTCTAGGTAAAGACACTGTTCGCCAAGTTGTTAAAAAGTTAAAAAAGACAAAATCTCTAAATGTCTCAAACCGCCAAGTTTTTATGAAAGAAAAGTTAAATGAAATACAGGAAGTGCTTCATAGATGCTGGCAATGTATTGCGACAAGAGGCATTATTTTAAGCATCAGTTAAAACACAGATTAATCCTTATTATTATCAGCTTTATTTACGGTATCATGAAATTCCTGCAATAAAAATATAAATACTTATCTAGTAATATTAACTTTACCCGAGCAGCAGTTAAAGCCCCTCCTGGGTCACTTGGAATAACGATATTTATGCCAACGATGGCGCTGGTGTCGCGTTCCACCTTCACGGTGGTATGCGCAGGTGGAGTAGGGGAATGCATCATCAGAAGATAAGATTATCTTTTAACCCAAGATAGAAGCCATTTTATTTATTGAATGTATACATATAATTTTGCAAATTAACATTGCATAAAATGATGTTAACTAAAATGGCGGACAATTAATGTTGTGTGCTTCTAAGTCTTGCAGGCAGAACTTTCAACTAAGAAAAATGGTGTGGGAAGTACTTGGTGGCAAAACTGTGAACTAAACATAAGTTGTGTTAAAAAGAAGGGAAATATAAACCACATGGTGGTTGAAAAAATGTGAACCAAACTTAGGGTACATACATGGATATTTAAGAAGTGGTTAAAAGTACTATTTTCAAAATTATGCAGAATTACACTATTTGAAAAGCTCTAAGACTAAAAATATAAACATACGGTGATTAAAATGCTAATTTCAAAATGGCGAAAAAGTACGATGATGGAAAACTAGGAACAATACAGGTACGGTAAGTGTGGTGTTGCAGAAGTAAAATACACTAATAAGAATATGGCAAAAAAGTGACATTAATTCAAATTGTATTACTTTAACAATTTTTATTGAAAAAATAATGTGTACTCATAAAAATATTAGTTACACTATAATCAAAATTTAATTTGTAGATAATATATTAATTTGCGTCATAAGTAAAATATTTGGTAGATACAATATACAAATCTGACAATGGTAGAGTAGGAAATGTGTTTTAACTTTGAAAAGAAAATCGTTATGACGAAAAATGAGTTATCACTGGGGGAGAAAATAAAATTTAACATTTACAGATAATATTAAAACACTCCTTAAATGAAGTAACGCATAAATGTTTCGAATAAGGCTGTCCAACGGTTACTGAGTTAAATTAACATGTGTAATCAAAAAGAAGTAGCAGGGAAAGTCACGCGACTGGCGGAAATAATCTGTAGGGAAAGTAATACAAATCACGCAGAGTGACTGAAGCCCTTATGGCGTCACAAACAACCTCTGGTGGAACACTACCGGACAGGGTTAAACAAGTTGGGACCAGTACGTTAAGGAAAAATAAGCTCGAGGACATATGACATTATCAGAGTGGGAATTTGCAGAATATTAACAGATGCTCGAGAGTCACACTGTCGGAGAGAAAAAACATGTTGGAAACTGCAAGTTAGGGAAAAGCAAGCTCGAAGATATAAAGTCACCAAAGGGAAAAGCAAGTTGGGACTTGCAGAGCATTAGCAGGCGCTCTGGCGCTTCACATTTGCGCGGTTAAAAACAAGAGACTGTAAAGGAAAACGGCGTCACACGGCTACCTAATTGACTGCTGGAAATAACGTGTATATCATAACTGTGAGTTGGTAGAAATAGAAGGTGAAAATGTGCTATTGGAGACTTACTTATTAGAATCTTAATAAAATGTGGTAAATAAATTTTAACTTTTTACAAAAAATTAAAAGAATTGATTACAGAATTTAATTTTGCAAGCCGAAGTTTTGGTTAGCAAAAAAATAAACTTTTATAAAAAATAATTTTAAAAATAAATTATACTTGTTATGCGAAAAATTCAAATTAATATTTCACAATACTTATTTTTGCTATGTGAAGTCATGTTGTGCAAAAAAATGTTATGTTACTGTAACAAATCTTTTCACTTTTTGGTTTTCTTTTATAAATAAAAATTGATTTTAGAAACAAAGAATTATTTTGGAAATAACAACTAATTTGCAATATTTAACTTCGGAAAATACAAGTCAACATTTTTTTATTTATACAAACAAAAATTAATGTTTCAAATAAAATATGTCTGTTTACGATTCGCAGAAAAGCAAAGGAAATATTAATTTCAAAACAAAACAAAGAAACTCACCATTAAAGATACTTCATAAAATATCACGGACATCATTAACGCGCGTATAAACATATTACAGAATAATTTACATATGTCTTTATCACCAACTGTGTCACCCTTCCAAGCTTCTTCATAATATATGTATGCAGACGAATTATCAACTCGCGTAAGGCCCGTCTTACCTCAACGGCATATCACGCACTTCTTATGTATGAAAAATATATCGTACTGTTACTTTCACCATGGCCTTTCGGAATGTCCCATTCACTCGTTAGTGGCTTTTAGAGTGTTCTATTAAATCTCTAATTACCATTTTGGTTGTCCCTTTCACTGGCTAATAACTTTTTACAGTATTCTTTTCACTCCCGGTTATGGCGTTTGCTATATTTACTTTACCCCGTTAATGACCCTATTTATATTTAGGGATATTGGTTTCCCCCAAACCTGCATTCCATGCGCGTTTGAAGCACGATTCATGCATGGAAATGTTCCTTTCATTAGTGTCCATTTGGAATGTTCGCTAGTGGCATTTGTAATGTTCCGTTTACTTGCTGGTGTCCTTTAGAGTGTTGTTTTACTGGTTAATAGAGGTTTGGAATTCCTCTTTTACTCGCTATTGGCTTTTTAGGGCATTTTTGTTCACTCCCGATAATAGTTTTTGGAATTTAACTTCACTCTGTTTATAACTCCATGTCTGTATCGGGACTTTGCTTATCACCCAAAATCCATTCCACATTCGTCTGAAGTATGAGTTATGCATTCGGATGTTTGTTTCACTAATTACCTTTTGGAATGCCATTTTTATTTGTTCATTTCCATTTTGGAATGTTCCCTTCACTCTCTAATTGTATTTTGGAGTACCTTTCACCATGAACAACTACCCATGTCTATAGAAAATTAACAGATACCTCGGCGCCACATTGTCAAATAGGTAAAAGCATATTGGAATCTAAATATATCAGGGGAAACATAAGCTAGACGCAGAGGGTGGAAAGTTGGTTTAAAAAGCAGAACGTTAACAGGTGCACTGGTGCCATTCTGTCTGACAGGTAAAAATTTATTGAAAGGTGCACGTTATGTAAAACTAACCTCTGAACGACAGAACATAAAAGTAGCTATAAGACATCACTAAAAGAGAGAGGTTTTACGGTTTAAAGCAAGAGGTGCAATTGCGGTATTAATGTAGCATCTCGTGGATTTGAGATGCATCGTTCAAGTTTAGACACCGTTTCTTTTGAATGTTAATTTGTTAACGAGGCACCACCGCATTGTCTAGCATTGACACCAGATTGTGCAGCATAGACACCACCTGGAGCAACATCAGTAGTGAGCCACGAGTAAGGGCTTACGCCTTGCAACCGAATTTCGAAATTATCGAGTGTAGGCTGAGAAAGATAAAGAAACTTTATTTTATCAATTACAAAACGGACATCCCAGTGAGTTTAAAGCCCAAAAATTCAGATTCAACCCAAAGGAATTCAAAAGTGTTTGCAAATATTTTAGCATTTGCAAAAGAATAGTTTGTGAATACGAGTCGGGTTTTATAAATATTATAAGTCCTGACATTATGACATTATGAAATGACATTAGGTCATTTACATGAGCCTACGTATGTTGGATCAAGTAAATTGGAGGTGATATTAAAATCCATGAAAAAACTAATGCAGAGTAGTAATTGAATTTATTATGTTAGGCACCCAAAATGTCATGTATTTGGACATAAAAATTATCCAGTTTGTACTGTGTAAAGGCAAAATTGATGGGAATGTGATTTATAAATCGATAAAGCGCATATGGTTTCTGCAAAAATAAAATGCTATAGCGCTATGCGAGGACATAGGCAAATATAACGCAACGTTTACTCTTCATCACGTGAGGCTATTTCAGATGCTGTTAGAGGATTGTTCAATCACCATTTTTGGCAATCACAGTGGAAAACATTTACTGTATAAACCAAAAGCAATAACGACATTTATATTGATCTCATATTTCAGAATGGATACTTAAATGCAATTATGAACCTACACGGGGCCTTCAATAAGGACAATAAGTGTAAACATTATTGTCGACATTGTAATTTTCTCTCACTCATAAAAAGAACTACATCGTTGTGATCTAATTTGCGCCACGTACGTTTAGCAATGCTCACAGTTAATTGATAGGTAAGTGAGCTGCGACATGTGTCATCGCGATTTAAATGGCAGACGTGTTTTGATAATTATTTCAATAATATAGCTTATTACCTTAAATATCTATCTAAATGCGATGTTGTAAATATCTGCACCTGGTGTAACATGCATGTAAATTTGATGCATAGGAAAACTCCCTAATAGTGTGGTAATGCATGCTAACCACAAGTACTTCATTTAACCGTACAATTCATAAGTTAACAAAATATATATTCAAGATCATATATTTTGAGTGTGTGCAGAGCATTCCTTATATGTAAAATAGACATGTATGGAACTAATGCGTGCTGTATCAAGTCTGTAGTTTGTTCTTTATCGAGAATCACAAAATGACTTATTGCACGAAGTATAGAGTAGGTATTCGAGAACGACCCTATGCAACGATTTTAAATAACATCGCATTGAATCCCGCTACGTAATAATCTTAGCACACAATTTAAATTCGCATGACGATCATTTCTAATTAAATTACATGGTACACAATTTAAATAAGCTACCTAAGTTCATCATAATGCGTGTAACTTTTATAGGTTGAATTGTGGCAATGTGACATTTATAGACTCACTCAAATTGATTCCGAAGCCTCTGTATCGTTTTTCGAAGACGATTTAAATAAATGAATGCACAGGTTATTTTGCTTATTTATTTATTTAACACAAAGGAAAACGAAACCTAGGTTCGTCCTGTACCGGAGCAGAAGTATTTCTATCCAGTTGGCTTGACTATAGAGTCAACACAGAAACTTTGAATAGTAGTACAATGTGGTGACCTCCAATTACGTGTTTCACATGAAAAAAGAAAGAATAATATATTTAACATAGTACAAGATGAGCCTGGGTTTAAAAATGTATAAAATGAATCATAGATGAAAACGGAATTGACCCGTTTAGAGAATGCAAGACCATTACACGTGCATGCATGCATGCATGAATGTGTACCGAAAACGATTTATGCTCCGAAATATAATTCCGTTTATTCCAGGAGGTCGTTTTTGGAAAAAGAATAACGCAATATCAGTGACAGTGAAAAGTACACAAATTTCTATGAAATTTTGGTGTACAATACTAAACGAGCCTTCGGTGAACTCTTAAGGACTGCGGTTATCAAGTGTGTACGGGCACAAATCTTTGATTCCTATCCTTATGGGTATAAAAGAAGACACATTTAAGTAACTCTTCAGCAAACGCTTTGGACAGCTACATCAAAATGTATAAAAATCATTATTTGAATCATTTTCATTTTCCGTGTGCCATTTAAATTGCTGGTTCTTATGCGTTATGGAAAATCAACATTTGTGAAAATTTAGGTGGTAATGCTGGAGAAATGTTTGACAAATATTTCAGAAAAGTATTGCGGTGTCATTCGGCGGAATGTTATCTAAGACCATGTTCGTATTTTGAGACCCCCTAATTAGGAGATTTTTAGCAAAAGACATTTGGTTATTTAGACTATTTAACGTATTAAGCATACGGGTAAAACGTATCAATTGTTTTCATGAGAGATTCGTATCGCAAAACTTTTTTTTTTATTTACATACTACCAAATGTGTTTCCACAAGGAATTAATGAATAGTGTTTAACCCCCGTTTTTGCTACAGAGGCACCACAAACAATGGACACTGGTGATACATGAACTGAAATGATATGTTGGGAAAGGATTTATTTTTAAGGAAGGAAACGTTCCAGGTCTAAGTTTAGGGTACCTCCCCGGCATTTGTCATTTATGGGGATTTAGGAAAACCTGGAAAAATCCTCAGTCAGGGAGGACAGTCCTGGCGGGATTCGAACCCCATACCTCCCGCTTACGAGTCCCCGATTTAACGACCTCGGCCACCCTTGGCGGTATTTTTCCACAAGGAAAAACGTTTCTAAGTATATCACTAAACCTAAATGGAATTATTCTAATTAAAACAATAGAGACAAAATACCTAGTATTGGGTCATGTCAACAAATTGAACCATATGACTTTAAGTTTCTGTTTGATGCATATGAGAAGTAGACATAAAATGCACAAGTCTAGCTAGTGCTAAAATACACTCAATACACCCCTAATTGTTATAGGTATCGAAGCGGCCTACTCCCCGGAGAACAACTGCTTTCGTAATTTGTTATGACTTAGAATTATTTTAGCAGGGATATCCAACTAATGTTCACCAAAGTAAGGTGATTTTGCTGTTCAAAACATTCTAAAGATTCTACTACCGTAAGGATTGAACGACTGCATTCCAGAGTAAAAATACATGAACAGTGTTTAACGCCTGTTTTTTGCTACAAAGCACCACAGGCGATGGACACTGATGATACATGAGATGAAATGATATATTGGGAAAGGATTTATCTCTAAGGAAGGAATCGTCCCAGGCCTAAGTTTAGGGTACCTCCCCGGCATTTTCAATTTTATGAGGACCGAGGAAAACCTGGGAAAAACCTCAGTCAGGGAGGATGGTCCTAGCGGTATTCGAACCCAGACCTCCCTCTCACGAGTCCGTGCCTTAACGACCTCGGCCACCCTTGGCGGTGCATTGCAGAGTGAAGTGTATGGTTCACAATATGCATAATTTTACCTTCCAAGAGATTTAATAAATGAGCAATGACCAACATTATCGTAATTTTTGTGAATATGCAACTGCAAGCAGGATAAGCCTTGCTAAACTGAGTAGTCCTCAGATAGCAAGCACGCTAACTTAACAGTGGCAAACAACTTAACTAAGGCAAAACATTTTTGTGAGAAAAGTTGTTGAAAAACAACGACTCAGATTTAATAAAAGTCATTAATGGATTTTTAACGAATATAAAACATTACGCTATTAAAATAATGTTAAAGCAAGTGTTGTAAACCTCTTTAATGTATCCTTAAAGACAAAAGTGTATAAATTATTCACCTATGAAAACACCTTTTGACACACTTTTATTAGTGGTACAATTGTTTCTTTCACAGGTGTGTAAAGCAGGCTCCAAAGGATGTTAACAATGCCGACATTTTGCAAGTATACAAACATCTTATTGGACACTTGGTCGAAGAGCGTAAACTTAAATTTAATGTGGGAGTTCATGCCCCTATATATAAGGCGAAAATGTACTTTGCCAAGGGGTACGAACATAACTGGACAGAGGAAATATTTCAAATTAACAGCCAGATAGGGAATAGTCCGGCGGCATATAAATTAGTTTTAGGTCTTAAACGGCGAAGCTATAGACGGCATATTTTACATCGAGGACTTAAAAAGATTGCATTTCTGAAATCTTTCAAATTATGTAAAATACTGGACACTATAGTTGGTGGTCACAATATGCATCTTTAGGTTCAGTGGACAATTTCGTACTAATGCTCTCTTATTTTTCGGTAAGTGCCTGAGTGGGCGTCTCGGTGCTCTATCTGGAAAAATACTAGGGATACCCACTTGGCATAAACTTCATTACTTCTGGATGCTGATCGCCGTTACCTCCCTTACCAAGCCCATTCCTTTCATTGGTGCCCCCATTGAGATATAGTCACAAACGGATAGCATTTAAGGATGGTTGAAGTATCAAAAATTTCTCTTCTGATTTTACCAATTCAATGAAATCCAGTGCACATGGATTATTGATAACAAACGGACTACATTATGAGAAGAAAATGTATTTTTCTACTTACTCATACGCTTATAAAATACGTGCATCTGCTTCTTGACTGCTGAACCTAAAAGTGATTACCATCACAATTATGATAGCGATTTCCATGTCAATAAGCCATTCACAAAAACACACATTGGTTACTATTGCAAATACCCGCTTATGATAGATATCCAGTTCGATGCTGAAACGACGTCTATTTAGTTTTCTCACTATTTTAGGGATTCGATAATCTCAGGGGTACGTCCGACTAACCAAATATTCTGAAGGGGTATCTTTCCCGCTAACATTCAAGAAATACATCACAAGAAATGGAATTTATCAAGATAGAAACAATACTTCCTTGCCGTCATCCCAATAAAACTATCTGACGAAAACGCTTTAGGATATTAGCCGCATTTTATTATGGTGCATATAAAAATAATAACTTTTTTTTAATGCTGCTGCTTATTCAGTGACGGTGGCTGTTTTCAGACAAGTAACTATGTAGCTGGTGCATATATTATTTTACCCTTAGAGAAATTTAAATAATCTAGCTATAATTCGCTGTTTGTTTCATTTGAATGGACCATATATTTTTTGGAAAAATCTAAAATATAAGTACCAACTTTAAATTTCAATATTTAGTACATTCCTGTGTCTCGTGCAACATCGGAATGCGTTCTTTCTGCTCTATACACATTTTATTTGAGATTATATGTTTTAAAACCATTTTGTAAAGAAAGTGTTTTTTTTAAATGGTTTTGAAAATTAAATGTAAATATATTCGTATTATAATGGTGTGAGCATAATGACATAGGATTAATTTTGTAACAAGCAATCAGAAAAGAAAGAATCAATTTTTTAGTAAACCGGTTGCATGCGTCCAATCTGGAATTGTCACGTACTCTCTGAGCTGAAGCGTTAAATAGAAGAACAGACCGTCGATGGAACTGCGTCAGTAGTATTTTTCTGCTTAATTATAAGACCCTATATCAAATCAATTGAGGGCAAAAATTCTGAGTTAGTTTAGGTAAAAGATATGAATTTAAAATTTTAATATTTGTAATTATATTTGAGATATACTATGAACAATTTCTCACTTCTTAAATACTACTGCATTAACAAAGAAATATATTTATCAATATTTTGGATACACACTTTTCATAGAAACTATCATTCACTGTTATTGGCAATTTTGTTGGCCATTATTTACCCTATGACATTGAATTACCGTAATACTTTTAAAATTCGTAATGTAATTTATCTTTTCATGTACATTTTTATCAAAATAATTTTCCTTTGCTCACAGTAATTATTCTTCAACTTTGCTGTTTACAGCTCAAGATAGTCGTGCTACATACAGGCAGTGAGTTTTTTTATTTCTTAAAATGAATTTAATTTAAAGCTAGTGAGTTTTAGAAAAATTAAGAAAAGAAAAGGGTCAATATTACAACCCATTTTTATATTTTAAAATACCCACAGTAATATATAAATAATCCAGATTATTCTTTAATGTATCTTTCCTTTTAAACTTTTTATTTTCGTGGGCTACTATTCAATATGACTGTACTTGTGCACTTATTAATTCTCAATTTCTTAAATTGCTGTAGTACTGTGGGAGTAAAGTCAGATATTGAGCATTTATTAAAAAAAATTAAAAAACAAAAAGATGTCACTGACTAGTATGCAACATTTTAACACACTTAAACCCCCAAACCCCCAAACGTAGTAAAAAAGGTTTCCAACAGTATTGCATATGAATACTTCTGCTACACCTAGTACTTTGAAAACTGTAGCTAAGATGCTAACATATGTGGGAGTTGATAGTAGACATATTTAACTAGAGGAGTTTGAGCTGATTATTTCATTTTCCATTACAGCTTATTCCATGTTTAATTCTTAACTCATTCTCATAGTAATCTTTCACTCTGTAAAAGGGCATTGTAATGGGTGATATTTCCCTATGCGGGACCGCTCTATGTGCAGTTTGGCCCCAGTTGACTAAGGTACCTTTCGTCTCGGTCCCACGCTGTAGAGTCGGTAAGGGAACCGGAGTAGAAGTCAACACGAGCTTAACTCTTGGAACGTAAGGGCATATTCCTGTGTGTTGTGTGACAGTGTATTAATTACGTTAACATGCCTCAACCCAGGTAATCTATTCCCCAAAAAACTACTGAAATTACTATCGTAAAATATTACTGTAGTGCAAGAATTTAAAACGGGTGACTCCGCAACCAGGAGTGGCCTTCGTGAATGGATTTCGAACAGTGTGCATGTGGAAGAAATTGACAATAATCAGTTTCTTTATGGATGAACCTTTGCTCTACTGAAGCAGATATGTAAATAACTACACCAACACTACTGGAGCTCAGAAAAAAACTAAATGTTCCACTAGAAACTCTTGCTTGATCAAAAGATAGGAGTATGGTACGTCATTAGCGGCTATAGAAAAATAGGCCATCTTTTTTTTAATAAACAATTTATTGTACTATATGTGCAAAATATGTTGCAACCTTCTTTAGGTGAATTAATTGTGAGAGATACGTTCGCGACTTTCCAATAGGAACCTGCAAACGACACATACAACCCATATCCCATTGCATGCAGTTAATTAAATATTCAACAGTCATCAGTAATAATATATGCCCCCCCCCCTAGATTCTCTAGTGCAACGCTCTGAGATTTTTATATCTGAGGGACATTAGAGGGAAAAATGCACAAGACAAACCCACACACATTAGATGAGCTGAAAAATAGCATTCGATGGGAATTTCTTCCATTTCTCATAGAGAAGTGCAGAAGGTAACGGTTAATTTCATAAGGAGTTGCCAGAAATATATGGCAAATGAAGTGAGGCAGTTCCAACTTCCAACTTCTAATGGGGGTGATGGACCTTTTAAGTGTTTAAGTGCTAGTAATAACACGTCAACCATAGGTGCGAACTTTCTGATGCTCGTTTAGCGAGGTACCAGTTTGAACCTACCAAACATTGTTACGCTTGGAGCGGTCCTCACCACCTGTGGATCCTGACCGAACCCCTTATTACCTCGTCCACCACTGAAGGCGTAGGACAAATGGCCAGCCGTTGAGCAAGACTAAAGTACCAAAATATCCTCCTCTGACCCTAACAATACAATCTAATCCAATACAATTAAGTACACAACACCAATGTCTTGTAATGCCAGCATTGCAGAAATTATGTACGGAAACACTTAACTTTAATATTGTTAAAGTAAACCCTCATCAACTTTAATTACTTTCAATCTATTTTAAAATTCTTTAGTAAATGGAAAGCATGAACATTTTTCTTTGCTTTTATCTTGTAAGTTGTAACCGTATCAGGCAGATATAACTCATAAAGATAACTTGAGATATATTAATTTGAGATGAACTAATTGTGCTTAATTTTGACTAATATATGTGGATGATATAAATATGATTTTAGATCCTTCATTTCCTTCATATTTATTTAAAACATAAATCAGGCTGTTATATCATAATAATAAAATTGAGAAAGAGAAAATTCCAAGAAATTGCTTTTTATAACGAAACATTTACAATTAGAACGTTTAGCAGAATAAAAACTACAAGAAGAAATGGTTGATAAATATTAAAATGCTTTAAACATAATAGCAATTCCTAATTAAGGGGATGCCACAGTTTATATCATGAAAGGTATAAGTAATCCTTTTCTATTTCGTATATAGCTGCAAACAATATTTAACCACAGTTTTTTTTTTTTTCAGTTTATTGTGCATATGAATATCCAATATGAGCAACACTGGTATGGGTCCCAGTCTTACTACAAATGTACTTATTCTAAAGACAAATTTCCCGGTAATTTCAAATTTTGTGGTATTCACTCCGTGTTCACTTAAAAGCTGGGAAAGTTTACCAAGGAACATTCTATTTAAAAAAAAAAATAAGCTAACCCAATAATTTTATAAAACTTTACGGTAAACTACAGTAATAGCAGTATAAAAACGCACATTGGCCTTACATTGCTCTACTTATATTGACATACTATTGGATCTCCTTTCCAATCGTTCGTGCGGTGCTATTCCTTCTTCCACTTAGTTGCGAACGAGATTTCCATACATTTGGGCAGTTGCATTATGCAGTCTAAAGCAACATTATTCAATGGTGCAATGCTATTGCGCAATGGTGAGGTATTCACTGCGTCGTCGTATACTAATCTTTAAGGCATACATCAGATACAAAAAGTCTTATGGTAGAAAGAAACAGGCATTTAATTGGAAATTTCTTGCGCCCGATTCAAACACGAAAATGAATATTAAAGCTAGTACAGAAGTTTAATGTAACATATTTTTTGACTGACTGAAAAAATGAAGGCTCCTCATCAATCCATGATGGAACTGCGCCGTATATTTGGTTGCAGAATTATTAGATTTGGGTTTGGCCACCTCGTTCTACAGATCTTACTATTTTTTTATTTTTATCCTTGTTTAACATTGAAGGCTACAGTATATTCACCTAACCCTCACACACTGGAGGAACCTAAAACAATCACTCGAAACGAAACTAGGTTCATTTGGTATAGAGAACTGAGGCGTGTCACTGTTAATTACCTAAGGACGATGTTTTAGGGTAAAATTACATTTCTAACAGCAACTGTAAGGAAAGTGAGTGCCAATTCTGTTATTTTATATGTAATTCCCAAGTTTTATAAGGGGAAGCGTTTGAGTGCCACAAGAAAGTACCAGTATCAACGCCAATTGGCTCAGCTATATATCGGAGCTTTTAAACTGATATTACTGTATACGAATATTTATTCAAACAATATTGATAAAATTATTCCAGTTCATAAAAAAACATACAACACTCATATAACAACAAGACCGAAATTTATTTTCTAACCCTTAATTCATACATATATTAAAGAGTTAGAAAATAGCAATAATAATAACAAATATTTTTAAACTATATTCCCAATAAGCTTAATATTTTAAGTGTATAGAAACGTTTTAAAAGTCAATTCTATGTGGATTAAACGCCACTATTTAATGCCTAATTTAAGGTAATCAGGAAGTGTAAAAACTAGCAAATAATGCAGCATGGCAAATTGCAATGTATCTCAGAAATTTATAAAACTATCAAAATGAATTTTTATGAGATATTAAGGATACACAACTAGAAATGCCCTGTTAATTTCAATTTTCTAATTCATATAAACGTTTATAAACAAAAATAAAACTTATTTCCCGATAACTTTAATGTTAACATAAATGTGCATTTTTCTCAGGAATGGCTGTACAATCTTAATGAAATTTTCTTAAATATAATGTATGGGAATGTGAATAGTGGTAACTAGAAGTATTTAAATATAAATATTTAAATGAATATTTAAAATGAATACCAATAAGAAATTTAAAATATTTTTATTTTTTTTTTCAAAAATTTCAAATTAATTTCTTTTCAAGCAACTAGCGTAGATGTATTATTTTGGTTCCCAGGATAGAATGTTCTCTACAGTTTAAGTAGTAAAAAGTAATTCCAATTCCATCAGTAGTTTATAAGAAAAATTCATGATTATGTTACATGATTTTCAGTTTTTAACAAGATTTTAATTTGGTTTAAAAAAAAGTTTTTGGTTAGATTTTATTAATATCTTTGAAAATTTTCATATTGATAGCTTTAAAACTTTCTCAGACGCAGTTTAAAATGTATACTGTTGCATTATTTGTAGATTACACTTCCTAGTTACCTTAATATGATATTGATGGAGCTAATCAAGAAAGCCTTATTGTGAACAGATTTGATAGCATAAAATCTGTCCGTATCCAGAATAATAATACCCAAGCTCAGAATTAACTTTCCATCAAATTTTGACTTTTGACTTGCTATATAATTTAAGTCGGGACAAATATGAAATGAACGACTTTTAGTTTTGCGTTTGATGTACTGTTTCTTCGAAAAGCACAAAGTACTATAGGAATACTTTTGAAATAACTATTCAATTAAAGTAAACAGTCAGAAAATATATTATTAATTCTCCGTTTAACACAAAGGTATATATTACCACGTATTCTGTACTTCGGACGTGTTAAGAGGAAGACTCTACTACACTTCTTTAATCCGCTTTGGTGTCCAATGATGGGATGAAAGTATTTATTCTTTTTCTACTGTGGGGAAATCTGTAGAAGATTGTGTAGGTTAAGCAGACTGAATTGCGTGAGAATCCCTTTATTCCAGGGATTGCGATTTTGAGCGCGTTGTTGACCCAAGCGATTTCAAGACAGTTAATGTACACATGTAGAGCCTCAGCGACTATAAGTCCTATGCATCCTGAGATGTTTAAAATGAAACCTAACTTCTGCTTGGAAACTTCTCACTACTTCATTGTACAATGTTGCATAACTTTACATAGTTAATGTAATATAAATATTTTTCTCTAAACTATTTATTTTGTTTCTCTCCTCACAAAAGCGTTTACATTATCATACTAACGAAATCAAAAAATCAAAGGATTTAATCTTAAAAAACAGGCAACTATTTTACTTAGATTATTTTCATATTAACTCTAAATCTCTCCTATTAACTGTACTTTTCTTCTCTGTGTACACTGAGCGTTTTATCCACAAGTTTAAGGCAGTGAAAGAGAAGTAAAACATAAAATAACAGTCCGCTTAAATTATTTCCTTCTCTATAATAGAAAATATTATTTTTATTGTGCCAAGTAAGGCATTAAAAAGAGATATGCGACACAAATTCGATTTAAACATATTTTGTATGTTAAGTTTTACCTGTTACACTATTATACCGTTCTTCAAGTACATCTGTGTTTCCGATAAACACCCAGTGAATAAGTGAATGGGTCAAATCATAAACTTTGTTTTGCTGTAAATTGTTGCAGTATATCAGCATAATTTAAATATCTTATATGATAAATAATTTATGTTTAAAACCAAGTTGATATGCTAGGAAGAGTAGCACATGTAAGCCTTTTTCAGGCTGCCATTTTTTCATCTATATATTTCTGAATTCGTTTATTTTGGAAATAATTTATATGTTGTAGCTTAAAGACATAAATATTTATCTATTTTTCATACATGCTGATATTTATAAAGCTATTTAAATGTGTTTCATATACTCCAACTACTGAAATCGATTTTGAAGTTTTACGTACTAAATTTCATTTCATCTACTTGCTTATTTTGGAGGAGTTCATTAAGTAAGATCGATGGGCCTAAAGAATTACACTATAACTGAATGTTTGAAGAATATGATCTTTGGCTTATTGCTCTGTCAGTGATAAAATTTAAATCAAACTAATGTACTATATAATTGTAATTAATGTTTCAGTACTATCTACGCAGCAAATTAAAGAAGTGCTTAAGTTGATATATGAAATTTAAAAAACTGCTTCTGCAATTGCATATGATTGATTCTGTGTTAAGCGGCGAGGTCCATAGTGAGGGGTAAAGTTTAAGATATAGAGAATTAAGCAAATTTTGATGCTTGAAGGGAACATTTTTAAAAACAAAATACAAAAAGTATATACTTAATAATATTACATAAATATATTTATTTATGTACATTTTAATTATATATTAAATAAATTCAGTCTTAATAATATTACATGAATACATTTTATTTATGCACATTTTAATTTCATATTTAATTTTTCCAAGCTACCCCGCAGGATTCACAAAGGTCAATAAGAACTAATTTGCTGGGGAGGGATTTTGGTATACTCTTTCATGTTTATACAGGCCATCCAGTGTTTTCTTTCGCATAACTCAGGCGTACGAATATTATTCAACCTAAATATATAGTTTCCATTCAAACTGGTTATGTGTCATTGTTGTTAGAACGAATACTTCTTTGAATTTTTATTTGAATACTAAAATAGTTTATTCAAAAGAGTATAATTTTCTATAACTTCGTTTCCACAACTGAACATTATTATTATTATTATTATTATTATTATTATTATTATTATTATTCACTATTTTAGTTATAATACTTTAATGCAAGTACTTAACACTAGATAAAGAGCTTCTCATTTGATTAGCAAACATGTGCTGCGGTGAAACGGTTTAATCGCCCTCCTTACGCAGTTGGATGTTAACTTTCACAGAACATAGTTCCAGAACAAGCTAGAGAGGTGTTTTTGATTCAGATTGTTAAGTAAAGGACTCATGCTTTCTCTGAATATTTGAACATCGCAAAGATCTGATTTAGAAGATTACATCATTATAAATTTATCAATCATCATAAGCAATCGCTTTTCTTTTGTTATATACTTAGTTTTTACTAAGAAAAAAATTTAAAACCAATAATGATATAATATAAATTAATTTTAAAACATAAATAGTACCAATTGCAAATTACATTCCTATAACTCTTATATTACAGGTAGAGCAACACACACACACACACACACACACGCGCGCGTGTGTGTGTGTGTGTATATATATATATATATATATATATATATATATATATATATATATATATATATATATATATATATATATATATATAAATAAAGCATCTGAAAATTATCAACAAAAATACTCCTTGAATGATATTTTAAAGTTCTTGTAAACTATCAGTCTTTCCACAATTCCGCAGATGAAAATTTGTCCAAAAAATAAGATTAAGGTACATACAGTTTAATATGCACCCTTTTTGAAGATTAAGGCAAACATTAAAAATGAAATTAGTAACATTGCCGTGATCAAACTTTTAAATGCCAATCAGAAGGTGTTTTCTCAATTTAGTGCCCCTTAAGACAAAGGAGAATAATGTCAACAGTTTCTATAGGACATGATTGTAAAATGAATGGTGTTTAACTCCCGTTTTTGCTACAAAGGCACCACAGGCGATGGGCGTGATGATACATGACATGAAATGATATATTGGGAAAGGATTTATTTTTAAGGAATGAATCGTTCCAGGCCTAAGTTTAGGGTACGTACCCGGCATTTACCATTTATGAGGACTGAAGAAAACCTGGAAAGAACCTCAATCAGGGAGGACAGCCCTGGCGAGATTCGAACCCCAGACTTCCCGCCCACGAAACCGCGCCTTAACCTCGGCCACCCGTGGCGGTACAAGATTGAAAGCACAAATCTAGAAAGCGGAGTTCAAAAATAGGAGCTTAGTGACCGAGATAAAAGGCATACTAACGATGAAACAATTAAAGATCAATAATAAGTTAAGAACAAAAACAAAATGTTTGTAAAAGAAATAATGATAGTTACATAACAAGCGATATTTCTGATAGCTGCATTTCCCTTTTGTAGACGAGCTGGGTAACGATACCCTTACCTTCATACTAAAAATTCCCAGGTTGTCGTTGCCTAGAAATAATAATAATAATAATAATAATAATAATAATAATAATAATAATAATAATAATAATAATAATAATAATAACAATTGGTTCTAAATATGACTTAAATGTATGCATTTTTCATTCTATTTATGTATATATTTTATGGCCGATATTAACTAAAACTTAAATAGGTACAATTTTTTAGGCAACTCTGTATTGTGTTTCACATATTTCTAATGTATACATGTAAAAGCGGTACACCGTTATTCATGTATATTTCTTAGTCTTGATAAAGATTTCTAAGTATGTTTCTCGCATGATGTTTTGTTTAAACTGAATGATATTGGTGTATATTGTATCCCTTCCCTCAGATGACCCACAAATACGCACCACAGGGTGTAAGTTGGAAACAGTTGAAGGAAAGGGATATTCTGTATTTCTAGAAAACAAGTACTGTCGAACCAGTTTCAGTAATTATACTGCAGTGTATTAGGTAGCATTCTCTTATTGCAACCACTATGTAGGGTAAGTATTTTTGACGGCTTCAATAGTTCCTGTAATCCATTGACGATGCCGCTGTTACACGATTTTCGAGCTCATCTTACAAATAACGGCAGATGAGGCCGTGTCCAGAAATGGTATGCCAAACAGTGTCTTTGTCGCTATAATGAGAATGTGTAACAACGACTTTTGCCTTTCAAAACTCGCTGATTGTTCATTATTCTATCCAAAGTAGCTTGATATTCTTTGGAAAACCAAATCTTCATTTTTGTATGTATTTTCAAGAGTTCAAATGCGATACGGATGCCTTTGGTTTCATTCACGCGCTTCGAGGCGGACGTTGAGTAGCTCGTCCGCTTTAGGAAAATGCACCCAAATCACAAATAACTCACTGAACTGACGTTGAGTGAATTATTAAAGTCAATTTCTTGGCTACCCTTTGCTCCTTAGGAGAGCGCAAAGTATTCATAAACGCCACTCCCATATTAACGTTTTTTGGTGATGCTCCTCTGCTTTCACAATTATCTTTGCGTTGACATAAAATTGTGACAGATCTCCTTATTTTGTTTACCTAGAAAAATATTAAATGTTCTGATGGTGGGGATCTATGAACTTGATCTGCATACAACTTTCACACGAACTCCTTCCCCTCAACGAACTCCATATGACCGAAAATAATGTTGCACATGCATTTACTTTACTGCAACACTGAACACCAATTTATGACACTCCTTATGAACAATTGTAATAACAAAAAATCTCGATAAATATATATTTTCCTCATTCAGCAGGATAAGAAACGTTTGCATATATAGGTATACTTATACTGTGTCGGTGTGTGTTAACGTAAATACCAACCATCGCCTCTTCATCAATGAAGCAGCCGCCTGTGGTGCCTCAGTAGTAAAAACGGGCGTTAAACACTACTCAAAAAAAAAAAATCAATGAAGCAGAAATACGCAACAACCCCAATTGTCGTTTTATTTTTGGTCCAACTGTGAATTTCGTTTTTATATCTGAGCTATTTAAGGAACTTGCTGTTAATTCATTATGTCCGAAGTGTGTCAAAGTTTTCTATAAAGCTATATATTACTCCGAATATACCCAATAAGAACAAGCACTCCGTATCAAATCCACAGATATCCTTTTTCTTTGCTTTAATATTTTTTTCTCTAAGTTTTACCAACCAACTTGTCAACACAACGAAACATTCTAGTTAATGACTTAAAATAAACAAAAGCAAAATAAAATTAAAATAAATAATGTTTGCAAGGAAACATATCTTTCATAATGCATAGTGCATAGATCATTTTGCAGCTAGACTACATGCTTCTCATTTCAGATAAAGTTTGCCATTGATTTCATTGACCAGGCTTTTTCATCTACGCTTAAGAGAACACCATTCATCAGGAATAACAATGAAGTCAAATTTTTCAATTATGTTTGCTTTTAGGGATATTTAAGCACCTCAACGGCATTGCAGCGCAGAAGGCTGTAAGAATGTGAATCATGGAATTCAATTTGGTTTGCATCACTTAGTGTTTGTTTTTCTATTTTTTTTCCCGCAGTGCATCTTTAGCTTAATAGCAAAAGTTTTATAGCCCTCCGGGGTATTTAAATAGTGTGTTTACGCGAATTCAATGCTCCATTGAATGTAATGTGCATACCAAAACGTCATCTCCAATTTAAAAAGTTTTCTAGGGAATGCAACATGCGCCTGAGTTGACTCCACTAGCAAATATTTGCTACTTTTTCGACATTATGAATTACCTACATTTCGTTTGAATCTTGCTTCATATGCCTTTTATCGTTTTTTTTTTTTTGTTATTTTATTTTCAGATACATTTTTGCAATTTGTAAAACGTTCTGTTTGCTACAATAACAGACCACTTTTAAGGCAAAGCCAAACGAAGTTTATAGAAATACACCGAGCGCTTGACTTGGGAAAGATGGAGGGAGGGTAAGCGTAAAAGGTTTAGATTTGCACTCGAATCTAATGCGTCACTGCAATGCGTATTCAAATTTAGGAATGAACCCCCCCCCCCACAAAATGGTCATTAAATTCAAATAAATATGAAAATGTAGAATTAATTATAAATCTACAAACAGTACATTCCTTACGAATGAATAAATAAATGTCCGGGAAATTCCAGATAAAACGGGTATTGGGAAGTTTCATGTAGGCTCAAATTAATTGCATCTGTCTTGTTGGAGAACCAAATTAATTTAAAATTTTCATAAATTTAATTCCACTCTTATTTAAAATACGGGTTCATATGTTCCGCCATTACAGATTTGGAGTGATTTTAATTGTGATTTCGGTGAATTTGAAAAAACTGCACGCTTTCTTACAACTCAATGCCTGCCAAAATACCTGCCAAAGTTGAAAACTAAAACGTGAATGAACATATTCCATTTAAGCGCTTATCTATCTTTAAAGGGAAGTTTAAGTACAGTTAGGTTATTTGAGCTCCTCTCCAGCAGAGAGATTCCAGTTGTCAAGTGTGTATAATGCATGTGCAGGTAGCAACTTGCGTAGTTGAACTTCCCTGTGCTAATCGATGCTTTCATTGTGTGTAAATTGTGTGCTAATTATTACTTGTTAGTTATGCTACCACATAAATACAGTGCTAAATAACATGTTTTATGTACTGTACGTGTTATACGCTTGCACGGAAGCGATGAGGAGGATAGAAATAAAATATCCTGGCATTCGTGTTCCAAGTAGACAACAGTTCACCAAGTTGCTAGAAACCCATCAGGGATAAGATTTTTCCATAACAACAATCGTTTTGCCGACCTCCTTGTTCTTACGGAAGGAAAGTTAGACGAACTATGGGAAATTCCTTCTCAGATGTCGGCAATGATTTTCCGCCGAGGAGCATGATTTTCAACATCTCTTGTAAAAAACATTAATCTTTATTATCAGTTCTAAATATAGAATCCTTTCATGCTGTAAGTAAAAATATAAATACTAAAATAGAAATAGTAGCTTTACGCATGGCGACTCTACTTCCTTTTCCAGGTGTGACGTTGCACTTCCCCAAGAACAGCCGCAATTACTAGAAAAGCAAACTACATATTGATGTGCATGTTTTGTACTGTAGTCATTATTATCAAATGTTTCGTGGCAAGGTTTCTCCATTTTAATATTGTTAAAAGGTATTATTACCAGGGTTACAATATTTTAAACTAAACTAATGCTGCAAGCACCATGCTCAACATGAGTGAATTTTTGCAGGGCAGTATTTTTCAATGTCGGAATTAATTAAGATATTGATTCAGTATTAAATGTTATGGCATTAAACGTGTAATTAGCCTTAATATTCAGTAATTAAATGACGATATTATTCGCTATTTGTTTTTCAAAGTACCCACCATCTTATTTAAGTCGTTTCTGAAAGTTGATATGATTTATATTGTGCGTGTATATTAAAAATACATTTAAACAACAATTTTGATAGCATTATTTTAAAAAAGCATTGCATAAATTAATATTGCTCTGTTCAGAACATTTCGCTTTGAATTTATAAAATTTTACACTTCACACATGTTAAATTCAAATTACACGTACTTATTCTAACAGTTCGCGATTAGCTCACACAAACATTGTATCTTTGGAAGTAAATAACATTCATTATTTCTTTGGTAATATATTTCCAGTATTGTTGGCACTACGACTTCCAAGAATAATCATTCCTTAGTTAGAAGTCAATGTGCTGCCAGAAATGTTCATAAATTTGTCACTTTCGGTGGATTTTGCATGATGAAACACAACTATCATCTAAGCAATGCTGCATGCTCCTAGACTGTGTCTTTCCTGAACAATGAATAGGTCGTGGGGGACCTGTTGCGTGGCCACCTAGGTAATAATCATGATTTCACCCCTCTGGAGATTATGGCGAGTCGTGCTACTCAGATAACTGGAATATAGCTCTAATGTACATGTGTGTACATAAGAGTTTCTCAATTTATTGTTGTGCAAGGAATTGCCTTGAAATTTCCGAATTATTTTATTTGCGTTTTGGTATTCCTGCAGCAGGCTCTGCAATTTTTGTCGTATTTTTAATCCTGAAATTAAAATATACTTAGTAATAGCTGGATAAAATCGCAAGAAAACGAGAAATTTTCCTGATATATTATTTGAAAGTGTAAATAAGCAGTTTTAACAAGCGTACTTAACATTTTCTATTACAAATTTCCAAGTAGTTTTAGAAACAATCCAATGAAAATGATTTGAAAAAAAAATTATAAGTATATGCACGGGAGGAGTGCGGTTAGTGCCTTTTGTCAGCTAATTAACCAACGTTTATTATGCAATTTTAACTTTCATATGTCTCCATTTATATATATCGTGTTTGTTTTTAGCCCTCTTGTTTCGACACTTTCAACACTACTTTAAAGGATAGTGGATTTATTTGTAACAGAATTATAATGTACATCATTTTGTTCTAGATGTTCAACACTTAAGTTTTCCCAATCAACTATTCCTGCAATTCCAGTTTAATGCAATTATATCGTTCTGTTATGCAGATTTGTTTTTTTAATAGCTTTTAACAATTGTTTTAACTACTGAGGCATCAGGTGGACATTGATGATACATGAGGTGAAGTGATAAACTGCGAGAAGATACCTTTTTTAAGGAAGGAAGTGTTCCAGGCCTAAGTTTAGGTATCTCCCCAGAATTTGCCATTTATAAGGACTGAGGTAAATCTGAAAAAAATTCTCACTTAGGGTGGACGATACTGGTGGAAATCGAACCCCAGACCTTCCGCTCACGAGTCCACACCTTAACGATCTATCCATTCTATGCAGACATAAAGCATACTACTCATCCTTGCTATTCACATTTTTCTCGTCTAGGAACCCCCTTTAAACTTTCCTCTGTAGTCCCTCCATTTTCTTTCATTTCATTTATTTTTGTGTATTATAAATGTAGGAGTTTGAATATAGAATTTTACTTTTATAGCTTAAGAAAGAATTTTCAGTTCCCATTTTTTTTTGTTAAATTTCGTTTATTTTGAATAATTTGAGTATCATTAAACCTGTAAACTAATGGATCATTACTTCTACATTTCTAGAGTTCAGGAAATGTAACACACCGATCTAAAGTACCAGACATCACCTGAATAGCTCATTAAAATTTAAAAAATATTACCAAATTAATAATATTGCAGGCACAGTCTGCCTAACATAACTAAAATCAGTTCGCATCAGTCACTGTAATTTCGGCGTTTAACTTAATTGTGTTTAGTGCTTTATACCTCAGTTGACACGTTTGAGAAATTGCAAGATATACTGATTTCAAAGTTCACTAACTTAAATAAATATCAATAATTTATGTATTAATATTCTTGGAACTGGAAAAGCACATTTTGAATGTATTCCAATTATTAAAATTTGGTAAAATTAGGTTAGATCTGAATAAAAATTTAAAGTACAAAATTTTAAAAAATATAAATGAATTAATTTGATATTTTGTTAATGTTAAACTTATTTGATTTTAGCGGTGAATTGTTGGTATTTAGTTTCAAAAGCATGAGGTAGCACCTGTTGGTTAATGCTATGGAATACTGCTGTCTGCAATAAACAAAGCCTATAATTGTGTCCCATAAAATCCTGCGTCAGTCGCCTGCAGAAACATTTTCCAGTTTGCATAAAATTCTATATCAGGTTTATATAACAATCTTTAACTGCACAAAATACTACATCATTAAGATAATATTATAATATATGAAAGTTAGTATAGCCCTTAAACAATATTAAATACTTCAGTACATCCTAGATCCTTCTGTAATTATTTGCAATATTATAGTTTAAAATATGCCATCATCTCACCTATAGCAGTGAGATAAGGGTTTTCTCCCGTTAAGTTATTGTGAACAGATTCAAGAGAAACTGAATTACAGGAGATTAAAATATGATGCATTTGTAAATATTGCAATGGTTTTGCTGAATACCCAAAGAATGAGCGTAAGATGACTTTTGCTTACATTTTTTCTGTAATTGTATGTTAAAATAAATTTTGTCCCATTTTTTGGTTTGTTTGGTTCATTTACGGACGCTCTTTAACATCTCAGGTCATTCAATTCTGGGCGTGAAACGGCCGACAAATTTTGCTCAGAGGCCTCTTTTTTCAGGCTTGAGGTTCTTTCTCATGCCGTAGATCTACGACACAGGACCCACGACTTTACTTCCTTTCCGAAAGAAGCCATACTTAGGATTTTTACGTCCGAAAAAATCCTTTGATCCTGGCCGGGTTTGAACCCGCTATCTTGGGTTTAGAGGGCAAGTATGGTCACCACTACATTACCAGGACCTACAACTTTTGGGAAGAAATTGCTACTGACTTACTATCAGTAAAATGATAAATGTTACTCTCTTTCCGAATTGTTTAAATGAGCTACTTCGAATTGCGGAGGTGAACTTTTTATATCACTAGCAAGAAAATTTCTCCCGAAATTCCATCCATAGCTACCATTGCGATTTGGAATAAAGCATGAACCTCACTTGCTTCAAAAGCATCTAAAAATCGAAGAAAATGTGCAAAACAATGACTCAAAAAGCAGCTGTTTTTATTAAGATCTTTGATTATGCTTGCAGTGGTATTAAATAGGGCAAAAATGTTTTAATTAAATCAGTATGTAGAGTGGGGAGAAGGATTTGGAAAAAGGAAAGTAATTTGACTGCTTGTATGTAATCTCAGGGGTAAATAATAATTTCTTCCTCTCTGACGATGGTTTCCGCTGATTTATATTTTGCCACGGCTGTTGAGACTCAGCTGCTGGATATTTTATGGTCCTTTGACCGCAGGGGAAATAGTCTTAGAGGTTGATAATATTTTTCGTTATGGGAGATGGAACACAATTTATTGCTCATACACTATTGTTTATTAAATTTATGCACTCAACTAATAAAGTTCGTCCACTTAATACTATTCCAAAACTAACTACAGCTTTCCACTAACTGAATTGGCCTGAGAAAGCCCTTCCAATGATATTGCCCCGCTGAATGCTGTTGCAAAACTGACTACTGGCCACAAAATTGCAAACTAAATAAACATGGTCTACGTGACTTTTTACATGTAGATATCAATTGAAGAGGCTAGCTTCTTCCCTTGAAGAGGTTATCGGCCTGTCTTTTCATCCCTGTACTGCCTGTCATATGTTTTAATTGTGCCTACGCTGCTTTACAATCTCTAACAAAATACAAATAAATATCTTTTCCACGGACCCTGCTTAAGAATTTCCTCCAGAAAATATCGGTTTGCCATGTCCTTGCGCCTTATATGCAAATGTTACATAAGGCAACATAATTTCCTAGATCAGATTTTATGACTGATGTAGCTTTCTGCTCGCTTGCGAGAAAATAACATTTTACTCACAATAGTTGAATACTTGTACAGCAAAATGGCATTACACTCATAGTTATAACGAAGTTACATAAAATTATTTGCTATAATTACTAAATAAATATGAGAATGGCAGCTTATAAGTACTACCTCATGCTTCAGATATTTCTATGCAAATGGGATGCGATTATTCAGGATGGAGAATATGATGGATGGAGAAGTTTTTCATTCAAACAGAAAAAGGACGGGAAGAAAATATGGCCGGAGTTGACAAGAATCTAGAACAAATAGAAAACAGAGGAAGAAGTCGAGCCAAGAAATATTGAGAGCGTCTTGATTTGAGTAGGAAAGAAACAAACCACAGCTCTTAGCGCTCCAGGTTCCCCAGCAGTGAGTATGTGAAGGCGAAACGGGATAGTCATTAGAGTAATGAGCCCGCTGAATTGGAACAAGCATCTCTTAGGCAGATTTCTCGAAAGAGAGAGAGAGAGATAGAGAGAGAGAGAGAGAAAATTAGTACACCAGTGTTGACAAACTTATTGTGTCCTACGAAGGTGAGTGACAGAAAAGCTAATGCTCTGGAGTAAAACAAAAGAGAGAGAGAGAGAGAGAGAGAGAGAGAAAGGAGATAATGTCTCAGTTAATCCAGCAGTTCCTCTTATTTATGCACTAAGACACGAGTAGCAAACCACTACCGGAATTTACTAGATAGGAACTAGTTAACTGTTTCATTATTTTAGTTACAGCTGAGGGAATAAAAGGACTGCTCAGAATGCTAAAACGAGGCATAATGAAGAGCTGAGCAACATACAACGAAGGAATATTCACTACAGACACAGAAAACAAATTTCAATTACACTAAGTGTTCTGCTCATAAACAACATAAACAATAGTAGTTTAGCTGTGGAAAACAATACTGCACACTTACGTACAGCTTTATAACTAAATAATGCCGGTTTCCACGCCAAAAACGGAGAAATAATGCTATGATAAACTATTTTGTAAAAGGGGGCGTAACACATATTGCGCAGCCTTAGGCTCTTTAAAATTTAAAACCCACTTAGATTAATAATCTGACTATAAAATTCGTGGGGAGATTCTCAAAACTATACGCATTAATATGGACTATTTTTTGGAAAATGTGATTTTTGGTATTTATCTTCCAAATGTCCCCTTAAAAGCATATTAAAATGTGTTCCGTTAGTATGCTAATTTACTGCGTATAGAGTATTTATATGCGGTCATAAATGGTAAGGCAGTTGACTTGCAGTTTTAAGGAATATAATTTAATATTACAGTATGAAACGCTATCTATAGAGTGAATTACTGTTAATAGAATTTTTAGCGATGCAATCAGAAAATTGCAAACCACCGGGAAAGTTTGTCGTCGTCTCTCGCAGTAACTGAAAGATATTTGAAAGTATACACAATTTTTAAAATTATATTTTAGAAATTTATTTTGGTGAAAGAAGAACCCAGTGATCCTCAGTTTTGAACATTTTTGCGAATGTGTGTTAAATGGAAACAAATGGGAAATTAACCATGTTTTCACTAACAGTACAACATGAGAATTTGTTGACAACCGAAATGAAATCCCAGTCTTTCACAATAAGATACGAGTGTCATATGTGCCATTGTAGCCGATTAGTGGATGACAAAGCTACACATATTAAACGAAATGCAAGCAGTAATTTGTTTTAATCCTGTCACGTTGAAACTATACTTTTTGTTGCACAGATGGCCATAGATGTGTATTCACATTGCTTTGCCGCGTGTTTTACCAATTTTGTCGTTAGATTGTCTTTACATAATTGATTTCGTGTGCTCGTGCGCCATTAAATTTCCCTTGTATTAACTGTAACATTGAAATTTATAATGAAAAATCCAACAATACATTTGCCTTCACGATTAAGATAGATATGCAAAAACTCCTGGATATGTTCACTGACACTGGTATCCAAAAGCTCACTAATAAGTTATTGGACGTTAACTTCCAAGCCAATACACTAAGTAACAAACAGTAGTCCCAGTATGTGAACTTCATATCTAGTTCAACTGCGTCAACAATGCTGAATATTGATGTACCGGTAACATTACGATTACGGGGCTGGCTTTATCTCCTATTTTTTCTACGAATAAATTAACTCTATACTTTCATCTCAAGTTTATTTACTATGTAGTTATTTTTAATTATACATATCTGAGGATATGCTCAAATTATGCAAAACTTTTGTTTGAAAATTTGACAAATTATGGTGGGAGAAAATACCCTGTAATTATGAAAATATCAGAATTTCTCTAGAATTAATAATTTTTTGACGTTTTTAATTTTAAAAAATTATATACTTTTATCATCAATACAGTTTAAGCATTTAAATTTGCTTCTAAATGTTGCTAGCGTCATTTTAATATAGAAGTGTCACGCCCTCTTTTCATACATTTCGTACATTAGCCGTATCTTTGTTTTCTGAGAGGATAGGCCATTCTGGTAATTTTTATGCTTTTATAGTGAAGGGGTATAATCCTTGTTTAATTAATTATGTTTTGGAGCTCTAGTGTGGAAAGGAAGATTATGATAATTCTGATTTCTGGAGTTTTACTAATGTGAGAAGCTTTCCATTAGTGCTATAACATCCTGGAATAAAGGGCGGGTTTAAGAAACGTACATTTCAGGGAACCAATGTACCACCAAAATGCAAGTTCAGCATAACCAATACCCACGCTGAAAATGAAAGTGTTGTGAGTTCAACTAAGAAATAAAACACTTTTCTTATATATATTATGCGCCCATTGTAAAGCCACCAGTATGTAGAGAATAACACTAGTGATAGGAAAGAACTATTTTATGACATAAATCTGAAGTGTACGTCATGTGAAGTCAACACATTCAGGCACATTGTTTGTGGAATCTACAAGGGCTAAAGAGTTGAATTTGTTTACACTTGTATTACACTTGAAAGCGTTGTTGGGGGTTTTGTGTGTTTCCGAAGAGTTTTCGTTGTCCTGTAGTTGCTTGGGCATAGCCAATAGTTGCGCTTTCACCGACTTTCGGATGTCAGGGATTTACGCCGTCTACGTTGTCTTCACGCAACTTTTTTTTTTTGGAATAGCGTTTAATTCTCGTTTATACTACTAAGGCACCACAGGCTGTTCTTCACTAAACGAAAAGGGCTTAGAAGTTGCTTTCTAAATATAAACAAAGGAAGGCAGGCAATGAGACAAGTGTATTTATTGGCCTGATTTCTCGCTAAAAAGATTATTGTTCATCTCGGGTAGTGTATTTCCGAAACCCTTGGACTAAAAGTTAATTGTCTCGGCGCGCTTGCAAGCTAAGCACTTCTGATAAACGCGAGCTTTCAGGGTTTGAAAACAATCCCTTTATTAGCGAATTTACATGTCGTGGCAAGGCTTGGCTAAGTATTGATGTAACCTTGAGTTTCTCATAGAAGATTTAACCTTAATGCCACGAGGCTGTGCATTGCACTTACATTATATATACCGAGGAGGCCAAAAATGTATACACACATTCACAGTATATATATATATATATATATAGACAAGTCTTCTTACCATAGAAGAATTCTAGTAATTCGAAATATAGCGATTACAAGTGTGACTTTCTCTTAGTGTTTTATCCTTATCTGTTTTTATAATTACTGTTAATTTGTTACTCTATTATTATTTTTATTTTATAATATATATGTATATTTAATATATTTCAATTTAATATATTTCAAATATATATATTTAATATATTTCAAAGTTGGATAGTAATAACAACAGTAATGTGTAGTATGATGTTATGTAAATAGATGTGACCATATTAAGTTATGCTAGCGTTGCTACAACGAAATGGACACAAGATTATCGTTTGAACAGCGGAAGCAATTTAGAAGTGGTATCGAAAAACCGGAAACGTTGTTCGAACCAATGAAGACGTGTACAGAACAGAACCGCCAATGCGAGTAACAATTGCACGTATTTGAGACAAATTTGAGACTCATGGTACCATATGCGATGTTCACAAGGGCAGATCTGGAGACCTTGCACAGCAACATGCCCCGCGCACTGGATCCAAGGCACTGGATAAGACAAAGAGGTCCGATTGAGTTTTCACTGGGTTCTCCAGATCTAATTCCGTTGGACTTCTACCTATGGGGAAATTTTAAGGATGTGGTACACCGCAGAAAACCAGCCACACTGCCAGTACTTCGGGAAGAAATTGAAACGGCATGTGCTGCAATTGGTGAGGACACTGTAGCAAACGTTGCTCAATTAGTAATCCAACGTACTCGAAGTGTATAGACGCCAATTGTGGGTATTTTGAGCAACTGTTGTAACTGTAAATGTCTAAGATGTTTTTTCAAAGAAAAACACTCTTGTGGAAATCTAGCAACTGTTTAAAATGCACTAGAGTATAACACGGTTAAAAATTAGATTAACTCTAAAACACTGTAAAATACTGGTAAAAAGCCCCTACTTGGAGTCGCTGCGCCTTTCGCGACGCGAGATTGAACATATTTCATCTGATTACCGACGTTATCAAATTTTGCTGGAGACACTTGCAGCATGTTCATCTGGCAAACTCCACTTTCTCCATTAACTTTAGTTTTCTTCAATTTCGCTCCCCATCTACCAATAAACCTCCAGCCTTAGCTTCTTATCATCCGATAGTGCGTTTTATAGACAAATTCCTAGATGAAATAGACATCCCAGACTTTTGAAGATGCTTAACCCTAAAAACAATCATCAAAGTCAAAGAATTTTGCTAGGAAGGTTATCATCCAACCCGGACATCATTGTTTTGCCTCGGATAAAGTCTCCTCAGTTGCATTATGAATCATTCAACCTATCTTCAAGAAGGATTCAAGCAACTGCACAACGGTGAATATTACTCTATTTTAAACCAAGATGCTACCCACGACTTTAATCTAAAATTGCAACAATTTGTAGCTACCCGAACTCCAAGTAAATGTCTTAACTAAACTGAAATTGAACTCTTATCTTCAGCTTCTCCACCTACTCCATCTATCTACTTTCGCCCAAAAATACGCAAGACATACTGTCCCAGAAGCCCATAGTTGCAAGTTAAGGCAGTCCTACTGAAAGGATCTCAGCTTTGGTTGGATTTTACATTAAGCTTATAGTTTTCTCTAGATCTTCCTATGTCAAAGATTCTTTCCCCTTTTTAGAAATTTTGCGCAAAGTCATATTGGATGAGTTTGATAATATCTTATTGGCCACAATGGATGTTTCCTCCTTAAACATAAATATTATACATGACGAAGTTTCAGAAGCTATGAAATATTTCTTAGACATGCGTAATCCTTCCCCAGCTCCGTCATGGAGTTCATTTGCCAAATTGCACATCTTGTTCTTATCCATAACAGTTCACCTTTTACCGCCACGGGAGGCCTAGGGTTGGAATCCCGCCAGGACCGTCCTCCCTGACTGAGGTATTTTTCCAGGTTTTCCTCAGTCTTCATAAATGGCCAATGCCGTGGAGGTACCCTATACTTAGGCCTGGAACGTTTCCTTCCTTAAAAAAAATCCTTTCCCAATATATAATTTCATTTCATGTGTCATCAGTGTCCACCCCTGTGGTGCCTCATTAGTAAAACGCGCGATAAACACCATAAAAAATGTTCATCTTTTAAGGCCAGAATTTTCTTCAAGATAAAGTGAGTGCATTGGAGACCAGAGTGGCCCCCTTTTATGCCAACTTATTCATGGCTAGTTTGGAGGAAGTTTTCCTTTATTAAGAAAAAGCTGCTTTGATGTGCCATAGATTTAGTGATGACATCTTCATTAACTGAACTCACGGCACAGTCATATATGATGCTTTTTTACTATGTAAAATACCATATATTCAGTTAAGTTTGCCCCCACAGTCTCCAGTACTACAGCCATTTTTTTTTTTTGGTTTGTTTTCTTTTGGATATTGACATTTAGCTGATTAAAAATAGTTTTTAACCTCAGTTCAATTCAAACCGACCAACTTGCAGCAATATTTACATTTTGACAATTGTTACCCTGCCTATACAAAAAAGGAAATTTCTTTCTTTTTATCGCTCAGTGAACATCGTAAATTAAGTCACTAGAATATTATATATAGTGACTAACATACTGGTTGATCGTGGTTAACCTCTATCTACGGTACGCCCTTGAGTTATGTCTTCACACCAAAACCATATCTCTAAGGCCTTTAATCAGATATGAATAATTTGGATTTTACAATTTCTTATTTTCCTGGTTTATAACGTCTTAAGTCAATTTTAAAGCATTTTTTTAAATATTAAGCCAAAATCCTACAACCTCTACATTGTTCCATAAATTCCCACGTTAAGTTTCGAGTCTTCACTAAATACACAAGGATCTTTGGCAGGAATCTTAATCCGGCATAGGGTCCTCTTCCTACATCGGGTTCTTATTCTTGCAACTGGATTAAGTGCAAAACTTGTGCTTCAATAACGCCATGTACGTCTCTCTTTAGTCGGACACTTAAATAGATTTTAAAATCGGTACATTCCCCAATTGTGCCTCTAGCAATGCTGTTTATATGCACAGGTGTAAATTATGTCTGCTTTTTATATTGGATTAACCTCTATTGTAATATCCTTTAGAATGAATAACTATAGACGCCCAGTAAAAACCGATTCTCCTCTACCTGTAGCCCAACATGTCAGCCTTCACCATTTTGCTATTCATAGATATATTTCCTTAATCCTTATTGATACCTTCATTTCCCCCCACTAGTACACTCCGATGTAGAGAGTTTTTAATGGTGTTTAACGCCCGTTTTTACTACTGAGGCACAACATGCGGTGAACACTGGTGATATATGAGATGAAATGAAAAATTGGGAAAGGATTTTTAAGGAAGGAAAAGTTACAGGGCTAAGTTTAGGATACCTCCCCGGCATTTGCCAGGTATGAGGACTGAGGAAAACCATGAAAAAACCTCACTCAGGGAGGACGGTCCTGGCGGGATTCGAACCCCAGACCTCCCGCTCACGAGTTCGCGCCTTAACGACCTCGGCCACCCGTGGCGGTAAATATAGAGAGATGATGACCATAGTTCTACATAAGGCTCGCACCCCTCCAGGCCTAAAACGTTCCCTCTATTTTTCCCTCACTGGTAACCAGTTGCTTTAACTTATGTTGGATGCCCAACGAACTCTTTCAGTAACTTTCACGGTATACTAATTACAGAAGTGTAGCACCTGCCGTAGTCTTCATATTCTCTCTTCGCGAACAAGAGTCGTAGCAGCGGCTTAAAATATCATCTTATTAGCAGTATTTTACAGTCTTTCAGTGTTAATCTAATTTTTAACCGTTCCACTCTCTAGTGCATTTTAAAGATTAATGATGCTTAAAGCTAGATATCTTACAGAAAGAGTTATGTGTCTCATTTACAGCAATCAAAACAACTCGTATTATTTCCAATGTGGTACCGAGTCTTCAATCAAGAAATCAAGACTAAGATAAGACATGCTAAAATTAAACAAAAATCCTAAATGAAGATATAGATAACTATAAGTTCTTAACTTAATTAATGTGATTTAGAATTTACAAATGTAAATTTGAAAGCCATTTTTCTAAAGTTACATTTCTATGCATACCGGTATATTTTTCTCAAGAAATTAGGAGTGCTAGGGACAAACAATTTGTATATTTGTTTAACACATGATAATGTACCATTACTACTTACATTTATGATGGAAAATGTGGTTATTATGGGCACATAACACACTAAAATTAAATTAATTTTTATTTATCTATTTTAAAGTATAGAAAAATGTCCTATTCGTGAAACTTATACTTAATAATAAACTTCAATGGTGGAACAGATAAGCAACTACATTAAGATATGATATAAATTATTGTGATTTTGTAATGCAAACAGTATCCGAAAAAATCCATTCGTTTTTAACAATTTTGTAAAGTTTTCTTCAAAACACACACACGTTTTTATAAAAGGAATCGTATAACATAGGAACGTAAATGAAAAAATAAAATAGTTTTCTGAACATTTAACCGTTTCACAGAAAAGTTTAAGCAAATTTCTTTAGAACTTTATGTCTAGATAAGATTAGTGCATCAGTACCTAACGGGCAGATATGAGAACTGATCTACGCAAAGTTTGTAAAATAATATGAATGTATGTATTAGGAACAGCCAATAAAGACCAAGAATGATTTTATTTTACTTGCAAAGGCAGAGAAAAGGTTGGTATGGTCTTTTTCGAAGTAGTCCCCATTGAGTTGTATATGCACTTGTTCAAATGTGTATGCTAATCCTGGAATATATGCTATAAACCGTTTATACATTCTCTTCATTCCTCCTCAACTTTCTTCACAACATCCTTTGATGAACCAAAACCTGGCACTTCAGCTAGTTTTTAATACTAGCGAAAAGAAAAAAGTCATGGAGGCAGGTATGTGGTCAAAGGAAAACCGGGCACACATTTGATGTTTTTTCTGCCCAAATGTTGAGCAAAAACGTTCGACACTTGAGCGTGTGCATTGTCATGGTAAAGCCGCGCACAAGATAGAGCAGCTCAGAGCATTTCCGTCGGGTGTGTTCGATCGGAACGCTCAAAACAGTTTTATAATGCTACCTATTAACCGTTGTTTGCGGGGGGCTGCATATTAATAAACCATTCCACGACAGTCAAAGAACTGCCGACCGAGCATCTTTGGCATTCTTTAAGTGTCGCAGAATCAGGTAATTTCCAATTGAGCTCGTCTATTTTCTCTCGGGATCGTAAAGGTGAAGCCAAGTCTTATCACTTGTATAATAGAATTCAGATATCCCTCCCCATGCTACTACCATACTCTGAAACTCCCAACAAACGTTACCTTGCACCATCTTCTGCTCTGATGTCAGCAACCTCGGCACCCATCCGGTACAGACGCGATCGTGCCGAATGGTGAACGCATTATAATAGGAAGCCTGTTCATGTATGCCGGTCAATCCACTGTAATTCGTCGAACTTTCTGAACAATGACGGTAGCAATGTTAATCTGGTCTCGTCCACATCTGGAGATTGAAGTACCTGGATCTTCCTGCTTTCTTGTTGAAACAGGCCTTTCTAAAAAAAATTTCACGTAGCAGGTTCTTTATCGTGCCGTAAATATACGATGCGGGACCCACGGCTTTACATCTCTACCGAAGGAAGCCATACTTAGGATTTTTACCCCGAAAAAATCCATCGGAGGCAAGTATGGTTACCTCTGCACCACCAGGATCGAAGGGGAAGTGTTGGAATAACCCAAGTGTTCTTTGAGGGAGGTTAGTTTGCATGAATTAGGAAGGATGGGGAGGAAAGGATTGAATACAGAAAGAGTAATGAAGTATTGTTATCGTATCCTAAAATTATACAGCTCATATATATTAAAGGAATTTTTAAATATCAAAAAGAGGTCTTGGGAAGGAAGAGCTGGTATGGAGAAGTGGGGAAAGTACTAGAAGAAATAGATTTGGGGAATATATGGAGAGCAGGTGAAAGTAATGTTAAAGGATTGTAGCAGATAGTAAGACAGAGTATAGAAAATATTGAAAGGCAAGAGATTTGGGCTAGCTTACATCATAAAAGTTCTTTGGTCATATATAAAGAATCAAAAGAATAGGGGAAGAGAAAAATATATTAAAATTTGTGATAAAATGGATAAGATGGGTTCGTAGTGCATGCGTACAGGAGTAATACTCCTGAAAGGATATAGAGGAAACCATAATGATGGATGTAGTATGTATGGGGTAATAGTCAGTGAGTCCGCTTATTTATTGGAATGCGAGAAAGTCAAATGGTGGCGGGAAAAAAGTTTGGGAGAATAAATGGGGCAATTTACAAAAGGATTTGCCGTTAAATAAAAGTTTAAGTCACAGGAGCGTAAAAAAATCCAGAAAATGGGAGAGTTTTTGGGTAAAGTGAAGGAAAATTGGAAAAAAAAAAAAATGGGAAGAAAGTTTAAGAAGCAGGTTTCTTACAGCCAGACAAACACGTGGTTAACGAGGTAGGAAACTGTATGTTGGAGGATGCTACTAGGATCTGGAGTAAAAAGAATAGGTTTTTATTTGTTTTTTAAGGAGCACTTAAACATCTCAGTTCATCAGTCTCCCGTTCTATTCAGGGCGTGAAACGGCCGACAAATTTTGCTCAGAGGCCTCTTCTTTCAGGCTTGAGGCTCTTTATCGTGCCGTAAATGTACGACACGGGACCCACGGCTTTACTTCCCTTCCGAAGGAAGCCATGCTTACAATTTTTACGCCCGAAAAAATCTATCGATATCCCTGTTCGAACCCGCAACCTTGGGTTTAGAAGGCAAGTATGGTTACCACTACACCACCAGGAGCGATAAAAAAGAGCAGGATATTAATGTATGTAAAGATATAGTTGTTATTTACAATTGAGGGTATATTGTTACAACAAATTGTAAAGTAATGGTGAAATAAATTCTTCTAGAAAAATCTGCTACTTCAACTTCTAATAATTTCCGCCCATTAGCAATATTTGGAGAAAAACTATTTCCAATATTTCACTTGCGGTTTTTGGAATTGAAGTACATATTTTATTTAACCAAGTACTTTACATTTTTGAGTTCGCACATGTCAATATATTCTGAAAATACAACAATAAATTTAACTTTGTTGGAAATGTTGTTCATATAATTACAGATCAATGTCTAAAGTGAAACATTATATTGAGTGTATCAATGAATCATCAAAGTTTTAAAATCTTATTCTTTTTCTTACACATCAAAGCAGGATGGTAAAAATGAGATTTTCTTTTTATTGAGACATGAGGTTCATTGCACTGAAAATAAAACTGCAATTGAAAGATTTTGCACATTTATACTTGTAAACATACATCTAAATGATATTTATCCACCAATTTCAAAATAACGTTCTACTCTTAAAATGTTTAGAAAGCGATAAAAAATGAATGTGTCTTCAGGTAAACTTATGTGCATTTGTTTTTATTATAAGAAGTTTGGTGCTGTATAGTCCCTAACGCCCAACAATTTACTCATCAAGTATAAAACAACATTAAAGTTGTTTAAATTATAATGTTTATACTTTCATTTAAAGTTTATGTTGTATTTCAATTACGGTTACTACATAAGTTCATAAATTAGCAAGCGCTCTATATGCGAGGATTGTTTGAAAAATTCTCTGCCTCTGCCACAAGTAACCGTGCAATTGGCAATACAATTTTTTCTGTTGATACATCTGCCTTCACCGCCACGGGTGGCCGAGGTCGTTAAGGCACGGACTCGTGAGCGGGAGGTCTGCGGTTCGAATCCCGCCAGGACCGTCCTCCCTGACTGGGGTTTTTTCCAGGTTTTCCTCAGTCTTCATAACTGGCAAATGGCGGGGAGGTACCTAAACTTAGGCCTGGAACGCTTCCTTCCTTAAATAAAAAAAAAAATCCTTTCCCAATGTATCATTTCATCTCATGTATCATCAGTGTCCACCGCCTGTGGTGCCTCAGTAGTAAAAACGGGCGTTAAACACTACTCAAAAAAAAAAAAAAACATCTGCCTTAAAAATTCTTTTAAATATAATGTCATGTTTCAAATATTTGATTTAACAAAAACTAAAGGGGACGTTTAGGTAGGTATTTCATGAAATGGATAAAATTGTGATGAATTATGTTGTATAAGAGAGTTAATATACTATTAAATGATAGGCAAGTCAAATATGTAGTACTTCTGAAGCATCAGTAATTTCAAAATAATACGTAAGTTATATTTTACATGAATAATTGCATATAAAAAACTTTGCTCAAGATGTATGCTATGCTTGTTAACAGTAGATCAAAAACTTATTTGTATGAAAATACCGCAACAGTGTTTGGAACATGTTAGTTTTTCACTTATACTTATAATTGTGAAGCTGACTTGAATCCTTATTTCGTTTACATTTGCAACCTGCCAGTCTAATTTGAAAGATGTCAAAGGGAAGTAAGGTGGAAATAGTTTAGTAATTTAGAATGTCAACCTGAACTAAATGAGGTAATAAAAATATTAATATAATATTAAGCTATAATAAAACAAACACGGTGAATAAAACGGTAAATAAGTGTTCTTACAGTAGGACAATTCAGAGATAACCTTTTGTTGCTCATGAATGTTGTGTTTAGAGGTAACCTTATAGATGCCTCGTAATTGATATAGCAGGAAATAATGCATACATAATTTGGAAAACAAAGTATTCTGAATGGATATGTACCGCTCATGACTGGAGAAGAAATATTTTCTTGCAATTGGGCCAAGAACTAATTAGGCCACATGTCGTGAGAGAATGAAGACATTTACTATATAGGACTGCCGCTAAACACAACAGCGGCAATGACAGATTTGCTTGGAGAAGGTGTAACAACTACATGAGCTCAATCAAGACTGCACACTCCTCCGAGACATGCTTCAAATTTTGGCAGATGCATGATCTGTGATAGGAAAAGAGACAGAAATTGCAGAGGAAAATGCGACAAGGGTTATCAACATTCAGACCCTAAAAAATAAAAGTTGTAATAATTGGTGTGAGTGAACCAGCCACGGACCAGGATTCCAGTAGCATTGTTTTCCATTGTTAAGTAATATTAATAATAATGAAAGTGCTATATTACATAAAATAAAAGAGTATTTTGAATTATGTTCAATATGTATGCAGCTTCAAATTAATGAAAATAACTTTAACATAGCAAGATTCCTGTAGCATTCTTTTACATTGTTGAGTAATGTTAATAACACTGAAAATGCTGTATTACGATAGTTAAATTGTGTATTGAATTATATTGAGTGTGTGCTTGTAACTTCAAACCATGAAAATACTTTTAACACAGATTTTAAGTTGGGATACATTTGTATTCCGCTTGGTATTCTATGTGTATTGGCAGACCTTGGTATGCAGAAGGTTAATATAAAATTCTCTAAAATACAGGTCATTTCGCTTAGAGGTTTCTATAAAAAATGTTACAATTGCATCATAAAAGACATAGATCATCTACAACTTTATACAGTAGTAGTGGTGTGAAGGATGTGTGCCTACATGTTCATGCGCAAGTCTATTAATGTTTAATGCGAAGACAAATCTGTGGATATAGACACGCTACGGCAAGCATGTGGATATGCCCCAACAAAAAGCTTCAGTGTGTGCTGAAGTAAGTATCGCGGAAATCTTTTAGGCGTGCATATTGCCATGTGCACTGTGAGTGGAATATTTGGAACTAGACGTCTGCAGAACAACCTCATGAGCACACATCGAGTTGATTGACCACTATCTTACACTCAGATATTTTCTGCAAGGTATGCAAAAAAGATATGTTAAGATCCACCATTCATATTACCACTTATTTATCGATACTTCTAAGCGGAGCATTCTGTACTATTCCAAATTAAAACTTGGCACCTTTCTTTTGACTGACCATATTAATAGACTGATGATATTATCTCTACTATGACTTCTTTTGTGATACCTCTGTTAAAGGTATTCTTAGTAAAGTTCTTGATGTATTACCATATAGTTCCTTATGATTGCAATATCCTAATTCCATGTTCTTGTATTTTCTAGCATATCTCCATCAAATATCTTAATGTGCAAAGGATATCTATGCACTGCATCTCAAGCTGTATGTCCATATTATATATATATTAACTCATTTTCGAAATCTTAATTTTTCCTAGTAGGGATTTTATTATGTGGTCTTTTGTGCTTGTTGCATGGCAAATTAAAGTGTTATATGTTAAATTTTAAATGGTGTATCGTTTCCCTTTTCAACGTTTTCATACAATTTTATGAATATTTATTTCAATATTTAGCTTTTATTTTCAGATAAGTCGTTTTAAATTACATTCACAGAAGCACCTCTTGCTCATTAAAATTGTAAAACATTGTTCTCGTTTATAATAGCCAAATGAAAATGATGACTGTCTTCCGGTTCAGTTGTTTAAAGGGGCCGTTTGGGATCCTTCAAATGTGTGTATTCATCGTACCTCGATCCACTGATCTCATATTCGCTTCGCTATGGACGATTTCGCCCAACTCGAACACCAATTTCCGGGAATAACATTCCGCACACTTGTTACGCTATAATTCTTCCTTGATCAAATTTAGACACCTGCTGGTATTGCTGCCGTATTTTTGACGAGTTGTAGTAATTTATTATGACAAAACGCGAGGTCGGTTTTAATGCCATTCTTATAGGAATTGTAATTTTCATAGCCAGCAGTATATAATTTTAACTAAATGGGAAACTAATAACTACAAATATTTATATTGTTCATTGTTATATATGAGGCATATGCAACGCGTGTAAATATTCAATTGATGCTTGGACAATTCTGGATAAATGTTTTAACATTGCGAAAGTTTTTTCTAGGAGTATCAGAACTACTTTATCCGTTAATTGGAGAGTTGAGCCTACCAATCAATGTTATGCCAAATGTCTACTAAAATCAACACCATGAAACATGAGTTAATTTTGATATTTGTTTAAAATTACTGATATTAATTAGATTCGGAGAAACCTAAAAAGATATGAATCGAACAGGTTACTTCTATTATGATCAATTTGCTAGCACAGGAAAGACTTCAATTAAGCAACTTGAAACAATCTTACATAAGTTACAGTACTTGTTAACCTGAACTATTTTCCTGGTTAATTATTTTAAATTTAATATTTAGAGGGATTAACCAAACAATGCAAACAAATGAACTGATATTTTAGTCAATCTCTGCGGTGGGAAGGCACCCTATTTTCTGCATTTTACCTAACTTATGAACACAACAGTGTATTGTATTTGCACACAGGGAGTCTTAGTGCTATCTTTGGGGCCTGACAGCACAGCTCAAAGGGTCTGTCACATAAACTGCTTTCATAAATAAAGTATTACAAATGCAAGCAAGTTTATGTAATGCAAGGAGAAATTCATTTTAAAACTTGAGTGCGTTTGATCCCAGGTACAGCTGTTGATGATTATGTAAAGCTACACTGATAAATGATGCAAACATAGGGAACAGAATTTCTGCGAAAGGAAAATAAAGATATATCTATTTATGATAACAAAGTTAGAAACTGAGAGTCGAACTATCATATACCTTATTTTGCGAACGTGCAGTAGTATATAAGGAGTACTTGTCACAGAAAGCGACATATATCGAAGTTTTTCTTTTGAGCTCAAAATGAGACCTAGCAGCTTGAAATATAGCCCATGTTATTTAAGCAGTACCTGGAAAACAAACGTGGAATGTTGCCATAGTGTACAAGTTTTCTTGGATATGTATTCACCTCATTGTATAAACGTGTCATTTTCTGTAGTAGGCTTACTTGTACAGATATTTCATCTGTATTTCATGCACACAATTACTATGTATTGCTTAAAACTATGACCATTACAATGTAAAGCGTGTGAATATTTGTAAAATATTATGCTAATAGGGTTTAAAAAGTTATCAAGTCTTAATAGATGTCCTTATAAAAACACGTACAATTGGCAAACATATGTTTTCCGTATTTTTGTGCTGATCGCTTGGTTAAAACAATAATGGGTAAGCCTAAAAAAATACGCCGTATTAGGTATCACGTTCACCCTAACCATGACAGCAATATTGTCCTCTGTAATTCCCAAGTGTCACACAAATACCAATAAATGTTTCTGCATTTTCCTCTAAATCCTCTCTTATATATGAAAAATAACAGTCATCAATTAATTATCCCCTTCAAAACATCTATATTCTTATAAAATGAAACTGTTTATGTCAGAAAATATATTTCAGCAACATTTTCCTTCACCACGGGTCTAAACTTTGATAAATTATAGATTGTATATACGTAAAACACACAACATGGTTTATAATCTATTCCTATGGTTTCACACGTTGTGAGAGAAACCCGTATTTTGCTGAGTGAAAGCTGGGAAAATCGGAGAAATGAAAGACATATGACTAGCAAAATGCGGATAGTTCAATCCCATTCTAGCAGCCTTTGCTTTGGGGATTAAACAGAGAGTGAAATAAACTCGGCGAACAACTGTACTGAGCGAGAATACATTGCAAATTTTACACTCAATGATGGAGTTCTTCCCAATTTCATGGAAAATGATGGCGAAAGTTTGCTTAGTAAGTTTCATAATTATTGTAGATTACAATTTGTATTGCTTCTTACCACACTGACTATGTGATTTGCTCACAGTTTACGGGTAGTAGGGTAGTTTCCTTAGTTATATTCTATAAAACTCTTCTTCCCTAACTAGAGAATGTAATTTTTGTGAAATTGTTTTGCTTTCACTTTAAAGAACAACCATTTTCATTACACAAACCTCTCTCTTAATCTCATAATGTTATGCAGTTGCATAGCAGTGCAGTTGTTTCAACACAATTGAAATAATTATTGCTTAACACCCCTGTTAGAGTTCTTTATTTGCAATTTTATTAATTATTAACAGGTTTAACAAATAACAGTTTTTAACTATTTACAAAGGAGGAGAAATAAGACGCTTGCCAACAATCAAACACCGCAACTGGCCTTTCGCTAAATAGAGAAAAGTGAACTGCGTGCTCTCGTGCCTGGCACGTAAAATGAGGCCGAAAAACTATTCTGGAATATGAAATTACTGCCTTTTCAGCCGCAAAATATTATCATTCCTATATTATCATGCAATGCAATAGGCGTGAATTCATCATCACCAAGAAAGGCGTCTACTATTTGTTTAACAAAATTATTAAGGCCAGATTAGTGCCAGATGGCAAGATTCAGGTAAATCTACGACTAGGTACTAGCCATAGCCTGAAGATAAATAATGTTAAGGCCCCTGTCTCTGACCGGAATCCACTAACATCGAAAATCTTTTTATTAAAACAGGAGACCTCAGTTACAATTGTGAACACAGAATTTAACCTTAAAAAGCAGCATAATAGCCCAGTCATATACCCGATTCAACTGGCATTTTGAAGTGTATGGGGATATTAATGGAAATACATTCCATTGTTGGCAGTTATATTCCGTTTAAATTATCTGTTGTGTTGAAGATGAACTGTTGGAAGCAGAAGATCGCAAATTGACTTTGAAAAGCTTGTCAATTATCAGTAGGAGTGGAATAAAATGGGCATAATATTTCGCACCATCTTGTTACAGTGGAAACTGTAATGCATACTGATGACTTGCGTTTGATGCCCACAGATAGAACCTTAGCGCTGGCGGAGGCAAGGCTTTACTAAAGCTAAATTTGTTTGAGTTTGTTACCACAGATCAAAAATAATATTTCGTATGTTTCAGAACTTTCTTTAAATTATATATTCAATATGTGCTGTGCAAGATACAGTACACGAACGAAAGGAAAATACATTTATTTCTAGGTGACATATAATTATTATTACAAATAATCTAACTTTTTTCAGTTTCTAAATGTGTCTGCTGCTAAAATGACAGAATACTTCTCTGGAGTGTCGTCGTTAATGGGATTAAAGAAACGAATACCACACCATTTGGCATGGAATGCAGTGGTTTGGGTGCCCTTATTTGCATTGGTCATTAGCTATTTGCAATAGAAGTCTGCAATTATACATATTTCTATGATTTTTATGAAACTAATATAGATGTCAGCTGATAACAAGAAAGTAAAAATCGTTATCATAAACATGGATACTTTCACGTTTGTCTACCTAAGATAGGTATAACTGATTTACTCTAAGGATACGTAATGTTTTAACAGCGTGAAATCGTTAATATAGAAGGCATTTCAAATAATTTAAATTATATGCAAGTGACATAAATATCGATAGTTTCTCTGTGACTTTGACCGCTCATCTGCGTTTTCCTATCCTGAATGTCAAAAGCAGCTACTTTGACAATACGAAATTACACGAAGACTTGGAGCAGACTACGTGCTATTAAAATACTTCATTTGTTTTTCACTGTCCATTTGCTCTGTGACATTTGGGATTTCCTGCTCTGCTTTGTTTTATTTTCATGTTGTAGAGCCCAGAACGAGTGGAGTGGGAAAAGAAGGAGCAGAAAAAATGAAATGCCTACCATGAAGAACCTGGGTACTCATGCCATGTATCGTCAAATGATTTTTGCCCCTCATCTTCCAAGAATGTCTAGACTCTGACTTTTATAAGGTTTTCAAGAAGGAACAATGAATTGGTAACCACAAGATCTCTATATTTCTTTCTTGTGTGCAGAAAGTAGTAACATTTTCACTCAAGCGTTTACTGACTACAACTAACATTTTTCTCGCTGCGCCATTAGAGAAGCCAGCACAGAGAAACTTCCACATGTGTGAACAATTATTTAAAATGATTACAATACTGCCGAAATTGCAACTTTCATCCTCAGAAACAATCGCAAAATTATGTAACTATTAACTCTATTATTTCAGAATAGCAGTGCAATTCGAAATCTGTAAACCGTGGGGACAAAGACTTCGACTATTTAGTGAAAAACTGTGAAAAAAAATCGATATTCTGGTAAGTATGGATTATAAGACTTTAAACTGCATTCTAATAAGCTATGATGTATTTTAAAAAAAATTAAATATAAATTTAACTATTTCGGACACTATCCTGAACTGATACGATCAAAATAACTTTTTATGCCCTCTAACCATAATTGTATATGCAAAGTATAGAAACACAATATCCATACTAGAGAAGCAGTTAAGGTGCAATTTAACTTTTAAAATTCTCATATTTTAGGCAATTTTCCAAGTATTGTCTTTTCAATCAATTATTGTTTTATAATGAATTTCGTTTTGATTTTTTACATTATATGCCCAAATACAAATATTGTCTTTTCCAATCATTAATTATTTTTATAACGAATTTCATTTGATTTTTTACAATACATACCTAATTCCAAATATACCGTGTTTCAATAATAATTTGTTCTTTTATAATAAATATTGTTCGATTCTTACATTACATAATTATTATTCAATTTATACAATTTTACAATTTTATTCGTTTGTCTACTTCTTTTTTTACCATCTAAAATCACTCAGATTGGTTCATTCTATTCTATTTCTTCCATAAAAATCTTTACGGTTAGATTTTAAGTGATTGTATATACTTTTTAAAATATGCAATTTTATAATCCATTTATATTCTTAACCTGCTTGTGCAGTGAGGTTATTTAAGCTACAGGCAGTCAGAGCTTGGACGCGTACTTGGAGAAGCCGGTCGAAAAGACCGTATAAAGCATTTGCAGGTAGCAACTTTTAAGTTTTGAGTGAACTTTGTCAGCGAGTGTTGTGCTTTCTTGTGTTACTTGGTGCTTTCATTGTATGTAAATTGTGTGCCAATAGTTATTTGTTAATTATGCTACTACATATGGTCTTATAAGATCTTCACAAAGAACGACTTACTCCAAATGAAATTAAACAACAATTGGACGGTGTACATGGGGAAGCATCCCCCTCATATTCTACCGTAAAGAATGGCCAAACTTTTTCGAATGGGTCGAGAAAGAATTGAAGACGAAGAGCGTGCATCTTGAATGAGTTTTTATGTACAATAAATGTGTAAGTGGTTTTTGCAGAGAAGCAGTAAGGGGTATTTGCATAAAAATACCCTGGCAATCATGTTCCAGATAGAGAAATTATTCGTCAATTTGTTAGAAAGTTATGAGATACAGAATCTCTCCATAACTAGGGATGCATTCTAAACTTCTGTGTTCTTACGAATTAAAAGTGAGATGGTATTTATCGCATGCCTCCAATATAATATCACTGTATATGTACTATATATACTATATTTTATTTATATATACATATATAGTAAATGCATTATTTTGTTCAATTAATAGTCCTAGTATTATGTATTTATACTATTGTATAATTCCAGGATATTTTTACATCATAAATCTACGGTAAAATTCAATGCTTTCAGGAAAAAAATGTCAAGATTATGAAATAGCTAGATCGAACAAAAGGTGAACGCGAAAGGAAAGTTTTGTGTCTTCATAATGACCAAGCGTCAGGAGGAGGGTATATATTATTTGTACTTTGGTCGTGTCAGGAAGCTTGATTTTCGGGTCTTATGACAATTTAGTTTTGAGCTAGGCAATCCATTCTGTATGTTTTTAACGTTTAATTCTTCATGGGTAGGTGCGCTTATATTTGTGAACCCCTTGGTACTCTTCAAATAACGTACAGGGGATTTTTCGCGGGAGTACATAAGAGGCAGTTCTTATTTCGGATCATTCATTACTTTTTCGTCATTTCGGCAAGACTTCGTGCACTTCGATATCATCTCTCTACCTTTAGATATAGTGCGTTTGGCCTGAGGGCGCAAAATCCACGATCTGTGACAAGAGTTAAATTGCTAATAGCTGGTTCTTATTTCGGATCATTCATTACTTTTTCGTCACTTCGGCAAGACTTCGTTCACTTCGATATCATCTCTCTACCTTTAGATATAGTGCGTTTGGCCTGAGGGGGCAAAATCCACGATCTGTGATAAGAGTTAAATTGCTAATAGCTGGTTGACTTGGAAAAATGAACATTTCTCTTGGGGGAAAATTTACGTATTCTAATTAGAGGGCCGGCGACCCGAACTGGAGGACAGATGCATTGCTAAGAACAAAATCAGATTATAATTACCATCTCAGTCGCAAAGTAATGTTAAGAAGTTCAAATGTAGGTGAGCGTCACTACACCGAACTCGGTTATTTTCAGAAACGCCTGCTAATGTAAACACCGTTACGATAAATAATTAGCGCAGTGTAAAATGGTACGTCTTATAATTACTGTAACGAAAAATATCTTCTCCCAGTCCAGTTAAACGCGGTCAACAAAACGGAAAATTACTCTGCGATTCTGTTTCCTTGAAGCGCAAGCAACAGGCCGAGGCAATCAACAACAACAAAGCACTTCGAAATGGGTTCGCAAAGTGTGGAAAGAAATCGTTTCAAATTGGCACCCAGCGTGGCACAGTCAATAGCAAAACGCAAAGACAGAACACTCTTAAAAAGTTAGGTGAAATTCAGCAAATTTTCTACTCTCATATTGGCAATGCATTGTCGCTGAGGGACATCAATTGAAACATATCTGATAACAAATGTTAGAACTTGCCATTATCATCAGTTTTAAATACACCACCGTTTTATGATTTCAGCAAAATATAAATACAAGCGCGAACTTTACGCTCGGCGATTCACCTCGCGTTTTCCGGTTGCAGCACCTGAACGTCTCTAGTAAGCAGCAGTGCTCAGGTGGCCCATAACTCAAATAATCTCACTGAATGTTTTGCAAGTAACTAAAAATATATTGTTCACTTGTTTGCTAAGAACTTCGATAGAAACACTTTTATTGAGCACCTAGCATAAATTATATACCGTGAGATTAGTGATGTTTTTTTTCTATGAGCGAATTCGTTTGCTGCGGCGTGAATGCGGCCTGCTTGATTACTTGTTGACCTTGCTGACAGCTGCAGTCGTAGCGCAACTGTTTCCAAGTGTGTGTTGTTTTGTTCGTTTCTTAATTCGAACAGTATACAATGGCTGGTGTGTTTACAACTACAAAGCATGTCTATGTGCAATTACTACATGTGTTAACTCAGTGTTGAAAAATCATAGAACCCATTTTTTTAAATTTTTGTAGATTCAGTTGCTTATGTGCATACTAATCTAATTTCTCCCTCCCTCCCTCCCTCTCTCTCTCTCTCTCTCTCTCTCTCTCTCTCTCTCTGTGCAGAATTAACCAGCTGCGTGATCATGCATTTTCAACATGACTATGCCAATGCTCACACTGCGAATAATTCTATGAGTAACTCACAATTTATTTTCACAAACAGGGAGTTACTAGTAGGGATTTTTTTGTCTCTCGGTCCCCCAATTTAACAGACTACGATTATAATCTATTGGGTAAATTAAAAATTATAATGTTAAGACGAATCTGCACATCATATAGGAACTCAGAATTAATATTGTATGGAAAATGTTCGAATTTTTCAAAATGAACTACAACGAGTGATGTATAATTTCATAAAGAGATGACAAAAATGTGTGGAGAATGAAGACGCGCAGTTTTTAAACCCCATTTGATAACTTGATATATAATGAGATTCTTAAATTGGTTTGTTTACTGTTGTATGAATGGTTTGTTTTATTGTTTTACCCTACCGTTAATTACGAGACTCGGCTGGCCGGTTAACCGGCTAATGAGAAGAGCTCGTCCATGGGCAAAATACTCCAGGGGAAAACCAAACTAATTGCGCGGTATGTGTTATAGCGGTAATCGATGTTCCAGCAAGATCTGGATTTGTTTAATTTAATTAGGAAAAGTTTCAAGTGAGACACATTCACGCATAGGATAGAAAATTTGCAAGTTATTCAATTTATTATGCTCCATTCTTATGGGACTCATATTTGATCTATATATGATAAATTTTTAATGCACTCACTAATGATTTTACAGTCCTAATTTTCGTTAATGTATAATCGGTTTTAATAATAGCATTAAGCTCGTTGCTTTCGTTAAATTCATTTTCACTTTTGTTTCCTGTCAACTGTTATTTATTTGGTTTGTATACAGACTTCTTTAATACCAGGTCTCCAGCGTTTCATCCTATTTAGGGCCTCAAAAGGGTAGTAACATTTTTTCAGTAGCCTATTCTTTCAAGCTTAAGGTTCTTTTTCGTGCCGTGATTGTACAATGCTGGACCGCCGGCTTTACTTCCCTTTCGAAGTAGTCATACCTAGGATTTTTACATCCATCCATCGTTTCTGGCCGAGATTGAACCCGCAATCTTGGGTTTACGAGGTAAGATGGTTACCACTAGACCACCAGAACAACCGCCACGGGTGGCCGAGGTCGTTAAGGCACGGACTCGTGAGCGGGAGGTCTGCGGTTCGAATCCCGCCAGGACCGTCCTCCCTGACTGGGGTTTTTTCCAGGTTTTCCTCAGTCTTCATAACTGGCAAATGCCGGGGAGGTACCTAAACTTAGACCTGGAACGCTTCCTTCCTTTAAAAAAAAAAAAAATATCCTTTCCCAATTTATCATTTCATCTCATGTATCATCAGTGTCCACCGCCTGTGGTGCCTCAGTAGTGAAAACGGGCGTTAAACACTACTCAAAAAAAAAAAAAAACCACCAGAACCGACTCTGTCATACTTACAAAGAATCATTAGGACATTTGTGTTACTGAACCGAACTAAGAGTCCGGGTTCATTCTACTCGATATTACCTCCAGAATATTTAGCATCATTTGAAGTACTGAACTAATTTTTTACTTTTCAAACATGGCATTTTAGTTCATAAAGCTTGCGGAACTTAAAAGTTCAAATCCACTTCCACGTTGTCTCTTTGTTGTTAGCATTAGTCTATATTGCAAAGCTCATTGATCTGTTCAAATGCTGATGTATGTGGCCACTAAATATTAAAACTAAGTCAATGTGTTCTTCTGGTCAAATGAGCTTTATGATAAAGCTGACAAACCAAAACTTGCGTACTAAAACCTACGAGAATAGTAAAGTGGATTTTGAAAGGCCGATGCTGTGTAGATATATAATGAGTTATATATTATACTTATATATTACATATTATTTTATAATATATGATTATAATTAAATTATAATCATATATGATTAGTTATGAAGCAATTAATTCAGAATAAATAATGTTGCAAGTCACCTTTACATATGCTAATTTTAAACTTTGGAAATGCATGTGCGATCGTCAAGAAACAATCTATCGGATGCATGAAGTCATTAAAAGTTCTGCTGTTATTATAACTATATCACTATGATATGTTATGCAAATATAAAAATTATTTTGAAATAAACCAAGAATTCAAGAATTAGGACAATTCTTTGAATTATTACTTATTCTCTACCACGTTTTTATAAATAGAATTACATTGTAGTAGAAATAATGTAGCCGCATAAAACAAAAATAAAAATAATAATTATTGTATATCCAAACAATGAAGTCTCTAATAGACAAACTGTAAATATCTAAACTGAATTTTTCAGTGTTGTAATATAAATCAACAGCTAATGAAAGAAACATTTATTCTGTAATTATTTTAACGCAACTAGAAGAGCCAAATAAAACTTTTATTATACTTCGTGTTTCCTCAGAAATTGAAGATTTATGCTATACTGGCAATATTTAACATTTTTACATTTATTTTCACAATAGCACCAGTTACTAAACTGGTCAACAAAGAATATTTTTGCAGCGGGTTTCTGGCTATTTTGGCGACTGCTCCTGTCTTTATAAATATGGAGCAAGTATTCTGGAAATTGAGGGTCGGCAATTTCAACATTTAAATGCTTAGATAAGATATATGCAAATACATTATTATGTTGAATAATTTTATGCAATCATTTTACTTTAGGCGCAATCGCCTGCAACTATTGGCCGGTTGCTGAGGACGAAAGTATTGCGAGGCCGTGTATCAGCAACTTCATGATAAAATCTATGGGTATATATTTTACAATACATTCGGATTATCTTCGCTTTATATTGATCTTAATTTTTTTTTCAATCATGCCGTTTCATATAATTTTAAAATAAAATGAAATGCGAAAATATTAATTTTTAAAATATTTTATATTTATGGCGTTTAAATTTCTGCGGCAAATTAGGCCTATTAACACCCAAAATATTTTTTTCACACATTCCAACCTTAAGTGCAGATATATATTACATTTATTGAGCTCGGTTGTAGGAGAAACTCTTTGCAGCACTTACCCACATGTATCAGCTAAATTATATTTAATTATTTGCGTTTCGCAAATGATATACATCTCAAATGAGGAATTGGGTAGAGTTTAAAATGATGTTTGAAAAGTATAGCTAGATCGATAAAAGTTACTTTAGAATGCATCATATGTATAAAGCAAAATCTTGCTCGGTACTAGTTCGTCTGCCTAAGTGCCATTCGAAATCATGGTTTGAAGAATTGCTCGGCCACGTAGATCATTTTCATTTGCGTACCAGTGAACTATGCGCCATCCATAGGTGTAAAAGTGTTGGGTGTAAGAAAGTCATTCGGAAGGAGTAACGGTTGAATTACGATAAATACATCTATAAGTTCGGTTCAGTAATACAGTGCCATCCTAGAAAGGCTACTGACATATTTATAGGCCAGTTTTGTGACGCCTATAATTTTTAAACTGCACAGCATATTCCAAAAAAGTAAACGGTTATTGACAGACAATTAATAAACGTATACAATTTGATCTTGAGTTGGAGCAGGTAACCCGCAAGGGGGGAATTTAAGGCACGAAATTTTTGACGCAGTAGTGTCAAACAATTCATAACCACGAATACTAAATCCTTCAAAGAGTAAAAATTACATTATTACAGGTTCATGAGTTAAACTGGGATATTTTCCAATATAGAGTGAAGAGAAAAAAATTTCAATATCCAGACATATGCAGCGCAAATAGCGTACATAAAATAATGACAGCATAAGATAAAACCCGGTGGTTGCTATAGCAGTCGGCATATCAAGTCCTAATGTATACAAAGTGGCTCTCTCAGGAGTGCTGATCAAGGGATAATGTTGACTTCAAATAAATTGAAATTAGTCGCCTGTTAAGTTTTATTCATGTATTTATTTACTCAGTAGAGCTACGCTATATCTGTCTAATAATAATAATAATAATAATAATAATTATTATTATTATTATTATTATTATTATTATTATGTTTGCACACATTTTTCCGGTTTTTTGGGGCAGGTCTGTGGGTCTAATACTCAGATTATATTTGTAGTGACCTGGCATTTCGTTCAAAACTATGGGGGACATCTTCAGAGGATTGAAAAATGTCAACTAGAAATGTCAACACCTGGTTTTGGGAAGGAAAAATGAGGAATTACTAGGCTATACATGTCAACAATTCAACAGATCTACACTTGTCAGGAAAGTAACTGCTTCCTCCAAAAATTTGCCAAATCCCAAAGGCAAAGTTTATTTCCCGTATATTCGGAATGTTACTCACCGTATTGACAAAGTTTTGAAAAAACATCGGTTCAAGACGGTGTATATAACAAAGCTGCGACAAAGAATGCACAGAGAGCGCGGGATCTAAGAATAAGCAATATGTAGTGCTCTGTCGCCAGGCATTGCGAAAACTATGAAAAACTTACCTTATTCCGATTATTTTGCACTGGACTGTAAGTATTCTTTCCTCTTTTTAACGGAGACCCTCAGTTGATCCTCATTTCCCTCCTTTCTGAGATTTCTCTAATATCCTACGCTAGTTTCCCTACATCTCTACATTTCTGGTCGTACCATCCGTCTGATTACTTTTCCTTACTTTTGATTAGAAATCTAAAATTAAGGGTATATTTAATTATTATTTCTGTTAAGGTATTAGCAGTTTCGATATCCTTTCCATTTAAGCAATACCTCAAATTATCCAGTTACATTTTTGTCTGCTTCTGATTCCACCCATATCTACACATATTCCTCCCTTTTTCCCTTTTCATCGCAAGTCTCTATGCATATAATATTTTGTTTCCATATCCAGTTCCAGAACGATCGACAATGGTATGACTCAATACGTATCTTTACCCAAAGTTTCATAATTCTCCCTATTACATTTTGGCTAAACAATATAAAATCTATAACACTCCAGTCCTTTGCATTTTTAAACGTAAGTTCTCCTTCAAGGTGACGGCTATGGATCCCATTCACTATCTCTGAAGAATACTTATCATAGAAAGCGGGTAGCTTTCACCCCTCCACATAGTTCTTCCTCCCAATCACTGTCCCCTAACAGCGAGACATTTTACCCTCCTATTATGGTGTTAAAATCCCCGGTAGTATAATATCACCTTAGCAAGTTCTCCCTCATCCGCACCATCGCTTCTGCAATATCACCAAAAAATGCCCGTTCGGATATTTAGAGGCTGCTAGTGGGTTATAAAGTCCATTAATAATCAAAATCGCTCCATATAGTGCAAAATATTTTCCAAATACCCTTCTGATTTGAAGTATACTTTTGGTATTACCGTTTTCAGCTCAAATCTGAATGAAACTGAAACTTCGCCCGGCTATCATGTTCTGTTGTCTCCTCTTACTAAAACTGTGTAAGCTCATGGTTCAATTTCTTACCAGTTTTTCAATCAACTCTCCGTTAAACATATATCTAAGCCGGTGAAGATTATAAAAAATCTATCGCGCTCCAGCCGATTTCCTAATTTACTCAATATTCTATCCTGCTATCCTCAGAGAGGGGGAAGGGCCTAATTTATGGTCTCTGTAGTTTTAACGCCGCCGGCTCATTTTTGGCAAGGAACGTATATTCTCCCTCATTAGTTATATATGCATCGGTTCTAGCAGTGGAGAACACACTGTCCATCCTGATCGACGACATACCTCATTTTGTGTGCAGAAACTTGTAGTTCCTTTTTTTTTTTTTTTTTGAGTAGTGTTTAACGCCCGTTTTTACTACTGAGGCACCACAGGCGGTGCACACTGATGATACATGAAAGGAAATGATAAATTGGGAAAGGATATTTTTTTTTTTTTTAAGGTAGGAAGCGTTCCAGGCCTAAGTTTAGGTACCTCCCCGGCATTTGCCAGTTATGAAGACTGAGGAAAACCTGGAAAAAACCCCAGTCAGGGAGGACGGTCCTGCCGGGATTCGAACCGCAGACCTCCCGCTCACGAATCCGTGCCTTAACGACCTCGGCCACCCGTGGCGGTCTTGTAGTTCCGGCAATATACACTTAAAAATTGAAGAGCGCGCATATTTAACGGTTGAATCCGGGAAACGTTGAATTGGAAGAGCAGGATCTGTTCCGTGTCCAGCGTAATCGCTGGATTTAACGTCCTTTGATTGTCATTTTTGCGGGCATTTTAAGGTCCGTGTTTTGATTCCCGGCAGGTCGGTTTTCCCCGACTATGAACTTTATTCATGTTTTTCTACCCCTTATAATGGCAAATGCAGGAAATATAACCTAAATGTAGGTCTGGAATGCCTCGTTCCCAAATAAAATTCCTTTCTCAATTTATCAATTCATCTCATGTAGCATCATTATCGACCACCTTACGCTAGTAGTTAATGCTAGCAATAAAAACTATTAGTATAATCTCTCATTTTTGTTGGTGCTGTCCTGTTACATACTTTATGCAAATTTGGAGAATTGTTCTCTTAATGCGTTCTTTATATCTATCCCTGTAAATATAGCAAATGGCCATCAATAAGCAGGCTGGAATTTTGCATACTGCACAGGTTTTTTCGGCAAACAAAAAGAAATCGTTTCCCTACAACTTCCCGTGATATTGTAGCCACCATAACACGTTTAATGCAATAAATATTCTAACCTTTCTATAATTAAACATGTCGTATACCTTCAATGTGACTCAGGAAAGCGCTTATCTCCTAACGTAATTCACAGTAGCTGCAAAATTCTGTATATGCAAATATGAACCCCAAAAATTATTTTGAACATTGAAAGTCTATTTCAACGTAAGCGCTTTTGGGTTTCTCCGTATGAATATCAGAATATCAGAAATCGGTTAATATAATCTGTAAATTTGGAGAGATTTCATTTATGTAATAAAATGTAGCTTTAAAAGTTTCATTCCTTATCTCTATACAGTGGGTCAATGGGTACCTAGAAAGACAACAGAAATATCGATCGGCAAAAAATTTAGTGCTACAACGGTACGCCAAGTATACATGTACGAATTATTTCCATAAAATGTATTTGGCATATTTGTAAATATTTCATGCAATTTAATATATTTTATACTGTTCTACATAATTTTAAATGATTTGATAAATTGTGTTGTTCCTTATCGTTACATCCAAAGTGAATTAAAGTAATTCAATGTTAGTTTCAAACATTTTCCTTTTTTGTCTTAAAATGCAATAGAATCTGCAATAGTCAGCTGTCTTCGTAGTCATCCAACCTGATATTATGAATCTGTATTGACAACACTTTCAAACACATGAAAAAAGTATTGCCCAAAGTTGTGACATCGGGTGTAACATATAATCCAGTTTGAAGTTGCAACCGATATTCCAGTGGAAAAAAAAAAAATACTTGGATTGTCATGTGTCGGCATCTTAAGAAAAAATCAGAGTTGCTGTAGATGATTCATATACTCACTGATAATGAGATAGCATATTTTACGCCGTTTCATTATGAATCTAATTATGGACAAGCTGGGTTCTGAGGTTGTATCAAGCACTATTTGATTTACTGTAAAACCTAAGGAGATAAATAGTTCAACACCGTTAGATATACTAATGATAGACTTAAGATTCTAAAGCCAGATTACGTTAAGGAAAAGGATCATATTGTTTCACACAGTACACATATTAAGAAGAAGCACAATAGCATAATGCACTTTATCCATATTTATTGCATTTTACTTTCCGGGCTCATATCGCAGAGACAGAGATGGCATTCAGCAGTTCTATATCGCCCAGATCATTTTCATACATTACAGCAATTTAAGTAGGCCATCAAAATCAGGAAACTGGCGACTTTAGACATGTCGTTTCAAGATGCCATAGAGATTATGAAAGATGCAACTCAGAAGACTATTGAAGTGTATGCTGTTTTTTCAGCACTTTGTGTTAATCAAGAATTTACATATTTTAGTGAACATTACCTATTAATATCTTATGAGAAGAGCTCGGGTTTTATGGAGTATCAAATTGAGAATTACATATAAAAGATGGACCTCAATATTTATTTTTTTCATTAGCAAAATTTCACACGTCATATCATACACCCTTTCCGTTTTCGGTTTTATGAAGGGATTACTCTAGTATATATACATATGTAGAGGAGATTTTATGTCGCTCGGTATATTTACCCCTCTATTCTGTATATAGTATTACGATTGAGATATTGTTCTTTTCAGCTCTTCTTTCTTTGCTGTCTTTCTGTCTTTTTTGCTCGAATTTTTTTTTTTGTTTATTTGTTTTAGCTTTAAAGGCTCCATATCAAATCCACGCAGAATGATGCACTAAATGAGTAAACGATTGCAAGTTCAGCGACTATTTATGCTTGAAGTTATTATACCTGGCATTCAGTTATTGTCGGAAATCTGTAAGGGGACTGGGAAAAATTCTCACAGAAACCGATTCCGCTAGTTGGTAATTAGGCATTCCTTTGTCGTTTGTTTCTAATGAGTGAGTATTTTATATTATTATTTAATTGTTAATGATACCAGATGCGCTCCATATGTTTCTCTGCCTGCCATAAAAGGTCTTGATTAATTGTTACAGTACTCATGTTATCTGAAACTCAAATGTCTCAGGCGGATAAACGTTACATTTCCTTTCCGGGCACTCCCTTCATTACCGCCACGGGTGGCCGAGATCGCTAAGGCGCGGTGTCGTGAAATTTCCACTAGGACCCTCCTCCCTGAATGAGGTTTTATCCAGGTTTCCTTCAGTCCTCATAAATGGCAAATGCCGGGCAAATACCCTAAACTTATGCCTGGAACGCTTCCTTCCTTTAAACAAATTCCTTCCTCAATTTATCATTTCGTGTTATGTATCATCAATGTCACCGCCTGTAATGCCTCAGTTGTTAAAACGGAAGTTAAACACTATTAAAAAAAATTGCCTTCATTTGCTTCAATAAGCTGTTTTAAGTCAGGGGTGTTGCATATTACAGTAAGATGTTTAAAATTAAACACTAGAGAGTAGTGACCAGAGCAATTATTACATTCTAAACTAAAGAAGGACATTCGCCAGTGATATGAAACAGTGTTCTAACGGTGTATATGGGAAAGCTTCCCCTTCATATTGCACTGTCAAATAGTGTATAGAATTATTTCGATTGGAAAGAGCGAGCCTTGAAGTTGTACTATGTAAGGGTACGTCAGTGAATTTGATGACTTAATAAAACATCTCTCTTATGGAGGGGAAAGTTCTGACCCACAAACGCTTGAAGAAAAAAGAAATAGCTGCAAGGTTGAGGCTTTCTAAATCAGTGCTTAGCATCCTTCATCAACAATTGAATATGGATAAGGTAAGTGCAAGTTTAGTGCACCGAATTCTTTTAGCCACGTGCTTGGAATGTTGTTATAAGATGCTGAACCTTTGTAGGGGTGTTGAGTATAGTATTGGAATTCATTGTCACAGGAAGCGAAACTCTCGTCCAACGCTATGACCCTCTTTCAAAAAGAGAATTCATGGAGCATAGGAAGAAGAACTAAGTGCCCCCTAGATCAAATAGTCCCCGATGAAGATCATTGCGACAACTTTTTGAGAAGCTGAAGATTAATTCTTATGATACACTTCAAATAAAGAACTGCAAGGTGCTTTCCTTAGTCATTGTGCCTATTTTTTGCTTAATTTAACAACCTTCACTGTATTCTTTACGAAATCCATTCTATAGGCAAATCATTAGGTAAAATTTTTTTCAAGTGACATAAATATTTTAAAAACTATCGTATTTGTATTATTTGATGTATATTTTAGATAAACAAGAAACTGCCTAAGTGTCTAAGTGTGCGAACACACAAAGTAAAACTTTCGAGTCGGAAATCGTAGATTTTCATTCCCTAATATGCAAAGTTTGAATACTTATGAAGTTCCAGGGTGAGGTTTCGAGTTCTCTATTCAGAGGTATGGTCTTTGTGCCGCCTTCTATAGCATGTTCATTCAAATGGGTAACTATAACTAAATTTTTCGGATTTGAGTTCCATATTAAATCAGGTTTGATGTTTGTATACCCTCTGTGTATTGCCTTCTAGGTGCAAACTATATGAGTACTAATGATATTTCTATAAAATTCGGCGACTCATTATCTCGTTCTGAGGTTATTTAGTTGCATGTATCCTTCTATACACATTTATGAAATTTAGAACGTATATCGAGATGACATTCCGATGTACTGTTAATAGCTTATAAATCAGTTTGGATATGATCAGACTTTAACGCATTTCTGTCATTATGAAGTTTTTTGTTTGCCATTATAGGAAAAAAAGTCTTTAGCGGAAAGTCCGCTAAATATGAGTAACAAATATCCATAACTTTATAGGAATTTCTAGTTAAATGCAAGGTTTTTATTTGGGCATTATAATTCAATAATTTTTAATGTGTATGACGTTCAAAACAAAACTATAAACTAGCCTTTTTGCTATTGGCCATTTTCAATAGTATGTAAAGGAATGTTCTATTTTTCATGAAAATATTTACATGTGTACCTCTATATGTTATCATATTTCTTTGTAGAATGTTTTGTAACTGTGATCTCTGCAATTAGAGTTTTATACCACATGTAGAGGAATAAATTGCACGTTACATTGGAATAAGTGGAGCAAAGTATAACCCAACAGCCCTGAAATAATCATGTAAAGATAAACCGAAACATGACAACTGCATTTTCGCCTAGACACTTGTATTCCATTGCAGGCTGGCCTGCGCCCACCGACTAAAGGCCACGCTGATACCCTACGCCTGGCTAAAGCGCCAGTGAGCAGACAGCATGCTTGCTTGTAACTACAAAGCGGAGATTCTTTCATGACAATTGAAATTCAACTAAAGGACGTATAATTCAATAACATAATATGTCCCGTTAATATGCAGACACCCCAATCCTCAATATTGCCTACGCAAATCATTGTAGTAGTGCGCGGAGAACTGAACGGGTAAGTGGAGTGGCCGATAGTGAAACATAGGGAGTAAAAGCATATTTAATTTATTTTTTCATTCTTTCTCCACATGGGGATATTACCCTTGGACAAAGAATCATGAGAAACTAATTTGTCGTACAATTAATTTAAAAAATATATTTTATTAATAGAAAACTCTTAATATATATATCTTCAAATGATAAAAAACAAATATAAGTTATAAAAATAAAAAAATTAAGGTTTTATTGATAATTATTATGTAGGTGGTTCCTTAAAGATGATATCTATCTCTTTAGTGCTTGAACAGCATGTCTTCAAGGACATAGCAAATCTGTTTAGACCATGAACAGCGAGTTTCGGAGTGTGCCTCTGGTTCCCACTATAAGCCCCAACACTTCCAGATGTTCAAGAAGGCAATGTTAATTGTAGCATGCAGTAAATACGTCATGTATTAGTTTTTCGTCTGCACCAACCTCAGATAGTAGTTTGGTATGAGATTCGGAACAAACCGTAGGATCCATGATATAATCTCATTATCGCCTGTCTTATAGGGATGATGTCAATTCTGTAATTACCCCCATCAGCGAATGTACCATGAATCGTTTTGTAAAATGAATATGGGTAATTATAGATATAATTTTAAGATGTCTTTGATTGAACAAGACAGAACCGTATGTACAAGTTCCCAAGACATTAGTTAAAGATTCAATCTCACTCCTGCAATGATTGTCTTAGCTCCTATCCGGTACGGTTCGTGCTGCTGCATTGGCAGTCATCTTTATTGCGGCTTTCCATTCATTACAGCATTGTTTGTTATGCCTTCTCGTTCTTTTGATAGTTGCTGAGAAAACTTGTTAAATAATTTTGTTGATTTGGTTTATTTACGGACGCTGTTTAACATTTCAGCCCATCAGCGTCCCGTTCAATTCCGGGCGTGAAACGGCCGATAAATTTTGCTCAGAAGCCTTTTCTTTGGGGCTTGGAGTTCTTTTAAATGCCGTAAATGTACTACATGGGACCCACGGCTTTACTACTCTTCCAAAGGAAGCCATACTTAGGATTTTACGCCCGAAAAATCCATCGATACTGGCCGGGATTTAACAAGCGATTTTGGGTTTAGGAGGTTCGTTAAATAAGCACACATCCTTGACCATATTTGGTCAAAAGTGGCCTTGTAAGATTTCAAGTATAAGTTAACACAATTTCGGAAGATGAACCAATAAATTTAAAAAAAATGTGCCAGAAAAGTGTGAATGTAGCAGGACATTTCCTGTCTTCTATCAATAAGGAACATGTTTGTTGCCATTGTAATGGTAGTTGCAATTGTGAGAACTTAAATCATTTGCGCGGATATAACATACGCCTCGTAGGGAGCTACTGCTCTGATTGATGGCCCGCCAGCTGCAGCGAAACGTACAACCAAAATATTTAAAGCCCGATACATTGGACCGCCAAGGGTGGCCGAGGTCATTAAGGCGCCCACTCGTGAACGGGTCTGTGGTTCGATTTTCACTAGGACTGTTCTCCCTGACTGAGGTTTTTTCCATGTTTTCTCAGTTCTCATAAATGGCAAATGCTGAGGAGGTACCCTAAACTTAGGCCTGGAAAAATTATAGTCCTTCCTCAATTTATAATGTCATTTCATGTATTATCACTGTCCACCGCCTGTGGTATCTTAGTAGTAAAATCGGGCCTTAAACACTATTAAAAATAAAAATAAACGATACATTGGGTAGCCGCCGATTTTATTAGCTTTGCATTTTGAGTACGTCTTGAGAACAGAAGCCTAAGTAACGAGCTATATTTGATATCTACCCAGTTGGTTCGCCACTCGGTAAGCTGATTTTTTTTTCTATATTTTTTTGAATTGTTTTTCGGATTCCAAATTGATTTAGCTTTCTGATTATTCGTAATTGCTTGTTAATTTATGTGCTTAAGTTTGGGTTTTCCATTTTTAGAGAATTACATGACTGAAATTGCACTTACTCCGTTTATTTCTGTCCTATTAATGCGGATCCAGAAACTTTTTTATCCGTGATTTGTTGTTAGATGTGTGAACATTTAGATTACTGTAATAGATATGGATACGGCCAGTTATATGCATTTTTGGATCAATGAGTAAATGAATTTAAATGTGGTATTATTAATATTTTGGGGGTTAACTGAGCATTCAATATTTTACTTTATTGTAACTCCAACAGTTGTTGCAGGTGACCACAGGTATATGATTGTGTGTGAACAACCATTACGTATTAACCAGGTTTTCACGACACGTATACACTTATACATTAAATTTATGACATTATTTGATTATTTACCTTTTCTAGCCTCTCAGTTATTTTAATTACTTCAACAAATACCTACTAGCGTGTAACAACTTCCCCATTTATAATTATCCTTTTTCTCACACAGGATATAGACTGGAATATTAATTTGATCTGAAGCTATAAAATGGTTGCGTTTAACAATGCAAAGGAAAATTTTCTGACGATTGTTTATCAAGCTAATTTATTTTCCAAAACCTGTGCCCTAGATATTATTTATCCAATTATTCCGTGCTTAAAGGTGACACGTGTTGTTTTTACAGTAAAAAACCTTCAAAGGAAAAATTAACACGGGACATGGAATTTAGTGTGCCGGATTTCCTTAAACAAAGTCTACTTTGATCCGACAGGTAAGTTAAATGCTACGGGTTATAATTGCTTCATTATAGTGGCTATTTCTAGGCAAGTACTTGGAAAAAATATGATCAGAAATAAAAGGTTACGGAACATTCACATTTAAATGTTAAATAAAACCATAGGGAATAAAATAATTGTCTGCAACTCTTCTAGCGGAAAAAAAATGCAAAAAATAAATTGACGGATGCTAGGACTTTGTTTTTTGTTTAGTAGAAAATAAATTACGTTTGTTTCTTACAAAATGATAAAGCTGATAATCTTATATCAGCGTAATTCTCTTAAGCTCCCAACTTCTTAGTAGTTTTAGATTAGTTTAGTGCCCCATACCTTTATAACGTTTCAGCAAGCTGTACCATTATACGTGCTCTATTAGGCTTTAAGAAATGCAAAATTGAATTCGGTTAAGCTTCGGTAAATTAACACTAAATTTTTGTTTTAAGCATGAAATGAAATATGTCATTAATATAATACAATATTCTGACACATGAATATATGTGTGTGTGTGTGATGATGATGATTATTGCTTAAGGGCGCAAAACTTCTATGGTCATTAGCGCCCATACACATCAAGTACTGTGTCAGAAATAAAAAATAAATACACAAAGAACGCAAATGCTGCGCATAATGAACTAACAGTAGTACTTTGTGCAATAAAAGTATACCCCAAAACAAATAACAAGGGTATAAGGCGCCACAAACACAAGGGTGTTACTAAAACACAGCCGCAAGAGCGGAAATCACAACAGTCCTGTAATGGACTAAAATCGTAGCAATTAAACCCCAAAGCAAACACAGGGTAATATGGTCAACAAACAAAGACCGGTAGGAAAACAAATCAGGAAGAGCTGAAAACAAACCAGCCTTATAAAAGATTAAAATGGTAAAAATAAAAACCCAAGACAAATAACAAGGGTAATGTGCAAAACAACAATGAAAGACTAGTTAACACGATTCAGCAAAAGCTGAAAAAAATACAGTCTTAAAAGAATCCAAAAATGCCGTCAATGGTAAAAAGATAAAACCTCACACCTTGCTCCAAAAACCACAAACACGGATAAAACGGAGCACTCGCTCAACAGCAACGCCATCATCTGCGAGGAGGTCCTCAATAGAGGAGCGCAAACCTAGGATATTTCTAAAAGCTGCCAAATGATGGCTTTCAATTAAAAGGTGACGCACTGTAAAGGGGTGGTCACAGTAAGGGGAAGCTGGAACGGGTTGACCATTAAAAAGGTGAGAGTAACTAAAACGGCAATGCCCAATTCTAAGACGAACTAAAATTACTTCTTCACGACGAACAGCGCGAGAAGAAGTCGACCAGTTAAAAGCGGATGATTTACATTCCCGAAGCCTATTGGCGAGTATTAAATCCCACTCATCGCACCGGCGCGAGAGAACGTCTCTACGTAATAAATGGTTAAAATCGCCAAAATAAAAACCTTGCTCGTCCTCAGCAGGGTCTAAAAGAGCGGATTTAGCTGCGACATCTGCGGCCTCATTGCCTTTGATTCCCACATGTCCAGGTACCCATAATAGTGTCACCCTGACGCCAGCGTCGAAAAGAATTAACACTATATCCTGGACCTTCTGTACAAGGGAGTGGTGGTTGTACAGATTTCTAAAACTTAAAATTGCACTCAAAGAGTCGGAAGATATAACACTGTTCCCCAGCCCCTGATCGAAAATAAATAAAATCGCCCGATAAATAGCATAGCTCCGCCATAAAAACAGATGTTGCAACATTAAGACCTTACGTAAAACTTGCCCCATTAAAAACAAAAGCACATCCTACACCTGTGTCACATTTTGAGCCGTCGGTATATATAAAATTCCAGCCATTAAAACAGGATTTGATATCGCTAAAAGAACAACGAATAATATGTGCTGCGGTAGAATATTTCGGACAGGACGTAAGCCCAAGATGAACGGGGGCCTCTGATAAAATCCAGGGGGAGAAGAAGTTTCCCCAGCTAAGAAAAAAGCAGGTAACTCGAAGTCCAACGTCCGTAAAAGCTCCCGAAAGCGAAAGCCAGCAGGCTTAGGAGTAAAAGACCGAGCTGCATAAAAACGATCAAAAGACACATTAAAAACGGCCCTTTCTTGGGATGACGAGGTTGCGCAGCTAGGCGACAACCGTACGCAGAAAGTAAAACATCCCTACTATAAAACAACGGAGGTTCTCCAGACTCCGCACATAAACTCAACACAGGACTGGTGGGGAATGCTCCAATGCCAACACGGATACCCCGGTGATGAATCGGGTTAAGGCGACCAAGCACAGAAGGTCGCGCTGAGCCGTAAAGCACACAGCCATAATCCACTTTCGATCGGATAAGTGAGCGATAAAAACGTAAAAGAACAGTCCGGTCATCTCCCCAATATGTGGCACTTAAAACACGTAAAATACAAAGAGAATGTTCACACTTACCTCTTAGTTGCGCTATATGCGATGACCAGCATAATTTCCTATCAAACACGAAGCCAAGGAACCTAACTTCGTCTGCGAAAGAGAGTGCGTCTGGGCCAAGATGGAGCGAAGGTGGAGGATACTCCTTGTAGCGCCAGAAGTTCATGCAGACGGTCTTCTCTGCGGAGAAACGGAACCCGTGAGAAACACTCCAAGCGTAAAGGCGGTCGAGACAGCATTGGAGGCGGCGCACCAAGAGACAGGTTCTCCGAAGAGAAAGATAGATGGCAAAAGAGTCTACAAACAATGATGAAGGTATTCCCGGCGGTAAATACTCGGTGATAGAGTTAATCGCAATGGCAAACAATGTGCAACTAAGTACCGAGCCCTGAGCTACACCGTTCTCTTGAATAAAACTAGATGATAAAACTGATCCCACGCGAACATTAAAAACCCGGTCTTTTAAAATTCCTGAATAAAAACTGACACGCGCCCACGTATATTCCAATCGTGAAGCGTTCGTAGGGTACCGCCTCTCCAGCAAGTATCATACGCTTTCTCCAGATCAAAAAATACAGCAACCGTTTGGCACTTCCGAATAAAACCGTCCATTATGTGAGTCGAAAGAGATACATTATGGTCGACAGAGGAGCGGTGACGACGAAAACCGCACTGAGCGTTCGTCAATAGATGTCTCGACTCCAAACACCACTTAAGCCGTCCGTTAATCATTCGTTCTATCACCTTGCAGACGCAGCTGGTGAGGGAAATCGGACGGTAACTGGAAGGAAGATGGGGGTCCTTTCCAGGCTTAGGTATAGGAATGACAGTGGCCAACCGCCAAGCAATGGAAATGTGCTATTACACCAAATAAAATTAAAAGTTCGTAATAAAAAATCTTTGCCTTCCGCTGATAAATGCTGCAACATAGCAACATGAATATCATCTGGCCCCGGTGCGCAATGTCGAGAGGTATAAAGGGCATGCTCCAGTTCCCTGGCGGTAAAAGGAACGTTGTAGCTCTCCTGATGGTCGGGGGCATATGAGAAACCTTTCGACTCAACCTGCTCCTTTAATACGAGAAATGAAGCCGGGTAATTGGCGGACCTCGAAACATCAGCGAAGGTTCGTCCTAAAACATTGGCGACGTCAGTGAGAGTAGTGAGCACTCGATTTAAAATTCTAATACCGGGTATAGGTGTAAATCTTGGTTTGCCAGCAACGCGGCGTAGCCGTTACCAAACTACGGGTGAAAGAAGGCGTTGTGTGGTTAAAAGACGAGGTAAAAGCAATCAAAGAAGCCTTTTTGCTATCCTTAATGACTCGGCGGCATTTGGCGCGCAGTTGTTTATAGCGTATCATGTTTGCAGAAGCAGGATGGCGACGAAAAACTCGGAGAGCACCTCGGCTTGCACGCAACACATCCCGGCATTCATCGGTCCACCATGGAACCGGTAAGCGTCTGGGGTGACAAGACGACCGGAGGATAGCCTGATCTGCGGCTGTGATGATGACCGTACGGAAATGCTCGATCACGACGTCAATAGATGGAAATTCACACCCTGAAAATTCGGCCATAGATCGAAAGAGAGACCAATTCGCCTTATCAAAGAGCCATTTTGGTGCGCGCTGTAAATGTGCGTTGGAAGAGAGTACATGGATCTGACATGGAAAGTGGTCACTGGAACATAAATCGCAGATGACGTTCCAGGTGAAATGTACAGCAAGTGAGGCAGAACAGATGGATATGTCCAAGTATGAAAAGCTGTGAGTGCTGTCAGAAAGAAAAATAGGTTGACCAATGTTGATCAGAATGAGATGGTGACGATCGAGGAATTCTGCCAACATGCTACCCCTAGCACACTCCGTGTTGGAACCCCATAGGGGATGGTATGCATTGAAATTCCCCAAAAGTAGGACAGGGGGTGATAACTGAGACAGAAGATTGTCCAGTTCAACTATGTCCATAGTTCCGGAAGGAGGCAAATAAACAGTGCAGATAGAAAAACTAAGGCCGGAAAAGTGAACTGTTGCTCCAGCAGCTTGCAAAGTAGTATGGAGCTGGAGTGAAGTACTGTACACGTCATCTCTAATTAAAATGGGAGCGGGAGCGGGAGCGGGACCTCCGAGGAGGAGAAGGGCTATTTTGCTTATCTACAGGAGTGGGCGTCTTGATATAATCAGTCCTGGTATAAGCGGTCTTCAACTTAATTTCCGGGGCATTAAACACAACCGGCTTAGGTTTCACGGTGGTTCGTTTCGGAGAACTGGGTACATTAGGGACCCGTGTAAATACAAGGTCACACGTCTGCGTACTACTGTCGCATTTCTTGGTCGCTGAAGAAGCTACTGCGCTGTACGTACCCGTCTGAGTTACTGTGGGCTGGCGTGATTGAAAGCGTATCCGGGGGTCCACAAAGGAAAGTTTCTCCTTAACCCGGATTTCCTGGATGCAGCGTTCTTCGCCATACCGAGGGCAGTCACGGGATGAGGCTGGATTATTTCCTCGACAATTTACGGAGATTGGAGCCGATGAACATGTTCCCTCATGACTTTCCACACCGCAGGTTCCACAGATGGAAGTGGCGATCTTACAAGATATGCGTGTATGGCCAAATCGCTGGCACTGATAACATCGCAACGGGCTCGGAATATACGGACGCACCTCGATTACCTCATAGCCCGCTTTAATCCTTTGCGTTAGGTCAACCTTGTTAAATGTGAGGAAGAGAGTACAAATAGGCTGTAGTTCTCCGTCTCTCCTCGCCTGCGCTCGATACACAGACGTGACCCCCCTGGTCTTCCAAACAGGTTTGGATATCCGGGTTGGACACACCGTCAAGAACATTAGTTGATATAACTCCTCGCGACGAATTTAGCAATTTATGTGGCTCGACACGGATCGGATAACCGTTGAGAATCGCCGCCTTCAGCAATGAGTTACTCTGCGACATTCCAACTGTCTCCACTAAAAGAGATCCATTGCGAAGTCGTGTGCAGGATTTCACGGGTCCAGGTATGGCGTCTATGCCCTTCTGAATAATAAATGGGTTTACCCTTTGAAAAGACTGACCGTCCTACGTACGACTGATGACTAAGTAACGAGGAAAAGGCTTCTCAGTTACTTCTTTTACTTCTACTCTCTTTCTTTTCATCTGGGTAAAATTGTTTTCAATAACCATAGCGATTTAATCCTCCACCATTACATCTGTCTCCGATGGCAGGCTGCTTCCTGGGCGCCACCCCGGATTAGGTTAGTTGCCCTGGCTTGGAACAAGTAACCTCAGGGTCACACCTTCCTGGGTACAGACAAAGGGACACAATCGCCTGCAGGAAGTTTACAGCGCATGTAATGGCCCCTCCCCGGGCCTGGCCTTTACCAGGGGATACGCTCTTGCCCTACATGATGGCCCAGTGCTGGGGATCGCGCCATTACCCAGTCACATTTTAACCGTGTCAAACACGCGGGCATCCATCAGACTAAAAGCAGTGAGGTATAAAAGATAAAAGTAAAATGGAGGCAAAATAAAAGGGAGTCAAACGCGCTGAGCGCGGACCTGTGGGAGCAGCTCGGGTGCCTCGGGGTCGCTACGCCCCGTACCCAAAAAATTGGGCCCCTGAGGGTGTGTGTGTGAATGAATAGTGTTTATCGCCCATTTTTGCCACAGAGGCACCATTGGTGATGGACACTGATGATAAATGAGATGAAGGGATATATTGGGAAAGGAATCGTTCCAGGCCTAAGTTTAGGGTACCTCCCCGGCATTTGCCATTTATGAGGACTGAGGAAAACCTGGAAAATCCCTCATTCAGGGAGTACGGTCCTGGCGGTATTCCAACACAGACCTCCCGCTCAGGAATCTACGCGTTAATGACCACGGCCACCCGGTGATGGTATGTGTAGGTGTGTGTGTGTGGGGGGGTGTCATGCTTGGACATATATTAATATATGTATGTATATGTGTGTGTGTGTGTGTGTGTGTGTGTCCAAGCACTATAGTGCGGTTGCGTACTGATAGAAAGCCACTCGTCAACAATGTTTAATGCATCTGCAGGTTCCAGCCTGTACTTAATTTGAGACATGAGTCGTATATACGACACATATATAAAAACGGATTCTAGCATAGAAGTGGGAAAGCGATTGGCAATATAATATCCTCTAAATTATGTTCCATAGTTAAAAGTCATGTAAGACATGATCTCGGAATGACAAGAGGTGTATTACGACACATAGTGTTTTATGGAATGAAAGTACAATACATGAACTTCCTAAGAATAAGCCTGCTATGTATTGCTACTGAGGGACACATTATCATCGGTTTTAAATAGATTAATTTTGCAGTTTCATTAAAATTATAGATTCTTGCGGAGCTGCACTCACCGGTAGCGGTATCCTGGTTTCCCGTAACTCAGATAACCTCGCCATAGTATAGCCAAGCCTGAATAAAAAGTGGCGAACTTAATTTAAATACAATTATGAATAACACTGATACAAGTACTAGCTCCGCATGGTTCACACTGTCTGAATGAGGTTTATATTCCATTTTGTTAAAAGCAAAAGAATTAAAATTAGGGCATTTTTAGCGCCTTTCCTCACCAGACGCAAGTGAATTATTCCATATCAAAACACACACATTCCCAGCAAATTTTACCTTCAGTTTCGTTAACATTAAGTTTTCTTCTTTTGTGAAATAATGAAACACGTGCTGTTTCATTATTTCGTTAGACCCTCATGATTATTTTATGAATAATTTGTTAAATATAAAGGATTGAAGGTTTTGAAATACTGGGCGCACATTACTAGATAATTATGCAATTTTTTTAGTTTTACATATAAGAGAGACTCTTGTTTTTGGATCGTTTTTATGTTAAAGTACGTGTTTCTTTTACACGCAAAATAAAAGCAATTATTTTAAAATGTAAGTATTAATAAAAGATTTATGTGTGTAAACATCATTATTGTGTGCCCTCTTTACGGTGACGAACCGTATTCTGCGGCTAGCACCACTGGTGGGTTAGCACTGGCAGTGTCCTCGCACACAGCAACCAGCAATAGTCAGTCAAAAATGGATATTTTATTATACAAAATGGCAGATAGAAAATTACGGATATTTTATACATATAAAAATGTTGGTAATTTTATACATTTGATCATAGAAAAAGACGGATATTTTAAACACATACAAAATGGTAGTGAGTTTGTTACATACACACTATTCACAAAAATGGTGGGAAAAATGTTGAAAGTTTTCCTCACAAAAATTATTTTGTAATATACAATGTATGTCCTTTTAGTAAAAGGTATAACAACGTCAATACCTTCGTCGCTGCTGCTCTCGGTTTGGTTTTCGAACGTTGTGGTGACGCAGGTCAGTACCATGTGAGAAAAGTGCTATTGTGGTGTTCTTGGGCCGACGGAATGGAAATGGGTACGGGGGAGAAGCACCCTGCCGAAGTTATTTTGTAGTCTAGGGCTGGCGTCTTGTTGACAGTACCGAGGTAAATGGGCAAACATCTGACTTTCATGAAGTCTTCGTTGTTGGTGCCGAGTTAGAAGGTGACTGTTTTTTTCCTCGTCAAGGAAGGAGATTTTTGTGAAGATCAGATTGACCATTGCTGGATTTTCTCCGCTTGTTGTGACCTGGTTTTGGTTCTTAAGCGCGAGGTTGAGAATGAGATTGCTGTCTTTTCCCACTCTGTCTATTTGACACGCCAGTATTTACGTGGGTGTAAATTTCACAACGTACATCCTTTGCCTTGGTACGCGATGTAAAAGGCAAAAGATCTGAGTTTATAGGCTCTGCAGAAAGGTTGTTGAATCTTGTAGGTAGAAATACTAATTTCTCGTTCTTGAGGATAAGAGTTCTGGGCCCGTTCTTGGAATAAATGGTCTGGACGCCTAGCACCATGTACGGACGTTCGGCTTCACCCTAGAAACGGTGGCAAAATCAGAGTTACCCGACACTTCAGCAGTTGGCGTAGCGCGTCGTGGTTTATATTGTCTGCTCTGCTGGTTTCTGAGTACTGACGCACAATGGACAGTGTTTTGTAATAGGGGGTGGTCCGTCAATGTGAGTGGTGAAGGAGGGAAGGTTGCAGTGGCGATAAATGGCGTAACACCCTTTGCTTCCAGTATAAGTTACAACCGTACAAAGCCTATATCTACCTGTTAATGATGGCGATCCCCTCTACAGCTAATAGGTAACGTTCCTTGGGCTCTGGTGCCATGGTGTCGCAAACCTAATGGAACCTGGACGTGGCGTCATCAGAGCACACAAGTGTTCCGTAGCAAACCTGCCTGGATATAACACGTGGGACCGGCGCCACAGTGTCACAAACTGCATGGACATATACAGTTACAGTTTGTTCTCTTTGATGAATTGTGACTTTAGAAAATGTTCCATCTCTAGGAACACTCTAAAAGTGGCACAAGTAATACATGCTTAAAATTATGGTTAGTCGACAATTGAGCTGACATTCTTTATGATAAGGAGTCAAACTATTAATTGTATTTCCTCAACAAATATTTGCCACCCTGTCGAACCCAGGACCACTACGGTCACCACAACCTTCTGTGGCAGCATAGGCGAAAACCGTACGCACACAAACTTGATCGGATTGTGGTTCAAGAAGAACATATCTGATAGAGGTCCAGGCTGTGCCGCTTCGTCCTATGCTGCGTTGTCTTATGGGTTATCGTCCTGGTTCCGGGTTGTGTTGTTCATTCTCAAAGACACTGTAAACAAGAATGATTGATATGTAGCACACTATTTTATGCCAAGTACACACACGTGCGTGATGATAACGACTTATCTGTTCGCCTCTCTGAGAGTAATCGGCAGAGCGGGGCGTGTAGTTTCTATGCTGTCACATGCACCTTCCAAAAAGTAAAAATATCAGAATTAGCAAAATAAATGTAGCTGCGCTATTCAATGAGAAAAAATATACCCAAAGCGTGCCGATACTATTCTTTAACGATTTGCAGATCTGACATGTAGTTTGTTAGCATTTGCCAAGACATAAATTATTGTAGGTTTTTGAATGACGTCATAATTGTGGCTACAATCGCTTATGCTGCATTTTAAAAGAATTTCTTCTTGCATAAGTTGCGGCAGCGGGAACGTCCACAAGTATTGGTTACCCTCGCCTTGCAACCTTCTTAATGTTGTGAGTCCAACGGATACCAAAGTATTGATAGAGAAAACATAGAATGTGAGGCGAGAGAGGGGCGCAGCTGTCAAAATATTTCTCCAAATTGCAATAAAGATGCAGACCTCAAATATTTTCCTGGTTTCGTGCTAGGATCTTTGTTGACGACAACTGCCATAAAAATTTGTACAAGCCTAAAGCGTGTGATTGCGTAGAGGGGCACTTACACGAAAAACGTTGTATTCCCAACTTATTCATGATACCAAAATGGTTCTATTTGCATCATATTCTATAATGCAATGCACCTCTGCCAGCATCAACTGATTAATAGGCTCTGGGGTTTATTCTTTAAAACATATACTTATAGACAATGTGTCGTGACGTTGTCCTGAAATGTAATACTGTTGGCACTCATGTTGGCTGCTACATCAAAGGCCATAATGGTATAGCCATGAGAATATTGATGTCTGGAAATGTAATGCCCTTCGTCCTTAAAGTGAATATCTAGGTCATCTTGAAGAGATTGAAAATAATGGAGAAAATAACCTTCGTCAAAATAGGGCTTTAGGTGTTGTGAGGGTAAATTCACTTTAAAATAAATGCATTATAAAATGTTGTAAGTTATACGGATTTTTGTGAATGTTGTCGTTACATTCCTGGTCGGTGACATTGGCCACAAACATTCATCTGGGAATTTGGCCTATAAAAACGTCGTTGAAAGTCATGCAACTAATTCCCTTTGGAATGTCGAGACTGTGAAATCAGATATATTTGAGATGTTACTTAACATTACTCCCTGCTAACTCTGCCTGATATAAAAGGTTGAATGGTTGGCGACTGTCACAAAACTTTATACATCACTCTAGCCTAATGAATTTCCGTGTAGACGTTTAAAGCCATTTATCTCCGGAAAGAGGTAAAAATTAGGTGAATAAGATGAGATTTTAATAGTGACGCTCATGTGGCTCAAAAGCAGATTCTCGTAATTAAACAGGGTAATGGAAAGATTTCCCATCGGCTGTTGGTTTCATTGTTTCCTTTGGTATAGCCGTCACGCCACCTAATTCAATGATTGGCCGAATGCGAGTCTATGATGCCTGCTGTTTTTCCACAGTGAGGACCCTAGTCTGGTGTTCATGACATCTTTCCAATAACTGGACAGGGTTTCAATGTACGTGTTATAAGAGTAGCCAGGCTGAGGTATGGAAATGGTGACATTGTTGAGTGATACTGCTAGCTGTAGAAACAACGAGTTTAGAGTATTATTTACAAAGGTAACCTGTTCGTCATCTTTTGCATCACTTCCCCCGCATCAATTATTTGCACGAATAGCTCTAATATTACGTAAGTCATGTCAACGTAATCGTATGCATGGTCATAGTAATGAAGGGTGCTCGCCGCATTTTTCTTAACTGCATTTTGGGGATTTACAGATATATATTAACGCCTGTGGTGCCTCAGTAGTAAAAATGGGCGTTAAACATCATTAAAAAAGAGAGATATAACATAATACCTCATGTTCATTTGAACGGGCAAGTCTTTGAAGATATCTAGATCCGCACTCATGTGTACTAGCGACTCATCATTATCTTTGTTAACCATTATGAAAACATGACCCTTCGTCTTCGGCGTTTAGTCTTGGAACGATTGCGTTGTTTTCCTTTCGGACACTTTAATAGGTGTCTGTTTCCAGAACCTATTATACAGTCTATTTTTATGTCCGCTTACCTGTTCAAATTACATCCCGCCTCCTTCAGTCTAGTTTTTATCGACTCCTTCGGGGAAATTCCCTAACCAGCCACATCGGCAACCCTATTGGCGCTCATTTTCAACGCCTCTTTACCGACACCTTTTACATCGCCCTTGAAAAATGGCAACACGGTCCTGAAAAGCCCGTCAAGAGTAGAGAACAAGCCGCTACCCTTTGTTAACGCTTGTGCCTTTACAAAAGAAACTCTCAATGGTCTAATGCTCCTTCAGCCTGATTAAGCAGTATTTGGTGATAGTATACAGTTCTATTACGCCTGTTTTGGACGAAACGTTAGAACTACAGTGGAGGAAAGCCCATCTACAAATGGCAAGAAATCGCCGTAACTGTTCCTTATATCTATGTTGACAATTTTAAAATCCTTTTGCACCATAGGTACCCAGTTAAAGGAAAGAGAAGAACTTTTCATCCGCCATGCAGGTGTTGTCACGTTTTTTATTCTGTACAGAGTTACTTTCAATGACTTACACAAACGCATTGCTCCCACTTGTGGTACTGTCAGATTGCAGTAAATGAACATCTCTTAAGGGAAACCCATGTACGGATCTAGAGAACGTTTACCAATATCGTGAAGCTCAATGTAGGTATAGGGTTCGAATCCGATCATGGTCAGAGATGGCGACAAAACCAAAACTGTATGAGATAATAATTTTCATTCGTCTTCGATTAGGCAGGTACACTTGCTGCCTCTTTAGGAGGATTTCCAGAGTCAGGCTTGACTTTGTCATCGTTTCTGTAAGTATGCTTGTTTACAGTTCGGAGTGATTTCTGGACCCGAGCTTGGACGTTTGTGCTTGATTTGTAATTTCTTTCGTTTGGTTTGTAATTTCTTGCATTTGGTTCATAGTTTCTATTTCTGCTATGGTTCTGTGGTTTCTAGAGGGTGGAAAATGTTCTACATACCTTATGATAGAGTTGACAGAGAGTACCAAATCTTAATAAAGCATATAATTATGCACTATACCATGAGGCAATTGTAAGTAAAATTTGGTATATGTCACGGGAGTAATCATATTGCACACGTATCCAATGATTTGATTATCGTGTATTGTAACGTTATAAAATTTCACAGGTTACCTAACCTTTTGCAGTGCTACTTTCTATTCTCTTTGCAACACTATTCTCTTGGGTAATATTTTTGAAAATCTAAAACTTGTATATTCGGTGAAATCATCCATGGGTGTATTACTAACGAGCATTATGGAAAACGGATAAGTTTCAATCACCCGAATCAAGAGTTGAAGCCAGTACCCAAGAAGTAAACTTGTTTGGATAAACTCTCCACTTAAGTAAATTTTGCTTATTGCGTCCACGACCGCCCGTGTCGAATATTATATCTATTTTAAATGATTTCAAAAGAACTAACTTTTGTATCTCCTCGGAGTAGAGGATGCCGTCTGTGGCTTAGCCGTCTAAATCCTTTAATTTATACACACAGGAACACCATGTATCACCTTGTCAATTTGATAAATTAAGTTGTGCTCGTAACCTTTAGCAAACTTCATTTTTTCCTTAGATGTGCACACGTGATATACATTAAATTTAAGTTTACGTGCTTTGACCGCGTAATCATCCTGACCATAAATATATTTCTACACCTGCAAAATGTTATCGTCATCGACATCCTTTGCAGCCATATATGGGAGTGTGACAAGAATTATTGTAGGACTGAAAAAGCGAAGGAAGAACTTCTACATAGCTTTAGATGCGTTTATGTGTTAAATATTTCCACGATTTTGCCTTTAAGGTCTTATTGCAAAGTTTTGCAACGCTATCTTTGACATTATTTTTTTGTATTGTAATACTTTACATCACGTTTGGCTAAAAATATTTTAAAGGTTTTGTTGGTCAACTCGGTTCCTCTATCGGTTTGTAACACCTTGGGAACGCGATGAGAAAATATAGTTTTAAACATTTAAATTTCCGCGCCTACTTTTGCTTTAATGGTATTGCTTAAGTATATTTTGAAAAAAAAAAAAACGTTAATCACCGTCAAGATGTAAACGTAAGATTTGTTGTGATCTTTAACGTTGTTCATTATATTTAGATCGGCTTCGCAAAGGGTACGAAGAAAGGACCCAATCTTAGATTTAGTTTCGCAGTTTATATATTATCACCAACAATTTTTCGGAAGCTGCCAAATGTGAACGCTGCGCTCAATTTATTGACATGTGTTTTGCAAAGTACATTTTTCCCGCAATGTTGACCAAAAACAGCGATAGAATAGTCCTTTAATACCATCTCAAACTGACTCATGTAGTCAAGAATAAACACACCATCAGATTTGCCTTTGCCATCACATAGCTCTGCAGTCATTTGTTTTATGGTAAATGTTATATCCTGTAATCGAATCATAATCTGTGTCACCGTCAATTTTGGTTTTACATACTGCGATGGCTCTAGCTAAACAAAGATTTTCATTATTCTTGATTTCAATGATTCCTCTGTTTTTACTACAGTTATTACAGCGTTTGTAGTAGGAGTCTGATACCTCGTTTGTCCAAATATCCAACATTTTGAATGGTCCTCCTAATATATATTCTTATTGCTCTGCATTACTTTGTGCACATTTTTTAATATTGTATCAGAGTTAACTTGGTGGAATCTATCTACGCTCATGTTAAAGGGCCTAGCAGGTTGTTTGGTATCATGAATTGTAATTCCGATAAAACCAAGCTCATTGTTTAACCGATTTTCGTTAGTAAATGCTAAAAATTTAGTAAAAACACCAGAAATTCTTTGGATCGTATCTGCAATTTCGGACATTATACTCACCCTAATGTCCTTTTTGGAATAACCGACATATCTTATATATATTTATTTTTACCGTCGTCTGTCTATGATTGGTAGATTTTAAACTATATGCTAGACTAGGTCTGCACTTACCTGTGTCACGTCAGCGTCCTTAGTAGAAGTCGTGTTATAGACAGAGGCAGTGTTGTGGAACAGAAGCAGTATTATTGGCAGAAACCGTGTTATCGACAGAAGTCGTTTTGTCGGGAGAAGCTGTGTTATGAACAGAAGACATACCAGTGTCAACGGGTTCCGTTCTGGTGTAAAGGGCTGACTTATTGAAGAAAATGGGGGGTAAAGTTTCGGTGGAGTTTGGTCTGCGACCGTTGCTAGACATGGTGTTGTTGCTGGCGCTGTAAGAACGCCTGTTGGCATAAGAAGACCTGTTGACGTTGGCTGAAGATATGTTGCTGCCAGTAATACTCATGTTGCTACTGATGGAAGACATGCTGACACTGCTGGTTCGATACGTCAAAAAGACGCAGTGTAGATAGTAGTACTTCACTGCCACGAGATGCGCTAGTCAGTCTCTGCGTCATTTTTTTATACCGGAACCTTTCCATTTTTCAGTGACAGTGAGTTTTGTTTTCCATACCGCAAGCACGATTTAGCTCCGCCCACTTCTTTTTCAACCAACGGAAAAGAGACATACACTATTAACATCATTATTAATAATAGTAACTCATTTCAGGATTCCAGTAACCCATTTCATAAATATTTTAAATAATTTTACAATCTTAGAATACGTTAAAATGTAGTTCTAAATAGCTGTTGAGAAATAAATAACTAAGCAATTGATGTTGATGTATAGGCTGTCCTGCAACATAATCACGGAATAAAAGCGCAAAATATATCAAATGTGTTTCGTGACATCAATTATCATCTTTCTGTAGTTTTAAGAGAAACATAGAACATTTGGTAAAGAAAAAATGCACAAAAGCAGGGAGAAATGCATGTATTTTTAATAATCTAAACACATTTTCAGTCATTAAACCCAGCATTATATATGCTCTAAGGCCCACGACAGTGAAAATCGGTGGGGAAGTTGGGTACTGCTGTATATCTATAGAATGAAGATTTGCTTTTAGACATTTATCAATATATCATAATTTAAATCGGCAAAATTCACTATATTTCTTCCTACCACAAATTAATATTTTCTTGCACATACTCTTCTCTCTCTCTGTTTCATCGGTTCTGGTGGTGTAATGGTAACCATACTTGCCTTCTAAAACCAAGGTCGCGGGATTTTGTTTCCAGATTCGACTGATTTTAGGAGAAAAGCGTTTTGAAGTATACATTAACAAGAAAGTAAAAAAATGTACAAGTCCAAGACACGCGTGGAAAATGGTTTCTCAGTATTGTACTCCGACAAACTGCAAAAGAGATATAGTTATGTTTCTGCATGTTACATATTACAGTATTTCCTCATTGCTACTACCTTTTGACGAAAAGAGGAGTTAAGTTTTGGGGATAAAAATGAATCTCTTTTAAGTAATTTATAGGTCTCTGGCTTTTTCAGTTACTGCAAATGAACTTACCTATTTTATTGAGAACCCTAAACATAACTGAATAGCAAAAAATTAAGAAGGGAATATAAATACTGTGTGGTTGACCGTTAACCTAAAGACTAGTAGTAAGAATTGATTGATTATTGTTTGAAGGGCCAAAACTGCTACGGTCATTAGCGCCCACTAGTAGTAAGAAGAAAAATAAAAGCTTTGACATATTTTAATACGCAGAATTGAATTGCAATTATATGAACGAACATTTTTGCCGGATGTCGGTGAGAAATTTTACTTCCATAGACACTGAGAAATTTTACATTCTATAGCCTTGGGGCTCGCATTTTCAAGAATCAGTCTTTGCGAAAAACACTGAATGTAACATTTATGATTCCATCTTTTTCTCTCTCGGTCTCTATCATTCCTTCATCGAATTTTGTGCTGTTCTATATATAATTATTGATAATTATTTTGCTAAAAATACTAAAAATAAGCGATAATCAATAAAAGAAACAAAAAGGATCGTTGTTTTTTACTGGTATACAAGAATCAACGGTTCTATTCACAATCGCTGAAATGCCCTCATCAAGTGAGTTGCATTCACTATTCTTCCCTGTTCTATCTCCAGGTAAATTCTTAATTTCACATGATAGAAGAAAACCTTGCCTTGTTCTGGGGACTGTATACATCTTTTATCAGAGCAAAACTTGCAAATGCATCTGCCATGCAAATTTCAGTATAGAAGACTTAAAAAAAAAAAAGATTGGCAAACTGGCGCAGAAAATATATTAGTGAACTGTGTGAAATTTAAATTCGGTTATTAGATAACAGGTAGTTAGTTTAACAACAAGCTGTTAAAAATGTTATTAATCAGACACCTGTCTAAATGATGGCAGTGAGCGTGTTATGCTCAGTTTTGACGAAGCATGGATGCATTTACGTAGCTGAGTAATGTCAAACTATTCCATTAACTTATAGCATCAGCCATATTACACTTCTAGTGCTCTTGTAATAAAATATATGTATATGTATATATTTACAAAAATTACTCCTTTAATTTTACTTTAAAAAAATAAAAGATAAATAATACATATGTTTTGCGTTATTCAGACGAAATAAATTTATTTACAATTACTACAGATACTCAATTTAATTGAAACTTTAGTAATTTATAAAAATGCCACTTTCATATCTATTTAAGTCGGTCCTGGTGGCGTAACCATACTTGCCTCATAAACCCAAGATCGCGGATTCAATCCCGGCCAGGATCGATGCATTTTTTCGGGCATAAAAGTTCTAAGTATCGCTTCCTTCGGAAGGGAAGTAAAGCCGTGGGTCTCATGCTGTAGATTTACAGCATGTAAAGAAACTTAGGCCTAAAAGAAGAAACCTCTGAGCAAAATTTATCGGCCATTTAAAGCTCTGACTTGAATGGAACGCTGAAGACCTGAGACATTAAACAGCGTCCTGAAATAAACCAAATCAACAACAATATCCATTGAATATAATAGCTTTCAAGATTTGTGGAGTATCAATTCTACTTTTCACTTTCTACTGCTTTTCACTCCAATTATTTTCTTGCATTACAACCCAAGTGTATTTTATAACATTGAAATTGAGGTAGCACTTACTACATATACTTATTAGAGAGATAAATGCTCTCAATAAATATGGAATGTTCGTAGAGCAACCCTGTGGTTGGACACATATTTGGACACTGGGTACTGTTTAATTCTGTGCAGCCTTGGCTGTGTAGTATACCATAGTGCTACATAAGCCCTTCCTGGCCCAAAAGGAACGATTTTTCCGTATCAGTTCTCATACAAGCTCTACATTTTAGGGAGAGGGTGAAAACCAAACGCAACTGAAGCGAGCGGAGGCAAGCCTAGCCGGAAACCTGGTTAGGTAATTGAACTTCCTTCGACCATGGACAAATAAAACGGGGTGGGCGGGGGAACAGGAAGGAATGGGGTTGTTTAGCAGGGACTGAGGTGAGTAGTCTGGAAATAGACTGTACTTCTTTGACCTGCTCCATTACGTTAAAATGACATTACACCTGTCCCTGCCATAAATTATACGCCTGTGCCATTAGGTAAAGCCATTTTGTAGTTATTAACGAGAATGTATGCTACGCATTGCTACACAGTCTGAAGATATCTACATTTTTCCAGCATCGAATGTGGGCTTTTATTCTCTATGTGAGCAACATAAATGCATGCAAATCGACAATAATTAGAAATGATCTGACTGATGTAATGCTGCGTAAATTGATGTGTTAACTTGAATATCTACCAAACTACACCTTTAGTATTCATGCGCACTGATGGACATTATACGTTGATAATGGGTTAAGTACATCATAGTGGTTTGCATGTTGGTGTGAGGGAATCCGTGATTCGAGCGCGAATCCTTGGCGCTCCGCGCCGATTGGCTATCATATGCTATAGGAACGTCTCCCATTTAAATTTACTACGTACTGATATACTGAGCTATTAAAATTTACCTTGTAGAAGAAATTTGATAACTAACTGGCCAATTTAACATTCGAATACTTTGAACAGAGCTTTAAACTCACCCCATCATGAATATTTTTCTGCGGCTTATTCAAAAGTCGTACGCCTTGAAACAATTTCATTATCAGAGTAAGTACTGAAAAACGAAAGTGGAGAAAACTGTCGAAAATAATCAGTTTTAAATTAGATGCCATAATCGTATTGAAATGTGCGGTCAACAGGATCGCAATCAATTTGAACATATTCTCCGTTAATGTGCAAGCGGAGCAATTACAGGACATCCAGTTCAAGAGATTAAATGTTTAAGCTTAACACTGTGCCTGTCTGAGTGTCAAGTTTTCATTAAGTTATTTGTGTTTTCAAGCAGACTATCAACGGTACCCTTTAACCGTATTTTCATTTTTCGATAATTGCCTGACTGTTGAATCTTCCGTTGCAACATTAAAGCGCACAGTTTCAACTATCTATTTGCAACATTTTCCCGTCTTTCCTTTTTCGATATCTATACTAAATACGGAGTTGTTCTAAGAGGCATGACTATTGAATCCCCAATATAGATTGTATTAAAATGTGTATCAAGCACAAAATGACCCATTAGGTAAATATAAACGGTCCTGGAATCGATCTACATTTTATCAAGTTATACCCTCGTGTACTTCCATGGCAACAATGGTTGATTCATGCAAGAGCTTTAGAGATGGACAAAATATGATTTAATGTAAATACGCTTCTTTCCTCTAATTTCCTCTTTAACATTTTCATTGCCCAAGCTGCAAACGAGGAAATTTTCACAGATGAAACCTTGGAAGAAAACTACCCCATAAACATTGAAATGCAAATAATGCATCATTGTTGGTAGCATTGTTAGTACACTGCAGCAACATTTACAGTTGCGATAAATTTGTACAAAATTGTAGAGATGTAGTAGAGATGCTTATGTGCCGTTTAACGCCCGTTTACACTCTTGTGGCAGCAGGCGATGGACACTGATGATAAATGAGTTGAAATGATAAGTTAGGAAAACATTTTTATTTAGGAAGGTGTTGTTTCAGGCCTAAATTGCTTCCCTGGCATTTGCCATTGATGAGGACTAAGGAAAACTATTTCAAAATCTAAGTAAGGGAGAACGGTGCAGCGGAAATGAGATAGGGGACCTCCCGTTCATGAGACTCTGCCTTAAAAATCTTGGCGGGTATGTCAGTACAGAAAATGAAGAGCAATGTGCAAGAAAGCTGCTCAGCATATTTTCAGCAAACAGCTGTAAACATCAAAATTAGCTTTACTATTAACTCAGAGCCGCAGGTGACTGGGAAAAAGTGCGTGCAGCTATTCCTTGATGGAATGTCTGCCCCCGAAAGCTTGATAATGAGAAATTTGAATGTAAAAATTTGAATGTAAAATTTCACAAAGATTCTCAACTAAGTAAAATAAATACTTATATACTGCATGACAATGAATGAGGCATACTATGGTCCTTCATTCAAGGGACTGCAGAGAGAACGTCCAAACATAGGAACCATTTGCTGTATTTGCACCACAGTGTGTCTTCAAAAGAAGTGCAAATGTGGAGAACCCCGAGAACGGGAAACTTAAAGTACTAGATCACCCGCGCGACTTCATATTAATCCCTGGAGTATAATTTAGCATTACTATAAAAGTTTTAATCACTGCAGGTTCTTTTCCAGGCTCTACTAATAATAACTCAGTACCACAGTGCCTTCCATCGTTGTGTGGAGTGTAATGGAAAACACTTCTAAGGAGTGCTTAAGTGCACCTCATATCTAGTATAACACAAAGACCTTTGCAAGGTCTCTGGATTCCTCGTCTATAAACATTATCTGAAAAATATGTAAAATATAAAATATGTGTTCCCAATACTATATACTATATACAAAGACGCGTAACATCAAAATATACAAACTGAGAATAAGAAGTTAGCTTGCAACTCTACAGTTTCTATGTCAAAGGAAGCAAATAACCTTTTTCGTGGGTTAATGTTTCATCTTCGTATTTTCCTGTGGTCTAAGTCAGCGCTATTGCCTGCAGCCTGGGGGTTTGCGTCTTTGATATCTAATCCATGCTCAGAAATATTTTCAGTTTAGAGGTGCATTTTGGCAACCGGCGGTAAAACGGAATACCCTCCTCTGGGAATGAAGTAATTAACAAAGGAAAAGAAGGTATCGGAAGCCGCGGCTAGCTTTAGCTCTTCCAGGCTGTCGTACCAGAAAGAAAAACTATACTGAACAACATTTTATATCTTCCATTATCATCGCTGAATCATTTTCGTATTTGCGACCTGAACTATGAATGATCATAGGGAAGCGAATTACATATTAAGTACAAATAAGGAGCTGGTGAAAGCAAAATATGAACACTTGCGGATTAAGATACACGAACTTACCTACAGTTTGAGTACACTATTGGCTGTATTTGATTTTGCAGTGTTTAAACTTGTATCCAAAATATGTAAGTGACATGACAATAATAATTTAGCTTCAAAGTCTCACTATAGTTCAATGTAAATAGAACAGTATTTCCAGAAAGAAGCAAAAAGCATTATTTAATATTGTTATTGTTAAAGGTACCGAGGGTGTAAAAACTGTATACACACTTTCACAGTAAATATTTATTTAATATATTTAAAAGTTGGACCGAAAAACAACAGTAATGTGTAGCATGATGTTCTGTAAACTGGTGTAACTCACGTACATTATGATAGCGTCGCTATGTGACAGGTACGTTTATAATGAACTAATGAAGCCAAGTTTATCGTAAATCAACAATGAATAATGAAGTGGTACTGGAAAACCGAGAATGTTGTTGAAGTTAAAAGGCAATGGAGACGTGTGTACCGCGTTCTTCGGATCTAACTCTGTTGGACTTCTACCTGTGGGGAACTCTTAAGGATGTTGTATACCGTAGAAAACCAGCTAGACTGGCAGCACTTCGGGAAGAAATTGAAACGGCACGTGCTGCAATAGCTGGGGACACTTTCGCAAATGTTGCTCAATCAGTAGTTCAACGTACTCAGAAGTGTATCTACGGCGACGGTGGGCATTTTGAGCAACTGTTGAAACTGTAACAGTCTACGATGAATAGTGTTCATCATTTTCTGTTTGTGTGAATTCAGTTTTGTTACGTTAACTGAGATTTCTTTCTTTCTTTCCTTTTCCTTTTGTTGTTGTTGTTGTTGTTGTTGTTGTTTTTTTTTTTTTTTTGCTTGCAGTACGTATACATTTTTGGCACCCTATGTGTATTTCTATGTTATTTGCGTAATTAGAATCATTGTGAGCAGCGGAGTTCACTATGTGTCACCACATATTGCCTCGATTACTTGAGAATTATTATATTTTCCCCCAATTTGAGTTGTATGTATTATCTAATATATATCACTGAACTACTGCGCAAAGATTTGTAGTTCCATTTCTGCACTTATCAGTAAGTCCCTTCATCATGATGTGCCATTGTTGGGTGACGTTTTTTCACATTCTTGAGTTTTAAGAAAACTATACAGGATTGTATATCATAGTTTATAAACATTAGGTGTACTTCTACATATTAGCAATTTTATAAGTTTATTTAACATTACTCTATGTCATCATTTATAAACACAAGACATACTTCAATGTATAATCTATTTCATGAGTTAATTTTACATTAATTATTGCAATTCAACCTAAAGAATCGTTTTGTATATGTCAGCTCAAAATGTAGTAACAAGTGTGGTAGGTTTCAGCTACAAGATATGGTACATGGATATTTAGTATACGCTGAAAACCACAGTACCGTGCGGTTTGAGCTGTCAAATACCCATTCCTTACTTAAATAGGACATTTAAATATAACAGCAAAATTTGGATTTTCGGGTAGATTGCTCTTGAGTACATTTTTTGGATTGGCTATATTCCATTATATCGGCATTGATGGTCTTAGGGTAGCGCACTCAAATCGTGTGTTTGAGGGTTCATATCAGCAGGGATCGATAATATTTTCAGCACATAAAACTTTTGATCAAAATCCCAAGGAAGGGACTTAAGCCAAGGGACCCTGTCGTATATTTATGTACATTTACTTGAGGTCCTTGTAAAAATTGTCAAGTCCAACTAATGCTTTAGTTTTTCCTATCAGAGGACGCTGTAAGTGGCGTTGCTCTGCACTATATATGAAAAATAAACTTAATCTACATTTCTTCTTGGTAAACAAAACCCTGATCCCGGAGTGGAACAACAGGTACTAATAATTTCTATATTATATAGTGACTGGGTATTGAGGTAATTGTACATGGAACAGAAAACTAAACTCGAACTCCAAAATTATGTAAAATGAAATGTTAAATTTACAGGAGTGATTACTTTAAATTATTTATATCTCCCTATGCAAGGGCATGGAAACATTAAATAAACTGTGGCCGCTACGGATGCCGAGATTGTTAATATGCGGACTCATGTGCGGGGGATCAGCGTTTGATTTCCGCTAGGACCGTCCTCCTTAAATGAAGTTTTTTCAGGTTCTGCTCAGATAAGCTTTTAACAAATCCCTTGGAGGTATCTTAAATTTAGTCCTGGAACGCTTCCTTCCTTAAAAAAACTTCTTTCCCGATTTGTCATTTCATTTCAGTATTATCAGCGACCACCGCTGCGGTGGACGTTAAATACTATTAAAAAATTAAACATACCAACAAACCTGCTACTGGGAAAAACATTTCGCATATTAACAAGCTGGTGTACACTTCTATAATGTTTACATTTTTTGTTCCATAAATTACGTATAAGCACTCTCTGCTACTCTTTATTTGAAGAAGGAGCATAGAAAGATGAACAGAAATAGACAGTAATGGTATATAACAACAAATGAGATCTGAGTTTAATGCACACTCAGCTCACTAATGAATCTGAAAGTGGGGTCACACAAAATGGGACGAGGATGAAATGACAGGCTGAATGAGATTCAGTCTGAGCGGTATTGTGAGATTGCCTACACACATGGATTTAACCGCTGTTGAGGAGGTTTTTCGCAAGCTGTTACCGGGGGGGGGGGGGCACAAATCCGATGATAATCGAAAAACGATTACTTGTAGCCTGCCGCGATCACCTCGATGTACCCGCACCCTGGGTATCTCAGGGGCCCGATATAGCCGTTTCGTGCTCTCGTGGTATGAATGAATGAATGAACAGTGTTTAACGCCCGTTTTTGATGCAGAGGCACTACAGACAATGGACACTGATGATACATGAGATGAAATGATATATTGGGAAATGATTTATTTTTAAGGAAGGAAACGTTCCAGTCCTAAGTTTTAGGGTACCTCTCCGGCATTTGCCATTTATGAGGACTGAGGAAAACCTGCAAAAACCCCAGTCAGGGAGGACGGTCCTGGCGGGATTCGAACCTCAGACCTCCCGCTCACGAGTCCGCCATTTAACGACCTCGGCTATCCGTGGTGGTGCTCTAGTGGTCACGGTATAAGAGAAGTGAATAGTGATGACGAAAATTATAGGGCGCTGCCTCATTTAAATCGTTGATCCACCTGGTTCGCTGACATCAACTGGCTACCTGCCCAATTAACGCGATTCTCGCAGAGGATCTGACTGAACGTAATTATTTAATGTTTGCAAATTAGTATAGTCTTAATTAACAAATTTCGAACGCATGCTAAATACGAGAGTTCCAACCGCATACTCGTACTCTGAGAAGCTGAAAGGTTGGCACTGAACAGCGCACGTAAACTGACATTCTATCACTGAGGAAGCCGAACTGAGAACTGCCACTCGTCGCTAAAAATAGTAACACTGAGCTGAGACCAGCTAGCTGAGTAAAACTTACCTACAGAGTCAAACTACGCTTTGCAAACTGCGAAATGTGTAAAACTGAGATAAATTGATCTAACTCCGATCTGTAAACTGCGTTACTTTACCGGGGATGTTTCTCATTATAAACTGTCTTTGAATTGTCACCGCGTGGTTTTCCTAGGTCACAGATATTTTCATGAACAAACCCAGGGGAGCTAGCCTAAAAATTTTTGACAGTGATAGGAGAGTGCTCGCTTACATATAAGCGCTAATTCTTAACTCTTCAAAACATTCGTCTCCGATAAGTTGACATTTAAACATACGACAACATGGCGTGAGAGGTCATTCACACGTTCTCCAACTACTAATGAATATGTTTAATTTAAGAGCCATTGCTCTTAAAGGTTTGGCAGATAGCAAGAATATAAAGCCTTTTATTTCCGTCTTCTATTGCCCAAATGTACGCTTTGCATTATTTCCGTCAGGGCCTTCGCTTGAGACTATATGGAGCGGCATCAAACAACCTTCCGATGTGTATACGGGGATATATCCATAGGTTTCCGGCCTCGCCGATAAGGATTATTGCCTTCACAAAACCCTTATATGGTGTCATACCTTATCTGTAAGTAAATAATGCAGGTGTAACTTCCGCTCCGCTGTGATCAGTTGTTCAGGCATAGTTGCATAAAGAAGGCTATGTGTAGAAGATTGTGACATGTTCAAAACGTTTGAACTGTTATTAAGTTCTTCACAGAAGAAAGACTTACTCCAAATGAAATTAAACAGCGATTGGCGGTGTATATAAGGAAGCAATCTTCTCATATTCTACCGTAAAAGAATGGGCCAAAGTTTTTCAAATGAGTCGAGAAAGAATTCAAGATAAAGAGCGTGCAGGTCGGCTCTTGTAGGTGCTCCCTCCTGAAAACATCGCTCGTGTAGAAGTAGAAATTATGCAAGATAGGGGGCTCAAAGTTACAGAAATAGCAGCAAGGTTGGGCCTTTCTAAAACAACAGCCCTTCAAATTATTGATGAACATTTAAACATGAATAAGGTTAATGAGGAATGGGTTCCTAGACTTCTTTCCTTAGTCCAAAAGCAGCAACTAGTCTTCTGTTGTCAGGCATTTTTGGAGCTCTGCCGTGCCAATGAGAGAGGAGTTCTTCAAACCATTGTAACAGAAGGTGAAACACTATGGTCTTTTACTATGATCCCTTGTCCAAAAGAGAATTAATGGAGTAGCGTAAACCTGGCGAAACACCGCCTCTAATGGCCAAGGTTACTCAGTCAATCAAGAAAATCATGGCCACAATCTTTTGGGACTGTGAAGGAATACTCTTCATTGACTTCAAGGAGAGGAACCCAACAGTAAATGGGGAGTACTATACTGGCCTACTGCACAGACTACCTGCTTCCATCAAAGAGAAAAGGCGAGGATAAATGAGTAGTGGTGTGTTCTTTCTTCATGACAACGACCCTGTACAAACATATCTTCTTGCAAAGGAAGATGAGAAGAAATGTGGCTTCAAGGAAATAGGCCATACACCCTATAGCCCAGATCTAGCTCCAAGTGACTGTTTCCTCCTCTCAAAACTCCGAGGAAGGAAATTTAAGTATGAGGAAGAAGTGATGGATGCTGTTTGTCTGCCCATTTTGCAGACAAGACTTTGGCTAATTTGGGGGGGGGGGGTGAAATTGAAATGTTAATTTCAAGATGTGAGAATTGTATTGCAATAAAGGGTAAATATATTGAAAATTGAAACATAAATATTATCTTTATCATACCTAGAAAATGGTTTGGCAGGAAACTTATGGACCAACCTACGTGCATTTCCTTGTTAAATTCAATATTCATTATGCAATAAACAAGACCTTAACATTATATAATGATAACCATTTATCTGGTATGCAAATTTATTACGGGCGGGTGGGGTTGTGATGAGCTATCACAATGCATGCGTCGAAGAATGTAGAGTGATTTTGGTTCATGGAAGGTAAAGAATAGCGCCCTTTGGGGATCCCTATCACAAAGTGTGAACTACCTACATTTATTGTTCTGTGTACATGCCTCCCTGATCATAATCACTATGAGTTCACAATCTGTGATTTTTGTGATAAATTGAACTGGAGTGCATTAGGATTGTTCTTCAGAGAAATGGGTTGCCATGTATGATGAATTTATGGATAGAGTGCGATTTGTGGCTCTCAAATATGGTCATCATTTTTGCCACGTGGTGCATTTAAACCATATTGGCTTATAATCTCTGGATTTTGTGATAAACAAAACGAACAACTCAGCTTTATTTCTTCAGAAAGGACTTATTTCGATAGAATGTGAAATTTCGTTCATAATTTAAATTTTATAAAACAGTAGTGAAATCAAAATTTCCTTTTTAGACGAATGAATAATTTTGATTATATTTCTTTTTTTGAAAATGCACAAGAAAACATTGCAAATTTACGCACATCTTCGGTTTGAAAACCTACTACGTTTTATATTTCGGAAAATTAGAAATATAATTTTAATTTCCACTCATTTAATTCACATGATGCAACGAATGTATCTAAATAGGAATATGCAAGTTAGTGTTTACTCTCTCTATATTTATATTTATATTGCGTCTTTCGTAGTTTTCTCGCCCGTTTCCTTCCAACTAACGTGTAGGCATCCAGTCGCACAATTGATTCAAGTTCTCTCAGTTGGAATTACAATACCATTGAAAATAAACACGCACTCTATAACAGGAGAGAATAAAAATGTTGCCCTGCTATATTAACACATTTCTAGCAACTTTTTAGATGTGTGTCATACACAACCTCCAAAATTTAGTCAATTCCCGGACTAATGTTTTCGTTCAATTCGTCCAACGTGTGGGAGTTTGTTCAATGTACTTTATTTTCAACTTCCTTTACAAATAAAAATAGCATACTATTATATCAGGAGCTCTGTGAGCTTAATTCCCTACTGATTACCCTATTTTCAAAATGTTCCTCAATGAAAATTATTGATTCATACTGTATAATGCAGTATACTGTATACTGCTATATACGCGGCGGCAAAGTTTTCCTGAAAATGCTCGGATCGGCAATCAGTGCTAGCCAAAATTTTAAAAATTGGTGCGAGTATGTCAGTACTGTATTTTCTGCATTTATAGAATTTAAAAAAAATACCCCACCCTGTATACATTTACTGAGCGCAATACATCGTAATTTCTCGTCATGCAAGGAGTTTTGTAATTAATTTGGGTTGTTTATATTCCCAATACCTGCTATTTTGCTTCTAAATATGACCACGAAAACGAAACCATGCTTCATCAATAAATAGACTTAAGAATCAGGCAATTACACTATTATTAACGTTTCACATTATCCAATTGCAGGTATTTACCCGAATAGATTATGTGGCCGCAATTTGTGGGTAACAGGGACCTTATATGCTTTCAAGTTTAAATAAGTTCAATCTAGGAAGATGGATTATTGCGTGTGAATGACACTTTTCTAAAAAAAGATGCCAGAAATTTGTCGATATAGCAGGAATTTCCAGCATTTCCTATCATAAGTTTGTTGCTTATTGTCATTGAAATTGTAGGTATAATTACGAGAACAGTTACACGGATATTACATTCGCTTTGTTGTAAGTCATTCTCTTGACAGCCAACCTTCCACCACATATATTCTCTCTACTGCTTGCTGTTGTTTAATTCGTTTCCACGTTAACTTCCAGATTAAATATTCATTTATTTCCACTTTCATTTGTCTTCTGCCTCTGAAGAATGACACTAGTTGTTCAAAATATAGCAAAAAGTATGTATAACTATACATAATTATGTATTTGTAAAGGAATATATAGGATAATATATGGCAAATGTTTCTCAATTCATCATTAAATTATATATAGAGGTAGAGATAGAGAGGAAGGGTAATAAAGCGTTTGCTGGAAAGCACATTGGTCTAAGCGCGTTCTTATCCAGAAAATAATTTTAGTGTTTTTTCTGAGCTATCTGACACTCTGAAAGGCAAATGCCATCATGCACTGGCTTACCACGGAACCTATTTTGATACCATAAACTCATACTACTTATCCGTATCGAAGGTTTAACTCAATGAGTAGGAAATAGTCAGCTTAGAGAATAAATAGTTTCCTATTTCTTCATATCTTATTTTTATAATAATTGATAAATTATATTTTAGGCTACCATGTTCTTCATTTTCTCCTTTGTTTTATTTAAGTACTAACTGTAACTTACTCTTTTACTTTATATATTGATGCTGTTTTATTTGTTTTTTTTTCTGTTCCCAATACTGTTTGTGCTATATATGTTAAAATATATAATGTCAATGATATTCTAATTTGCTTTCCCTGAAACTCGAGCAACTCTACACAGAAAATTTATTTGTAATGAGAATATTGTATTGTTTTCAATCCATGAGATTCTTGCGCCACAAATAATTGTCTCCGTTTAACATGTTTCTAGATATTTTTTCCCACAGAGCAAAACGTCCTGAAATGAGATATTTCCTAAATTATTAGTTATATATGTATATAATTTCTTCTTTGGCCATAATGCATTTAAATTTAAAATAATATTTTTGGCAAACCTAATCCTATTTCTGAATTTTCTTTTCTTTTCCAGATTTACCATGCCTCATGTTTGTATTAGCGTATATGTTAAAATAAAAGTCATTATCAGCAGCTATTTTCTAGTCCTTTTGTAATTAAATTTCCTATTCGGGGATTTATTTTTATGCTGATGTTTCATGCTAAAACAAAAAAATATATTGAAATAAATTTGACTTTACACTAGGCATGAGCAGTGGCTATGAAACCGAAGAATTTATAATCTGCAGATAACAACATAGCATTACTGTAGTGCTGTGCTTAGTATTTTTCATTACAAAAGTGAAATATATCCCAAAGTAATTAACAGACATCTACTGAACATAAGATTTTTAAAAACAACTTTTAACTCATGTCCTAGTCAATTGTTACTTCTAATAGTTATACTTTATTGAACTTGTCAGAAGTATTAATATGCAACATTTTGTTTAAAAAATCAAAGCAATAACTAAATGCTGTGTCCTTTCGCCTGATGTGGTACCATACGTACTTTCAGTAATATCTGGCCAAAGGAAAAACAGCAATGAATAATTAATAACTTCTGTAAATATAATTTTGATACGTGCATCAGATTTCTCACGTATCATACCAGCTCATCCCATCGCATTAATATTATATGCTTATTTGTTTTGAGATTATCTTTGTTCCATTATAAAAACTAAATAATTGGTAAACATAATGAAAGCTGTCTGAGTTAAAATGTCGGAAATAGTGTTTAATCTTGATCCTGTTTTTAATTTAATTAAATCTTGTTTGAGCTCGTGAAAATATAGTTTTTAGAAAACACAGAATTCCAATACCACGAATGTAAATGAACTATGTATATGTTTCGACCTGTATTATTCCCAATATAACTACGCCTCATTATTCTGTACATACATTCGGAAAATAAAACGCTACAACCAAATAACTCCAATCCGTCATAGTGGTGAACATTTTTAAATGTTCTTTGTGGTGTAACATTTGTTCACGAATTATACAAACATTTAATGAGACGAGCTGTTGTGGTTTACAACAAAGGGATTTTATTCACTATTCTACTAATGATGTCCTGATGCAAGGGTAAATTTTGAGGGACTATAGTGTGTGTAAAAGTTCATCGTTGCATCAATGACTGTGAGCATATTATCATAATGTGCATTTGCTTTATATTTTTAGCTCCTGTGTATCAACCTTAATTTTAGCAAAATATCAGCATTACAAAATGCAATATTTTGACTTTTTCTTAACTATTTCTTTACATTTGTTCCGTAACGGCGAAGTGACTAAAGGACACACTCTGGTCTTAATTATCTTCTACTAGTCCAGGTTGATAACATTCCAAAAACTTACAGTTTCTTAGTTACGGTGACTATGGGATTATCCTTGGTAAACCTGCAAAGGGAGTTCCCAGTATTTAGTGTCACAGGAGGTCATAATGACAATGCGGATAATAAAAACTACCAGGAAAGAAACTGTTAGTTGAGCACAGCAGCGGATAAATGGTGTTAATATAGCCCTTTTTATAGTTGGTTTTGAAGAACCTGAATGAAAATGTCAACTTTTAAATAAATACGTTAAATCCTTTCATGATACAGCAAGTATTAAATGCTATCGCCAGATTCATAAAGAACTATACATATCAAAGAACGTGTTGAAGCTATATCTTAAATTTTCCTAAAAAAGGATTTCGAGAAATTTAAAGTGTACTGCAAACTTGGAAAAAGCTCAACGAGTACCAGTACGTTACGGCTTCTACAACTTTGACAAACACTACAGCAGTTACGTGTGCACTATCTCGCAGATCAAGTTATTATGGGGGCAAAATGAAACTGATGATAAATTGCTATTCTAAAGGTATTTCACACGTTTGACTACCTGCATCCTCTAGGCCCTTATATAACAATAAGAAATTATGCAAATTGGGTAATATAGTTCAAACTATTTGCATTATTTAAGTACTAGTAATTTCATAATATGCGAAATAATTACCCTAACAGAATGCCTGCTTTCGATGTGGAGAGCCTTATGACGAAGCTTAGCTATGCATTTCACCTTCATTTTATAGAAATTACTATTGGAAACATCAGATAGAGTCACTTATTTGTACTGTGAATAGTATACTATTAAAAGATAGAGTTTTAGAATAGAAGATATAATGAGGCATGTGCTAGTCATCAGTTTAATTCATACTGACTAGAGGCAGTTGTAGTAAAGTTTTAATAAACTAACACTATATCTTTCCTGGAAAGTGCATCTTCCTAGACTCACCAGTTACGATATTAATGTTAGTCTTAGTCTTGGTAGCGTTGAAGTCAACAGGTATTGAAGGAAGCGCTGACATTGCCGCCCGTTATTGCGCACCAGTGAGAATGAGGGAAATTGGATCTTCAAGCGGCTCTCTCAAGATAGTGTAACACTAAATTCCTTCATATCATCTCATTCCACATTGAGGTTGGCACAATACATAACAGAATTAAAATTACTTAAGGTCTATCTCGGTCCAGACTCGGGCACACAACACAACAAATCAGAGGAACACTAAAGTCGAGAGATAATGTCTAAAGCGTTCCACATCCTATAACTGCCTGTCAATAATAGTAATCATTATCCTATTCTGGTAGAATAAATACTGTATCCAGCATTGGCCGCAACTCATAGTTAAAATGCACAAACATAATGTCATATATTTTGGTATTTCTTCTGTAAATGATTCACATCCCTATTATTATTATTATTATTATTATTATTATTATTAATCATGATCTATTGCATTCTGCAAAAAAATGTTTGCGAATTCTCCAGTTAAAAATTTGTATAGTCGGCTTTCATTAGCGGAAGTCTAAGGAATGATAAGTTCCCAGCTAATAAACCGGTAGAATTTTGTTACCTTAATTTTTTGTTTGTTGGCAAAGAAATATAAGATTTTAAATTTAACTAAATAAGTATACCTTTTCTTTTAATGCGAAGCTTTATGCGTATACAGAGTGTTCCGCTTAGAGGCATCAGATATAAATGATCATCTTGATTTGCATTTTAAAAAATAGAGAAACTACCAAAGTTTACACAACAAAAATTATGTGAAGGATATCTGCTTCTTTATTAGTGCTCAATGTACAATGCAAGAACCAGCCTGAAATTGGGTATTCCGTATAACAACAGACACGCTACAGTACTCATGTTGACGCCACAACAAAAAGTTGAGTGTATGACGGGGTTAACAGAACAGAAACCTGTTACCCGCGCACAACACCGTGTTCGCCATGAATGGAATGAGTGGGACGTACGGAGGGAAACTGGAAGCATACATATAAAGCTGTATTAACCATATCATAAACTTGGCGAGTTCCCACATCTAGTTCGGTAAAAATGTATGGTAATAGCCAGCTTTATACACCTTCAATTATCAGTTAATTCTTGATGACTCTCAGCGGAACACCCGGCATTCGACCCATGCTTCAGATCTTCTTCTCTAGAATCAGAACAGCATTATTATATTTCTTTCTCGTTAAGTGCTCTACTAAGGTTATCTGATCTGCATAGCTCTCAGGGACATTCATATTTCTGGTTTAGGAATACCTGATCTATCAGCAAGGTATTTATTTTAGAGGTGTTTAACGCCCGTTTTACTACTGAAGTAGAACAGGTGATGGACACTGATGATACATGAGATAAAATGATAAATTGGGAAAGTATATTTTTAAGGAAGGCAGCGTTCCAGGCCTAAGTTTAGGGTACCTCCCCGGCATTTGCCAGTTATGAGGACTGAGGAAAACCTGGGAAAAAACCCAGTCAGCGAGCAAGGTCCTGGAGGTATTCGAACCTCAGATCTCCCGCGCCTTAACGACCTCGGCCACCCGTGGCGGTATGAAAGTTGTGCTACCCAGCAATTTGCTCTAGGTGACCTGTAATTTTTTTTTATTTGGGTGGGAAATGGTTCAATAATAGAATCCAGTTTCTTGGAACCCAATAGTGTTCTGTAACCTGGTTATGTTTCTCTTTCGAAATTAAGGAGTATTTTGCCTTCTTATGGGCAGAGCTAGATTATATTATATTATATTCACTGAGGAAGAAATCAGTATAGCTACGACATCCATAGTGCACGTAAAGTCATACGGCATATATGGACTAATGGCTGGACTAGCTACTTACACATTCTATTGTTTAAAGTTACAGATTACCTGGGTTGTGTCATTCTCCACTCGCTACAAACAGCCTATACTCGCAACGCGCACATATTATAAGCAACACGATGTTTGTCCTAGATTTATTTATGCGTCACCGTTGATTCTAATTTGTCACTAAGTACTATGTAGCAAACATTTTGTCTAAGGAATTACAGTTTCACACATTCTCACATATTCCCATTGTTCTCATTGTGCACCAACTTTTCAGAATTTAGGTATATTCGTCGTTTTTCCACATATATTTCGGGTTTTGTTCAATCTAAACCATCGGGTTAACGGTTATTTTGTTTAACGTATGCTCTTGCACTTGCAATTTTCATTTCTTTTTGCTATACTCTTAATTAGTAATCGTTTTAAACTTTATTGCTATTCGTTGTTAAAAGGTTTATTTTTCAATGTTGTAGTATTTTAAAGTTTATCGGTGGTGACACTCTACTGCATTTTCAAATAGGAAACAGTTTCTTCTTAAGATTTGTGAAATGTTCATCCAATCAGACTCGTATAATGTCGCCAAGATGAATTCTCACAGCTGGTCTCTATACATTTCTGAGAATATTGATTTTCAAAATAAGCAATATAAGCTACATCAAAATGTAATTTTATATCAAACATATCAGACATAAGAAGAGCGCAATTCTGAACCCATACGTTGAATCCGAGTTATTTTTATCATCAGTAGGTTTTATTAAAATGTTAATCATTAAAATGTTTCCTTGAATTAACATTAGAATTAGTTCTCAAGCGCTCAGCCATATAATAGAACTAAAAATATATTTATATTTTGTGTTCAAACTTACACATAAGTACGTTATCTGCTACACACTATTGTCTGTTGTGCAGCGTCGAATCGAGAAAACAAGACTGGCCCGCATTGCAATAGAAGAACATTACTCCGAGGCAGAGTCAATGTAGCCGACGGGATCAGTGGCGTACTAGAAAGTGTAGCTGTATTTTATAAAAATGGGAGTGAATTAATAAGTATGTAGAGTGGAGGGAAATATTTGGAAATAGGACATTTGATTTGATAGGTTATATGGAATCTCAGGGATAAATGATAAGTTCTTCCTCTCCGACGATTAGTTCCTATTGATTTATATTTTGCAACGGCATTTGAGACTGCTGCTCAATACTTTTATGGTCCTGAGACCATAGGGGAAGGAGTCTTGGAAATGAATAATATTTTTAGTAATGGGAGAGGAAACACCATTCATTGTTCTTAAACTATTCCCGATAAAATGTGCTGCCGTTATTTTCCGGAGAATATGTGCCACTTTCGCACTAACTATGACCATCCTCCTGACGTATCTTAATTTGATAAAGACTGGTCCTGAAATCAAATAATCCTGAAGTGCAACTAAACTCAATTAATAAAGCTCTTCCACTTAATACTTTTCCACTGAACGGAACTGAACTGACCGTGCCTATCTTCCACACTGATAAAGCTCTACACTGAATGCTCTTCCAAAACTAACTACAGCTTCGTACTAACTGAACTGAACTGAACTCAGAAAGCCCTTCCACTGATAATGCCCCGCTGAATACTCTTGCAAAAAACTTACTGCCGGCCGCAAAATTACAAGACTACATAAACATGGCCTATGTGACTTTTTACATATAGATATCAACTGAAAAGGCTAGCTTCTTCCCTTGAACAGGTTATTGACTTGTCTTTTCCTTTCTGTATGTTTATTGCTTTAGTATGCCTAACCTGCTTTAAATTTCCTAACAATATACAAATAAACATGAAATAAACAACTTACTCAAAGATTCTCCCTTTAGACATTGCTTCATTAATTTTCTTGGCTCACCTTTACAAATATTGTTACAATAGACAACAGAAATTCTCAGGGTTTATGGCTGGGGTAACTTTCTATGCTCTCGTAAGAAAATAATATTTTATACTAAATAATTCAACACTTGTACTGGAAATGAAATGAAATTAAACTCATGACTATATTAAGGAAGTTACATATAATTACTTGCTACATTTACTCTAATTTAATATGGGGGTGGCAGCTTATAAATACTGTCTCAAAAGTGTATAGTAGATACTTGAGAACGTAAAATAAATTAAATTTTTTTCTTCATACATCCAAACTAGTATATAGTACATTCTCATTTCACTTGATATTATATATCTTTTCTGAGGTATCATAAACATAAACTATGACAAAAGGAACAGCAGTACATAGCTATAGAACTAATTAACGTGTTAATCTATCTAGTTTAGGAAAATGGAGAATAGGCCTATGAGGACTGAACTTTTAAAATCAAAGGACATTATAAATCCTCCGGGCAACGATAGGAGATTTCACGCTACAACAGATATGTTCATTCGAAATCTATTCCTCCACATTGTAATTTATATGCTCTAATATATATATATTATATGATATATGCCATTTTAATGTTTGTATTCCTTTACTAGTGGTTCAAGGGGATCCATGTTGCGATGGAATATTCTCAATTAGTTGTTTCATTTATATCAGAGCTCTCGTCTAATTCAAGGGGAAAATATTCGCATTTTAAATGTTTAACACAATGGCATTATCAATTTATTTTTCTATGTCTGTTATTCCTCTAACTAATGTGCGACTCGATATTCTCAGTTTTCAAAATAATTCCTTTTTTCTGTCTATATTATTAGCTACCTTCAAAATACACTTTTAACACATTCGCTTTCTATGAATAATTTCAAAGACTTGAGGTTTTCCCGAGTAGCTTGATAATTTGCATGTAGAACCTTATGTGCCATTTTATCATCTGAATTATTTATTTTGGAATCCGAATCCTTAATAGCTTTATTTAATTGTTTAAATATCTTTCTCCATCTAGACCAAAGTAAACAACGCACATCCTGTTCTATCTTGAAAACTGTTAAGAATATTTAATAATCAATAATCTATTATTTTTATTGTTATAATACATTACTTTGCTTTAAGAATACATTTTGTTTAACTCTAAACATTAAATTTCAAAACAAAAATGTTTAATATTGAAACACTTACCTATTAATTGTTTGTGCTCTGTATGGCAGGTTTCGTAATGCAGTCTGATATTCGCGTTGAACACGCGTTGCAATATTTTGGAGCATATCGAATATCTCACATGCCTCCGGTATAAAGAAACGTTTTTCTTTCCAATATATGCTAAATATTATTTTATAGGCAGAAGCCGATTGACTTTTTAACATCATTGTAAATGTAAATAGACTGAATGGTTAATCCTACAAGAGGTATACGCTATGACTCTAGATCTATTCATGAATGGATGTTTGCTGACCATTGTTACACACTCCAGTGCTTACTCAGTTTAAGAAAGTAAACCTGGTAATAGAGAAAAACTTGCTTATTCATTTGTCAGCTCTCATAGCAAGTGAGTGCATTTGTTCAAAAATACAAGTTGTCAGTAACTGTAGACCTACAAAGATGACCCTACCGCTGGTATGAATAAGCAAGTAAAGCAGACCCGGGTTCAAAAATTTTCTTTTACATTTGCAACTTTCTACCCTTCCACACGTACACACCGGTTCCAGCGATTCTGCCATTTTCCAAGTGCATCTTGGAAGTCACGTTCTTTGAGGGTGTTTAGCACAGACAGCATTTATTCTTGAATCCTCTGAATTGTGTCGAGTCAAAGTACTTTCAACTTGATTTTCATTTTGGGAAATAGAGCGAAGTCGTAAGTTGCCAAATCAGGCGAGCACGGTGGGTGGGGTACAACCGTCATGTTGTTTTTTGTCAAAAAGCTCCTGGTGAAGGAGGAATTGTAACAGGGCGCATTATCGTGATGCAATAGCCAGTTCCCTTGTCGCCAAAGTTCGGGCCGTCGTCTCCGCACATTTGCACGGAGTCGTCGCAAAACGTCATAGTAATACGTAGAATTCAGTGTTTGATTTGGTGGGACTAATTCTTTCTGTACAATCCCCTTGGTATTAAAGAAAACCTATCTCGCTTTTTTGGTCTTGGTGAGTTCGGGCTCTTCCACTAGGAGGATTGTTGTTTTGTCTCAAGGTCATAAGCGTATATCCAGCTCTCGTCACCGGTGATGATCCTGGACAGGAAAGTTGGGTCATCGGATACGGCCTGACGAAGCTCCGTGCAAACTTCAATTCGCTGCGCCTTCTGATCAACAGTCAGGATCCTTGGCACAAATTTTGCGGCGACACGATGCATGCCCAATTCATCAGTTAAAATTAGTTGGCATGTCCCATAACCAAGTCCCACTTCATGAGCAAGGTCTTCAATGATTCAACGTCGATCCTCACGAACGAGATGTTGAACTTTGGCAACCATGTCAGGCGTTGTGCAGCTGAAGGGCCTTTCGGTGTGAGCATCGTCTTTAATAGCTGTACGGCCGGCCCTGAACCCAAACATGTCACTCAAACACGCGTGTACGGCTCATGCTTTGTCCCCCAAATACTTGTTAAATCACTGCGAGAGTCCCCTTGGCATTTTTTCCGAGATTTGCACAGAATTTGTTGCACACTCTCTGTTCCAATCTTGGATCCATCGTAAAATCGCCACAAACTACACACAGAGTATCATGAAATGTACTATAGAATCTCAACACATGTACCCAGCTGCTTGAAACTTGAAACATTCACTTATCATATGTACTAGTGTTGCCAGCTAGCGGTATAAAACTCTACTGCAACTACTGTCTAGATGGCAGCACCAGTATGTGTATATATGTACATATGATAAATAGGGCTTGAATAAACAGGACTTCTCGTTCTCTTACTAGTATTCATTGCTTAAGTTCGAGTTGAAAAGTGTTCTGCTGCATATTGAAATACTTCGTATTTTTTTTTTTCTGCTGCTAATGGTAGAATCATCATTTCACCTGAAAGGCCACAGCTTCATTTATTAATTATAATGGTTGGAAGGAGTAGAGATATCATTCTTTGAACCGGTTCTAATGAGGACAGTAAAACCTTTTATGAATATATATTTTTTAACCTTTCATGGATTTGAAAAATAACGTTTTATGAAAATAAAGACTTTTGGCTTCCGCGCTTTCAGGAGGAAGTTCTAACCACCCCAGTTTTATGAAGTGGTTTTAAAATTCGCTAATTTTGTCAAATAAATTGCTAATTTGCTTTACACAAAACAACCATGTTAATTTAATAAACTTAATTTATTTTTACTTAGACTTCTGTAATTTATTTATACGGTGTATGAAATTTTAACATATAGCTTACTGTAAATGAAAATTACCACCAATGGAATGAAAAGTAACATTTTATAATGCATTTTATAATGCATAGTACATTCAGTATATGCACACTACATTCAGATTTTTGAGATCATGCAGCGTTGAAGTCACCTTTTTTTCAATCTCGTCTCCCTATATTCTCCTTTCTTTCGATTTAGTACTTTGATGCGTTAAAGATAAAGGAGAGTTGTTGTATAGACAATATTATTGCTTAAAGTTACCTTGTGTTGCGTATATAATTATATGCAGGTAATTAATGTTATATCATTGTTGTAGTATACCTGCACTGTAGCAAATAGCTTCCTATTCGTAATTCATAATTCTTAATGCATAAAATGCTCTTAAAAAGCAGTACCATGTGTTAAGTGTGTTACTGAATACATTTCCATAAAAAGGATTTTGCTAATGCAGCCCATTATACTTACAAACCACAATCAATTATATTTTGATTTATGTTACCCAAATTCTATGTTTCAACCAGATTCTTTCTAGTTTTAACCATCAATATCCGCCACTTCGCGATTTATTCTTAAAGTCATTGGACTGACGCTACTATAATAATGTTAAGAAATGAAGGTTTGCGGCGGAGGAAAAATGTTAGTATTGCCCCACAGTAGCATTTTATTCCATACTAAATGTCAAAAAGCAGCCACGATTAGGGTTCAGCAATTCCATTACGGGAATTTTATTATTTTTTGATCCTAGAATTTAATTGATTAGATATTTCTTGCGTTTACTTGCAGCAAACATTTGAACATTTAATGAAAATCCTAAAAACAAAACACACATTATTTTAAGCATTGATGAAAGAATGAAACGAAATAAACGTTCACATATTTTGGCATATTTCTATATATCAGGTTATCCCATGCCTTTGTACTCATTATTTATGGCTTTGTTACATTACACAAATATTTAGTATTTTATGTACAAATTAATACCAGTATTAGCCCATGAATCAGCGATGAATCCGATATAAGAAATTCCAGTCAATAAAAGCTGCCCACTTCCTATTTTATCAAATTCACTTTATCGCACCTACGTGCCATTATTTTTGCGCGTGTTCATCAGAACAGTGCACTGAAATATCTTTTTGGTATCTTTGGGTTAAGTCTATGCCTGCACATGAAATCAATGATCACAATTGCAATTTATCGTGAGAGAATCTGCAGCTCGAGTAATATTCATTTTCACTATTTAGCTTGATAAAAATATAATTATAAGTAATATATCCATAAAATGAGCGTAGAGTTGTGAATTTTAAGCTAGCATTTTCATTTCCGCTAGCAATAGAACAGATTCAGGTCAAAATTAAAACGATTTACGGGATATACGAGGGGGGTTTGTGAACGTTCTCGGCCTAGCCAAGGAAACGAAAATGTATGATATTTTTTATTTTTAAAAAGGACACCTTGCCAATTAATGCATTTAGTCCAATTACTTTCCACATTTAGGATCCTCATTAAAATACAATTTGTCCAATTGAAAATTAAGCGTCTGTCTCAGCTTCAATCTCAGTATTTGATGTGTATCTTCGTCCATCCAACCATTTATTCATTTGGGAACAAAAACTGATCACTGAGAGCAAAATTCGGCGAATATGGCGGATATGGAAGCATTTCAAAGCAAAGATCAGCAGTTTTGCAACAACAATCCCAAACATTTGTGAAGGTGCGTTATCGTCATGAATGACATATTTTTGTTTTTTCGCAAGCGTTTAGCCTGAATGGCATCCTTCACTTGCTCCATTAATAAGGGGTAACACTCCCTGGTGATGGTTCTGCTCTTCTGCAGGTATTCTACGAGTATCTCACCTTGAGTATCCCAGAAATTCATTGGAGATGGAACCGTTTATGCTTTCTTAGATGCGATTTCAACTGTTGCCACCACTTTTTTTGACTGCTCCTTAAACTCTGGCGCATAGTGATGAATCCATATTTCATTTGCTGTTATGAATCGTCAGAGAAATTCACTGGACTTTAGTGAGTGTTTAGACATTAAAATGCCTGAACGCTCGTACGAAATGTTCATAAGCATGCGTTTTTGATCCATTGTTAACTAACGCGGCATCAATAGAGCGGAAAACTCTGTCATAACAAAATTCCTATAAAATGTAGTGGACAAGGCCTATCGAGGTCTTTCCAATGTTAGTCGTAACGCTTACTTCAATCACTGATCATTGAGTACGGATTTGGGAATTTTTGTTATAATCTCTTGGGTCTTAGCAGTTTTCTGACGCCCTGAGTGCTTATCATCTTGAATGGATTTGCGACCATGCTTAAATTCAGCAGCCCACTTTTTAACTGTCGATAACGAAGGGGCAGAGATCTTTCATGTTGAATATAACTTCTTTTGTATTTCTATTGGGGTTAAACGCTTCAAAACGAAGTACTTCATCGCAAGTCGTATTTCAATTGTATCCATTTTGTTGAAAATGTTAACACTAGTTTGTTTTCACTATCGTCATATATAAGTGATTACACTTACGGTTTAAAACTTTAAAGCGCGCCATCTCAAGAACGATACTTAATGACGATCATAGCAATTCGACGATCTTCATCTCAGGCTGAGAACTTTTAGAAACCAATATTATGTACTGCAATATTTGGCGAGGAATGCATAGGAATAGATTTGGTGCCTCATTGGATGCCTACCTATTATATTGTTTTAAGAAGTCTGAGCATCAGCTGATAAGTATGCAGAAAGAAAACAGGAAATTATAGAAAAAATTAAAGAAATAGATTTTAAATGATGGATATCAAATATTTGACTATACTGCAAATATACAGTTGTGCTTGATTTGTACATCAAAATACCGAAAGGAGAAAATATAAAATATATGAGTTAAGCAACGAAAGTTATAAACACCACCAAACTCGTTGATCTAAAGAAATGAAACTAACAAAACTTAACGCGATTTATCCCGACGGCTTATGTGCCCTAGTACAGGTAGCAATAAATGAAAAACTATAAACGCATAGGCAGTGGTTTACCAGCAACTTCAGATTACCAAAACCACACAATGCTCAAAGTGAAGAAACAAAAACGTTTTAAAAAAATAAACTTTGAATGTTAGACAGTAAGAAATAGCAATGTATTGAGATGACATAATAAAGAATCAGAATGTTTGGTATCTGAATTAGAGCGACAATTTTATATAAATCAAATAAAACTTGAAGAGACACGTGGAATGAATATTATAATAAGGCAAACTTAGAAAAAACTCACTGGAAAATAGTGATATTTCAATGGAGGGGACATGGCTAAGACAGCTGAAATAATTTATCACTTGATTCATTATAATTAAATGCACTGGACAGCAGTGTTCATTGCTTTTTAAGGAAAAAATACTTCAAGAACTACGGATAAAATATTTCTTATTACTTCTATATGCATCATTCGAAGTTATAACATAGAACAAAAAACCATACCTTCCTTACGTGAATTAGCAGTGTAATACGTGGACAGCCTGTCTCACTGTTGTGAATAGTCCTGCCTTATTGAATATTCCTCTATTGCAATTACCATTTGCCCTCCCTTTCTGTCGGTCTTGGTGGTGTAGTGCTAACCACACTTGCCTTCTAACCCAAGATAGCGGATTCAAACCCGTTCAGCACCGATGGATTTTCTCGGGCGTAAAAATCCTAAGCATGACTTTCTTCGGAAGGGAAGTAAAGCCGCGGGTCTCATGTCGTACATTTACGGGACGAAAAAGAACCTCAAGCCTGAAAGAAGAGCTCTCTGGGCAAAATTTGTCGGTCGTTTCACGCCCTGAATAGAATGGGACGCTGATGACCTCAGATGTTAAAGAGCGTCCGTAAATAAAACAAATCAAATCCCCCTTTCTATTCATATTTTAGGAAACGATAATGAAAACTAACACTCTCACAGGAGCCAAGTGATGTGATTGACTTTATGACGGATAGCTGTATTTGAGTCTAGAAATTTGCTAAATATTTTGCTCAAAATGTATACATAGATGACGAAATCACTCTCCTATTATAATGTAAAATAAAACAATATTTTAAGTTAACGATGAATACGTGCTTATAATTTTAACTTGCTTTCAATGAAAAGAGTATGTGGCACTGAACAATATTTTTGAATTAAACTGAGGACGACCGTGAAAACGAAAAGAAAAATTTGGCGTAGCAAACTGTTTGTAATATACACGAGAAGAATATTATCCCTTGGACAAAAAGAAGGGATATCTAATGAATGGTCAGAAAAAACAATGTTATGTTAAATGAAACGTAATTCGGCATAATTCAGAATAAAATGAAACCAAACATTCCAAGACAATTGAATCTATGTGAATAGCTTGGGTATTATTTTAAATCGTTTTGATGGTACACACTACATTTTAAGTGTAGTAGAATTTTTTTCCCGTAAATCATAAAATAAAATGATGGAATCTTAAATATACCTTCTGCTGGACTTGCATGCTAGTTTTAATACATTGCATCTGAGATCTAATTGTGCGGTTAAAACTGATATACCAGATCTACAGCAACTTCAATTCCAATATCGTTTTCCAAGGTGAAAATAAATATTAATGTTAAGAACTTCTTTTTAAATTCAGTTAGCTACTTTTGTATGAATAACATTGATCAGTTTTGTCACAAACTTGTTTATTTGGGTTAATTTGGGTTGTTTAATGTTACTTAACTATTCATATGCATAAGAACAATGGGAATGCTAGAGGTTGAGTCAGGACATACGGCTGCTGTAGAAGTTAAGGGCTAGTAACTAACTGGACAACATGAAAGCGGAGAAAGTACCTTATATCTCCGTCATTTTCAATTGTCATATTCTACAGAACTATTAGTATTAAAGCAATTATTTTTATCAGGTAGATTTACAGCATTTTTCAACTAAATGGTATTGTTTCAGAGGAGTATATGAAAAATATATAATATGAATACATATTTTTAATAATGACAACCCTTATGGCATTATAAAATAAAAATACTATCAATGACTTTATAAATTAAAGTATAAAGTTAAAAAACATTCAAATCATTTTTAATACTGAACAAAGGGACTTTGCACATTTGAGTTCTCCAATAGTATGGAGTAGGAGTGTTCAGAAAGTGTGCTTTAAGTTTGTTTCTTTTCTTTTCTTTTTTTTTTTTTTGCGTAACATTTCATTTTTCTGGTTTTATGTAATTATTTATTCTAGAGAATTCAAATGTATTCACTTCGTTTGTTTCATAAACAGTAATTATTTGACATTTTTCATTTTTTAATTTCAGTAATAAATACACTGACAGTATTCTTCTTTTAATAATGACCACAGATGGTGATTATTTTAAACCGTTTTTAATATATTTTAAGATATTCCTTTGAAACAGTGTCATTTTATTGGAGTATAATGTAAGTCTGAGAAGAAAATATTTGCTTGACTATTAATGATGCACTAGAAAAGAAACATTAAAAAGGACAAGTTTAACATGGGGGAGATAGACCCCATACAAGTCGGGACATAAAGCCATGTTCCTAAATTTTGGGCCGCATGGAGCCGGTATGTCACAGAATACATTGTCAATTCGCCATGAGAGTAAAATATTACAGAGAATTCTAATAATAAATTTTACTTATAAGTTATGAGCCGTTCTTTCTCTCTTGTGTCTACCTAAACTGATATTTTAATTCTGTCTTTCGTAAGTTTCCTGTACCTTTTCGAATTATGAAATGGAAAAAGTCTCATGTTGGAAGCGTTCACCTTTTGGCTGATACAACATCCCCGTTGATTAAATATAAGGCAGCAGGTCTTTCTATGCATCGAGAGAGGAGATAACTTCTTAGCTTTCTTCGGAAGCAGTCGCAGTCAAAACGCTCCGACTTTGGAGGGTAATATTAGAAATTCAAGAAGCCCCTTTACTGGTTATCAAATGACCCAGGTATCCGTGTATTAAAAGCAGGTTTTGTAAGATAATATTTTTTTGCGTTTTTTGTGGTATTCTTAATGTAAGGTTTTCTTTTCCAGGTAATTTTAGTAATGTTTGTTAGATAATTTTTAGGTTATGTTATCATGTATTTAAAATGAACTTACTTTGGCAATCAATTGCGCAATCGTGCATTTTAATCAATTTTTGTTTATTCTTTGGAGTATGATACCAGAATAAGAGTAGCTATTTAATTATTGTTGTTTTTCCTAAGGTCTTATGTGACGTCTCTGTTAAATGGGCCAGAGACTTAATAAACTGTTGCTGAGGATATTATTTCAATTCTTTTAATATCAATCATTTCATAAATTAATATCATTGATGTTGTATGTTCAGTGCATGCTATACCAAGATGCTGCATCTTACTTTTTGAGTATTTATAAGTAATGTTTTTATAATTATATTTAAAGGCTAGAGTTTTGCTAAGCTATCCTTTTCTCCCATGCTATTAAATCCCCTCTCCCGGATACTTCTCGTGGTTTTAATTTCAGTATGTTGCGTATAGTAAAGCCTGCTAACATCAATTGGGGAATGTAAAACTAAAAAGAAAATTTTGGTAAAGTGGAACAAATGTAACAATGATAGCACGACAAAGGAAACAAGGCGTAACAATTATTTCTCTAAAGGGCGACTAATTTGTTGTAAATCTTTGGTAATAGATATTTTGCCATTTATTAAAGTACCACGGAGCGAAATTTATTATTAAGCCTGAAATATTTAATTACTTTCTTACCTTAATAACAGATCTATAAAATGTTTAAATCAGGTTTCTTAGCTCGTTCGTGTAAGTTTATGAATAAATGAAATTTGTAGTGTAAGTACATATAATATATTATATTTAAGACGAACTTTCAAAGCATAAGTTATTCAGTTTTCGCAAAAATATTTTCAGTTGAACTCGTACATTTTATAATTTTAAAACTATAATTTTATATCAATACATATGTTTACCTGTCTAACATTGAGTGCACACATATATACGCCTCCCGTAATATCTTTACGATCCTTAGGGAGCAGAGGTATTCTCAGTACAACAGAACGCACCTCCCTGCGAACAGCAAACTGTACAAATCAAGCGTAAATAGGCATTAAATCCCGTAGCTGCAGGTAGAGAGTGAGCTTATCGCTCTCTGCCTCCCCGCGTGTGTGAGGCAAGTCGCCTAGGGATAAGGGGACATGATGTCAACCCCTTTTCTCGCCAACGTGACTATTGCTCCAAGTACCTTCATCCCTAACACTCCTTTTCTGGGTTTCCCTGTAGACATCCTCATTAGGTGTCCAAGGGCGAGACTATATCCCTCAAGGCCCCTGGAATGCAACTTGCCCTGTACTTGGTATACACATTTATTTACCCCCAGCAGATCCTCTCATTCCTTTTCACAAATTCCCCGAGAAAGCAAAGTAGTTGCGACAAAGGGTGCAAAATGAGTGAGAGAAAAATAGAGCTAGATAGCGTATTGTGTACAAACACAGGCTGTTTTACAGGGAACGAAATATTTCTCTTATGCAACATTTTATACTGAATGTAGAAAGATGTAGAGTTGAGTGAGCTGTTTAACTGCTCTTGCGCAAATGCATAAGTGAAAGTAACAGAAGATTACTTTCAGTATACCATTCTGAAACGGGCAAAAAGTTGATAACTGTGTTTCAGCTAATCGTCATTGACTGAAGCATGAAGGTTTCATCACGGAGGTATATGAAGCTAATCTACTCACCTTTACGATTTACATCTTCACGTGTATTTAGTTTCTAAGAGTAATCGAGTTAATAAAATATTTAACTAAATTGACAGGACTCCTGAATACTACACAGTGACGTTATATTGGTCCCAGATTGGAATTAGGTTGTCCGGAAAACCGGCTATCACTGAAGACTTATTTCTGCACTCACTCATTTCATTCACTGTATGGAAGAACGTTTATGATCAAAGTAGGGGATGACAACATCATTAGAAAAAAATTCAATATTATATCACTCTTAACTTTATATTTTCAGACGTTAATACTGTAAGAACATCTGTTACTATGAAACGCCAAAATATCTATACTTAATGTACTACTTTATTGTTTAAGCATATACAAATATTTTTAAAATCATAAATTTCACAGGATCCTAAATTTATTTTATTTCTATTTATTCTGCCTTTTTATTTATCGAAATTTATTAAAATAACATGTGTTAATTAGATCGTTTAAAACATGTAATGATCGTCTGTGACCACCTTAATTTTCCTACCTGTACTCCTAATGGAATTGCTAAGCCTGACCTCAGCGACTCACCCGCCACCACAATATATCGTTCAAAGGCATCAGAATCTCGAATTAATATAATATTTATTTTCCTTTTTATTTTGAAATAATCTATGTTAATATATCAAGTATTGACTTATGTTAGAAAAACCCCCATGCAGCTGCGACTACTTACAGATAAGCTGCAATTATAATTACAGCTTCTCCATGTGGAAGAAAATGCAAAATGTATGTGATAATTTTAAGTTCTGCAACATGTTGAAAATGTTAAATAGGTAGATAACTTCATGCAAGTTTCATAAATTTATTAGCCAAAGAAAATTAAAATTAAAAAATTATTGTATATTGATTTATCCTCCATCATGTGTAGACTTAGCAGATCCTAGGCCCAGTGACAATAAAGCATCGCATATTTAAACCACAGCATGAAATGCAATTAATGTGGACAGTACTATACTTCGGCTGCCGTTTTAGAAATACCACATAAATTATAATGAAGAATTCCCATTGTTACTGCAAATCTTTACCTTATCGCCATAAAAAAGTTTCAGAACTCAGCGTAGAATGTCCAAACAATTCTACTACTACTGTACTACTAATAAATATAATAATAATAATAATAATAATAATAATAATAATAATAATAATAATAATAATAATAATAATAATAATAATAATAATAATAATAATAATATCTATGATTGTTTCAGAACACAAAACATCTGAGGTCATTAGCGCCCGATTGATTATATATATTTTTAATGGTGTTTAACGCACTATTGAGATGATGGGCACTGATGATACATGGAATGAAATTATTAACTGGGAAAGGATTTTTATAGGAAGAAAGCGCTCAAGGCCTAAGTTTAGGGTACCTCCCCGGATTTTGTTATTTATGACTGAGGATAATATGAAAAATTTTCCGTCAGGAAGGATGGTCCTAATGGGAATCGAGCCTCAAGCCCGCACTCACGAGTCCACATTTTAACGACCTCAGCAAGCCGTGGCAGTAAATGACAAATGGTGATAATCATGAAAGTGAACTCCGAACCAATGAGTGTCTGGTTAAAAGCAAACGAATGACTTTGCTACTTCTGCAGAAATGATGTCAGTTTGAATAAACAAATAAAAAGCCAATAATCAACTTTGAGTTTCAAATTGAAACTTTAAAGAAAACTTCATATTCATTGAACATTTACGGTTATCCCATGTTCACTACAGTTGCAAATGATACCAGCAACTTAAACTTAAGGACTATATATTACTGCCTCTGCTGTGAAGTATCTTGTACGCGATCAATTTGCAGCACTGCAATTAAGCCCCCGCATAGAAGCAACCTTTTTTCTATTCCCTTGTATTACACTTCTGCCTTCAGGGGTAGTTTCGTAATTGGAAAGAAGAGAGAGCTTCCAGCAATTAGATTACAGTCCTAAAGACCATAGAATGCAAAGATGAGCCTCTGCTACGTAATAGGGCATTACTACCACGTGACTAATATTCGTAGTATAGTTTGCTTATTTTGTTGCATTGTTTTGTATATTTCACGGTATTTTTGATGAAGGAGAGGCTTAACCATAGTATACATAAAATGGCATATTTGTCATTTTCAACTTTAATTATCATTTTATACTTTAATTATCAGCGAATATCCATTTTCAAATTGCTTGCTCACTTGTAATTTTCATGCATTATTTTGCCTTATAGTTCTATTACTATGCTTTCGGCGTGCTCTTCTTTTAAACTCATGACTGAAATAAGCATTATAGATAAGGATTTTTAGATAGGCTTTTCAAAATTCTAGGATGTGCGCTACAGACTGTGGGATTGTCTGTATAATAGTAGCTTTATTAATATCCGCAAAAGTCTTCGGAAGAGCACTTTGAGAGTTATACTTAAAAAACTGCTTTGAAAATCTGATCAGCACGATTGCAACATTTTAGAGGATGTCATTGTCTTCTCACAAGTGAACGAAAAGGAAAATATGTCAATCCAAAGTGCTAAGGCCATAAATATAATGCATGTTTGGAAAAAAAATCCATCAAACCTCAAGTGTGGATCATATTGTGACGATCTGAGCAATTAAGGGTTGATAATAATATTGAATTATATATTTGTCATTATTTCAAATTATAAGTAAAGTTTTAGAGAACGTATTGCTACGAGGATATTACACAATTTCGGGGAAGTTGTTTCAAGCCTTTGTGCACCATAGTTTTGCAGCTTAGCCTCCGGTTAAGCCCAAACTTTCCTATTGGGCTCCTATTATTGACGACATGCAACGTCCCCTTTGGTTAACCTACTTCCGTTAGAAAATCATGTAGAACTTTCTAGAAGTTTTGTGACGTAAATTAGTACATTCTTTTGGAATATTTCTAGAAATAACCAGAAATTGAGAGGATATAAAACATTAGGTTTGGCTCAGCGTAAATTGTCAGATATTTGGGTTATCAGGGTGAGCTCTTGCCGGTCGGGGACCGAACCGGACGTTAGTAACAGTAGGCCCTCTGCTTAGTTCTGCACATGGACCCAAGTTTCAGACTCAATGCAAAAAGTTTTTGGATTTCTTTACTTTAATTAAAAAACTGTAATATGAATGGTTTAAATGGATTTATTGCTCTGACCTCTGAAGCTCCCGTCACTTTCTCATATCCGACTAGTATCTTCACATTATTGATGAAGACACCGGCCTCTATAAAATAATTTTAAAGTTCGATCCCGCATCTCTGCTCGCCGCTCCACTACCAATTTACATTATTGTGGAGGCGCCAACTTTGGAGTTATCACTCGAGGTTGTATAGACTTTTTGGTTTCTACTCCGCCTACTCGTTTGCCATGCGTTACAGTGTTCTCACTTTGACTTTAATGACTTGTGCTCTTTGTGTCGCATATTATTTTATCTCTTATTATGGGTAACTAAGGCTCTTCCGCGTAATTATTGTTCGCAATGTCAGTCAGTCTATAAAAGTTCTTTCAAATTATGCTAACGATAGCCCCACTTCTAAGGAAATGAACCAACTGCACAGGTAGCATGTAAAACTACAACAATTTATTTAACAGAAAATAGCAATTACTTGGAGGACTATCAGGATATTTCAGCATAGCTAGAAAACATCACAGGATCCATGTCCGAAATCCGTTTGAGATCGGGACGCTGTGTGAATAGATGTACGGATACAACATGTTTGATAGAGCATTGTCGTAGTAGGAGTCTTACGCCGTTCTCTTTATACTGTTGTTTGTGAGGCAGAATTTTCGCACAAAGAGGAAATCAAGAACCCAGTACCTAACCCATTTAATAACGCAGCAGTCATGGCCAACCCCCATGAATGTTTTGAGGGTAAACCCATCCAAGATATTCCAGTGTTTTACACTTTTGGTACTATGGTAGCAGCCAATGGCTGCATGGATGATCAGAAAAATCAGTATTTCCCCTGCTATTTAAAGCGTTCAGCAGCAACATGGTATCACACTTTTGTCCCTATAAATCAAGTATACTTTGGGTCATCTTAAGAAAGGTTTGAAAAAAAACTTTTGTGACACTCGCCGAAGATACGTGTTAGAGTTCAAACTTCGACAGCGCGTGAGGAGATTACTGAACCAACAGAAAAATAAGTATATGAAATGTTAGCTCTCTGTGATCAGGTAAATCCGAACATGACGGAACAAATACGACATAGCTTACAAGGGATTTAACCGTAAATTCTGAAACAACTTCTACCGGCAGACCCACGCACAGTTAAGAACTTAATTTATTATACTCGTAGAATTGAAAATGCAAGACATTTAGTCGGTCAAAGGGTACACAATCTAGCTTTAACTCATTCTCCAATGTTGGCCATTAATAATTTGGATGTCACAAACCAAATACGCGATCTTGTAGAAGATATGCGAGATATCAGAGAACAAATGCGAAAATTGCGGTTGGGAAAAGCGACACTTAGAGGTATTTCACGGGCGCCGCAAAGAGAGACAGCTTTTAGATGCAGGGGAGTATGGCGTGAACGCGTGCCAGGATAAGGACGCGCTAGATCTGATAGAACAGAAGATGGACACTCCATATGCTTTACCTGTCGCCGACCAGGGCATATATTGCTCAACTGCATGCGAAACCAGAAAACGTGGTAGGCAAGTCCCGGCAACACAGGAAGTGATTTCCCAGTGCACAATCGAGAATCATATTGCTAAACTATCACGATGAAACCAACTTATTCTTTAACGCTTCGGGGTGCTGTTGGAGATATTAAAATTGATGTACTGGATACAGGAAGCGCAGTCAATATTGTTAATGATCGTTCAGTAGTTGTCCTCAGATTGCTTCTGACTAGTTCATTCTTATTGAAAACTGATGATACATTATTAAATTTGGCCTATCCTACTTCTTTGCAATTTCAATTAAGAGAAACTCTCAGTTTACAGAAGATTTGTTAGTAGATAGTAATTTTCCTACAGCAGCTTGCTAGCAGTGGATTTCCTATAACGTTAACACCCAATTCTTAACTTCCTTGCTTGGACAGTTACGTTACAAATTTCCAATAATTTACAAGTATCACTCGCATGCAATGAGCAAGCACATTGTCCTTTAGCCCAGATCGCAATTGAAACGGACGACTCAAACAAAGTATGCAAGACGACATTCCTTGAAGACACACGACTACACCTCTTTTCCACGTAATAGATTGATGTCCAGCGCGCAGGTAAATATACCATTAATATTATGTTGAAATCATTTCACAATGTAAAATAAAAATTCTTCAAATAGTCCATTAATGTGTGAAGGACAGTCAGAATTAAGAATTCATGTCAATAACAATTCATCATTGCTGCACACTATTTTTGCAGGAAATTCATAGGTTACATTTATGACATAGCATTAACTCAAGTCAATAACAAATATTCACATTATGTTTAAGATATTCAAATAAATCATTTTAAAATTCATCTTAATGTAAAGCCTACAAATTTTCAGAGGACTTCTTTGCAAACATATCTAGGTAAATATCTGCTTATTTTCGATGTTAAACTGCAAGATTTTGGTACAAAACTAACGTTGATGAATTCAAAATCAAAGTTAACAACTCTACATCAACAAAGCAAAGACCTTATCGAGTCTATGATCATCGAAGACAAAGCAATAACTAACAGGTTAGGGAAATTAAGGGAGCAGTCATAGCACGTGATTCCTGCTGTTCATGGAGGTCACCTGTAGTATTAGTAAAGAAAAACAGTGGCGAAATAAGATTCTGTGTAGATAATTGCAAGTTAAATATTATTAACAGCAATTTCCTCCTTCCCATTGTCTCTGATGGATGAATTTCTTAAGTATATGGGTAACTCTAAATGGTACTGTACTTTAGATCTTTTAAGTGCCTATTTTCAAGTGCCAATAGCAGAAGATAGCAAACATTATACTGCATTTGTGACGCCAGAAAGCCAATATGAATCCGAACCTTTGTCTTTCGGCCTCGCTGACGCCCCCGATTTTATTTTTTTTATTTTTTTAGTTCTTGAGCTGATCAAATTAGGAGATTTAAAATGTAAGAGAGCACAATTTATCTATATATTATTCTTGTGTTCGCCGTCAGTTTTGAACAGTTGTTTTTGAAGAAGTGCATCACAACTTGAAATAACAAATTTTCAAAATGAAACCAAAGAAATTCTTCACATTGACAAAATTTAAGTTGTTTCCAAGTTTCTTAGCAGGGAATCACACCCGATAACCATAAAATGAAAGCAATCACGGAGTTGCCCACCTCTAAGTCAGTGCGAGATGTACAGAAAATATTAAATTTATTCGGTTTCTATAGGTTCGCAACTTCTTTACCATTACACACCCTTTGCATGCACTTACAGTCTTACATAGTGATGTCGGTGGAATCGGAATAGGGTGTTATCTGCTCCAAGAATTCTACAATGATTTACACCCGACAGCTTTCAGTAGTGGCGTTTTAACGAAATATGAGAAAAATTACAGCGTATCAAAATTAGTTCTTTGGGCATAGTGTATGGCCTCACGCATTTTAGGCCTTATACACGGTTACCCTGTCCAAATTGCATTTGATCATTCACTTTGTTTACTACGAAATTTAAAATACTTTACTAGTCGCCTGGCCAGATGGACATTGAAATTGCAAGAATACGATTATACCATTATATACAAATCAGGAAAAAAGCATTCGGTTGCACATGCATTATCAAGATTTCCAGTAGAAAATTTGAACCCCGAGGGACTCAGTCAGACAAAAGGACTTTTGACTTGCTTATTAACCGCAAGACAAGTAGCGGATGAACAAAGAAAACAGGTACTAAATTAATACCCATTATTTCCGCTTTCCAATAACCATTATCGGTACCAAAAGTCTAGATTCAGGCTGCTAATTACCTTTTGAAATTCGGAGTACTTTATCGGGAGAATGCAGGGTCCTCCATTTTTTTGTAATTCCTAATTGGCTAAAAATAAAATCTTACATGATTGCCTTATCGATCCATTATTTGGATACATAGGGATCAATAAAACATTTCATAAAATACATTTGCGGTATTATTGGTTCGGCATTCCTAAGCATATAGAATGATATGTGAAATCCTACTCTAGTTGCCATAGTTGGGACATAGATATGTTGAACCAAGTAAATCTGCAGAAATGTTTATATTTATAGCCACAGAGTACGCCAAAAGGTATTTAGAGGCACAAACATTGCCCAGAGTCTCAATTGAGCAAGGAGCACCCTTTGTTTTGGACCTTATAATTTGTAAGAATGGTGCTCCTGGTGGATCGTGGTCCATTATTTTCAAGTAAAGTAAATCAGCATTTGTTAAAATAATGGGTAAAACCTGGCCTCACAGAGAGCGTCAATCAGACAATTGTTAACATGCTTAGCCGCTATTGCTCCTGCAGACAAAATGACTGGGATGCAGTTTTACTGCATATGGTTTTTGCTTACAACTTCTAAGCAAGAATCTACAAATGACAGACCTTTATTTTTTGTTCATGGTAGGCAGCCCTATACTACCTGAAGAGGTAATGTTGAAAAATTCCTCGGAAAATCTGTTTGCAAAGAAAACACAACAACAGATCTTACTGGCATGACAGTTGGCAAATGAAAATATTACAAGACATCAAGTTAAACATAAGCGTTTATTTGGCCAAAAACGGTGGCCTCTCAAGTTTGCCTCCGATTAGCTTGAAAAAGTGTTTATCCCTGTGCCCAAAAAAGAAAAAACACTAAACGATTGCACCAATTTGGAATTTATGGTCGTAAATCAGCTTTCTCCGATAAGCTATCTTATAAAGTCGAACACAGGACACCACTCAAAGGAGCAAGTAGTTCACATTTCCGGGTTATATTCGTTCCATATACCTTGTAGTTGATCATTTTCTTTTTTTTATGTATAAAAGGAAGTCGTTCTTTTGGTTTAAATAATAGTAATAACTTTATTCAGGAGAGAAAAAGAAAGCCAAAAAGGGAACATGTGACGCTCATCATCTATCCTTCATGAATTTAGCACTTGCTTGTTTCATCAAACTTTATCAATATTTTATATCATATTAAGTAATAGTGTTGTGATAATGAGTTCTATTCTCCTATGTTCCACCAAAAAACAGGCAGAAAGCAAAAAATGAAACCAAAGTATAGATAATTGGATGGAAGCATTTGTTATTATAGGCCGACAGTTTTTTTATTCCTTTGTAGCTATAGCTAAAAGATTAATTAAATTATACTTACAGATCACCCGCCTGAGACGGACCACTGTCATCATACCCCCGCTGCTAAACACAAATTCCAAACGCATCTAGTTGACATCGCCCATCCCGAGTCGTCACAGTATACCTACACAAAGCATCGTTGCTAACTTGGGACCTCTCAATTAGATGTTCATACATTTGTATTAATGCAAGTACTGCGCGCGAAAGATACTGACAGCGAAGTATTATGGCGTAATTATGAAATAGGCGCTTTTCGCTTTTCTTTGTCTGTTCATTTAATGTCTCGCTAGATAATGTTTTTCTGCAACTTTCTCGGCATTGTTTGGTAGGTTTCAGTATTCATCTACTGCTCACACGTTTGTTGCCTGCTGCATGTTCCTCGATTGACACTACTATTTTCCCCCCATATTAGCACTCTGGTTATCCTACTTGTTCATCATTAGAACAATCTTATTACGCCGCAATATATACACAATTCAATTGGCATACATTGCATATGGCTTTATATGGTATAACGCTTGCAATGGCACTTATTTTAATCCTTTATGGCTTATATATTGCTAAAGCGTTTCGTTTTCATTCCCATTCGTGGATTAGTATTCTTTCTTTTTCCTTTTCGTTTATAAAACACTCCAACCTCCCACCTTTGCTCTCGGTTTTGGTGGTGTAGTGGTTACCATACTTGCCTCCTAAACCCAAGATTGCGGGTTCGATCCCGGCCAGGAGCGATGGATTTTTTCGGGCGTAAAAATCTTAAGTATGACTTAGGAAGGGAAGTAAAGCCGTGGGTTCCGTGTCGTACATTTACGGCACGAAAAAGAACCTCAAGCCTGAAAGAGAGGCCTATGAGCAAAATTTGTCGGCCGTTTCACGCCCTGAGTTGAATGGGACGCTAATGACCTGAGCTGTTAAAAAGCGTCCATAAATAAATTATTAAAATAAACCCTATGCTCTGTCCCCAACAATAGTTCAAATGCGCCTGATGACTCAGGATTCTCATGTAGCTTCATTCTCTCCTACCCATGAATGTGCACTGTTATTCCCAAAGGCCCTTCTGTACATTCTTTCCAGTCCCGGAACCTGCCTCTTCCGTTTGAACAACTTCAGGCCACCTCTGTTTCTGAAGGCTATTGTTATACGCCTACTGCTACAACAGTACTCAAATCACTGCTCTCTTTTTGGTTGCACAGTACTCAAATCACTGCTCTCTTTTTGGTTGCATTCGGTATACATGGGCGGTCGCAATTAATCTGGATGCACAACGCTGATAGTCTGCTGGCTGCCGGTTTCCTGATCTCAGTCTCCTCAATTGTTTATAAACATGGCGGCAGGCTTCACAAGGAACCTACTGTAGCATCTCCTGATGTCCAGATGGATTGCAGTGCATCCACATCTATGTGATATCAATTGTCAACATGTCTACGGGATTGCATGGAGCTATATCATCACTGGTACGCCGCGCAACCCATTTGCGTTATGGCGCACAGTCGCACGCGTCACATGATGCTATTCTACGTTACTTGCTGTTCGTCATTACCTTCGGCAGACCATCGGACAAATGAACTTGGTTGCTCTCACGAAGTGACTGTATGTTGTTATTGTGAGAGTGAGTGACCTTCACTAGGGCGATAATCTTATGATATAGGAGACTACTTCTGGGTGCACGCAACTTTAACAGCTAGCTGTGCCCAACCTACACGATATAATGAACGCCGCGTATGTGTCCCACTCCCCAGTCACTCTCATTTTGCTTTTTCCCTCCCCTCACCCTTGTTTCTTCTTCCTCTACTCTTTCGCTTTTGCTCTTCTTTTCCTCATGTCCTATTCCTGGGTTTTCTTCTCAGCGAATCCTTATGACATTTAATTATTTTATTGTTTACCATCTTTATTAATCAACCATGTTATCTTCATTATTATTGTCATTATTATAATTATTAGTTTTGTTTTAGTGTGTTGTTCAATTTGGCGTGCATGTCTATAGCTTTCATTTTATTATCTATGATCTACAAATGGGACATTCCATTTTAGGTATGTTGCCGTACTGAGTATATAATTATCATTTGCATATGCCTTTATTGTTGTTATTACTACTACTACTACTACTACTACTACTACTACTACTACTACTACTACTACTACTACTACTATTGTTGTTATTATTGCTCGAGTTGGATTCCGTGTATTCATTTGAACTTTGCGATGTATGTGCTGTAATTGTGCCTTCCGCATTTCATTGCAATTAATTCCAGGTATTCACTGTGTGTTATTAACTTTTGTGCGTTTCATTAGCTTTGTATACCATTTGTTATTGTATTTTGTCTCCTTGCATCTCCCTATGTTCTTCTTTGTGTTTTGTTGGTTAGGGCAGCAACTTTGTATACCGGCGGGAGATGTGCCGAGCTAAGTAAGTGAGGGTTTGCAATATTGTATAATTTTGATTATTTTAAATTATAAATAAAATTTTAAATAATTTTATTACGACGATATTTCATAATTTAGGGAAATTTGTACCAAGTCTTTATGAACAACAGTTTTGTACCCTAGCATTCGGTTAAGCCCGCACTTTCTAATTGGACTACTATTATTATGTCATGTAATATCCCCTTTGGTCAACTTACATCCGTTAGAAATCCTGTAGAACCTTCTAGAAGCTTTTGTGACGATAATTATCACATTCTTTTGGAATGTTCCGAGAATTAACCCGAAAATGACAGGATATAAAACATTAGGGGTGCTGCTTATTTTATATTAAATATAGCCTGTAGCTGTTCTAATATGCAAAGATGCGCGCGAAATACTTATGCTTTCAAACAATTCCATGAATGAAAGCCACAAATATTTAAATCGGGCTCAAGGGACAGAAACCAACTTGAGCCGTATATGTGGTTGCAGAGTCCCATTAGAAACAGCCCTACAATTTTCCCTCTTCTATCAACTGCTGAATATAGGGCATTTAAATTAGTTTATGATTCCGATCCGCGTAACAACATTACCGGCCAATGCAGTAGCCTTTTACCAGGAATATATGTCATATATACGGCAGTCACATATTTCATTATCCATGACCGTATATATAGAATATGTGTGTGTATGGGTGCGTATATGCGCACAATAAATATCATTTCGTAACATCAAGTAATGTACAGATTAAAACCTATACATATATAATCGTTTCATCTTAAAGTACCGAAGAAGATAGCATTTCTGTGATTTTCTGAAAATCCTTTTGTTAATCCTACAGAAAATGTGTCATAACTTCCAACATAACGTAAATTATGCATCGCCTTTTCATATAAAGTAAATAAGTAAGTAAAGTACTCCCCCCACATACACACACACACACATATATGAAAAGTAGTTCTTCTCTGCCAAATATCATATTTTAGCCTCTCCCCGGGTATAGACGTGTATAGACGTCTGGAGTAAACTGCATCCGAGCATGTGTACACATCCGGCAAGCGTTACATATCAAATGCTTTTCAACCCGTAATTATTTTAATATGCCTTTAAATAATAAACGAAATAAATTCTATAAAATAGTTCAACCTTGTCTTTAAAAGTTGCGTTTAATTTTTTTTTTTTCAGTAGTATTTTATGCTCCTTTTTACTGCTGAGGCACCACAGGCGATGGACACTGATGATACATGAGATGAAATGATAAATTGGTAAAGGATATTTTTAAGGAAGTAAGCGTTCCAGGCCCAATTTTAGGGTACCTCCCAGGCATTTGGCATTTATGAGGACTGAGGAAAAAAACCCCAGTCAGGAAGGACGGTCCTGGCGGAATTCGAACCCCAGACCCCGCTCACGAGTCCGCGCCTTAACGATCTCGGCCACCCGTGGCGGTATGTTTTAAGTGATACACCTCGAAGCATGGGTAGTGACATAAGATCACATCCTTGCATTCACCATAAATCTTGATGGTTTCCTTGAGTGTGTCCCTTTTGCAGCACACTGCACATTTCCGAAATGGACTCAACTTTTCTCAGTAGATGGTATCCTTTTGGGAAAATATTTTTCACTCAATCTAAGGTAGCAGATGTTTTAGAATTTCTACCCCCTTTATTTACAGGTCTGTGAATTTGGCAGCTGGCAGTTCCGTTGTGAGCATTTAATAAGTGAGAATACATATATTTGATTTTTTTTTGTGTGTTCAGAGCTCTTTAAATTATCAATAAATTGTAAATGTGGTATGGAATATGTGAAAAAATAGTTATACCATTTTATAGTTTTTCGTAGAGAGGTGTTAGCCTGCAATACCTGATTCACTAAATCAACACCACCCATATACATATTGTATTTATTACGTTTGAAAATTGTTATTATAGTTTTGGCTTTATCTTTTCTGTATCGTGCATCAAAATTTTGGAACTGCAATTAGATAAAACATACTTCTATTATGCCAGGCTATATAGGTTAAAGGTGAAAGCTTACGCACCTGCACCTCCCGTCTCTTTACAGCCTGTACTTTGGCAATCCAACACTTTTTGAATGTATTTGCCTTATGAGGTCAAATCTTCGTGCACTTTATGCTTATATATATGTTTAAATAATTATAAGAACTACTAATGAATGAATGATTTAATTATGGACGCTCTTTAACAGCTCAGGTCATTAGCGTCCCATTCAACTCAGGGCGTGAAACGGCCGACAAATTTTGCTCAGAGGCCTCTCTTTCAGGCTTGAGGTTCTTTTTCGTGCCGTAAATGTACGACACAGGACCCACAGCTTTACTTCCCTTCCGAAGGAAGTCATACTTAGGATTTTTACGCCCCGAAAAAATCCTCGATCCTGGTCGGGTTCGAACCCGCGATTTGGGTTTAGGAGGCAAGTATGGTAACCACTAAACCACCAGAACCGACAAGAGCTACTAAATCTACTGTAAAAAACTTGATAAAAATTGTTTGACTGTCACTTTTGAGTTCAATATGAGGTTGTACATCACGGATTATACTCCGAAAAATGTGTCTTTTTGTGCCGCAATGGTTTTCGGAAACCTTAACCCTGTTTAAATAATTAAAAACACGATTCCAACTGGGAATAACAATGTTGGAATTCCTTGTCAAGTGAACCTTGTCTCATTATTATTTAGCTAAAAAGAAAGTTTCCCCATTAAGCAAAACTTAGGAGACAAATGAGCCTATAATATTTAGGATGCTGAGGATCTGTATAGACCTTTCCTTAATTTTATTACATTTGTCCCTTTTCTTATGTTTGGTACTTTGCTTTGTCTAAAGTACTCATTGATTAATGAGGGCAAAAATGGGAGCACCCTTCCACACAGGGCATGCAGAATCTGCACAGAGATTTCATTAGGCCCAGTAGCCTTCCTCAATCTCAATTCATAAATGGCTGATGCCATCTCTTCTCAGAGGAGGAAAGGACCTGTGTTTAGGACAGGAGATTCTGCTTCTCTTCGAATTGCCTGGTGATTTTAATTTTCGTTGTACCTAACCTCTTTGTTAGAAACATATCTACCAAATACTCGACAGTCTCTGTCTGGGACGCTGTATTCGATCCGCCATCTCTAAGTCGGTCCTGGTGAAGCAGTGGTCACCATACTTGCCACCATCTCTAACTAGGATGGCCATGGTCGACTAGTCGGCTTTTTCTGCGACTATTCTATACGGGAAACCGCATGCATTTCTATTCAATCTTCTATGAATTTATTCCAACTTGTCCTCTTGGTCCTGTTTGAGACTCTTGTATGCCAGCTTCCTTCATCTATAAATAATTTTTGGTATAGATGCCCACATTGCCGAAACTATCGCGACAGTGCGATCTTTTGCTGCCTGATTTACGTTGCTACCTGTAACTATATTATTAGATGTGATTCTGTAGACTTTTCCCATTTTCTGTTCTGTAATTGTACTTGGAGAATCCCTGTATCTCTCAAAAATCTTCCCAGTCTAAATTAAATATTCAAGTTATGATCGCTGTCAATCTGTTCCTGAGAGATGTTTCAGCCATTGATGAGGTTTTCTGCGTGGGAATTGTTCACCATAACATCAATATTTCATTCCATTCCACTCGTTCAATGTACGTAGGTGGGTTCTCCTGTATATATATGCTGGTTTGAGCTGCAACTCTATTAGAAAAACCTCTGTGCAGTTTCCCCGACCGTCCACAATTCCACAATGCCACAGATGCGACTTCGAATCAGCAACACAATATACTGTTGTGCTGCCAGTATACCTCCTCTCTATGTTTCTGATTCTATATAATCCATCTATTATTACTTGGTGAAAAGTGTAGGTTTGAAGGTACTAATGTACTGCCGGTGGTTAATAACTCATTGCAAACCAGTGCGAGTCAGTAAATTTTGTAATGTCATTTACTAATTCTCTTATTCAATATCACTGTGGTAGCCATTGGGCGCCTACTAACACACGGAAGGAAGCAGGCGTGTATAATTTTCTACTAATATAATAAGGTCCTGCAAGCACGATATATCTAGCCTCTATTTCTCCTACAGTCGCCGGATTTCCTGCATTTCTGACCTGCCTCTCGTCACATTTATTTGGCCTACCTTTAAGATGGAATGTATGCGGTTTTTAGGTGCGGGTAACATTGATATCACGGCAGGCCTTCGTCAAACACACTTCATGGCTTCACAAGAAGTCTAGATCAAATGATTCCTCGCATCTATTAAAAGTTAATTTCAATAAATCCAGCAATTGTCCGAGATGTGAGAGTAGTGCTAATGACTTGAATTGTAACCTATCTATAGCTTCAGGACTAGGTTGAAGCTTTTTAACTACATGTCTAAAGCTATCATCAGAGTGCTAAGATCTTTTAATCTAGACCATTTATGGTTGATTTCGGTAACTGTATATATTAGAGGGTCAAGATTGGGTTTATTTATACCCTTATTTGATTCTTGTATAGGGGTCTCATCTTATTTTACGTGAGTTAGTTCTGTCGTCATAACTTTGCTTGAATTCTGATGATATCTAGTTCTGAGATTAAACCACTTTCTTACAGACTTGTTGAACAAATGTGCTTCAACAATTTCATTAGGTTGTATGGAGGAGTCAGATGTAAGTGTACCGAGGCTGGTGCTCTCAAGTTTTGAGAGATACTCCAATGCCCTTTTAGCATCACGTCTTTTCCTGGAGGGGGATTATGCCTTCCCACACAGTGTACGAAAATGTTGAGGCCGGCCACCCTCATTTGACACACAACTTCTTCTTTCGGCAAATTGTGGTTATCCTTAAGATCAAAAGGGACATTCGATACTTCACTTGAAGATTTAGTGTCTATAGTCCTGTGGTTCAAATAGTATTCCCTTACACCAGTAAATTTCATTTTCATTTTGCTTTATATTCCCTAGTTTAAAATTTCAACTACATAGCTCCTCAGAGGGTATCAGCTCGCATATCTACATTAATCCACCATCAGTGGCACTTCTGTGGCTTCTCTCGAACACTTACAATACGAATACCAGCCAAATACATGTAAATCTACTAATAATTTTCACAGTAACAAAACTGAAGTTGTCCTGTATACAATAAAATTGTTTTTCTCTACCTCTCGACTTCTTGAAAGTTGGTGCTCTGGCAGTGGTGCTACTTTCTTCAGTGGCATTGCTCCTGCTCAATTCCTGTCCGCTCGGTCTGTGACAAGTCTGTGCCAGGTTCAGACCTCAGTAGTGTTGTCGTGTAGCAGCCAGTGTCGATGCACAGCGTCGTAGGGATCTTCCTTTGGCTCGACTTCTGACCTCCAATAGGGTTGTATGGCCTCGGACGTTTCCCGTTACTCAGCAGCGTCAAGGTCCCAACGTTGGCCGCGCCGGTGTGTATTATGGTATGGGAGGCGACTTAGGAATAACGTCTCGTAATGAGTTAGTTTATAGTCTCATACTTAAGTAATTAGATGAACTCACATCTCATGGCCGATCACTGGCAATGTGAACTTGGCAAACACGTAAATTTGGTTGCATTCACCCAAATGGTGCCTAATATGAAGAAAGTGCTACTTCCAAAGAATTTAATTCACTACATAGGTGCTATATATAGCTCGCGCGTTGATTGAATGTCGAGCCTCTTTGATGCCGGATCGTGTACCTCGTACGATTTTCCTCTAACTGCCCGGGCGACGAAGCAGCCCATCTTGGCCCGGAGAATATTGAGACAGCCCCCTTTGAGGCAGAAGCTATTTCTTATATACTCTGTGAGAACTGATGCTAAAACAAGAAAAGCCACCAGATGTTTTCGCGCAAATTCTATCTTCACTATACTCGTAGACTGATGCTTACATCATTCATGATTCTTTCTATTCGCTAAACAGTTTTTGTAGAGTAAACGCTCCGCCATTTGACAATAAGTTCATTTTAATAATACTTTACACGTTAATGTCAATGAACTATGTACCGCACACCTGTCACTTCCCAAGCAACTAACCCTTTGTACGCGGCATTCCTGAAGGAATTAATTTCTATTGTGTGACTTTTGCCAATACTTACTGTGTTCTGAGAAAGACGTAAATTTTTCCTTACTTTGCTGCAATATTACATTTTATTACTAAAATTACACCTTACAGACTTTATGCTTAGTCTTAAACACATCAAATCTTAATTCTACATACATAAATATATGTACATAAATACAGAAAGCACAACATGCTCATAAGAAATCGCAGAATCGTTGATTTAAATTACAAATATTTATTATCTCAATTACTCTGTAATTAATGGGGGGCCAGCTTCAGGGTTTTGTGTACTGGACAGTGGATCCCATAAAGAAATACTATTCTGACTTGTAGAGGGATCTACGATAGCTTTGGATTCTGTGTAGCTCTTCTTACTTTAGTTTAGAGAATCCAGCATCATCTCTGCTTGTTAGTATATATTTATATGTTTCAATGTACTTTTTTGGATTCCGGGATATTGCTCTGATTGATAAAGAATTGGCTTTCCACGGGGCTTAGTAGGCTCTTCTATTTTTAATTTAGCTTTTAGAAAATGTTCTATAGGAGAGTTGCCAAGTGCATTACATCGCTTGATGTTTATTCACAACTGGACTAATATAAGAAATAAACTCTATGAGACTAAGCAGGTGGTCACTACTTAACAATTACTTCCCATACATCTCGAAAGGAAGCTACTATAGCCAATCGTTTCATTACTGGGCACTGTTGGCTCCGTCACATTTATTTGTCAAATTGCGATCAGCCACCATATTGCTAATATTGCAAGTACGGGACTCATTGATAGCATGTTATGTTGTATTGCCTCGCTATGGTTAGCTTTGAAGAGCTTGTGGTTTTCTCTAAGTTGCTGTCAAGGTCAGACAGAAGGCAACCTGCCTAATGCTGCCAAATTGCTAGGGATGTTGTTCGTTTAAATACTTGCATTTGAAAAGGTATTATTAAACACAGAAATTACTATTTCAATTGCAAGGATTTTGATTGAATTCTCTTGATAATTGCTTCGTGTAATATTTTAGTTCTCTTTCATTTTATAATCTGTTGCTATCTAGATTATTAGCACACACCGACAACGATGACAATGACTAGTATTGTTTAAATGCAAAAATACTTATGATAATAATATCAATGTAAAACCAATTACGGAATTATGCACAGAAATAGAAGAAATGAACTAACAGCAAAATATATTTAACTTACATCAAATGTCCTGGATATGTAAAAATTTAAGAAATATTCTTTTTCTATTGTAAGGTAAATAAACAGAAAAGCATTCATAAAAACAGCAAAATTAGAAAGTATCGTCTAAGACAAGTGTTCTTAAAGTTCGCGGCCTGACTCAAAGGGTCGTGAAGATGGCCAAATTACTACAATTGTTATAACTATCATACATTAGATGCAGCGCTGAAAATTTTCAGAGGCGTAATTGTAGTCACCTATTTGTGAAGATTGTGTAAACAAAATAGTGTTAGCATTTTCTGCAAAATGGATAAAACTGAGTTACTACATGTGACAAAATACTTCGTTTTGAAGCGTTTAACTCCAACATAAATACAAAAATGTTCTTCCCCTTCGGTTTCTACGATTAAAAGTGGGCTGCTTAATTTAAGTATAGCCGTAAATACATTTAAGGTGATGAGCGCTCAGGGGTTCCCAAAATTGCTACAACTGATGATATTATGATAAATATTCACAATGTCATACTTAATAATTCCCAATTGAACGTGTAAGAGTTGCCTGGCAATACAAAGACCTCGATAGGCCGCGGCTACTATATTTTACATGAAGTTTTTAGTATGAGAAAGATTTACACTCGATGGGTGCGGGGTTTGTTAACAATGAACCAAAAATGCATTGCAATGAATATTTTGCAAGTATGTTTAAACTAGTTTAAACGCAATTCAAGTGAGTTTTTCGAAGTTTCATAACAGTAGATGAAACATGGATTCGCCACTACTCACCAATAATGGATCATTTCAAAAAGTGGATGACAACAGGTTAAAGTGTTCCAAAGAAGGAATATCGGTTCCATCTGCAGAAAAAGTCATGATTACAGTTTTCGGGGATTCTCATCGAGTAGTGCTCGTAGACTACCTCCTGAAGGGCAAACACCGGAGAGTATTTCGCGTGAATATTGAATCAAGTGAAGGATGGTACACAGGATAAACGTTCTCACCTTACAAAAAATTTCTTTTTCAACACGATAATGCTCCTTTACACATGTATGAGATTGTTGCTGCAAAACTACACGAACTTCGCTTTCAAATGCTTCCACATCCCCATATTCGCCGGATTTCGCTCCCAGCGAGTACTTTTTGTTCCCACACCTGAATGACTGGGTGGACGAAGGATTACATCAAATCATGTGTATGAAGCTGAGACTGTCGCATATTTTTCACATTTTGACAAATGTTGTTCTGCTAATGCTAACAAATAGTTTTTAGAATAAATTTATTCGTTTACAAGGGGACTATATTGAAAACAAAAACATTTCTCTTAAACGCTGTGTTTCCTTGATGTGGCTGAGACAACCCTTAGAACGCCTAATATAGCTTTTGACCTTAAAACTTTTAAAAAATACGGTGACTAATCCAAATATTTTTAACTTGAAAATATATGGATTTCCCAGCTCGCTATTTTTGAACTTGCACTTTTGTATATTTCACCCATATTATCTGTTAAGTCCTCTTTTGTGATATACAAAATTATATCAAACTCATATTTTAACTACTTTAATCACATTAATTGATATTGAATCTTTTACCTTGGTAGGTTTCTTCATTTCGGAATGTGTGTAACATTTCCTTACCTCAGTACCTTTTAATTTAGATGTAATTATATTCATATGATGGGCAAATATGAAATAAGTTATTTCTGTTCTCTTAAATATGTTTATGTTAGGATGTTCTTAATTAAAAGAAAGAAAATAAAGATATTTACTGATAGTGAACAACGGGTAATATATTGGTTTGCACCAACCAGAAGTGAAAAACGTTTAATTCGATGCAATTTGAACAACAATATCCATATAAGGTGGTCGTAAAGCATCAAAGATTTCCATAAAATATGCAGAGATAGATTGTAAGTTCAATTAGTTGGAAGAGGTTGGTCGGAAAAAAGAAGCTGTTTGATTTTGCTTGGGGCAAATTTGTTAAAAGAACTCACGGATTATATCCCAGTGACTATGTACCATTACCCATCTCTTGTGTATATATGTTTGGAGGGGAAATAGTACAGACAGTAAAGCATAACGGATAAGGATGAAAAATTGTGAGATTTTGTAGAATAACTGGATACACTTGCACAAGCTCTGCTGCAGTTAGTATCTAAAGAATAATGTAGTAGAAACTTTGACATTCGTAGAAAAATCCGAATATTGGAATGAGTTACAAATCAATTTTTTTGGTGACGAACCTGTCTCCACTCGTGTACATAACAGTGAACTTCTGCATTCATTTCCGTGTCCAGATTTATCCTAGTTCTGGTACAGCAGAGCGGATATTAAGTGTCAAAATTGTAAATATGGTTTTACATTTATTGGCTTTATTGTTTAATACTTTTTCCTTTGTTACACTCGGAAGCTATCTTGTTAAATATATTGATAGTGCTCGTATATCCTTATCTGCGTGCTCATGACGCATAATTACATCACTGGCGAATGTTTTTGGTATAGACATATAGATTTACAGTAAAAAGTTTTAAAAATAACTCAAACACCATCTCTATATGTTTTATTTTCAAGAAAATGCTTAAGAATCAAGTTTATAAAATGCAAACTTTTTTGTTTACTCCAATTTAGCAGCGTAAAATTAAATATGAGTTAGAAAAATCCCGATAAAGAAAATTCAGTACGCTCTTTCTCTTATGAAACGCATACTTTTAGCACATCTTATTCTGATGAGCAAACCTTGAAGTTATTGTACAGATACAGTGCATAAAAATACAAATCAAAATTGTGCATTAACTATGACAGGCTTACAATTTACAACCCAATTGATAGCCAAAAAATGTTTAAATACAAAAAATTGACCTATAGGAATTAAACTTTTAATCTTTTATTAATTCCTTTTCTTAATACAATGTGATCTAAGCAATAAATAAATAAAAATAATTAGGAGAATTGGGTGGAAGCTAAACACACTTTTTGCCTTGAATTAATGAAAATTTTAGAGTAAACAATATTTCAACCACGTAGGCATTTAACTTTGAAATGTTCTACTAAGAATCATTGTATTTTATTTACTATGTAAATAGTATCTATTTTTCTATTTACAAACTCCACTGTATCTTAATCTAAATAATTCCTATTGGTTTAAAACAGCAATGATAAGGCGATAAGCGTATTATCTCACGACTCATTTCATTGACAAATATGTTAATCTCATGTGTATATATATATATATATATATATATATATATATCGGATTGATTTTGAAAGGTAATGCGCGTTGCAACAGTATAAACCTTTAGTTCAGGCTATTCAAATGTATTCAGCAATTTCATTCTTCTTCTTTTTCTTCTTCTTCTTCTTCTTCTTCTTCTTCTTCTTCTTCTTATTATTATTATTATTATTATTATTATTATTATAGTTTTTATTATGGTTATTATCATCATCGTGCCACCTTGTTCCAAATAATTTAGAAATTTGTTTAGATGCCGATCCTTAATTTTTGTGACTGTAACTTCTTGATAATAATCGGATAGTTTATTTTAGTCAAAATATCCATTTACTCTCTGGTATTAAACATGTTTTTTTCGAACTCTACATAATAAGCAGAGAGTACCTAGGCCCAAAGGTAAAATCCAATTAAGAGATACTGGAAGGAAATTTTTTAATTTCCACAGTTTTATACAGCTTTTGCTGAAAATTTCGCTTTAAGTGCACTGTTGTCAAATCAACGTGTATAAAAATTTTCATTTAAATTGAATAAATACTTTGCGAGCTATAAATTATTTTATAAATTTTATATGACAAAATGTCGCATATTAAAATGATTTAAGTGTCTCACGGATAGAGAATCAGTTGCCAATTTTTCAATTGGAGCTTTAAAGCGTATTAAAGTTTATCAAGAGATATTTTAAATAAGTTTGAACGGTGATAATGCTTTAAATCTATAAGTTATTTTTATTTTAAAATTCATAGAAAATATTTTTGTTTTAAATTACTATTAGTGGTAGCAACTATTTTTCTGAGAAAATATCATAATGAATACTCATGCACATTCTGGGAAATTGCAAATGAATTTAAACCAAATCTCAGGCGCGCAGAATATTTTGAGTGTGTGAAAATGAAGTTTTTAGAAATAAACACCGTTTTAATTTAGTATGCTGGGAAACACTGATTTGTGTGCTTTACATATCAGAATCCTCCTGATTTACAGTTTTGTGTGCTTTTACTTCCATTTGTGTTCTTCTGTGTTGTTGTTATGCTGTTTTGCTACTTGCAGGTCCTTTCTTTCTTGCTACCTGCAGGTCCTTTCTTGCTTGTTGTAGCTGACCTCCTGCTCTCGTAGAGTCCAGTTCTATCCCGAGGCTTACTCCTCTTTGAAGCAGCTGTTGAATTCCTTACCCCTAACCACAGATCTCAGCTCCTGAGAAGCTGATCAGCGCACATTAAAAGCAACAACAACATTTAATGACGCAATTTATAGTCACTGCTTAGAAATAACATTTTATTGATAATATTTTTTTCCAAATGAGAGTAAGAATACTTTCATTTAAATTCTGTGTCCCTCCACAAGCACAGCGAGGCAGTAGTTCTTTGCAAACTAGTCTCTGTTATATGGGGAGAATTCTTCTAACCATACTATCTTTAAATTGAACATATATCTTGCAAAGACTGCGGAGTCTCGCCGAGAGCTATGCTCCTACTCTAGAAACACGAAGAGTCTGTCCCCGTGGGGCACTTATGGTGTTCTGGCTTCTGATCTGTTGGTCTGTAATGGTAAAGTGTGACATATATGACATTTTTCATGGCAGATGCTTCTAGATGGTCAGTCTGTAGTAGCTGGTTAGTCTTTTAATAGTTTCTAACTTCAGCTTACCACGGCCGCGATCATCCAATCTAGGTGTCAGTAATATCTTTCTTAAGCTTGAGAAAAGCTGTAGTCATCCTCTTTGCTACCGCCACGGGTGGCCGAGGTCATTAAGGCGCGGACTCGTGAGCGGGAGTTCTGGGGTTCGAATACCGCCATGACCGTCCTCCCTGACTGACATGTTTTCCAGGTTTTCCTCAGTCCTCATAACTGGCAAATGCCGGGGAAGTTCCCTAAACTTAGGTCTGGAACGTTTCCTTCCTTAAATAAATCCTTTCCCAATATATCATTTCATGTAACACCAGTGTTCACGGCCTGTGGTGCCTCAGTAGTAAAAACGGGCATTAAACACTATTAAAAAAATCCTCTTTTCTACATGATTGCAACATTCTTCCTTCACTATTTCCACGTCAGCACCATACACGACCACTACATTTAGATGCCTGTGAATACTTGCTCCTCCATCAGATAATTGAGTTGTGTATCTCATTGCACCTTTTTGTACTGTCCGCCTCCACACAATGTCGGCTGCATGAACCTCCATGGATCCTGAACCACTACCATAATTTTTACAACACTAACCATTTTTACTATGTTCATCGGAAGAAATCATATATTCTGGGATAACAAGATCCATTTTATTGTCCAGTGAGACACAATGTAACCAAATTTTGAAAGAACCTCATAACCTATGACATTCCATTTTAAATATCCACCCCAAGACCTATGCCATACAGTAAAGTGTGGTCGCTCTTATGCCAGGTGCCATGATAAGACGCATCTATGACGATCACATCTACACCCATAAGTAATGGATCCACTGATTCATGTCCTTTGTAAACCATCATTCTAGACTCACCTAGCAGCTTTTCTTTTAATATAATGGTTTCTGATGCTATTAATCGTGTGGCTGGTAAATGTTCTGGAGTCCATGCAATGCAATGACATATACATGCAAAACTTCTGTATAAACCTGTGACTAATCCCATGTTTAAGAAGGCTTCAATACTTCTTTTATTAACATCAAGGGTGGCCGTTCATTCTTCTTCTATACTTTAGCTCGAAGACAGATATATGTCTGTCCAGATCATTGGCGACATGAACCACAAACAATATGCAACTTCTTTTTAAATCCATATTGTTCCTTTGTCTCAAATTTCAGACTAGCAGAATTCACTCCGGACATATCAGACTTTTGTAAAGTTCCTGGAATGTGCTGCTATGAATCAGCAATTAGCTTGATTCCCTATGCTCACTTACCATCTTAGGGAAATGCCCAGATACTTTCTTTTCTGTTCTTGTCTGTCTCCCTTTGTCAGTCTCTAATCTGTCCTGTAATAAATATATTTTCTGTATTTGCTGCTAATATTATTATTATTTAAAAATGCATACCTACATATTGCATTTCATTTACCTGGTCACTATTCTCCACTGTGCTGCACCGCCACGGGTGGTCGAGGTCGTTAAGTCACGGACTCGTGAGCGGGAGGTTTGGGTTCGAATACCGCTAGGACCGTTCTTCCTAATTGAGGTTTATCTAGGTTTTCCTCAGTCCTAATAAATGGCAAATGCCGGGGAAGTACCCTAAACCTAGGCCTGGAACGATTCCTTCCTTAAAAATAAAATCCTTTCCCAATATATCATTTCATCGCATGTATCATCGGTGTCCATCGCCTGTGATGCCTCTGTAGCAAAAACGGGCGTTAAACACTATTCATTCATTCCACTGTGCTGCAGACATCTAATGAATCCTAAAAGCAGGTAATTTCATCTTAGGCTTGTAGTAATTTTGGTTTTATTCTTCTTATATTGTGTATGAAATGAATGAATGTATATAATTAAACATCTCAAAATATAGAAATCCATGAAAATACAAATTTTTATCAGAGCTACAATATTTTCCTTGTAGTGTGGTATAACCTAAATGTTGAAATATTTAATTGCTGGTTAAAATGCAAATAATTTTACATTTTACTAAAGTAATTTTGACTTTATGGCCGATGCCTTGTGTATGGCATGAAAGAATGTATGTAATTAAATATCTTTAGATATAGAAAGCCATGAAACACACAATTTTTATCAGAGCTACCAAACTTTTTTACAGTAGGCTATGACCTAAATATTTCATTATTATTGCTGGTTCTCCAATTTACTGCCATTTTTGAAACATGGATCAGCATCATTTTCAGGTCTTGGTGGATTCTAAATCGCAGAACAACTTACATTTAATACCCAAAACATGTTTAACACTTTTGCTTTTCACAAAGTTGGTTCACATTAATTTCACCTACCTAAGATTCGGCATCGTTGACTTTCATGTGGCTGCCTCTTATTGCATATAAGTGTTACTGCTTTTTGTTCTTTCTTTTTAAAGGATGCCATCTTCTATTAAGACAATGTATGCTATCTTCCCTCAAACATGAGTCATAGAAATATAACTCACACTAGATAATAATTTATTGGAAGTACTTACTGGTCAAATTAAATGACGTAAATAAAACCATATTATATGCAATATAACTGTACATGTGGACTAATTTTCCAAGTATAACTCGTATTTTTATTTACAAGAACATCACAAAAAGAACTTAACATAAATCCAACGAAAAGCACAATAACCTTTCTTTCGAGCAGCAGAGGAGGGACAAAAAGGGTTATAGGGAAACCATTGTCTTGAAGAATGGGTATCTAAGCACAAACCAATGTTGAGGTTGTTTTCAAGCAATAGCTGCTGTACTTATAGATTCGGCTGCTTTTCCACTTCATCATTTTTCATTGTCCTTTCCCAACCTTTACTTGAACAGCCCCACTGTTGAGTCGCGTCAATCAGTAATTATTGGAGGCTTGGTAAAATTTAAATATAATGCATCTTAATAATTATATATTATAGTTGTTTAATAAACTATGGCAAGGGAGAAATTTCACATAATAAGCAGGTGACTGCTTAAAGTAATTAATGGTATGCAATCACCGATAAATTTGTATGAAGTACTCAATGTTATAAAATAAGTGTATATAGTATTATATTTTCTGTCAATATTGTAAAATTCACACGGCTGACGAGCGATGTCTGATATTCCGAAACCTTATAAAACTCAAGGAAGCGGCGAAGAAGCCAGGCGGTAATGGCCTTCTAGAAGCTTCTAGACGGTTGGGCTTTGGGCGCTTCATATCTCTAAATTCTGGCGGGAACTTTAGAGATATGAACATATGAAACAAACTCAAGGTGATCAATGGAACTGCTAGATTTTAAAATGTTTAGGAACCATGGGCTCCGTGTACTTTCTCCCGAGAACCGTGGAAGCGTGTGTTAAGTACAAGGAACCTACGGAAGAATTTTATATATAAAGAAATGCTTTTCGAAATCTGTTCAGGACAGTCATTCACATTCAGTCAATCGGCATTTAAAAGTCGTAACGAGGTATGCAAGAATTACACGTGCAGAGATCGGCAGTGATAACTAGGCAGTTTGAGGCTCACTAAATCGGAGATTAGCACACGTAGGAACATTGATTCGGAAACAAGTGACGGCGTGAATTAATGAAATTAAGTGAAGTAGCCAATTAACACGTAGTTCCGAGGATAGTTATAAAGTGTCTCGACGAAGTGCATTAATTCAAATGAATTCTTAAAAGGCAGTGTATGAAATTCGATCACGTGGACAGTTTAGCTTCATGGTTGTTTATCTTCGGAACAAAATACATTAGTTGGAACTTTTTCTTCAATTTACCGGGAATACAAGTCCGATCCGCCAAAGATTTTCCCAACGTGAACGAAAGTGGGTGTACGAGAGCCCGCATCTGTTTTACGATGATTCAGATCAAGTAGCGCACAGTAAGTAGGTCTGTGTCAAGTGCAAGGCCAGCAATTAACATGTTCCCGACGATCAGCTGTATTTTCGCTGGATCAAAACAATAAACATTAAGTAGAAATTCCAAATAATTCGTTATATTTCCAAGTATCTTCCAATCCTCAATCCCTGTTCCTGCAGAAAACAGCGAATGTGCCCTGATATGGTTCACAGATGAAGCAGAGGTGACTATATCCAGCTCAAACAAAATAACGCTTCACATTGTTGTCATCACTGTCATCTCCTAAAGTAATGACTATTTCTTCCCCTGCATTCAGCAAGCATGAACTCCTCTTCAATACGAGTCACATGTTTACATCTAGCAAACATCTCATCTGCTAATTAATAATGCTTATCATGTTATATTTGACATTTCTTTCTGCAATCTGATTTTTTGCGATAGCCCAAAGGATTTCAACTCGCGATGGTAAGGCGAGAGGCGTAAAACAGTATGGCTATGTCCATGAAAAATGCGGTGTTTAGGTTTCAGGGGAATTACTGTGTTGTATATATCTGCATATTGAAGATATTGATGGAACTGAACTGTTGGTGGTGTCCATTGACATACCTACTGGAAGAGAAAATGGATTGTCCTCTCTACTGTGCACCCTCCTTGAGCTGCCACATCGATCTAATCTCAAATCCACCGTTTTTAATGGAATCTACCCAACAAACTTTAATATGTGGTTTTTATTTGCCGAATGTTCGTCTAATTGAAATATTGTTCTTGCATGTATTGGTGTGTAAGAGTTATAATAGTACCACCACAATTTTATTCAATTTCACTAAGGATGTACATAAATTCTTATTGTTCTATATCTGAAACCTACATTTCGTAGTATTCTATAGGTAGATGAATTAGTGTATTTGTATAAACTTTTGATTTTTAAAACTTTATTAACATTTGGGCGTACAAGTAAAAAATAATTCTTCTTAAAAGATACTTTCTAAAGCAACTTAAGTTTATAGGCTCTTTGGAGATTCAACGGTACTTCCATGGCTATAGAAAAACTGCAGCACCACTAAAATCTGACTTCTTGGTCTCATTACAGGTGAGTGACAAAAAACTTTGTTCACACCACAAACTTCCAAATCGAGAACCCAGCACTTTTTAGTCCAGCTGTTATCTTTCTTTGTCAGTAGCTCACTTTTTGAAAAAAAAATATTAATTTTAAAACTGCTAACTTAACTTCTAACCTGGATCTGCAGCACTGGATTAGTTGTATTTTGTTTACTTACTGATATTTTATAGGCTTACTGAAATATTTAAAAAAAAAAACATCTCTATTCTCTTTAACTGAATAAGTACCTGTATTTATATCAACAACAACAGTGAGTGAAGATAGTGCGTTGATGAAGCACGTCTGAATACCAAACATAAAAATTAGGTTTTTGTAATTCCCTTATATGGTGATTGACAAAACCGATACCGCCACGGGTGGCCGAGGTGGTTAAGGAGCGGACTCGTGAGCGGGAGGTCTGGGGTTCGAATCCCGGCAGGACCGTGCTCCCTGACTGAGGCTTTTTCCAGGTTTTCCTCAGTCCTCATAACTGTAAATGCCGGGGAGGTACCCTAAACTTGGGCCTGGAACGTTTCCTTCCTTAATTACTCCTTTCCCAATTTACCATTTCATTTTATTTATCACCAGTGTTCACCGCCTGTGGTGCCTCAATAGTAAAAAAGGGCGTTAAACACCATTAAAAAAAACAAACAAACAAACAAAACCAATAACTGAAATGCTCATGCAAATAAACGTTAAAGATGCTGCAGAGTGTAAACTTCTGAAGCTAAATATGTAATATTTAGACGTACATATTCAGAAATATGCCCTCCGTATGTCTGTGAGAGCTTCAAGTGAATTTATATTTTGGGGTAGTGTTTCTTGTATTTTAATCTCAGTATTCTTTACAAGGGATCCTGGGTGCAGGAACACAGTTTGAGAACACGAAACAATCTGACTCGGCGACAGTTTCTGACTATAATTTTAGGAGATTGATTAGTGAAGCAAACTGGGCCATAGCTGTATGGGCAAAATATAATGACTTTTATCGCACAAATATATTCAGAAATAATAGTAGATTTTGTATGCTAAATGCAAAGGTGGATCAAACTTTTAGTTCTTTCACATTATGTATGCAGTTTGCACATGGTACGCATATGACAAAAGACAATGAAACGATTTAAAGTAATGACTATAGCAGAATGAACGGGAAAGAAAGAAGAAAATTGAATTCATTTGGAAAAAATGGGAACTATTTGGTAATAATAAATTAAGAAATAAGTCATTGTCTTTCTGATGATTGTCTTGATGTATAAACGATATATTCTATATGCAACTAAACCTGTGTAACAAACATTATTTGCTAGTTAATTTTGAGAGTAATGTCGTGAGTGAAAGGAATATTAAGTAGTCCGTTTATTTCTTTCTTAAGATTTCAACATTATTATGTGTATTCAAGTGAGATAGTGCTCAAAGGTATGTTGGCACGAAAGGAAAAAAATATAATTAAGTATTTCTTTTTTGTTTGTTTTTTCAAGCCTTCTTAACTATTTAGAAAAAAACTTCTGCTTTGCTAAATTGAGACTCTATCATTTCTTTACTCTGCATCCTTGTTTTCAGTATGTAATATGGAATTTGATTTTAATATGTCATGCTATAAAATAAAACAATATAAATTATTACTAATGCTAGCACGTTTCCTATTAAACGTGGTGAAGATAAATTTAATGAAATGTGGATCCGTCATCACCGCCATTGTCTAGTGGTAGCTCCTGGTGGTATAGAGGTAACCATACTTGCCTTCTAAACCCAAGGTCGCGGGTTCGAACCCGGTCAGGATCGATGGATTCTTTTCGGGCGTAATAATCGTAAGTATGGCTTCCTTCGGAAGGGAAGTAAAGCCATGGGTCCCGTGTCGTACATTTGCGAATCGATAAAGAACCTCAAGCCTGAAAAAAGAGGCCTCTGAGGAAAATTTGTCGGCCGTTTCACGCCCTTAATAGAATGGGACGCTGATGACCTGAGATGTTGAAGAGCGTCCTTAAATAAACAAATCAAAAAAATCTAGTGGTAGCATTTTCGCTTACCAAGCGAAGGGTTGGAGTTCAATTCTCGATTGAGTTAATTTTCTTAATGAGGACTTTTCAGGGGTTTCCATCAGTTTTTTTAATGAATGCTCGGTTGCATACACATAATTCTTGACATTTAACATTAATACGAGGTGTTGTATGGTATTCCTCCACTGATGCCTGTGCATGGGGTGAAATTTAGGAAACGCGCAAACGAAACCATACTAAATGTGGTCAAGAGAAGAGTAGTGCACAATGTGCATTTATTGTAACAAGGAGATAGTCAAACGTAATTACTCTGGGCGTATACAATTCAAATGCTAATGGCAAAGCACAGTAAATGTAAAATAAATAACATCATGTGCTAACATTCTATTTGAATATAAAACTTTCAATGCCAAATAACAATAAGAATTAAGAAAATTATTAATATCACCACGTGCTTGCCTTGTAATTACAGAAATGTAAACCTGACAATCATATATTGTAAAAAAGAAAACATTAGAAATTAAAAATAGTTGGAATGATTAATACACAACCTATAGAAACACCTTGATCAGTGGGTGAGGCAGAGTAATGCTCTGACGTCATCATATTACACGCTTCAGCACTAGTCTGACCAATCAAAAGAAAGGACAAGGGTAGTTGCTTACTGTATGCCTGATCTTTTTTTTTTTTTTTTTTTTTTGATTTGGTTTATTTATCCACTTTCTTTAAAATCTCAGGTCATCAGCGTATCATTCAATTCGGGGCAGACAAATTTTGCTCAGAGGCCTCTTTTTTCAGGCTTGAGGTTCTTTTTCGTGCTGTAAATGTACTACATGGCACCCATGACTTCCTTTCCGAAGGAAGCCATACTTAGGATTTTTACGCCCGGAAATTTCCATCGACATTGCCGGGTTTGAACCGGCGATCTTGGGTTTAGAAAGCAAGTATTGTTACCACTACACCACCAGGACCGCCAAAGTATGGATGAGAGGAAGAAGAAAGGGAAACGGGGATATGGCACATAACCAGAGATATATTCGCGCAAAGATGACACAATTCCTGGGAAAATTAGACCTCGTCGTCTATAGAATCATTTGACCAAATTATCTTCCATCATTCTTTATCTAGTATAATAGATCTCCAGTATCATTTTAAAAAATGTGATTGCATAGAAATTCAGATCATACTGTAATTTTCCTTTAGACTAACGTGTCCATTCCTGAAATTAATTTTCTCGGGATGTATACATTAGTGTAGATCAAAAATTCAGAATTGCGACTGAATGCGTGTATCCAGCTTACTGGGGAAGATAAATAGTCTGTTCGATTATTCCCTTTTTCTGAGTGAAGTCGTTTTATTTTCAAAATACCAAAATCGGACACTGGTATTGCATAATTTCTGAGTGCGTCTTCAAAGGAAACTTACGACCATATGAGAGTAAGCTGTCATCTAGGCATTAACTAATGCAAATAAAAATATGTAGCATAAAAGAACGAGGAATCGATATTTAAGTTAATGTATGTTTTACCAATCAATTAAGTTCTGTAAATAGATTAATTGTGTTTGGCTTATACAGATGGTTTGTATCACGCAACATAAATGTGTAAAAATCCAACCGATTTATATAATTGTTAGTGTAAGAAAAATCATATTAAATACTAATTCTATGATCAACTTTTTTAGCAATTTTAAACTGTTTTACGTCTCACGTCGAGTGCAATAGACATTGAGGGCAATGTGTGGGCTAATTAGGCAACAAGTAGACTTTCTGAGCCTGCCTTCTAACATTGTGCAAATTGCGTTAAAATATATTCTAGGCTTTGACTGAGTTGACTCTAAAAACAATATATAACGACAATTATGTATTCCCTTTGATATTATTCAAGGACTACCATGCAATCTAATTCCATTTATTGTTCTATTTATTCATATATTTGCTATCTAATATTTAAGAAGAACTAAGATTCATCATGACTTATAAAGTTCGTGCTATTGGAGTGCTAACAATATGGAATGTCAAGCAAAGCCTATTCAAATTTAGTGTTTTTGTCAAATTATTTTGCAGTATATAAGGATGTATGGAAATCCACAATATTTACCTATGGTGTTAAAAAAGTTCGACCTATTACAGCTATACACCAAATAATAAGCTTGAACCACACATATACTCTGGAATTCAGACTGCAATGAAATTATAACTACAAGGTTGTTATCAGGAGCTTTGTCACCAACATTGAGTAATTTGCAATAATCACTCATTATGTTGTAGTTTCCGTTACGGTTGTGTTAAAGTAGACATCTGCTGTTTAACTGCTTATGAAAGTAATTTTTAAAATGTTGAATGAGCATAGTAATGGGCATTCTATTATCTTGGCTGAGAAACTCAGACTCTAAACTCTCTTTCAAGCGAGATCACCATGGTCTCGTCACCAAAGTGATGCCACTGCATAGGCACACAAGTTTAAATTAAGAGTTTTCCACACATAGCAATATAGGCACGGTGGTCTCGCCTGTATAATGGTTAAGTACCTATTTTTTCAACTTGAAACTGAGTTTTTCGGGATTTTTCATTATTCCAAAAGCTTTTTAGATGGTTACCATACCGTATTCTCCAAGGGGCATGGCTTATTTTCTGCAAACGAAGTAATAGGGATTATAGGGCACCATCAATATTAGAGCCAATTCGGCATCCAAGCCAATCCGGTATCCTAATTTTCAACTGAAGCCTTTTATTCTCAAAACTTATATTAATTGAATGAACAGCCTAGGGTAATTGCAAAAGACTTCATCTTTAATGAACCCCGCATTCAAGTGAAGAGAATACCAAATAGCTCACTTGATTAAAATGTTCGGATATTCCTTATAGTAATGTAATTATAAAATTGCCTCAAACCAAACCGAAGTCTCAAGAAGTGGTTCTTACCTGAAGACCCAATTTACAATGGACCCTCGCCGTGGAGATATCGCAAAAGTATGCAAGATTATAATAAAGAAATGAAAATGTATACATACCCTATCCTCATTCCGCTACGCAATCGAAAGTTGTACACACTAATTGAATCCGATGACCTTCCGTTGATTTCCGGTTTGACTGGAGTTGAAGTTCCGCTGAAACAGGCAATTTACCGTGCTTAGTCGTATTTATCATGGCAACTATTTCTGTGGACAGAATATTCAGATGTTTTACAGTGTATTTGTGTATTTAGATATTTAGGGAGGTATTATTTTCATATTGGTGAACAAAGTACAAATTTAAGACGCTTTTATTGTCAAGAAGCCGAAGCCAAATAATCGGATTTTAACACGGTAAAGGCTGATGAAATAGACTGCCGAATAGATATTTCTTCTCAAAGTCTTTAATCCCATTAACCCAGCAAGTTGGTGAATCTGTCAGTTACTGCAGCTTCATCCAGATAAAATTAGTGCTGTACCTGAAATAAAGTAGTGGAGGCGCTGGAGCAAAATATCATCAAGGCAGTTTTCAATGTTTGGGAGGCAGCGTCTTAAAGGTATTGCTGACCAGGTTGAGTAAGTTTCCTAACTGTGAAACATACTGAAATTTTTCGTGGATTTCCCCTCAGTTCCTTAGGTGAACGCCATGGGAACTAAGGTCACGAAGTACCCAAGTTCTTCATCTTATACAACAGATCTTCAGGTCGCAGTATCATGATTACAAAAAACTTTCTATGGTGATGGTGAGTATAATATTAGTTATTGTTACAGCCATTATAAAACCAAAATTAAAATGCTGTGAGTTCCTACCAAGTGGTATGATTTTCTTCGGCAGTTGGCGAAGGCATTAGTCAGTAATTTTTGTTTGGCAAAATCAATCTTCAATTGTATGATGAAACGAGGACTGTATATATTCGCATATTAATTCAACTTGAAATATTACCCATCATAATTTATGTATATTAATTTATCAAAGTTGTATGAAAGAACGTTATAAAGGAAAAATGTATGTAAATTAATTAATGAAAAGATAAAATGACGTGAAATACGGCTTTTAACATGAACCCTACACGACCAATCAAATGTCCCACTGTATCAAGAACTATTTTTTTTTCAAAATGCTATCACTGATAATTTCAAACTAATTCCTAGTTTTTATTTTTTGTCTTCAAAACTACTTTTTTGTCACAGGTCCTGGACTTCAATTATCTCCCATAGGAAGAAAATCAGGGTGCTCTGGTCAGGCGATCTAGCTGGCCGTCTGCTTCTGACCCATCAATACTTGGTTTATGAAATGTAATATTTTAAACAAGATTGTGAACTTGTTGAAATTAGGAAGCAACTGTCTATAAATTGAGTATACCTCACGCAAACGCTGTATATGCTGAAGGAGTTTAAATTACCTCTATGAAAAATGGAACAACTGTTCTGTTGGAAAAGAAGAATTAGACTTGAATAAATCAGATCGCAGCCGGGATTCGAACCGCGAAATTTCTCCTTTCGCTCCCATGTTCTAAGCATCTGGCACATCTTTTGCTTATAATGAGGAATTTTAATTAAATAGTTCCATAATGTATAATGAAATTAGACGTTGGTGCTCGAATACATCATCCAAGCATGGAACCACGAGCTTCTTAATTCAACTTTAATTCTTCCTTTCCAACTAATGTCCTACACATTTCTAGTGTGAAACAATTATTTCAATATAACATTTATTCTGTTTCCTACTAAACCTGCCTCGCGTTATCTTTCTGGGGATTATCTGTGTATACTGCTTTATCCATTAAAGGTTGTGACAAGACCGGTAACGACAATTATGACTTATGACAATAACACTACCGTGTAAACAGCTAGTCACCTCATTCTAATGCACCAGGTATCTCTCAATATTTGAATTTCCATTGGCCATGTAAGTAAAGACGTCAAAGAAATCATTCCTTATCAAAAAAATTTTAACTCAACTTTTGTAAAAACTGAGAATTGTATGGATACTATTTCTGTGATTTCAATAACGTCCTAACATATTCGATCCCGCCTGCTTCATAGATTTATGAGGTTTGCTTAAATGGATAACGTTATATCAAGTACATTTTGAACATGTGTGATTTTTTTGTCTTCCAGGTTTTACCTTGTGATGTATGCTTTTTATTTCATTTATTTATTTATTTTTACTATTTTCAAAACTTTTTAGGTCTTCGCACTGACCTATTTGTTGCTAAGTGCCAGATCCCTGTTTTCTTCCTTCCTCTTCTCATCCATACTCTGAAACAGTTCCTACGGCTCACTCCCACTGATATATAAATATAATATTTATGTTGTAAGCCTAATCATCGTATCTTATGTATTTTAATTGCTCATGTAGCTCGTGTACATATAAATGCGTGCGTGTATCATGAAGTTTAATTTTAATATGTTAATTGTACATAGCCAAAATATAAAGTTCTCTAGTATAACTTTCTAGGGGTAGCCCAGGTGGAAATGGGCAGAGCCAAGGAGGCAATAAACCGCTATACATAGAAAAGGGACATGCATTTTGCCACTTCTTGATAGACCTACCGTTGGCGACGGTTAATAAAGCACAGCTTTCGATAACGTTAGGGGAATGAACTCACCAGCCGTTTGTACAATTAACTCTAAACCAACCAATGTAAATATGTGCTTTAAACTTTCAAATAGTATCCGGTGGCATTCGTTGGCTGGTGAATTTGAACCAACCAATAGTAGATGTATATTTTGAATTTTTAAAGCAAAGCTCAAGATTTGCGCGTGCTTGTTTGATCCCCTTTAGCTTGGAGAACCCAACATTTAGTCAATTTGAATCGAATATATAAGCAGGCGTTTTCTCTGCTAGAGCTTCAGTTCCAATATATCAGTTCAGATTTGTTCAGAGAGGATCGGTTAGGATCAGTTCAGAGAGTTCAGATAAGTTCACTTCAAAAAGTGGGATGATCGGATTTAGTTCGTCTCCTTGCAAGATGCGACAGCTAAATTTATACTCGACTTAGCCAAGCTCTATTGTACGCAGAACACCAGAGGATGCGAAAGATATTGCCAACAATAAATTACCATATACATTTTCTTCCGTTGCGTGATTATTAACACTGTTGATATCCTCTCCCAGTCTGGAAATGCAGAACAAAAGAAGTAGTTACGTCTACTGCGGAATGAAAGGGCAAGAGAGAACCTTCCCACTTTCATTGTCAAATATTGTTGTGTGGAGCGTGAGCAATATTCCAGGGAAATTCAATGGTAAAATAAATAAATAAATAATAATCATAATCATAATCATAATCATAATCATAATGAGAGAAGCAACTCTTACCACAATAGAGTCTTTCCTCAATAAATGACTCTCCTTACAAATACTTACTAAGGAATTTTATCATCATGAATATACAAAAGAATTTTTTACCCTTATGTTTTAGCTGAATAAGTAGCATATGGCCCGTTGTCTTCAATAAATATAATGGTTTAAATATATCTTAGATAATTTTTAAGTAAAAGGGGATGAGCAAATCTGTTCATACCACTACAGCTGGAAATAATATGTCATTATAATCTTAAGAAGCTAACTACTTATTCTAGAACCTGAAGGCTTTCACATTCCTGCAGTGTAGTTTCCTGCCACATTTCTGGAAGCAGCCATATTTCTACAACAGCAGTTTGATTTACTCCTTCTTTTTCTGCCGTTAATTTCCGCGTTCTGCATCATTTATCAAGTTCCAGCTGGTAGTATAGTGATCAGCGGTCTGTCTGCAAACTCGGAGGTCCGCGTCCATATTCCGTAAAATCAGTTGCGTGGAAAAGTATTTTTTCGTATGTTTTCCTTGCCTTGAAACGGTAAATGCCAGGATACTTTAAGCATTGTGGACTCCTGGATGGTTTCCCACACATTTTATCATTCATTCTTACTTTCTTTAAACCTTCGTTGCTATGGTATATATTAAATTGTAAAAGAAATATATAGACATAAGTAAATATAAATACCTCCAGCAGTGGTTAATTTAAATATATGTAATGCACTTTCAGGACAGGACGAATTCCCAGCACGCAAGTTCCACCTCACGTCCTTGTCAAATGGGTGATATCCAAAGAGCTAATGTCCTACATTACAAAACTTCACTGATACATGATTCTGAGAGACCATGCAAGGCATTTTCTCTTGTTTAGGCCATGTGCCGCTTAATTTTAGTACATGCACGCTGCTTGGTACCGCCTGCGTTGCCTCAATAGTTAAAAGGTGCGTTAAACACTATTAAAACGCTGCTTAGTTTTAGAAAATAGTTTTAGTATGGTCCAAACATACACCGCTTCTTCACAGCTTCTTTGTCCATCTACATGCAGTGCACTAGTGACGCTGAGTTTGTTGAATAGTTATGCCCTTCCTCTGGACCGCTCTTACAGTTATGTTCATTAGTTGGTTGGCGACAATGATTTTACCACTAATATATCCAAGTATCGGTTTTTATTACTTATTAAAAGCGTATGCTTGTAGAATCAACTGTGAATGTGATTTTCGATAGAATTTTTTGTTTATAGAATCCAGGGTATTGAATGATACACATAATGTTCTTTACTATACCTCTTGGTAATTAGCCGCTCTCGTCCAATGGTACTCGACAGTGATCACGCGCTACCTAAATAGAAATAATGGTATCATGAGTGCAGAAATTTATATGACTTATATGACTTATTGCTGCAATTAATCTTATCCAAGTACCTTTGATGATATACTGTACATTTAAAATGAATATATATCATATGGGCGCTGAGGTCCCCGGGTTCACTTGCGTCATTCTTTCATTCATTTTAATCATTGTTTTGAAATACCTTGGCATTTGCGGGATATCCAACCCCTAAAAAGAACTTGTAGACTCGTAATTACAATGCTTATTACAAACATATTCGCTTGCTTTCTAAAGCTAACCTAGTCTTGATTATTGGTTATTGAAAACAAATTCTTTTAACTAAAACGCAACCAACGGGTTGAAAGTTGAAGTAGTAATAGCAAATATAAGCAAAATAATCTCGACTACAAATGTATGTACCTGATGATAGCACAATGCCTGGGGTTTACATCAACTAACAGCGAATTCAATACATCTTCAATTTGGCATCTTTAAAGGTTTGTTTGTTTGTTTTTTGTTTTTTGTTTTTTGTTTTTTTTTGTTTTTTTTTTTTTTTGTTTTTTTTTTTGTTAACGGGACGAATCAAAATATATTTGCAGGAACCCGTCTCTGCTTGTGATGTGATGATGGATAGTCCGTAGCGGAGGAGGATACCCTGGGTACTTGAGCATTGCACACGGCTGGCCCTTTATGCCTACTCTCCCAATGGGGGCACCTTCAGAAGGATGCGATGAGGTAAGGGTGGCACTGGGAGTTTAGAATGTAAGAACGGTGATTGCCCAGATGGAACATGTTTACAGATAGAATATTACGTAGCCGGCACCCTTTCCCCAAGAAGTTAAGGTCCGTCGGAAGGTCTACTTCCATTCCAGATGCCGGGACAGAAACCTTTCTATAGCGCAAGCCACCAATTCAATGCCCCAACCCACATTGCCTTGACACTTTCGACTCTGTAACAGAAGCAACGAAATTTAATTATATGAAATGGGAGAGCAGAAAATTCGTGGAATGTAAGAAGTTAGGTCCATAAGTTTCTGGCCTTACCATTTTCCAAGTATAATAAAGACGAAACTATATTTCACTTTTCCATATAATTAGCATTTATTGTATTACACTTCTCAAATCTGTGAATTAACATTTCAGTCACCCACCAAAAATAGTCAGAAGAGTTGTCTGCAAAATGGGTATAAACAGCATTCATCAGTTCTTCGTCACGCTTAAATTTCCTTCCTCGAAGATCCTTCTTGAGTTTTCAGAAGAGGTAATAGTCACTGGGAGCTAGATCTGGGCAGTAGGGTGAATGGTGGAACTCATTGAAGCCACCTTTCTTCAACGCTTCCTTTGCAACAAGTACTGTGTTCATAGGCGCATTATCGTGAAGAAAGCGCACACCACCTTTCCTCGCTTTTCTCTTTAATGGAAGTACGTAGTCTGCGCAGTAGGCCAGCACAGTACTCCACATTTACTGTGGTGCTTCCTTGAAGTCAATGAAGAGTATTCCTTTACAGTCCAAAAAAGATTGTGCCCATGATCTTCTTAGTTGACTGAGTGACTTTGGCCTTTAGAAGTTGTGCTTCGCAGGTTTACGCCACTCTATAGATTCCCTTTTGAATAAGAGAACATAGTAGAGGACCATAGTTTCATCTTCTGTAACAATGGTTTCCAGAACTTCTCCCTCGTTGACACGGGAGATATCCAAAAATGCTTGACAACAGATCACTGATTGCTACTTTTGGACTGAGGAAAGAAGTGTAGGCACCCATCTTGCACTAACCTTATTTATGTTTAAATGTTCATGAATAATTCTAAGGACTGTTTTAGAAAGGCCCAACCTTGCTGCTATTTCGGTAACTGAGCCGCCGGTCCTCCACAATTTCTCCTTCCACAAGAGCGATGTTTTCAGGGGTGAGCACTTCCAATGGCCGACCTGTACGCTTTACGTCTTCAATGCTTTCTTGACCCATTCGAAAAAGTTTGGTATTCTTTTACGGCAGAATATAAGGGGATGCTTCTTCTTCTTGTACACCGTCAAATCGCATTATAATTTAATTTGGATTTAGTCCTTATTTGTGAAGAACTTAATAATAGCTCGATACTCCATTTTGAACATGCTACACACAATCTTCTACACATAGTCTTTTTATGCCACTATATCTGAACAACTGAACACAGCGGAGCGGAGATTACAACTACAATTATTTACTTAAAAGATAAGGTTTGGCATCAGATAAGGGTTTATGAAGGTAAATCTTAACGGCAAGGCCGAAAACTTATGGATCTACCCTCGTAAATGTCCACCCGAGCATGCGCCTAGGTAGCCAGGGGAAATCACGAAAACGCCCAAGGTCTGTATGTACTCAACGGCAGGTGAACCCGGGACCTCCCGAATGCGCTTCTTAAGAGTTAACTTCTAAAATCCCTTCTCTTGGTTGATATGATCACAGACACGCAAGTGATTGGTAATAAATATTTAAGTGGAATAAGACTTTATTTTGAATTATTTGTACATGCTTAATGCATTATAACTTACGGTAAAATTTGCCCGCTCTCTAAGAGTCCAATCCAACTATTTATTCCCCATTGTAAGGATATTCAGAATTTTACCGAATTTAACTCTCAACACCAACATAAAAATATTTGATAAACGTAAAATATTAATTACGGCTTTCAAAATTATCTGCATTATGAATAACACATTTGTAATAAAGCCCCTCATCACAACTTCTATTCCAGAACCAAAATTTACAGGCATGTCTTCTATCAGAAAGCTGGAGGAAATTTGTATGCAATGATTTATAGTTATGTTATTTTGTACACATAGAACCGAAGTTTACCCTCGCTCTATAAGACTGCCCTAATCGATTATTAAAAAAGACAAAATGTCCAAGTTATTTAAATGTGATGAGGGAATGAATTTATAAGCAGTTCATTGATTCAGTCGTGACGTAGTAAATTACCTAACTGATATCGTAACAGCAGCCTGCAACGGATACAAATCTTCCGTTCGGCGCGTTTACGGAAAAGCAAATTACTTTTGAACACTTTAAGATGAAAACAATCTGAGGGTGCTCGGTGCTCTGCGGATATTGTGTCGAGTATATAGAGTAAACTTTAAAATCTATTCGAAACACTTTCATAAATTATTCTCTATTCAGTATAGTGAAAAGGTAAGTATATACTGATTTTATTGGCAAGAGAAAGAACAATTATGCGCAATGCTTTACCTATATGAAACTTATATCATTTAACAATTTTCAGCTTAGTGCCTTCGCCTTGTGTATCAATGTAATACCTTAAATGAGCCACAGCCGAAAACCATGACAAATTCAGAATAAATTGGAAGCATTCGCTGAAGCTGGGTTAACAATAAATGGTTTTTTTGCTCCCTTCAGGTAATGTTCCAATTATGCTTGTACAGGAAATGTATTTTCTCAGAACTTGTGCTCTGGTGACTGAGCGGACAAAAGCACTCATCTAATAATAAGAACTCTTTAACTTCGAATCCTCGTTATATTTGAATATTTTATTTGTTAATTTTATATGTAAAATACTGTATAATGTACACCAATAAGATATCTTTTTAATAAACAAGATGTATTTAAAAGTTAAGGCATTTATCCTCAAGCAAAAAACGTAAATTAACCACTTTCATTTTTTAATTTAATGTCATATGAATTGATATGTTAAAATGGAAAAATAAAATATATTTATAAATCTGAATATTAGATGTGTAAACTCCTGTCATCCACCATATCCCTCATTCTTAGGTTATTACTAGTGTTGGCATGTTTATGCCCGCTTATTTTACAGAAGGTTCCTTCCTTCAAATAGAGAGGGTGCCATAAGAATGTATACACACTTCAAACAAAGAATAATCTCTGTTAACATAACAAAACTGAATTCATACAAACAGAAAATGATGAGCACCAATCATCTTAGACTTTTACAGTTACAACAGTTGCTCAAAATGCCCAACATCGACGTCGATATACTTCTGAGTATGTTGAACTACTGACTGAGCAACGTTTGCGAAAGTGTCCTCAACGATAGTAGCACATGCCGTTTCAATTTCTTCCCGAAGTGCTGCCATTGTAGCTGATTTTTTACGGTATGTTCATCCTTAAGAGTTCCCCATAGGTAGAAGTCCAACGGAGTTATATCTGGAGTTCTAAATGTTCTGTATACACGTCTTCATTGCCTTTGAACTTCAACAACCCTCTCAGATTTCCAATACCACTTCATAATTTCTTTCAGTTGTTCAAACAATAATCTTGGCTCCATTTTGTTGTAGCAACTCTAGCATAACATAATGTGAGTCACGTCTGTTTACAGACCATCATACGATAATCTTGGCTTCATTTGTTCATTGATGATTTACCTGTCACGTAGCAATGCTATTATAATGTATGTGAGTCGCACATGAAAACAATATAGAACAATATAATAAGAACTTAATTGGTTGTATTTATTTACATTAAGACCTGCACAACCCTATGTCGTTTAAATGCCGCAGAGCTGTTTCCTCGTAAGGTTGCTAAGGAGAACCTTAAAGACGATCACAGATTATTTCCTCTTGCTGTTGTACCGGAAAATGCCAACCACAACTGAAACACAGCTATGTTCACATACGAGGTGATATTTTAATCTCCATACGATGGATAATTCACTTCTACCGTCTCAGGGGAGCACAATTTACATCTAATAAATGAGGTCTAAAATATCTGCTAGCCCATACAATACCTAAATCCTATTTTTCTATTTTGCAGTAGTTTTCTGCTTTACTTAGCGATCTGCTCGTAGATGCAATGGGCTTATCCTTGTCAATTTCTCCCTCACTTAGGACGGCGCTGAGAGCTTCGTTGCTGGTGTGTGTGGTCAAGACAACAGGTTTCGAAAAGTTTGGATACTGTAATAAAGGTTCTGTGATTAATAATTCTTTAACTTCATTAAATGCCTTATCATCTCTTTCCATATCTGTTTAGTTGCTTCTAATATAAGTTCTCAATAATTTATTCACAGATGCTGCAATTTTACTATAATTGGGAATACTTTTTCTGCGATAGCCTGTCAATCTCAAAAATCTTTTCAATTGTTTAGTAGTATTAAGTATGGGAATATTTAAAACAATTTCAATTTTTCTCTAAATCAGTTTCACGCCCTCCTTTGTTTCTACATGGTATAAATATGCTAATTATTTCCGTAAAAATTCACATTTCTCTGGTTGTAGTTTCAAGTTTTATTTTCTAAATCTCCCGAAAACTTCTATTAATTTCTCATTATGTAATTTTAATTTTTATCCAAATATCAACATATCGTCTAAATAAACCAAACATTTTATGCTTTATAATCCCGTTAGTACATTATTTATTAGTTTTTGAAATGTTGCTTGTGTTGATTTCACATTGAATAATATTCTATGGTTTAATAAAATGTTCGCGATATTTCTGCTTCTTCCTCTTCCACGATTTATTCTTCAAGGATTACCGTGGGCATTTTTATTGTCATGTCTTACTACTTCGTATTTACTAAGCATGTTACGCAACGATTGTTTCTCGCCTGAGTTAGAGTTTCTAATAAATGCACTTTAAGTTCAATTTCTTGTTTCGTAATTATGCCTACTTTATTCTCTGCTGCATATATTTCAGCTATGGTTTCTCTCCTAGCGTGTAGAGTAATTTTCTTACCGGTTTGCTATCAAATCTTATAATATATTCTAGAATAGAATAGTTCGCGATGCATTATCTATTGGAGCTGAGTAACGTTCCCACAAACCATTATCTAGTATCCCATCATACTGAATTTTCATACTCCTAGTTAGGAGGAATGAATATTTAGCTTGATTTTCTCCAAGTCTTATTTCTAATTCAGCTATTCCAGCGGTTACAATTGCTTCATTTCCTATAACGTGAATTTCAACATGTCTCTCTGAATCAAATGCTATTCCCGATTGGAATATTGAATGTTTTATTACTAAAATAGTTTGCCAGTATCAACTAAAAAAAAATTGCTGCTTTATCTTTAGTTCCCAAGTGCTTGAATCTAGCCCATCATTCTTTTTCTAATTACTCATTCCTATTCTAACTCAACCCTGATTTTCATTCAATTCCTCATTGCTGATCGAAGTGTTGCACAGTTACTTAACACACTCTTGGGATAGTTGTTTTGACCTCTCTTATACCTGCCATTAGGAGCTTTACGTCTATTACTCGCTAAACTTGTTTGCATTTCATTGCTGTTCATATGAATATTGATTTCTTTTATATTTGCAATTAGTACCATTGTTTCTTTTATTCGCGAAACATACCTGCATTTCAGGGCAAGGAAAAGCTACGTAAAAATCCTTTTCCACACAAATGGTTTTACGGAACATGGACGTGGACCTCCGAATTTGCAGACAGATTGCTGATCACCATACCACCTGCTGGAACTTGATAGATGATGGAGAACGAGGAAATTAAGGGCAGATAAAGAAGTAAACCACACATTAGGACTGCTGTTGTAGGGTGCTCTTGACAAATATACGGCTTAGATACGGGTTCCCAGCATCCTCCAGAAATGTGGCAGGAAATTATACTGAAGGTATGTAAAATTCTACAGGTTCTAGAATAAATAGTAAGCTTCTTAAGATTATGATGATATTTTATTTTCTGCCTAGTAGTTTGAATAGATTCGCGCATCTCCTTTTAGTTTATAAAGTTTCCAATAAATATTTAGACTATAAGAAATGAATAAACATGACGGGGCATGTGCTACTTATTCAACTAAAACATGATGGCTGAAAATTCTTTATATATTCAAAATGTAAACCGCCCATGGTACTAAAACGGGTAAGTTAGTATTTTAAGGAAGGCATGTATTCAGGAAATACTTTTGAGGAGAGACCTGCTGCTCTTATTTTCCTTCACCATTGAACTTCCCTGAAATATTGCTCACGCCCCACACAACAATATTTAATGATGAAAGTGGGAAGATTCTCTCTCGCCCTTTCATTCCGCATTAGACGTAACTGCTTCCTTCGTATTGTTTTTCCAGTTCAGAACGATAATGGTGTACACCAATTTCCTCTCGTCTTACCTAATCAATTTAAGTTAGAGAAACAATCTAGTAGCACTTTGCCACCCCAGAGCACACACGAGAATGTTGCTGTGGCAAGAATACCAATAGCATATTGTTGCATAGTTATCTGATAAAACTGGATTGAATATAGTCATTTATATCATCTTTTAACGATTTCTTTATTTTAGCAACATAAAACACATAAATTTCAGGTAACATTCAAGTAGATTATTTAATAATTGTATGCAATTAGACTTGCCCCGTGGATTAGAGAATTTATTGTCACGTCTATCCCTGGTAGTGGATGTGAGCCGAACTAGGGACGTAGGGTTGACTGATAGAACTAAGAGTTCTCTTACATAAGTGAAAACGCTACAAGCTTAAAATCCTGGAACAAAGACGATCCCGGGATTTATTACCTATGGGATGTTACATTACAAAGTCCAGTGTTTAAATATTATTTCTAAAAGATACCTTTGGTGGGGTGGGAGGTAATGGTGAGGCTTATTAGTGTATCTTTGGTAAAGGTATGAAATTATTGACGGCATCGATAGTCATAGCTAGGCTCTCTCAGCACGGAGAAATCAATTTAAAAGATAGCTAGAGCGACAACATCTCTCATAATCTGCTCATTCTTAAATACCCTTCTCCTGCCTTAGAGGGGTTATCAAATTGTTATATTATTCTATCCATATAAAGTAATAATTGTTAGACCACCGCCCTGAATTTGAGTTCTATTAGCCAATTACAATAGAATGTGTAGGAGTTGAGGATATTTCCCATCCTCGCGAGATCATTCTAAATTGAGCAGGAAATGGTTGTTGCTCGGTACGATTGACGCCAATGATGAAGTCCCAAGAGCTAAGATCAGAGAAAGGGATAGACTATCGTGTTTCTTTTACACAATAGGAGCTGCGAACTGAATAAATGAAGCATGATCATAATTAGGATTCATTATGTATTTAGAACACTTTAATAGCCCTAAATGAATATTTGAAATGTAACATGATTTTTTAACAAATCTGGGGTACATTAGACATTATACGTATGACAACAAACAATGAGATCTCTATTTGTAAAAAATTTTACTAGGAAAGAAGCAAAAAATTGCAGAATACTTACCAAAGTGGACTGTAACTTACATTGACAACAGTATACCACGTAAGAATACACATCAAAATATCCTGAAAAAATTTAGGCTCCACACCTTATTCTAAGCAACATTTGTATGATAATAAAGTAACGAGTGCTTGGTGCCTCTTTCTTTATTGATGAATCAATGCTGAAATTAGTAATAAAATGTGCTGAAATCGAGGCAGAGAGAGGCAATACCTGAAGTCTGAGTTTTACACGCTTTTGTTGCACAGTGTATGCACGAAATTCTCTCGGAGCCAGAAATATTGAAGTCAAATTTGGGAAGACCATTATACCTTTCTGAATGCATGGCCGGAAAGAGGTTCAGACAAAGTTTAAAATGTTTACGTTATGATATAAAATTCCAAATAATCGCGACCAAAACCCGTTAAATATGCCGCTATTTTAACTGTATAAAACAAGTTCAGTAAAAATGTCCCTAATTCCTACATTCCAAATCTAACTATCAAAAATCATCTCTTTCCTTATGGAAGAAGGTGTCCATTCCTGCAATCTATTATATGCAATTCATGGTTAAACTTTTAACCTGAAGCAAGCACTATAATAATGCTATTTTTCACCAACTTGTTAGCAACATATTTCTTTTCTTGAATATGATAGAGCATTTTAGAAGAATTGCTCAACATTCTCTTTAACTATAAATACCGTGTATGATGTAACCATTATACCATTCTTAATAATGAATACTAAGGCTAAGATCTTTGCGCTGATTGAAGAAGCAGAAATGAGCGTTGCTAGCGCTGAAGAGTACTACGATGTGTACTAGAAAACAGCATCACGTTGATGGCAACGGTATCAAGAACGAGGACATTTAACAAAAAAAACATGGAACTAACAACATACTTCTGCAGAATAAGCAACTGCATATATTTTGAGTGTTCGTGCGAATTTTCTAGCATCGCGGAACACCAATCTTTGTCCTCTCAGGAAATTAGCTAATATATAATGATTAACAGCTATATAATGACATAAGATCATAGAGTAAGTCGCATTGCATTTTACTAGGAGTGTTACGAAAATCCATGGTAAATCCTCACCATTCAGATATTTTTTCCGTTGGGTCCTCAAGGTTCCAACTAAAATGAAGAGAAACGTAATGGATGCCTTCTCTGTTTCTTTTTCAGGATAGATATATAAGTTAGGAGAAGGGTCATCGTGGAGAAATAAAGGTATTTGGCATTCTTGCAATATATTCAGAAACTATAAAATATAACGAAAACAATTGAGTATATGTTGCAACATGATTGAAGGGGATATCTCTAGTAGGTAAATAAGTAGTACCATCTAAGTAAATGTTAATATTGCGTATGATTTTAAATTAGTTTTAAAATCTGGAAAATAGGTGTGTAGATAATTCCTTAAATGATTCTTTTCAATACACGAACAGACATCTTGCATTTATATAGAACATGTAAATCCCACTTGGCCGCACTTTCATATAAACCCAAAAAATCAATTTACTTTTTTGCTATTTTTTATAAATTTACACATATGCATAACAAGGTAATTTAAATGGATACTCTTTCCTATAGATGAGTCTATTATGCTTGAAATTGTTTGAGACTCATCAACAAGATATTTCATTCTTCCCTTAATATTCTAGAAGTTCTGGTCTCAACTCAATGGAAAACGTTTGGGCTGAAGTGCAGCTAATAATAAATGACAGAGAGCTCGACACAAAGGGAAATGATACAGCCCGCTTTTAGTTTCGTCTAAATATAAATGCAGAAAATTATTGGCTCTTGTGAGAACAGAATGGACAAAAGCATAATCTATAACGGTAACTACAATGATCATTCATTAAATGAATAAACACCAATGCAAAGTTATAAATTCATGTTAATTCTATCATATCTTCATTACAAGAAATCTATTTCATTAAAACATATAACTGTGACAACTTACAGCTTGACGGTCTATGTTGGAAGGTAAATTAAGTTTTTAGGACAATTATTTGTTTAAGTTTTTTTTTTCCTTTTTGTTATGAAATTCTTATATTCTGATAATTTGAATATATATCAGGATATAATATTATAGATAAATTTTTATTCATTCATATTACATTTATCAATGCATTTACAATTACAATTTAAATTCTAAAGTACTAATACTAAAGAAAACTAAAATTTCAAAGAACTATACTGGTACTGCAATCCAGCACTATAACTTATAATTAAACCCAGTAGCAATATTTACAGTTACAATTGATTAATTTAAATTTTTATACAATTTAATATGTACAATATTCATTTCTGCTGTGGCTCGGTATACGGGCTGCTCCCCACCGGAATTCTAACCAACAAAACCTAGACATAAATGAGGTTCCTGCCGGTCTCAAGAAGCAGATATCCTGACCAGTGTTGACAGTGCAGTTTCATTCTCTCTCTCTCTCTCTCTCTCTCTCTCTCTCTCTCTTCAGTTCATATTCTTCTACTTTTCATTTTATCAGTGCTTTATATTTTCCTCCTTTTGTTCTCGGTCTACTTCTCCTAGCTGCTTTCTTTCCGCCCGAAGACTGCCATTATTCTCTTCTTCTGTTAATTCTGCTCCCTTCTTTTGATTTAATTTGGGTGTCATCTTCATCCTCTTGTTTTTGAACTGACTCTTTTTGTACATATGTTTCTTGCCTTTCTCCAATTTTCTCGGATCTTTTAAGGGAATATACGATTTTTGATAGTTGGATTTTCTCTCTTATTTGATGTTTGTTATTTATATAGTTTTCTACCATTTTACACGATATTTTATTTGTAAAATCATTCAATGCCCGAAAATCATCTTGATCTCACATAATGTTCCAAATGTATTTCCCTGCAAGTAGCCGTCTTTCTACAGCTACAATCGACTGGTACTTAGGGCATTCGAATGAAACATGTTCCGGTGTATCGATCACGTTATAAACCGTGCATTTTTTGTTTGCTTTTAATTTAAATCTTTGCAAATATGAACAATATGGATCGTATGCTATTACATAGCGCATTAAACTCCTACTGGGTTGAAAATGATTTAATTGTAATCTTTCCTTTACGGATGGGAAGATTTTATACGCTCTTCTACTTTCTTTTGTTTCATCTCATTACTGTTGGCATATTTGTAATAGAAAATCTTTAATTTTTTATTTTTACAATTTTTGCCAATAATGTTCATTAGTTTTAAATTGTTTTGTTTTTAAAGCCAATAATAGCCTGCTCGCAAATGATTATTAATCAGTTGGCCATATACACAATATTACTAACTGTGCCATTGTAGGAGATTTGGAAAATACCCCTGTAGATCTCAATAAACTTTTTCTTTTGGGGACCTCCTTAAAGTTGTATAAAATATATCTCGCTTGCCTTTTCCTCTCAAACTCCTCCTCCATAGTTAAATATGGCTGCAAAGATGTTTTTGTGATAAAGTTTTACTCTATAAGCTGGTATATTGATATATCTTTGTCCGATATTGGACAACTTAAACATAACTTTTTCTGCTCTAGTTCTTGTATTTTCTACATGTTTCTTAAAATTTATTTGTTCATCCAAATAGATACCAAGACATTTATTAACTGCTTGTGAATTTATATTATTATTATTGTTAATTTAATATACCCGTTTTTGATTAAGTTTCATTTTTATAACTATATGATGATTTCTGAGGAGCCTATTTTCAAATATTACTTTTATGCACCAATTGTTTACGTGATTAGTTATTAAATTCGACCTCTCTTCTATTCCCTTTCTACTATTTCCTTCTATTATTATTATTATTATTATTATTATTATTATTATTATTATTATTATTATTATTATTAGTAAATCACCTGCGTATGCGATAATCTCTTTTATACTGTCTAATCTTTCTAATTTCCCTATTATAGATCCCAAAAATATGTCTCATAATATCGGCCCTAAAATTGACCCTTGAAGACATTCTTTGGTGATTTCCGTTTTATTATTCTGGTTTGCACCTTTAACATACATTCTTCTTTTTTGCAAATATCTGTTAACGAATGCGTTTTAGATATTTTATTCCTTAAAATATGAAAGATTTCCAGCCTTCTTAATTTATCAAACGACCCAGCAATATCGAAAAATGTTGATATTGCATATTTTTATTGGTTTTTTTGCAGTCTCTATTGCCTAGTTAATGGCGTCCTCTGTTGACTGGCCTTTTTATATCCAAACTGTTTAATATTCATACCATCCATTGATTTATTGATTCTTTGCTCAATAATTGTTCTTTAATTTCGCCCAGAACATTTAGTAAACATATAGGCATATAGGATTTGGGCTGCGTGGGATCTTTATCAGCCCCTTGGTTTAAATTTATCACATTCCCTTCCTTCCATCAGTAAGGTACTCTTCCCTGTCATAGACAGTTATAAAACTGTTAACACGGGTATTATTTCTTCCGGTTCTGATGATTTGTTATTTTTTAACTTCTTTATAGTTTTTTATTTCAACTTCTTGGTAGGGATGAATAATATCTTCAACTATATTTTCAGTAAGGAGTTCTTTTCTTAATTTCCTGTGATGTGCGTTATCGTTTTCTTTATTATCATTAGGCACTAGTTTTGGAAGGAGGACATTTATACAATCTATCCAATTTACTGTCAGTTTATCATTCCCTTTATCCAGAGCAGATATTACTTCTGGGGTTTTTACTTTCTCCATTATTAATTTGTAAGGTGTACTGTATATATTATTGGAAAGGTTTACCTGAACAAATGTTTTCCTTGCAGCTTTGCGATATTCTTCTGTGCTTGCCTTGTATTTTTTTCTCTAATTTCTCTATATTTATTTATGTTACTTTCTCTACCTCTACCTGAGACAACGATAGATTTATGATAACTCTGCTAGCTTTTCTAACTAGTCTTCTTAATTTTAACAGATTTTTATTCCAAAATATTGGTGAATTGTCATATTTTTATTAGCTATGGGTATGCTTTTTGAATGGTTTTGATTAATTCTAATGCTTTATTGTTAACATCATCTTGAGGCTGAGGCATTGTAGACAATTTAAATTCAATTTTTCTTTACCCCAATTTGATTTATTTCTATTGTAGTGTCTTTTATTATCATTCCATCTTTGTTCTAAGTTTGTATTAATTTATATCTCGAAATAAATTATATTGCGACCACTTTACGTCAACGCCTACTCTGCAATTTGTAACAATTTAGCCTACTCTTTTATTTATCAATGTAATATATATGTTGTATGTAGCTTCTGCTCTGTTATTGTAAGTGGGTGGGTTACGTGGTTTGTTCTCTAAATTGAACTATAGCTTGCCAATACCTCCTCCAATAATTCTGCCCTTTTGTTCTTATAGTTGTTACCTTTATGAGATCAGAATGGACAAAATCATAATCTATAACGGTATCTACAATGATTATACATTAAAGGAGTAAACACAAATGCAAAGCAATAATTCATGTTAATTCCGTCATTTCTTTATTACAAAAATTCCCTTTCATTAAATCATAAAGCCGTGAAAACTTAAGTGAAACTTGACGGATATGTTAGAAAGTAAATTAATTTGTTATAACAGCATTAATTTATATTTTTATCTATTTATGTAAGTAATATGACACTAGTAAATTGAAAGTTTGCTACTCGCCGCCTAGTTTAGTTCAAATTTTTCATTTTAGATTTTTATGAGAGGCGATTGTGCGTAATGCCAACTTAACCAAGGAGAAGACCGCTTCAATGTATCGGACAAAAGGTTTAAGTGGTATTATGGTGATGTATAATGTGATTTATACACCCATCAATTGATTTTTTCGCATTTCAATGACAAGGTCAACATATATTGTGGAGATTATTTATAGGAGATAATAGGATACTTAAAAACGGCTTTGAAAAATTTTCGGATATATATTTCCTCGATATCCTCCAAAGTACCATCTTAACTTCAACATTCATTTTGATGTAAAGATTTGTGGAGCTGACAGCAATCAGGCCAATCTAATGAGGCTCGGTGCGAAATAAGAGGATTCAATATCTGCTTCTAATTATTTTTGCTTAATTGAACCAATTACATTTTACCCGGAGTCTCAGACACTATACCAACTTAACGCACTAAGGATCTCATCATGAATTATTTATATAATTTCAAAATTAGATATATATGCTTTTATGAATTAATTGCTCCATAATGTTGAAATTATTTTTCATTAAAATATTAAATAATTATATTAATAATATCCTTACTGCAATTTCATTTAAAATTCTCTAATATAGAACTTTTGTATCATTAGAAGTTGATATGCTAAAGCTCTTCTGTAATGTTAATAAATTAATACCTAAAAGATAAATGGGCGAAATAAAATGTTTTCAAATGTCTGCCTTCAATGCATGTTTTGAATTGTAAAGTTAAAAAATAGGACATTACCAAGAATTTATTTTTAGAAATCAAACATCATGTACCGCCAAGGGTCGCCGAGATCGTTAAGGCGCGTACACATGAGCGGGCGGTTTTGAGTTCGAATCCCACTAGGACCGTACTCTCTGGTTGAGTTTTTTTTTTTTTGAGGTTTTCCTCAGTCCTCATAAATGGCAAATGTCGGGGAGGTACCGCTAAACTTAGGCCTGGAACACTTCCTTCCTTTAAAAACAAAAATCCTTTCCCAATTTACTATTTCATTTCATGTACCATCAATATCCACCGCCTCTGGTCCCTTAGGAGTAAAAAAAGGCATTAAACACTAATAAGTAAACAAGAAAACGACATCATGCTTTTGGTTGTCACTCTTGTACACTGTTCATTAAACTTGTCAAAAACTCATGCATAAAAGAGAAACCAAAATTCTCCTTATACACCGTTTTCCCTTTAGTCACCAGAAGAATAGCAAAGAATGTTCGCTATTTGGTAGTTCTAAGTCACTTAAACCCTGCGACACGTTCGTCAAAAAGAACTGAACAAAACCTTCTGTTTACTTTTACTAAGTAGGTTGATTAGGACATTGTGCAAACTTCTGTTGTGCGATCGGTAAGGGATTTACGTAAGTGCACTGCAAAGCTTTGGATTATGAAGTATGAAAATTGTAACCTTTAGCTATGCACAAATGCTACTGTATATCAATCATTTGCTAGCAAATACATAACACGGAAGTTGTTCGGTTGGCAAGAATAACTTTCTATCGATGCTTGGTCTTATTAAAAGAAAGAAATCGCTCTTGACATTTTATAGAGATGGAACTCTCGTACTTATTCGGTGTACATGCACACGCTATAATGCACAAACAGAAACTTCTAGAACAAATTGACTATATATTTAATAATGTGCCAATATTCTAAGTATAGCTTTCTTATTCTCTTTCAGCTAACGGCAAAATAATTTAATAATACAAAACCTTTGAAGCGTACAGAAAGGTGGTTTTACAAGGCAATTCCATACATGTACTTGATTAAAATGATTATGCATGCCAGACAAAACTGAGAAATTTAAAATATGTTAGATGTCGCGAAGTATCAACGTTTACATATTTCACATTTTCATTATTCAATGCCAATAACTGAAAGAAAAAATACCCGAGGAAATCGTTCAATTTCATTTTCGGCCCAAAGAGAGGGGAACTGGAATGGAGTAAGGAATGTGAGACACAGGATGTGGGTAAAGAATTCAATTTGTCTTACAGAGGTCTATCAGCCAGCCAGATAAACTGTCTAGATCATATAGGCTTAAGGGAATATTTGCATTTCTTTACTGGAGCATTACATTTAACCGTACCACAGACAGTAAAAAAAAAAAGCATGGGATCCAACATTAATCTTGTAAGTACAGTTTTCATTTGGCTGAGAGGAACGGTGTCCTAATGCCTAACCTAAATAAGCAAACTTACTTCACTAATAGGAAGCTCAGATTGTTGATTGATCTTGAATTCTTTTTCTTTAAAAAATAAGGCCCACTTTATAATGACAAAATTGCCTCTAAATACGTTTCAAGAAATACCATGCCATTTTGATAAAATATAAGGTGTTTGAGGTTATTAACTATCATAAAATGTGTAGCCCTGTTGATTGGAGTAAAATTCCCTGCAGTAGCCGCTAAGCAAAAACTGCATATAAGTAAGAAATTATAATTTCTTTCTTGACTGGAAACGTAAATTTATTATGAAAAAGAAACCCTTATGAAATTATTTTAAAAATGTTACTTCATTTGTACTTAGAACTTAGCAATAAGAGGCAAATTAATATTTATTTATATCACATGTTCCAGGAATGTCGGTTGGCGCAAATATGAAAATAATAAATAAGTACTTATATATATGCATAGTCTGTGCTGATAAAGAGTAAGAGATAAGCGTTTTCCGAAGTATTGCTAATAAAACACTATATAATGACCTTCAGTAATAATAGGACTCCGATATTTCCACAATACTGCTTTTTACCCAAGAAGTTGTGTCCAACGAAGGTAAGAACGTAAAAGTCGCCATGGCTAGCACTGCCAGTTTGGGGTTGTAGTATCGTAAGGAAGCACATATCCATATGTTTAGCGCTATTAACTGGAGTAAAATACACTGCGACAACAGTTAAGCAAAAACCAAGTATAAGCACGCAATTGTAATTTCTTTCTTCACTGGAAACAGAAAATGATGAAAAAGTGCTGCAAAACTATAAAGTTTATATCTCCTAAAATACGCAACATTACATGTATTCATGTATCTCTAGAAAGAGTAGGTTTTATACTTATTTATAATATGTCCATTGCGTTATTTATAGAATTTTCAAACATTATGTCATTCATTGCATAAACCATTGTAGAGAGTATAGCTTTGTAGACATTTTTACTGAATTATAGCTTGGGAAGATACGATTTTGTAGTGTGTTAAACCTCGTCATTATTCGTTCTCTCTGATACAGCCTGATTACGAGATATGAAGTTTGACTGAAATCTTCATTTAACTTTTTATGGAATATCACTGTTCTCTTGAGTGAGAGTCCCTTGAAAACATTGATCCCATAAGCGTGCTGCACATACACATAGTAATATATCGCATGAAACATTATGAATACCCGTTGCCGATGCAGCATGATACCTTAATCACGACATCTAAAAACACACCTACCGTTTCAGCAGACAAATCAAAGTTGCTTACTTTAGCGTGATAACATGACATTGTATCTATCCGAGGAAATTATTTTTAATATCAAATTAATAGTTGCTATTTCTATAAAGAAATTTGTACAAAAAACCAAAGTCACATGTGTAAAAATGGCTGAGTGAAAGGGAAGAGTACTCACGTATTTCACAAATATTTAGGAATGGAAGTTCACTCGTTTTATAGGTAGCTTGAGTTGACTGGCTGACATACAAAAACAAAGCATTCATACACGGGAATCTGTGAATGTGAAGAAAAAACTCGTACATACCTGGTTTAATTATTATTATTATTATTATTATTATTATTATTATTATTATTATTATTATTATTATTATTATTATTATTATTATTATTATTATTATTATTAATAATAATAATAATAATAATAATAATTTGTATGGCACATTAAAGATTAGTTGTGAAACATAAATTATTATTCTTAAACGATAAAAATGAACCAAGATCAGTGAAGCAATGTGGTGAAACATCAAGACATTCTGACTGGTAGTTGCTGTCCTGATTATTTATCATTGTTGAATTTGATTGATGAGTCAGGGATGTTGGATGTGGTGGTAATGAGAGCATTGGATTTGCACATGATTCAAATGAAACACTCCGGCTTTTCAATAAAGGAGTATGCATTTATTTTTCAACAATCATTCGCTGAAATTTGTCCATCTGCCACATGTCTACTGTCACTTTCCTGTGACGTCACAGTCGTCTTCTTTGCTAGTTGGCATGTTTTGAGAATTATTCCACCCGTTCTAGGAAAATCGTGATTTTGATTCAGGCGCAACTGGGTGCTAAGAACAATGAGCCATTATCATACCCTACTTTAGGGACGCAAGATGCTTCCCAGTACCAGACGATGCGTTCATTTCCAGCTCGATTCTTAATATACTCACTCTGTAAAAGAAAAATTTATTAATGATATCCATATATGTAGCGAGAATAGAAAATGACACCACGTTGCTTAATAAGTCAAACTTTATTTGTTTCAGTTCTCAATTTGTGGAGAAAAGTGGAAGGCAGTAGCTAAGCATTTCAACGAGAGACTGAATGTTTAAAACTACTTCGACGCTCTAGATGGGCAACATGTGATGTTTGTTAAACCTCATAATAAATCTACCGGAACTATAAAGAAAAATTTCACTGTCTTTTTGCCATTACAAAAGATAATCATGAGCACATTATTATACAGGTACCAATCGAAAAATATTTAATGACAAATGCTATTGTTTTCTATGACAAGCTTGAAAACAATAGGTTCAATTTAGCCCCAGCTGGTACAAAGTACAATTCTTCTTATACCTTCGAGGGTGACAAAGCCTTCAAGTAACAACGTTAACTCATTAAACCATAAGCCTACAAAGGTTTATCAAATGAAGAAAATATTTGCAATTGTAAATTGTTGAAAGAGCGGCGCATTGTTTAAAATGCATTCGGCCTACTGACAACTGGTTTTCAACAGTAATAGCACTAAGCGTGAGAAATGTTGATGCAATTTTAATGGCTAGCTATGTGATACACAATTATTTTATGCAAAATGGCAAAGCCTATTTGACGTCATCTTCGGTGAGTCAAGAGGCCATGAACAATGGCATGATTATTTCATAAAAATGGTGACAAGAAGGCGAGGCATTGATACCTGTACAAAAAGACCTATGAAATAATTCTCAAGGCAAAAACATTAAATGTACCGAAGATGTTACGTAAAATTGAGTTTTTAAGAACTTACGACTAACTAACAGCATTACTAACTATCAAATTGTGGTGTTTCAAGGGTGTTTCAACAATAATATACATCTACTTGGTTCCATTCCAAATAAATACTGATTTAGTGTTCAATTATTACACTTTTACTTTCATGAATTTCACTTTTAATAATTTCCTTAATAATACTTTGAAATAGTTCAATGAAAAATTATAATTACGTTCTGATTGCAAATTTTGAAGGTTTATAATTATTATTCTTTAAGTTGGTGCTATATAGTTAAGCTGAACTCCTAGGAATATGCGCAAATATCCCATAGCCTTGTTAGAATTATATTCCTGAACTTGTCAATACCTGTACCCCAAGGGCATATGTAACTTTGAAGATTATTGAGAATATATTCTCATAACTGTCGCTCAGATTTTATTTTCATTTCTATTGCGTTTGGCACACACTCTAGAACTACATTCTTGATGTAAACATTGAAATATGCCACAATCTTTAGAATTCCCTTGTCGCTGTTGCTAAGTATCCCGTCCGAGGCGGAATACATGCAATGCACATTGAAACCTTATTAATCACATGCAATCAGACTACACACAAAATGATTGGTCGCGAAAGGTCACGAAAGTGATGAACGCAAACGGTTGCTATAACTGTTTCAAGCACGTTGACAAAGATCACTGCTACACGGCAAGTGGGAAACTAAAGCCTAAGCTTGGTATATTTAACTGAACAATTGGCAAAAGTGCATCGCAGATTTTTCTCTGTGAAGAAAAGTCTCAGGTTCGAGTGTGCGAAAAATGTTGCGCAAATAAAAACTAGTTGCGGCTTAGTCAAGCAATCATTTTCCAATGGGTTTTATAGCTAAAGGAAACCAAGACGTTAATGTAATCCTGCTGAGAAATGTATCATGGTGGACATAGAGAAACTTGAGAAGAAATACACATCAGATAATGTTTGCTAATGAACCACGAAATAATTCCTAAAATGATAGAAGGTATGCTCATAAAAATTTACCCTACATTATCGCTTGAATGTTCTTGTGATTGTTTATATCCCTATAGTCCCTATCCCTCATGGGACGTCTTCACTAACGATATTTCTGCCACCAGATGGCGCACAATGTCGTTTTTTCAAGTTTTTCCTGCAGGTGGTGAAGAGTAAATGTCATCTGGTGTTAGAAATACCGATATCCCGAGCGTTCCAAAAAGTAAATTTTTATTTATTGAACATATGCATATAATTACAAAGTACAAAGTAAACAATGGCGCACTGTTAACATTATATGCGACAAAAGAGTGAAATAAACCAAAAATTATGGGGGAAGCACTTGGTGGCCAAATTGTGAAATAAGGAGGTGGCGGGGAAGGCGTTTGGCGGCCAAACTGTAGCTAAACTGGATTAAGGGAAATGGGGAAGTGTTTGCTAGGAAAATTGTGAATTAAACTGGATTAAGGAAAATGGTGGTGTAGAAAGCACTTGATGGTAAAATTGTGAAAAAAAATGTGAGGGTATGTTTGGAAGCACTTGGTTGCTAAACCGAGAGCTAAAATTTGGATGCATATACGTATAATAGCACACTGATTAAAACTGCTAGTTGCAAAATTGCGGAAAAAAATGAACAATCACCAATGATGAAAATAAAAACTTTAATTTATTAATACTATTATGATATATGTTAAGTGAGTAGGTGGTGCGGAGGAGTTTCGAGCACGACGCGCGTAACGTACTGCTGTAGCGTAGACACGGTAACAAAATCAGAATTATGCCATCTAGTTGGCCGCCCACCGGCCTTACGCCTCAGGCAGCGAACGGATTGAAGGGGTGGGGCAACCAGTTAGCGGTTAGGTAATTGGGGAAAACGTTTTAACCCTTACAATAATAAGTTAAAAATTCCTTTCAAATTGCTGACCAGTAGAGAAAGGTAAAGATCGGAAATATTGCAAATTACTCTACATGCTATTAGCACTCAAAGGAAGAAAATCTTTTACCCTTTACAATTTAAATTTAAAAGCAATTCCGTGTTCAGACCGGTCTATCCTTACTCATCATTGTGGCGACAGAGCGGGTGAAAACTGGACATGTGTATGCCCTCAAGTCTCACACCTGCGGATTTGTTTGCACCAGTCACGCAACTTTCACCTGGTGCTCTTTATTGGATGGCCACTCTTAGTAGAAAACCGGAAGCCAAGAAGGAATCAACTCTACGTCAGCTCGTATTTTCACCATCATTTTCATGGTAGCACCTAATTTTTTGCATAGTTAAAACGCATTCCCTAACGTCATTTACCCAAAATTATTGAAAATTAACAAATATTTACATAGTTTAGCATTTTGCTTGCACCGCCACGGGTAGCCGAATTCGTTAAGGCGCGGACTCGTGTGCGGGAGTTCTGGGATTCGAAATTCGCCTCCCCAAAAGAGGTTTCTCCAGCTTTTCCTCAGTCCTCATAAATGGCAAATGCCGGGGCCGTACTCTAAACTTAGGTCTGGAACGTTTTCTTCCTTAAATAAGCCTTTCCCAGTATATCATTTCATCTTGAGTATCACCAGTTTTCATCGTCTATGGTGCTTCAGTAGTAAAACCGGGTGTTAAACAGCATTCAATTTTTTTTTTGTCTTGCAACATTACATCTTTTTTAGTAAAAGTAAAACATTTTTAATATTAATATTTTAGTTTCCAATGTTTATGTTTTTCATTAATATGAACCGCGCGGTGAAAATATTTTTCGATTATAACATAATTTTGGTAGGGTAACTTCTTTTATGCAATATAATATAATTTGGAACATAACATCTTTCTTGCAACATAATTTAATTTTTGAAGCATAACATGTTTATGCAACATAATTTACTGTTTTTCCACATAATATATTTTGCAGCATAACTTACTTTTTAGCAGTATAATTTAACTTGTCATATAAATTACTTTTTTGCAACATAATATTTTTTTTTGCAAGACAAAAAATTTGCTTTTGCACCATAACATGTTTACACTGCATAATTTTTTTGCAATATAATTTTTTTTTTCTAATATTCGTTTTTGTCTCTTATAAACAAATAGCTTACATAAGAGGCTTTTTGATTCCAACATAACTTTTTTTTTTAAGGTAAGTATTCCACCAGATTCATTTTAGTTACCAGATTTATTCACGTTCTATTGGTGTAGTTTTCAGTAATTTGCGATCTTGTTTATTCACCTCCTATTTCTACCCTTACATAGATATGCGATGTACCTTATTTCCAAAAGTAACTCTGTATGTCTAGGCAGGTTTACGACTCCGTGGCACCAGCCCCCTTCACGAGAAAGTTCAAAAAGGTTGCGACATCACTGTGCCAGAACACATGTGTAAGTTCCGCCTGATGACTTCACGAACAGGTTCAGACAGGTTTTCGCCAATGCTGCTGGTTTTCCTCACTGCGCTGCGCCATAACCACGCCCATTTGGATTTCAGTCAGTGAGGTTGGTTTTCCCCATCCGCTCTTGCAAAGCACTCTCCACCCAGCACCAGTACTGAGAAATTAGTGAAGTAGGCAACATGATCTATGATGCTCTACGCCACATTAGCTGAATTTCGCGTGATTTTGCTACCATGCCTACGTGACAGCAGAACGTGGCATATCTCGTGCTCGAAATGCTTACGCAACACCTCCTCATTTAAGATATATCATATAAGTATTAATAAATGTTGGTTTAATTTTCAACATGGGTCATTATTCATTTTTTTCGCAATTTTAATTAGTATGTTTAATCAATGTGCTAACATTTGTGTATGCATCCAACGTTTGTTCTCAATTTTGTCACCAAAAGCTTCAAAATATAACTTCACATTTTTAATTCAACGTTTTACCACCAAAAGGTACTCCCATCCCCATTGTCCTTAAGACAGTTTAGTTCACAGTTTTAGCATCAAAGGATTCCACACCGCTACTTTTTTCCTTAATCCAGTTTAGTTCGCCCTTTTACCGTCAAACACTTTCTCCATCATTTTCCCATTTGGTTAACTGTTTTGTCGGACTTAACCTTAACAGTCAGCCATTTGTTGTACTTTAGTAATTATATGTATCTATTTCAATAAAAGAAAAAATATTTCCTGCAATGCTCCGGCTAACGGCATTTCTAAAAGCAGATGAGAGCTATCCCTCACTATCTGGAGAGGTGGAATTTCAAAACACCTACAAAGCGTTTTTCCTTCCAGAAATAAAAATAGTCCAACCTTTCCAGGAGAGATATATACTACAAGGTCTTCGTATGAAGAAATTGCAATCTGGTTAATGACTGATACTAACTGTCTGAACTCTTATTGATTCTTTAACATTGTTCGGATCAGTTAATATAAATTATTATCTTGTAAATTTAGGTAACTGTATTCTTGCAAGAACTGGATCCAGGATTTTACTTCTATCGACAATAGTGCGATGAATTAAGAGATCGATTTTGGTCTTGAAGGTTAGCAGAGTATGGAGTGCCACAAGGGTCAATGCTTGGTCTTAATTATGCTATATTTATAGGACAATTAAGCATTGCATGTTGATATATACATATATATACATATACATATCGATAACAACTCTTACTGCACCCGCCTGTGTTTGCTCAGTAGTTAAAACGCGCATTAAACACTATTAAAAAAAACATGATTGCACCTACTTACCACACTTACAGCTGAAAGAAGATTAGGACTAGGTATCAACATAAAAAACGACCTTTTCATAAAATTGTAAATACAGAAGGTTGTAACAATAATTAGTATTTCTAGTGAAAGCTAATAAAATAAAAGTGGCAATAAAACCGTCTGTAAAAAAATACGGTTTCCAATTGGATAGTAAACTTCATTGGCTAATTCGAACAGCAATTGAAATAATACTTTCAATGGTACATTCCTTGAAAAGGCTTAAGAGTTTTCCACATTCAATTTAAAAAAATACACTTGCAGCACTGTGCAGGATCGAAAAATAGAGGTTATCTGTTAGAATATAACGAGAATGCATTTGTCATTCAATCGGATATTGAATTATATTGAGAAAATTTGTAAAAACTGGTCGAAAGATAGTATTGATTTAAGGTGTATGTATTTCGACTCAGAAGACAAAAGGAATGCAAAGATTATTTATTTGAAAAATGCAGCACTTAATATATGTTCAGACTGAAATTGTTAACTCTATACACTTTATTGTAAATTTATGTGTAATTCTATATCTTGTCTCCTGTACATTGCCAGGTAAAGCAAGGACATTAATGTTATTGTTTATTTATTTTATTTCATAAGCACACCTTTGTTTTCTTTATTCTTCATCTTTCCACAAGAAGAAGCATGAAGGCACACAGAAAACTATTCGTTAAAATATTTACAAATATAATAAACATTAACTGAGATTTCACTTGATGTAAATCGTCGCATCATGTCACTGGTTCACAGAGGCCATTACTTTGAACTCAATTGTTTGAGATTCATACTCCAAAATTTGTAGTTACGAATTGCCAGATTATACCTAAATATATAGTTTTGTTTACAGCAAACTTAAAAAGATAATGTTATTACTGTGAATTTTTAAATACATTTACATTTAAGAGGACCTATGATAACTGACGTCTCTGGCCTTCTTAGTCCAAAAAAACAATGGAAAGATATGTGGATTGGAGAAACTCAAGGGTTCTAGAAAAAGATTATAAGTGAATTTAATTTCATGAAAACTTGCCCAATTTTACATTAATTATATTTTAAATTGAATAAAATGATCAAATATTTGATAAAATTGATTTAATAGAACTACATAAATACATATTCATAATTATATATTTTCACTTTGATGTTACACATTGTCTGGAACAAAATAAGTATGTATAAAGCAAGCTATATTAATATTGAAAGGCTATTATTTCTAATAGTATGGAAATTTACGTGAATGCTGGTTATTTTAAAAATAATTTGTTTCAAATTTGTATGGCTTTCATTCTATTCCCTTTGTGTGTGTTTAAGAGTTTAAATTTTATTTTGGCCTTTTATGAAAATCGTATGGATGTTTTAAAGTTAATGCTATAAGTTATAAATTAAAGGGATCTAACAGATCAGTTTATAATTGATTTTATGAGCAAGATCGTGAAAAGCAGCTGAAAGGTATAGTCCCAACTTTATTGTTACAAATTCGACAGTGTCTGAGCTGATATATACAAATAACAACAAAATACATAAAAGAAGAGGGAGAAATGATGCTGAAGCTGCTGTAGCAAGAAATGAAGACTTGAGAATTGATTCAGAGTATACCACTGTTTTAAGAGAACTCAAGGTTAGTTAATTATAAAATAAAGTGAAATATTTTTAATTTGCAATTAATATTTTTCAGGATTATTTTGCTACAATTATACCCCAAAAATATCGTATTATACGTTTAATAAGTTTTCATATATTTGTCTAAAATGGTAACAATAAAACCCCAAAACAATAACAAGGGCAATATACAACAACTCAATTAAAGACTGGTACTAAAACGATGCATCAAAGCTGAAATAGCAACAGTTTTAAAAGAGTCTAAAAATGCCGTCATGGATAAAAAGAGAACACCTCACACCTTGCTCCAAAAACCACAAACACGGATAAAACGGAGCACTTGCTCAACAGCAACCACATCGTCTGCAAGTAATGCCTTAAAAGAGGAGGGCAAACCTAGGCTATGTCTAAAAGCTGCCAGATGATGGCATTCAATTAGAATGTGACGCACTGTAAAGGGGTGGTCACAGTGAGGACAAGCTGGAGCAGGTTGACCATTAAAAAGGTGAGAGTGACTAAAACGGCAATGCCCAATTCTAAGGCGAACTAAAATTACTTATTCACGACGAACAGTGTGAGAAGAAGTCGACCAGTTAAAAGGGGATGATTTACATTCCCGAAGCTTATTGGCGAGTATTAAATCCCACTCATCGCGCCAGCGCGAGAGAATGCCTCTACGTAATAAATGGTTAAAATCGCCAAAATAAAAACGTTGCTCGTCCTCAACAGGGTCTAAAAGAGCGGATTCAGCTGCGATATCTGCGGCCTCATTACCTTTGAGTCCCACACGTCCAGACACCCATAGTAGTTTTACCCTGACGCCAGCGTCGAAAAGAGTTAACACTATATCCTGGACCTTCTGCACAAGGGGGTGGGGGTTGTACAGATTTCTAAAACTTAAAATTGCACTCAAAGAGTCAGAACAAATAACAGTATTCCCAAGCCCGTGAACAGAAATAAATAAAATCGCCCGATAAATAGCATAAAGCTTCGCTATAAAAATAGAAGTCGCAACGTTAAGACAAAACGGAAAACATGCTCCATTAAGAACAAAAGCACATCCTACCCCTGTGTCAGATTTCGAGCCGTCGGTATATATAAAATTCCAGACATTAAAAGAGAATTTGATCTCGCTAAAAGAACAACGAATAATATGTTCTGCGGTTGAAGATTTCGGTCAGGACGTAAGCCCAAGATGAACGGGGTCCTCTGCTAAAATCCAGGGGGGAGAAGAAGTTTCCCCGGCTAAGAAAAAAGCAGGTAATTCAAAGTACAACATACGTAAAATCTCCAGAAAACGAAAGCCAGCAGGCTTAGGAGTAAAAGACCGAGCAGCATAAAAACTATCCAAAGACACATTATAAAACGGCTCGTTCGTGGGATGACCAGGTTGCGCAGCTAGTCGACAACCGAAAGCAGAAAGTAAAACATACCTACGATAAAACATCGGAGGTTCTCCAGACTCCGCACATAAACTCAACACAGGATTGGTGGGGAATGCTCCAATGGCAACACGGATACCCCGGTGATGAATAGGGTTCAGGCGGCGCAGAACAGAAGGCCTCGCAGAGCCATAAACCACACTGCCATAATCCAACTTGGACCGGATAAGAGAGCAGTAAAAACGCAAAAATAGTCCGGTCAGCTCCCCAAGATGTGCCACTTAAAACACGTAAAATACAAAGAGAATGTTCACACTTGCCTCTGAGTTGTGCTATTAGCGATGACCAGCATAGTTTCCTATCCAAAACCAAGCCTAGGAATCGAACTTCGTCTGCGAAAACAAGAGCGTCCGGGCCAAGACGGAGCGAAGGTGGAGGATACTCCTTATGGTGCCAGAAGTTCATGCAGACGGTCTTCTCTGCGGAGAAACGGAACCCGTGAGACATCCCCCAAGATTAAAGGCGGTCGAGACAGCATTGGAGGCGGCGTTCCAAATGACAGGTTGTCCGAGAGGAAAGATAGATAGCAAAATCGTCTACAAACAACGACGATTGTATTGCTAGCGGTAAACACTCGGTGATAGAGTTAATAGCAATTGCAAATAGTGTGCAACTAAGTACCGAGCCCTGAGGTACACCGTTCTCTTGAATAAAACTAGATGATAAAACTGATCCCACGCGAACATTAAAAACCCGATCTTTCATAAATTCTTCAATAAAAACTGACATGCGCCCACGTATGTTCCAATCGTGAAGCGTTCGGAGAATACCGCCTCTCCAGCAAGTATCATACGCTTTCTCCAGATCAAAAAATACAGCAACCTTTTGGCATTTCCGAATAAATCCGTCCATTATGTGGGTCCAAGACGAGGTAAAGTAATCCAAGAAGCCTTTTTGCTATCCTTAATGACTCGACGGCATTTGGCGCGCAGTTGTTTATAGCGAATCATATTTGCAGAAGTAGGGTGGCGACGAAAAGCTCGGAGAGCACCCCGGCGTGCACGCAACGCATCCCGGCATTCATTGGTCCACCATGGAACCGGTAAGCGTCTGGGGTGACAAAACGACCGGGGAAAAGCCTGATCTGCGGCTGTGATGATGACCGTACGGAGGTGCTCGATCACGACTCGATAGATGGAAATTCACACCCTGAAAATTCGGCCATAGATCGAAACAGAGGCCAGTTCGCGTTTTCAATGAGCCATTTTGGCGCGCGCTGGGAATGTGCATTTGAATTTGAAGAGAGTACATGGATCTGACATGGAAAGTGGTCACTAAAGTATGAATCAGGGAAGACATTCCAAGTAAAATGTACAGATAGTGAGACAGAACAAAAGGATAAGTCCAAGTGTGAAAAACTCTGAGTACTGTCTGAAATATATGTAGGTTGACCAGTATTGAGCACTACAAGATGTTGACCATCAAGAAAGTCGGCTAAAAGGCTACCCCTTGCACACTCCGAGGTGGAACCCCATAGGGGATGGTGTGCATTGAAATCCCCCAAAAGTAGGACAGGGGGTGGTAGCTGAGACAGAAGATTGTCTAGATCAACCGTGGTGACTGTACCAGACGGAGGCAAGTAAACACTGCAGATGGAAAAACTGAGGCCAGAGAAGTGAACGGTAGCTGCAGAAGCATGTAAAGGAGTCTGGAGCTGTATTGAAGTAGTTTAAACGTCATTTCGAATTAAAATTAAAACTCCACCATGAGCGGGAGTGCCATCTTCGTGAGAGAGATCAAATCTCACCGAAGAGTAACCGCGTAAATTAAAAGAATTCTGTGGGCGAAGTTTGGTCTCTTGGAGACACAGTAGCGGACGGTCAGTAGAACGTAAAATTAATTCGAGGTCAGGTCTTCGACTACGGAGACCACGCACATTCCACGAAAGGATAGCCATTTTTAAAATTAAATAAAAAGAAGTTAAAAAATCTACCACCTCATTTTTTGCTAGGCCCAGGACGGAACAAACGTCCTTTCTTTTGTCGCGTGGGGCTCGGTGGTTTGCCTGGAGCAGGCCCATCCTGCTCCATGACGTCCTCAGAGGGAGGGCTCTCCCGCTGAGAGGAATCCACCGATTCCAGCACCTCTTGTGCATTTCCATTCATTTGAATTGGAACAGTTAAATAAAGCTCTGGTTTTTAAAAAGTTCAAATTTAATTTTGATGACATATGCCGTCCGTTTAATTTTAATGCAGAATCACAAAGGTATTTAAAATAAAATACATTGTTGTGAAATAATCCCACTATTAAGAGGTTTTGGAAAGCAATTCCAAAGTTTCTAAAAAGAAAATACTTAAAGTCCACCCAACTGTCCTAAAAGTTACATGTTTATGAACATACGTTTTAACTTAATGTTAAACTCATATTCTTTACACTGTGCTTTCCAAAAGTAGGAAAGTATTGATATATTGTTTAAAGGTAAACTATTCTCTTGCGCATGGCTAAATGCAATATCATTACATGATTATTTTCATTACCACATACATAGTTATTTGGAGAAAACAAAAAGTTTAACATTGTTTCTTCCCGTGTTCCCTTTTTGATAGCAACATATATGGTAACTTGATTGGGTTTATCATCGAGTACTTTTGCTGCATAACATGGAAATGCATTCCTTAGCATACAACAAAGGTTTTCATTACATAACCAGCACAATAACCACGATAGGGTTGACCAATATTCAGGAAAATGATCTGGTGTATATTCCTCAAACAGATCATTAAAACCAGTTTCTTTTGCAGGCATACCATATCCTCTAGTTAATCGGTTAGTGTTTCGAGAGATGAAATTATCCATGGCCTATAGAAGTACAAAAATGAAATATTACTAATACTGTCCTGTGCTACCAAAGCCTCTTTTAGTACGTTTTAATTTATTAACATGTATAACTTTGGGTTTATTTTTTTTTTACATATTAATTGTGCCAATATTTGATTTTTTGAAATACTTTGTTTTTTTATCCGAGTTGCTGCACATTATTACACATATTTCACCGTTGTAATATCTATTTATATATCCTCTTATAGTAAATCCTAATAGTACTAAACTACATTTTTCTGCTATTCGTAGATAAGTATGCTTGTGAGGTCTTGCTGTTGGGATAACTATGGTTGAAACTCGTACGTTTTGGGTGAAAATATATCTAAGCCTGCTGATTCTTCAGTGCATCTAATAGGTAATGTAACATTATTAATTAGCTTAATTCGCAAAGTCATCTGCAAAGAAAAAATGCAATTTTAGTTATTTCTTTTGAAACGTTATATTGTAGGCATTGTTAGGAGGGTTAAATCCTAGAAACTAAAACTTTAGGCATATTCTTTATTTATTTATATCTTCAAAGTCGCTTTCTTTAAAAACATCCGCGTACTTTCTTGCAACAAAGACGCTTGTGGGATCTTTATAATTTTTTTGAGATTTATGGATATTGAGTGTCCATACTGTGTCACCACTCTTGATGCAGCAACTACATTTTATGCAGTGTTGTTGGATAAATCTCAAATCTGCATTGTTTTGGTGGTTTGAGTTTGATTAAATCTACTGAGAAAACCCATTCTGCAAAGAAGATAATTGTGTATAAGTTTCGTTTTAAGAAAAGCCATAAAAATAGAACAAAAAACTGTATAATATTCACCTTGCTTGCAGCAGTGTTGCACCTTGTGCAGTGAAGTATGGAGCCTATCCTACCAGCCTGTATACGTTGATTATCAGCCAAAGCCCAATCGTCATAAGTGGAACTGCAATTTTCGCCGCTATATAAAGTGCATGGCTACGCCCCTTCCTCTATAGTTGACCTTTTGTTGTGCAAATAAACACATCGCAAAATCTTCACAAATGTAAGTCACAACATTATTTTTGTACATTTTATAAACATTTGGGCGAACTGAAAAGTTTAAATAACATATTGTGTTTTTAGAATGGAAAATATTACAGTTGTAAGCGAGGCACGCAGAGAGTATAAGAAGTTTAATGTTCATAGATGGCATTTTGTTATTCAAAACATCCATCTCCTAATAGTGAAAAGCCGATCCATTACTTTAAAAATAGCATGCAAACGATTTTAAATACTGTGTTACAGGATATTGAACCGCATGATGTGGTAGGCTTGTCAATTGGCAACTCTATAAAATTGCAAAATAAATCTATAGGGCTTAGTCTTCGTCGAAAGGATAACATTCATTTAGATATAATAATGGCGGTGGTGGAAAAGGTATGCCAATCTAATGCCATTTTTACAGCACGGATACCTTATCCATAAAAGTAGATCATGTTGGGATGCCGTTTGGAAACGGTAGAATAAAGACAATGGGTCGCTAGGTATCTTCTTTGCACATTTGGAAAGAAGCATTGTGACAGTTAAATCATATATAAATTGTTTAGCCCATGCGCTTGTAATAGTCATTGCTCCTTTTACTAAAGATCCAGACTATGAAGCTTTTAGAAAGTGTAGAAAACTACATTTTAAAGTTTTTGATCTTTTAAAAGCTACAAATATTGATCTTAGTAAGGGGGAGGAATTGTAGAATTACAACAATTTTAAATTGTCTTTCAGAGTATATAATTGTAGTTTATGATGGACTGTATTGTGATAATATTATATTTAACGGAAATTTATTTCATTTAAACACCTTAATCTTTTATAGAATGCTCAAGAGAAACATTATAATGCCACTGTAAATTTTACAGGCGATATGACGAAACTATACGTATGTGAAGGGTACAACAAGGGGTTGGAGGATTAGAAAGGAATCAAAACCCACAACTGTCAATATAAATGCACGGGATGTTTTGCAGTTCCGCCATGTACATTTGACGGAAATTATTTGTTTTGTTACATGTGTAATAGATACTTTAGAAGCCAAAATTGCATGAATAATCCATATACAGAACAGATTTGGAAAGAAAACTATTTGCGAATGGAATCGCCATTGCCCCCCTTGCAGGGAGCAGCTGAAACCTAATCATGTATGTTACATGGTATATTGTAAAAAGTGTAAAAGTGACGAGATACCTGGACACATGTGCTTTATGCCTACACTAAGCCCTAAAATTCCTTCTTCCGAAAAGGCTTTGTTTATATTTTATGATATTGAATGCACACAAAATACTCGCATATAGGATTCTACTACATTTTACATGTTCCAAATTTGCTTTGCCTAGAACAATTTTGCTTTGTTTGTTAAAATAGCAAAGACTTGGAATGCAGTCAGTGCGGAAGGCGCAAGAACTCCTTTTGGGCAGATAACTGCATTCAACAATTTGTAGAATACTTACGGAAAGATAGGCCATTTTGTGAAAAAATTATAGCCATAGCCCATAACGCCCGCGCTTATGATCTTATGTTTATTTTGGATTATGCCATAAAACAGAATTGGGAACCTGATTTAAGCATGAGTGGTGCTAAGATTTTGTGCATGAAAATGGAACATATAACATTTTGGATAGTTTAAATTTTTTACGTATGAAATTGCGAAGTTTACCCAAGACCTTTGGCTACAGTCTCTAACAAAGGGATACTTTCCCCATTTTTTAACATTTTGGAAAACATCAGTTATATGGGAGTTTATCCCTATCCTTCTTATTGCGGTGTCGACCAGATGATGCCAGATCAACAAAAAGAATTTTTCAACTGGTATTACACTGTAAAAGATGGAGTTTTTAATTTTAAAAATGAGTTAGAGACCTACTGTCGGGCAGATGTTAGAGTGCTAAAAGAAGCGCGTTCCATATTTAGGAATACCTTCTTAAGCATAGGAAATATTGATGTATTTCAAGAATCAATTACAATACCCTCAGCATGCAACAAGGTATTTAGGAAAACGTACATGCAGTCAAAGACTAATACCTTTTGGAGGCTATAGAAAGGCAGATAAGTGGTCCAGGAAGGCTTTCATGTGGCTTAGATACTAGGAAATTAAGCAAAACATTCGCATTCAACATGCAGGTAATGATAGGGAGGTCTGATTACCAGAGTTGCCCAACATCAAAGTGGATGGGTTTTGCGAGGAGACGAGAGAAGTTTTTGAATTCATGGGATGTTTGTGGCATGGTCACACATGCTTAAATAATACAGATGTTCCAGTCAAAGACAGTAAATCAGAATCGCTTGCAGATAGGTACGAACAGATATTGAATAGGCTGGAAAAAATTGTGTCTGCAGGGTATATTTGTCATGTTATTTGGGAGTGTGAATTTAACAGCATTTTAAAGCAACATTCAGCGCTTAGTAATGATCCCGTTGCGAAAAATTTTCCTCTTGTTCTCAGAGACTCCCTTTATGGGGGTAGAACGGAGGCGCTGAAAACTAATCGCAAAACTGAAATTAAATACTTTGATATTATGTCATTGTATCCATATATTTGCATATACTTTAAATTTCCTATTGGTCATCCTACAATTCATATAGATTGCTGTAATATTCCCGGAATACTTAAAAAAGAGGGAGGAATAAAGTGTACAGTTTTGGCGAAAAATTGGGAGCTATATCATCCCGTACTACCCTATAGATGCCATCAAAAGCTGTTGTTTGGTCTTTGCGCCAGTTGTATGGAACAGGGAAATGAAGAAACCAATTGCAACCGTAAAGAAAATGAACGAGAATTCATTGGTACTTGGATTGTGGATGAGGTAAGAAAAGGCGTTGAGATGGGCTATGAAGTTAGAGAAATTCATGAATTTTACGAATACAGGGTGGAACAGTATATAAACGTGTAAACAAAGGGGGTTGTTTGTAGCATACAAAAATAGTTTTTTAAAATTAAAGGCAGAAGCCAGTGGCTATCCTAGGTTAAGAGCTAAGAGAACAATGGATCCTGTGTAAGGAAATTTTTTCAGAGTGAAGGAATACTTTTGGATAAAATCACAATAAAAAAATCCAAGTGCAAGATCTTTCGCAAACTTGCGTCTAAATATTTTTGGGGGAAAACTCACTGAACAGAGCAACATATCGCAATCAAAAATGATTAGAGAACCTCGAGAGTTATTCATCTTTTTGATCGTCCCCGCGATAGAGGTGCAAAATGTAATGTTTGTTAGCGACCAGGTCGTTTGACTCTCGTGGAAATATGCAGAGCAGGTCGATGCTCCTTCACTGGCACACAGCAATGAAGCACTCGGAGCATATGTCACTGCTGGTGCAAGACTCAAGCTATATAGGTTTTTGGAGGCCTTAAAAGATGACATTTTATACACAGATACCGATACAGATACAGATACCGAATCGTTTTTGAGGTTAGAAAAGGAGAAGAGTGTAAAGTCAAATGTGGAGATAACTTGGGAGATATGAAGGACGAACTTGCAGACTATGGACCCGAAGCTTACATTTCAGAATTTGTATCTGGAGGACCCAAAAATTACTCTTAGAAAATTAAATTGCCAAATGGGTATGTAAAAACTATATTCAAAGTAAGGGGAATAACTTTAAAATATGCCTCTTTGCAGATAGTAAATTCTGATGCCATTAAAAGCTTAATTTTAGGTGAAAACGAGGAACAAAACATTGTGATTAGAACGGAAAAGAAAATTAAATGCAAAAGATCTGACGGCGTTAATGTCGTTTCCGAACCTGAAGATAAAATCTATAGGATTTGTTTTCACAAGAGGAGACGAATATCGAATTATGATTCGGTTTCATTCGAGTATATAAAGCCCGGCTGACCGAATCATTTCCCCTCATTATGGATTTGGAGGTGAAGGCAGCTGTTTCAAAGTATTTGGAAATGCGAAAAGGGCTAAAATATTGTACCAATGAAGAGCTAAGGCTTATTCCTTTGAAAGTATTTGAGCAATATTCACCATACGATGTAGATTATGTATTATATAGGCTAACAGACGATTTGGGGCAAAAATTGGAAAAATTTTGCCGCTGCACGCATGGACAAATTGCCGGTCGTAAAATTTCAGCACCCGTTCACTCTTATAAATTGCGGCAGTTCAGGTTCAGGCAAAACGGTATTTTGTGTAAAACTGATTAAAAGCTTAAAGCAATTATGTACTGTTAGGCAGTTTAAAGAAATATTGTGGTGTTATAGCGAAAAGTCGGCGGTTCCCAGGTTAAAACATATAAAATTTCATGTTGGTGTTCCAAAATTTGAGAACCGGAAAAGAGAGCCAAAGCAAGTGATATTGGAAGATTTGTTAAACTCTGTATATTCGAGTTTATTCGATTTCTTTACAAAGGGTAGTCATTATAGAAATATAAGAACAGTTACTCAAATTTTGTTTCATCTGGGTAAATACTGTACATATATATCATTAAATGCTAAATACATTGTTGTTTTCAAAAACGTTAGGGATAAGAATCAAATAGTCCATCTAGCCAGACAAATACACCCAGAAAATTGGAAATCTCTTTTTTTAGGCCTATTTAGATGCGACGAAAAAACCTCACGGGTATATGTTATTTTATTTGTGTCAGGAGACCGATAATAGATTAAGATTCAGAACCAACATTTTCCCATTGGAGCTTCCCACTGTAGTTTACCAGCATGGGTAAGCGGATAAGATGGAACTGTCGCATATTTCACGTGCTTAAAAGAGACAAAACGAAACTGAAGACAGCCATTTTGGACAAGGCAGACAAAGAGCTTATATTAGCTATTGCCGAATGCGCTCTAAATTTTTTGAATGGTAACTGTAAGTTAAGCATATGTACCCTACTAAATCTAAGAAAATATAAAAACGACCTTAGACATGGGATGGACAAATCTCAAAAAGTTAACAGCAAGAGAAATATTATAATTCAAAATGGAAGGCTTTTGATACCTTTCCTGTCGGGCAGTACTGACGAGACTAACAGCACTGATAAAGCATTAAATGTTGCATAAGTCATATTTAGTCTCTCAGCACTTTTTAGATACTCACTTTTCTAAAAAGAAAAGAAGAAAAAAAATAATTGTAAAGGATTCCTAGAGTTGGTTAAATTTAAAGCTAGGCGTCCTCCACTTCCTTTTTTACCACAACAACAGCAGCAGCCTTTGCCAAAGCGCGAGGTTAATAACAGCTCAGCTTTCTCTCTCCAGACGACAAGAAAGAAGAAGAAGAACGGAAAATAATTAATGATCATGAGGTAGAAGTGGACGAATAGGAGACCTGGGCTTTACAATTACCACCAGACGAGAAAAAGGAAATTGTAGAATTTACTAATAAAAACATTGGATATCTAGCCGGACCTTACATGGCACCCTATTTGCACACCCCTAGAGCAAAGACACTGTCTTTGGTATCTGTAGGGATAAGGAAGATTGTTTTAAGATTGGCGATTCAGTAATTAGAACAGAGGATAACGATTTGTATGTAAAGAATAGATATTTCAAGGGAACTCGTGGTTTGTGGGAATTACTGACAAGAAAAAAGGTAGATCTCTCAAAAGTCACATCATCGGACAAGAGTAAATACAGGCAAATTCTTCTTTTAACCAACGGACATTTACAAAATAACGAACCCTTCAATCAGATAAAGTAAAACAAAGGTCAGAAATATAAAGAATTAATTACCGAACTATTTCCGTTTAAGGTTCCATGGGAAGAATACTAACAATGTACAAAAAGCACTGTTATAATCCCGAAAAACCTTCCTCCTGTTCTACTCTAGAAAAACTTGCTTCCGTGGTAGGAAATAAGAGAAAGCAGTGAACTGGCTTCTTAAACAAGATACATATACTTTGCATTAACCTGCACGGAGAACATTTCAAAGAAATTTCTACACTGTAAACAACATTAACGATGTGTGGGAAATTGGGTTGGCCGAGTTGAAAAGCATTAAAAAATATAATGATGGAGTTCGGAATTTGCTAACGTGCATTGATTGTTATTCCAGTTCTGCACGTGTAAAACCCATCAAGTCCAAAATAGTACGAATACTGCCAAGGCCTTTAAATCCATGCTAGATGGTGCTGTTCCTCTTACCGTAAAATACGACAGAGTTGAGGAATTTTTGGGTTTTGCATTTCAAAACTGTTAAGACAAGGGTATAGTGCATGAAATTTGCAGAAATCCTGACGTAAAATGTAGTTTAATTGAACGTTTTAATCGTTGTTTAAAATCCAAAGTCTTCAAGTACATTACGTACAAAAATTCTTACCGCTGTGTAGATGATGTTCATGAATTTGTTCTACCGTATAACAATACCGTTCATTCGGCAATTGAAATGCCTCCAAGCAAAGTGAATGCCAAAAATGTTTTACAAACATGGAAAACATTAAAGTCCAAACGAACTAAAATAAGGCCTCTACCCACCAAATCAAAACTAGGATAGACTGTGAGAATAAGTAAAAAAATTAAATTTGCCAAAGATTACAAGCAAACTTTCTCCATAGAAAATTTTAAACTTGTAAAAGTTATAAAACATTCACCGCAACACCTTTAGGAACTAGGGGATTTGAACACAACACCTACAGAAGAACAGTTTTATAGTTACGAGCTTACTCACGTAAAAATCGATAAATCCACTCTGTATAAAATAGATAAAATACTGAAAACTAGAGTGGCAGGGCGGAACTCAGCATCTCGTCCGATGGGGAGGATATAGTCCAAAGTTCGATTCGTGGATAGATGACTCTTGGATGAATTCAATGTAACTGTATTGAGTGACTCTGCCACAGATGTGTATCCTGAAAATTCACTAGCTAGTTTTCGAAATGAATTAGCGAAGCTTATCAATCTTCAAAGAGAAAAATGGGTGGTCGGTCTGGCGAAACTCTCCTACTCTTACGGTTATGAGTCCATAGAAGAGGATATACTTAACGAGGCAGGAGAACTCAATAAAAACGTAATTATAAAAACAGCAGTTAGAATAGTTTTCGAAAAGAAGGATTTTAAAGACTTTAAAGAATTGTACACCACCATAAAGAATCAAGTAAAAGATGAGGATTTACAGGAGAAGCTTTTAACAGAGTTGCAGGGCTACCTTGTTGCTCATCAGAAAGATATTAAGGAAATGAAAAAAATAAGAGAGAATGGGTTACTTCATATTCCGTTTTAAATGACCGCACTGCAAAGGCTAATAGTATTCACATGATAATAGCTAGAAAAAAAGACAATAAGCTGGAAACAACCTTTGACAGAAAAATCTTCTTTCCCACCAAGGTGATTGGTGATCTCGTAGAAACCATAATGAATTCTCTTCCAAATTTTGAATGCTATAAAACGCTAACAAAAATTTGCTTTTAGAGGTAAGTCAAGATATGAAAAACCTTTTTCTTAGGTAACACCAAAAGACCAGCTTTGAATTTATATATGAAACCGAGCCGGTCTTTGTTTACTGCAATCTAATAAAACCACAATTACTTGGTAGTTCTTACGTTCGCTGCTTAAAATAATTCACTTTCCCTCCTACAGCATTCACCATACATTTGAAAACATATTTTACATTCCCGTTGAACTTAATTATTTCAAACTGTTGCAATTGAGTTAGTTACTAAGTTTGGCGATTTGGTTCGTCTAAGTAGTAGTAGTATTACACCTACTATTGCTGTGTTACATTTTAAGAAATTTAAATAATGTTTGCTGCTGCAATGGTTCATGTCCCGCCAAAAGGGCCAGGGCGCATATATATTGCAATGCAAAATGGACCCACTAACAGCGTACTATGTGAACCAAAGTGGAGGGAGTCTCGGCCAATACATAGGCCCACTGTAAGTTGGTAGCCCTTACGTATAGCATGGTAGAGGTTTAGGCAGCTTTCTGGGTTGTTTATTTAGAATTGTTAAACCTGTTCTTCTATCAGGGGCAAAATTATATATTTGCATAAATACCGCCTGCCCTTTGCACAAAGCGACACTTGCGGTCTGTGTCAGAGTAGGAGAGTGCCATGATCGCCTGTACATAATCCGAATTTGATATATTTGCTAAATAAAACCCATTCAAGCGGCAGTGTTAGGAAATTACAGTACACTAATCAAACCTATCACCCCTGTAGAGCAATCTGTATTGGAATTTGTTATTCCTGGAGATAAGGAACATTACGTTGATTTAAATGCGTTTTTAAAAGTAAAAGGAAAAGTTGTAAAATCAGATGGCACAGACTTGGCAGCTACAGTTAAAACGACTGCAATTAATAAATTACTACTCTCTCTGTTTAGTCAATTAAGCGTTTCCATAAACGGAACATCCATCACCCCTTCCGAAGATTTTTATAATTATCGTAGCTATTTAGAAACTCTACTCACTTACGATCACGATGCAGCTAAAAGTAATTTAACTACCGTTTTTTAGCATACGGATACGCCTCTCAAAGGTCTAAAAGATACCAATGCAGCGAAAAATGGAACTTTTAGGGCTGGTGATTCTAATCTAGGGTGGAAAGAAAGTTTGAAAAAAGCAAAAAAATCATAGGAAATAGATATGATAGGCAAATTACATGGAGATATTTTTAACGTACCTACTCTGTTGCTTCCAGGACTCAATCTTACATACTAAGTGAATATGCAGATACAAAAGCGAAATTTCAATTGCTTGGTACCATCTGTACGTGAAAAAAATTAAACCATCTCCAAGTATTTTAATGACTGATATGAAGGCTTTATAAAAGGTAAATGTTCGTTATGACATTACACGTGTTGACTTGAGATCCTTCACCTTTGGAGCTGGGCAAAGTACCATATCTATAGATAATGCTGTATTAGGCCCACTTCCAAAAAGAAAACTTATTGGCATAACATAAAATACCAAATTTTCGGGAACTTCACATACCAATCCATTTGACTTTAGACATTTTAACCTAGAGTATTTTCTACTATATATAAATGGACAACCAATTACGGCAGAAGGCCTCTCAATCAATACATCGCACGAAAAAGTTCAATGCTAGAAAAACATACTTCATTTTCTGGTTCTGGCATTCATCACACCAATATCGGCATTTAAATCACTCAGGCTATATATATATATATCTGGTTTTTTGTTTTTCCTGCTCTATAACTGAACGCCAGACAGTGCGGCTTCAGAAGGTCATGCTTCCTTGTTAAATAACGGGAATATGATAATAGAGCTCAGATTTAGGGATAAGCTTACACAAGCAATCACTTGCCTCATGCACTGCGAGTATAAAAATTCAATTCAAATAGATAAAGATATGAAAGTACATACTGATTTTTAAACATGAACACATTAAAGATGGAACAAATCTTACAGGGAATCCCAAATTTTGCAGGTGTTTTTGCATCAGATATGTTGCATAAAGAATTAAGTAAACCATCTACATTTGTAACAAATTTTGATCCTCCCAACCTGCCTTGTTCACATTGGACCGCTGTTACTCAAAATTTAAATCCATTTGCATGGTATTTTGACTGATATGGTCTCCCTCCTTTTGTAAATCTTTTAAAAGACTTCCTTCCCCATCATTTCTCCTTTAATCGCCACCAACTTCAAAGCCTCTACTCATACATCTGTGGAAAGTACGTGTGCCTCTATACGCTATATATCTGTAACAAAGGATACAGCATGAACGAGTTTGCTGCAACGTTCAACTCCATCATTCCAGACGACCAGGCTAAAAAGATGTTTCGCAAGGAGTTTACACTCCCGAAGCAATGCAGCGGTGGACAAGGATGCCTGCCTGGTATAAAAGTAAGTACCGTTATTTTTTCATTGTTAGTTTTATATGCATGCCTGCAATGGAAGGAAGTCTAGTGGGGGACTTTGATGCCCTCAGGGGCAACAGCAAAGAAATAATAATAAAGGAATTGTCCATTGCTGGCAAAATTTTGGTCTAACTTTTCACTTGCAAGTCCATATCCTTGAAATCATAAATTTGAAGGATAAACAAAGAAAGTCAAAATGGAATACATTTCAATGATGGATACATTTCTTACAGCATGCTTAAAACAATACTAGAGGAGGTGGTAGCGGGGCAAATCTCGCTATATGTCTGCAACGAGGATAAATGTTCACTACTCTCGGCACTAACGGAGAGAACTTTTATTAATCTAGAAAAAGAATTTAATTGTCCAAATCCGGAAAATCTATACTATGAAATGCACTGTGGTTTTCCTTGCCACAAATTCTCTAACACTCATTGTGCATGCAAACACGCTCATGCGTTGTTCAAGTGGCTAGAGCATCATAAACTTAAAAAAAATATAACGTTAGATGTCCTCCCGAAAGCTCTAATAGACACGATGCTCTTTTTGTTTCAGGTCTATAAAACAGGGATCGTAGCCTCTAGACACTAGTCTGCGCCACGAAGTCTAGAAGCAAGCACATCAGGATGTTCCGTCGACGCCCAGCGTCTATCTTCAATTCAGAGCCCGTATTGCTTCGCGGAACCTACTTTCTCAACAATCATCACTCCAGATACAATCACCTTGGGTTTCTACAAAAGAAGAAATTACGAGGCTCACGTGGAAATTGGTGGAGTGAAACAAAGGAGAGTTGTGCTTTTCCATTATTATTTCACAACTCTACAAAATCACCTACCGAAATTGGCGGAGCATCTCAGCAAGGACCAATCTTACAGATGCATCGAACAAAGGACAGCGTGCCAGAATAAAATGTGGACAAGAACAAGCTGTTTTAAATCTAGATGAAATAAACTATCTATTGTGCAACGCAAACATAATGCAACACCAAATGGCAAAATATATATTAGCTACTTCTGATGTTAGAGATTACATTAACAGTTCTATGGGGAGCAGTACTTTTGTAATTCCTAAAGAAAATACTTCATGTTTTATACTTTATGATGTTATTTGTGACCAGTTAAACTCGACGCTTGTGTACTATAAAGATGAATAAAATATTATTTGTAAACCATTTTTGTTATTTTTCCTGTACTCACCTATTGAAATCTTCTCCACTTGCATTCTGATAAAATGGATAAACTGCAAACTTTTATAATTCTACATTTTTAGGAGACACCTTGAATTGGCTTTGCCAAGACTAACCTTGCCTCCTCCAGAGACATTTTATATCCCCCCTTCGGCATTGTAATAAAGGGTTTAATATATCTGGTAGCCTGGGTGAGCTTTACAGGAAATGCCTTGAAAAGAAGTTCTCGGCCTTGTACTGCCTGAACTAGTAACGATGGTAAATGTTTTAAGAGTAACGCTTACCAATCTAATATTAAGGGAAATGCTTACCATCGCATGTATAACCAAAATTTAACAGAAATAAATAATGAACGCCTTTTTTTGTGCTACAGAGGCACCACAGACGATGGACACTAAGAAAGGATTTATTTTCAAGGTAGGAATCGTTGCAGGCCTAAGTTTAGGGTACCTCCCTGGCAATTTAGTAAATAAAATGAGTAGATTTTCATTAAAAACGTAATCTGGCGGTTACCCACCGGTGAATACTCTCAAAATGATATATATTAATCAGCTTACAATTATTAAAACCTCAGTCCATATCCTCATACAACAATAATATATTCATCGAAATAAATAGGCTTCATAAGTAATAAACTGAACTTAACAGCTATTAAGCTAATCTTTCCAAACCTTGCACAATATTCATAAAAATATTATTTTGCCGAAAGGGACGGGTGGAGGGGAGGGGAAGGAGGAGGAGGGAGGTGAAGCGGGCTAGGGTTGGAAAAGGGTTTAGCACCTCTTGACCTTGAAATAGGGATAGTTTTTATTTTTAGGGATAATTTTTATTTTGGGGTAGTTTTTTCAACCCCCATAAATAGGAGATGGCATCAAGTGCTGTCTCTACTACTGCTCTAGATTCTCCGTTTTCTCCCATCCCTCAGATTTCTGCGCCATATATCATCGTGGATCTGGCCACAGCACCGTAAACTGTTTCCAGTTAACCTACCTCAATATCTGGAATTCTGCTGCATATCCAGAGAGTCTCCGTGGCCTTCATTCCTGCATCATGTTTTACCGTGTCAATGTGCTTGGTCCACTGTCCGTTCATTGCGAAAGTAAGTCCTAAGTACACGAACTTCAAGTATGTGCTCAGTACGTCCAAGTCTCTTCTCTACTTTAGACCACTCCATTCTTAAAAGTGATTGTTTTCGTTTTACTAACGTTAACTGTGAGTAGCCATTCTTCGCAATAAGCCTACTGTCTGCTGAGTTCCCGCTGTATTCCGTTAATCGTCGTTGAACATGACACCAGGTCATCTGCAAATAAAATCGCCGGCACCTGAAAATCACCTTGTATGGGTTGCTCTATACTCTACTGAACCATTTCGTCCACTAAGTGGTCTACAAACAGATTGAATATTAAGGGTGCCAGTACATAACCCTGTTTTACCCTGCTCTCACTCCGAAAAGTCTCAGATACTCTTATTTCTATAGCACTTTATGTAGAATTCCATACTGTCATAAATTGCCAATAATGCTCGTATCATTGTCCCTCACATTCTCTTTGCCCGCAATTTGTTTCTCATGTTCGATGGAATTGAAGGCCTTCTGAACATCTGCCAATGTGCAGTGTAGTTTCCCCGTTTTATTGAAATTTGTCTCGTTCTAAGCCTTTCTAAAATATACGCGCCATCTATTGTATCGTGTCAGTTGCAGGAACAGATTCTAAATTTAGAAATTCTGCCAAATTCCGCTTGCCAACCTTTTATTCCATTTTATAATATTCTGCAATATATTTTTCAATGGTTGGCAATAGCTCCTATGATTAACCGGAGACCTCATTGTTCCTTTCCCTTTAAAAAAAGTATATTATTCTCTTTGTCCAACAGGTAGGGTAATTTCCCAATTATAATAGTTTTCTAAATATCCGAAGCACCACCAAACCAAACTCAATAACATGGTGGCTCCTTTGAATACTTGCGGCGGCCATCCATCCCACCCTGGGGCTTTGCCCATTTTTAAACTCTTTATTTCCTGCGAAGCCTACCCCGCAGCAATAACCGCTTGTAACATTTCTACTTCCATCCCACCCCACCATGTGCCCCTCTCGCTAGCTTAACTATCCTTCCACTCCTTTCGGCAAATACTTTTTTTAAAGTGTTCCGCCCGTTGTTCAAATGCAATTTCGTTACATGCTCTATAGTTATTTCTCAGGTTTTCTTTTTACTTGCCACGTTCTAGCATTGTCTCCCCTCCCGACGACTTCACGGATCTCTTCGGTCATTTTGCTCTTCCAATCAACCCGCTTCTGTTTAAGAATTCCATTATATTCACTTCTTCTCTGAGCTTCTTTTGCTTTTCTCTCCCCTCCCATCTGACTGTCTTTAACGCCTCTTCAGCTACCTTGTTTGCGTTTCTGCATTGATAGTCATACCAGCCCGAAGGTAGTTTTCCCTTTCTTTTATTTCTGTGTTTCGTCTTAGTGGAAGTTTTGCACAATAATTCTGTCAAGTGTTTTGCGGTGCCTATTGCTCTTATATTTAGGTCATGTCTCAGATTATTAAGAATGTTTTTGGACTTCTCCCGGTTGCACACATATATATGAATCAGCCTCTCCTTCTCACTCCCCCAGTTTCCTGGTACATTCGTATGAACCCGCGTATCTAATTCTAAAAGATATGGCAGTGATGTGATTCCACACGGTCCCATATATAAAAATTGCTAATTTTTCCTATCAAATTTTGGCTTAGCAAAATAAAATCTATCACAATCCCTCCCTTTGTATGTAGGTAATCTCCCCCTCTATATCACTGCCGTACTTTACTTTCAGGATTTCTAATGAGAAAGCGTCGGGTCAGGAAAATATTAGGCAGGGTACAATATCACATAGGGGGCAAATTCAGCAAGGGGAGTTGTTTTCCTAAGCAAAATTTTCGGAACTATTTGGCAATTTCGTTCCCTGTTTAAAAAATAATACAAGTTTAGTTACTTTCTAATGAGTAGATGAATCTTGAAATGCTATGACTGCAGTTTTATGAAAGCATGAACAATTCTTATTAAAGTTATTTGTAGGTATCACATTAATTGAATCAAATCATAAGGAGTGGATATGCCACTGTAAATAACGAAATAATTTTATATAAAAGAGGTAAATGTAACAAAGGCTAAGTGATATCTGTTCAAAACCTCTGAGGTGTTCTAAACGAGAAGTCAACTGTGTGGAAACAGTGTTCTAGAACCCTAGTGAACATGGTATCTTAACGAGAGTTTTGTTTTTGCTTAAAACCTTTTAGTACATCACAAAGTATTTTTATTAATAATAAATAAAAATAAAGAATAATAAAGAGAAATCATTTCAGGCCTATGATCAATTTGTAATAGGAAGCACCCAAATCCTTCACATGCTACATGAACAATTATAGATTTAGAAATTTTCATTCAAATTCTACAATTGTTGTGACTCAGAAAAAATGATAATATTTTCCATGATTATTATCGTAGACAGTAATTTTCACAATATTTTCGAAGATTTAATTTATTTCAGATAACTAGAAGCAAGAAGCGCACTAACTTAACGTTTATAAAATGGAAACTGGACTGAACTTGTTAAAGTCATTTTTACTTAATTTTACGATTTACTAAAGTCGTAAAACTGGGTAGTGCAAATTGCTTTAATTGCTGTATTTTTTTTCTAAGAACAACAAATATTAATAATTTATATATCAATCTCATTTTTTTACTATAACAAGTACGTCTTTGCTAATGCTTCCAAAAATTAATTTGTGTACTAATTTTACAAATCAAGAAAATTCATTGTGCAACTTCTAGAACACCTGCGTTCAACCAATAAAATAAGAAAACAGTTTCGCTATATTTGGTGGGAAAAGTTGAGCAATTTCACTCAGAGAGCCAGTAAGGATTTCCAAGGCTATAACTTTAGATCTAACTCTCAAGAATTTGAATGAGCTCTACAATTCACTGTATCAATAATGAATGGAGTTCGTTTAGAGACAGACCTCATATGATATTCAAATAGACGAGTCAAGCCAATCTGTAAACAAAGACTTAGCATCATCTATTGTTGGTGTTCGTGAACAAAGGTGAATTTCACTTACGAACTGCCTGAGCTGTTTACCGGAGAAGTGCAACCGCCACAACGAAAGCGCTCTGCCGAGCCATAACACAAATGACATAATTGGATATGTTCATCCTCTATCACTCTTGAAAGCAATAGTAGTACCTGGTTTGTTTAATAACGGTGTTTAACATCTCAGGTCATCGGCATCCCATTTAATTCCGGGTGAGAATTCAGGGTCTTCTTTTAGGCTTGGGGTTCTCTTTTACGTGACGCAAATTTACGATTTTACTTCCCTTTCGAAGGAAGCCATGCATAGCCCGAAAAAATCCTTTGACCCTGGCCGGAATAGAATCACCTTGGGTCTACGAGGAAAGTATGGCTACCACTAGACCTCCACCGACACTCTTGAAAGGAAATTATATAACTATACTATGAATAATCTAATATACAATTTATTTGCATAAGTTTTTTTTTTGTCATTTGTTTCTTTGCTTACAGCATCGATGGTGACGTAGGATTCTCTGCCTTTCAATAAGTAAAGCTAGTGAATATAACCCATTTAATTTCAGGTCTGTCATTGCTAGTAACTACATTTTCGTGCGATGCTGTTTGCTTCCATATATACGATATGTACAATATTTATTTTACACTAAACACACAAAGTTTAGAACTTCTATTTAACTACATAGTAATCTCAATGCACTAAATGCCTAGGAATTTTATTGCAAGAGTTTCATGCTGACTGCTATAGGTCTTCCAGATGACGAATGCAATAAATTAATGATAACACAAGTGAGCACGTGGTCCTCGTCATCTAAACTACCTTGAAACTGGAGTTTTTAGGGTGACGGAATCCACTTACATTTGCTGGCTTTGAACCCAAACTCTAACCCAGTGACAATGGTAAAAATCTACTCAAAATTCCTTCAATTTCAAAGAATGTTGATACTCCTTGACATAATAGCTTATTCTCTGCTCTTTAAAAATAGATGGGGAAGATAGAGCAAGGAAAGATATCTTGACTTTTTAAGTGCATTTGTATTCCCGTATTTTATAAGGAAGCTTGATAGTGAGAATTGACACAGGTCATTGTACCTTCATTAATGTTATGTGTCAAAAGCATAAGTCCACGGTGGACATGTTGCTGCAGATATTAGCGCAGAAAAACAGAATGTGATAAGAGGGGATGGAAATACAGGAATATCATACTGTATAGTGATGTTTGCCAAGCCTGTTATGCTCATAGTCTGCATAGAAATACGTCACTGTTATCGAGTGATTTGATTCTGAAGTAAGGGGATGTTTGTGCATTTATGTAAATAAACCATTAAATTTGAACGCAAATAATTTGGTATTCCATTACATATTTACTGCGCTGCTTTAATTTGCAGTTTCTTCTTCTTTTCTCACTTTAATTATAAACTGCAATTTTTTAAAGTTTTTATATTTAATTTGTTTGCATTTTCGCCTTCATGATTGAATTATTTTCATTTTCCCTGTAGAGTATAAATTCCCTTCCTCATGTAGCAGCCTACAACTGCGGTTAAACTTTCCTCCTGTTTCTCCTTATGATCTTTTTTCATTCTAATGTTGCTTTCCCCGCCATCCTATTTTTTCTGCAATGTTAGCTCTTTTCCCTTTTAGTGTGCTCATGCAAATTTAAAGAAGCTACATTGTATATTAAAGAATAATTTTTCATTTTATGCAAAATATCAGGCAGATGTCGTGTTGCGTGGCGGCCTGACAAAACCCCTACTATATAGTGTAGAATTGTTGTGATAGAAGAAGGCTGTGAAAAATTAAACATATATTTTCCTAACGGCTCCAGAAATCGTTAGTTTTAACTGTAGGGATTTTACAATAACGGAAAAGAGAATAACATATATCTGAGTTTATGAGTGTATAACCGCGTTAGGAATACTAACAAAGCTCTAACTGGCGAAGGAACATATATCACTTATGTTGATATTTCTGTAATTTTTCTTTTATTTTTATAATTCTTTTTCCATTTCTTAAGCCCGTAGGATCCCATTGAGAGAGGATTGGGCAATAACAGATCATTGTAAACGACGAAATATTTCCTAAATTCATTCCACAACTGTTTGTAAAAATAATAATTATAGAACCGTTCGAAATATTTTCATGTGGATAAGGATTGTCTCCAACATCAAAATGGTCATTTTTTCTTTAAAACACTGGGTGTCAGGCCTACGCCATTCATAAACTGTGTAAAGCATCACATAGATAGTACTAAAAGAAAATAAAATAATTATGTCGTAGAATTTTTTAACTCGTAGAGTTTGTATTTTAGTACAAAAATTAAATAAAAAAAATTCAATATATGAGTTTATTGATGTACATAAAGTATGTATTTAATTTAATAAATAAATAAACAGACATACGTGGATGTAGCAACAGAACTATATTAATCCACGCAATGTGTTTGAATAGCGAAACGGTACATTCAAATGGGCAGAGTTCTAGAGGTAATTGATGGCTCATAGTTAATGTGATGGAACTGTATATACCTACTGGACGGCCTCCACGATGGCTGGTCACTCATTAGTATATTTTATTCCTGAAATTCGGTTCTACATGATTCTTAAAATTCTAGTTAATATGTAACAGGTAAAGTAATTCAATGGAACACCATATAAACCTGAATGTTCCTAGGTATAAAAGGTTGAATCCTGCCAACGTAACATTTTATAGTTAAATGTCTGAAACTCATTAATATACGAGTAAGGATGTCAACAGAAGAATTGAATGGTATATATCCTTTCAAACAGAATGCGCCAATATAGTTCAACTCCCTGCAGAAGCTGGAAATAAAAGTTTAGAATGCGCGAAGACACTACAGGGAAGAGCGTCTGAAATGTTGTCTATTCAGTGCCCAAGTATTCCGGCGTGCCGTCTTCAGGTTGGAGATGATCTGAATGATGTATAGTGTACGTTAGAACGGCGTCATAAGAATGACTAGTCCTAGACATTTACGAAAACGAAATTCAACCCAGGATTGCGCAACAATCCTCATTGAGTACCAGTGCCTCGCTATGACTTGTGTATCATTGTGACTTGTGTATCATTAGGAAATCGTGCACCGCATCCTCCTGAAAGAGAGCCGTTAATATACTGTCGGATGGACTGTTCAAGAATTCCTTTGGGACGATTTCAAAAGAAGAATGCATCCAGATACTGTACATTCTTGGTGAGAGCCTCATTATAGTTCTGCGCGATGAGAGTCTTATTTGCAAAGATGGCACTTCCATAAAGCACATCATGCACTACTGGCCTAATAAAAAACCTAACTGAATGTTACTCTGGAATTAGTGATAAACCACTTGCATTATTTGGACGGAGCACATCCTTGCCGCCCTCGATCATGACATGGATCGCGTTCACTGTATCCCTGCTCGATTGTAACATTTGTCCCTTTGGATTTCTTTCTGTAGGGTAACCTGAAAAGTAGGGTATACGAAACAACAAACCTGGCACGATATCAAACGAAAGATGAGACCCACTTGTGTTGTAATGACACGTGAGATGCTATACCTTGTCCATGTTCACACGGACCGGTCTAAACCGGTATTTGCGGGCGCAGGCATTTCGAACATTGCCTAAGAAACCTACGATATCGTCATAGTGGTCATCGATTTCGTATATGGTAAATTCACAGGCTAGATCCCATGCTTTTATTGATCCACTCAATTCATTCCGTTCACATAATAGTGTCTCTAAGGGCGATATATTCACAATATTTTCATATCAATAAATTGCGTAATTTAATGTGTGTTATTTAAAGATAACTTCTCCGTTACATTCTTTTCTTATTCCGATTGAAACAAAACATAAATTTGGAGAATTGATGAAGAAGAGATAGTGATAGAATATTATCAGATATATAAGAAAAGCAATTCACTTATCAAAATACTAACCTTCAATACCATGTCTAGAAGAAATAATAGAAGAACATATAATAAATAAATGAATTATTATAATGCTGGGCTATTTTTTCCTTCGTTGGATCGCCACACGTGCAGTTGGCCTTTTACCGAACTCTGCAGTTCTTGTCTTGTTCCAACGTTTGAAATACAGCCGGGGAACCGAAGGAGAGTTCAGTATGAGTTTCACTTTAGGAGCTTACGGACACGTACTTGTGTGTTTTGTGACAGTGTATTAGGTAGTCATTAGGTAGCGAGATACAATGCATTAATATGCGTCAATTCAACTAATCTATTAACCAAAGAATATTTTTTACGATTCGTACATAACGGGATCGTGATGTCGGAGAATGTTACAAGAGAAAATCCCTAATATTCAACTTACAAGTAAATGATCGATTCACAGATTGGCATTCACATAAATTTTGTGAAACGGTAAGTATTCATGATAAAAAGTTTACACAGTCAAGCACAGCACTCACAAAAAAATGTTACATATCATTGGACATGGTCTGGAACTTCGACGTATTTCTCAGCAAACGGAAATTTCCCATTCCTCTGTAAAACTACTGTAATGTAAGGACTTAAACCAGATCCGTTACAACCGGTAGTGAACTATCTGAATGATTTTGAATGGAATACAACATGGAGGAATTCAGCCTAATATTACTTTCCTTACGGACGATCTAGGTTCCGCCTAAGTGGGTAACGCTGATGACCTGAGCTGTTAAATAAACAAACAAACAAACAAACCTAAGTGGGTATGTTAACTCACAAAACCACCGATAGTCCTAACCTGTTTCGTGAGGAATCCCTGCATGATCAAAAGATAGAATATGGTGTGCTTAGTAGAAAGAGAAGATTAAATCCTATGTTTGTTACATAAAAAGTTAATAGTAATTGGTATGTTCCAAATATTTTGGAACTATTTTTTTTTTTTTTTTTTTTTGTAAATTACCTGTAAGGGAACGTAAGGAGGCATTAAAGGAAACAAGTTTATATGACAAATCCATACACGTTACAGGACTTGATAAATAACATTTGTGAAGAAATTTCTTCCATTTCTCAGAGGGAACTACAGAGGATAATGTTTAATTTCATAAGCCGATGCCAGAAGTATATTATAAACGAAGGGCCACTACAATGGAGAGGTTTCGCAAAGGAAAACTCACCCATTAGATATACTGCATATATTTAACAAAACTTAATACACTGTCGATGTCAGTGGAACCCCTAATTACGCCTGCCAAACCAATGAATACTTCCCTCATTATACTTCCACGTCTGTTGGAGTTGTCTAAACATTTGTGAACTATTACCTCCTTGGTGCCTTAGTAGTAAAAAGGGGCGTTAAACACCATTCAAAAAAATTGTGAACGACATAGGTCAAATACCCAGTACAAAAATGGAATCTTTCATGAAAGCACCTGTTAGTATAACACAGTTGGATTATTCCCTATTAAAATTATAGTTCGAAGAATATTTACATACAGACTTGACTCTAGTTTTTACCGATTATTGTACTAAGGATAACCAGCGCCTTGTATTTGCATTTCTTTCTCCATTTCACATCTCTCCTATACGTCTAAGTGGGTGCTTAGCACTACCAGAAAGCTGCATATATTTTAATGTTATATTCTTTATATTTTGGTCAATGCTGCATAGTTTTTATAAATGAATCGATGATTTGCGCATCTACTGTTCTTTATCAAAGGAAAAAAATGGGCTTACTGTGAAATATCGGTTAAATGTTAGCTATCTTTGCATCTTCTGGAATTTGAATATGCAGAAAATGACGAGCATGAAAGGCTTAAATGTATTTAACTAGCTAGTTCAATAGCAAATAATGGCAGTTTGTATGTTATTTAAAATATTTTAATAACTGAATTCCACATTATTGTGATAATTTCAATTCGGGCAAATTTAATTTACCACGTCACTTTCTGCTGTTTCCAACTCGCCCGCTACTGCTATGCCTGTTTGAGTGGTTGGCGGTCTTCTTAATTGTGTTTGATATTGTGCGTATTGTGAGTCTGTAGGAATTCCATTGAGTTTTGTTTGCGACCTATTACGGTTGTTAGAGGGTTTCCTTATTCTTCCCATATTCTGTTGTCCTGTTTCAGACTATTTGAATCCTGACTTCCCTGATATTAGGAGGTCTAAAGGAGTAACCTCTGAAATATTGATTTGCATGTCATGGCTACTTCATTATTTTGGTTTGTAATGATTGGCTTTTCTTCCAGTATTTCTAGGTTTGACTCTTTGTGTTCCTGATTCTTCGAAATTCCTTGACTCTCTTGAGGGTATGTGCTTGTATTTACTGTGATATGTACAGATATTTTGCCGAGTTTACTTGCAACAGTTTCCTGTACTATTTATTCCAGCGCAGTTTTCGTATTCTCCTTCAAGTCATCGATGGTTGATTTCATGGCCTTGGCAAGCCTAGTCAAGAGTTCCTCACCTCTCTTTATGTTTCTCAGTATTGGTTGGCAGTTTTACTCTGTTAAGCGAATCGAACTCTCCTTGGTTCACACCGCGCACTTATGTTCCCATGCTCCACATCCTTCGTATTCAATTGAAATTCCTTCGGGGATGAAGTTCTTCTTACAACTTCCGCGTGACTCCACTAGACATTAAATTACATAAACATTCTCAAGTGAGATTAGAAGAAACCGCGCGAAAATAGATAGTATAGCCAACATAACAACATTGAATGATTGCAAAAAAATCATGGCCAGTTGCATACGTTATTCACATGACCTTGCCCGAAATAGCGTTTTACTTACGTTAATTACTTAATTGATGGAATATTCCCAACCATATCAGCCACGCGTGCATTAGTGATGATGTGTGCGGATAAGTGAGAATCACCATTCTTTTAAGGTGTTATTCGACCAGTGTAAGCCAGTACAAAGCTTCAGCAGAGTTAAAAGGAGCATTATGTAAGAAAGAAATTCTTCACTGCTGTTACTCTTGGTTGTGAAACACAATTATACGCCTTTATCGGTTTCCCCTTCTTAAGATTTCCGAGTAGCATACATATATCTTTATTTAACATTTCCACTGTAATCACTAAGGATATCATCCATGAATCCAAGAAAGCTATTTTTTTTTGTTTCAATAAATAAATATTTTACTCAAATAATAATCAGGAAAATGACACGAAATTAGATATTTTTAAACTTGCTTAACTGTACGGTACATCATAAAGTTTTGAAAGCATATTCAGTAAACTTTATTTCATCTTCCTTCCACACTCTTACCATATCCTTAGAGCATCTAATGCGCTATTTTAAGCAATGGGTTTTACTACAAATATTTCGCTATGTAGCAAATTACAAATAAAGCAATGCAGTAAAATTCCAAGATAGGACTTCAGTTGTCCCAGCAATTTTAAAGCGAGAACACACTATATGTTTTCTAGAACCACGAACAAAGAATAGTGCATAACACCAACCTTATAAACGACACTAAGCATTTTCATTCACATTTCCTTATAAAAATATGCATGTTAAACGCGATAAAATAACTGCAATAATTGCAGCGATTACTTCATGCAGTGATTTAGAAAACCTCAAAACTAACGAAGAAATATAATCAGATTCTCTGCTAAACACTAGAGAGTTATAATAAACCATCTCAGATATTCAGAACACTTCAGATCAACCAGCCGTATAAATAACACATAGATATCTGCTTGAGGTTTTTCCGGTTTCGATGATGAACTTAATTGGTACTATAGACGAATCCCGTTTGAGAATTGATACAGTACGAAATGAAAAGTGATTTTAATGATAACAATATTAACAGCTCCTACCATTAAACAAAATGTGCAATGAACAACATCAAGCAAATATTACCCATTCCACTCACAACTAAATTATAGAGCTCAATAAAAAGTTTCACTTCTTATCAAGTGTTACACAGGATATTTAGGTGAACAATCGCATAATATCACACAAAATAGTATTGTTCAAAACTATCACAAATCTCAATGATTATTTGTGCGGAAACAAATGCATTTTGAGGTATAAGCAAAGTTGTTTTGTGGCCTATTGTCCAACTACCTGTTAAGAAGTTAATATTAGAGGTGTTCAACATGTCCTTCAGTTCTACGTTTCAGAAGATCCTGTCCTCTTGCTCCCTCAGGGGCTCAATTTTTGGGTACGGGGCGTAGCGACCCCGAGGCACCAGAGCTGCTCCCATAGGTCCGCGCTTAGCGCGTTTGACTCCTTTTTAGTTCGTCTCCCCTTTTTACTTTTAACTTTTAAACCTCCCTGCTTTTAGTTTGAAGGATACCCCCGTGTTTGACATGGTCAAACGTGACTGGGTAATAGCGTGATTCCCAGCACTGGGTCATCATGTAGGGCGGGAGCGTATCCCCTGGTAAAGGCCAGGCCCGGGGAGGGGCCATTACATGCGCTGTAAACTTCCTGCAGGTGATTGGATCCCTTTGTCTATACCCAGGAAGGTGTGACCCTGAGGTTACTTGTTCCAGGCCAGGCAACTAACCTAAGCCGGGGTGGCGCCCAGGAAGCAGCCTGCCATCGGAGACAGCTGTAATGGTGAAGGATGAATCCGCTATGGTGCACGATAATCATCATCCAAATACAAAGAGGAAGAGAGTGGACGTAAAAGAGGTTACTGAGGTCCCATTCCCTCGTTTCCTAGTAATTACCGAAAAGAGGAAGGTCAGTCTTTTAATCGTGTAAACCCTTTTATTATTCAAAAGGGATTGGACAGCATATCGGGCCCTGTGAAATCATGCACGCGTCAACGCTACGGTGCCTTATTAGTTGAGACGACAGGTGTTTCTCAAATCAATGCCCTTCTTAAGGCAATTTTGCTCCACGGATACCCAATCCGAGTTGAAGCGCATCGAACCCTCAATTCTTCCAGAGGGGTAATTACTACTTCTGTACTGGACAGCATGTCCGATGAAGAAATTCAGGGCTATTTGGCGGATCAAAATGTGACTTCCGTTTATCGTGTTCAATCGAAAAGGGATGGCGAGGTATACCCTACAAGAATTTTATTCCTCACCTTCAATAGGGTTGAGATGCCGCAGAAGGTCCGGGCAGGATATGAGGTTATAACCGTCCGCCCGTATGTTCCTAGTCCTCTGCGATGCTTCCAGGGCCAGCGTTTCGGCCACACGCGGTTATCCTGCAAGAGCCCTAAATCGGTTTGTGCTACATATGCACAAGAGAGTCACGAGGGTGCATGTCCATCTGCTCCCCTTTGTGTGAACTGCCGTGGAAACCACCCTGCCACTGCCCATGACTGCCCTCGCTATCGTGAGAACGCAGCATCCAGGAAATCCGTGTGAAGGAGAAACTTTCTTTTGTAGAGGCCCGCAAACGATTTCAGTCCTGTCAACCTGCGGTACTGAAGTCGGGTACTTATAAGCTTTATTGCAGCCACCGCAATTTCACGGCCTGACTGTAGCACGCAAACTTGTGACCTAGTGTTCTCAAAAGCTGCTACAAGTTCTAATGTGCCTGCCTCTGCAAAACGCCCTGTCAATGCCAAACCGGTTGTCTTTGCCGCTAGTCCCATCAAATTTAAGACAGTGTCCACAAAGACTGACTTTTTGAAATCGTCCACTACTGACGGGAAAACCAGACAGAAGAATCAAAGCCCCTCGCCTCCTCGGAGGTCACCGTCACCGCCTCTCTCCATCTCAAACCGATTCCAAGTTTTGGAATCGGCTGATTCCTCCCAGAGGGAGAGCCCTCCCTCCGAGGATGTTATGGAACAGGATGTGCCTGCTCCTGACACACCGCCAAGCCCCACGCGCTTAAAGAAGGCACGGTTGATTCGTCCTGGTCCGACCAAAAAGTAAGGTGGTCACTTTTTATTTCTTTTACCTAATTTTAATAATGGCTATCCTTTCGTGGAACGTACGTGGGCTCCGCAGTCGGCGACCGGACTTGGAGTTGCTTTTAAGATCGACTGATGCTTCGCTTTTATGCCTCCAGGAGACTAAACTTCGATCTCAGGATACATTCAATATTCGCGTATACTCTTCGGTAAGATTCGAGCTTTATCCCGAAAATGGCACTCCCGCGCATGGCGGAGTTTTAATATTGATTAGAGATGATGTGTATAGTTCTCCTCTGTCTCTTCAATCTACGCTACAGTGTGCGGCGGCCACAGTTTCCTTTTCTGGCATTACTTTCACGGTCTGTAACATTTACCTGCCTCCATCCGTTGCTGTCACAGCGGTAGATCTGGATCACTTTCTATCCCAGCTGCCGCCCCCTATACTGCTTTTGGGGGACTTCAATGCGCACCATCCCTTACGGGGCTCCTCCGTAGAGTGTGCGAGAGGTGGCTTGGTGGCTGATTTTTTCGATCGCCACAATCTCACCTTGCTAAATACGGGCAAGGCCACTTTTCTTTCCGACAGTACTCACAGTTTTTCACATCTGGACATGTCCTTTTGTTCCGCCTCGCTTTCTGTGCACTTTAACTGGCACGTTCTCTCTGTTTCGTACTCCAGTGACCACTTACCGTGTCATATTGGTATCCTGTCTTCCAAAGTACATTCTCAGCTTGCGCCAAAGTGGCTTTTAGACAAAGCTGACTGGAATATTTTTCGTTCTCTGGTAGTACTCTTAGGGTGTGTTTTTCCTTCAGTAGACGGAATGATCGAACACCTAAACTCGGTCCTTGTTGCAGACGCAAGTCAGGCTATCCCCCGGTCGTCTTTCCACCCCAGACGCTTTCCGGTTCCCTGGTGGACCGCCGAATGCCGGGATGTATTGCGTGCACGCAGAGGTGCCTTGCGAGTCTTTCGTCGCCACCCTACGTTGGAGAACATGATCCAATTCAAACAAGTGCGTGCGAAATGCCGTAGAGTTATTAAGGATAGCAAGAAGGCGTCGTGGATTGCATTCGCCTCCTCTTTTAATTGTTTTACGCCTTCATCTGTTGTTTGGAACAAACTACGCCGGGTTGCCGGCAAACCTGGTTTTATGTCCATACCGGGTCTCAGAGTACCGCATTGTGTACTTACCGCTCCTAAGGATATAGCTAATACCTTAGGACGCTCTTTCGCTGAGGTATCGAACTCCGCCCATTATTCTCCTGCGTTTCGCGTTATTTGGGAGCAGGTTGAATCTACAGGATTTTGCTTTGCCTCCGACAACCATGAGTGCTACAATGTCCCTTTTCCCCTAGGGAATTGGAACACGCCCTATCTGTATCTCGGCATATTGCTCCAGGGCCAGATGGTATCCATGTTCATATGCTGCAGCATTTATCAACCGAAGGCATGAATTTTTTACTCCAAATTTTTAACTGTGTTTGGTGTGATGGCACGTTTCCATGCGCTTGGCGGGTGGCCACAGTCGTTCCTATTCCTAAACCTGGGAAGGACCCACACCTTCCTTCCAGTTACCATCCCATTTCCCTCACCAGTTGCGTATGCAAGGTGATGGAACGAATGATAATGGGCGGCTTATGTGGTGGTTGGAGTCCAGGCACCTACTGACGAACGTCCAGTGCGGTTTTCTTCGTCATCGCTCTTCCATCGACCATCTTGTGTCTCTTTCCTCTTTCCACCTACAACATGGACGGATTCGTGAGAAGGTGCCAAAGTGTTGCCGTATTTTTTGATTTGGAGAAGGCTTACGATACCTGTTGGAGGGGCGGTATCCTTCGTACGCTTTATGAATGGCGTATATGTGGTCGGATGTCTGTTTTTATTCGAGAGTTTATGAAGGACCGGGTTTTTAATGTACGCGTAGGGTCAGTTTTATCTTCTCGTTTTACTCAAGAGAACGGTGTACTGCAGGGCTCGGTACTCAGTTGCACACTGTTTTTCATCGCCATCAATTCCATAGCTGAGTGTTTACCGCCGGGAATCCATTCGTTGTTGTTTGTAGACGATTTTGCGATTTATCTTTCCTCCAGGAGAACCCGTCTTTTGGAACGCCGCCTCCAATGCTGTCTGGACCGCCTTTACCTTTGGAGTGTACGTCATGGGTTCCGTTTCTCGGCAGAGAAGACCGTCTGTATGAACTTCTGGCGCCATAAGGTGTCTCCTTCACCATCTCTACATCTTGGCCCTGAGGCTCTTGTTTTCGCGGACGAAGTTAGATTCCTGGGCTTAATCTTTGACAAAAAATTAAGCTGGTCTTCGCATGTAGCACAGTTCAGAGGCCGGTGTGAGCGTTCTCTGTGTATTTTACGCGTTTTAAGTGGCACTTCCTGGGGAGCCGACCGGACTGTTCTTTTACGTTTTTATCGATCTCTAATCCGGTCCAAACTGGATTATGGCTGTATAGTATATGGCTCAGCGGGACCTTCCGTTCGTCGTCTTAACCCCATTCACCAACGGGGTATCCGTGTCGCTGTTGGTGCATTCCCCACCAGTCCTGTGTCCAGTTTATGTGCGGAGTCTGGGGAACCTCCGTTGTTTTATCGTAGGGATCTTTTACTTTCTGTGTATGCTTGACGACTGGCTACGCAACCTTGTCATCCCGCGAATGAACCGTTTTTAATGGTCTCTCGCCCCATTTTATGCTGTTCGGTCTTTTACTCCTAAGCCCGCTGGCTTTCGTTTCCGGGAGCTGTTAAGGACGATGGACCTGGACTTACCTGCTTTTTTCTTGGCCGGGGAAACCTCCTCTCCCCCTTGGCTCTTAGCAGAGGCCTCCGTCCATCTTGGGCTTACGGCCTGTCCTAAGTCCTCGACCGCAGCACCATTTATTCTTAGTCATTTTAACGAGATTGTCTCTTACTTTGCTGGGTGTATACCAACGGTTCTAAATCCGACACAGGTGTAGGATGTGTCTTTGTTTTTAATGGAGCTAGTTTTACATATGGTCTTAACGTTGCGACATCTATTTTTATGGCGGAGCTTTATGCTATATATCGGGCTATTTTATTTATTTCTGACCACGGGCTGGGGAACAGTGTCATTTGTTCCGATTCTCTGAGTGCCCTTTTATCTTTTAAACGCCTGTACAACTACCATCCTCTTGTGCAGAAAGTGCAGGATGTAGTGCCTACGCTTCTGGCCGCTGGCGTCAGAGTGACTCTGCTGTGGGTGCCTGGACACGTGGGACTCCCGCGTAATGAGGCGGATTTCGCAGCTAATTCTGCCATTTTAGACCTTGCTGAGTTCGAGCTCAGATGACTGCACGAACCTAGCAATTGGCGGGAAACAATATCAGAGCAGCCATTTTCTCCTAGCACAGCGCGGTAACCACGGCCGCCACAAGGCTGAAACTTTACTGCATTATTTCCACATACTTCCTCTCTACTCCTGCGCATGCGCAATCCTATCCGACAAGTGGTTCCATCTCCAGGCGCGATTGGGACTTACTTTCTGGATGCTCCGCGTAAAAACCATTTAATTATTATTAGAACAATGGTTAGGGGTGGCAAATTACTTTTATTGAAAACTATTTCACAACAATGCACTTCGGTTAAGGGAAATAGTAATAAATTATGTCTAGTTATATTGTGAAAACGCACGTTTTTCTAACATTCCTCATTCCAATGCAACATACCTAACAGTACATTTTTCGTATTCGAGAACTATATTTTTGAAAACTAAAAAGTTTAGTCTCTTGAAAAGTTTACACACTTTCCTCCTTTGGCCCGTAATGATTCACGATTCCGTATTGCAAAACCATCTTGTCCTAGCTTTCAGTGATATAATCAAAGAAGAAACAAAAAAATTAAAAAGAAAAAAGAATGAAAAGGAAGCAGAAAGAATGGAAAGATAGAGGAAGTAAACAGGGAAGGTAAGGGAGAAAGAGAGACGATAAAAAAGAAAAAGTAAAGAAAGGAAAATGGAGATGGAAAGAAAGAAAGAAAGAAAGAAAGAAAGAAAGAAAGAAAAAATGCAGAATATAATGTACGCAAAAAGTAATTATAGCACTAAAGATAATGTAGCATTTTAATAAAATCATTATTGCAAAAAGCAATTTGCATTTCTTGTGTACAACTCTGAGAACCCTAATTGTATATTCGCTGCTTATATCTACTAATAACACGCACAACCACAGTGTTTCAACAAATGACTTTTTTCTCACCTTGCTCTTTCTGCATACGTCTGTGATTATTGATTCAAACAGAGATGGAACTGAGAGCATTTTATTTAACCAGGATGTAACAGAATAATGACAACAATTAGATGTAAAAATGTGGAATTTGCATTTTCCAAACAGAAACAAGCTTTTTCCGACGAATTATTAGTGGATTTCCGCTCAAAAATATTTTGCACGTAAAAGTTTCACTCCACAGTGGGAACTACAAAACACTATGCACAACACTGTGCAGCGGTATATATTCGATTGGTCAATGCTTCACGTCCGTGCATATGTGCAGTTTTCTTGGTATTCCTCAAACTGTGTTGCCTACATTAGATGCTGTTTCCCACAATAATTAATTGGTTATGTATCAACATACATTTATTTCCGATATATGCCCATTAAAACTATTTTTCTATTTTTGAACCTTACTACCTGCTTGGAACAGTTATGATAGTTTTATTAGAAATTGTTTATAAAAAACGTATATATTTACTTATATCTGTAAGGCGGTGTTGCTACTGCCATTTTTAAATAACTGAATAAAATAAACTTACAATTGTGAAAAGGAAAATTTCGCTATTCAAAATAGGTTGTAATTTGCACTGCAAGAAAATATTTCTATAAAGGAACATATACTCCCTAACAATATTTTAAAAAATAACAATTTTGTTCACAAATTTGCAGATGGGAACATTTCAACCGACAATGATAAACATGATTTGATGATTAACGAAGCAAATAACTTAGTGAATGGGTTACAAAATATGTGGTTTAGATTTAACCAACGGTTACAACCTGCTCAAAGAAACCTGTTAAAATATCTCATTTATAAGGTGTGAAACATACTGCATCATTTCGTATCTACATACTCTCAAACGGAAGCCTTGCCGCTTTTCAGTTAAAGGTGTTAAAGAAGGGGATAACAATATCTTGAGCAAGAGTCTCCCTCTGGCTAATCCACAAAATTAAGTTTTTAATTGAATTCAGCAATGTGTTTTATGGCTAACTTCCCTTCCTCATCCTCAGGTTATACAACCTCTCAGAAAACAATATACTGGCCAGCAAATTTTTCTTATCTGCTTTAGGAGCTCTTTCATAATGGAAGGTAAGGGTATGGTGAGTTCTTCCAAACATTCATATGAGACATCGAATCTTATTTCATATTGTCACGACCAATTTTGTGACGTGGGGGTGAGTAGAGGTGAGAGGTATGATGGAAAATACTTTACTCGCTTGGCAGATCCATTTATTAATTATATGAATATATGATTACATGTTACACCTGTTGGTGTCAAGTTGGAATACTACAGGTTATGCAATGTTGATATAGGTTCCCACATGACGGAGTTCTCACCTTAGGGGATGTGTCGGCCGTTGTAGGAGGAAGAGTAGAATCACGTCGCCATCAGCGGTGTCGATCCTGCAGAACTCGCAGCAGCGGGCAACTACGGCAGGGCCCAGCGGGCGAGGACGTTGGCGAATAGTCTAAGAGCGCCGTCAGTGAGCTCTGCAGCTCCTTATATAAAATATGCTTGCCAAGGGGGATCTCTACATTGTCATGTCAGCATTACCAATCATGGTGTACCAACGCCCTAGAATTAAAATGTATCAACCAATAAAACAACTCTGAGTAGGTGTTCTGAATACTTCCGAGTGACGCATGACAGGCTCCGGGTGCAGCATAACTTTGCATGGTGCTGATGTCATGGTAAAGTCCCTTAGGGAGCGCCATAGGAAGTGGTTAACCTATTGATTCTTGCAACATCTTTGTACTCACTGAACTAGCAAAGTTAACTTAAGTTAAAGAATATTCATTCTTATGAAATAAGAAACGTCCAAAAAGTAATTTAATTTAGTAATTTATGATGCTCCTCAACGGTGTATGTGACAATATAAACAAAAATAAAGATCGATATCATAAAATTTCTAAGCTCCTCTACCAAATTAATCAGCGAAAGTGTGAGGATTACGCTGTAGGCAGGATGGGGCAACGTTTTATTTCATTCGTCTGCACTCATGAGGCTTTCACAGAGCTGTGAGAATTTGATACAATTTTGTGACAACCATATTCTGTGTATTGAAGTTCAATAATTGTGAGACAAAACCTTGTACTCTGCATAGATAAAGGATTATATCCGCATTTATATTGTAAGTATTAATGTCGCCGTTTTGTATTAGGCGCAATAGTATATGACATATCGTTCCATAATATATTAATACTCATGTTGCATATTTATAACTTGTATTGTAATAACACACAATATGTTATACAGTTTGACATAAAATGCATTGAAACATAAAAATTATTATTTCCTGTAATTAAGGGACCTAGAGTTAGTGGAAGTACTATATATATAACATATAATAGGATATAGAAAGATAGTTGGATACAATAGCATAAAAATAAAACATACGCGTGTAATATTTATTTGGGATATATAAACCATTTTTCTTTTTGCTGTCTTTCCTTTGTATATGTAAAGTTAAAATGATTCATACTTCTCCTGAATAGCGTAGATTGTTGAACAACTTACAACTTTTATAGCACATATTCATAGCTGTTTGGGTCTTAGCTAATGCAGCCTGTTAGATATTGCGAAAATACTTGCCTTCCTGTTTATAGATTTGAACTTTTACCGTTCAATTTATATATGCTTTTATGTATTTGAACAAAAATGTATATGCCAAAATCATTATACTGACTGAGCTCAGTAAAATATAATCTGAAAGTTTTTCTTATTTAAACCAATTTTTGCACTTGGCCTCTATATCAGATAAATGTGTATAGACCTGTACTGTAGCGAATAATAATATACTACAAGGAGTGCTAATGAAATAGAATGGTGAATATATCTCTTAGTTTTCCTTTTAAATTTGTGTATATACAGGATAAATGATCTAAAACTACGACATATGAATATTTTTAAAGGAAAGGTATTTCGGATTCAATATTTTCACCAAAATGAAGTTCAAGTAAGATTTCATAAATGTAAATATTTTCTCATTTTCAAAAGTGTAACTATAGCATAAGTTAATTAAACGGTACTATTAATAGTCTGCTTGAAAACGCCAATAACTTAGTCAAAACTTGAAACTCAGAATGGCAAACTGAAACATTTAATCACTTGAGCTGCCATGTCCTGCATTAGCTCAGCATGTACACTAATGGAGGAATTTAAGTGGTTCTAATGATGTGTCGATTATTGTAGAATATCTTCCCGAGGGTCCCACTTCGTACCCCAGGTCTTCCAGGGCCCGAAGTAGCCATTTGTACCCTCTTAGTTACGGAGGAAGGGAGATGAAAGGAAAAGGTCCAAATCACATGACAGCACTTCAGTCAACGGCTAGAAGTGTTTATGCACATGATACTTTGTTGATGGCCCACTTTGTTGACGACGAGATTAGCAGGCTTAGCTAATCTGAACCAAAACTTACATAACCGCGACGCTGCCTATATTGAAGTCCAAAAATGTATCAAGCTGTATGAATTAACACCATGATCTACGTACGCTGCCTGAACTAAAATCTGGAAATGCTTCACATCACTATGTGTCTTGCTGCCCCCAAAACTGACTAAACTGTATCTGCACTGAGTTATCAAATATGTCTCACTTGCCCAAGAACTTACATTGCATCTACAGTCCTAAAACTACATTGTGTGTCTCGTCTTTCACTTGCTTACACTACTGACTGGAAATCTAGAAAACAGTTCCGGACTGTATCTGGAACTGCGTGCTTTTACAAAGTTGTTTCCCCTTGTATACTAATCTCAAAGTCTCCCTACCTTTTCGTGGAAGCTCAACGGGGTTCACAGATGATAGCTTACGAATTACTGAACCTTCAAAAATTCAAATATTATTGGTGAGCTCTTGTACTGCCATGCGTGTTTACTTTTAACTCTTCAACTTTTTGATTTCTCATTGAATAGTTCGTGATCTCCGATGTAATGACATCATTACCGACATCTGTTCTTGTGTTATCTTTAACGAATTTTCGAGCATCTCCAAAAAGCGAGATACAATAGACCTATTGTTCCGACTCATGCAGCATACCTGCATGCACTTAGATTTGTTAGCTTTGTTACAATAGAAAGACCTATTGCTCGTGTCATTTTCAGCAAATGAGAATACAGAAGATTACAATAGGCAGTCCTTTCGCTGGGATCAAAAGGTATACTTCTAGGTAGCTTACATACGTTTTTCTGATACATGAAATTCCCTTACTTTCTGTTGCAGAATATATAAAATATTTAATAACTATTACCATTTAAATTATATAAATATGTTCACTCTCGGGCATGTGTGGGCAAAGACCTTCACAAAGTGTTCAAATTGTGTTCAAATTCTGATGACGGCACATCATGATATAATTAAGGCAACTAATTTAAAACTGATTTCCAAAAATTATCCCCCCTTTCCGTTTTCGGTACTAATGCCGATAATCAAGTTACCCTATGGGACGCGACTTTTGAATCATTCTGTATATATAGAAAGAATTAATGACTCAGTCAATGACTTCGTAAATACATTAAAGCTGAACTCACCATACAACGCCTTTTCATTTCGTCTGTCACTGGCTTACTGAAGCGAGAACACTATGCAATGTCATTAGCGAATTAGCTGTGTGCTCTGACATAGTATTATTAAGGTGTATTATTCCGTTCTGTAGATGTAGATAACTTTTTAAATGTAGTAGATATAGCTTCAAAACAACTCCAAATGAACTATTTATAATATAATGTGAAATGTTGGATTAATCTTGGATTAAACATTGCTCTAGAAGCAAAATGGAACAACTGAAAAACACCTCGCTCTTTCATTCTTTCTAATATTTTAAATCTTAAACATTAGGAAGTGTAGTGGTTTCGGTAATATTTTTCTAGCCACTTTATCCTTTAAAAACATGTTTTAATCCCAATGTATGATTCCCTTCAACATTTTGTCAAATGACAACGCATATTTGAGTTTTAGGCACAAAATACGCATGTAAAAGTTCATGAAACTGGTATTCCATCCCATTGCTTAGCATTAATTTAGTGACATAAACAAACTTTGTCGCATACCACGCTGCTTCTGCTAATTTTATTTGTCACTTAAAATTATATTTCGGTACGTGGATAGAACTGCAGTGCACGCTTGGCACCTTATTAAAACACTCATACGAAATTCTTCGCTCTGAAGCGAGTGCGAGCAGTATACTGCTAGAGCCGATTAGTTCCACAATAGTCCCAGGAATTATCATGAACCCATCGGTAGTAAAGCAAACGCGTAAGGAAAAAGTATGAACTATATTACATAAATTTAGTTAGTACCATGCGCAAAGGGTGAAGATTCGATTCCGCCTCACTCCAAGGTAATTTGCTAAGATTTTATTCCAGGTGTTACGTCGAACCATAGGATGAACTTAAGGAAGATTTAAGTTCTTATGGGTCCGCGGGTTGTAGATTTTGATATAATTCAACTATAGTTCTAAAGATGTCAGTGTATCATATATATATGAGATACATAGCTATACAAAACTTTTCGAAAGCAACTCAATATTTTGGATGGCTTTGCTGTGACCTACGGTTATTTGTGTCTAAAATTGACTTTGTTCATTTATTCACAATTTATAAGTAGAATAATATTGCAAATAACGTTTCTAAGAACATATGAAAAACGTTATTCGTGATTTTTTTTCTCAAAATGTCCATAAGTCTGGCATGGGATTAAATGTATCACATTTAATATCACCTTGATGAACGCTAGTATTTGTGAACTGCTTTCCAAAGATTGAATGCTACATAGGGCTTAAAATAATTGTATAGACGTTTTATGGGCGTTATAGGAAGTTCTATCATCAGAAAAAAGTTAATCTTACTATTATCATTATAAATGTTAACAGTTAAGCCAAAAGATACAATACAAGTGCTAAATTATTTAGTGTTAAATGTTCACACGAACATAACAAAATACTTTTTAATATAAAAATGATAAGCTGTAGCGAGATATATGAACAAATTAAACTCTTTAGTAATATTTCTTTAAATAACAGCAACATTTCCCTGTCAATTAAATAGAATTAATTTATATGTATACTCTCTGTTTGTATAAAATATAGATTTATTATTTTGAAAAATCCTTACTTTAAAAGAATCATTCTATTTAACAGACTCATAAGCTAGTAAACCAAAGAAAATAAGTAAATTTAATGTAAGTATAATAGATAATAATATATTATTTATCTAATAAGCAAGAAAATGTAAATATTTTACAACATAAATCCAGAAAACAAGTCTTTCCCTTTACATTTGGTGATATTCTTCATGGCGTGACCTTACTTTTAAATATTTTATTTCCATTCAATTGAGATGCCGTTGATTTTGTTTTTTTTTTTCCCTCTGTCATCGAGATTTACTTTCACTACAGTATAATTTTCTGGAGACGTAATATTGTTACGACTAGTAAAGGAAGCGAGATCGAGACCATACTCCCGTAATAGAATAGAATTCTAGAGAAATATATATATAGTTATTCATATATGCAAATTACATACTTGTTACTGCATGAATCGACCAAAAAGGAAATCAAGGATAGGGCCTGAGGAGAAGACAGTAAATTAAGGGAGAGAATAAGGAAGTCAACCAAAGATAAGGGTGGTGCCAGCCAAATAATGTTCAGCAATGCTGCACACGAGCGCAACGAGGAATTGCAGAGCACACATACTCGGCCACAAAGTTCAGGAAAACACAGTGAGTAAGAATTGTCACCAATCCTACGAGGAATCCAATACCTAGAAGCAAGCATATGTCGCTGGGGAGTACATAAATTTACACCACTGAAAGGCAGCCTTGACGAAAAGTAGGCCACTAGAGGATAGAGCGCAGCTTATAAGCCCATACGCACAAGAGTATAGACATCAGTTCTGCATATCAAGTGCAGCAACCTTGTCCTTGAAGCGATGACGGAAACAAATCCGGTGGTGCAATCCGGAAGTAGCTGAAGAAATTATGGCGTAGTCAGGCGTTCAAAAGTAGATAGCCGAGTGTATAGTTTTCCTGTGAGAGCCAGTGCAATCTTCACAGATGTGGTGCTAGAAGAGATCCTCATGTTTTGTGTTCAATTCAGTGCAGAAATATTCGGCGAAGGATTCTCGTGCCAACCCCAGGGTCAGGAGTGTAAAACAGAAACAAAGGGGTACATTAGTAACCAACCAAACTCTAGGAAAAGTAACAAAAAGGAACGTAATTCACAAGAGAAGGAAAGAGGAGGGGGTAGGAATGATCTTCCAATAATGGAATAAATAGAGGAAAAGATGGGGAAAGCTATCTAAAAGCCCAATATATTAGAAAATGAAGACAAATTGCGTCCTTAGAAAAACTCACAATAATAAGAATTTTAAAAATGAATCTATCATTAAAACAAAAGATAAATCTTCAAGTATATGGCCTAAAACCGTAGAATAGTTTTCTTCAAAGATTAATGAAAAAACTCATGTCATTTATGTTTAATATTCAAAACGAAATCATAGCTATTATCCGGAAAATAACACAATAAACAACAAACTTAAAAAAGCCCAAAACTTACCTTCCAAAAATATATTTCTTATGTTAGTTCGCATCATATAGTTGAGCATTACTGCATATACCTACATTTCAAATGCAGAGATAACAAAATAAAGAGACTGAAGTCTATGAATTGAAATATGACTTGTAGTTTACCATAAAATAATAAAATCATCAGTAATAAATATAAAATAAGTCAATTATAACCAAATACTAAACAATGTGTTGCAAAAAACAGCGCAAACACCATAAAGATAAATTAAAGTAAAAAACCACCATTCCGCAGAAAATATGCATGGCGGTGTGTATTAAATTCAGATTTACAATGTAAGGGGTGTCAAGATTCTCATATAAAACATAATTCAAAGCTGAATACCATAATTACAAAATTAGCAGCAATGCTATCATTGCTTCTATTGTACTGATATGATAAAAATATTGCATGATAAAATTTAGCAAAACAACGAATGTAACCTAGAATAATAATTTTTTCTATGAAGTGGTACTGATATACTTGGAAATAGTGAAACCCGAAATTCTATGATCATTTAGAAAATGCCAAAACAGTTTGAAATCAAAATTGTAATAAAAATATCAAGGACAACACAGACCGCCGTGTATGGAAATTAAAACTAAAAATAAAATAGTAATACAAAGCATTGAAAATGAAATAAAAAGGAATATGAATTCATAATGATGTAATAATTTAGAAAGATACAAGGTACCATATAACCAAAATAAACAGATCATTCATCTTGTTGTATCTTGTCATGGATAGGCACTGGGAAGTTAACAACATTTAGAAATGGATGGGGCCATAGGGAAGAGGCGCCAGTCATTCGTAGCGTAGTCAAATCTTTCACAGTTTGAGGCTGTCGACGATCAAAACAGTTAATTCTGTGAACAGAACTTAAAAATATGTACGAGGTAAGACAAGCATAATAAACAGAAAAGCGAACACAATTAGAACTGAAACTCTCGGAACTTAGCTAGTGGCAAGGGTTCCAGATCCCCAAGGCTCAACAACCAATTTCGGGACTTAGGAAAAAGAAGGTTTAGTGTGTTATCACCGAATATGAAGCGTCTTACTATCTTGAATTGGAAGTCAATAGACGTCACACAGACCAACTAATGAGTACACGAGTTAAAAGGCAATTGCTTTTCAAAGTCGGCGTAAGTAGCTCTGTAAACCTACTTAACTCTGCATAACGAATGCTCGTGCAAGAACGTCAATATATACATATCCCAACAACTGAGTGGGCATTTAACAACGGCTAGCTAGCATAAAATAACAACGTGCTTGTCTGGGTAGGCCATGTAGCATACACTGCCTAGAACAGAGCCACTATCAGTATAAAATAACAACGTGTTTGCCTGAGAGGGCCATTAGGGTACACTCCCAGGAACAGAGCCACCATATACTCGAGATCCTGGCGCTCCAAACTTATATCTATATCCTAGGGACCATTGAAATCTCAGGGTCTTCGCGACATATCCTAAGACTACAACACTAAAACCTCATATCAAGGATCATTTGCTCCCAGGTCCTCGCAGCTTATCTGCGAACAAAGAAGCCCAATGGCAACACAATAATAACGATGATAATATAAAAGCAATATAAACTCCACAAAAGGATAATCTGGCGAAAATACGCTAAACTATCTGACCGTACTAAAATAAGTTCCTGAAATGTCATAGACATGAAAATTCAACAACGAAACAGGATCTAAAATGAAATATAAATAGTCAAAAACATTTGCCAATGAACCAAGAGAATATATGAAATCGAGGCCTAATTATACTTAATGACCGGATGATGAAACCAATGACACCTTTATGGCCATAATGAACGGCTTGGGGTTTAAGGCAATACCTTAATCATGCATGAAAAGAAAATGAACACAGACTACTTTAAGTGCAAGAGAACTGGAGATGCTGAAAATAGCATAAACCAATAGACCCCATCGCGTTACACCAGTAGCAGGAAGCAATAAGGTTAAGGCGAAGGCCGCAGTAAATGGTAAATGTTTAGCCACAAAAATTCGGGAAGGAGGGAAAAATAAAATATCACATGTATTCATTCGCAAGCTAACAATTAAACATAGGGGGGGGGGGGAAACGTTTGAAAACTTGACCGGAAAACAGGAAAATACGGCAATAAGGCAGAAACAGAAAATGTTAAATATTTCGTCTAACAGCAAAACAGGTGACTATCGCGAACCACATCCTGGAATGTAATTGCTTAGAACCATATGAAATGCAACAGAACAGTGGAAGCTAGAAGTGTACGTGATAGGATACGAGTGTTCCAATATAATGGAGTACAGATTGTAAAAACCGTGGAGTTTGTGATAAATCAACGAAATAAGCGGCCGAAATGCATATCAAAATGAACCATATTCTAATCTAAGTGCACACTTCCGAAAACAAGGCAAGTCATTTAATGTTCAGAATTCAAAAAACAATAGTGAAACAAATAGTAAACAATTCGAGGTTAGCAGACGACTGCATAGTATATAGATTATTCGTATCACAAGTAAAAGAAAATAATTAGTGACAAAGAGCAGTCTATCTAATTAATGCCACTATTGCATTCAAAAATTCAAGCAAAAGATACGTAAAAGGTGCATACTTCATGAGTTAAGTAATGATAGTAATTACTTTATATGTAATAAATAATAACTGTGCTGTAGGAAATACTTAAGGTTACTGAGGTAAAAAGAATTTCAAATTTTGAACAAAACTATTCCTTACAAATTAATAAATGAAAAAAAAAAAACTCGTTCGAATGGCAGAAAAATGTCAACACTTGCGCCTTGACCAAATTTATGAAAAAGACAGTTCATATTATTCAAGTAGCTAAAAATTCGATAGCAATGTCTTTTCAAAATAAGTTGTCATCATACAAAAGTAACTAAAAATGTTTTTAAAAAAAGCGTCAATGAAGAACAATTGATGAAAGAGCAGTAATAAATGTAGCCTTCCTAGGATATTACCATAGAACAATTAGTTTAACTGAAATTCAATGCATGCAATAATTAAAGGCATCGTAATATGGGTGTATACAAAAATATTGTAATAACATTAAGATGCAAATGTAATAAAATACAGAACTAAGGAATCTGATATTAAATATTAACGTAATTTGGATAGTAAGGTATATTTACCATTACATTGTCGTTTAAGTTAAGAATCAAAAACATAAAACACAGAGTGAAATGTGTTACTTAAATAAAAAGTTCAATTGCTGCAACTAGAAATTAATGAAACTATAAAAAATTGAAACTGCTGAATGATGAGTAGGCTGCGTAGTACAAAAAATCACCATCATATCAAACATCAAAATGATGGTACTAAAAGAAATCTCCAGTGGAACATGAATCACTAAAAATAGAATGTATATAATATTCACACTTACACCGGAAATTTAAAAAAAAAAATAACATTCGCTAACAGGAGCAAATAAGTAATATTTTGTCAGTTTTTAAGTTCCATTACAGACAAAGGATCAATTCTGAAGATAATATATTAACAAATAAGAGTTCGTCCCCGTATTATTAAAAATATTTTTTTATAAATTCAAATATAGGAAAGCATTACAGTGAGCAACGTAAAACTTACAACCACGACTCTCCATCTTATTAGCGTGTTGTTGCTCACATTTGAGTTTAGAAATCTTTGCTAACAGTATGAGCATGGAAGGGGCGGGTGGGAGGGAAATATCGATAGTAATATTTTTTTTTCTTATAAGGCATTTACAAGAAAAAATTTAATTTATTAATAACTTCTTGTAACAATGTTCTACTTGGTCTAATAGATATATAACGCTGATATCTGCATCGTAATATTTATATAGTTTCAACTGGACCATTATTGTATATTGTACATGAAATACTATACTCAGAGCTTAAAAAATATTTTCTTTTGGAAGGCAGGGAGAGAGGGAATTGATTTTCACGGGCCTCAACTTTGGACACGTATATAAATTATGGAAAACAAATGACAAGGAGAGGTCACGTTCAGGAAATTAACATAGAGTAAAGAACCACTCGGAGTTTAAAATGAAAGAATGGCAAGTAGGAGAGCGACATGCAATGTACTGCAAAAATAACGTTAAACACAAAAATATTCCATGAGCTACAGTAAGAAATTTAAAAACAGAAATAAAAAGGCGGACTTCAACGTTCAAAGAAAGCATTTTAAGTGATCTAGCGCCTGCCATGTAGTAGATTCGAATGATGGCATCTAGTAAATGCTTGGTACAACTCAAACAATTACGTCATGCTATTAATAGAATAAGAAAGAGAGAGGGGGGCTGGTGCCACCGTCGCTAATGTCGAATTGATGCTGGAGCGGCAATAGAGATACGGGATCGAACCATATCCCAAAGCTACGGGGACCGGTTCCTCCGCCAATAATGTTACGACTAGTAAAGGAGGCGGGATCGAGACCATACTCCTGTAAAAGAATAAAAAAGAGCCGGGGCGTCCACCAATAATGCCACGAACCTAGATGAACATGAGAAGGGACAAGGAGCTTCAGGGGTACAGCACTAAAATAACTTACATCGTGTATAATTGCTTTAATTTGTTTTAGAGACAACATCAGAGAACATCCCAACCCTGCCTGCAACTTACCTTAGGTCGATGGTGGCTGAGTTAACCCGAGAAGTGGTCATAGTATAACGCCCGGTCTGGGCTCCGACCGGTGAGGGTCCAGTCTGACAACGCTACATCCGACCATTTCCGCTGAGCGACCCTTATGTTTTATACCCTCTCAATATCCGGTTGTCTTAAAATATTGCAAACAGATTTGATAATTTAATCACAAAAGCTTCTAGAAGGGTCTACAGGATTTCTCTAACGGAAGTAGATTAGCTAAAGGGGATGTTACCTGATATTAACAATGGTAGCCCAATAGGAAAGTGTGGGCTTAAACAGAGGCTAGGCAGCAAAACTACTGTGCACAAAGGCTTGGTACAACTAGCCCAACTTATGCAATCATCATAGCTACGAATTCTCTAAAGTTCTACCTATAATTTGAAGTAATGACAAATACATTTTTTTTACAACACCTAGCTCGTCACAATATCGCGTACAATTGGTTTTCCTCTGGACATCCTTTTCTCTGGTTGCTAAATTCCCCCAGGTTTCCAAAGGAGCAAATTGACAATCCTAAAACGCAACGGCATTAAATGCATAAACTCCCATACAAGAAAGACCTTTGACAACCAAGTGAACGGGCGCAGTGGAATTTCATGCGTCCATACAAATGTTATTGAAATGAGCGTTACTTATTCTTGTGTGTTAATTTCGTTACTGCCATTGTATTTCTTTCCCAAAATATTGTAGCTTAATTGTTTTGTAAACAAGTATATATGCTTTTTAAATAGAGCATGATTATGCAGGGTAAACAGTACATTTCAATTTCGTTCTCTTCAGGATTGCAAGGCTGTAAGAGAACAGTGTGAAACGTCTAAAATGAATACTTTGTCTGGTACTCGATTTTTTTTAGAAAATCTTGGTTCATTTTAGTAAAATACCCTCATTTATTCAGTCAGTCACTCAAACACAAACACAATCGTTCGGTAGATTGACATTGATCTCCCACAAATGAGGGTAGGTTAGCCGTGACAAATATTAGTGATCAGCTCATTCAGAAGCTCAAAATGTCTGGTTTCCTCAAAGAAAGGTAATATCTTTTACAAAGTGCAGTACACCGATCCATTTCTGCTATGTCTTTCCAAGAATGTTAAATATAGTTTTGAACAGTAAGGGCATGTTGCCTAGCGAACGCCCTTTAATATGAGACCAAAGCTCTTTTCACGTAAATGTGTTATTTCATTAGTAAGAAATTCTTCAATTACTTGTCTTAACACAGGAGTATGTCCAGCATAGTTGTCACATGAATATTTGTGTGACACCAAATTGCATCTGTGCACCCCTATCTGTGACCGCGCAGTCACCGACGTTGGCCGCCCGGCATTTCCTCATCTGATATCTCCCTGCTGGAGATGTTCCTATTGGGGGCTTAGGTCAAAAGGGCCAGCCGTGAGCAAGATTCAAGTACCAAAAGCATCACCTCAGGCCATCCTACCACCTAAACTTGAAGCTAATTACACTTAGCTGCATAATGCCAGGGAAGCAAAGACATGTTTTTGCTGCACAGGTTGGACCTTCACCGACAACATTTACTCTCTAATCGGCTTTTCAGTCCCTGCACCAGTCCGTCACATTCGCAGATGCTTAACATTATTCATTAGCTCCCTGTTCAAAAAATTCTACCTTACTCTATGATATAAATGAAGCCGACTTGATTGATAATGAAGTTTTTTTTTTTTTTTTTTTTTTTTTTTTTTTTTTTTTTTTTCGGTCGTGTAAGTCTAGCGGTAACCATACTTGTCTCATAGATCCAAGATTGCGGGTTTAATGCCGACTAGGGTCGGTGAATATTTTTGGGCGCAAAAGATCTAAGTTTTGCTTCCTTCGGAAGGAAAGTAAAGCCGTGGTTTCCGTGCCATAGATTTACGCCACGTAAAAGGACCTCAAAGCGGCCTCGAACATTTATCGACCATTTCACGCCATGAATTGAAGGGGAGCTAATGGCTTGAGATGTAAACAAACAAAATTAATATATATGTATATATATTATATAACTGAAAAATAAAAGTAAAGCAACACTATTTACAATTTAACAAATTAACAGTAATAATAAAATTAGAAAAGGATAAAACACTGAGAAAAAGTCACACTTGAAATTGCTATATTTCGAACTACTGCGAGTTCTTCAATGGCAAGAAGCTAGCTGAAATATAGCAATTTCAAGTGTGACTTTTTCTCAGTGTTTTATCCTTTTCTACTTTTATTATTACTGTTAATTTATATATATAATTTTGCAGCAAAATTAAACTTTGAAGCAAACCTCACATTGCAACACGTCCTATCCACCTATCACTTCTTTGTCATATTTATTATCAAATTATTAAAATAAATAAAACCAGTTGTGCTAAGTATTGTTCCCAAAATTTCATACAGGTTTGTTGAAAGTACCAAAAATGTTTGAAGTAATCAGGCATTTACCGAAACCGTAAATTACTCCTTTGTCCTCTATGTGGTGAAACTAATGTAAATTAAATTGACCAAATGACATTTTTCCCATTACTTCTACGTGATGATCATATTTAAAAGATTTACCGCATTTGCCATCCTTTTCCTCAGTCCCTTAGTGTGGAGCTTGAGAACCAGCGTCAACGTTCTCAAGATAAACTTTTCTTAACTGCTTTAATATAATTTTCCGATATCAGAGCATAAAAAATAAATATCTCGATGGATTGCTGGATGATTGGATTAATAAAAAGGTCAATAATCGTAAAACCTCTCATAAATATGCATAGAATAATTAGTAGTGTTTTTTTCATATATTCATAAATGAATAAACGTAATAGGCAAATTCAAATGTTGTCATATTATTATTTTACTCTACAATGGTGGTTTAATTCCAGGCTTGTACACATTTACAAAGAAACTTCTGAGAATCAGGAGTTGCTTTACTGTAAGTAAGGTTTCACCTGAATGCTGAAAAATCTTAAAGCTTGAGTAATTTCCCTGCTGTTTTCTCATATTTTTAAATGATTTTCAGAACTATGGTTATGAATGAAGGTTCAAATACCAAACGTATGTAGTCAACCACGCGCATTTTATGCATATCATGCTGGGTACAAGTTAGAGGCCCTTCATGCAACGTCTTTCATTTTACATAATAACTATCGTTTTATGCCGTCAGTGCTCCTTAAACGTGTAGCGGCATCTAAGCGATGATTTGGTGTCCACACTTTGTTCCCTAATGACGGAAAAGGATAGAGCTTACAGCCAAGACTGATAAAAAGTCTTGTTGCATCAACTATATCAGTTGTCAAGGGCATTTTTATCAGTTCGGGCTGTCTGGCAATTTCCGTATATGTATATATATATATATATATATATATATATATATATATATATATAATATAACTTTATTTTTATAAATGTACATACTGTAAATATAAGAATGCAGTAAGCATTCTTGCAGAAGCAAATGTGGGACAACCGAAAAATCCTTGCACCGTTAAAGCTCTTTAGGTATATATTTTAATTTTTGAGGAAATTGTATCGAATTTGTAATGCTTATAATTGTTGAAATATTCTGTTCCTTTTGTTAACAATTTTTGCACTACTAAATTTTATTTAGTTACAGAACAGCTTGAATGTACATTGATTAGTTTTTGCAGTCCTCGTGTTTGCTTATGAAATAAAGAGTATTAGCAAATCTTTGTCAGTAATCAATATTGTACGCTAGATTGAAAATTGTCGGGTTTGGATAATTGAAAATAACAAAAGAATACTAAAGTAAAGTAAAGTAAACGTCTTGAATAGTGGACTACTTGGGGAAAGTTATTATTATTATTATTATTATTATTATTATTATTACTATTACTATTAGCATCATCATTACCATCATCATTACTATTATCATAACCATCACTATTATTAATATGATCATCGTCATCATTATTACGTTTATGTCAAGACGCTCTTTAACTCCGTGGTCTTTAGCGTCCCAATCACGGCCAGTAAATTGTGCTCAGAGGTCTCTACTTTCAGGCTTGAGATTCTTTTACAAGCCTTCAATCTACGACATGGGTTCCACAGCCTTTCTTCCCTCAATACTTAGTTAGGATTATACGCTCTAAAAGTGCATTGATTCTGGTCAGGTTTGAACCCGCAACCCTGGATCTATAAGGCAAGTATGATTACCATAGATAACCAGGAAAGACTAAAGATAGAATGCAGTGTATATGTCTCTGAAAAGGGAAATAAAGCTTAATGTGGAATTTCAAGCCTTCATTTTTAAATAATTTTAAGAAGTGCATTTGGTCGACAGTAAAATATTTAATGTTTAATAATTAAATTTTCTCGTTAAGGGGGAAGTTCTTCCTCGTTGGAATTATAATATTAAACATGCCACTTCTTTCATGCTCAATCACATCTCCAGTTATGAGTCGCAGCAACTATTTAGGCCATCTTTTATGATTCACCAACATCTTACTGAAAGTTTACATGTAAAAAATTTACCGATATTCTTTTAAGGTTAATTTTCATATGACTTCGCTATAGCCCATACAGATGATCTCCTTTTACCTTTAATGGAAAGCTTTTTTAGAATAAGGTCATTAATAAAGAATTATGGATAGTGGAATCCCCCGATCTTACCGTATTTGTTTTCTATTTAGGGAGGAATTTGAAAATATTGTGTATCGGATTAACTCTATACACTGGAATTACTGAAAAGAAAATTCAAGAAGAAAATTTGCAGCAATTTCTCAAAAAGAATTGTGCATGCAAATACAAACTATCGTAAAGGGAGTGAAAGATGCATGGTGGCCCAGAAACATAATTTCAACATTTGCTATGTTTAAAATAAATGATTATTGTAATTTTAATTTGCATGAGAGATATATAGCCCGAAATGAGGAGTTGTGTATTTCGGATTCAACACGCAATCAGCGTGCTTTCAGTCACTAGGCTGGCCACGCTGTCACACTGGAACGTCCTGTTAAATGCATTATAAAACTGTAGGTGTTACAGGGGAAACTCTCAATGGTAGAACATAATAATATGTGTGACATCGTGTGATTCAGTATGTTCAGTCTTGCAGCGTCACTATTAACAAAAAGAGTGGCTTAATGGAAAAATTTCCTGATTCTTAATGTTTTGATTTCATTGCTTTTATTCTTTGTAATTGAGTCATATTTCATGTTAAGCGCTTGGTGTATTTTTCAGCCATAGTCTGTGCAAATGACAAGCATCCTAGCAAGGAAAAGATGATGCGCTTTTTCTAACATTTTATAAAAAATAGATAACCGCTCATATATTTATAAGAAGGCTCGTAATTATTTTCAAAATATAACAAATGTTCTTTAAGTAATAATAAGAGTGTATGCTAAAACCGCAATTTAAAACTCAGATTTACTGAAATTACCTCTAGGAAAAGGTTAAACCCACAAGGTTTCAACTTTTTATATTCTGTGGAAAAATAAGACAAATGGAAGACCTATAAAAGCTACAATTTTAAGTGTACAAAAATAACCAGCGAATAATTGTGTTTACACACTTTGAGAGCTTTAAACAATTCATGTAACGAAATAGGGAATGCAAAACATCACAGTCACTTTGAATAGAAAATAATAAAAATGTTCAGGCATTTAAAAGCGAATTTAAAAGAGAAAATATATTATTGTTGTTAACCCATATTTTTTAGAAATAATAATACCTAAATGATACGTTTTGCAATATAAAGCTGTCAACTGAAAGCGTTGTAGTCCCATGTGTTTGAACTCGTTTTAATTGGGGATCTTGGAGTAGTGGCTCCGTATTGGGCGCCAAGTTTTTAAGCGTTGTCGTTGCGTTGTTGTGGGCTTCTATCGGGATTTTTGACAAAAACGGTTACGCCCTTATCGTCTACTGAGGCTGTGCAGGCTAGAAGGCAACCTAGTTTACATTAGCTACCCTTGCACTCTGGATTTTCCGCCGTCTTCGTTGTCTTTTTCACACAACGGGAAGAGGACAGGAAGTACGTTCCAAATTTTAATACACGAAGGAATGCGATGAGAAAAAATGTATATATTTACCTAATTTATCTTTAAAAAAGAGCTATTGTTCTTCTCGGGAAATGAATGTCCGTAACCCTTGGACTACTAGTTAATTAACTCGGCGCGCTAGCATGCTATGTACCTCCATTAACCTCGAACTTCCGTGCCTTGAAAACGATCACTTCATTATATAATTCGCACTTCGCGGCAAGCTTTGATATATGTTGATCTGTTGTCCGACTTTCTGGTAGGAATTTAAAACTTGACTCGATTACCGCTCACTCGAGAATTAAAGCCCATGAGGATTATGCGCTCGTGTACATGATATTAATCACGCACCTAATAACAACTCTGCCACCAACGATGCCTTAGAATTGTCGAGGAATTAGAATGAACTTGAATGAGTAACTGCTTCCGATTGTTTCGAACTGCTTGACTAGAATGAAAACTGGAGCTTTCGCCTCTTTATATATCATCTCTTGGCGTGGTTCGCCATGTTCTTAACCTTGACGCTCCGGGTTCCGCACAAGTAAGCCCAGAAGCATCACCAGCTTAAAAAGTTTAAAATAATCGCTGCGAATGGCCGGTTCGTATCTTATGTCATAGTGACGGCCTGGACATTTAACCGCCCCACTTACACAAATGTAAAATTCATGATCCCTGACGTCAGGAAAAGGCCATTACTTAACCGGACTGCCCTTTCACTTTTGCTCTTGTGTAACAAGAAAAGCCTGCAAGTGCTACTTTTACCATTCATTTTCCGATTCAATTGCGAACATCTTAGTTTATTTGCTATTTACAATTCAACAAAATATTGTAAATTACTGCGGATCTCATTGCTATTTACATATTTACATATTTAACTAAAGCGCTTTTTGAATGGTGTTTAGCACCTGTTTTTACTACTGAGGTGCCACAGGCGGTGAACACTGGTGATAAATGAAATGAAATGATTTATTGGGAAAGGATTTTTTAAGGAAGGAAACGTTCCAGGCCTAAGTTTATGGTACCTCCCCGGCATTTGCCAATTATGAGGACTGAGGAAAACCTGGAAAAAACCTCAGTCAGGGAGAACGGTCTTGGCAGAATTCGAACCCCAGACCTCCCGCTCACGAGTCCGCGCCTTAACGACCTCGGTCATCCATGACGGTGATTCATCACTGAAAACAATAAAATCAATATGGGATTTACAGACATATAAATATTACATTACCCTCGGGATGCCCAAAACAAATTCTGCTACAAATTAGCACGTTATGGAACGTTCCTACTTTCCATTTTTGGAAATAATGTTCCAGAATGTAACACCCTAAAACACATAATTATATATGTGTTATATATATATATATATATATATATATATATATATATATGTGTGTGTGTGTGTGTTATATATATATATATATATATAAGTAGTCTAGACTACCTAGGATCAATCAATAAAAACAAAATACAGAAGAAAACCATAACTGCTATGTATATTCTAGCTATCTGTGTCGGCTACTGTGTCGGCTAACCAGTATACATTTTTTATTCTTTCATCACATCTCGCTGTGATAGTATTTCTGTGAACCTGTTTGCACACGATACCCTTCTTAAGCACACATACATAACAAGTTGCCTTTTTTTTCTGATCTCCTCGACAGGACACTACTTTCAGCTGTAACACTAGTCGTCACTTAGCTCACTTTCACTTAGTCTCAACCACACACATTTACACATAACACATATTCTCACAATTTATTTTAGCGAGTTCAAGATCGTATCAACGCATTTAATTATAGCAATCAGTTTAATGTCAAATTTTAGCTTCTGACATATGCCTAATTTTTTCTGTTTTTATTTAAAAATACCATTCAAAAGAAAAACGTAACTCAGAACTCGGAAGGAAGCAAAAGCTAAATAAAAATTTTAGTTTTTCGCATAAAGTCAACGGAGAATTTGGAAGTAACATGTTGATTCAATTATGTACGAATGCCCAGGTACGGATATACTTAGAAATTGGGTTTATTTACTTAATGTTATCACAATAAACTGACACAATTTTCAATGTTCATTAAGAACAAAGAGAAAGTGAATGACATTAAATATCTGAAAATTTATTTAAGATGTTACATCTAGAAAACTGCATTCTACCTATAAGAATATTAAATATTCATATTCAGGAATTGGGTTGAAATAGATGAGATGGAGGACTTTGGACATGGAAGCCCAGCAAGCGTATTTTGTATCCCAAGATCTTCCGGTTTGGAAGTAACAATCATATAATTTAGAATCTTATAACTTCATATCATTTAAGGCACTAAACAAAATGTCTGTAATTATTCCGTTATCTGTCGCAAAATATTTTTAAAGCTTTGCAGGTTGCTTAGGATTTAAATATTTGATAAACTTATTAATTTCTTTACTTAATGCGTCGATTACTGAATCGAAATGTGAATGTTATTCTAATCATAACATTGATTAAAATGTTTGTAAAAATATTAAAATGTTTGAAAATATTACATGACGCTATCCTCGGAAATACGTTTCCAATGTTAATTCGTTCAGGATGGTGCTAGCAGTTATAACTATCAAACGTTATCAGTTAATATACAGCTGTGGCTAGAAAAACAATTTCTACGAATGTGTGATAAGTACGCCATGTTTAATATGCAGCATTTTTTCCTATTAAACCGCAAATTTATCTATCGCATTACACGTTTTCATATAGCGTAGCCTGACCAAGCTTAGGGGAATGTATTAGCAAATAGTCATTAAGTCACATAATTTGGCAGAATTCTCCGGAAGAGACATGGCACAGCAAAACACAAATGCAGTTAAGTTACTCACATAATGGCTCTCCAACACCACAGTTCTTGGTTCTCGTGATTTACGACCAGAACGACAGTGTTAATGGAGCCCAACACATTACTGTATCGCATTTAATGTCGGATACGTACGTTGCACATATTGCGTTAAAAAAAACGAAAATAAGAGGCGCTATTTTGTTTGTGCCGCAACTGCACAGCTCGTTAATGATACTTTTCATTAAAACGCTCAGCTCCTTTATCCACAGTCTGCTGCCTGTATAACGTTCAAAATTAAATATAAATAAAAATGTTACCCATTTCAAGACTGCTTCAGAATACATTCTAAGATTCCAACTGCATAAAAAAGGAGTTTTTTATCTCTTAGATGTAAAATACCTTTATATAAACCCTTTATTGGCCATGTTCTTTCTACTCGTGCAATACCGCTAGTTTTAAGAATTCAATAAGTATAGCACTTAGAAGAATGGCTTTATCGTTTAGGTACATAGCATAAGTGAAGAACAACACAACAACAAAACTTCACGCCATCTATTTTTCTAGATAGGCAAACTTCGCGATAGTGTTACCCCTATCATGAGATTCAAACGCTAGCGATATTAGCGAACGAAATGAAAATGCCATTGGAGGGTTCTTGGTTCAGAAACAGCTCATTTTATGTTAATAAAGCAAAATATTTTGCACTCATTTGCTACCAATGACTACTGGACAAGGGCTTTATTGTGCTTTCTGCAGCATGGCTTGTCAATCACCGAGAGAGAAAGCTATAAAAATCACCTAGTTATAAACCGCCACGGGTGGCCGAGGTCGTTACGGCACGGACTCGTGAGCGGAAGGTCTGGGTTCGAATACCGCCAGGACCGTCCTCCCTGACTGAGGTTTTTTCCAGGGTTTCCTCAGTCCTCATAAATGGCAAATGCCGGGGAGTTAACCTAAACTTAGACCTGGAACGATTCCTTCCTTCAAAATAAAATTCTTTCCCAATTTATCAGTTCATCTCATGTATCATTAGTATCCATCGCCTGTGGTGCCTCTGTAGCAAAAACGGGCGTTAAACACTAATCATCAATACACCTAGTTATAAACGAAAGTTATGTAACCAACACTACTCACCGGCTGCCTCTAACCTCCAAGTTAAGTTTACACATAAATATATATCTTTCAAAAATATAATAAAGGCCATCAGTAAGTAAATCAGAATGTTATATAACAAATACTCCTTTGGATAGACAGAGTTAACTTACATGATAGAGCAGATGAAAAGTACCCAGCAAGGTCGGAAACCAAACTCCGGACCGTTCCGTCCGCAGTTAAGTGCTTACCACCCGAGTTACCCTGTTGATCTCAAAGCTTGTAATAAAGACATGCACTTTATTCTCGTTAAGCAATAACTCATAAATGACTAATGGGCCATTATTTTAACATATTTTTGGGTTGTTTAATTTGCAATACATTTATGTTCTTATTGTAAATTTATTCTATAAAATTTAAAGAATTTTGGGATAAAAATGCAATTTCCGTAGAGCAGAGCTTAAATTATGAACCAAAGTATTATGTTCGGGATCAGCAAAATAAATTCGATTCACTATTGTTACTTTATAACGTCTGAGTTTCACTTAACTTGCAAGTATCAGAACATCAATCGTGAGTGATTGTATTGTCTAGATTGATTGAAATTAACCCATATGTTCGCATATAAGCAGATGTAATTTCTCTTCTACATATTTCCCCAAAGAGCTCGGTACATAATTCAGGAATTGCATATGAATAAATGTAAGTTATTATTATTATTATTATTATTATTATTATTATTATTATTAACAACTTTACTCTAATTATCGAATTTTTAGCGTATTTTCCTGGAAACTTAAGAAATTGCAGTAATCTGGCTTACCAACAGCGATAGGAAAATGTGTCATAAAGCATTTTCTTTTAGAATTGCACTCGCGAGGTTTTCAAGGGTTGCATAAAATGCTTGGTACAATGAACAATTAAACATGTAAAAAGGCTGCAGTTATTGGGTAAAAGTAAAAAGTGGAGTCAGGTAATTTAATGATATATAATTAGCATAGGATATGATACTACTTTTCCGATCAAAAATAAATAATCCTGTAATTATACTTAATTTCTAAATATATAAAATACCGACATTAATTAAGCAAATACATGTTAACAAAAACATTTTTGCAAAAATTTTGTCATGAAACATACATGAAGTAGAGATGTCATTCTTTGACTGCTATATACCACTCATAGTGCAATTCGGACTTCTTTTATTACATTTAAAACCACACACATTTTTCAAATAAATGTGTATACAAGGTGGTCGAAAAGAACTACTCTCAATAATTTCTTACACTTAACTCACATTTGATTACATATCCCTTTACATATGTTGTTCAAAATAAAGGTCCTGTTTCTGGAAACATATGTTGTCAATCCACCACTTAAATACCTGCCATTTGTTTGTTTCAGTTATGACACCTGTATATTTGCACAAGTATGAAACTCAAGAACAAATATTGGGGAAAAAGAATTTTTCCCATTCTTTATATATATACATTAAGTCAGCATGTTATTACTTTATGATACCAATATCCCCTATTCGCAGAAGCCATTATCTCCTTTACATTGATTTTTCACAGTTATAGCTCAAAAGGTAAACCCATACTTGCATAAGAGTGCCTTTTTCGATGATCAGTTTAAAAATTGAACTGCTATTTAATTTTATTTCTTTAAGAAAGAACTTCTTAGATTTTTAAGATTCAAAACATTTTCTGATATTAAATTGGATGAAAACGTGATCTTTAATTTTATTTAAATGGGTTTCTTTTTAGGATATAGTGAAGCCTGTTGCATCTTGCCAGATGACATAGGAATGACACCCATAGAAATTCAGGGAATGCTATTTTCATAGTGGTTGAATTATTTGATGCTAAGCTATATTTGGATTTCAAACTCCAAAGAGTTTCAGAATCTTTAGCCATTTATGTTGGAGAGCCTTGTACATGCTTTATAAATACCGTTATATATATATATATATATATATATATATATATATATATATATATGCTTCTTTCTGGACTTTTAGCGAGTATTTTAGCAGCGAAAAACACAAATGAACCATATATATTATCCTATGCAATCAAAAATCAGCCTCATGTAAGGAAGACAAATTCATCACCTGTATATATTATACAGAATTTCAACGAATTTCACACCTCACTTAGTGTTAGTAGAAGATGATTAAACAAACAACTGTATCATATATCCTAAAATGTGTTAGAGCTTATCTATATACACTAAAAGTTTAATGATGTGCCTACAATGTAAAACAATGCTTTTTTTTCAGTAGTGTTTAACGCCCGTTTTTACTATAAAACAATGATTAAGTATTTGTAAACATCAAATTAAAATTGTTTAGTACCAAGGAACAAGCTTTATTTGTGAATTGCTCCAATGTCAAAATTGTTTAAAATTTTACTATTTCTTCCTTTAGTAATATAGATAAAATAAATTTTAAGAAAATATAAAGACCGTTTATTCATAAATGTTGTTTCCTCGTCTCAATGAGATGATTGATTTTGTTTTTCACCCATCTTCATAAACAGTAACTCAAAAGTTATAGTAGATTAGCGTGTTTTTGCTTAATAGTCTTTGGGTACTCTTCAGAGGACGTTTCCAATAAATATTATTTTCGTTTCAAATGAGATATTGGCGGAAGTAGTATAAAATAAATATGCAATATAATTCCATCAGAAATCGTTCTCGATTTTATAACAAAGTGTTAAAAGTTTAATCAATTAAACATTCTGAATGGAAAGCGTTTTTAAGTAAATTATCTATTATATCACCAATACCTATTAACTCAAAACATCCATAAAGAGCTGAAAATGTGCAGATTACTTTTTTTGATACAATCAAACCAAAGTCAACATAATTTATTACACCATGAAAATGTGTCAGTGAAACAACTAACTCATACAGCTCAGCATTCATCTTGAAATAATCAAGCTATATCAGAAACATTATTTTAAGGAAAGACCATTTTTATTCCTCAGTTTAAAAACGACAGTTAATATAACGAATCGTGTTAACCATCACAACAGAATTTCATTGTATTTGAATTTTAATTTAAATATTGTTAGAAAAGATGAGAGAGTATTTCCTGCATACGATTTAAGTTGAACACATATACACAAATATTAAGAGTATCATATAACATTGGTATATCCAAGACAAATGTTTAATTGTGTTTGCTGAACGCAAAAATGCTACTTGAATAATCAATCCATTATTAAAAAACTGTGGTGGATTTCACCATTTGGATTGTTGATTTTACAATCATGATGAAACTATTAAGAATTATAGAAAAACATCTTCTCGCTAAATGTATTCAGTTAAAGTGCGGAACGAACCTTAATAACCCTGCCCTATGCCACCGAGTTTTGAGAGTACAACTTTGTCGCTTTCGTATAAACAGTAATACTACACCGTTATCAATTTTACTTTCATGGGTTAATGATTGAGCAGAAACTATCCATATTTATTGTTTATCATATTATAAGAACATGAAAAATAGCACTGATTAATAAATAGAGCATAAATAAAGTATTCGTCTATATAAAACATGAAAATGTAAATAGATGAAGAATAATATTTTATGCTATGTTCCATTTATATTACAAGAGATAAGAATGAAATTTTGCTTAAATAATATTTCATAAAATAAAAGTAAGATGATAATTTGTTTCTATTATATATTTGGAACACAAATAAGCAGTTCTTTCCAAAATTTTGAAAACTTCATGGAAATGAGAATTTTATTGCAAGAAGCATAGAAATCACTAAACAATTTTTATTGGAAAATGTTTCACGGGTTTGTCTGAAATTGCAGGACTTATAAGAGGTGAATTGGTCAAGAAATGTAGAACTTTGTTTTCTCAATTTGGTCCCCCAAAATAATTAAATACAAATGTTGTAAAGAAAACTAACTCTACAACCATAAAATAAGAAAACTTAAACCGATGTCCACTTATTTGATTCGCAATTGTTTTAAATGGCAAATTAAACCTGTACAACGACGAAGTAGATTCCACAAAAATAGCACACAGCGAAGAAAGACGTTGAAAAAACTAAAATGTTATATAGTATGTATTTTTATTCCTTAATATGTGTAAAAGATTATTCTTTTAGCAAAAGTTTCACTATTTGAAAACTGTAACACATTTCTGAGAATACCATAAATTGATACAACATTACTCTAACCTTCACAAGCTTCATTAGCAGCTCTATAATTGCTTCTTTTTAAACACATTAACAAAAGGAACTACGGACATAATTTGCATACAAAGCAAACATCTATTTAACGTATTCATTCATACTATCCTGGGTATGGGAATTGCTTTATCCTTCGCTCAGCCATTCACAAACGACTTTAGCTTTGTAATTGAATAATTTTTGGATTCTGAAAGCCATAAATTTAGACGCCCATTATAATAATTGAGTGACTAACAAATATAATAACTTCAGAAAGAATAAAGCCAATTTCAGATGCTGCGATAGCTGAAAGTCAAGAAGTATTAAGGGCAGATTATGTGCAGACAGTTTATTAACCCTAAAACGTACAATACTGAAGATAAAAGATACGAACTTGGAAACACCTATCGCGTTTGTTGATTATGAAAATAAATTTTACCGCAATCAACAGATTAAAATTATAGAGCATTAAGTTAATAAAGGAATTTCACAATACATAAAACATGGTATAAAAATGTATATGTCAACGTTCACATTAACATTGATATTGGTTGGATCATGGATAGTCTGAGGAGGATATTTTCGTTACTTGAGCCGTGCTCACAACTGGCCCTTTGTGCCCCAATCCCTTCGAGAGGAAGGGATGAGATAAGTGAGATACCAAGCGGCTAGAATTCACGGGCGGTGAATATGCGGAAGCAAATGAGTGTCCCTAACATGCCTTCAGATAGAAGACTCCGCCAAAAGATTGTGACCATGATCATCTTGGTTGACTGAGTGAAGTCAACCTTTAGAGGCGGTGCTTCGCCAGGTTTACGCCACTTCATTGATTCTCTTTTGAACAAGGTATCATAGTAGAGGACCATAGTTCCATCTCCTGTAACAATGGTTTGCTGGTCTTTCGTAATTTCTCCTTTCACAAGGGGAATATTTTCAGGAGTGAGCACCTCCAAGGGGCAACCCACACGCTTTTTGTCTTCAATGCTTTCTCAACCCATTAGAAATTGTTAGGCCCGTTCTTTTACAGTAGAATATGAGAGGGATGCTTCCCCATATACACCGTCCAATCGCTGTTTAATTTCATTTTGAGTAAATCCTTCTTTTGTGAAGATCTTAATAACAGCTAGAAACTCCATTTTGAACATGTCACAATCTTCTACACATAACCCTCTTTATGCAACTATATGTGAACAACTGAACACAGAGGAGTGGAAGTTAAAGTTGCAATTATTTACTTAAAAGACAAGATATTACAGCAGATAACAGTTTTGTGTAGGCGATAATCCTTATATATAAATTACAAAATATTCCTTATTTACCAATTGATGACTTCTAGGTTGCTTTGATGTTCTGCGGCGTGTTCCTCGGTGCAGGCTGTTAGTAATCGATTCTCAGCAGGGTACCGTCCTCAAAGGGTTGTAATTACGGAGCTCCTATATCGCGTTGTCTTGTTCGCCAAGCTGCTGCTTCTCGCTGACCACGGCTTTCCTTCTGATTTTTTTTTTGTTTAATAACATCGCATCCGTGGTCTGAATTCTAGTGCGACGAAGGAAGGGGCTTTTACTGAAGCCTGTCTCGGAATGATTGGCGCTTGGTTACGTCGTCAACGCCGGAGGGTTGTCACAAGCTACTGTGCAGCTTACTAGCCAATAATGGTCGATGGTGACACAAGTGATGGTGACTCGAGTGATGGTGACACAAGTGGCGGTGACAACATTCTACGGTGACAGTTCAAATCAATGTAAATAATCGACGTTGGTGACACAACAATCGGTGGTGACAACTTGAGTGTACTGTAGTAACAACAATGAACAATGAACAAACGACGTACACACATTCACGCTCCTGACACCATAAATTTAAAGTCGTGTCCCAGAGCTGCCGGAGTTGTCTGCTAGAGGCTTCACCGGTGGTAGTCGAGGGGTAGCTAAGGGACATTTAGATGGCCGAGCGATAAGTCGAAAGTTGCAAGGATGAGATGGTCACTCAAGTGTTGAAACACAACGGGGACTCCTTTGTAATAAGAGTTCAGTTGCAGAAGAGTGATGAAAGAGATTACAAAACAAATAGTAAGGCAAGCGAGAAACTTCGATGGGAAATTTCTAAGTTCCCAGAAGTGAGTTCGTTATTTGATACTTAAGTATCAAAGTGACAGAAGGAGATTTGAAGACAATGAAGCTTCTATCGGCTAGACACACTTGGGCATACACTCTACATACTCCATGTAGTGTGTGCCCCCGAGATTTCATTTCTGGGGTCTAGTGTAGTTCTTCGAGAAATTGGAAGCAGACATGTGAAATATTACAGTGTCTGGCTCGGGTGCTTTTTCTGTTAGAGGAATGAAAATACTGAAATCGAATATTCTTCATGAGGAATACTTGATGGCAATAAAATTGTCTTATGCGATGTAGTTTCTTGTAATGTGAGAAATAAATGTATTGATTTTTTTTTCAAAAACATAGTAATTTTCGGCTGAGCTTACCTCAATTACAGACGTCTGCTTTTAGCTTGTCAGCTATAATGGACCTTCACCACCGACCTGCACTAATCAGCTAGCATGCATGTACTCCATTAACCCTAATATCGTCTTTCGAATGTTGAAGTTTTATGGTGAAAAGCTATTGCCTGATCATCAGAAACTGCGCCATAAATGTCTGAGAAGAAGTTAAAATGAGAGTAGTGAAAGAAAATGTATCTTAAATTACATATTGCACACCATTTGATAAGCCAGTCACATGTTATCCACCTTTTCTCTATAGTTTGGCAATTTCCTAGGTAATTTGAGGCAACCGTTTCGATAGATATCCAAGCAGCATGTTCTTTTCTTGTCGGAAGTTCATTAAAATGTTGATCTGAAAACAGTTTTCTGGCTTGGGGTTCCTATAAATGCCTTCTTTAATTTTATTTATACTTAGCCTTGGACATTTTGAATGTAAATATCTTAACGATAGTCCGTCACGATCTAATGCTTTTAAGAAAATTTTAAGCAGTACCTGTTTGGTATGTAACGAAAGAGCAAGATTTTACTATATTCAACCGATGGCTGCTCCTTTTTGTTCTTCGTTCCTGGGTTATAACTTTGTCGAAGATGTAAATCTTTCTTTTTGTGGTGCAAAGTCATAGCCCGGCTTCCCATTTACATAGGAAACAGCAATATTATATAAATCCTTGTTGTAAGCCAAGAATAACAACATTTCTATTTAAGAGTTGCCACAATTTGCCCCTTAATTCAGTAGCAATGTGGGTAATTTAAAATATCTCTCACATTCTGATATGTGGATTTTGGTTCGGTGTCAGAGTCAATGGTATAGGACTCTTATGTTTTTAGAATAGGAATTTAATTAGAGTAGGGTACTGGACGAATAGCTAAAGGTCTATTCAAATAATTCATTGTCCATTTTTATTCTTTGAAACGAACTCCCATGTGGTACCATGCAGAAATAACTATCACTTATATGGTTGGTTTGTTTTTTCTTAAAATTGTGGGCAAAGCAAAGAGCGTTGATCTTCTTTTTCCTTTTAGCCAATCACTGAGATTTGCAGAATAGCCATTGCAGCTAACGGGAGGAGAGGGGCAGCTTTTGTTTTTGTCTTCAATTTCGTATCCAAAATACACGTAGTATACTTTCTTTATTAATGGAGATTTATTTCACTTTTTGCGCAGAAAAAGTCACTTTTCATATGTAACAAACATTATCGGAACTATTTCTGTACTTCTACCACATCACAGATTTATCACTATGCAGAATTAACAATGTGTTTACTGGCATACACCTTCATTGCGCACAGCACTACAAACACTTTATGGATTTACTTAAAAAAATTTAGCAACGTTTTCTATCTAACGAAAACTTAACCCAGCAACCTTTCACAAGCAACACAACACCTTAGGATAAAAAAATCTGTTTTCACATCTCCTGTATAAGGGGTGCGCTGTGAACTTGATCTAGCAAACACTGACTCTCTTTTTGAAATGAGTAATCTCCGATACTTGCTATACATTGAAAACCAGACACTGCGTCCATTTTTACTGTCATGTTCGTAATTGGAGGTATAAAAGTAGTCAGAAATCGCATATTTGGTTTGCATAACATTTTGGCTGTAGTCCAGTGTTACCCTTCCAAAATAAATATGTTAATTCTGCTTATTGTGATATTGACCAAAAGGACATGGAGATGAGATCTAATCTCTGTTCCCTTCAAAAACACCTGGAGTCGTAAATATGTCTTATGGAGGGATAAAGGTGTGCACAGTAATTAATAAGATGCTAGAAAGAAGGAAATGACCAAATGTGGAAAGTATAAAGGGTTAATTCAGAAAATGATCTGGAGTTTTGAGGGAAATTGGATAGAAGACATGAACAAAAATATTGAGGTCAAGGGCGTCTTCTAGACTCTGCAAAACACTGGGGGATAAGTTAGATATCTGGGAAGCATTGGTGTCACTGACGTATGGTTTATGCGACACTATCCATACCAATACAATCGATATCTGAGTAAATAAATGTTAATGTTTTATTTTAAATTTTCACTTCCCATATCTGAATGATAAAATGCTCCATATTCAAAATACACCAAACAGTTTGGGACTTATTTAGGGAAGGCTTTGCTTTCATACACACCATTTGCCAAAAAAAAAAAAAAAAGAGTCATCTCATATCCACAAAACTCTTCTAACTCCTATTCATTACAGCGTGTGGTTCACAAGGTAACCAGCAAAGCTGTGCAGCCATTGCAGCAGTTGTGTTATATAGCATGTACTAAAGATGTTGACTAGGGTGTGCATTCCGCTAGCTCTGCAGCTGAGTGTACATTGATGCGGTGGTTAAAAGGGTAGGTTCGACTTCCGGCATGAAACACTTTTTAAAAAGTTATATATGTGTGTATGTGTGTGTGTTTTTTTATAATATTTCCAGTATTTCCGGTTTTGTTCTATTGCACACGCATTTCCCGCACATGCCCGAAGGACAAAATAAGGCTAATGGGCAGAAATTCAGGAAACCTGGGATGTTTTAGCCTCTCGTCCATATTATTGTAAATAAATCTGATATCTTCTATGATTCGAAGATAAGAGGGCAGTTATACATGCTAAGGGTTCATATATCCGATATTATCTTGTGTTTATTTTTGTGGGTTTGCACTTTAGAGGATAAATGTTTCTGTTCATGTTTTTATTTAGTTATTTATTAACAATGCATTATTTTGCGACTACGTTTTTTGGTGTGAACAGGTGCCATAAAAATCCAATTACATGTTAAAATATAATATGATATTAAGACAAGATGATGTTCTACATACAAACATCTAAAACAGGAATAAAAAATAAAATAAAAATGTTATCTGGTATTTCAGCCCGGGGGCTTACACAGAAGTGCAATGAGCTCTAAACCGCTTTGGGCTACACTACTTTACCCTAATGTTCTCTTTCCAGAACCTTATTCTTGTGACCATTATGTTTACAGGCAAAGCACTCACAGCAGTGTGCCAGTTGCTGTACAGCGTTGTAAAGACAGCGTTTGCGTTTCTAAGTTCTCCGAGGAATCTGGGGATAATGTTATTGTTATTATTTTGCCAAATGGTGTACAAATATACAAATGAGTCTTCAAAAATATTTAAAATGCAAAGAACACTTTCTCTGAGTTTCACTACACTTGGTTCCAACTTACAAATGTCTACATAATTAATAAACTTTGGAACGGAAATGAGGTCTACAGCTTTGGTAGTGTTCACATCTGTTCTTAGTTAAGTACTGTAAAATTAAAGGAAAATATAGTATAAAGATGAGTGTATAAGGAAATGTGGGTAAGACGGTATTAGTTAATAGCCGCTATTCAATAAATTGAATAATATGTGTGTATCAAGAAGGATAAAAGGATTTAGAACATTAATTTACGCTTGTTACTTGTCTGAAATTTAAGTAATTTAATTTTTGAAAATATGGCAAAGCCATGGATTACCAAACATCAAAGTAAACAAATCTGTATATATGCAGACATTCTTCTCGCGAATATAATGTATTAGGCAATATGGTAATAACCAAATTCACACGCGAGGACAAATTATTTTTGCTTTTGTTCTTAGTGTGAGGCATTTGTTTTTCAAGTCGATGCTAAATAAATAAGACACAAATACTATGCTGTTTACAAAAGAAATGTTGGTTAAACAACTTCAAATTTAATTAAGTGCTTGAATCTATGTATATTTCCATAAGTAGTTTGTACAGAAGCACTAATATAATAATTAATATCATTATGAGTTTTATAGTCAAAGAACATGATCTACCCTCGTGCCCCTATCACTGTTATAGTTGCAGCATTAGGTTATACACTCCTTTAGGCATTATAGGAAGAAAGATAATGAAGCTTTGTTAAGGAAACTACTGAATAACAACTCAGTAAGGCTCTCTTCTTTTAAGTTTAAATTTTGTTTTTCCTAACTTTATATTGTTTAACGAGATACTTGAGAGTTGAAATTTCCAATATAACAACAAACTTCGTATTCCAACTTTGTAACTTATAATGATTGGAAACGTATTTTCATTTTATACTTTACATTCCCTGTGCAGTATTCATATTTCTTTTAGTTTTCAGCTTAAAAAGCAAATGAGATTCAAAGGCTCGACTCACACGGTACAAAACTTTTCATTAAGTGGCACGCATTGAACTGCCTTCTCCGCAAAAGCTTAAATTTCTTGTATGTATTGCTGTTTTCTTAATGTTAATGATAGACTATACAGCATGAAAACAATTTGGGTACTTTATTATACGGAGCTTATAATTTCGTTCACAGTAGGGTAACATGGTAAAGTAGAAGCCGAAATTAATTTCGAACATATTTGAGATAACCTGAAGTATTATTAATGAAAGAAAAAGTAGCAATATACGTAATTATCTGATGTGGTTTAGTATACCACTATCTCCATTCTAATAACAAAATGTTTTTGTGCTCGGAAATACATTCTGCTACCAATAACCTTCATTATGTTGGTGCTAGACAATAATTTAAACACGTTCCTCAATAACAACCTTGTATGCTTATGTGCACAGCTAAGACATTTTTGCTCTGAGCATTACATCAAACTATGATTTGATTGCAAGATGGGGGCCCGGATTATGTGACCAATGTAGCAGCACTGTCAGCCTGCACTCGCAACTTGCACATATTGCTGACAACAGTTTGTTTATTATTGTTTCATTCATGTGATATTTTGCAAATGCGATTATATTTCCTAAAAGTACACATATTTTGTAAGTTCAATTAACGACAGCAGAAATAGCCATTTCAAGTGTAATATACGTACTTTGGAAGCGTTAGAGATGCAACTTGCAGCCTATAACAACTACTAAAGAAATACATAACGGTCTTTATATCAGTAAATTCAGTTTTGATTTTCCCTAGGTTTCTGGCAATGCTTAAATAAGCCCTACGAGGTGAACGTAAGAGCGCGAAACCGGATTGAAAGGAAAATTTGTATAAATTAAGAGCAACAGTATGACATGCAAGAAGTAATAAGACCTTTCAATGTACATCCAAGATAACGCAACATTGAAGTTCTTAAGACAGTTAAAAAAAATACAGATTCATAAAAACAAACAAAAATTAACCAATGCTGAGCTAACTGATGTTGTATGATCAAATGTTTACATCATATTTGATAATGTACCTCATGAACCTGAAAGATATTTGAATGTCGGAATTCCCGCACACTCCACATATAGTATAGTCCACACGCGTAAATTAAAATTAGCTAGGTATACTTTTGAGCTGTGAAGTTGTTGAGGTACAGGTTGAATTAAAGCGTGTCAAAGAAGTATGTTGCCACTAGTGACGTAATACGGTGCAGTTGCTTTGGTATCCGGGAGCGCGCTAATTGTAAATATTACTCACTGGTCCTATACGCAACTTTCTACATGCAGGCCAAGAAGGCTGATCAGCAAGGATCTTCTAAGGACCACTTTTTCTATATAGTTCTGAAAACCTGGAAGTATCAATCGGCAGATAGTTTCTCTTGTATATGAAGTGTAAAGCGGGAATTTCAACTGAATGTATTAATACGCCCCTTGTGAAGCTGTCTTCCATTTCTCCTTAAATATCCTTACAATGAAAAATAAAACATTACCTGAATGTTATCAATATTACAAATGGTGATATTTGCGATAGTAATGAAAAAGGGTGTTGGTTGTATAGAGAGGAGGTTATTGAGTGGAAGAATTGATTAATTAAGGGTTAATTGAATATGGTAATGATAGATTATATTAATTGTAGAAGAGGTGATATCGATAACTTCTACTCCCACCACTGGTCCTCTGTGTTTCGCTGTATGGCACGGCTTCGCTGGATAGAGCACTGGAGTTTTGTGACCTTTTGCTTAGAGGCATAGGACTTGGGAATCAGGAAGTAGTTTAATAAGATTCGTGAACTTTAACGAAACACAATTTATTAATCAATTATATGTTCTTCATTTATATGTGTCGCCATAAGGTCTCTTATATTACTTTTACGCAGTCTAAACTGAATTGTCCACTACCAGATTCTTTTGTCTAAGCGCTATGTTTGCTTCAATTAAACAATTTACTTCTCGTAATTATTCACGAATATTGTTTCTGTTCTCATATTATAAACACACGCGCCTATTCAGTTGGGCGTCACTGAAACTAAACTATTCTTACCCCATAGTCTCGCCGAACGAAAAGTATACTATGATTCTATAATCAAAATTATCCCTAACAAAGTATCACAAAAGTTTAACTGGGAACTTATTAGCAGTAGAATCCTTGTTCTTGTTATAAGTGTCACAAAACGATATATTATAACTTACTATCTCTCTACCATATCTTGTAACTCGCTGTGTTAAATTCTGCCTCATATACCTTAATTTCTGGGGCCTCGAAATAACTATCGTTAATAATCGTTATAGTAGTCCGGTCAGAATGCTATATTCGACGTTTCAAAAGTATAACTTTCATAAGTAATATGTGATTTTAACCGTGTTTTACTACAATGGCATCACAGGTGGAACACTAATGATTTATGAAATAAATGATTAATTAGGGAACAAAATGTTTTGAAAGAAAGCGTTCCAGATTTAAGCTTCTCCGTGTTTTTCATTACTGATGACCGAAGAAAGCCTGAAAAAAAGTCAATCAGGGAGGACGATCTTAGCGGAATTCAAACCTCGGGTCTTCCCTTCACGAGTAAGTGTCTTAGCAATTTCAAGAACTTGTATCGGTACTCTGAAGTAGTAACACCATTTATTTGCAACGCAGCAATTGTATTAATTTTTATCTACTGTAAAATATCTAACTCATATGGAGAAACAATAATGTCTGAGTCTAAAAGGAAATAAATAAGGTAATTATAGAACTCTACTGAATGGAGATCAAAAGCTGGTTAGACCTAAAGCTGGAAAATTTGCAAGAAATTTGTTACAGGAAACCGAAACTCTTTGCTAGGCTATAATTGTTGAATAAAATGTGTGGATAATTCAATGCTCAAGTTAAACACACAGCTATTAATGTGTATAATATAGTGGTTGGTCCCCCAAATATTTCATCCAGGTGGTATAGTGGGAACCATACTTTCCTGCTAAACCCAAGTTCGCCGTTTAAATTCCCGCCAGGATCCCTGATTTTTTTCCGGGCGTAAAATTCCTAAGTATAGCTTCCTTCGGAAGGGAAGTAAAGTCGTGTCTCTCATGCCGTAGCTTTACGGAATGTAAAAAAACCTCAAGCCTGAAAGAATAGGTCTCTGAGCAAAAGTTATAGGCCGTTTCACGCCCTGATTTGAATGGGACGCTGACAACCCAAGATTTTAAGGAGAGTCCGTAAGTTAAATAAAATCACTCCTCCCAAATAAAATGAAAAGATAGTATCAATGGTTTCGAATTACAAAATTTTCCTAGAGGTTGTCCACTCTCACCAAATATGCGCAGTTCTCTTATTTTCTTAGCAAATCCGTTTATTAATTCAAGAACAGATTCGTTACACTTTTCTAGTTACCCCATTTGCATATTTGTAGAAAACTGATGCCTTACTGCCGTTAAACCGCCACGGATGGCCGAGGTCGTTAAGTCTCGGACTCGTGGGTGGGTTCGAATACCGCCAGGACCGTCCTTCCTGACTGAGGTTTTTTTCCAGGTTTTCCTCAGTCCTCATAAATGGCAAATGCCGGGGAGGTACCCTAAACTTAGGCCTGGAACGATTCCTTCCATAAAATCCTTTCCCAATATATAATTTCATTTCATTCACCACCAATGTCCACCGCCTGTGATACCTCTGTAGTAAAAACGGGCGTTAAACACTATTCACTTAACACTTACTGCCGTTATAATAAATCTTGAAGACAATGAACTAGAAGTTAAAGTAGGTAGATTTTAGTTTAGAGATATTTAATGAATATAGTAGAAAGCAATGATCATAATAATTTATTTTTAATATAATTTTGTATTTTAGCTCATTAGAAATGCAAGAGTGACATTTTAGCTCCCTTTTTGTGAGTAAGCACCAAGCAAACGCGATTCATTTTGTTACCAAGTTGAGGGTTGGAGACAACAGTTTTGTATTTATGAATGAATGAGTGTTTTTATTCAAATTAATATAATATTAACTTTGCAACCTACGCACAGTATATGCCTTTCATAATACACAAAAAGAACAATAGTTAAATAAGTAAATAAGTCATACCCCCATTGCTTAACATGGTTAAAATAATGTTACTAATAATAATAACAAACTTTTACGTTTAAGTCTTACAGTCAGAGTAATCGTCAACTTGTGATATATATATATATATATCACAAGTTGACGATTAAACAATTTACTTATATATATATAACTGGTACTCATAGTTATCTTTAAAATGTTCAAATAAAATTTATATTAGACTACATTAACAATTTAAAGCCATTTTCGATAAAAAAAATAATGCAGTTTTCAACTATTATATCTAATTCTAAATATGAAATATGATCAAATTATAATGAAGTAAAGATATACACCAATATAGTTTGGCATTGTTGTGCTGCTGGTTCAAGAGTATTTCACATTGTGTATGAGTATTGCTTTCCAAAATATTAATAATCGTCAATAAAATTGCGTTAACAATATTGTGTTCAGTTTGCACCATTGCTTCTAATCCAACTTTTGAGTATATTTTGTAATTATTGGTACTAAATCTGATATGGAACTACACTTTCTAGTTAAATTTTTGAATCACTGAAATAAATACATTGTTTCCTTCCTTACACATCAAGTTATATGCTGGGGGCTTTGGTTATACGCAAAGGATCTACAGAGTTACACGGATTTTTCAGACGTTATCGCCCTTTTAACTTTTTAACAAGATAAGGAGCAGAACGACATCCTGTTCCTTAATGATAAAGTTAATGGCGATTAGTTTAAAAAAAAACGAACGAGCCTTTAGAGGTAGTTAGCATTACGCCCGAAGAATAGGCTATCTTATGATGAAATCCTTAATAATCACATTTAAGAGATTGGTTTATACTATTATTATAAGCTTCATTACTGAAACCGACATTGAAATAAAATTCTGAAATATAGGTAAAATTTTAAATGTGTTGATTCTCATTGAATTGGTTTCAGTTATTTTACCAAAAATTAACACAATGTGTGGGAAAATGTTAACAATTCCAGTTTAATATACACAACAAACATTTTATTCCAAAACTGGGACCTATGGATGTACTATTTACCCGTCATCCTTTTATATTAACATTTTATAATATAAATTAATTTTCAGTTTATACAGAAATATACATTTTTTAAAATACCCGGGAATCAGAACATGAATATAACCAATAAAACGTTCACCTGTTTATTCGGCTTAGTTCGTTAGGCAATGATCATAAATGCATAAGCGCGTGATACGCTTTCTGCTTTCTGCCAGATTGGATTGTCTATACATATGTGTGTGTGTGGGTGTGTGCGCCCGCGCGCGTGCGTGTGTGTTAAATTATAGATGTTTAGTGCATTTGGTTTGTCCTTAGATGTCACCTACACATTTTTCTTGCAATATGAAGGTTAATTTTTCCTTAACTAGAAGAAAAGCTATACCAGCAGACAGATTTTTACTTTGGCAACCGCCATATTTACATATTAGGTGGAGTACTTTCGTTTCTTTAAACTAGTTTTAAACGATCTGTATGTCAACATCAGTTGCTTATGCTTTGTCTGAGCTGGAACAAATACATGGTAGAAATGAGTGCTGGGGGCGTAGAGCTTAAACTGTCGGATGCTCAGTTCGCCATTTTAATTTTATGTGCAAAATAACCGAAGTGCATTAATGGTACATTTTCCTGCAAATTTCAGTGTTAGGTAAGACTTCACTTGTGGGGCACTCCCTCCCTTGCACCAATTGCAAAGTGTAATTTAGGAAACTAGGTTTAAATATAATGTCTCAGATTTATTTTACCAAGGTATTTCAACTAGCCAAGGAGTTCCAAGAAAGAATTAACAATATGAGTGTGTAATTATTAATTTCTAAGACATATAAGTAATAAAATTATTGAAAATAAAACAGTTTAATGATTAATACTTTTTAAAATACCAAATATAAATTTAACAAGTGCGAAAAATATGTTCTCTCTGAAGAAGTACATAAAAGCTATGTAATAAACTGCCGTAATAGCCGTAATTAACTTCTTGCGCCAATGATTTTAATGTAAAAACATTGACAAATCGCTAACACAAATATAAGTGGTACATTTACGCAAGGAAATTGCTCTCTTTCAAGAAAGTATTTCCTTCAAATGCTAACTTACATGCTCTGATAGAGTTTAGTTTCATAAATTTAGATAATTAATTTCCAACACGTATTTTTAAATCTTTAGCTCTTACGCAAATCTGCCTAAACCCCTTACATAAATTCTGCAACTTCTACCTTCTTTAATAGGTATCCTCAAAGAGGTGGTGGCCGAATACAAAATGGCCAAGAAAATTACCAAGTGACTATTAGGCTCAGTGCACCCAGAAAAAGTTAATAATTTGAAGAGCCAAGGCCGACTTGCAATACAACACCTCAGGACTTGAAACACACAAATGCGGAAGAGCCTTCTGTAATGGTCGTTCCGTGTAGAAAGTTTCGAAGACAGAGACGTAATGGAACAACGAAATCTAATAAAATACTAGTACGAACATAACAGGGGCACTCATGCAGGCCCAAGATTTCACATATTTTCATTTTGTTACAACTGAATTGCTGATTATTTAGCTTTTGTGAAAATTTCTGAATGATTAAGCTGGAATCGTCTAGTTTAATATGAGAAACCTGCACATCGAAGAAAAGATTCATAGACAAGGCTTTAATAAGTCGTTTGGATGAGATATTTTTCAAATATTTTGTTCTGCATAAGCGGTAAATAATGACTATTTAAAAAAAAAATTGATTCATTCACATACTCGATTTTCCTAAGTATTAATTAATTTATATATCCTTAATTTTGACTATCGGAATTGATAATATTAGGAGAGTATATTGAAATAAATGTTAGGAGAGTACATGGTACCCCATTTTGTATAACAATATGTAAGTTCGACCCGGAGTTGAAGAAAGAAAATGGACACCTTTCTTACCATTATTGCGAATACCAGAGTGAGCGAGCTTCAGCATTCATCAGAATATTGTAACCGTAAAAAAACTAGTTGTTAAGCATAATGTAACAACTTAAGTAGAATTTTTCCCTGTTTTAGAAAGTGTTAAGGATATACAGAAAGTGACAAAAAAAAAGTATACACACCTCAAGCAAAGAAAAAAATGTGTTAACATGACAAAACTGATTTCACACAAATACTAAGCATCTTAGACTTATACAGCAGAACATTTACAACAGTTGCTCATAATGCCCACCATTGGCGTCGATACACTTCTCAGTACGTTGAATTACTGATTGAGCAACGTTTGCCGAAAGTGTCTTCAGCGATTGCAGCACATGTCGTTTCAATTTCTTCCGGAAGTGATGCCTGTGTAGCTGGTTTTCTACAGTATACAACATCCTTAAGAGTTCCCCATAGGTAGAAGTCCAACGGAATTAGATCCGGAGAACGCGATGGAAACTCAATAGGACCTCTTCTTCTTATCCAGTGCCTTGAATAGTGCCTAGGAAAGTGCCTTGAATCCAGTACGCAGGGCTTGTTGCTGTGCGAGGTCTCCCAGATCTGCCCTTGTGAACATCGCATATGTACCATGAGTCCCAAAATTTTTCTCGGATGCGTGCCATTGTTACTCGCGTCGGCGATTCTGTTCTGTACACACGTCTCCATTGCCTTTGAACTTCAACAACATTCTCGGTTTTCCAATACCAATTCCAAATTGCTTTGCACTGTTCAAACGATAATCTTGACTCCATTTTGTTGTAGCAACGCCAGCATAACGTAATGGGAGTCCATGTGTTTACAGAACATTAGACGTTAATCTTAGCTTCATTTGTTCATTGTTGATTTACCTGTCACGTAGCAACGCTATCGTAATGCATGTGAGTAACTTCTGTTTACAGAAATCATTCTATATATTACTGTTGTTTTTCGGTTAACTTTGAAATATATTAAATAGATATCTACTGAGAAAGTGTGCATACATTTTTTCGGCACCCTTGGTGTTCCTTGACCACATCTTTTTCCTAAAATTGGTTGGTATTCATAAGTTACGCAGATTACGGCCAGGGTACCTGACAAATTAATGTAATAATGACATAAAATAGACATATAGCTTAAATATGCCTTTATTTTCCAATATTATCTTTTTGCCCTTTCCAGTTATGTTCATGTGCTTTTATATTACACCGCCACGGGTGGCCAAGGTAGTTAAGGCGCGGACTCGTGAGCGGGAGGACTGGGGTTCGAATTCCACTAGGACCGTCCTCCCTGACTGCTTTTTTCAGGTTTTCCTCATTCCTCATTACTGGCAAATGCCGGGGAGGCCTGGAACGCTTCCTTCTTTAAAAAATATCTTTCCCTGTATTTCAAATCATCTCATATATCATCAGTGTCGACTGCCTGTGGTGCCTCAGTAGTAAAAAAAGGGCTTTAAACACTGATCATAAAAATGTGCTTTTACATTCTTCGTATGCCTGATAGTAGGTCGTCAAATTATCTACTAACTTTTCCCACAATACATTTTTTAAATAAATTTGTTTTGAACTCAGAAAGTTTTATAAGTTTAAATGTCCGATGGGGCAGAATACAGAGAATTCGGTGAATGGGGTCGCCAATTTTACTTTTATTCCAATTTTTTCTCCACGAAAATAGCTTTTAAATGTAGCTATGCATTGTCCCGATATTGTTTTGTTTCCTTCATAAAACGCTCTACTTTACACAAATATTTCCATTTTCTTCTTTTGTTTGTTGCGGACATAACTTGTAAAGTAAATGCAATAATTTTACTTTTGATACACAAAAACTAAACCACAAGCCTTCCTGTTGGAACTAAAATAATTTTTGCCTTTTTTTTTAACGAATTTTCATTACGCTAAAATTACTCTAACTGTTGTTTCGAGTATGAAACTGACAGCACTACTGTTGTTACAAAATTCAATAGTGACTTTTTGATAATGGCTCAATAACTACCCCAACTCGAATACATTTGTAATCATTAGCTAGTAAACCTGGCACCCATATTACCAAAAGCTCTTTAAATTTCAATCTTCTGTTATGAACATAGTACACGATAAAGGCATTCATCTAAAATGTTGAAAGCATTTACATACCTTCAAATGCAATCAACAATCCTATAACGCAAAATCATCCCGATTCAAGTCAGCTCTTTAGTCGATGTTTTTCTTCCGGCATCCACTTCGCAGAACAGCCTTTAATTCGACAGTTCATAACTATTTGTTGTATATAAATCTGTACTGTGCACGAAAACATTTTAATTCTCTTACAATGTTACATTAAAATTAATATTTGTTAATAAAAGACTTCAATTTTAAAGTATAACTCATTCAAATGGCGGCCAAAATTACTGAAGGAATAAAAATATCCAAATAATAGAAGTTGTAAACTTTCATGGGATAGGTGCTACTTTACAGCGCACCAATAATACTGGATATACATTCTTTGCCCTTCCGATTGCGCATTATAGCGAGTCTCTGCCAAATGAGTTCAAAAGACGACCATATGGACCAGGAGAGACCCGCAATATAGGTCTCGCGTCAATTTGCGTTGTACAGTTACATGATAAGCATGTGGTCCTGTGTAGACATTAACTCAGTTTAACATCCAATTAAGGCATTCTATTTCGTAAATAGTATTTATATATGATTATCACTTGCTTACAGAAACATTTCGTGCTGTATTGAAAGTACTTTATGTGGATTTTTCTGGTGTTCAAGCTTCAAGTCGATACGTGATACAAAGATTGTTATATACATTTCTTTAAAGAGAAATTGCTTTTGGTAAGAAGGTAAAAGGCAACGTACAGTACTACAGAAAAAACACAATATTAACTATGCTCTGGAAAGATGTGCTAGATATTCATTTCAGCAAATGGTAGTTTACTACGACTTGGTTGGTGTGCTACAGACTTAGTGAAATAAAACCCTATAAAATCACTGTAGCACAAGAACTTGAATTGCATATACTCTTGAATACTATATCGATAGTGGACTTCTAATAAACGCAACCTACTGCACGGCAAACTCCTAAACAATGAAAAGAGGAGCCTTGTGTCTACTATCGGCAAGAAAATAATATGCCTCTCTTTCGAGGAAATAAATAACAGCGATAAGTATGTGCCAATAATTTCACAGCTCTTTTTGTAGAATATGCTGAAAAAGAGAGCTGTTTTGCAACTTTCTAACATGACTCATCTACAGAACACACAGTCAATGCATCCTTGCAGGCAATTTGTGAAGTCTTTCATATTTCACTCATCTATAAGATCTTATGGCCTCCTCAGTCTCCCAATTTAATCCCCTAGAATTAACATTTGGGCATCATTAAAAGACATAGTGCAAAAGTTAAATTCGTACATTTAAGATGAAACAAAAATAACATTGATGAAGAAATATTCCCTATAATAAAATAAACTGCATAACAGGAGCATTCATGCCGGCCCAAGACTCTATCAGTAGATGCCAGAAATTAAATAAATTAGGGTGGTTTTAGCATCTTCTAGGTTAATATGAATAAATGAATTACTCCTTTTCTTAGGGTTTAGTAGTATATTTTAGAAAGGTTTTTGTTAGGCTGTATTAGACTGTACTTTGGACTATCAGGCACTCGTTCACCAGCTTTATCTGCTTGAGTTGCCCACGACCCGCAAGTTCACACAAGCTATGGATTTTTCACCCGATAGGAATATTTCCCTCTGAGGAGTTTATACTCGGTATAAAGAATCCTGAAATTCGTTTCGAGTTTTGGAACTTACGAAGTAAGCCACGGCCCAGTGGCTCGCTGCAAGGAGGCTGCTCACCAACGAGCCATTTTGGTAAAATCAATCTTAGTCGATACGGATTGGCGCACGTTGTAACTTTCGAAACACTCCAGTTTCACTGCAGCAGTTGCAGAGTTAAGCTTCAACAACTATGTCGTACATATAAAGTGCTTAAATTTAAATTATACACTTGAACAGGTGCTATCTTTGCTTACGTATATTTTCATTGGGGCAGGATTTCGTAAAAACATGGAAAGTGCCTTTGACAGACTGGCCCTATGAAAAACAATTACAGGTAAACAATTACCGGTCCCTAAACACTCAAGGAAAAAAACTTGAAGATATGAATTCGCAAAATCGTAGAAATGCTTTTAACAAGTTGAGTCAGATAAACCCTTGGATAGCGAAAGCTTTCAGACAGATGGCGCATGGGCAGATTGAAACATGATTGAAGTAAAATCATGTGCTTGCATAATTCTTCACCAAACGCTCAGAAAGCCTTCGGAGTTAGAAGTAGCAATACCCGCACTGCAGTTGAATTAGAATATATTATTTTTATATTTTTTCCAAACGCTTTGAATATGAGACCGAAAATTATTTTTCATGTCATAACAATATCATTTGAATTGTATCAAATTCATTTGCATTTTAACAATATGAATTGTATTTACCAATGTCAAAGGCATTTTATCAAATATCGTTTAAATTTTGTCAATATCTTGCATTTTAACTAATTTTTGCATTAACACATTTTCCATAATTGCAATATTTTGAAATAATTACAAAATTTTGTGCATAATTTTACATTTTGTCATAATAAATACGAACGCGTGCTTAGAAATATTTTTACAACATAATAATAATACCCACCTCACAAACTACATATTTCTGCCCCCACCAAAAAATTTCCGCCATCCAACAAAATAATGGTTACTCCCAAAACCCCTGAAGTTCGATATTAAATAAAACCCCTAAAGATCGACCACCATAAAGTTTTTAAGGCAGGGACCCACTCCGTGAAAAAAACAGAGAAACTCCATTAAACTACCCAGAACATCCATCGGGAAGAGAGCATTCGGATGGGATCATCGGAAAAGGGACACACACTACTTACCTGAACTGAAAATGTTCTGTAGGAATCCGAACAATTGAGGTGCTGGCAACCAGTAACTTACATATTTCAGCTCACTTAATCCTCTTCCATATACTTCTACTACCTCATCTCTTCTTCTTTTTCATCGTGATTTTTTCCCAATTTTTTCTTCCTACGTTTGTTATTTGATTTTTCGGTTTCTCTTCTCTTTCTTCCATACTGCTTCTGCTTCTTCTTCTGCATCACTGTTTTCTTATCTGTCTTCTTCCACTTACTATCTGTGATAGGACTCTTCTGTTGCTATTTTCATCTATACTCGTCGTAATTGCTCTTGCAATTTGCACAATTTTTCATTTCCAACTTTGATAGGTAAAATATTCCCCTTCCTCACCATGCTTTACTTCAGGTGGTAGTTTAAGTTATTCCCTTGTCTATTATAAATTTACTTATCTTCCACTTTTTCATAACTCCCTTCTTCCTTGTCTTTATGTTCTCTTCTATCATTCTGTCCCTGTTGATTTAATAAAAGTTGTTTTCTATATTACCTACTGGTGTTAAATTGTGTTCTGGGATAACCTTGGTATACGTATGTGTTCAGATCTTCTTACTACTTCTATTTCTTCTTTAATTCTGATCATTGTACTGGTGATATCGCCTTTTCTGGTGCTAAATTACTTACTTTGAATACAGCCTGCTTAAGATATTTATATAGGCCCTTATTTCTAGGTATATGTGCCACCTGATGGCCACTTACACTTTCTTTTTCTTCTCTCACCTGTTCTAAATGCCGGGTTTATTCATATAATACGTGCTATATGTAATCCTGCGTTTTACAAAATCTACATATATCATGCTGTGTTTTGTTAAAATTTTCCAATAAGTTTTGTAAGGCCCATGGCCTGCATGGCAATGTATTATGCCTTTGGTAGATTTAGCTTTAGCTTTAATCTCTCAAAGATGCTAAATAACTTGAAAATTCTTCTGCCTGCCACGATATTTTTCCATTCGTACTGGCATTGTACTTTTAGTTTATGTTTTATTTCCCGTATGTTGTAGCATTCATTGCCAATCATTAAAATCTACATTCTCAAATTTTAATAATTTCAAACAATAAACAGTTCCTCTTAATTTAATGAATGAGTCAATTGATCATATTCCTGTACCTACTAAAATGGCCATAGTGGGTGAGGTGCTTAATTCCCCTCTAAACTTTAACAACACTTTCCTTTGTAATCTTCTTAGTAGACCTTTTATTTCTACATTCTTCTCCTCTGAGCCAGAACTTATGCTCCATTATTGGAGCAAATCTGCACATATACTTTGTTGCTATAGCATATAATGTAATTTTAAAATTTAACTGAACTAGCCTCACTAATTTAATCATAACGTTTCAGGATTATTTTTTCGTACGTTCTCAGCGTTTCCTAAAGTTTAGTTTTTTATCTAAGTAAATTTACAAATATTATTGTTCTTTTTGGCGTTTTATATCTCGGTTGTCATATTTTATATGTGGGTCTCATTTAAGATTACCTTTCAAGTGCATGTAATCTGGTTTTGTTGGAGCAACTTGGAGTTCAATTTACTGCACCAATTACTAAATGTATTACTTAGTAATTTGCTCTTCTTTCTATATCTGCTATATTGTTTCTTCTATTAGAGATAAAATATCATCGGCATACGCGATAATGTCTCTCTAATTTTCGGTTCTATTTAGTTCATCTAATAGAATCTCAGAAACTATATCCCAAAAATTGGTCCTAGGTTCCAGGCTTTTGGAAATCCCTTAGTTATATTTCTGGAAATTACTTCTTCAGTATCTTTTACGCAATCCCTTCTGTCCTCGCAGTAATCCATTTATTTAGCATATAGGTAAGGCATTCAGGGAGGTCTTTTACCCGTAACCCTTCAAATAGTGCCGAAGACCATAAATAATCAAAAGCGCCGGAAATGACAATTAAATTTGCATTAAGCATTTGTAATTTGAGTTATTTACCATTTCTAATAGGTGGTTTGTATCGGTTTTCCTTTTCTAAAGCCGTATTGATTGTTGTTCATACATTTCATAATCCTAATTTCTTTTAATTTTTAAACAATGAATTCTTCTAAATTTTTCCAAAGAGTATGAATATATTACATAAAATACATATAATATTTTTAATGCCCTTTTAGACTACTGAAGCACCACAGGCGGTTGGAACTGATGATACATGAAATGAAATGATAAATTGGGAAAATAGTATTTTTTTAAGCACGGAAGCTTTCCATGTCTAAGTTTAGGGTACCTCCCCGGTATTGACCATTTATGAGGACTGAGGAAAACTTCGAAAAAAGCTCAGTCAGGGAATCGAATTCAGACCTGGCGCTCACGAGTCTACACATTAACGACCTCGGCCACCCATGGAGATTTTCCAAGAATATTTAGGAGACATATAGGTCTACATGATTTTGGCTCCTTAATATCTATTTCGGCACTTTTCTTTAAGATAACTTTTGCTCTTTGCAGCAATAGGGAAAACGTCCTTACCATATAGTCATTAAAAAGCCGAAATAGGAACGGTGTAATTTTATGTTCCAAATTTATCAAGATTTCATCCAGACGTGCAGTTTTTTTTTTTTTTCTTTTTAGCTCATTTATAACCAGTTTAATTTTCAAATTGTCAAAGGGGTATATTAGTCTATTGTTTCTATATATGGTGTTCATATGTACTCTTTTGTGAAAATGCAAAATATAACCTACATTCTTATCACCCTGGGGAAGGAACTTGTCCAAAATAACATTAACCTAGGTTTCCCAACCTGTACAGATTTCCCCATTGTCCTTTTTATTGTATTCAGAAATTCCAGTTATAAATGTTCTCTGTAATAATATTTTAGTGCATCCCCCATATATTGGTGTCTCTTTTTCTACAAAATTCCTCCGCGAGTTGTCTTCGTTTCTTCTAAGGTGTATTTATTTATTTTTTGCTTCTCTATATTTATGTAGGTTTCTTTCCATTTCTTGGGCAATTACCGACCTTTGATCAATTCTTCTTAGCTTCCTTACTTTTCTTTTTTGCAATGCGTTCGTCCAAATAGTTTAATAGTATTTGCTGTGTCTGGTTGTGGTAACAGTTTTATTTATCACATATCGTATTGTTTGGACAAGTTAATTGGTACCCTTATCAATGTACTCTCCCTAGTATTGTAGCTCTAAAATTTAAAATTCCTGTCTCAAAATTTCCCAGTCTGCATGTTTGTAATTGTAAATTTTCCCTCCTATTCCTTTATTAAATTTTGGTTTTCGTGTACCCCGATCGAAATAGATTGATCTATGATCACTAGTGGTCTTATCTTGATCTATTTTGCAATTTATTGTTTTATTGTTTATTTAATACATTATTTCTTCCTGTTTTTCTTCCCTTTCGTCTTTTATGTTGTTATTCCACCAGTCAAATTAGGCATTGGTGTCACTCGTGAATTTTTTTTTAAAAAAATTTAAACGTGTTACTCAACTTTTTATTTTTGTAATATGTGGGCCGATTGATTGGCTGCATTGAAAATATTGATTTGCTAGAATAAACTTACCGCTATCGTGTGCTACTTTAATACAGTTTGTGTGTGGTGTCTTCTAATTGTATTATTTTGACTATTTGTAAATTGGGATTATATATTATAATTAAAGTTACAGGATTTTCTCCATGACTTCATTGTACGTGCTGTTATTAAAGTAAATGCTATTTGTTTTAAAGGAATAAGGATCTTGAATGAATAATAAATATAATCTCATTTCTTAATTTTTCTTTAATTCCGACAACTTTGGTTACTTCTCTGGGCTATTATTTGTCCATTTTTGATTATTCCACACTAGCCGTAATCTGTCGTGTTATCTTTTAAGTAACTTAACCAGAGTTAGAAACGGGTGCATGGTACACGTCCTAAATTCTTGATCTGTTGAATTCTTGGGTTTAGAACTGGTTTTATTTTTATTTTTTTATTTAATATTTGTTGAATTATGTATTTCTCTAGTTTAGTACCCTATAGTTATAAATTTAAAATTCTTCTTAATGGTATAAATTTATTTTGTCCGATATGATGTGGGTGGAGGATTGCTTCATAATAATAATAATAATAATAATAATAATAATAATAATAATAATAATAATAATAATAATAATAATAATATTTTATTCTGTGTATTTGTGAGTGTTTGGTTTTTTCAGCATTTGATATGTGTGAATATGGGCACTAACGGTTTGATTAAACCTTTGGGCTGGTTAAGTATGTAATTTGTGTATCCGGAAGCCATTAGTGAAATAAATACACCTAATAATATTTCTTCCTAATTGATTTGTAAGGGTGACAATTTTTTCTTCCTTTCTCTTCTTGTTTATTTTGTGGGTGTTTTGTTAATAGGGATTTTGTTTTTGAAAGAGTAATAGCAGGATGCCTGGAAATTGTTGGAGAACTAGATCTTTAAGGTTCATTCTTTGGGGTACTTTCGGAATAATTTTTTGAAAAATTTACCCCATTGTGCCGGATTTGAGCTTAACATTTAGGATAATTTTGTTTTATGTCTAAAACTATCCTCCCATATCAGAGAAAAAGGTGTTTTTATATACTTCATTGGAATCAAAATAATCCTTCCTTCTTTTATAAACTATGTTTAGTAGTTTTAATCCTTCATTAGGATCCATTGTAATGCTTTCAGTGTTTAATTTCATACGGTCAATAGCATCAGGCACAGGAAATATTTTTGATTCACTATTTTAATGCAACTTGCGCGTAACTTGTCGCAAAGCAGCAGTCAAGGTTCACCTTTCCTCGAGTCAACTCATGTGTAGCATAACGTCAAATTCCGCCAAACGTCTTCAATCCTTTCGTCGTCAGCATTTGTGGAAGCTGTGTTTTCTTGTACATCAATATTTAGAGTTGAGTTGAATATTATCTGGTACTTACTATTGTTTTCCTTCCAGCGCCTCGATCTCCCACCCGCTTTTTGACATGAAGTTGCATCACTGCCCTTGTTGTTCTTTGAGCTGACCAATTTTGCTCTTGTGTTTAATCTCAAATTTTTACTTCTTACCCATAACGATTTTAAGAAATGACTTCACATCTTTTTTGCGGAACAAGTTGTTCACTCTCTTCTATTTCTTCCTTATCCCCTTCCTCTTCTTAAGCTTCTTCTTTTATACTTGTGTATACATTCATTAAGGCTTGATAGATCACCTGGACTTTTTTCTTAATTTCCATTTCTTTATGTATGTTATGAATTCTTGATTTTGGAGGTAACGCTGGTTTATTATTTGCCGATATTTCCAGTTGTTCATATAATTTTGCATTAGCTAATATCTCCTAAATTTATTTATCACCTGTCTGTATGTAATTATTTGGTTTAGAATTATTCTCTAGTTTTAGTTTATGGGCTATGACACACTTTTGGGTTGTTTTTTTTTATTCTGGCTGGGAGCATTTATTTTTTTATGTTTTCCTCGTTTTGTGTCCATTTTACTTCTATCCATAATCAGTTCGCACCATAACTGTTTCCCAAATTACCTTATAAGTAGGACAATCTTGCCTTCCCCCACATTTCTTGTTTCTTCTGCAACAGGGGATACATATAGACTGTTGTTACTTCTTTGCATATTCTTTTCTTTCGTAATCTACTTCCGCACAGTGTCGACAAATTAGTTTGTCCCGGCTGCAATATTTTGCTACTTGACCATAGTGGTAGCATTTAAGGCACTTAGCCACTGTAATGAAATATTTCATACTGACTGATTGAAATCAAATGTATATTCTGCCATTACGGGTTATGTGTTCTCTTAATTTGGGGGACACTTTCATTGCGGGATGTTTCTGTTTGAAATCCTCTCTTGAGATATAATATATATATTGTTCAAAATTCTATGTATCTTCTGGCGGTTCCTTTTCCTTGGCATGAGCCATTATAAAATATAAAATCATCAATGAATTTCTTTCTATTTCTTTCTATGCAGGTCAATCCTCAAGTCTTTTCCTTTTATTTTGTTGCTGTTTATAACTTTAGTAAAATTTTCCTATGTTTTCAGTTCCATTACTATTTTTTTTTTCGCAGTTATGAAACTTTTCTTATTTTAATTTTCTCTGCTGCCGGTTTCAGATTCTGCGTTATTATTCTTTGTAACTCTCTTACATCCGTGGTCTTGTTAGAAGAAATGAAGGCTGTATGTTTTTAGATTCAATTTTTCTCTGAAATTTTTGCACTTTACTCATAGGTGCTGGTGCTGCAGCCATTTGTGCTAAGATTCTTACTGGTTCTATACATCTCATCTCAAGTAATTTTTTTTTTTTTTTTTTTACCGGTTTTGCTTGAGATTTTTGCCTTCTCGCCCTCTATATTTGAATTGTCATAGATATGTTTTAATTTGGTTAATAGTGTGTAAACCTCTCTCTTCTTATTTTATATTAATCTTCTCTTTTGCTATAAACGTGTTAATTTCAGATTTAACGTCTACAAAGGTGTCCGTAGGCTACATGTTAAAGTCAAGGTTTGGTTTTGCTTCCTCTTCTTTAAATCGTTCTCCATCGCAGTACCTTTCCTCCTCTCTATTTCTGCCTTCCTCTTACCATCTCGTTTAGCTCTACCTCCTTTTCTATCTGGCGGTCTACCTAATGAAGAGGAGCATATGTCTCTCTCCCGTCTTTCATTTGCTGCTTCCTATCTCGTATAGCTTTGTGTTATAAACTATCGCAAGTAATACTTTGTAACATGAAGTGTAATATGTTATTCACCTTGGCTTGCGGGTGGATGAGTGCCGCTGACGTCACACACTCCATAAATTACTGATTGGCGTTCTATGATTCGCCGTGATGTTGTTGGTTGTAATATTTCTTAGCATATTATGCTTTATCTCCTATTTTTATAAAAAACAAATCGCTATTTGAGTTTAAGAACTTTCTTAACTATGTTAATTAAGTATGCCTTCCTCTTATAATTCCCTATTTCATATAAACTCACAACTACCTCACCAAGAAACACTTAAATCTGAAACAATTCCCTTACCAATGCCCGCTAGGTAGCCACGGCATAGCAAAACTAAACTAAATTCAGTTTCTTTTTGCCTCCACTAGTATATTTCTCCTAAATGGTCATTAGCATGAATAATATCGCTGGAATAAAACCGAGCAGTAACACTTATCATTCTCTGATAGTGTTTAATTTTAAGTGCCTGGGTTTTTTTATTAGCAAATTGCTGTACATAGCTCGCGTTTGCAGAAAATGGTACTCTTTTTCCGGTCACGTTAACCCACACCTATTTATTTGTTCATTTCTGATGCACATGAACAGCGGAGAACTGGTTTGATAACCATTATCATATAATTAATGCTATGTTTGTGTTATTGTTGTTCCTGTGTGCTTCTTTTAACTTACATAAATTCATATGCAATACGTTGGTACCTTTGCTCACTTCTCAGCATTTAATTTTTTTGCGACTTAGTGTAATTTAATGTGTATTTGCCCCAATAGATGTCTGTACTTGTTTGTTATTAACTATTATAATCTATTGTTAACCTTCCTAGTCTTCAGTTCTAATATCTGTGTTGGAACAATTTACAAGCATTGCGTGTACATTTTTCTTTTATCTCAGGTTTCAGAAACATTACAAACTATTCCCATTCTATTTTGTATGCGTCTAACTGACAATATCTTTAAATTGGAAACGTAAGTAATTTACATAAACATTAAAGCAGCATATATATTTACAATAGCACTTGAAAATGGATAACAGTGAGGATGTACTTAAGTTTCCGCGCAGCCTAATAACATTCGACCTTATGTAGACACAACAAAGGCCTTGTCTTTACTAAAAGTGAGCACACATCTTATTGCACTTCTCTCACCTCACTGGTTGAGATTTTGAATCCTCTTAGTAAAAACTTTGCTCTTTTTCGTGTTATTTATATAGTATCTCATAATTTAGGTTAAGACTTGATCGAGTTAAATGTTCAAAGAGTAGAACATTTTTCCCTTTCGCTTCAATGCTCATTCATATTCAATGCAGTGCAGACGCAGTCTTTTAATTTTACAGTTCCGTATTTCATTATTTAAAGTAGATACAAGGGAGAAGCTTCATTAAAATTTAAGAAATGTATCCTGTTTCTAATTTAAAGGTCGCATCCTGCCACTTAGGTATTTAGGAAGTTCATCTATTATGAAGACTTAAAATTTTCATTTTCTTAGAGTTAGTGCATGTTCCAGCACCTCAGCTAAGCTTTATCGTACCAACTGTTTGAAAATTTCGCGACAAGTGGCAACCGGTTTTAAAAGTGGAATATATTAGTGTGCATAGCTGAAATACAAGCACTCTAAATTAATAACTCCGGTATAATATGGAATAAAATCTCTCCTTACAGCAATGTGAATATTTTGTCTGTTGTACTGCTAAATGAAACATTATAGCGTAGTTTAATTTTTCAATAATTGTGTTTTCTTCTGAATATTAACTGAATTTCTTCTCTTTAAACACTTTTGATGTAAATAACAACGGTTGAAATACATAGGTGTTTCTATTTAACTAGGTTTAATGCCAATTTACACGGTAAAATATGCAAAGAAAGAAAAAGCGTATTAAAGTAAGTAGTTTGACCAACTTTCCTCCAGCAGATTAGACTGATAGCTGGTAAAATGTTCACCATGAGTCAGCACAGTTACATCATAATTAGTCATCGCAGTTCTTAGAGCTTAACATCAAATTGAGTGCACTCAAACCACTTTTGAACATGGTCACATTACTCCGGTGTAATACTCCGGTATTATCCCTTGCCCATCCACTTTAGATTATAAAACTTTAAGTCCCAATTTTCTAAATAATTAGCATTTCTAACACCATGTGATTCTCTGTAATTTTAATAGTGTCTAGTACAATTATTGTATTTCCTTCCTGTTTTAAAATGTTGTCAAAATTTGCTATACATGCAACATTGTTTCCTTTTATTTACTTTTCCGATAACAACAAAGGTTCCTGGCACAACACTGTATGAACATGTAGCGTGTACATTACAATGTTCTACAAAGCTTGTAGATTCAAAGAGCTGTGTGAAAAATAGAATTTTTAACTAAACATTTCCTTGGTGTATTGTTACACTATATATAAGTGTATGCCTTAAGTTTATGCCTTCTTTGTTTGGTGTAAGAAAAAATAAATACTAAATCTGTAGCAATCAAAATATACTAAAACAAATATCAATTAAAAACTGATATAATGAACTAAATAAATGAGTGAAAGCGTTCAAAATAACGTAAAGATCATTAAAGTTGTACAGTTTTGTTAATCTCAAAGGGCATCACAAAGCTTCAAATTCAAAGCATATTATAAATTTTATGAGCACATAACTAATAAAAGCTTTGAAGATAATCGTTAAACGCATTTTAGGGAGTGCGACATAATCAGATGTCTCCCCGTCCTAATAAAAAGTTGAGCTCTTAATATTAGCAGAAGTGCCGCATTAAGTTCAACGCCATTGTAAAGCAAATGGAAAACGATTAATATTGCACTCAGCATTCAATAAACTTCCCTTTCTCTTCTACACCTTGCTGCTCGATTGTAACAGGTTGGCACAAATTTAATTAAGCATTTTAAATGGAAGTAATTTTGAAGTGATCACGCGATTCTGAAAAGTTGAGAGTGATTGGAGCAAAACAACGCTAGCAATAGATGCATATTTTTCTTGCCTTTATAAGATTTTATAGTCCGTAAGCGGGACTATATGTTAATGAACTACATTAAAACACTGATTGGACATTCCATCGAGTAAGGGAACTTGTGATCCCTTTGGTAAACTTTCAAAGTTATGAAGCTTTTTCGCAATCGGATATCCGAGCCAATGTGTCAATATAACATAAGTGTGTGAATTAGATTTTCATTCCCAATGCTCACGTCTTGCCCAGATAGTCCCAAAAAGGTGGTGTTAACACACAGTACACGAAAAGTTGAAAATTATTGACCCTGCTACTTCGTTAAAGTTTTTCGTTCTGCGAGGGTATGCACGACTCAGATAACAGTTCATTGGTGCCACGAAGTTATTTGCGAATGCGTAAAATACCTAGCATATCGCAGCTGGGACTTGACGTTACAAACCGACCTGTCCTGCTGCCAAAGTTCCGAAAAGCGAATTCCGCCGAACGACAGTGAGAAAGTGTTAGTGTGGAGTTCTGTTATATTTTTTGTTTTTATCGGCTTTCCTCGCTACCGTTCCGGACTGCAGCCACCTAAGCTAAAGTATTCTGAGTAATTAATGGGGAATTTTCTGCTTAGTGTAGCAAATGAAACAAGACTGTTTATAGTTGCTCCGAAACATGGCTAACGAATTTGAATTTTGGAGCTTGTTAATATGCTTTTGATTTATGGAGATGCAAGACAACATGCATCTATAGCTGCATAGTTGTACCGGAATAGATTTTCAGACAAACATCATCCTTACCGCTCTACCCTCCAAATTGCCCATCGGCGTATGGAGGAAACTGAATCTTTAATAGTGTACCGACCCGATACTGGGGCAAACCGAAGGAGTCGTACTGCAGTCTTTGAAGAACAGGTGCATACCTCTCACCAGAACCCTAGCAATTGCCAGGGCCATGAAAACGAACAAGTTCAGCGTGTATCGGGTCCTGCACTAAGAATGACTCTTTCCCTGCTCTGGTGCAGGCATTGGCCCAGCGGACTTCGGTCCCAGACTAGAATTCTGAGGGCCAGCCTTGGAGCGGCAGAATGAACAACTTTCTCCTCGGTTCTCTTTACCAATGTGACCCTGTTTACAGGAGATTGGTTAATTTTGAACCATAGAAATAGTCATGTATTGGATTATGAGCAGCCACATGCGGTGGTAGAGGCTGGTTATCAGCACAGACTTAGCATCAACTTGTGGGCGGGCATCGTGTCCAATGAAATAATTGAACACGGTTAAACGGGCACGTGAATCTTCAGTTCTTCAACCATGTTTAGCATGTGCTTTTAGAATATGTCCCTCTGAATATCCGACATCATATGTGGTTGAACACGATGGAACTCCTCCCTATTTCAGCTTGGAAGTAGGAGATTATCACAATGGTGTGCTTCCTGGGCAGTGGATTGGAAGAGGTGATTCTCTAAATCAGCCACCGCGTTCTCCAGATCTCAACCCCCTAGATATTTTATGGAGATATTTTAAGAACCTCGTATACGTACCGTCAGTTTATGCTGATGATCAGTTACTAGTGCGGGTCTTGTCTGCTTGTGATGAGATTCGTAACACTCTAGATTTTTTTGAGAGGTTGCAAGCACCATTTCTTTGCAGATGCACTCTTTGCAGGGATGTTGCAGGCCGTCACATCAAATAATATTTTCCGTGATCTGTATTTTATTTTTTTTGTACTCAAAATGCCCTTGTTCCTTAATTCTCCAATTTTATTTGGTTTTCACTCAGCAGTGAAAAGCAGTTTACTTAATTCTTCTTAGATATTTGGTTTCATTCAGGTACATTTTTCCTTTACTCTGAAGAAAGCATTTATTTTTTTCTATTTAGTACTTACTATGCTTAACATCACTGGCTAGAGTGGAGGAAACATCTTCTAAATTTTGAAATGTACATCAGAGGTCAAGGTGATAAACACCTGGGTTATGACTTTACCCTTTAAAGTTTAGAATTACTTTCTTATTCGTAGCCTTACTTTCAAACACATTGTAATTTATTTTGCTTAATTCTTTAGAGTGAATTGGTGGTTGTTAACAACAAAACAACTTAAATGGTAACTACAACACGAAAAGCAGTAAAAAAAAAGGCATGTGGCTGAGAAGGTTCGAACCACCTCCTCCATCACAATTTCTAACGTCACTGTACTTAGGAGAGGCCTTTAACCACAGCAATATTCAGGGACAGTACCTTGAACAAGTGAAGCTACCGTCTTCCCCCCTCCTATGTAGATTTAATCGTGCGTGCTGACCATTAACAGATTTTGTTCTATTGCATAGGATTTAGAAATAACAGACCTTAAGTTCCGTATATCAAAAGGTTTATCTAGGACCCCACCGTAATCCTTGCAATTTGTGTGGTTTAATTCTGGGATACCAGTATACATCTAATTTTCCCTTTCAATCATGTATTAAAAGTGCGTTTCTCTTCTAGCTGTCAACTACTTTTTGATAATCTTTGTTTAAACATTTGCCTAGCGTTTCGGAACAATTACCCAGCAGGTTTCTCCCAAATCAATATATATATATATACCTTAACACTCCAAAGGAAGATCTGCAATATAATATATAAATATGTATGCATGTATACTGTTGATACAAATATGTTGTTGAAAACATTTCAATTTTAAAAGTTACCCCTAAGGTCTAAATGCTACTTAAAGGACAATAAACTTTTATAATCAAAACTCAGATTCTCGTAATGTAAAGCTACCATCACATTTTAAGAATACGTGGGAAATTACCTATATCCTAATATAGTAACATACTTACATTTTTAAAAATAGGAATCTTTCTAATCGAGATGCCTAAAATACTTGATTTGGAATTACTCTTTCGGGTAAATATTTGGAATCAGAATTTAGTATACTGAAATGTAGACTCTTAATAATTGTCTGTATACGGTGAGTGCAAAGAAACACATGTTAGCCTCTAGAGCTTAATATATCGTCAGAAATGCTTGCTTGGTAAATTAAATACATTTTATTCTGTTATTTACAATTTATGACCTGTTGTTTTATTGCTTTTCTTGTGTTTTCAGTAAAACTTATATTAGAACTGGCGCTATTGGAAACAAAGGCAGATGCCCGCACTTCTACGTCACTAGTACTCTCAGTTCTCAAACAAAAATAAACGTTCCGTCTCTCTATTGCGAGACACTTCTTTGATCAATCTTCAAGTCGCGTTGCCGCGTATCCAAACTATGCCAGCAATGTACGGGTTTATGGACACTAGAAAATAATAAACATAACTACACCATGAATAACTATTACAGAGCGTGGTTCAACAATGATACAATCCAACAAGAATAAAATCACAAAAATTCTCACGGACGATAAAGTACCATAATATAAGAGGTATAAGATTACAACTCAAAATTAAATTTTAGGGCAGTTCCAAATAAATAAGAACTGGATGTGTTCAGATTTTTATTGGAAAGCATTTTCAAAATCAAAATTGAGCAATAAATGAAGAACCCCAAATATTGTGAAAATCGTCTTCCTTTTACAAAAATTAAATTAAATTTAAAGCTATAAGGAAAGAATAGAAAATATATTTTAATCTTTTGCATATACTTTTAAAAGATATAAAAACACATTCTAATCTAGCAGACATCCTAGAAAAACGAACAGCTAAATCTCCGATTCTTGAATAGGAATAAGAGAGAGCATTCAAAAGTTGTATATGTTGACGAATTCTTGTTCCATACCCATTACACCGATGTCCACTGTGGGCCCTGTGACGACAGCATTCAGGGTTTTACTGCCCCGCCATATAACGAATGCATATTTAGGGCACTACCCAACACTGCATCGTCTCGGGCTGCAGAGTGATCACGAAACGAGTCTGCAGTTCAGTAGCGGTATTAACATACTTCAATAATTTATTGCGAGTGTACATGGTTTTATTTATCACAGATAACCTGTATATATCTTGAGAACTTACATTTAATATTATAGAGGAGGCATTTAGAAATATTTTGACTTTATCACGAAGTAATTAGACTTAATGATACAAGTTATGTTACAAAATTATTTCGATAAAAGCAAATAAATTTAATGTAACATATGAAAGTGTTTATTTGCAATGTATATAATTTGGTAATAATCAACTAAATATTTGTCATATATTTTAATTTTTAGAAACTCTTCATCACTGCTTAATGCAAAATCCTCACTGTAACCTGCATATACCATTATTACATAAATTCGTTTAAAGAATACGTAATATATAATAAAGTACTTTATGAATTAGTACAAAATAATTATTGTTTTTTACAATTGAACACAAAACAAGAAATTTACTGCAGGAAAATATTGTTCCATAAATTACAACTTATTTGTATATAAAAATTATTATTATTCTAAGCCTGGTTAACCACAGCCCCATGTGGGCCTTCGGCTTACCGCGACAACCGCAGCGACTTCTACCTCCATCACATGATATTATTGGTAGTGTGCAGTATTGCAGGGGTTATGTGATCAGCACACCGTATCCTGCCGATCGTTATATCGCGACTTACTAGATTGAAGATCGCCATCTCTCAATCATGCAGCTTCCCAATTGTCTTCACGAGGCTGGGTGAACCTCGTTCCAGACATTTCTAACTTAAAAATTCATAAGGTACTTGGAATCGAACCGCGGCCTCCTGGCCAGCGGTCAGCAAAGCTAACTACTATACCAATATAAAAATTGTTACAAGAAATAAATGTATACGAGAATTTATCAAATATATTAGTATAAACATTAACAAATTTCAACGCTTAAGAAAATAGTATCACTATATTATATTTAATAACACATTATTTTTATAATATATTACTAAATTATTGGACATTATTTGAAACATCACAATATACAATTAATCCACATATCTTAAACTGGGTATTGATTTGTAAATAAATCATGATAATGGAAAATAAGAACACCTACCTTTATAGCAGTAAAGAGTAAATTTTAGAGAAATAAACGGCAAACAACAAAAGAGGGAAAATATAATTGCAAAATTGTAAATCTTAAACGGACTCAGAAGATAGTGTGGTTGTACCGTACTTAGTAAATAAGAATTTTCTTCCCCCAAACGCAGAATTTCTGGCGTTGATATCTCACACCAAGAGTGTCTTGATCGGCCATTGTTGTTTAACAACCGTAATGAGACTAGTGGAAAGTTTGTGAATAAATACAAGCCACCTACGCATGCACACTCAACCCTCTGCCTCGTTACAGCTCTCTCTACTCTTGCTACTGCCACCTGGCGTAGTTGTCCTACAAGCACTGCCCGGCAAGTGAAATCGTGTTATTCTTTTAGATGATAGATACTACAACACCCCGTCTACAAATGCTGAAAAGATGCCAGCGGTGTATAATAATAAAAGTCCTGAGCAAAGAACAATAGTAATACATGCAAGGGGCAATTTTGCTCCCGGCACTTCGAAATGTATCATGTGAAATCGCGATTGGAGACTATCACAATGAATGACCAGCTGATATCAAAACCATAGTATTAAACATATTTATAATAGATCATGTAACCCTTCATAGTATCCTGAAGAATAAATGGGCAATTTCACACGCTATAATAAGATAGTTGCAGCAGAGGCTTACAAAGAATAATATTGAAAACGATAAAGATATGAGAACATCGAAGCTGTTTAATCTTGTAAGAGAAAATCGATCAAGATCAGAGTATGAAATAGATACAGCGTTACCAGTCCATTAGAAAGTACTATTTATTCTCATGAGAATAAATTCCGTACTACCCGGATCTAAATCCAATAGAGCCCAATAACTGAGAAAAATATGGACGGCCTTTATTTCAGCGCTGGAAAACCATGGTACTTCAACCGCTCGCTAACATAACGAAAGATGGTGGCAGCAAGCTATTGGTCATGTTTCAAAAATAGCTGAAGGGTAGTGGATAAGGGATGATTTGATAGATGAAGAAATAGAGCTAATATTATTTACGTACTGATGCCAGCAGTGATGAATACAGCTGACACAGGAAGAAATAGTGGTTCCTGTCCAAGCACAACACTACAGCGGATGAATTCCAGATTTTTAATCAGCAGTAGGAACTCGATGATTACATTAATTCAGTGATCATAATGTAGGTTTGTATTTATGTTTGTTTAAATTGTTCAAGTTTATGTACTACATTTATTTGTTCTGTTCCGAATGATGACTATATAGGTCGTGCTCCGGGTTACACATCTGGCAGACTTCAATTTTTTTTTAGTGTTTATGCGAGCTACACCAGTTACATCCTTCCTTGCTATTCCAAGCTTTGCTGATTAATAGCAGCACATATTGCCTACAGCTACATATTAGTTTCATCTGACTAAAGTTTTTGAGCAGCATTCGTTACATTTTTAACTTAAGTTATTGCCATTGCTTCACACTGATAAACATAATGAGCCTAAAAACCAAATTTCTATCCTACGGATTTCACTGTTTGGCTGTACGAGAATTGTATAACAGGAAATCAAATTGCAATTGCATGTAAAAGAATTACTTGAACTGATATATAACAGATAGTTCTGAAATATAACGGACAGATAAACAAAACTCCCCAGGTTGTTGTGGGAAAATATTATAGCTATATTGAACTAGGTACGTGAGTAAATAATATTTTCTGCTGTTACATACCTTTGAAATGTTTGTATTTAATATTTTCAATATAATACTGATACTCATTTCTTGGGATAGTATTTTCCATACAACTTCATTTAATATCCTGGTACATAAAATGCAACATTACAAAACGGTGCTAATACTACATACTATGCTAAAAGATCAAACTCTTATTACGGTTTAAGAATTATTAATGATGCTAGGCAATGTATGAGAGTTAAGAATTCAAATATAGCTCATTCTTTCTCCTATTCTGTTCCCAAGTTCATATTTTATTTAAAAGCAATATCTAAAATTCTACAGGATTCACCACCAACCTTCTAAATAGAATTTCAAGAGAGTCTTACGCTCAAACCAATAATTCCATATTTTTACTCCACCACTACCACCATTATATTAATAATCGGCATATCTACTATCAGAATCCTCCATATAGCAGCTTCAGATCATAACTGGCCCAGCTTTTCAGCTTAATATTTTTAAATAACTTCGGGATTAACAGACATCATATGAATCTGTTTTTGTAACTTGTTTTTCTTTAGTTTTGCAAAGTTAGAGGGAAAAACAAACTGGTAAAACACTTTCAAGCATACAATAATTCTAACCGAAGCCCTTTTTCAAGAACAAATACCATTATTTAGACCGATTAAAAATGTATTATATATAATGTTGATCCTGGATGTTTCTATTGGAATAAATTTTAATATAACCAATTACTGATCGGACAAAAAGTTAACTAACCTAATTTTCCTAACCTCAAATCTAAGAAGCCAGTAGTATAGATTATGTTGAGTCCCCAAATCAGATTCCCCCATTCCCTACAATCCTCCAAATTGATTATCCCGTTCTCCTTCACCGATCCCTAAGTCCCGTCTCCAAATCACCTTCCCCTTCCTGTCCACCTAATCAGCTTAAGACTCATTAATATATATGGCGGCCGTAAGCACCGTATCTGGTTTCCGGATGACAGTCAATATCAGTCAGTAAAATTCTCTCTATAACATCGGAAGTACGAATCAATTATGAACTTTATTCTATAGTACATGTTTCAAGTATTCTTCTTTCTTGCATATACACGCTCCATATACGATAATATGTTGTCACCTACTAATTTAAGTTCATCAACGGTAGTTCTGCTTATTTAATGAAGACCAAAAGCGACAATTGTGTGCGTTCACAAACACGCACGCATATATTTAGATGAATTAACGATTTACCTGTGAAGGAAAGGAGCTGTGGAACAATTTCAGTACTCTAAATTGTATTTAGAAACCCCGTCGCATAATCATTCATTTTCTAAACAGTATTACCTATCCGCAAAATATAAACATGTGTGTAACTGTATGGTTTTAACTTTAGTAGCCATTGCATTGCTTGCAGAGGTGGAGAAACGTTTCCATTGTCCAAATTTAGTTACTGATTTTTCTGGCGGACGCTCTAGTCTGGCTCCGATTTCACAATAATTTTTGTTCGTTAAAACTGTTGGTCTTCGAAAACGCGTTACATCCGAAACTACACCTGTTGTTTATTCACTAGTCTCTGTATAGCATTTAATCAGGGAAGGATTCACTGGGAAAATATTCAACAAACTGTCTTCGAGCACAGCAGGCATTCTTGTTTTATAATCTAACTTTTACAACAGTTCAAAAAACTCTTATTTCCCACTCAAATGCAGCATCATTTTTAAAACAAGTGTCACCAACAGCGTTCTACAATTATCATGTGCTGTGTCTGCATCCCCATCTCGTGAGTCGGTGAGGTTTTGGAAAATCTTAAGATCTTGGTTGACCTCAATTTTAAGGGGAGTAGGCAAAAACACGTAATGGAATTACCGGCTAATAAAGTGGCATTTCTCCAGAACAAATGTCATATATTCGGCAGCCATATATTTTAATTAATCCATAATATTTTATTTCTGTCTCTCCCTATACTCTGTACCCTCTACTCATAATTTATTAATATTTAAAATTTTAAAGTCTATACCTTTGGTAAAATAAAGAAACATAGATCTATGAACTTTGTTAGATATTTTTTAAATGCTTGAGTTTGTAAATTACGCCATTAGCCCTAAAGGGGACTTTCGTGGCCTTTAAAACGACCAAAATAAACTTCAAATATCATTTGTTATTTTTTGTACATGATGTTAAATTATTTTCACGTGTGGCAGATGGTATAATTCCATACGTTTGACAGGCCCCCGTTCTTGTAAAAAAAAATTAAATCGGCTCTACTATATGCCCACTGCTGCCTGCTCAATCGTGTGGAGAGCACAGGCGATGCAGCGGTCGGGCCTAATATGTGAGTTCTCTTTATTGTAGGAAGGGGGTTAAATGTAACGTACGATGTAATAAAGAGTTCCCCACCTTCATATATGATTAAATTTTTATCCGCTTACTTTGTTGTAAAACTATAATATTTCACTGTTAGTTGCATTTCGTAAAAATTAGCTATTTTACAACAGTTCCCCTCTCTTCGCCTATAGTACGCATCTTTAACCACCATTGTGAAAAGTGCGTAGCGGATCGATGATCCGTGTCCGGTTGTGTGTGAGCTGCTAACTCGTTAATGGGATTTTACTTCTCTACCATGATTGGATTGAGTTATTAAATATTTTGATAGCAGCAGATTTTTATGGCTAAGCGCCATACTATTGCTCATTGGAATGCGGCTGGCTACCTTGAAGAATGTTTCAGGTGAGTAATACTAAGAAACCTTTTCTTTTTATGTTTGTATACTATGTTTCATGAAGAAATGTACCCTGAAATAAAATAGAAATCAAATACATTTAACCTCATATTTATTGGAATAATGTAAATTCAATACTTTTAGGCTTCGTTATATAATGTTATTATTTGAAGATACAAACTGTGTTTGGAATGCATAACCTTAGAATAGGGTAAGTGAAGTTTGTTAATTTAAATATAATACTACATTTGCTTGCTTAATACAGGTGGTTCACAAGCATATTATAATTTGGTTTATGCAACCCGAAGTTTATAGCCAACCTGAAAACATCGGCTCAAGTTCTTCTCTAGGTGTAATACAAATATATGCTTAATATGGATATATATATAGAGGTTGTGTGTATTTTTTTCAAAGAATATTTGGGTGTAAATAAACTGTTTTATCTAATATTATGTAGCTGGATTGGAAAAGGATATGTTGGCGTGAAAAAAAAAAAAATAGGTGCCTCGATTTCGGTTAGCTACTTTGTTAAATGAAGGACATACCCAAAATTGTGACATCCTTAGTATATTTAGATCCGAGGGGGCTTGCAAAGGAACTTGGCACGTTGTGAACATTATGCATGTAATGGATCTGCAGACCTCCGTAATCAGTTGTCGACAGTTCTGGGATTTTCTGGCTCCTGTTCATATACTATTTGCCTCGCATGGCCTCATAGTGACAAGTCAAATGACGTAGAATAAAGTGATCTATTGGACAGCAGACAGGCTCTTTCACTCTCATTGATATATTAGGAAGTGTACTCGTATTATGAAGGTGGTTCAATACTGAAGTTGACCTTTGTGGTTTAGCCTAATCATGTTGATGCCACATCCTTGATCTTTCACACATGGTAAATTCTCCAACAGCTGTGGAAGCAAATTTTGGAAAAATTAAGATAGCGTGCTCCAGTTTGCTTGCCGTCAAAGAAATATAATTCATCAACCATGACACCACATGTGGTTATTCCTCCCTAACTGCCTGTGGTGCCTCAGCAGTAAAAATAGGTGCTAAACACTTCTAAAAGTACCCCTATTTGAAATGCTCCCGTGTTAAACAATGGTAAGACTCCAACACTGCAATAATGCATTTGTAATGATTAACGGTTCCATTATTGTGAAACCTCGGGCTCATCCGAAATTAATATTAATAATAAAATGGGTGCTTCATTGTTCACATTGTGTAATACCCGTTGTCAAAATGCTACTCCAGTTGCAAAATAAAGACTGAGGAACTCCAGGTGTAACTGGAGTCAGTAAGGATGAAACTTGATATTATACAATATTTGCATAACAGACTGACATTGATTTCTTGTGCTAGTGCCGGTGTAAAACAATTTCATTACGACCAGATGTCACGAACAACTGTTCTTTCTCCATGGATGAGTAACTTATCGACACATTCTTCACTGGAAAACATCGTCATTAAATAAGCAGCCTTTGTACTGTGACCTTTATTTACATTTAGGAGTACCGTTCAAGCAATTATACATCACCTAAAATCTTGTTATGAGTTGAATGACGGAAGGTCAGAATTGCATATGTACCTGTAAATTAATTAAAAAAAATACACCTTTGGAAGTACTCAAACCACCGTTTCAACCTCTGTCACTTAGGGTGACAGCAAACAAACCGACTCAGCCAAGCTGACATTGTTACGTACTTACAATGCACTCGCTCCACTTCAACATTTAATATCCATTTCGTAACTTTCATTCACGGTTTCAAGAGTTTATTTAAGATTATAACTAACGGATCGATTGATCAAACACAGTGTATCTATCAGGTTAGACCTACATGTATAATCATACCTGGCCAGAGTAGCCGGGGTCGTTAAAGCGCGGACTCTGATTGGGAGATCTGAGGTTGGATCCCCCCACTCCGGATTGTTTTTCATGACAAAGCTTTTACAGGTTTTTCTCAATCCCCATAAATAATAAATGCCGGGAAGTTATCCTAAACTTAGGCCTGAAACACTTCCTTCCTTAAAATAATTTGTTCCCAATTTCTCATTTCATCTCATGTTACCACCAGTTATTTCGCCTGCGATGCCTCAGCAGTAAAAACGGGAGTTTAAAGGCTACTTAAAAAAAATCATGAATCTAGAACGGTCCTTTCCCTTTGGCGTTAAGCTTGCATAAGGCCTGTTTTTCAGTAAAGGGAGGCTCATTTTAGTAGCAGTCATGTAAGTGGCAAACGAGAATATTGACCTTAAGACGTTGCAATGTACCGAAGTGTTAAGTATCTTCTGAGGGTAATGCTGCAGAATGTATATATGTTTTCTCCTCTTCTCCCTTTTACTACTGCTCACAAACTTGAAGTTTATAACATATATTACATACAAGATTACACTGTTTGATAAATGCAAATTGTAGACCCCTTTCTTTTTCTTCCGTTTTAATAGAACTGTAAAATATCATATTCGCATCCTTTGCTCCGCCTTCTATTGCAATCTTAACATACTACATACTGGGTTGTTTCTGTTAGTAACGGTAGTTTAACACCACAAATGTCTCTTATTTCACGATGTATGTATATATTTATTCTGCAGAGAACTGGGTCTCATTTAAATTCCTTCCGCTTTCCGATTTCTTCGCTCAGTTGCTCTCTTTACAAGAACGGATTTCCCAGACGATGATCTTACCTTACTATGATGAATATTTGCCCTAATCTTATTATTTATGTTCAGGATAACGCAATTACTTAGCTTCATAGTTGATTACCACATTAAATCTTATATTATCCTTGTCTGTGGTCAGAAAAGTTCTTTAAAACACATTAGGGTTTGATATTAATTCAGTTCCCTGAACCCTGCTATTTATATTACCTTGTAAATTTTCATTTCATCACATAGTTTTCATTACCTTACAATCGACGTTAGCTCCAAAGTCTTTACTCGAACCTCTGCTATCGGTACGTATGTTTTTACACCTTTACGCCTGCACCAAAAAATACAACAAGAATGTGTTGTTCTAATTCAACTCTGCCAATCCGTACCATGAGCAAGGAAGATATTGCATTTGGAGCTTCCATCCGCTGAAGCAAAGGGGAACAGGAGAATGCGTGCTGTATATAAAGGTAAGTACAATAAATTTCTAATAAGGGTCTTCGCTTACAAAGCAAACTGGAAATAATTCTTGTCCTAGATTATGAACCATTTTAAGGAAATAGCTGTGAACTAATATTAAAGAAGTGTTTTCTATTGTTAGCAAAGTTTTGTTCACACTTTTCATTTTTCAAGTCCGTACCCTCAAAAGCATAAGTTTGATAAATAAAACATGGAAAGAATAACGATTTCAATAATAGTTACATTGTCTTACAGATGCTGAAAGCACTAGTTAAAGATGTCTTTTTTTTATTACATTTATTTACGTACGGTCTTTAACATCTTGGTCATCAGCGTCCCATTCAAATCAGGGAGTGAAACGGCCGACAAATTTTGCTCAGACGCCTCTTTTTTCAGGCTTGAGGTTCTTCACGGCTGTATTTCCTTCTGAAGGAAGCCATACTTAGGATTTTTATGCCCGAAAACATCCATCGGTCCTGGTTGGGATCGAACCCGCGAACTTGGGTTTAGGAGGCAAGTTAAATGGTCGTGATAAGATACATATCGCTATATGCCTATAATGAAGAAAAATTTACACTCCAGTTAAGAACGAAAGTACATGAACTTTGAATTAGGATTTCAATGTCCTAAAACAGAAAACTTCCAGCATTACATGCACTGCGGTTTACCATATCATACATCCCGTAACACTCATAGGTGAAAACTCGCTCATGCCTGTTTAAATGGTTGTAACATTAAAGACTGAAAAGCTGAACGGCAGATGACCTCGTGAAAGTTCTGACAGACATAATACGCCTTTTTTACAGCTATATGAAAGAATGGTTCTTTCGTCATTCCGTTCATAATTGACGTGATGAATTCCAAAGGAAGAGCATTAAACTACATCGTTAAAAGACGTTTACAGTGCGAAAAACCCAGAACATGTCCTACACCTCAACAAAAAGTATAATTCCAGGTACAACAGTTTCGAATACTGCCCAGAAAGAAATTGCGAGGCTTATATGAAAATTGGCAGAGTAAATTAGATATTGGGGGATTGGTGGAGATTTATCATCCTCCAACACGTCAGCCTATAAGGGCTATTGTGCTACCCCATTGGAAGTCTCATGCTTTCATTGTTTTCCAACTGTTTCTTGTACAAGTTATAGTATTTTGGTTCCAATGTTGGGACCCTTTCCCAGATGTTCCCTGGTTATGGAGAGAACAAGTCTATTTCTTTCCCGGATTGGACTCTTAAAACAGAATATGCGAGACAGATTCCTCGTCCTGTTTGTACATTCTGCAAGTGGGTTCATCTTTATAGAGACCCACTTTTTACAAAATTTTCATGAAGTGACCATGTTCAGTGATTAACGCAATTAATTTCCTAATTCCTCTTCGGTCCTATTGGAGGAGGAATGTTGAGAGATTATTGCTAGGAACAAGAATAAATTTCCTAGCTAGGATTTTCCCAGGATAAGTTTGCCACCTTAGTTGATGATTATCCCCTAATCCATTTTTGCCACGGTTTTAGCAATACGGGTACTGATTCCGACCACGGGTTGAGGGGAAAAAAAAAAGATGTATCAGCTCCCCTTTTTTCCAACTATCTACCATCTCATTCCCATAAGCATTCTGATGCCTCGGCACCCACCGCACTTCAAGGCTGTTGCGGGAAGTCAGAGGAGGTAGGGCATTTTGACACTCCCATACCCATTACATCTCACCTGATCAGAGGAAAGTGTTTTTCATAATACTTCTTCTCAAGTCTTCTAAAATCACAGTTAAGGAATGGAAATACTTCCGCCTGAAAGGCTGTACAATAATTACCAAGCATTGAATTTAGTCGTCGGAGATCGATAATATATACCTCTAATTGTTCTTTGCAGGATCCATCGGTGCACTATGTAAGTTCGTTCTCTTCTTTTGTGTGTATAGCTCCTTACATTCAGTCTTCTCAAAATACGAGAGTAACCCTAAGTGGAAGGAAATTACGGTATTGAGTATTCATTATGGCTGACATCGTCCTCAGTTCTGGAATGTCCAGGAGATTTAGGATGGAAGTATGTCCGGTTGCAGCTAAACTACTTCTCCAAATTCCTGTTTGTGCCAAGCGATGTGCCATGGACCTATCCTCCGCTGGTACATAGATGTTCAAAGGGTTCTTGTTGATACTGTGAGAATGCAAGTTGTCCCCCATGGTAATGAATGATGAATGACTGTACATAGCTATGTCACCATGGAGCCTCGTTTGTGTAGTTCATATAATCTATGAACTTCAGAAGTAGGCGTAAAACTTGACGCATGAAACGTATGGTATACCCGCGAGGAGAAGGTTTCAGGTGGTGGGCGGCGATGATGCAGCGGACGGGGAAAGGTACTGTCTTATGTACCATATTTCCCTTTTTATTTTAATAGTGTTTAACGCCCGTTGTAACTACTGAGGCATGACTGACACTGATGGTATGTGAATGAATTTGGGAATTTATTTTTGAAAGGAAAGAAACGTTCCATACCTAAGTACCTCCCCAGCATTTGCCATTTATGAGGACTCAGGAAAACCTGAAAAAAAACTCCGTCAGGAAGAATGATTCTGGTGGGGAATCGACCCCCACACCTTCGGCTCAGAGTCCGCGCCATTACGACCTCAGCCACTCGTGACAGTAGTTTTGCCTCGCTAACTAAAGCAGGTCGCTATCATATTTACTTTCACTTGTATTCACAGTGACATAACAATGAGCAAAATGGATTTTCAGGATAAAAGAAATTTAAACGTTTTGTTATTACACGAATTTTCCCTAATGAATAAAATTGGCGTTTTTTACGTATATTTGTTTAAGCAAAATAATTCAACACATTTCTATACTAGTGCTTATAATGATCAAGATATATACTCCTGTAACGTTCAAGAAAACAAGATGCATATAATGTTGTATATTGTTTGTAAGTTCGTCCTTCTATAAATAATAACAATAATAATAACAACAATAATAATAATAATAATAATAATGATAATGATAATAATAGTAATAATAATGATGATGATGATGATGATGATGATAATAATAATAATAATAATAATAATAATAATAATAATAATAATAATAATAATAATAATAATAATAATAATAATAACATGATAATTTTGCACGAGGAATATTCTCTGCGAAATCTAGCAGAAAAAATATTTACATTTCCTTCTTATTCGAACTTTTACATATTCATAGAGGCTGGCGAGACTACGTTTCTGCCAAATATGAGTATCCATAATTAGTAAGTGCATTTAATTAGCATACTTTTTAACTTTGGGATTACAACACTCTCAACATTTTTTTTCAAAATACGAAAACAAAAATAATATTAACAGAAAATTGTTGAGGCGCTTTTTCTGGTGAGGATTCACCCAAAGAAGTCGTCATCTTCTCTCTGGTAACGGTTCAGCAAATCCTGTGCAATTGCATAACGGTACCATCTCCGTGATAACCTAGGGTGGGGGTATCAAATGCATTGCAATTTTACGGAACCCAAGAATATGCTGCAGAATATGGAGTACGGTTTTGTAGCACACCCCCACCTCACCGGCTAATTCACGCGCAGTCCATCGGCAATCAACAAGCAACAGGGAAGCAAGGAACCGAATTGTGTGGTTGTCAGTTTGGAGTAGCCCTGATTGAGGTGGTCCTAAACGGCATTCCTGCCTGCACGAAACACTCTCACCCATCTTGCTAGTGTATGATGTGACAACGCTGCATCATCACATACTTCACGTAGTCCCTAATAACAATCTTGAACATCATGAACCAGTAAAACTTCAATTTTTATCCATGAACATTGTTCCAATTTACAAAATATATTGCTAGAGCGCTTGTATTATCCACCCTTACTTCAAGATGCCGCAGTACGTCACTGAATAACTGAACAATGTTGCCACTCTCTGCTAAAGGTCATCAAATAATCCAATATTGGACCTACACAGCCCTATAACTAACAAGGACCCGCCCGCTGCCAGTGTTCCCACTATCTTTTATCTAGCCCTATTACTGGAGCGTTATAACAATGTTTAAAGCACTCATTATAAAAACATGGTTTTTAAATTGATTGTCTTCTGTTAAACGAACCACCTTTAGTTTCAGCTGTATGAAAATTTGTTTAAATGGCATACGTGTCATAAGTAAAGTTCTTAATATCTAACGTGTTTCGTATGTGTATTAAATAATTGATTTTACAGCACACCAACTTTTTATGATTATGAAAGAAATTGCTCCGGAACTCTTACAAGTATCACATGTTTGTTTTTAGACATCTCACTATATATAATGTGGAACTTATAATTAGAAACGAAGATATGAGTGATCGCAAATCTGTCTTAAAAAGTATAATTAAAAATTTAATTCACATCAACAATTTAAATTTTGCACTTATTTAGTTATAATAATCCTTAGTCATATACAAGTATGATCATTTTATTATTGCTTGCATTTCATCAAATTTTATGAACATTCTTTGTAAACGATTTTTGTTAAAATAAAATTTTGGTAATTTTCATAGCTTACAAATCGCGTAATTTGGTTTATTTCTTGGGTCTAATTTTTATTAATATTTTGAGACAAAAATAGCACAAACAGATGCTTAGAGCTTAATGCGTTCTTTTTGTCAGTTATTTCCTTTTGCAATACTACAGTAGGACTGGGAATGAGTTATAATTTATTGTACAGGGTTTAGGTATATGACTTCGGCTGTGCTCACGTTCCACAGCATACCGATACATACAGAATATCAAGGGTATTTTCAGAGTTTCATCTCAAAGAATGCTTTTATGATGTCACACGTGTTTTTTAGGATTACAAGAAAGCATATTTTAAGCACTGTCACACAGATGTAAATAGATCACGCAGTCAATGTTTGTATGCTAATGTAATGAGAATATTCATTGGTTTCCTTCCAAAACTCCTATTTTTCTTCATGGTACACGCCCATTCAATAGAGCAGAAAAGACCATAAATAACATCCAGTTTTAAATGTGTGAGTGATGAAAAATCGTGTACAAAAGTTAATATTCAAACTTTAGAATAAAATTACATTATATTCTAAGAAAATGAAACCTCATGTCTCAACGCCGTCATTCTCTCTGGGGCAGTTTTAGGCCGATGTAACTTTATAATTTTGGATAGGATCTCATCATTTATGAGTGTGTACTGAACGGCTTAAACAGCAATGCTTCAAATGAAATGTATTTTACCTTTAAAAGGCTTATGTACGGCTTATATTAGGTGCTTGTCTAGTGGATTTGCATGATGAAATACTAAATTGCACGATATTTCACAAGTTCGTTACATATTTGTGTTTATTAAAGTCTTCACAATACACCATCAATTTCATCGTGCATATTTATTTAATTGTATAAACCTATAATATAAATGCAGTATTCGCACGCCACCATCTTCGACTACACCAACTCAATAACTAGCATTAAAAATATACCTCTTAGGGATATAAAATTTTTTAAAAAAAATAACGTTTTATTTGAGCCATTATTATAAACATATGACCAAAGAACATATGAAAGCTGTCCAAAAATTGTCTATATGTTTATTATAAACAGTAGTCCAGTTGAGATAATATTCTGAGCCCATCATAGTACTGTTCTGAGATATTGCGTCTTTCACTGTAATAGTACGACTATCTCAATTTTAACTCACAAGGGGCAGTTAATTCCCGTGAGATGTTTTCCTGCCCCATGCTGCCAGCTCGTTTACTAAAATTATCTAAATCCTCAATTTACACGTTATGTATTGTTCATCACTTGTAAGTAATTTCTTTTAAGGTTTTCCTCTAGAGCAATGAGTTCACAGTTCATAACGTCTAAATAATCATGTTTACTGTTCACTACTTTGTCATAATGGTGCTTTGATCTATATAAGAAAGGGAGAAGGAGGATAACGGATAGGCGCACCTTTGATATTCTTAAAGGCAACAACTCTCCAGTATATGTTTGAATTACCATGTAAAAACCATTTGTGACGCCTCAATAGTTAAAATTATTAAAATAAGCCACGCAAAGAGTTAGCCAAAATATCGCCTGCAGCCTATGAAACGCTTAATTCTGTAATACAAAAATCCTCCCTGATTAAACGCTGTAAAAAGCATCATTTAATGTAATTTATTTACGAGCAAATGTGCATTACAGGGAAGAAAACAAAACTTACCAGCGCTATGTTTGCCGCATACATTCTATACCATGAAGGAACCTTTATTCATTATTCAGATTTCCGTAATGAAATACATATTTATTATTATTTTTTGAAAATGTTCATTTACCAGGCCTTTAGGGACCGAAAATTCCATGAGCCATGAAGCTTAAAGTGAGTTACATTCCTGTCTGTTTATTATAACGTACAAAATGTAGTACCTCAGTTTACAACACCAGAAGTGAAGAGCTTATTCTAAAGCACGTTTGGGGCTAGGGTTGTACACATTAGGTTCATTGTGCTCATATAGTGTTTAATTTAACTCATTAGCCACTTGCAACTCATTGTTGCAAGAGGGTACTGGGGTGGAATGGGTGTGGTGAATTCCTGTCAAGATAATGGGGAAGATCAGAAGGAAAAGAGGCAAGCTTACAATATTGCTAGAATCTCACTTCACTAAACAAGTGGTTGTGTACATTCACTCACTTTATTAACAGAATGAATATTTTTACTGTGCGCTACAGTACAGAATGCCAGATGAAGCATTACGTTTTGCACGTAAATCCAGCCTATTTCGTTTGTCCATATGTCACTAAATAGTTCATAAACACATGGCACATGCTTCTAAATGTTTGTTTACTCCCCAGCGTACTTCAGAAGGAGTGCTACGGGTATGTCAGCTAGAATTCTTGCATTGTAACAACCTCCAAGGAAATATCGAACTTTTTAAACTGAATTTACTACAATACGACTATATTTATGTAATACATTTATTTTATTTTACATATTTACAATAGTCTATGTGATGATAAAGCATATCTGTTGATTTGGTTTATTTATGGACGCTGTTTAACATTTCAGGTAATCAGCGTCCCATTCAATTCAGGGCGTAAAATAGCCGATAAATTTTGCTCAGAGACCTCTTCTTTCAGGCTTGAGGTTCTTTTTAGTGCCGTAAATATACGACAAGTGATCCACGCCTTTACTTCCCTTCCGATTGAAGTCATATTTAGGATTTTTACGCTCGAAAAAATCCATCGACCCTGGTCTGGTTTTAACTGGCGATCTTGGGTGTAGATTGCAAGTATGGTTACCACTTTACCACAAGGACCAACTATAGAATATGTACGTGTATGAACTTTTTTAAAAATGGATTGCATGTAATTTAAGGCCTATAATAACGCTTAATAACATAAATGCCAATACTATTAATAACAATCAGATCTAGCTACAAATATTTCGCACCCAAACATTATTAGCTGTTATGTAATTATGCTGAAATTATTCCAGTTTCCTAAGTACTAAATAAATTTGAGAGATTATGAATTTCTGAATGCGAATAAAAATAACCAGATGTCATGTTACTGATTTAAAGCTGCTTTTCTAAAATTGTTCCACACATAAAAGTTCAAAATGGTCCCATATTTATACACAGCAGTAGTTCTATGAAATTTTCCTTATGCCTTCTTCATACAATTTTATACCCAAATAACAAAACATTTGTTAATCCACTAAGCTCTAAGAAAAGCAAAGTCATTGCCTTCACTGTACTTTGACGGCGTAACAGTTTAGTATAGTATCAAAATTACTTATATTGTCTGTGTAATTTGTATATTTCTTCCTCTTTTTTGTTGTGTCAACCTTCTTTAATCACTTACTATTATATATCCTACATAGTTAATTTATTACCTGCAATACGTACAATTATGTTGCATTCCTATATCAAAAGCAATACTGCTTGCAATGCAATAAATTTATATATTATAGTATGTGCCTAAAGAGACGGGAAATTATATCAGATAATTACAGATAAACATAGAATATGACGTTAATTCCTAACTCCAAAATATATTAAATATTTTTGTATACAATAATTATCATTTATTTATGTTAACAGGATATAAAGTACTAGATGAACGTAAAATGACACAACATGCAGCTTAATTTCAATCAGTAAGGGCAAATGGAGTTGCCAAATGGTCGGTATTTCACCGGTATAGTCGGTAATGAACAAAAATGTATTCTCAGGCCGTTGTCCGTTTGCAAAATGAAAAATTACCATAAAAATCAGGTATATGAGATGGTGGGAAATGTTTAAATTGAAAGGTTTATTTCCCCATTAAAAAGTTGACATGTTAGAAACTTCACAAATCTCCACTCAATGAAAATATTCTTTTTAATGCCCTGATTTCCGAAAGAGGTTTTTCCAAATCTGAAGGATGAAAATGTGACCAGTGTTGTAAAATGGTGCAAGAATTATACGTGGAATATATTAATTACTACCCCATATAAATTATAACCAATATATTAATTAATTTTATGCAATTTTTCTATTTTAATCAGGATTGTAGTGTCAATTTTACTTCTTGTACTTGTGTTGAAGTATTGTGTGTAAAATGTTATTTTCTCGCATCAAAGTGCAGAAATCAACCCTGGCCATAAAAACTGACCTGGAAATTTAGGCAGGGAAGCCTGTTTGCCTATTGCAAGCAGTATCCTTATATATGAAGCAAGCGAACTGCTATTACTTGGAGAATTCTAAAACAGGGTCCTTGAAAAAGCTGTACATTTCATAGAGAGTTGCGAGGGTAGATGTAATAAACATATGCCAGTTACGGGGGTGGAGATATAGGCCGATAACTTTCTGGAAAGGAAATAGCTAACGGTGTCAATTGACATCGACATGAAGAAAGTTACGTATACATGACAGCCAATAAGTCGGTCCTGGTGGTGTAGTGGTTACCATACTTGCCTCCTAAACCCAAGATCGCTGGTTCGAACCCGGCCAGGACCGATGGATTTTTTCGGGGTGTAAAAATCCTAAGTATGGCTTCATTCGGAAGAGAAGTAAAACCGTGGGTCCCGTGTCGTACATTTACGGCACGGAAAAGAACCTCAAGTCTGAAAGAGCGGCCTCGGCCGTTTCACGCCCTGAGTTGAATGGGACGCTCATGACCTGAGCTGTTAAAGAGCGTCCATAAATAAACCATTCAAAAAATGACAGCTAATAAGAAAGATTAGGACATTATGTGAGTTCAATACTCAATAGAGATTTTTAGATGCAAGGAAATTTTCTAGATCTTTCTAAAACCATATTTGAAAAGAATAAAAGGAGCGTCAGGCAGACTGACCGACTCCCACGTTTGCTTAAGCTTACTATTTTGGGGCTCAGGACCAGTCTTTTATCAGCTTTTGCGGTTCTGGGTCAGACGCTCGTTTCTCAGCCCAGCTCTCAGTTCGTAGTAGCCACTTTTATTATGGAATCAGTTGCGTGTCATGGTTTGATCATTCCTGTCGAGTTTAGAATTCTATCAATATCATTGCATGATTATTAGTTTTATTGAGTAAACAGTAGGAAGTTTTGGAGATATCAAAGTGCGTCAGCGTATGATCGTCATGGTTAGTGCAAAAATGGCAATCTAGCAGCTGTAATTCTCCAAGGAGTAACGGTGCCTCTTAAAGTGGAACAGACTCAGAACAATAAATTGTGTTTCGTCTCTTAATCTGATAGGTATTATTAGTCTCCTCGACTCCTTTTCCTGTGGTCTCCGGATAACTGCAGTAAAGAAAATCAGAGCTAGTGGGAGCAATTGTACGTCGGCAGCAAATCATCGGGGAGGAGAAGAAGAAAATACATTATTCCTGAAAATTCATAATCATACCAATTAATTATAATCCTCTATATTTTCCCTCCATCTAATTCCACCCCTTTAATTAGTAACCGTTGCAAATTTTAAATGATAATGGGTCCGTTATCAGTTTCACACAACTTATCAAGTTGTTCAAAGTATGTCCTGTTTTTATATCCTGCTATATCCCGTAGTAATGCTTTTGTAGAAATAGTTTGCATAATGAGCAATCTTTGAACACCTGTGTGAAAAAAACTGTCAATCTTGTGAAATTAGAACTTCGCATGCAGTCTAATTTCAAATTATCATGCTTAGAATCTTTTTCATTTAGTCAAGACAAAAAAATGCCAAATTCGTTCAAATTATATGCAAAATATTCTTAAAAAGGAGTGGGCATAATACTGGTACATTTTAGGTAATATTACTTAATCTCGAATGAAAGGCATGAATGCCAATTATTTATAACTTGCAATGTGATTATTTATTTCATGTCATGTCATATTATTATTATTATTATTATTATTATTATTATTATTATTATTAGAAGTAGTAGTATTAGTAGTAGTAGTAATAGTAGTAATAGTAGTGATAGTAGTGGTAGTAGTAGTAGTAGAAGTAGTAGAAGGTGGTGGTGGTGGTAGTAGTAGTAGTAGTAGTAGTAGTAGTTGTTGTTGTTGTTGTTGTTGTAGTAGTAGTAGTAGTAGTAGTAGTAGTAGTAGTAGTAGTTGCGTAATTTTGTAAACTACTACTGTCCATAATATTTGTCTTTGTCTTTAGTTTAAATATCGGATACAACTGGCATTTCATTTAGGATTTGGCAACCTAAGAATAACACATAAAACCACTGAAAGGTACCCTTATTAAATAATATTTATACAGTCCGCAGCAAAAAATTAATGAGTGTTCAGAGCATTTTCGATGTAATTTAATTAGAATAAATAAGCCTCCATAAACAAAGACGTATTGCTCGTACTTCTTCTTAAAAATACACAGAAATGAAAAACAAATTAAAGGCACATCGTAGCGTTCATTGACCCGGAAGTACTTTACCGGACGAACAGTAATATACAACATTACAAATGTTTGAAATTTTATATCAAAGTTCTGATTTAAAAATAATATATATACACAAAATACAAAGGACATGTGTTATTCCAGATGAGGAGCAAAAATGGCTGGAAAATGTTATCTTCCACGGGGAATAAGACAAAAATACAAGTTTCTAACCTTACATAAAAATTATAAGTTTTTGTCTCATTAAAGTATGAAAAATCTGCTGAATAAAACGTGTAAACTATTTAAATAAGATGCTCTGGTTAACAACGCAAGGAAAAGGAAGGGAGGATGCTGAAATAAAGGCTTCAATGATCCAGATGATTTCTCATATTCCTGCAGAACTTGGGAGAAGAATTTACTATAAAATAACATTGAGCATTCCTACAAACAAAATATTTAGTTATATTTGCAAAATTAAACAGTAGTAGTTTAAATCACCAATTCCTGCAATAAGTTCTGTAACAAAGAATGGGACACTTTAACACTCCCATGAACATAATAAATTAGGCTGCATTGCAAAAAAAACTAGGTGATAAAGTATATGTTTATAAGCAAAATAAGATAACATATAATTCACAAATATTTATGTATATAACAAAGTATGTATGTATCAAGAGCATTTACACAAATTTGAACATAGAATTAAGCACTTTCAAAATGCAAGGTAATTAAAAACATTATTCAGGAATCAGCTAACGCTCTAAAACACAATATAATGCTCACAAGCCACAAACTTGCAATTTGAATTGCAATGTCCCTTGTATTCAAACTCATGTAAAACCTACTATATAATAACTAAATAAAGTAATGCTATGCCGACAATGATTAAATAATACCTACTTCTGTGTAATGATCTAGCAAAAATGAAGTAAGATGGGCGAACCTCGAAAGATTTATCATTATTTACATTTAGAAATAAAATGTGTTTTCCTCATTTTAAACGCGCCGCATAACGCGTACACAGATGAGACGAAAATAAGTTTACTGAGAAGGAGGACTGTCTGCCTAGTCAAAATACGCGATATCATTAGGTTTGAAGTTTACAAAAATTCCAGCACCGCTTAAAAGTATGGTTCTAAAATGTTTTGTCAGAAAAGAGGCCGAGCTTATCTATTTTAAAACCATGGTGGTTGCATCTTAACTTTATAAAATAAAAAGTAATGAATGCCTATGATATCTAGGTGATAAATGTAATCCAAAATAACTCAAAAGCGTAGTGCCCGAATTAAAAATGTTGAGTTGTAAGTATATTAAAATCAGATAATATAACTACAATTGGCCTTTAAGGAGTCAAACTCACACTGAATAAAATTTGCTAGAGAAAAGGCCACATTAAAATAAATTTATCCTTACCAATGCTTCACATGTATAGATAGTTTAAAGAAAATGAGGATGAGAATATTCTTAGTAATGTAAGTAATTATTGAAAAATATGATAAACAAGAGCACCCCAGACATCCTAAGGAAAACAGGATTAAACATTATAAAGTGATTGCCTTTCGAGCTTTTTATTGGTCGTGAAAGCATACAAAGAAGAAAGGGTTGCGTAATTTGTAACATTAAAAATAAAATAATATAAACATATTAATTGCTGCACCAAGATGCAGAAAGTACCAAAGGCTTTAAATAAGATTTTTTGGTTCATTCTATAATAAGGAAAATATAGCACGAACTTCTGCAATTAATATTTCCAAATAGTCGATGGGATAAATAATGCAGAAAATTCAGGATAGCTAAATCCATGTTAACACACGATAACTATCTTTTTCTGCCCTACTCTTACGTTTAGTTCTTCTGGATCATCTGGGATAAGCCGCATAGGGCTAAACTGTATTATAGTTTATTGTTTTTTCCCTTAACTGACTAATTCACTAACCAATTCGGAAGGAAATATCATCACAGCATTCGACAAAGAGATCAGGATATAGCACGAAAAATCGGAAGGATAGAATGACCAGCCCCAAAAAATTGAACCCGTAATCCCGTGAATGCGAGTCACAAGCGTTATCGCCTAAACTACCCGGCTCCGTTTACCCGTCACTAGCTTATGGTAACATGGAAAGTTTACAAAATTACCATAAATTCTATTGAAAAGCAGCAACGCGAGGGTAGCATATGAAGCCCCTTTTCTTTTTAAATGGACAGCTACTGCAATGGAAAACCTATTTTGATCTTTTAAAGCTAGGCCTGAAAATTGCGGATACCCTTTGGCGTCTCCTAGCCAACGATCTTTTATTAGAATTTAATATACAAAGGAGGCTGTTCCCCACTAGGACATTGAGACGAATCATTTCAGCTCATTGCAGTTCAAGTCAGTTCACATTTGTTCGTAACTCCGGACTCGGTTTGAAGTTTTATACCCAGCGAGATACATTAGTTCGAGTCAGTTCAATTCAGTTGACTCAGTTTCAAGTACTACATACCAGGGCGCTCATTCCTCAGCACACCGTCATAATATCTACATGCATTTCCATCCACTTAAACAGTTTGCGGCACTCATCTGTAAGTTTCACTCGCAGCAACTAAGTTTATAGTCAACTTAGCCAAGTCTATCATATAAAAACATCAGAGGACACAAAGACTTTGAGCATAATAAAACACCAATGTACATTATGTTGCATATCGTGCTTATTTACACCACTGAGCTTTTCTCCCAGTTCTATTGAGTACGAGTCAACAAAATAGCGCAATATACCCTGAGAAACAGTTGTCATTGAAGCGTGGGCAACAGCACCGAAGAGACCAATAATCAATTAAAAAAGTTTGCATCACAACTTGAGGCCACTTGACGTAACAACAAATCGCTTCAAGATTGATGCCAACAGCAAATTGGAGAGTTCTTAAAGGGTTTGATGTCTTTAATAAAAGTGTATATTTAAAAAAATAAGAACAATCTCCGAGCAGTTTGTATGAGAGAGAAAATAACGGATTGATGGGATATGGGTTCGTCATCAAATATAAAGGAAAGGTGTGGATAAAATTGGATTGGGGTATATTTGGTTAAGAGGAGAGGGCATTACGTCCAACAGATGGAAAATAGTTAAAAAATGTTGCTTGATGTAGATAGGCAACATGTTGAGGCACATTGCTGAGAAAAATATCCCTTAAACTGCAGGTTCAGACATATCAGCTGTGTGTGTGTGTGTGTGTGTAGTGTTGGTTGTCTACACATCTGTGTGAGAGAAGAAAGATGTGGCATCGCGTGGTTCCGATTAGGAGATCGAAAAAGAAATAAAATATTTAATGTTTTAAGGGAAAGAAGTTTATACGTCTGACTGTGCGCAGGAGAGATACACGCAAAATCAGGAATGTTTCTGGCAAAGAACCGGCAGAGAAGGTTAATGGCTATGGATAAGAGAGAGGAGTTGGGGACGATGATGGGTAAAGACGAGGGGGACTTGGGGGTAAGGGGTCAATTCATATTTCTATATATGTATATACGCTTATTCACTGAAATGCGTGACATAAGCATATCGATATGTTTGTAGATAGGCATGCATGTATGTATGTATGTATGTATGTATGTATGTATGTATGTATGTATGTATGTATGTATGTATGTATTTATGTATGTATGTATGTATGTATGTATGTATGTATGTATGTATGTATTTATGTATGTATGTATGTATGTATGTATGTATTTATGTATGTATGTATGTATGTATGTATGTATGTATGTTTGTATGTATGCGTGCATACAAAGTTAATCATCGCAATAAATGTTAACGTTATTTGTGTATTGTATATTGTGATTGTTTAAAGGACGGTTTTAGCAGGCACGGCCGTAACATGTGAAAGTTTTACTTATATTTCCGTACTTTAAAACCTGAAACATTAAAAGTCCAACAATCTTATATCTTCCGTCTGTTTCTTGGAGAACGAGTGTAAGGCTCCATTCACAATGAAAATTAAAGTAAACATAATAAAATAAGATGTGACACGTAAACTTAGCAGTATGTATGCATTCACAATGAAAGTCGCATTGGTACGTATTAGCCAATCAAAAATAAGAACAAGCGAAGATTAACTAACAGCTGATTGAAAATGGCTGCTTCTAAGCATAAGGAGGTAGCGTTTGTGCATATGCAAAGTGCAGTAACTAATTTGATTGAGTAATATGAGTAAGGATAGCTTTCTTATAATACAATTAATCTTATGGCCATTGACGTCATTCTCTCTACAGAGTCACTGATCTTCAGCTCTCTCTTCACCTGTGGTGCCTCAGTAGTAAAAGCGGGCATTAAACACCATTCAAAAAAAAAAATGCTCTCTCTACTATAACTTGCCCTTACCAGGAGCACAGAAATCAAGTGCAACTAAAGCTGCTAGCTGCTGCAAGTCTCCAGCGACAGCGGAGAGAACCGAACTACTGTGTTGCATTTGATTTCCGTGTTCCGTGTATACATAAATTCTACCATAGATCTCTCTAGTAATCTGTGAGCTCTACAAATAGTGTAGATGTGTTGTAATTGACTGATTTCTTAAGATTAAGTTAGACGTAGAAACAAAACCTTGGACCTTGCAAGATTCTAAGTTTACATCTAATTGTACGTTTATTTTTATGTTTACGTAATTCATTGTGAATAGTTCCATTACTATATATTTTACGTTTAAGTTTACGTTACATTTAATTTTCATTGTGAATGAGCCTAATGTTTTGAAATTTCGGAGCAGGTTGCTTCATATGACAAAGCAACAAAACATAATCTTGTATTTTTGTCACCCAGCGACTACCGGATTATTTTGCCGGGGGACGTCTTTATAATTTATACAATATTGATCATGTCAATAATATAAAATAAAGCAAAATAACTGTCTTCTTGCAAAACAAATCCTCCTTTGAACACGATAGTTCTAGAAAATTAGTTTCTTAGTCGTTGTTCGCTGACTGGATAGGAGCTTGCATATCATAGACTTAGGCTATTTATATAACTATTTTTTCAGGAATAATGAAGATTTTTTTTTTTTTTCCAAAGAGTGGACATTTATTAGCCATTACGTATTTGAAACCTCACAATATCTTTCTCATTGTTCTCTTATTTTTCCTATATGAATTCACATCTTATCTATTACAGTAATTTTTCCCTCATTAAATTAATAATGGCAAAGTTATATTGTTAACTGCAAACACTGATGGCTTAGAGTATCGAAAGCTTCAATGTGTAATGCAAATCTCGAAACTATGTAGTAACGACGGTGATGCCAAACATAGCCAAAGACTTGCTGATTAGCAAGTAAGAAGTAAGTTAGAATCTTACACGGAAACAAGGTCTGAACGAAAAGATAAACAAAAATTATTGGAAAACGGACATTTATTTATGTCGAATTCTAAACCAAAACTCTAGAGCTTCTTGACATTCACTACAGCAAAAGAGGACCTCGGAGCCAACACTATTGATTTATATTCCATTTTTTAATATTATTACGTTATCATGCTGCATAGGAAGCTGCATAGCGCTCTGGTGAAAAATCAACATTCTTCCAGTCATAATGCTTTTGGACATCATTTCGTTAATTGTAATTTTGTAAATGCAGTGAATGTTTATACATAAACATATATTAATTAACTGCACGGCAGATATATTATACTGAACTAATTTAATATATAATTGTAAAATATTTTAATGGTTGACATTAATGTAATTCCATTTTGTTATTTTACAAACTCTTGTTTTATATTTTGACTGAATTTTAATTGCATTTGTTTCGCGTAGAAGATATGCAGAAAAAATATTTTAACCGTCCCCAAATCTTGATAGTGCGTCTTTCATCGAAACACTTTGCTGCTGAAAAGTATAAACAATATATTGAAATCAGTTAAGCTAATATGGTTCCCTAACAATGCTCTTTTTATGATTCAGCTCAAATAATATTAATCAAAACAAAGCTACTGCCACGGGTGCCCGAAGTCGTTAAGGGGGGGACTCGTGAGCGGAAGATCTGGAGATCGATTCCCACCAGAACCGTCCTTTGGGACTGGGACTTTTCCAGGATTTCCTCAATCCTCATAAATGGCAAATGCCGGGGAGGTACCCTAAGCTTAGACCTGGAACGCTTCCTTTCATAAAAATATCCTTTCCTAATTTATCATTTAATCTCATAATATCAACAGTGTTCACCGCCTATGGTGGCTCAGTAGTAAAAACAAGCGTTAATCACTACTAAAAAACAAAAACCAAAGCTACCAGCATCATATGTCAAAGACTAACATACCCAGCAAGGGGATTGGTGCATTACGCTTCCAATAAATGAAATTGTTTTCTAAATGAAAGGTTGAATATAGATATAAATGTACTGGTTATATTAATTTCAACATTCATGATTATACTTTGCTTACTTGAGTTTCCACTTGTTTGCGCTGTAAATACTTTGTAGCAAGGGGTCTTCAAGTTACTCCTATAATCAAAGCCTAAAAGAACTGCAGTCCAAAGTGTATTTTGCCGCAGCTTTGCAGGTGTAGCCTTCCTTTTTGTCAAACGTCCAGAAGGCGAAATTGTCAAACGACAATGTTCATTTCAGGGGCAGGGGGCAGAGAAAACCCTCAGAAAAAAGTACGTTTTCATTTTGAGGACTTGCACACCATTTGCAAATTTTACACTCTTTCTCGCATATCCCCCAGTGAACTAATCAAATAACATCAGACAATGTTATCTAACAAAAGAATGAATAATAAATCCGGGATCTCAAGATGGTGAGCAATATAGTTAGGTGTGCAGTATTTCCGTAAAAAGTGATAATAATTGTAAGTATAACTTAAGAAAGAGAAATGAAACTCAAGAAAACGTTCACACAAACATTGATGAAGTTATTAAATATACAAAATATAACGATTTTATTCAGTCATATCAATGTACTTAATTACAAATACACGCCATGTGGCGATGCATCCACGGGAAGCAAAATAGCGGCATCCTTACACAAGGTTATATATAACTAGTGCAAAAAGACGTAAAAGAAGCAGATGAAGAAAAGAAGAAAATGAAATGACCACATTAAGGAAAGAAAACAGCCTGCTAAAACTGCAGATAAATGGAGATAGATGCAATTTAGAACATCCTAACCTCAACTAGCAGTATCCGCGTAAGCGTGCAACGAAAAAGAGTAGTGATGGTCTGTTCAGTCCCATCGAGTAATTCGTACGATATACTAAATACCCTAAATTCATATGATGAAAATGTTTTAAGAACTGGTAATGCTGTAATTTCGCGTACTTTACAAACTGAGCACAAAAACGTGGTCGGTCCTTGAGGTGTAGTGGTTACCATACTTCCCTCCTAAACCCAAGATCACGGGTTCGAACCCGGCCAGGACCGATGAATTTTTTCGGGGGTAAAAATCCTAAGTATAGCTTCCTTCGGAAGGGAAGTAAAACCGTGGTTTCCGTGTTGTACATTTACTGAACGAAAAAGAACCTCAAGCCTGAAAGAGAGGCCCCTGAGCAAAATTTGTCGACCGTTTCACGCCCTGAGTTGAATGGGACGCTGATGACCTGAGACGTTAAAGAGCGTCCATAAATTAATCAATAAAAATAATGTGGAAGTGAAAAGAATGCACGAAAAGGAATCATGAATGAAGATATCAACATCCATGAAGGAACTGTTACCGCGTAAATATGTCATAGGGCATAGCAAACTAAATGTCAAAATTCGGCATATTACCAAGTGAATTGCAGGAAATAAGAATGATGTTGAAGCTACTCTCATTATTACTGGTTCGAATGATTTATGTGAGAATAAGCCCTAAATGTAGTTTATGAACTTGATAAAGTGTTAATGAAGGAGATAAATGGAATGAGTGTGGTAGTGGTCAATATACCAAGCTAGTAAGATTTACTGTACGAATCGTATGTAAACCAAACAATTCGTAGGACAAACAAACAAATTAAATTACTTTGTGCAAAGTACCCAAAGTAGAAATTGGATACATAAATAATTAAGTTAAAGTAATGTATACCATACGTGGTTTGCCCTTAAATTCTAAAGGTAAGAATTGTTTTGCTGAACAGATTAACCTTGCAATAAATGCTATAGAATTGGCCTTATAGAAAACAATATGCTTATGTGCACATTTTCAAATTAAAATTTAGATAGTTGAATTTTAGAATGAGTCACAAGAGCGATAGTGTAATATATGTAAATAATGGTGTTAAATATAGAGAAATTTCTTGGGTCTGTAAATTGACCTGTGAGAAGGTAATTGAATTAGCAAGAGTTAGAGTGCACAGTAATGCACGTTACATTGTAATCTTAGGGATTTACAGATCTCGAATTAGTTCTGTTTGTGGATTTCTATTTTCATTAAACAATGATTTTAAATAATATTTACAAGATAAGTAAGTTCTAAGAGGAGATATAAATATAAGTTTTGCCACTTTAAACATAGATTATTTGGACTTAGACTGTTTAATAGCGTATCATCAACAGGTGCAGTAAATCCACCTACAGGCACTACGTCATATTCCCCTTCAATAATTGTAAATCCACAATAATTAACGCACACCAAGTACAAGATGTAAGTTATAAAATGATACTTACAAATAATTTCATAATTACATGGAAAATGATTTACGAAAAAGAGAAATGTTAGGGGGGCAATACATCAACATTTTTAATTACCGGAAGAAATATATCTTCTACGTAATAAAATAAAAGATGCATATGATTAAAAAATTATAAAATTTGAACATTGTGATATCAGGTACAATCATATAAAAAGCAATCCATGCGGTGCTTTGACCTAAGCCAAATGTCCTGGAAACAGCACGTATGTTAATTTATAGATTTTATCTTACCTGCTCCAAGATGTCCACTTCCATCTACGGTGTGACACGATATTTCTTTCTTCCCATGAGTTGCGTTTGTGGTTGCAACGTCCCTGTGTCGTATAGTCGTTAAAACAGGCGCGCGAATATGGAATGGTGCGATTGTGTGGGCAAAGAATACTGCACTACGTACATCCGTACTACCTTTCGTCCATTCCCATAGCAGCCCCATACACAAAAGTCATGTTAGGCATTTCTCTCACAGAATAATTTCTCATGTTCTTTTAGCATAAGAGGTTGTAACTAATCTAGTAAGTGCACAATCAACCGTGAAGGAGGCACATGTGATTATCTTCACATGTGATGGCACACAATAGCTCTGTGCTATTCACATGTGATGGCACACAATAACTCATGGCCACCTACAGTAGGAGTCACTAATTCCTTGTTTCTCCCGTACCGGCGCATCCAGATGGGTGATATTTTTTCTTTCGTTTGCGAAGACCTGCAGCATGTGGCAATTTGTCGCATTCATTTTGAACCACCATTTTATATGTCACTCTAATAACATAAACTCAATTTTTAAAGAAAATGTTCTAAATTTGAAAATTTTGTAAGTTTAAGTGTAAATTTAGGTTTACGTGGTAATGATAATAATAAGGATAACTCCTCTGGCCAAATATTAATTCGACCTTTTTTCCACTGATGAGAATGAGGTTAACAAGGCTATTTGTAATTTCAGAAATCAAAAATCTACAGGTTGGGAAGGTTTGTCGCCAAAAGTATTAAAACAATGTAAAAAGGGTTTGTTGAATATTTTAAACTCCCTAATAAATTACTCGATATGTGATGGAATGTTAACTGATTACTTAAAATTAGATGTAGTAAAACTTGTATATACGAAAGATTACCACGATATTAACAAATATAGACCAATAACATTAACTTCCGTTATTGGCTAACTATTTATAAGATTTTTATAATAAGTTAAGTAGATCTCCTAAACAAGTGTGGTATACTAACTAGATAGCAGCATGGTTTTACAAAGGGACTTTGTACTGTAACAGGAATATCAAAATTATTTTACTCATTTTTTTCAATCTGGACCGTGGTTTTAAAACTGCTGGGGTATTCTTAGATTTTAGTAATGCGTTTGACTCTGTATCTTATGAGAAATTGATAAATAAACTGAAATTTTATGGAGTTAGGAGCAAAATGTGTAAAACATTACAGTCATACTATAGCAATGGAAAAATAGTGACAGAAATTACTTTTAAAACAGGCAAAAGGAAAACTAAATATACATTTGAGCTTATATTGGTAAGTGCATATATGCTACAGGACTGGGTTTTCGGGGTCTTTGCTCTTTCTGATATATGTAAATGATTTACAGAAATCCACAACAAGCAACCTAGTTTCCTATGCTGATCATAACCGGTGGTATGCCATAACAGATCCTTGATCCAGTTAGAAACTATAGTTTTGGCATATTAAAAAGTAGTATCTGATTATTTACATGATATGAATTTAAAGGTTAATCCTAGCAAAAGTAAGACAGTGGTATCTGATCTTCATATAAACAGAGAGTGTGGTGTTGTAAATACGTTAAATAATACAAAAATTGAAAAAAGTAAATTGATACATATTTTTAGGAATATGTGTAGGCTATAATTTGATCTGAAATCCCAATGTAGACTTTATGCCTTAATATATATATTAAAGCATCTTGAATTACAGGGAAGATGTAATGTAAATAATAGGAATAGAATATTGTTACTACAAAAGAGGAGTTTAATGTGTATACATGGGTTAACACCGAGAGACTTCTGAGGGGAAAAAAATATAATGAACAAGCTATTTACAGTCTTTGGGTTCAGTATTATAAAGGAACTCCTGTGGAGACTTGCTCTTTAAAACGCTCTAGGTAATAACACTATTAAAAATGATTAACATTTAAACGGTCAAATCTTCTTTAGTGCAGTATATATTTATGGACATATTCTTTACCTAGACCCACGGAAGTGCGTCTTTTCTGTTGTTTTTACTATGTCAAATACTAGCTATTCAGTAAAGTTTATATCCACAGTCTCGCATACCAAAGCCATCATTTTGGATACGGACATTCATTTAGTTAACAAACAGATTTAAAGTCAGTTCAATGTTAAACCAACAAACCTGTAGCAATATCTACATTTTGACAGTTGTCGTCCGGAACATATTAAAATAGATATACTCTTCTCTTTGTCGCTCCGCGGACAACGTATTTGTAATAATATGAAGTCATTTGATCATTACGTTACTAAGTTAACCAACAGACATACTGAGCGTGATTATCCTCTATCTATGGTACGTTTCAGAGTTCTGTCCTCACATAAAAAGTACATTCCCAAAACCTCTAAACTTACATGAGAAGAAACAGTTGAATTTTACAATCACTTATTTTACCGGCATAGAACTTCTTAAGTTGATTTTAAAGAATTTTTTAATATATTAAACCAAATTTCTACATCCTCCATACTAAACCACTCATTCTAAATTTTAGGTCATCACTAAATTTAAAAAGCATCCTTCGTAGGACAATTAATCCTACACACGTTCCTATGCCTACATCGTAACCTTATACCTGCAACCGAATTAAGCGCAAAACCTATGCCCCCATAACGCTAAGTGCTCTTTCTTCAATCCAATACTAAAATTGGCCTTTAATGTTTGCATGTTTCTCAATTTTCCTGTAAGAATGTTGTAAATATACTCCAGTGCATATATTGTAATGCAATCTATATTGAATTAACTTCTACTGTGGTACCCATGGATAACATATAGGTGAATAAGGCTGCATTTCTATCATGATTATCTATCGAACACAACTATATTTGACATTCGTCTGCAAACTTAACATAATTTCCAACAATTATTTAAAATTCCACACATTTTACATGATATTTGAAGTCATATTATATTTACTAAACATATGCAATCAATGTTGCTATCAATAAAATATTCAGGTACAAGAAACAAGATTCCCGACTTATCCGGTAGGTTTAATATTAATAAAGATGGGGCTAGTGCGAATTTTATTTTTTGGGAGGTAAATTTGAACGTTTAACATATTTAGGACATTTGAAATGTAACTTACCCGTATGTAAGATAAACCAAATTGGTCTATTCTGAACCATTTTTAAGATAGGCGTATTACCGTGAAGGCAGGCAATAACTAACTATGTTGTTAGTAATGTTGTTAACTAACTTGGTTTCAAATTCATTGTAATGCAGATTGAACTTGACGGAAATTGGAAGAGAGGATTAATATCCGTTATTTTACATTCGCAAAGAAATAAACCATTATAGACAGAAAGTGCAGGAAGGCGGGGTTCACATCTGTTGTGAATAAGTTCGTTCACGTCCATTGGAAACACTTAACTTACGTTTCTAGGGCAAAAGTAGGGTAAGGGTTCACGTCCATTATCCCTTATTTGCAATGAAGGAATCGCTTATCTTATATTTTCAGGACAGAAAGCAGGGTGGGTGAAAGACCTCACATCTATTGTAAAAAAGTTTGTTTTTATCCGTTATCTTACATTAGCAACAAAAAAAAAAGTTTTACTGGGAAGTTTAAACCGCGAGAAAACTTACTTTGTTATACCAAGGAATGTTTGCTATAACTCTTTTTTAGGTAAGTAGTTAAGTAATTTGAATTAGTGTTTTAACAACTTTTTACGACTTTATTTCATTTACGTAGTACATTATTGTTTTGATTGACCAAATTTGTTTTGTAAATTTATATTATTTTCATAGATAAATATTTGCGGTTTCGTTTTCTCACGTGATGCGCGGTGGTGGCAATAATTGGAACTAAAAATTTTAGTTCTTTTTAAAAAATATCACTTTTCATAACAGTTGTAGCATTTTTTAAACAACATGTTGATTTACCTTTTTTGAGGTGACGGGCACAAGTGTTGACATTGAAATATCGGGGAACTACTGAGGACATTTATAGTTTGGAAGCATTATAAAGTAAGACGGAAAGTAACGTTGCAGAACTTTTGTCACAGCAAGATAAGAACACTATAAATAATGGTTTATCGATTCCTTTCTGTACATAATTAAATGTTCACGCCTCTGTTTTAACAACTCATTTTTATTCATGCTGTCACATATTTGCGCCTTGATTTATTTTATTATTTTTAAAAATTATTATTGATTTACATAGTTCATCGCGCTTTTTATTAAGATAGTTATTATTTTATTATTACTAGTCCATCAAAACGCATAAACGGTTATTCATTTTAAAGATCTTGATAGGCATACTATATTTATAGATATCGCATTGGTAACCTAAAAGAGCAGTTGCAACATTTGGCGAGTATGGTGAGTACTTCAGCCTTGCAAACTATATTTGTTATTATTAAGTATTGCACAGAAAATTTAAAAATGTGTATTCTAGCTATTCCTGAAAGTACATTACTGTGAGTTCGATGACTGAAGATGCAGATCCGAAATAATGGGTTTCTAAAGCGCTTGGAGACTTTTTAAATTTTCAAATTAATATCTATTAAACAAGAACACCGGGGTTATAGATATCTTCATTGACGATTATAAGCAACCTGATAGGCCCTTAAACAGCAACGTGTAGTTTGATCAAGTGAATCCCGAGGTATGGAAAAAGTGATGTTGTGCTGTTAAGAATTCTTGTTGGTTGGGCCATTCAAAGTTTCGTGTATTTGGGCTAATTACTAGAGATTTCGTGCTAAAGGCACTGAGATGGCTGTAGCAGAATTGCATCAAGAAGATAGTTTAAATGCAAAATAAATATATTTGCCTTTATCTAGAGCTATCGTAGTGTGTAAAGTTAATTAGAACAGGGATTTTGTTGATTTATTTTATTTACGGACTTCTTTAACATCTCAGATCATCAGCGTCTCATTCAATTAAGGGCGTAAAACGGCTGATAAATGTTGCTCATAGACCTCTTCTTTCAGGCTTGAAGTTCTTTTTCGTGCCGTAAATGTACGATATGGGACCCACGGCTTTACTTCCCTTCCAAAGTAAGCCATACTAACAATTTTTACGTCCGAAAAAATTCATCGATCCTGACCGGGTTTTAACCCGCGATATTGGGTTTAGGGGGCAAGTATGGTTACCACTACACCACCAGGACTGACACATCTATTAAAGAAACTGTTAACTTTGACATAATAATTCACAAACACCTCGCAGGAATCATAGTTGAAAGCTGTTTGCACTTCTACAACTTGTGACTACCTCCGAAGTGATTTCGAAAACACTTAAGCATCAATAATCTTCCACAAGGCCACAAACGACCTATGTTATCCTGAGTGACGCTGGTCCATAGACGATGTGTGACTTTCATTTTTCAGTACATCACGACCGCTGAGGAAATTCTTGTGTCAGTCAAACACTTGGATTCTTAATATCGTAGCTTCTCCAAACTCTTTCCGAAGTCAAGTCAAAATCTCAGACGGTTTGACACTTCTTTGGATAAACAACGGATAATGATCCGCTGCGAAATGGACGGTGTAACCTCTTTCTCAGATATTGCGTTACTGACGATGAAACGACCGATGCGGAAATATCTGTTGGATAAAACCCCTCCAAATATTCCCACCTGACTATCACTATGGCTTCTCCTTTCTCGCCACTATTTCCTAGGCAAGAGAATAATACTCAAATTTACATTTGAAATACACTCATTTAGTCCCATTGTTGTGTTAAGACCCTGCCCAGGACTCTTTAAGAGAAAGTTGTTTGAAAAGCAGTGAGCCTAGATATAAAGGATTTATCACAGTGGAACAAACTTGCATAATCCTCTAAAAGTAAGTTCCACCTTGTCCAGTAGTGAGAAATTCAACGCGGGAAGTCCGTTTGAACGATACTATCTATTTCTAAAGTACATCAATAACTACAGATTTGAAGGGCACATTGAAGGACCCACTATTTGTATGCAAAGATTAAGGCCAAGTCGCAACAATTAAAACATGCCGGATAACCACTTTTGAATTAATTTTGCGTGGCGGCCTCAACAAGGATGGTAAAGGTGTTCATCTTCTAGGACTCAGAGAGGGTTTTTTTTTTTTTTTTTTTTACTTCCTCCATCAAATTCTATTGCAAGCTCTGGCAGAAAAAGTTGGATGGCAATCGCATAGAAGCGTCCTGAGAAAATGCAACAAGACAAGACAGTTCATCCTGTATCACCGCTCTTGCTTTTTTGAAGAAAATCCAAGAATGTGGCTTTGAACTGACACTTACTTTCCACTACTCTACTCGACAAATTTGGCAGCATACAACTTTCGCTTGTTCAAGGCATTCAAACGACATCCAAAAGGTAAACTATTCAACAGGCTGTGTCATGAACCCTGTTCGTGAATTATGTGATATCCAAAGAACCATTTATTCTTCCATGGGTTGGTAAAAATGCAGCACCTTTGGGAGCAGTACATCATACTTCTGAGCGATTATGCAGAGATGTCCTAAAGCTTCAACTTCCTTCTCATGTGGCTTACTACTTTTCAAACAAACTTCGTATGCCGAGATTATACTGGAATACCTGATAAATAATTAGTGCACTTAAGATAAGTATTACCTCGGTTATGAATTAAGATCATTTTATGTTTCTTCAACTTCCTTTTTGGGAATAAGGACAGCCCATCATACCCTTAAAAGGTGTCAAAATCTGTTCTTATTCTTATTAATGTGTCTATTCCTCTCTCCATTATTTGTCTGCTGCATCGAGACTGTCTCAAGATGTTTCACAGAAGGGATGAGAAATATGCTATATATTTCGACACTTAATTCACTTTTTAAATCATAGTTCTTCATTATTATTATTATTATTATTATTGTTATTATTATTATTATTATTATTATTATTATTATTATTATTTTATAAGCTACAAATCAGTTACAATATTTTTTGGCTATCAATGGGTATAGCCATCAGGCCCACATGCTCTCTGTGCACATTAGAGAATATCAATATTCTTCGTATACATGTTAATAGATATGTAAATTGTAAAATATTTTTAATAATTAGAATTTAGATACTTAGGGTTTGTTTTCGGAGCTTATGTTTCACAATCCAACTAAAAGCATTAAAGGAACAATTTCCGTTTAATTACATTATGCTACCATATAGTCATATAGTCGTAGGCAAAAAATAGTAATTCCTGAGAATACTTCCTTCTTTTCCGGATTGCATTGTAGATGGTGGTTTCACCTTATGAAAATCTAGGATGATAACGACATTGTTCGAAGTATGGTTTCAATACATTACCTCAATATCAGAGTCAATTGGATTTAGTAAATATGAGCGAAATATAATTACTTAAAGAAATTTTGAGGGCATCGACATTTGATATGTTAGGATGGCATCATATGTAACTTTAACTAGTTAGCAGATGTTAGAATTAATCATTCTGTATTATTATTAGTATAATTTTCTTTTGTGTAATACTGAACTTAACGTGTACCCTACTACAAACATTTTAGAGTGTTAAAACTGTTAAGTCCTGCGTATTTATTCCTTTTTCCAACCATTAACGAGCTTGATGCGAACTAACCGCTAAACTGATACAAAATCCCAACACCGTTGCTCCGGTGCTTACTGTTGTCTGTTTAAACATTAGTTTGTTTTATTTACCAATGCTCTTTAACATCTTAGGTCCTCAGCGTCCCATTAAATTCAGGACGTGAAACGGCCGGTAAATTTTGCTCAGAGGCCTCTTCTTTCAGGTTTGAGGTTCTTTTTCGTACCGTAAATCTAGACACGGGATCTACAGCTTTACTTTCCTTCCAAAGGAAGCCATACTTGGGATATTTACGCCGGAAAAAATCCAGCTACCCTGGCCGTGATTGAACCCACAATCATGGATTTACTAGACTGTTTAAATAGCATACAGGTAGAAGGATGTTCAGCAAGCTACCCAAAATTATGTATGTATTTATTTATCTATCTTGGTGAGAGTTAATGACATACAGCTTCTCTTTCACTCTGCCAGGGGAAAACACTAGCGGAATATAAAATAAAATATATTTATGCAAAATACGGAAATAAGAGGACTAATATAGGGATACAGATTTGTTTAGTATGCCCTCTAAGCTATGAATATTCGGTTGTGTTTCGTATATGCCTCTTTTATTTACGCGGTTATTTTTGGACTCTTTCCTGGTTAACGCGAGAATCGTTTTGCCAGGTTTACTATCTGAATGTATATTATTTCAGGATTTGCTTTTGGGTGTCTTTCTTTCTTTTTCTTTGTTTCTTTGTCTTTTCCTTTTTCTATTTTTAATTGGGAGTGTCTTCTACGTGGAGATTCGAAAACGTAAAGTGTGTAATTATTTCCTGAATGATTAAGCGTCTCCTGAGAGGAAAGAAACTTAAAAATTGTGTAATATTACCTAAGTTATTATGGGGAAATATATGTTTTTACTTAATCTCCGTTTTAATGTTTTCTTCTTATTATTATTCCCCAACAAAGTTGGAAAATACGTGCCCATCCCGAATTCAGAACGGATTAAGCCATCTTGCTCTTGGTCTGTCCTGATCTTCTCTACCATGGGATTTTTAATTGAACACTAATAATGATCATTGATCGAGACCCAGTCTTTCACAAGATTTTTCTAATTTTTATATTCTCTACATTTATAATGTATCACTCATTTACTTATCGCTCATTTTTACTACCGCCAACTGGGGAGCAAATCTCATATGCGCCATTTCAAGTCTCTTCTAATTTGCTTGTTTTAATATTCATATTTTTCTGCCAAACTTTAATAATGGTCTTGCTGTTATATTGTGCATTTTTGTCTTATTTATTTGTTATTTGTTTAAATTTCTTTTAATTATTCTATTTAACTTATATTTTAAGCTGTTTTTTTTTCATATCTGCATTCATTATATTGGATATATGACATCCTAAATACATAAAACTTCATGTATGATCTATAATTTTATAATTCAAAGCTGTTTTGAATTATAAAATTATAGACCATACATCTTTTTGTTTTCCCCAGCTTTTACCTTCCAATCCCATCGGTTTCATTTTATCACCAGATATTTCCATATTATACACCTTTAAATTTTCGATGCGTTTTGTCATTTGTATGTCATTCTCAGAGGTGACCAATAACATTAGATAAGGATATATACCTTATATCTTCAATGTTGTTAATTGTTGTTTATCCAGGATTGGTTTCTAGTCAGATAGTTTCTCATTTTATTAACTTTCTTTCAACAAAGTGTGCGTGGTTACGCGACTTAGTGAATTCTTACGGTCGAAATGGGGTAACTGGATGCTAATTGGTCTAAGGAATTTATTTTATGACTATTGTAAAGGCACTTGGCACAATTAAATTTCCTAATTTTCTTGTAGAGTTTCCTTTATTCGAAATGTTAATTTTTAAGGATTATACTAAATTGCAACATATTAAGTGAGTGAATATATTATAATGAACTAAGGTTACTCAAATGTGTGTATCTGGTAAATGACACGGTGGTTTATCGTCCACATTAAATCGAATAGTCTTTCTTTTTATGGCAGGCTTTGGAATTTTGTGATACATGCAATTACCTACTCCCTAATATGGAGAATCGCTATAATTCCAGTTTTATTACTGGAAATTTGTATTTATTTACTGTCTCGCCAATGCTACAGAATTTACTGCTAAATTGGTAGTCTTGTAATGATGTGGTTTCGTGGCAATTTTAAAACCATTTTGAAACATGTTGTGTATTTTTAAAGGTATAATAATGTTTCATTTTAATAAAAGAAAAAATTGCTTTCAAATTAAATTATTATGGCATTTAAATATTATTTTTTTATATTTATATCAACATTCTGGAGGTAAACTCTGCGGGCTCTTTTCTAGCGTCGCTTACTTGTCATCATCTTCCCTTGGGAAAATTCCTTGAGCTATTAACGAGGAGGTACCTCCAGACAATAGAACAACATTTCGATAGTCTGTGGCACAAATTAACACATATATTGTACATATTACATGATTATCATAAAGTTTAAAGATAAAAAAGTATATTGTTAGATTTCTATTTCACTTTCAATAGTTGTATAAAGAACAAGAGAAGAAACAAAAATAACATAAGTTCACAGATAATGTAATTATTGTGAATTCTAGAGTACAAAATATTCTATTTTAGTCTGCGCATAAAATGCATTACTGTCCGAAAGTCTCTGACTTCAGGAGGTAGAAAATTTCAAATCCTAGAGAACGAATTTTGATTAAAGTTGAGTAGAATAGTGTTCAATGACATAGGATGGATAGTAAATTAATGTTCCATTTCCGAGATAATGACAGGTACTCAAAGTGAGAGACAATGAACTGAGGGATGGAGTTATGGAGGATTTTAAACATGAATGTAAATCAACCAAATCAAAATCCCCATTCTCATTGGCTTTACACACTGCGATAGCTCTAGGTAAACAAAAATGTATTTATTGTGCATTTAAACTATCCTCTTCATTCAATTCTGCTACAGCCATCTCAGCGCCTTTTGCATGAAGTCTCCATGTCATTAGCCCAAATATACGAAACGTTGAATGGCCCACCTAACAAGAATTCTTAACCGCACAGCATCACTTTCTCCATACATTGACCTCGAGATTCACTTTATCAAGCTACACATATGTTGCTTTTTTTTTTTTTTTTGTTTTTTTTGATTGATTTATTTAAGGACGCTCTTTAACAGCTCAGGTCATCAGCGTCCCATTCAACTCAGGGCGTGAAACGGCCGACAAATTTTGCTCAGAGGCCTCTCTTTCAGGCTTGAGGTTCTTTATCGTGCCGTAAATGTACGACACGGGACCCACGGCTTTACTTCCCTTCCGAAGGAAGCCATACTTAGGATTTTTACGCCCGAAAAAATCCATCGGTCCTGGCCGGGTTCGAACCCGCGTTTTGGGGTATAGGAGGCAAGTATGGTAACCACTACACCACCAGGACCGACATACATATGTTGCTGTTGAACGGTCTAGGGTTGCTTACAATTATGAATGATTGTACCTATAACCCTGGTTTTCTTGTTTCAATTAATAAAACCCAATGAAATTATGTGAGGGTAGTCAATAACGGTTCAGGAAGACCTATGACTTGTAAAGCAAGATTTATAATGTAATTACATTTGAAATTTTACATGTATAATATTGTACTATTTAAAAAATGAAAATATACATTCAATTTAAAAGTATCCAGTATATATGAGTTCTAAAGCAAGAAATAAATAAATAACCATATTCACAATAGGTTTATCTCCATAATTTTCCTTCTCACCTTGCTACCCGAGTAGAAAAGACTCAGGCGACCTCTTGAGACTCCCATATGGGAGATTCCGGGTTCAATTTCCTTGGACCGACCACCTTGACCTTAGGTATTTACATTCCTCGAATTTTCCGCTAACCCATTTCCTTGCTGTACTTTCTATAGCATAAGTTACAGGGTCAGAAACTTCAGGCAAGGTGGCCTTGATGCCTTGTAGTGTGGTGGGGACTTGCGCTCGGGAAAGGTTCCTGTCCTAGGATTTGATGGCTTCTGTCTGCAAGCTTCCTGGGGAAACCTTTGGATACCTCGTATGACGCACCGGGGATTACTGGTGTCCAGGACTAATAATTTATGGAAACTTTAGAGATTCCGCCTATGCCCACGTATCGCCTTCTCGAATTCCTGTTCACCAGGTGTATGCTTTATCTTAACCCTTACTTCAGAAGCTCATTCACGGGCATATATACAATACGCCCGTCAGCGATCGCAGTGCAAAAATCCTCCTCCGTCGAAAATTCTATCCTATTCTTCACAACTTAACCATTGGCTAAGAGAGAGAAGAAATGTATAGTTTTTTATAAATTTTACCGGATAATTTTAAACGGAGAAGTCCTAAAGTATCTGTTCCTACTCTGCCTAAGATCAACAGAATTTTCTTTTGCGTTCTTTAATGACAACTTATCCTTGCACATTTTTTGTCGGGATGCTACGACTGAAAATAATGCAAATAGAACTTAGTATTTCTAAATAAGAAATGACTAGGTAGGAAGAAATTGGAATGAAAGTAGAGTTTTTTAAACAGAAACATATTTTATTGCACCTTAATTCACAAAAATAAAATAAAAACAGAGTTTTCACGTAAAAACTATCGCGCACGCGCGGTGTTTTGAATCCCGTAGGCTGCAAGCGGCGCGACCTACTCTTTCCCTATAAGTCTCCTCTCATCTCCTTGAACGTTGTTTGGAAACAGGGCAGTAGTTGAGTTTAACCAAGATGGAAGAGTAGACTCAAAAGCAGCGCATGTTCATGTGTAAAAGCTTCCATTAATACTATTCAGCTGGTCTTTTTTCTTTCTTTTTTTTTTTTTTTTTTTTTGATTCGTTTTATTTAAGGACGCTCATTAACATCTCAAGTCATCAGCGTCCCATTCAATTCCGGGCGTGAAACGGCCGAAAAATTTTGCTCACAGGTCTCTTCTTACAGGTTTGAGGTTCCTTTCGTGCCGTAAATGTACGACACGAGACCCACGGCTTTACTTCCCTTCCGAAGGAAGCCATACTTAGATTTTTACGCCCGAAAAAATCCATCGATCCTGATCGCATTTGAACCCATGACCTTGGGTTTAGGAGGCAAGTGTGGTTACCACTACACCACCAGGACTGACCAACTCATCGTGTTAGTACAGAATTTCGTTAGCAGTTTCCTGGTCAATCCTCTACTTCCAGAAAGTCAATTCACGATATTAAGAATAAATTTATTAACGGGATCCGGCACAATAAAAATACATCCGGAAATATACATTTTAACAGAGAAAAAACTATACGAAATTGGTTCAAGCCTTCAACGTTCGCCAACAATATCACTTCCAAAATTAGCAAAACTAGTAGAGAATCTAATTCGTTCTGCACATAATGCAAGAAAATAATTAAATCTCAAACCGTACAAGTGTACACGTGTCCATTTGCTTAAAGCACGTTAACCCATTACCAAGGGCGCGTTACTGTGTGTGTGTGTGTTTTTAATGTTTTTTTTTTCTTTTTTTATCTTTGGATTAAGGTTTAATGGACCCAACGCTTCTGTTTTTTTTCAAACGGCCGTGTGAACAATAAAAACATGCGCTACTGGAGTACCACATATCTACAGTGACAATAGGCATCCTTCAAAGCATAGCAAAAACCCTTGTTATTCAACAAAAGATGGGTTCTCTTGCCCAAACAAATATAACACTATTTCTTTCCCTTACAGTTCTGGGAACGATTTTTTTTTTTTTTTTTTTTTTTGTCAATACGCAAGAAATGAATACACTGACGTAAATGTTTACAAGGCTCATTATAAGTTACTCAAACTAATTATTATAACATATGCACAGTTGAAAATTGATTATAATAGCATTAGGAACATAGGCAAACGGATTGAAGCTATTAATTACTCCTTCAGTAGCTGCACCACCCAAATGTTGTAAGTGGATACATCAGCAACACTCGGTAATGTGCATATCTCTTCAACAACCATTATTCGAAGAAGGGACTTTTTTATTATAAGACAGATTGCAAAACTGACTATACAAAATGTTGGGAATTTGTTTCCTTATAGAGGTACAAAAAAGATATACTGAGAAATAAATTATTTTGTGGGAATTTGCTTCCCTACCGATCCAGGGATGTGTAAAAATAGGGGTTATTTGATTTATGAAACAAAATGACGGAAATTTGCTTCTTTACCCACCTTAAAAGATTTGGCGGGAAGGGGAATTATTTTATTAACTTTACAAAATATTAATTGAAATTTCAGTAGGCAGGCATACTTTTATCGGCGAGCATTATTTAATTGAATGGTGGATGTGAAGCATGTTGTGTATTTTAAACAAATATAAAAATATTTCTGCCTTACATTGAAATATGTTGAAAAGACGTTATAGACTGTAGGCATTTAGCATCACAGTGTGATATCCCCAAGATTACACAGCAAAAGGAACATGCAAGAATGACAGCTTCTGGTTTCATAATGTGGTGTCTAGATAGCGGTCCAATGTCTACAGAGGTTTTATCAGGTATAGACAATTTCTTCATCCGGAATTACTAATCTGGATAGCTGCGAGTTAGTAAAGTCATCAAATAATAATATAACTTAATGTTAACAATTGTGAGCAAAATTACAGTGCAGAATATGTTTTTGTTGTAGAACGAAGCCATGATAGGGGCAATTTTATTGAACTCCGGATATAAATCCTGGTTACCCATAATGCTGAAAACGTCAGTGAATGAAGGAAAGAGCAGATGTGTATATGTGTGTGTGTGTGTTTATGATGTGTACTACGGTAATAAAAATATTAAAAGCCATAATCCAGAATTATTATTGCAGTAAAAGCAGTGAAACGAATCATCGGGTGTGAAAACCGCCCGTGATTTTAGAATAGCTTTAATGTGTAATATTCACACTTACATGTCAATGAATATAGGAATAAAATCATTACACATTTTTTTAAAAAAAAATCCGTTTTCAAACACGTGATGCGTTATTTTATATAAGAAATATCTCTCCTTATCAGTTCATTTTTATTGCAGGACACAGTGCTATGCCGGAGATCCTTAAATACAGGAAGACAGCTATATTTGTTCTAATTATATACTTTGTTAAATGATTTAAAAAGCTTAATTTCTATTCCAAGGCATATGTTTGAATGAATTATTAATCTACAGACATGGAAATGTTCTTTAATTACATCTTTTTTTACAAAGTTATGCATTGTATGCGATATGTTTTCGCAATTCGGTGTATTTTATTTATGAACATGTTGCTAATTTGCGCTTAAATTAACAAATATTTTATCTGCAGACCATTTTTCTTGCTGCGTTTATCAATGCAATATATATTTGTTTATATTTCAATCTTAATTATTGTGTATACTATGGCGAGAATTGTTGTGTTAAACATACATGCATGGTTTTGTTGGAATAGATTCGTTTCCAAAACATATCTTGAATTAATATTAATTTAAAACTTAGCCTATTATCAAATTAAAGACTAAGATATTGTGATTTTTGAGCTGAAGCACTTTCACTGTTGAAAATTAAATTTCCACTGATAAAAGTCACAGCCATTTCCTTTTCTTGCCACTGAAACCATCAGAGCAATTTCCCCATCTTGTCATAAGTTACATCACACCTCCTCCGCTACCCTTTACTAGTATCAGAATCGCATGCAGCTTTTGGTATATTCGGCTATGTGAACCCGAACTGGGACAAACTCCGCGGCCCTATGTTTGAAATATATCAAAAAGTTTTGCAACGCTACCATCATAAAATTTCGAAATTATCAATCCCTTACGCAATTTACCATTTCACTTGCAGCTGATGTCAATGTTAGCGAGAATTATATTTAGTAATTAGTTTAAATATATTTAAAAGTCACACTATATGACCACCTTCTTACGTTTTAAAATGTCTTTAGCAGATAAAAGGGGGAAGAAACAGTAAATGTCATATACCGCGTTAAATGATTTGTAGTTATATCATAAAAGTAAGAAAACCCAATAAGGTATACAAAAGTATTTATTTTTTGCACAGCATTGCTTATTTTTATACAAAGTGAAACGTTTTATGATTCACTGTTCTGTGTTATAAGCGAATCACAGGAGAATATATAATTTTTTCGAAAAACATCATTTTAAACACTGTATACGACAAATTTACTAACTTTATTGGTAAGTTTATCGTGATAAGAATACAAATGTTCTTATTGCGGCAGCCCATGTCTATAATTGGAATTGTACGTAGACTTCGAAATAATTAAATAAACTTTAAAAGCCAATGTACATCGGGATAGAACACGTATCTGCAATGAGGGGGAGATGGTGGAGAGGAATTAAAGCAAGTAAATGTGTTGTACGATACAAAATAAATACTATTGCAAATAATAAGTGAGTACAATTTATTTTAAGCTGCGTAATATAGAAGAGAATAGAACAAAAGTTACAGAATAAATTTTAACTGTTATTCTACATAACTTCGACTTACAAATGTAGGGTTGCAAATGTTGACATTAATTGAGAACGTTTTTTTGCACAATAATGTTTTATAAGCTTGACACGTTAGACCATTAATTAATACAGTGTATTGGTATCATGTAAAACGATTATATTATTTACAAATCATAACTTCAAATTGATTATTTAATATGCATTACAAGGAAGTAAAAAAGGAAAAACATTTGTAAAAAATGATTAAACGTGCTTTCTTTATATAAAACATTTTTGGCAATTGTTTTTACTTTAGAAATTAAGCACATAAATCATGTACAAATAAGAACTTTGCACTTGCATACATTGCTGTGTATTTTAAAAAATGAAATGTAATATAATTGACATTGCACGTAGTTAGTACTTGACAGTACAAACATTTTGGTTAGAATAGAGAACTTTGTAGAATAGCTGTACATTTTAACTTTGCTATGCAATAATGTTTCTAAATTGTATATCTTCAAGTAAAAAGTTGACAAATGTGTTGTGGGTAAACAATGGCTTCTACAAACAACTATAAAAATGGATATATTCGCTAAAAGTATTTTAAACTGTTTACATTGGAGTTTACATTACATTTTCTTTCCTTTTTATTTAGAAAACTGACCTGTCGTTATACATGAAATTAAAAATAGATACATATGCATTGTATACGTGCACACATTAAGGAACAGAAATTAATTAGAACGAACTGGGAGTTCCACAACGAAGACTTTCGTAAGCTGGACTGTAATGTTTTTGTACGTATCCATACGGACATACCATATTATACAGTTCACAAGCACGTAGCACCTCACGCCGTACACATACAGGAGCTTGTCTATTAGACCTTTTACTGTACCATGCAGTGTATTGTTTCCAAATACAACACAAATTAAGGGTTTTGGTATAACTATAGTTGTCACAATGTTAACAATAATATTCACAACATTCATTTACATGTAATTCATATGCGGAACCTATTTAATCACACGAATGTGCAGCTGACAATGCTATAGCTATTCTATATGTATCTATGCTAAAAAGGAAAATTTTCTTAATGACTGATATATAGGTAGTTGATGCAATACGTACTTCAAAATCAGGTACAGTTACACGAGATATTATGATTCTTGCAATTGATACATCCTGCTAATGTGGCTTGCTTTTATACCGGAAAAAATTTTACGACACAATATCACTTGCCATGCATAATACCTCACGTCTGCTCTTCGATTTCTACCAATGGAAGTGTTTTTCGCATCCCTTAGCCCGAAGGTGTTAAAATTATTGAAATGTTGCAACATTCAATAGCAAGTAAATATCTGATCCTAGGTAAATGTATCCAAATGCCATTTACAGAACCCCACTTATACAGAAATTCGTAAATATCAAAATGCAATTAACAGGTAAAAACCTTTTGTTTTTTCAGGAATACTGATTCTCGGGCAAAAGATTACAAACCCATAAACAGGCAAGAAATTCCAGACCCAAGGGTAAACATTGAAACCACATTAACAGGTAAAAACATTTTTTTCCGGAAATACCTGACACTAAGGAGTGAGAAAATCTACTAGGTGGAAAATTTGCAACTGTTGTTCCGACAGGTGCGACTCCTCGTGGCGCCTAAACAGCTAGAAATCTGTTTGAGATGTAAAATGCCTCCCAGCTTTTACCACACTTAGTAGACCACAGGAGTCACGGTCAAAACAACTCCAGAGCAGTTAGTTTTCATTATGTTGTAAATGATATTTTATATGTTTTCCTAGACTATTGGAAATTAACAAACATTTACACAATTTAACTTTGCAACATAACAGTAATATGTACACAGCGGTGAACTAAAACTTATTTTTTCGCGCAACATATCATTTTTACAAAGTAAAATAATTTTAATCCCATAACGACTTTTTTTCTAAATAACATGTTTTGTATTGAACATTTGTTTGCATCGTAACTCTTCTTTTGCAGAGTAGACGCTTTTTTTTTTTTTTTTTTTTTAAGATTAAAAATAAATCTCGTAGTGAAAGCATTCCATTTTGAAACAAATTTTTTCAACGTTATTTCAATGTAAGTGAACAATTATTTTTACATTTGTTTACAAACACACAACATGTTTCAATAAAATAATGCTCATCCATGAAAGTATGCTTGCTAACAACAATTTTAATTAATATTTTGTTAAATTATTAAAAAAATACCTTTTACACCAGATCTTTGAAGGTCATCAAGGAAGAAACTTTCTGCCATGTTTATAATAAATAAAATTAAACTGATTTTTACACTAGCCTGAAGGTCGGTAAGGAACAAATTTCCTGAAAATAATCCAGTTCCCACCACAACTTTTTTGCAATTCGATAAGGAATTTAGTTTCGCCATTTTGTATAATCAATTTTGTAATCAGTATAATACAAAAGAATATTCCTTCTCCAGATGGTCTTTGTTGCAGGGATTTCATACCACCAAAGATCGGTAAGGAAGCAGCCTACAACATGTCGATCATGCAGTTACCCAAGTCGGTAATGCAGCCGCGTGTTGCAGTATTGCTACTCCTACCCATAAAAAGTCGATAATACAGCTCCTGCAAAAAACTAGTCTGAGAATTTACAATTATACTAACCCTCAATTGAAATGAGTTTTCAATATTTGTTTGCCAAAGGGGCACTATAATTCTAGCATATTCTATGATGTAAGATTTTATCTTAGTTGTAGAAGTAAAATTACATTTTCGGGCGGCCGCGGAACGTAGAGCCACCGAGAATTAAGACACTGCGCGTGCGGGATAGTTTTTACGTGAAAACCCTGTAATGGTGTACAATTTTTGTATATTTTCAGCAGTTTATTTACATATCAATGATTAACATATTAATGATTATAAAGTTATAATGATTATATAAATCCTTTTTCACAAACTTTATTCTCTCATAATTCTTTTTAGCTTTTCTTTCTAATGCTATTATTTTAAAGACAAAACAGATGATGCCATTTTTGTATTCTTTCATACTGAATTTACTTGTAATTACCTAGCATTCATTTGTAAATGAATCCTATGTGCTGAAACATTTTATTTTGTTAATTACTTGGCCATAGTCTGTTAAGTATGAGGAAGCTGATGGTCATTGAATTTACGCCCATTTTCTGGATAATCTAGATTTAGGAACTGGAATTTAAGTCACCAAGCAACATTTTATACCAAATTTCAAAGATCAATCCTTCTCAAACATTAATTACTTAGCTGTTGTGCATGGTACTTGATATATAGCTTTGTAATTGCACTTTTATAATTTGGGTTATCCTGAGTTCGTTTACTTGCCATTTTCTAGCATACATTTGTAGATTAACCCGATGGCTGAAACATTTTCTGCTGTTAATGTGACTTTGTCACATTCTGTAAAGTATAAGAAAGATGGGGATCATTGAATATACGACTATTTTCTCCAACAACTGGATTTATGAGCTGAAATTTACAGTCCCTATGCACCAACAACTGGATTTATGAACTGAAATTTAGAGTTCCTATGCAACTTATTATGCGCAATTTTTAAGAAGAATCCTTCCGTCACATTAATTATTTAGCTGTTGGATATACTTCATAATAACATAACTTTTAGTTGCAGTTATATTCCGTTTTAAACTAACTATTCTCTTTTCATCAATTATGAAGGGATCTTTAAGAGTAGCTTCCAAAATCAATCGCAACAGATGAATGTACCACCCAGGCACATAAGCATATTTCAGTTGTACCCAGCTCCCGCGAGCCTCTTTTTCATCGCTGCCAACTACGTCAGCACAAACAGTTTGTATTGTCGTTTCGCGTGAATGCTGCTTAGAGTGATGTTCGGTCTTTGTGCCATCGACTCTGTGGCTTAGAGCTGGGACTATAGCAAGAAGTAGACTGCAGACAGACACCGTTGGAAAACAACGCTTGGGCTCTTTATCTAATGAATATTCCTTTTCTTCTTATACTGCGGTAACTTGCTTTGTAATTAAGTTGACATAGTATTTTCTATTCTCGTAATTTCAATATAAACAGAACAAGGACGTAATTCTAATTGTGAAGGGAAAAGACATTAGTATCATTTATTTTAAAAATAGCTGGTATTTCCCCATTTTACTAACTTACGTCATTTGTGTTCAATCTCTCATGGATTTGTATTTGAAACAGTTAATAAATATGAATAGGTAATTAACTTCCTTCATTCCGGCTCCATTTTTAGTATATACTTGTAAAGTTAGTTCGGTCAAGTTCTTAGACACCAATGTTTTGTGGCTGTTCTAATTGTTAGGACCTTTGCCTTACTTTGCTATTTTAACTATAATTATAAACTCTGCCAGTCAATCTATGAATTATTACTAACAGTAGTTTACGATTTTTTCCGAATACGCCTTACCCGTTTTATGTCAGGGGTATCATTGTTGCCAGTTAAGACACAATGGAGGAGTTTCCAAATAAAAAAATACAACAGTAGTATCAGAGCAATGTGGTTGTTAGCAATAATTTGCATAAATCTGAAATGACTGGCTGACTCTTCAGAGTAGTATTTGGCTTTTATTTTGCGTAGAAGGTGTAAGTTCCTTATACCTTTTTTGCCGCATATTTTTTTCTGATAAGTCTTACACTCCGTAATGGCTGCGTAAGTCTGGATTTATTTAGAATTGCGTTTGCCACTTTATACTTAAATGCAAATTTAGATGCCTCTGCTTTGTTTGTGCAAATCAAGGGTGTATGTGATAGTAATGAGTATTTTTATGAATTATTAAAGAGGATTCAGCTACTTTAGATAACCTTTCAAGACATACTTTTGAAGAGTAAAATGTGATAAAGGAGAATTTGTTAATTGAGGCCAAACTTTCAGGTAATAGAGTTGCTGGAATTAAAATGTCTTTAACCTTATATTATTTACATTAAACTTGCCCTGCCATTGTCATTGAAGAAAGAGGTAGTTGACGATATAAACGAGTTAGGTTTTACCTTTGTTCTACTCTTAAATCAAGTAACGGAGTTGGGTGAATTTAAGTCACTAACTTGAACAATTAGAGCTCCATTATTGATACCGCGGAATATTTTTTTAATTTTGTTTTCCTTAATATTTTTATTATGTTTTGCAAACAAACGAATCTCCAGCTAAATTTTCCTGTCAGCTTTAACTGAAGGATTGTTGATTTGGTTTATTTACGGAAGCTCTTAAACATCTCAGTTCATCAGCGTACCATTCAATTTAGGGCGTGAAATGGCCGACAAATACGACACGGGACCCACTGCTTTAATTCCCTACCAAAGGAACCCATACTTAGGATTTTTACACCCGAAAAAATCCATCAATCCTAGCCAGATTTGAACCCGCGATCTTGGGTTTAGAAGGCAAGTATGGTTACCATTACACCACCAGGACCGACTTAACTGGAGGAGAAACGTGCAATCGTGCTAATAAGTGGGCTTATCTACCATCTATCTTTCTAGAGTTAGAACAACTATCTCTTCAGGTGTATTAGTTTCAGGCTGCATGTTTTGATCGTCATGTTATAGAGGGAGAATTTCGTGAATCTCGATGGAAGATGCGTCCACCTTCCTCGAGTGAAATGCCCGATATTTGTTCAAATAGATTGGTAACTGTCTCCGGCAATGTTTCTTCCGCTTTCCAACAACATGGTGAGTTAAGATCTAATGTTATTTTTTATTATTGTCAACGCCCTGGATATATGCGAGCTAAAATTGTTGCAGGATGGGTGAAGTTAAAAATAGGCGGTCAAGTGGAGTTAATCCGCGTTGCAATTGACACTCAAAGTTGTCCTTAGTGAAGATAGAGTACGAGGACAAGCAGGTTAATCATATTAACACCGATATTTAGAAAATAGTGTCTTTATTCCCCATTCAACAGGGTTAAGTATTCTTGCCATGCATTACTTGATTCTGATAGAGCAGTTTTTCTTCTTGTCACAGATGTTCTTATGTGTTTTTCTTTGCACTTTAACAAAATGGTGCATTAAGTACAAATGTCATGTTGTATAGCTAATGGGAAAAGTTCCATTTTTTTGGATTGTGAAGTTCTAATATGGATAGAGAATTTTTTTCTGGCTAGTGCAACTTTACGTTACAGATTTTTACGTTTGCCATTTTCTTTCGTTTATGTGCACAATTTCTGGAAGGAACAAGAGCGATTATTGTTTGTGACATAGATACCGAGCGAATTTGATTTCCTTCCACAATCCCTTTTGGTAGGGTGAATGGGTTTCTAGTGATCCCGATTTGTTGGATTGTTTTCCGTTTCTGACAATTCTGACTCCAGATTTATTGTCACGTTTGAACTCTTCCGTAGCTAATCCTTTGAGTGTTTTGGTAAATTTCCGAATGAGTTTAAAGAATGTTGGGGGTTATTAAACTAATTACAATAGAGATTAAACTTTCACATGACAATGCAGTTAAATTGCCTTCGTATCATCTTAGTCCCCAGCAGTTGGCCAATAAATATAACAAAAATCGTCAGGTATACAAAGTTGTCTTAGGATTTTTTTTTTGATTGATTTATTTATGGACGCTCTTTAACATCTCAGGTCATCAGCGTCCCATTCAACTCAGGGCGTGAAACGGCCGACAAATTTTGCTCAGAGGCCTCTCTTTCAGGCTTGAGGTTCTTTTTCGTGCCGTAAATGTACGACACGGGACCCACGGCTTTACTTCCCTTCCGAAGGAAGCCATACTTAGGATTTTTACGCCCGAAAAAATCCATCGGTCCTGGCCGGGTTCGAACCCGCGATCTTGGGGTTGTCTTAGGAGATTTGATAATGCTTGTTAACCATCTTTGTAATATACGAAATTTCGTGGAGAGCAGCTAAGTTGGTTCCGCGGCTTCTGGGACCATATCTAATAAAAAGTATTTACAATCAAGTTAATTGTCGTCTATATGATGTGATTTCGGAACAAATGAGACGCGCATGTGTTCTCCACCTTCAAACTTTTAAGCCTCAATATTAAGGTTTAAGATGCTAATTGAGTTCCAAAACTTTCTCATAGCCTGCATGTGTGTATCTGTCTCTTTTAGTTGTTAATTTAAACAAATGCCTTTGTTTTTAAACAATAAGAGAGTTAACTATATTTAGCGTTAATTTTTTAAGCTTTATAATTGGTTAATTTAGTATATTATGTCATAAATTTGTAAACAAAATTATATTGATACCATTTAGTGTTTAATATTATGTTTTTAATTTTGTCTCTTCTTTATCACATATAGCCCCTATTGCAGATGGTTCACAGCAATATTAAGCGTTGGTCCTCAAATAGCAGTAATCTCTACCAACAGGGTGAATACTAAATTATGCCCCTAGTAGCGCCACTAGCGAACTTTCCACTTATTGCGTGCGATACCCGGTATAGCTCCTCTAGTAGCGAAAGTTTTACAATTTGTTTAATGGCCGGTAACGTCGTCCCTTTACTCTCATATTGTTGTATATAGTTTACAATAATGAAAGTATGTTATAACAGTTTATCATAAATGGATCATAATTTTATCAATTAAAGGCTCCATTTTTTAGAAAAGTTTATAACAATTTCATTGCTGTAAGCAGCCAATTAACGCATTTCTTTTTGCAGATTGCAAAAATGTAATACGTAGTTATACCAAAAGAGTGAAAAATACATTTGAAGGTAATTTTATTGCAAAACTACAATGTACATTTTCAATGTGTGTAATATACTGTAGTAAAGTAAATGAAAAGGAAAATTAAAAGAAATGATTACATTTAAAATACAACACCAGTTCATGTATTTTCAAACAAAATATTTCAGCTTATTTATTTTTTTTTTTCAATTCTTTTAAAGCCTCACAAAATACAAAGTATTGACGCAAATGCTTCAGGAGCAAGTGGCCCCCCAAGTTTCCTTGCATTCACCTGTTTAGGGTAAGGGAAATCTATAGAGAAAACCTTAATGGGCAAATTATTTTTACAAACTTATAAAATATTGTTAATTACTGCTTCTACCAGTACCACCTGAAATTGAGTTTTTTTCATTTATTGTGATTAAAAATATGCAGTCTTCCTTATAGGACCTCTGTCCTATAGGCCTAAATAATTGACGAATAGTAACGTTTGTAAAAATAGAATTCACATGTCAATTTTGTCTTAAGCTTATTACATTGAAACCATGAGGGAAACATTGCTGTTGCACTACTTCTGAAAGATAGCTTACCAAAGAATTCAAGTGAATAATATCTTTATCTAATTTTTGACACATAAACAGCAAGTTCTACATCATGACAAAGTTCCCTAGATGCATATATCCGTTTCCCGCCAACATCTCTTGCGCCTTTGATGTCACTCTTTCCTTGTTTGCAGTTGAAATCAGCTTACTGCTGCAATCTTCACAATTCTTTTTAGTTAACATAAGTTTAGTAAAATAACTACTGTCATAACAAACCGATTAGCCCTCCACAAACCCTGGAGCATTCAAAGAAACATGATCCAAAACATCAGCAGAACTGCTTGGCGCAAAATCATCCATGTCTCCTCTAAATGACCTATCCAATCGAGAAAGAAGTTGCCCATTCTTCCTCCTCACAGTTCTTAGACTTGGAATTAGAAGAAAAAGAATATGATTTAAAGACAGACACTTGTCCTATACTGAGGACAAGTTGGGTTAACATTATTATCACCTTCATGCTGATAGATTACTGCAAATAAATTCTGCAGACCAGCTTCATTAAGTATTCTTAAATTTAAGTAATGAAATGCTTTATTTCTAAGTTCATGTCACAAATATTTTACTTGAATTTTAATGAGCCACGACTCTTGACACGCAGGCCATCTAATGTTTCATTAATAGAATTAACAAACTCCATATTGGTCAGAACTGCAATTGCATTCTCCCATAAAACCGCCACGGGTGGCCGAGATCGTTAAGGTGCGGACTCGTGAGCGGGAAATCTGGGGTTCGAATTCCGTCAAGACCGTCCTCCGTGACTGAGGCTTTTCCAGGGTTTCCTCAGTCCTCATAAATGGCAAATGCCAGAGAGGTATCCTGAACATAGGAATGGAACGTTTCCTTCATTAAAATTATTTCCCACTATATCATTTCATGTATCATCAGTGTCTATCGTCTGTATGTGCCTTAGTAGTAAGAACAGTCGTTAAAACTGTTAAAAAATCTCCCAAAATGTCAGATAATCCGATGTTGAAGATAAGCGACATCGGAATAGATACTGAGGAGGAGCAAATCTTCTGGAACCATTAAGGCTGTCAAAAAACCATTCATAGGAAAAATAATGAAGCAATATCTCTGACATCAAGAGGCACATGTTGTGAAAAACCATCATCTAACACAAGTGTGACACTTGACATAGCCTTACTAAAGAACCGGACAGCCAGATTTACCCGCATTCTCACCTTTGGGCTGCACATGTGTATCAGTAGTTTAATTACTCCATCTATATAAACAAATTTAATAGGCAGCCAACAGCAGCTTCGCGTGTTCCTATTTTGCCGCACCATTTTCTGTTTTAACATCATGCTTCAAAAAAATTTCCGCAGATATTTAAATAATGAGGCACGTCATAAATGGTTGCAGCTTTCTCTCTCAAACCAAAACTTTTTATATTTTCTGCAGCCAATTTATTCATTAAGGTCTTCAATGCTGAACGATTGGCGCTCCATTGGTCACATTGGTTTTTCTACACTTCATTTTGAAGCTGGGCTGGCAATGCTAACTTTTCTCTCTCGTTCACTATCTCACTAGCACATCACGTGCAACAATAACGCCTACTAAGTGCTTCCATTTGCGTGAATACCACTTGTTGTTACCTTAAATAAATCTACCGCCACGGGTGGCCGAGGTCGTTAAGTCTCGGACTCGTGAGCGGGAGGTCTGGGTTCAAATACCTCCAGGACCGTCCTTCCTGACTGAGGTTTTTTTCCAGGTTTTCCTCAGTCCTCTTAAATGGCAAATGCCGGGGAGGTACCCTAAACTTAGGCCTGGAACGATTCCTTCCATAAAAATAAATCCTTTCCCAATATATCATTTCATCTCATGTATCATCAGCGTCCATCGCCTGTGGTGCCTCTGTAGCAAAAACGGGCGTTAACGACCATTCATTCTAAATAAATTTTATCTTTATTTGTTCCTTTGACCATTTTTGACATATACATGTGTATATATATTTGTAAATCTATGTCTTTTTTCATTTATGTCCTCATATTTTGAAATATTATTGTTTTAGTCCCTTTACAGTCCGTGAGCTGCTTATGCCGATCATAGTTCCTTCTCTGATTTATATGACAAAGATATTCCGGGATGGACCGCAGCATGCGCAAGTTGCAATGTGCATCTGTTCTTGTTGTGGCGACGGCCAAAGTCTGGGATAATTCGGCCTCGTCTCGCTCCAAAGCTTGGAATATTCTGATGGAATTCTTTGTTCGGTGACTTCCCTCTTTGGCAGGGGTTTATGCCGTTCCAGCACATCAGCACGTATCAGCAGCCACTACCTCAGTAGACAGACATACTTCATATTGGCGTATGCGTATGGATCTGCTTTGCGTGACGTCACGTCTTTATGTCGCCATCTTTCTCTCTCTCCCTATTTCTTTGTTTATTTACGGAGGCTCTTTAACATCTCATCAGCGTGTCATCATCTCAGTGGCTTAGACCTGGGACTTCAGCAAGAGACAGTCAGCAAAGACATTGGAGACTACAATGCTTGAGCTCTTTATCTCCGAGACGGATCTTACTGTTTCTCCTTTCACTGTATTTGTTTTGTTTATTTATTAGTTTTGTTTACGAATGCTGTTTAATTTCACATCACTAACGTCGCATTAAATTTAGAGCGTAAAACAGAAGATAAATTTTGCTCAGAGGGCTTTCGGGCTTGAGGTTCTTTTACGTGCCATAAATCCACAACATGGGACCCATGACTTTACTTTACTTCTAACGGAAAACATACTTAAGATTTTAAGTCGAAAAAAATTAATCGACACCACAACCGCTACCAAATTTTAGAATATTTCAGAGTCTTCATAATATTTGAGTGCATGTTATCTACTTTCTGTACCCAAGAATGACAGTAGCAGTAGCATATTTCATTACAATGGATTTTACTTGAGCATATCTTCGTACAAAACTAACGTAATTAATGAAATATGTTAGTTTATATTTCGAGACACTCAACAGTTACTCTGAATAGCCACTTTTGCTAGTAATTGTATGACGATATTTGCAATATCATTACCTAAACACCGCCACGGGTGGTCGAGGTCATTAACGCGCGGACTCGTGAGCGGGAGCTATGGGGATCGAATACCGCCAGGACCGTCCTCGCTGACTGACTTTTTTCCAGGTTTTCCTCAGTCTCAAATGGAAAATGTTGGGGAGGTACCCTAAACTTAGACTTGGAACGATTCCTACCTTAAAAATAAATCCTATCTCAATATATCATTTCATCTCATGTATCATCAATGTCCATCGCCTGTGGTACCTCTGTAGCAAAAACGGGCGTTAAACACTATTCATTCATTCATGCATTACCTGAACCACCAACTAAGCTTCTATCCACACTGTACATACAATAGCCTAATTTGGAACTAACACATGACTTGTCATATTATATGCAGCCAGTTTCCTATTATAGATGGAAAATCTGGAGTCTGATTATGGAAGTATGGCATTAATTTTATTAATGAAAACAAACAGCAATGTATTTATAATCCTTTGTCTCTGTTTTCGATGGTCATTATTTTCTTTAAAACATGATTTTTACACTTTTTTTACATTATTGATTCATTTCACCTAAAATACAATTTTTTTAAATAAAAAGTTTTCGCAAACATATCTTATCAGATTTACGACCTAGGAATGAAAAATTGAATTCTCTTGTAAATATGTATATGTTAGTATATAGAAATTTTAACAGGTTCTGTTTCTTCTAATCACACTGTTTTATATATAAGTCGTATATTTGCACGGTGCCTAAGAAAGAAAGTTGATATTAAATTATGTCTTTCTCAATTAACTTGTGAATATTCAATTAGAGTCTTGTTTAATAATTATTAATAGGAGGAAAAATAACGAAAATAACGATGTTATATTCCATATGATAGAAATAAACAATAGTATGGTGTATTACAGTATAAAACTCATTTTCGCTCGAAATGTTAAAAAGAATCCTCCCTCCTTCTCTCTTTCTCCTACCACCCCCTCTCTCTCTCAACTGAAGAAATTACAAAAAATTTCTTCATTTCTAATATTTGTAGAAGCTTTAACAACTACCTACGTCTAAAGCAATGTAAATAAAAGTATATTCTTTCGATAATGCTCAAGGAAGTAATATATATCAAACATTTTCACTAGGTTCATTTAGCGCATTAGATTAGCTCATTAACATGGGTGGCAGAGATCGTTAAGGCACAGACTGGTGAGCGTGAGGTCTGAGGTTCGATTGCAGCCAGGATCGCTCTCCTTGACTAAGAATTTTCCCCAAATTTTCCTCCATACTTTTCTTGTGATGCCTCAGCAGTAAAATCGGGCGTTAAATGCTCTTTAAATGTATATTAGCTACTAGCTCAGGCCATATTAGACAATATGCCGTACTGCAACACTTCGGACTAAAACGTAATTAATTTTTTCCATATCTAAAATGTAAATGAAAAAATTAAAGTTCCTAAGCAAAGCAGACTATCCCAATGTAAATAGTTTATATTGCCTACAAAACGAACATATTGGCACATTTAGTAGTTAACATTTAACATCAATCTATAAAAATATTCCTAAACAAAAGTACAAGACAATGGACATATTGCCAGTTTTTGCATTTTACACTTAGCATTAATTTCTAGAAACCTTTTTCCGTACCAAAATTACAACTGCAGCGGCAAACAGCACAGTTTGTTCCCATTATTCAATTATATGTAAAGACAAGATGCGTATTCGAACCCCCCCCCCCGCCCGGAGAAAATTTGCTCATCAGGCGGGCTTTTTCCCCCCATATACTTCTTCTGTCTTTTCCTGTCCTATCCTTTAGTCTCTGTTTAATCTTCCTTCTTGTCTTACTTTAATTCTTGTCACCTGTTTCGCGCAAGGTTCAGGCCCAAACCCAAATCAGCCAAGCAGATATGATCCTCTTCAAACTTTGCCTTTGTCGTCGTTGTTTCGCCGCTTTGGAAAGGAGCTCTACTTGCATAAACATGATTTGAAACTGTCGATTTTCCCTACTTTATAAATATTCTTATTCACTTAATGCAACAGCAAGTGCTTTCTTCCAGTGCCATGGTATAACCGAAAGTTCCTTAACTGTTGTCACCCAGTTAACTATTTTAATAAATAGGTTGGAACTGATTCTTGGTTATTTATATAATTCGAAAAATTACAAACCACTAACTTTTTTAGACAGGCACAGTAAAAATATCAAATACGTAAAATGAAAATGGGATAGATTGAACAGAAAATACGGAAAAAATATAGGGGGAATTTTAAGGAAATTAAAAAAACAAACAAACAGGATTCAAGAGGTGTTGAAAACACCTGGTTATGTTAGCATCTTTTCTATTAAGAGTGTCATTATAAAAGTAAAGACAACCTGTTAAACTTGCTCTATATTGATTTAAATGTTTCTGCACTGCAAAGGTTATTCAAAGAGGGATACATAATCGAAGGTGACTTTGAACATGTACGGAGATATTTTTAATACAACATTTATTAGCGGCTAGGAAGTTATCGGCATATGTTAAACGCTAAATCAAAATTTAAGTTTAAAACCTTAGAATTACTAAGATAAAATTAGTAGGCAGGGTAAAATCCATTACTATAAAGAGAAGAACTATTATAAAAACATGAATGAAAACACCGCCGTTGCACAACAATTATAAATCATATTGATTTTAATGTGAAATTGCTACAAATTCTATATTTTTCTATATCAATGCATTTAAATACATTCAACCAAAATCTATATGTCATTTATAAAATGTTCATCCACAATGGACAACATTGATCTATAGTGAACATTTTTCTTGTTGTAGCAGTTTGTATGCTAGCAATATTTATCAGCATTACTTGTCTTTCCAGATTTCAGAAAGGAAAACACAGTGTAGTGACATCCCTGCTTCGGCGAGAACAGCTGGAACATAATCGTTATTTTACCTTTGCTAGTCGCAGTATGCTATTTTAATGAAAGCAATGAAAAATTTTAATAAGAATTTCCTTATCATCTTTATCAAAACAACAGGATCTTCTTAACTTCCATCAACCATAACATAGCATCCTACGTCTCCCATATTATGCAGAGATTAAATCCAAATGCATATGCATGTTTAGAATATCCCCTAGATTGATTTAAATTCAGCGTGAGATTTCATCTACATTCTAATTCCATTCTTACATTTGGGTGTCATATTGCCGATCCTATGTTAGGGTTTTTATTATACTGAGAAGAAGAGGAAGAGGAAGAAGGTAGCAGTAAAAGTATCTTTGTACCTTGCAATTAAAATAATAATTCAAGTGGAGTTTCAAAATTTCAACCCAGAATATGTACACATTTTTAATAGTATTAAACGCCCTTTTTTACTACTGAAGTATAACAGGCGGTGGATGATATATGATACGAAATAATAAATTAGGAAATGAATTTTAAGGAAGGAAACGTTACAGGTATTTTTCCTACAATTGTCATTTAAGATGACTAAGGAAAACAAGAAAGAAACATCAGTCAAAGAAAATTGTACTGCAGAAATTGATTCGCGGACCTCCCATTAATGAGTCTTTAACACACAAACCTTGCTCATCATTGTCAGTGAAATCCAACTTAAGAGAAGAGTCCAGTCTATTAAAATAAGCCTATAGATGTCTATTGTTATTTAGATAATAAAAATTCATTGGGTTAAAATTTATGAATGTACACTAAAACAATGGAGAATGATGGAGAAATAAAAGCTCCAACTTATTTATTAGGCACATATCTGTCTAGTACTCAATTTACAATTATAAATCAAATGAAAATATATTTCATGTAATTTTTGGAGCCACAAATCTACGAGGGTTGGAACTTAAATACTGGCAACACTGCTGTGGAGACGCTATGCAACGGAATCTAATATTGTCGCTGCTAGCACACGTTGCTTAAATACCTATCTTTTCTCAGAGAAAATGGACTCTCCCTTCCCGCATCACCTGCGTGCGCACCATCGAGAGAAACACAGTCACTTGAGATCTAGCGGTATAACGTACTGTTGTCACTATGTTTTCGAAACAGGAACAACGCAGTTGGATCAAGATTGAATGTGCCAGAGGTCGTACAGTACGACAGTGTAATAAAGGTCTTCAAGAGGCTTGCGGGGAATCTGCATTTCCTTACGGAACAGTGGCACGTTGGATTAAAGCCTTCAAAGATGGTCGGCGAACTGTGGCAGACATTCATCGGGCAGGTCGTCCTGCGAGCGTCAGTGAAGAAGAAGTGCATGCTCTTGCCGCGTTACTGGACAGTGATCGACGCCACACGATTCGTGAGTTCTCCCAAGAAACCGGATTAGCGCATACGACTGTGCTTCAAGTCCTGAAGGAACTCCTGAGCATACGAAAAATTGCATCACGATCGGTTCCGCATGATTTGACGGAAATGGCTGCGTTATGACGCTGCTAGACTCATTTGGAGCGCAATGAGCTCGAAGGAGAGACTTTCTTACGCCGTATCATAACCCTGGATGAGACATGGACCAAATCGTATTAGCCAAAACTGAAACGCCAATCGAACGAATGGCGTCAGTATGGGTCACCACGAAAGTCGAAAGTTCGTCAGAGCCCCAATACGGTGAAAGTTGTGGTGATTCTGGTGTACGACTGTAATGGTGTTATCCTAACGTATTACCTTCCTCCACGGCAGACCTTCAATACTGAATATTACCGTTCGTTCTTGGACCAGCTTTGAGAAAGAAACGGAAACACTTTCTGCAGAATGCACCCATCATTTTGCACAACAATGCTCGGGCGCATACAGCGCAAGCTGTGGCTGATTTGTTCGGTCGATGGTGCTAGGAAGTACTGTACCATCCACCATACTCCTCGGACTTAACTCCTTGTGACTTTGATTTGATACCGAAGATGAAGAACCACTTCGTGGCATGCGCTTCAGAAGTGTTCCAGAGATTCGACAGGCAGTAGACCCTCCATCTGCACCATCCACAGAACAGGCTCTGCTAAAGTTATACTACGACTTCCACATCGCTGGTAACGGGTTATACACAACGCTGGTGACTACATTGAAGGAAAGTAAAGGTTGCTAACATGTAACTCCTTTGTATCGGTTGTAAATAAGTAGTTGCCACTATTTAAGTTCTAACCCCATTCTCTATTAACAGAATAATAAAAAAACTCTTCTGAAAGCATAAAATAGTTAAACGGCACTGAGATGTTGCCACAATAAAACGTTAACACTTGAAACTATGGCAAAGATGAAAACTAAAAACACGATATTTCGAGCTAGGTTCTTGTGCACTGGTTTTGAGTTCATTTTATCTTATAGCGAAATATGTGGTTTTAGTTTTCAGTTTTGGCATAGTTTCAAGTGTTAACTTTTCACATTGGCAACGTCCCAGTGCCGTTTATGAATTATAATATATATATATATATATATATATATATATATATATATATATTGTTGATTAATATTTCAATCGGTGCATTCGACAAGATCTCATTTTATAGTAATATGAAAATTGTATTCCTTTAGGAAGTAGCATTGAAATGTTTGTACATTTCATTATTTGACTGTGTTGGGTGATTGAATTATATCAACTTTCAAACGATAATCTTTTATTTCATAGTAATATGAATAATTTATTCATTTAGGGAATAATATAGTATTTGTTATTCATTTAATTATTTTTGTTGTATGCATGATCGAATTATATGTTACAATGCCAAATTTGTTGTTTCCTAACGACACCTTCGGCAGTTCTTTTACCGTTCGAAGTACGTTCATCACGTGCGATTTCATTTATGTTTATATGCGAGTAGCTGTTTTTATAAAGTTGCCTTATTTTTGTAATAGAAATTTTACGAAAGCAGGCTAAAGGGAACCCAAATATAGAATGATAATAATAGTGTTTCTCAAACTTCATATGCTAACAAATTCTGCCTGGAAATTCGAAGACGACTTCAGAAAATAGTATAATCAGGTGGACAATATGAGATTTATAGTCTCTATTATTCTTAAGCTTGAACTAAAGAAAAGAATATTAGGATAATAACTTTCTGGTTACATTTCCTTTGTGTTGGAAGATTCCGCTAAAACAATTTTTGTTTAGGGGTAATTTAAATGGTGCGTGTTAAAGGGTTAGAAAATAACTGAAGTAAAAGCCAACAAAAGTGTCGCATCAAAAACTACAGCCTGGTTTTACTGAAAATATAATTCGGTTTTATAAGTAAGCGCTAAATATTGTGTGCGCTGGGAACTTGTTTTTATTATTTTGTTGTCGGCGTTTGGTTATATTTTTCTGAATTGCTATATTTAATCGGTGCTCTGAATATATTATATACCAAGCAATATATTTATAATCCAATGAAGAAAATGTGACCGTTTAATAATTTTTATGTTCTAAATGTCAGTGCACTAAAGAAAAAGTGTTGTCCAAAATTCCCCGCCGATCATTCATTAACCATAGTGTCTTTTATTATTAACCTCATACTAACCTACATACAGATAAAATACTCCATGGAGCATTTTCAACTCAATGATTATAATATAAGGCAGATTACCTTACTGCATAAATATATTGCAAACCACGATTCACAGATAGCTGAATTTATTTGTCAGCTTCCAGACCATTGCAATGAAGGGAGAGAGTATTTGGAAAAGTTTGTCTGTAATGTTTTCAAATGCACAATGGCTCTACCCAGACTAACTTCTCAAACGGCTCTGAAGGTCCAAAATATTTGCTTATTAAGATATTTTAAACTTTCAGATTCATTTCCTGTCTGCTGCTGTCCTCCAGAATTCTTCCCAACATTTAATATTTACATTAGCTGGTACCTTTCGAGTGTCTTAGTAAGCGACATATTACTTGTTTACAGAGGAAGAAACACATAACTATAGGGTGAAAATAAAACGATGATGGTGGGTGCAAAAACGCTACATTAACGATTACAGGTCATTTCACACCAGTCGTTCTGAATTTGTACTGTGCACAGCTAGGTATTGCTTTCTTGTCATACAGCATTATTCAGCTGCTAATCATGAGTTATTTTCTACTGATAGAACCCCAGAGAGGGTCTCACAAATTTAGGTCACATATTTTATTTTGTGAATTATGGGAAACTGTCGTTCAGTTAATGTTTGAAGCAGTAATATTAAATTATTCGTTCCTTAGTATCACTGCTCATATCTTATAATTAGTGTTGCGAACATAAGAGAGCAGTTTAGAGATTTGCCTTAAGAACGAGCCAAATGATTGTTTTACCTGAACTACGGATTATAGTTCAGAAAAAAAGTTGTGCCTATGTCGAACGAAAACTTTTGCCGATCGATATTTGCCTGAGCAGATTTTAACTGTTGCAACGCGAGTGTGCTGACGTCATTTTAGACTTAATTATATTATCCTGTACATATCTAGTCCAAAATACACGGAAGATTATTACCTATGATCTAGGACAGTACTAGTATTCTTTTCTGAGCTGTCGCAAAGATAGAAAGTGGTAAAAAGTTCCCAGGGGCATGGGGTTGTTTTTGGTTTTCTTTGAGAAATTAAGTGGAGTTTCATGCCTTCTATAGTGACCCAGGTTTTAGATTTATTGCATTTATTTATAATGTAAAGTGTTTGTAGATTTCAACCTTAATTACATAAGATATATTGTTATATGTTACTTGGGTAGTTAATGAACTTTAAGGTCACAAAAAATTGGTATTACCGAACTATCTAAGCTTTATTTGTTTTGCATGTTTATTTTTTTAACTTTCCAGCAAGCGCTCTGTTGTAAAAAATACAACAAAAGCAGTACTTATGCTTAATCAATGTTCTAATATTGAGCTATTTCCTCACCAGCGCAAAGTATTCCATTATTGATACGTACTAAAAAGTGTGGTGTCAGTTGCTGTTTTTTTTTTTTTTTTTTTTTTTTTTTTTGCCTAACGTTCTCTGTTAGCTTAGTGCATTCTAAGTAACGAGGTGTTGAACATTGTAAAACAACGAGCGCCTACTCCTACGATGGAAATTTGGTTCTAGAAGTCTACAAAATGCAAAGGTAAGTGTAATAACCATTAAAATGCACTTTATGATTCCTTTTTGGAATAGTTGAATTTTTAATTTTACATTTGAATATATAGGCCCACGTATTTATGTTATTTTTATTATTTTTTTTCAATTCAAAGGATATATCACATGAGGAGATTCGCAAACTATTTGAAAAAAGTGATATGAAACCTATGCGGATTTCACAGAACTGGAATAAAGTGATGCAAATTTGAGTGACGAGAGCATTGAATTAGGAAACCACAGTATTGAATCTGAAAAGGAAAGTGTGGGTGGCGTTTAACTGGATGAGATAAAAGAAGTGGAGGAGTTCTTTATAGGAAGAGATAATTTGCACAGTGGTGTAAAAGTGTACTAAAACTGAAAAACAAAGATAAAACATTGTGAAAATCCTTCTAGTCCCCAAGATAAATGTAATGAATATAGTTGATGAAGTTCATGCTTTTCCGAAAATAACTGACATTGAGATTATTGACGAAATTGTTAACCATATGAATATGTATATAAATAGACAGCGAGACACACACCAATTTTCTCGTGAAAGGGATAATAAGGTGACATCAACACATGAACCAATGACAGTGCTGGGGATTTATTTTCTTGATTGGAGCTAGCAAGGAACATAATGCTAATAAAATTGAATTTTGGGCAGCAGATGCCATAGGAACGCAATTACTTAAGCCCGTAATGAATTTAAAACATTATGTTTTCTGTACAATGCAGCTGTTAGATGATATAGGAAAAAGAGAAAAAATGATAAATTGGCTGCAATTCGCATCGTTTTGGAGAGTTTTGTTGCTAACTGTATGAACTCTTACAGCATGAGCGAATTTACCACAATAGATGTAATGTTTCACCCTTTCAGAGGCCGCTGTGAAAGGAGTCGGTACATACCCAGCAAACCAGCCAAATGTGAGCTAAAAATTATTCCATTATGTGATATAAAATATTTTACGACAGTAACTTGGAGATTTACGAGAAGGAAAATACAGAGCATCTAATGCTCCTAATGACACAGGGAAGAGAATTGTAGTACCAATAGAAAATTTCAATAGAAATTTAACCACTGACAATAGTTATGAATATTTGCTGGGGAATTAAATTACTTGCGTTAGAAAAATGTGAAGAATAAATGAGATATCTCTGCAGAATTCCGGCCTAGCAAGGCAAGAGAAATTGAAAAAAAAACTTTTATTCCAGAACTATAAGCCTTTAGTTTAATATGTGACTCATAAAAATCTTACTGTCGTACTTCTGATACTATGCATGATACGATAGTGATTGATGAAGAAACAAAAAGCCTGAATACAACATGACAAAAGGTGGAGTTGATTGTGCTGATAAAGTGTGTGCCTCTTCCTCTTTTTTCCAGGATTACAAGAAGATGGCAAATCACCATATTTTTCACATTTTTTTCAAGTCAAAAATATTAGTTTTCTTCGTGAAATCGGAGTCAGCTTCAAGAAGATACGTTTATTCCAAGCAGATAGCAGGTCTTGTGAAAAAAAAATAATTCAAATCTAGGGCACAATTAAAATCCTTCCCAGGCGATCACATATCATTTGAACACTATTTTGAGTTGAATCATCAGCTTCTGAAGTTAGATTTGCGAGCCTCCGAAAAGAAATGAAGAAATTGAGTAGTATGTATCCAAACTCTGACAATATATATTGCAGGTTGCTGTATTACCAACTTCTAGGGGCAGGTAGTTGCATTACCCATTTTGGTAGCTGCATTACCGACTTGAGTAGCTCCATCACAGACCTTCAGGGACTGTTATGCAATTTCGCGATAAAGATTAAGTCCGGGTCATTTTATTGATTATGCACATCACTATGTAAATTAATTTAAAATGATTCTGGGAAACATATTTTCGGGACAAGTATACTTTGTTGCCACAAACATACTTTTAATGCCAAGCTACTTTCAGGATAGAATTGATTAAGTAGCTAGCGTTATTTTATTGATTATACACATAATTACCTAATGTAGTGGAATTCTAAAATTTTCAGGATGTTGTGTGGTTGTAAAATACATTAACGATGGAAAAGATAAATGAAAAATTAAATCTCACTTACTTTGAAATAATAATTTAGCAGGAAGCAATATGCAAAATTGTGTTAATATTTGTTAAATTTAAATATTTTTGAATGGTGGCAGGAAATATCTTGCAAAAATAAGTTATGAAAAGAGTATGACCATATAAAATAGCATTTACGAGATGTTTCAAATGAAATGCCAAGCAGCTGTTTCGACCTCGGGTTCCTGTTATATACTGAGCAAAATGACTGTGTGCATCCAGCAAGGAAAAGTCGGGTGCAAACAATAGCACAGGTGTGATCCTCGAGGGGTGCACCAGACTAGTTTGTACCTTCTCGGGCGTCACGAAGGATAGACCGTCTTAACAAGGACTTTCTTTTAACTTTAAAATGTAGGGTTAAAATGTTTATCCCCTTATATCTGATAATGGCATTTAGAGTGGATTACAATGTTTACCTTTCATTATGGGACAAGAATTTAAAAGGAATTGCTTTTTGATTGTACGGGGTAAAACGTTTTCTCTTTTCTTGCTAATGTCATGTAGAGTGGCTTGCTATGATGTACCTTTTACTTTGGGGTAGACATTTCAAAGGAATTTCCCTTTTCCAATTGTAGGGGCTAAAAGGTTTTCTCACCTTTTACCTGCTAATGGGTTGTCTCAGCACCTTCATTCCGTTAACAACCTCGGGCGTAGGGATGGTGGACGAGGGCATACGCAGTAGGAAAAACCAACTTCATGTGCTAAAAATTAAGTGGAGGGGCTAAAGCGTGCCAGCATAAGCGCACTAGAGAAAACCAAGTTCGTGACGTCGGAGTAAAGAGGAAGGTCTTCCGGTATATAGCAGCAAACGCAAATGTCATTTCCCAGCGCATATTGTGACTTTGTTGTGCATGCATCTACATTTCTTTTCGGCGTTATTTCCTTAATGATTCAGCACGACGCCATGTTTAGCAATAATACCATTATGTTTTCCGGCAACACTAGCAGGTTTTCCACCGTCACCAATAAGCTTTTCATCAACAACATCTCCTCAGGGGCCCAATTTTTTGGGTACGGGGCGTAGCGACCCCGAGGCACCCGAGCTGCACCCAGAGGTCCGCGCTCTGCGCGTTTGACTCATTTTTTTATTTCGCCTATTTTATTATTTTATTTGTACTACATCCCTGTTCTTGGTCTGATGGGTGCCCCCGTGTTTGACACGGTAAAATGTGACTGGGTAACGGGTGACTCCCAGCACAGGGTTATCATGTAGGATGGGAGCGTATCCCCTGGTAAAGGCCAGGCACAGGGAAGGGCCATTGCATGAGCTGTTTAATTTCCTGCAGGCGATTGGGTCCCTTTGTCAACCCATAGGAAGGTGTGACTGTGAGGTGATTTTTTTGTCTAGGCCTACCAGGTCACCTAAGCCGGGGTGGCGCCCAGGAAGCAGCCTGCCATCGGAGACAGTTGCAATGGTGGAGGATTAACTCGGTATGGTACTGGAAAACAATCCCACACATTTTAAACATAAAAGAGTTGACGTAAAAAAGTGTGCGAGAAGTCTTTCCCTCAATACTTGGTTATTAGTCGTACTGAAGAGAGTCAGTCGTTTACGACCGTAAATCCATTTAAAATTCAGAAGGGTATTGATGCCATAGATGGACCCGTTAAGTCCTGTACCCGACTACGCAAAGGATCACTTTTGGTGGAGACACTTGGGCTGTCTCAAAGTAACTCGTTGCTCAAGGCGACGCTACTCCACGGTTATCCCGTCCGTGTCGAGAAACATAAGACAATGAACTCGTCGCGAGGAGTTGTTACCACAAATGTTCTAGACGGAATGTCCGACCCGGAAATCCAGAGCTGTCTGGAAGACGAAGGGGTCACCTCTGTTTATCGTGTACAGGCAAGGAAAGAGGGGGAATTACCGCCGATCCGGACGCTTTTCCTCACTTTTGACAGGGTCAAATTGCCGCAGAGGATAAAGGCGGACTACGAGTTGATAGAAGTGCGCCCATATATCCCGAGTCCGTTGCGATGTTTTCAGTGTCAACGTTTTGGACACACTCGCATATCCTGTAAAAGTGCCGTTTCCATCTGTGCAACCTGCGGTCAAGCAAATCACGAGGGAGTATGTCCATCCGCTCCTGTCTGCGTCAACTGCCGCGGTGAACATCCAGCCTCGTCCCGCGATTGCCCTCGTTTTCGAGAGGAGCGCTGTATCCAGGAGATCCGGGTGAAGGAAAACTCTCCTTTACTGAAGCCCCGAAACGATTCCAGTCCCGCCAACCTGTCGTGCCTAAGACCGGCACCTACAGCGCAGCAACTTCTTTTGCGCCCAAGAAGTGCGATAGCAGTACGCAGACCTGCGATCTTGTCTTTACACGGGTCCAAACCAAGCCTAGTTCTCCAAAGCGCTCTACCGTGAAGCCCAAAGCGGTTGTTTTTAATGCCCCTGAAATTAAGTTCAGGACGATTTTTACGCGAACAAATTTTTTAAAGTCGTCAACTCAGGTAAAGAAGAAAAATAGCCCTTCTCCTCCTCGAAGGTCCCGCTCCCATGATGGAAGCAAACCCGCTAGGCGGTCGCCGTCGTCGCCTATACCCACATCCAACCGACTCCAGGCGTTGGAATGGGCGGATGCTTCTCAACGGGAGAGCCGTCCCTTTGAGGAGGTCATGGAGCAGGATGTATCTGCTCCAGGAAAACCTTGCAAAAGGACGTTTGATTCGCCCTGGACAGTCCAAAAAGTAAGGTGGTAAATTTTTAGCTTCTTTTATGTAATTTTAACATCACTATCCTTTCGTGGAATGTGCGTGGTCTCCGTAGTCGAAGGCCTGACCTCGAGATAATTTTACGCTCTACTGACCCTCCGCTTGTGTGTCTCCAAGAGACCAAACTTCGCCCTCAAGATTCTTTTAATTTACGCGGTTACTCTTCGGTGAGATTTGATCTCCCTCCCGAAGATGGCACTTCCGCTCACGGCGGAGTTTTAATTTTAATTCGCCATGACGTGTACAGTATTTCATTACAGCTCCAGACTCCTTTACAAGCTGCTGCAGCTACAGTTCACTTCTCTTAGTTTTTCTGTCTGCACTGTTTATTTACCTCCGTCCGGCACCATCACCACAGTTAACCTGGACGATCTTCTGTCTCAGCTACCCCCCCCCTCCCGTGTTCTTCTTTTGGGGGATTTCAATGCACACCATCCCCTATAGGTTCCACCACGGAGTGTGCAAGGGGTAGCCTTTTAGCCGACTTTTTGTTTCGTCACAATCTTATACTTCTCAATTCTGCTCAACCTACTTTTCTCTCTGACAGCACTCATAGATTTTCACACTTGGACTTATCCATTTGTTCTGCCCCACTTGCTGTACATTTCAGCTGGAACGTCATCTCCGATTCATATTCCAGTGACCACTTTCCGTATCAGATCCAGTACCCTCTTCAAACGGACATTCACAGCGCGCGCCAAAATGGCTCATTGAAAAGGCGAATTGGTCTCTCTTTCGATCTATGGCCGAAATTTCAGGGTTTGAATTTCCATCTATCGACGTCGCGATCGAACACCTCCGTTTGGTCATAATAACAGCCGCAGGTCAGGCTATTCCCTGGTCGTCTTGTCACCCCAGACGCTTACCGGTACCTGGTGGACCGATGAATGCCGGGATGCATTGCGTGCACGTTGAGGTGCTCTCTGAGTTTTTCGTCGCCATCTTACTTTAGCAAATATGATTTGCTATAAACAACTTCGTGTCAAATGCCGCCGAGTCATTAAGGATAGCAAAAAGGCATCTTGGATTTCTTTTACCTCTTCTTTTAACCGCACAACGCCTTCATCCGTAGTTTGGGAACGGCTACGCCGCGTTGCTGGCAAACCAAGATTTACACCTATACCCGGTCTTCGGATTTTAAATCGAGTGCTCACTACTCCGACTGACGTCGCCAATGTTTTAGGACGAACCTTCGCTGATGTTTCGAACTCCGCCAATTACCCGGCTTCATTTCGCGCATTAAAGTAGCAGGTTGAGTCGAAAGTTTTCTCATTTGCCTCCGACCTTCAGGAGAGCTACAAGGTTCCTTTTACCGGCAGGGGACTGGAGCATGCCCTTTCTAACTCTCGACACTGCGCACCGGGGGCAGATGGCATTCATGTTGCTATGTTACAGAATTTATCAGCAGAAGGCAAAGCTTTTTTATTACGAACTTTTAATTTTATTTGGTATCATGACACATTTCCTAGCGCTTGGCGATTGGCCACCGTCATTCCTATACCTAAACCTGGAAAGGACCCACATCTTCCTTCCAGTTACCGTCCGATTTCCCTTACCAGTTGCGTCTGCAAGGTGATGGAGCGCATGATTAACGGACGGCTTATGTGGTGGTTGGAGTCGAGGCACTTATTGGCGAACGCTCAGTGTGGTTTTCGGCGTCTTCGCTCCTCAGTTGACCATCTTGTGGCTCTTTCCACCCATATTATGGACGGATTTGCGCGGAAGTGCCAAACTGTTGCAGTCTTTTATGATTTGAAGAAGGCCTATGATACCTGTTGGAGAGGTGGTATCCTTCGTACGCTTCATGAATGGCGTATATGTGGGCGTATGTCTGTTTTTATTCAGTAATTAATGAAAGACCGGGTTTTTAATGTTCGCGTGGGATCAGTTTTATCATCTAATTTTATTCCAGAGAAAGGTGTACCTCAGGGCTCGGTACTTAGTTGCACACTGTATGCCATTGCTATTAACTCTATCACCGAGTGTTTACAGCCAGGAATACAATCGTCTTTGTTTGTAGACGATTTTACCATCTATCTTTCCTCTCGGAGAACTTGTCTCTTGGAACGCCGCCTCCAATGCTGTCTCGACCGCCTTTACGCTTGGAGTGTATCTTACGGGTTCCGTTTCTCCGCAGAGAAGACTGTCTGTATGAACTTCTCGCGCCACAAGGAGTATCCTCCACCTTCGCTCCATCTTGGCCCAGACACACTCTCTTTCGCAGACGAAGTTAGGTTCATTGCCTTGGTGTTTGATAGGAAATTATGCTGGTCTTCGCACATAGCGCAATTCAGAGGCAAGTGTGTTCTCTTTGTATTTTACGTGTTTTAAGTGGCACATCTTGGGGAGCTGACCGGACTGTTCTTTTACGCTTTTATCGCTCACTCATCCGATCGAAACTGGATTATGGCTATGTGGTTTACGGCTCAGCTCGACCTTATGTGCTTCGTCACCTTAACCCGATTCATCACCGGGGTATCCGTATTGGCATATTTTAAGGACGCTGGACTCGAATTTACCTGCTTTTTTCATAGTCGGGGAAACTTTTTCTCCCCCTTGGCGCTTGGCAGAGGCCCCCATTCATCATAGGCTTACGTCCTGTCCTAAGTCTTCGACCGCAGCACATATTATTCGTTGTTTTTTTTAGCGAGATCAAATCCTCTTTTAATGGCTGGAATTTTACCTATACCGACGGCTCGAAATCTGACACAGGAGTAGGATGTGCTTTTGTTTTTAATGGAGCAAGTTTTACGTATGGTCTTAACGTTGCGACATCTATTTTTATGGCGGAGCTTTATGCTATCTATCGGGCGGTTTTATTTATTTCCGATCAGGGGCTGCGGAACAGTGTTATATGTTCCGACTCTTTGAGTGGCATTTTAAGTTTTAGAAATCTGTACAACCACCACCACCATGTACAGCAAATCCAGGATATAGTGTTAACTCTTTTCGACGCTCGTGTCAGCGTTACACTATTATGGGTACCTGGACATGTGGGACTCAAAGGTAATGAGGCCGCAGATGTCGCAGCTAAATCCGCTCTTTTAGACCCTGCTGAGGACGAGCAACGTTTTTATTTTGGCGATTTTAACCATTTATTACGTAGGGGCATTCTCTCGCGCTGGCACGATGAGTGGGATTTAATACCCGCCAATAAGCTTCGGGAATGTAAATCATCCCCTTTTAACTGGTCGACTTCTTCTGGCGCTGTTCGTGGCGAAGAAGTAATTTTAGCTCGTCTTAGAATTGGGCATTGCCGTTTTAGTCACTCTCACCTTTTTAAGGGTCAACCCGCTCCAGCTTGTCCTCACTGTGACCACCCCTTGACAGTGCGTCACATTTTAATTGAATGCTATCATCTGGCGGCGTTTAGAAATAGCCTAGGTTTGCCCTCCTTTATTGAGGACCTACTCGCAGATGATGGCGTTGCTGTTGAGCAGTGCTCCGTTTTATCCGTGTTTGTGGGTTTTGGAGCAAGGTGTGAGGTTTTCTGTTTTTACCAATGACGGCATTTTAGACTCTTTTAAGACTGTTGTTGTTTCAGCTTTTGCTGTATCGTTTTTGGTACCAGTCCTTACTTAAGTTGTGGTATATTGCCCTTGTTGTTGTTTTGGGATTTTATTGTTACATTTTTACACTTTTATAACACTGGTTTGTTTTCAGCTTTTGCTGACGAGTTTTACTACCAGTTTTTATTTGTTGTAGTGTTTTTAGGTATAGGGTTTTATTGACCCATTTTAGACCATTATAGGACTGTTGTTTATTCGCTCCTGCGGCTGTTTTAATACCAGTCCTTTGTTTGTTGACCATTACACCCACTTGTTATTTGTTATGGGTTTTTATTTTGTTGCACAACGTGCTACTGTTATTTAGCCTATGCATTGATTTGTGTTAACTATTTATTTTTTAATTCTGGCGCAGTTTTTAGTGTGTTTGAGCGCTAAGTACCATAGATTTTGTGCGCCCCTTAAACAATAATCAACATCATCAACAACATATCTAGCAATGCTACCAGAATGTGTTCCATCGACAACTATTTCCATTTTAGCCAGCATGTCACCCATTGACAACACGGCTTCCGTTGACAGCAACATACCTTCCACCAAAGACAAAATATTTTCTATGAATACCAACACGGCTTCCGTTTGCACCAACATGTCTGCCGCTGACGCCAACACGGATAGGGTAATTGTTATTTTGGGAGTTGTGAACGAACGCGTTAGGAGGCTAACCATCCCCTTGTGGGTAATCTGGACAACAATAATGCTAAAAATCTAAGAACTAAAGGGAGTTAAGGAAAATAGTGACGGGGGAAGCATTTGATGACAAACTGTTAACTAATTTTGGAAGTACATGCATATATTGATAAGATATTTACGAAGATGCCGGAGTATAATCGGCAAGTAGCTGGCGGTAATAAGTAACATAAATATTAAATGGTAAATGGTAATAAGTAACATAAATGGTACTTGCTAAAATGATGGGCTAAGATGCCCGGAGTGCAATCCGCAAAGGTCATCTCGTTAGTTGGAATCAGAGTCTTGTAGCACTTTACGCTCCATGTTGACACAACGACGTCCAAGGAACAACTGAGGTAAGAAGTAGTGGGAGCAAAACAGGTTATAATGTGCTACTATATGACGTCACCAAGCAAGTCACAGTTAGTCTGGACAAGTTTGAACAAGTACACACAAAAGCATTAAGTGTAAGTTTTTTTTTTTTTTTTTGCAACGTACCTTTAAATCGGATATGCCATAGGCAAAGCACATAACATAAGATATGCCAGGCCCCTCCCACCCTATTCTCCCCATTTCGGGCCAATCAGCAATGGGCGCTGACAGTACAAATAGATCAACACTGACGGCCAACGCGACCTTCACAATGCAAAATAATATTCTGGAACTGCAGGGAGACGAGATCAAACCTAGGCGAACTCTGACATCTGACACTTTCAATCCATATACAATATGGACATTGTGCTCCTAAGTGAAACGTTTCTCACACCCAAAGCTAGGTTTTAATTAGCCGGCTACAAAGTACACCGCACCGCTCACACTCATGGGCGTGACCAAGGAGGAACAGCCATACCTGTCGCCCGACAAATCCAATACTGGCGAATTCATGTGCCAGCACTAGCACACATGGAGGCTACTGTAATCGAACAGTAATCCAAAGCATTTGTACCTCCATTGTAAGCATCTACATTCCCCCAGGACAGATGCAAGCTCAAGATCTAGAAACTGTTACAAACTTCGGAGATAGTGTAATTGCTGCAGGGGACTTTAATGCGCGACACGAAACCTGGGGATGAACCACCAACAACAGGGTGGGAAATACACTGTACATTCATACGCAAAACTACAATTACACATTACTTTCAATGAGGAGCCTACTTAATTATCACACGATAGAAACCACGCCTCAAACACGCTTGACCTAGCAATCCTCAAAAACACACCCTCTAACTATAACATACACCGGGAAGAAACACTTACGACAGATCACCACGCAATATTACTTGAAACTGAAAAAAACCCACAAGAGAATCACAAACACCCAGACGAAACTATAATCACATCAACTAGGAAACTTTCCAAGCAACGTTAATTGCCCACTTGCCACCGGATCCTCCCTGTAGGTCCCAGACGAAGTAGATGAACCACCAAATCACCTTGAGCAATTAATTCAAGCAGCCATGGACTCTGCTGTCCCAGTCCTACCCCCACATAAGGATAAAATGTACTATGCCCCAGATATTATAGCCCTAATCAACAATAGAAATCATGAATGCCGAAAATGGCAGCGCACGCGAAGCATGCTCAATAGCATCAATATGGATACACTGAACAGTGAAATTAAAAAGCAGATTAAGGAGATGATGCAGTAACAGTGGAACCAGGTAATGGACAGAATCACTCCCGAATCAAATAAAGTATAGACAGTAACAAAGCTGCAAATCAAACAACCTTTAAAATTTTCCCCACTACCAATTTCCTCCAATCCATACAAACACGCGGAGACGCCCACAGACAAAGCCGAAACACTAGCAGATGCCATGGAGGCACCATGCAAGCCAAATGCCGAAACAATCGACCCAGAATTCCACGCTAACATTATTATGAACATCGCATAAATTAAAACCAAGCTCACACATAAATTGCGCAGCGCATACCCCTCAGAACTAAAATACATTGTTCAGCATCTAGCAAATGGCAAAGCTCCTGGCACGGATGAAATACCAAATTTGGTGCTAAAAATTCTGACAAAAAAGTCCTAAATCTGCTGGCCGGGATCACCAACTACTGTGTAACGGATATTTCCCCTCACCTTGGAAGCATGCTAATATACTTCTGTTTCCCAAGCCGAATTAAGATTATGTGAACCCGCAAAAGTACAGACCAATTAGTATATTAAATACTATCAGCAAAGTGCTTGAAAAGGTAATCCTAAAAGGAATAGCAGCACACATGAATACACATAGCCTTATCATTGATGAGCAGTTTGGATTTCGCGGTCCACATTCTACCACCCTACAACTAAAGAGAATGCTGGAGTACATAACTCACGGATATAATGACAATAAATCAACAGGAGTGCTCTTTCTTAAAATTTGACTGGGTATACCACCCCGGATTCCTATACAAGCTAAAAGACACCATGGTCGAACTTATCACCCACTACTTAAACGGAAGGTACTTCTCTGTATCACTAGAAGGAATGAAGTCCACTCGGCGCCAGGTCATTGTCGGATAACCACAGGGAAGTCTCCTAGAACCCATAATGTTTAATATATACATAAATGACATTCCAAAAGCACCCAAAACAATGCTCTCCATATAAGCAGACAACACCGCCATAACTGCGCAGTCCTGGAGCCCAACTACAACTATATCAAGACTACAGGATTAGTCTTAACTGACTTTGAGCCATGGTTCCAAAAGTGGCGCATCAAGTTAAGCGCCACAAAATCGCTACTACAACCATTCACCGAGCTGCTCAAACATGCTAAACAGCAGATACCACCGCTTCACCTATTTCGTGAAAACATACAGTGGACAGATAAAGTCAAATACCTAGGCGTCATGTTACACAAAAGATTAACCATTGAAAAACATGTTAAATCGGTAAACCAAAAATCTAATTTACAACAGAAACACTTTTATCCCATTCTAAAACACCGGACAGCATTGGACACCCGAATGGATCTGGCCGTATATAAGACACTAATTCGGCAAGTTATCACTTATGCCGCGTCAGCGTGTTTCCTAAAAAATTCTGCCTTTTTATCTTTATAGCATTTTTCTCCCGTTTCTTAAGAAAGTCTGCCCACATTTGTTTAATTAAGCCTGTTTCATCTGCTTCGTCGTTTAATCATTTTTCCTCAGTTTTTAAAGAAATTCATCCTGTATTTACCCATTTTAGCCGTTGTATCTTCTATCCCTATTAATTCTGCCTAACTTCGTCTATTTTTGCAGTATAATTAAAACTCTTCCTATTTAAGAACTTATAGACTGTATCCTATGTAATTATGCTTATTTTGCCTAATTTAATACGTTTAACCTATTTCCTTAGTAATTATATTTATTTTTGTTTTGTTTTTCAAAATTTACTTTTATTTATAAATTTGTGTTTTCAAATTAATGTTTGTTTCTCAACATGTACTTTTTTTGTTTTGTGTGATGTCATTCAATTGCGCGCCGGGGAGTGCATAGTACTATAATAGCTTCTCTAGGCTAATATACATAAATGACATAGTAATTAAGCACGATTGAGTACCATACTGGCATATAATTAGTCCGCATTTTAGAAATTTTTATAGCACTATGTCTGGAAAACCTGATGGTGAGATAATGAAAATCAGAATTTCCTTGCTAGTGAACAGATTAAAAGTAATTCTAAGTAAAAGTTTTATCCCAATTTGCTGTAACACATATAATTAACTTCCCCATTACCACACGAATTCTCCATGGACAATAGATTCCAATTATTTGTCCATGAACCTCTTCAATCTCCGAACCCGCGATCTTGGGTCTGGAAGGCAAGTATGATTACCGCTAAATCACAAGATTCGACTTTCATAACAGTGCACCGCCAATCGTAGTGTCAGCTGCTGACTTTGCTAAGGTTCTTAGTATTCTTTCTTCAGCTAAGACCTATTTCGTTACCGAATTACAGCAAACCAAGATTGTGTGTACCCCTTTAATGTCCTCAGTCAGTAAAATTGAAATTATTTATCTTCGCTTTCCAATGCTAATGCATAACTTTTGTAAAAGGATTGTTGTTTGCCTCGACTTTTAGTATAAGCGTCTCTAATTTGTTTTTAGTAGTTACTCCCAGACAATCTACAGTGATGGCACAAGCAATGGAATGAACGATAGAGAAGTATAAGTAAGCATTTCAGTTGGATTTGTATAATTTGCTAACATATCCTCGAGCGTTACATAGAAAAAAATCCTTCAAGAGATGTTACAACAAATCCGACCTTTACATCATATAATTCAGATACATTGATCTATCTCCGTTAGTGCACTCTGTATATATCACAATAAGTTCTCTTGTTTGCTTGTTTAAATTTATTCTATCCCTTTCTCATACCACATAAAGAACTCTATTTTAACTCGCTTTTTCACACAAATAGTTGACATACACTCTCTTTGTCATCCTTTCTCGCGTTTTAATAGTGAAAATGCATATGTCGCTTAAGAGGCGTATTTGAATGTACGTTAAAAGGAAAAAATTGCAATTGGAAAGCACATAAATGAATAGCACACAACACAGGTCAGGTGCAAATATGGATAAGCATTATTTCTAGAAGAGCTGCATATGTATTATATAATTTACTCTCCAGAAAATAACCCTGAATAAACCTAAAAAGGTCCACAGCTACAGTCAATATTACTTGTCTTCTGCCTTTGAAAAGCACAAAACTGTTCGAAATATTTTGTGACTGTTTATGTCAAATAGTTTTTCACGTATTTGCAGTATAATTGCAGATACATAGAAGTGATATTGCTCTGTTTGTTGCCCTGTTTTAAAGTAACCAAATGTGGTGCAAGTAGCACAAAAAGATTACGTATGTAGACTCAAAGCTGAACTAGGATCAATGAGCGAATAGTACTAAATCTCAACTCAATTGCGTCATTACCGGAACAGACTTACATTGGTGCTCTAATGCCTATTCAGCTAGTTCTGTTGAAAACCAAGAACTTACAGAAAAAGACATGGCCAGCCAACTAGCGAAATCAGTTGTACCATCTGATATGAAAGTATTACTCTATTTAATAACTTAAAACAACCACTTCAGAAAGTTATCTGTAACAATGAAACGCTCTTTCATGTCTTCAAAAGAATCAGTCACAAAATCTGATATTCTCCCTAGGGGCTTTCCGTCGACTCTCAATGTCTGATTTAAACTTATTTTAAGGGATTTAAAATCAATTTTAACATTGTAAACTACTACTATTGTGTTAGCTCACAGATAGTCATTTATTTTATTGCCTATCACTGGGAAGAAAAGCACGCTTAAGTAATTATTTACAAAAGATTTATAAACTTATTGCTACAAATCTTTTAACATTTATTCACGTTTTTTTATAATTTTAAATTATAATTTGTAGTTTTATTTTACTTTCTTATGTTTTTCTTTTAATTTTATATTCCTCCTAGATATGTTGCTTATATACTAAATTTTAGCTCTAAATGGTCATATTGAATTATGAATTCGTGAGTACAGAATTGTTGTTATTATGAATATTATTTACGTGTATTACCATTATCATAATAATAATAATATTAATTATTATTATTATTATTATTATTATTATTAAATCATGCTCTCGTTAGCAGTTACGTATATTTTTATCAAATTTATATGTAATTATCCCACATTATTTATGTACAACCACAAACTTTAGAACCTTATACACTATGGTTATTTGAGTTACAGACCGACAGAGCGCGGATGTTTACTGGGAAAAGCTAGGCTACAAAGCTGTATTTCCAGATAATGGCTTTAGATAGTTTGAGAGAGGCTCTGTCAGCGAGAGTTTGTGCGTTCTTGTGTTATTCGGGGCATTCATTGTGTGAAGATCCTTTGTGCACTGGGAATGGCTTCCAGGAATGCACGCTCAGCCTTAGTTGCTCGACAACACACTGATGGCTGCATTGATAATCATGTTAGAATATGACGGAGCAACTCTTCTCATGTTACACATGAAGGATCCAAATAAAAGAAATGGAAAAAAGAAGTTTCCTCGAGAAGGAGAAGTGTTTATTATTTGTGGAAAGAAGACTTTTTGGAAAGTGTATAAAATTCTGCGAACAGTTCACGCTCTCTTTAGAGTTGTAACCGCATCAACCCAGAGGAAAAAATTATGTTTTGCACCAAAGTAAGGCATACACACACACACAAACACTCACTATATATATTGCGTTTTTACAATTAGACCTAAACAGTAATATAAAACTCAGTCTAAATATTAAATGTTAATCATTTATTTCATTGAATTGCTCCTTCTTTAAACATCCTAACCCACTGAAACTACTATATATCAGAATCGCAATACATTAAATTCACTATCATCATTAATTTCCTTTATTTCACTTGTCTACGACTGAAAATAGTCAGCATATAATAGAAAGAACACTCATAAAATAAGGAAAAACAAGACCATCATGTGAAATTGAGAGAAGAACATGAGGTGACTGGTGCTCGTTCAGTGTCATTAAGTGATGGTACATATTCACTTTCCAATTTGGATTATCTTTTCAACACTTCTAATTTTTCTATAAATTGCTGTTGCAGATTAAATTTTGGAAGTTGAGGCAATGCTATCATAAAAGAGGCTGATAGCAGGATAATTCGGTTTGCTAAATAATCAACTCTCGAAAATGAAATATTTTTTGCTCTCTGCATTTTTTAATTTCTTGCATATTGGTTCTATGTGATACAGTATTTGGTACCCCATCAATTGCGAAAAATTGATTAGAATATATCTTTTATTTCAGCTAGCTTTAAGTGAAGGGTTCTGTTTGTAGGAATGTCAAGAAGCGCAGGAATTTTGCTCGGACAGCAGTGAGACCGTTTTGGCAGACAAAGGAGCAAATACCATCTATTGTTCATTAGGAGGACGGGTGGTCGCCCCGGCAAGGTATGCTGGAAAAGAACAACGCTAGGATACCGCTAAGGCCGTTGATCTGTAACGTTCAGTAAAACTTGAAATTAGACCCTGGACGAATCAACTAGTGGTTAAGCTCAAATAATCAAACGGACCATTAATATGAGAGTGGCATGAAGTCACAGCTAACCTATGAGGATGTCTAAAGTCATAGTGGCGGGAAAATAGGGCGTCCCTGCATCACGTGGTAAAGCGTGGTATATCGGGTATTTAAGGACGTGAAATCGCCCATGTCGAGGTCTTTTTGGTCTTTTGGTCTGGTTGGTTGTATTCAGCGTCAGATGTCATAGGAACGCCGATGTTTGAGCCTCACTTCAGCACGACATGTCTTCCGAGCGGTCTGCAATCACACTGCTAATCTAACATTACAGCTCCACGTGTCTGCCAGACGTCTCGTTACTGCGTTCCGAGCAGAAACGCCATGGGGTGCACTCTTTGTTAAATAAACGACGTCAACCTGCAGATAATGTGTTTCTCTGGACGATATAATACCGTAATTCCCTTCACTCAACCCGGCACTACCTCGTCCCGAAAACCAGCTACATCCCTGAGATCGACGTGAAGAGTTATTGAGTGGTGAACTGGGTCATGAACAATCAAACTCCTATCACCATTCTTCCCGCCGTCTAGAATCACTTCAAACCTTGACCCTCCAACGCAGGACAATTATCAAAATTAACCCCCCGCATCCTCCCACCAATAACTACTTCATATGTCATTTTCCTCAGGAGAAAATTTAAGCTCATTTTACCACAATAAGGGAATAGGCAAATTAGCTCGTTCTGCTCGGCATCGGAATCCAACTGCAGTACGGACAGCTGCGCGTATGTATTGAGTTCAACTCACATGCTGAGATGGGCGGAAGCTTAAGAACCACGTCTATTTTACTAGTGTAACTAGGTAGTTTTGTCCCTGCGTTTGTGCGCTGCGCTCTAACTCCCCTGTTTGACATGTACTGCGCACTTTACTCTTGCGCTAGCAGTATTTCGTTTTTTATACTACCACACATATATGGTATTGAAGAATGGGTTTATATACGATACGTATGTGAAAACGGATTCTTGCAGAAAAATAATAAGGGAATTGCAACAAAATACTCCGGCAATCATATCTAAGATAGATAAACTGTTCGCCAACTCGTTAAACAAATATGAGAGACAGGATCTCTCAATGGCAAGAAATGTGTTCAAAACCGCAGTGCTCTTATCGGATGCCTGCAATGTATTGCCTCAGAGGAGCATCATTTTCAACAGCTCTTGTAACATATGTTAGTGCTTATTATCATAGTTTTAAATATATTCTCATTTTATGCTTTCAGTAAAAATACATAAAATAAAAGTACTAACCGACGGCGATTCTATTTACTGTTTTTCCTGTTACGGCGGCTGTACTTACCCAGCAAGCAGTGGTTCTAATAAATACAACCATATTTTCAGAGGTCATTTTTCCAAACATTTTATTTCATCCTCCTTTGACTAAATTGGTCTTAATGCAACATTTCCCAATTTCCCATGTAAAATCAGAAGAAGTATTCAGCTCACTCCTTGTTAGGCAGTAGCCTTAATTGCGTGGTGGCTAGCCCATTTCTTTTAACTGTTTTTTTTTAACACAAATATTTTTGAGAGTTCATATTAAGGAAATATCAAATTGCGCTTTAGTTTCGTGACTAAGGAAAACCACGTAAAGCAAAATCTAGACAGATTCTCCATCAGCAGAGTCAAATTATATACCTTCTAAATATGCGTCTGAAACGTCTCCTGAGAAACTTGCTTGTTAGCTCTGAATTTGTACGAATTTAGGTATTGTTTTCGTTACATGGCTATGTTCGGACATTCCAATCAAATACCATATCTCGAAAATAAAGAAAATAAAATCTAAGATAGCTGGTTTAAAAGCCAGAAATACATTCGTTAATTAGGATGATTCATATAATTATGTTATTTTTTAGAAAATGTTTTACAACCAGCTTGCTACTGATCCTTATTTATTCACCACGTGTTTTGAAGCGTTAAAAATTAATTCTAAAACAAAAGTTTAACCTTAAATAGCATGTCGATCCGAGGTGTCTAAAATTTAAGGATACTGGACGCATAGCCATCCCACTTTTAAAGTCTGACACATTCCGAATTTAAATATAAAATTGCTGTATAAATACAGGACCTTATGAAAATCATTATCATCTGCGGAGTAGAGAAACTCCCAATTTCCTAAAATATCTTATATGTTTTAGAATCCATGTTAAAACGAGTGTTTTTATAATGCAATTCAAGTCACTCTATGAGTATCCCAACATCGGAGGTGCATTATACCTCGCTATTACTAGACAAGTGTTCCTTAATGCTACTAGGCTATATCTAAGTAATATTTAAAAAAAAGTGAATCGATGTCGTCTTCACATTAACTAACTTTTGGCGTGTTTTCATATTTTAGAAATTAAATATTTCAAAGGCCCAATCAATCATTGTAATTTTAGACATTAGAAACAAATATCTCTGGAGTGTTTAAATTGAATTCACAGCGATTATGCTTGTAATTACACATAAATAAATTACACCCAATATTCAGATCAAGCGCAATGTAAAATTTTCAGATGGACAGTCAATACGGTAATAGAATATTCAATCCGCCAATTGAAAATATTTTACGTGCTTTCATTTTACATTAATAATATCATAAAGCACAGATACATGCGAATCTCACAGTCAGAAAAATGTACGTCGTAGAACGTTGCACATATACACATTCTAGAGCATTAATAACGTAATATCTGAAGCATAAAGTTTTCACAGCGTCAATTTTCAATCTTCTACGTCCAGAATTTTAATGTTTTACCACAGGGGAATTACAAAACTAATATAATGTTAAAATTCCCACATAGTATATTATATGGTCAGTCACGGCAAACTCCGTAGTTTAGTTCCGGTGTAAGTTTAATATATTACAAATCAAAATAATAATAATAATAATAATAATAATAATATATGTTATGATAGAAAACAATTGAACAATTTATTCAGTAAAAAGAAATTTTTCGATTGACCTTCATTTTGTTGTATACATTCCTCTAATGCGGTAAAATCTGATTAACCTCACCGATTTGCTTCAGTAACTTATCAACAAATGCTAGCAAAATGTCACTTCCATTTCAATAAAACACACACACAAATTAAAGATTGGCTCTTTTTAAACCATTATCTCAACTCTTGTTAAAGAAGGTTGCCAATAGAGAACAGGCGAATTTATAATGCACTCAGTTATGCAGAAACAAATTATTATAAACAAGTGTTGAAAGAAGTTCATATGCGCAGAGTATAGTAGTGATTTTTCTTTAATCAGTAAGCCTAAGTCAATATTTTCACTTTCATCCTGTGTCCATCCTGGTGGTAACCACACTTGCCTCTTAAACCCCAGATCGCGGATTCGATCCCGGGCATGACCAATGGATTTTTTCGAGCGTAAAAATCCTAAGTATGACTTCCTTCAGAAGGGTCGTAAAGCCGTGGGTCACGTTTCCTAATTTCGGCAAGATAAAGCACCTCAAGCCTGAAGGAAAAAGCCTCTGAGCAAAATTTGTTGGCCGTTTCACGCACTGATTTCAATGTCCAATTCTGATGAAATGAGATGTTAAAGAGCGTTCGTAAATAAACAAAACTTCTATCCCTTGTGCTTCTAGTATCTTCTCGAAATGACCAGTAGAAATGGCCCCATGGCGGAAGCAATTTCTCATTGGCTAATATACTTCTCTGTTCTTGAACGGAGCGGGTCTTCCTACGTATCAGCTAAGGAGAGACACTTTATAGTTTTCTTTTTGAACAAACATATTTAAGACACTTCGAGTTAGGAGTAGCATTTCGATCTACTAATTACAAGTTAAAAGAAGTCTCTTGGATGGGTTTCCAGTGACCCAGGTATTTAAGTGGTAAATGCATTGGGTTTATAATATTTTTGATTTTAGTCCTCTGTAAAGCAAGAGTTTTATTTAGCTAATTTTACTATATTTTATTAGCTGGTTTATAGAATATTAAATGTTATTTCAGATTATTCTTGCCTTATCAATTAGTTGTATAGTAATACCTTCTCACATTTATTTGGTTTTTGTTTTATGAGGTACCTATGTAAGTAGTAGTCCAGTTAAACATTATTGCTGTGTCCAAGGTTAACTACTATCTGGTGGTCAAATGGACCATATTTTTGGTGGGTATTGGTGAGGCCTTTGTTAATATTTTAATGTAAGCTTTCATAGTTTACCTCTATTATTGCTCCTGTGCACTAGTTTATGTCATACTTATAAACATTCTGCATTTCATACTCATTGCTTTGGGTACTTCAAACGATTATTTGTCCTTGAAAAGTAAACTGAATTTTATCAAGCTATCCTTTTCCTTATTATTTAGTCATCTTTCTAAGGTATCCCTTTGGTTCATTATATTTACAGTGCGCCTCCTGATAGTGATAATTACATACATCAAAGGTAATATTTTGTAAATTTATAACTGCTAGATGAAATAGATTTTGGAAGTGTTGCAAATAAGTGCCACGAGTTCATAGTGTTACAATATTTATATAACAAATATAAATACAAATATAACAGGTGCCTAATTTTTAATTGTTTACGTTACCATAATATTTTGGATCATTTTTTCCGTGAAAGAATAAACTGTCATCGGCATAGTTCGCATCTTTCATTTTGGGTGTCATACATTTACAGGCAACGCTCACAGGTGACGAGAAGATGAAATAAAGTCATAATTTAATTTTATTCTACAATTTTCTTTTGGCTGTTCAGTTATTTTTTATTTTTTCCTACTTTATCATTAATAAAAATATTAACAATCCTAATAAATATTAAATTAGCTTATACGTAATCTTCAACTGCAGTGATTAGATCTAAGGAGCCACATTATACAGGGAAACAATGGTAGCACTCCGTGGCAATGTAGTCAGCGTAACTCACGGTTGTCTTCCATAAAATAACACAGGACACACGTAAGTACGAAGAAAAATAATTCAAATATACCCATGCCCGATGCAGGATTCTAACTCCTGACCCACAAGACACCAACCACTTGCTGAATGAGCATGGCCAACTGAACCGGAATTAACTTACATTGTTTATCTAAATAAAAGAACGTGTTTTAAATTCACAGTTATTAACTATGTTTGATACAAATATACCAATATCTGTGGTTAAATAAACATTCGCACTAGATGACCCTATTTTACTAATCCACTTAATCCACTTTTCAATCTCATCTAAAAGAGCAATCATATATTTTCCACCAACTCTGCAGTAAAATGTTTTCTTTGATCTCACATTGAATTACGTACCAAAGGATCTATCTTTCAACCTCAAAAAGAATTTCATTCAAATGCTTGTTAAGCTGTGATGTCTGGTACTCTAATGTGAATTCTGAGCAGATCGACAGATTACATGGCGTTGATAATGCCTACGTTCGTTTCGTATTCAACATTTGTAAAGTTGATCATGGGACATCCCTACTCACCAACTGTCATGGCTCGTCTAAAAGAACGTAAGACTTTCCATTCCCTTACGCTCCTGTGCAAAATTCTCCGTTCTTCCAGTCGTCAGTACATCGGCTCTCGCTTATATACTTACCTCGAAACCGGAATATGACTTTACTGTCTATCCTTCAGAATACATTCCTGCTTAACCTCGTTCAGCGTGTCAGTTTCCCAAAATATGGAACTATCTTCGGGGGTTAGAGATTTTCTGGCAATACAGGAACTTAAACGTAGATTGTCATCTCAACTCTAGGAATCAACAGTTAGTCTCTCGCTCCTACTTCATTTTCTTCTTTTTCCTCCTTTTCTCCCCTCCTCCTTCTCCTTCCCTTTTGCACTCAGGCAAAATGATTAAAGAACAAGTAGAATTCTGACACTATATCAACTTTCTAACTATATTATAAATTTGTAATATTTACATCTCGTATATATCCTTAACTTCAGTTTTTCTCTATTTTATATAATATGTACATTGTAATCTGTATTTTTCTGGTTTTTTGGCTTTGTAGTGTGGAAGAGAAGCTCCCATAGTCTTAACTCTTGCCAGAGTAAATAAATAAACAAACTCTAGAAGTTCTCTGTTTACATTTAATCAGGGATTTGCCAGATAGTGGAAAGTATAGAACTAACACTTAAGTTCAATCTATATTAAACATTTATAGATATAAGAAATAGTAAAAAGTTACAAGATTAAAGAGAAATCATGAAAAAGTTTAAAGACTTAAAACATAGTTAAAAGAGCTGGACTACTAGAGAAAAATACATAACTTCGCTATAATGCTTTCCATGTATGCAAGTTAAATGGAATATGTAGGGAAATAAAGAAAGTACATGAAAATATTAATATGTCACAATCAGCTCAATCCAAGCTGTGTCAGTGCACCGAATTTCACATCCAGACTGAAAGGCAAGTTCTGAATCTTTCCACCCACTCTTGTTCGTGGAGATGACCTGGGCGACCGATGCATTTTTCAACAAGGTTGAGTGCCGAGTAGAAATGGACAGACCCACATGCCTTCAGCTCCTTGCGATTCCTCATCGATTTAATTAACTAAAAGAAGGAATGGCAGAAAGAAGAAAGTTTTTCTTCTCTCACCACGATTCCTATTTTATCATGGAAGGAAGAAAGGGGATAAAAGCAGGAAAAAAACTGTAAGAGTGTGGGCGAAACTTTTGGACAGCAAAACTTCGCAATTTGTGGGTAATTACAATCTGGATCTCGAATTTTCAGGAAACGAAGGACTAAGATAAATTTTAATAACTCACTTTTCTTACTTTTCCTCCCTTATTTCCTTTGCCACCTAGCTTCTTCCATCTATTACTGTAACGTAAAGCATTGTGGAGAACCTGAGAACGAATGAAAAATAGAATGAATTTTTTTCTCCACTGCCCCTTTAACGCGACCCACAAACCCAATGAGGCATAAAATATTGTAAGTGTGGAATAAACCGTAATATGATTTGGAAGTAAGGATAAAAAAGTGGAAACAGTTTGGTACATATTTAAATAATTAGCGTTTTTCTTCCTGACGAAAACTATTCCGCGGGCCAGTATCACAAACAGCTAATAGAAATTGAAGCCACAAGATGCATTGCATTACACCTTGCGGGGTGGCTCAAGCGATAACGCTTGATCTTGCATTCAAGAGGTCCCAGGTTCAAATCCGTTAAAGTCGACTATTCTGACCTTAGATTATTTCGTGGTTTACCCTGGTCACTTAGACAATGCTGGGATGAATGTTTTACTTTCCGTGGATTTTTCTCTCTTGCATCTTGTCATTTCTTTTCCTTAGTTCTGCTACGCGTCAAAAGTGCCAAGGTAAAGTGAACTGGCGCATTGTAACGGGGTGACTTGCGCTTTGGAAAGGTTTCTGTTCCAGCGTTTGCTCTGGAAATGGATCTTCTGAGGGGCTCGAACTCCTGAGGAATGGGGCTCCGCCTCAGTCGGAGTGTATTATCTGGAAACTTTTTGAGACCACGTCTACGTCCGTACCTAATCGTCCTAGCTATCCCGTTCGTCCCTCATCCCATTTCCTTGTGCTCCCATTAGGGTCGTAGACACAAACGGCCAGCCGTTGAGCAAGGTTGAAGTACCGAAGTATTCTCCTCCACCCCTAACAATCCAATTCATAGAAGCAAACGTCTACTTTCTGGCACTATATTGTTGTCATCGTCTAATTGAGCTGTATAATTTGACATTCAAAACCACAAGTTTCCTGCATTTTCAACATTACTGACATTTTGAGTTTCGTAAGCGCACAAGTTCAGGCCCTGCGCTGTTTTGTAAAGCAGGCAGACAACACGAGTTAAAACATTAATAACACGATTTATAAGTGTTTAAGCTATCTAAACGATTGACTGCACTAGTTATATATATTCAACAAAATGGCATTAATTCCATCACACTGGTCGGAATTTTGTTCAATATGCACATGTGATGATTGAATAAGAATAATGCAAAACTCATGGAAAAATTATATTTGAACTAAAACAGAATTTGATATGGATTTTAAGTACATTATTCAAGATTCAAAGCAATTTATTTCAAAAATTAGGAAACCTTTTCTCGTTGCTAAAAAGCAACAAAAATGGAAAGTGACAGTTTACAAAATAATTGAACACAGTTCAAATAACATAACAGCGCATATGACCAGTGAATTAATTTCAGAATTTCTCCTAATGAAACTACTTTCAAACGTTTTCATGAAATTATTATAAGTAAATTTCCTGTTATCGTTAATTTATGCTTTGTGACATTTGTAATTAAGCACCTTTTATTTAACAAAATGCTGATTTTAACGTTGTCATTTTCATGAGATTTTCTGTTGTCATTTTTATTTCCTCAACATCTATTCAACTGCACTTGTGTGATTATAGAATTCATGACTTTCATTATATTGATCACAGATACAAGAGTAGAGGAAGGGAAGAAGTACTGATAATTGGGCATAGATTTTACAGAGGATATTGCAAAAAGAAAGGTACATAAAGAATAATCTTGCCCATCCCAAAAAGCCGTTAAAGATGCAATCAATCTGCCACTAAAAATATGAATGAAATATGTGGTGATTTTGAGATACCTGGTATGTAAGAATACCAGGTATCTCAAGAATGTAAGAATATACCTTAAGAAGAGTGTACCTTTACTTATAATGAGGGATACACAACTATCTGCAATTCCAACTAATGTGTGCACGAAATTAAAAATGCTTTACTTTTATCATATATGACATTTTGTTTTTATTACTCTTATATTACTCGGTGCATATATATATATATATATATATATATATATATATATATACATGTACGTTTGTTTTTACTAAAGCAGAGATGGCTTTTTTCGAAAGTTATACCTGGGGTTTGTAGCAAGTATATCTACAAGAAGGAAAAATAGCCTAAAAAGTAGTTCTCCATCGTTCACAACTAGTTTAAGTTGGATAAAATGTTCCTGCCACCTGAAAAATTAAAAAAAAAAATAAATAAATAAATAAACGACATTAAGCACGAATTTTTGTTATGCATTTAAGTAGATTTGGGAATTACTGAAGAGGATCTCTAATGAGATCGACAAATTTAAATATTCCTGCAAAATATTGCTTAAAACCAAGAAATATCAAAGAGCTTTAATAGGCGTCAGTAAATAGAATGGTAATATATAAAGTTTACCAAATCAGTTTTATTACTGGGCTATTCCAGCATTTCGTTCACCGACAGCGGCAAAATAACCTTGGTTAGCTTTATTGTTTCGTCTATTATGTATTCCATCTGTTATAAGTTTAAAAGTAAAATGACAGAAAATTTAAAATCACTACTTTTAAAATCAACATACATAATAAAATAAACACTAAAATTAAACTTAATCTAATAACCGTTGCCAGATGAGCCATTACCAGTGTAAAGTTATGACGTTGATTATACCTATAAGAGCCATGACATTCAAGATCAAATCTAATTTACTTTAACCTTTGTATGTGGCGTTTTCCAGGTAACGTTTGTTTCCTCTACTTAATTGGCTTATTAGCAAAAAATTCGTTTATGGTTTACCAGTATTATTTTATCGCCGTTTTTAATATCTTAACAATTAGGATCGGAACTTAATGATATACATAATTATATCATATTAACTCTTGTATTTCTACCATTTCGTATACAAATAATATTTTGAGTTTATTCGCTATTCTAATAGCACACCAATAATAATTAAATTAGCATTTATATTAACAGAAGGTGTAATTGCTATGATAAACTCTCAATATTTTGATGACCCATTTTTCTTGATTGTCCTATGAACCTCATAAATTCGTCGATCTTTGATCGAATGAGGAAGGAGAAATTATATCGAGAAATAATTTTGGTTTTTAATCATATACCTTTTATAAGTTCAGGTACTTTAATTATGTGATAATACAATTTCATAGTATGTAAATGTAATAGTTCGCACAAAATGTTTCTTTTTTCTAGTTGGTATATTTCTGTCTATAAGAATAAAAATTGCTTACTATATATAAAAACTTCAAACGAAATACAAGTCCTATTGCTGCTGAATTTGGAAGCTTGGAATGTTTCTATTTTAATCCCATTTCTTTCTGGCATTATGAAAATATATAATAACCAATTTCTACTCAAAAATATAGGTAACCTACTTTAATGAGATGGTTCTCTAAATATTTAGAAAGTAGTTTTATGCGTACAACCCCAATCTGCCTTTTAAAATGTGGTAGCACTTAGGTTTTGGCGTAATTTAGATTTCTATATGTTTAGTTTTAGTCTTTCGTTATTTTCAGTTCTCTTGTTTACATGTTTTATTTGTATTCTAATTTTTTGTTGGCTACTCTTTTTATAATATGTGATAACCACTTTCTAAACAACAACCTGAACTCTTGAGATTGATATTTCAACAAGAGTACGTTCTAGCACAGGGAGAAATATTCCTGTTTTAGATCAAAAAATAGCTTTTTCTCAGAATATTTCCGCATGCAGAATTCAATTTGTATATGCAGAGATGTCAATGGTTTGATAATGCAGCTAGATGTCTTTTTAATATTGCTAAACGTCCATTTTAACTACTAAGGTATCACAGGCGATGAACACTAATAATGCATGAGATGAAAATAGGCAAAGGGTTATTTTAAAAAAGGAAGCTTTGCAGGCCTATGTTTAAGATTCCCCCAAGCATTCATCATTTTTGAGGACTAAGGAAAACCTGGATAAAACCTTCCAGGAAGGATGGTCCTGGTTAGAATGCAACCCCAAACCTCCCGCTCACCAGTTCGCCCTTAATTCAGTCGGTCCTGGTGGTGTAGTGGTAACCATACTTGCCTTCAAACCCAAGATCGCCGGTTTAAACCCGGCCAGGACCCATGGATTTTTTCCGACGTAAAAATCCTAAGTATGGCTTCCTTCGGAAGGGAAGTAAAGCCGTGGGTCCCGTGCCGTATATTTGCGGCACGATAAAGAACCGCAAGCCTGAAAGGAGAAGCCTCTGAGCAAAATTTGTCGGCCGTTTCACGCCCTGATTTGAATGGGACGCTGATGACCTGAGATGTTAAAGAGCATCCGTAAATAAACCAAATCAATAACAACAACCTTAATCCTCAACCGCGCTTAGCGCTACAATTAGGTATATAACATAACCCACAGGTGTGGCGACTACTTATTCACTCTAGTAAAACCAACTTGTAAGCTGTATTACTACATGATAGCAGCAAATTATCTCCTATACCTTGGGCTTATGCAGTATACATGAGAGAAAATTATGACAACATTTCTTTGCTGCTAAGGATAATTAAATACAAATACCATAAATGGGAATTCTGGTTTAAAGCTCGCAGGTTTATAGGGATTTTTTTTTGTGACTGTGGTGCAGCCGAGACAGCAAAAGTCACTATAAAGTCAAGAAATGCTTAAGAGAAAATACTTTGTTACTGGGAAAGAAAATGTTTAAAAATACTTCTCTGGTTGAAAATCGTAAAATAATTTTGGCTCAGCTTCATATCAAGTTAGAATTAATGAAAAACTTCGTAAAAGCTTTTGATAAGAAGAGAGCCTTTGAAAGCTCTGGTTATAAAAGGACAGGCCCTCAATAACTTAAAATAAATATTTCCTAAATTGAGTGAAGCAAAGGTGAAAGGAGGAATATTTTTTTGAACACAAATAAGGAAACAATTAAAAGATTCAAACATTGATTCTAAGTTCACAAATATCTAACCTCTTAACTGTTTGACCCTCTTTCAAAGCAAATTGATACTGACTTTATTGACAACAGAAAAGATTGTAAGTATGTTTCCTTAGTGAGTGAGCTATTGGAGAACTAAAAAATATGGGGTGTAGAAAGTCCCTTCAAATTCACTTTTTACAATCCCACTTTGACTTCTTCCCGAAAAATTTAGGCGCCGAAAGCGATTAGCACAGTGAGCGCTTTCCCAAGTCATTCTTACTATGGAACATAAGGGCACTGGAGCCCTTCGATGATGGACTACATCTGTTGGGTTGCTGTCTTTTAAGGGAGTGTGATGAACCACCATACAAATGAAGATCATCATCAGCATACTTCAAAAAGAAAAACACTAAGAGTTCTGATTCTGCATTTCTTATTTCTATTACATTATGTGAATGTTCGGTAGCAGTGTTTTTAAAAAGTATGCTTTATGTGTAAGTACTGCCAGCTCATAGAGAAACTCATTTTTCCATTGAATTTTGTAACTCAGAATGAGGTAAATCCATATATTTGTTTGAGGCATTTAAAATCATTAACGTGTGCCCACATTTTATTGGATGCATATATCTAGGAAAGGAGACGTGTGAAGTGCTTTAGTGTCGGCCCCAAAATTTAGAGCCTAATAATGAGACTTTGTTTGTGGCCCCACGTTGGCGACAAATAATGAAGATGTTTAGTAGGCTCCGGCTATGTGCCCCAGGTTGAGCAGCAGTTTTGAAAGGATTATTGTCAATGTAAAGTGGCTTCAAGTTTTGATGCCAATTTATAGCGGTTTGGTAGCTTCATTATTGATCGTTTCGGTGTTTTTGCCCATGCTTCATTGGCAACAATTTCTCAGGGTGAATTCTGCTATTTTGTTGACATGTACTCAACATGACTGCGGGAGGAGCTTAATAGTGTAAATAAGCACGCAATGCGATATATATATAATAAAATACCTATACCCAAAATCTTTCGCGTCCTCTGGTATTTTACGTACAATAGACTTAGCTACTCCGATACAAATTTTGTTCCCGCGTGTGAAACTTACAGATGAGTGCTGTGGCAAGCGAAACTGAAAACGGCGTAACTGGTGTATCAGAACTGCATAATTGAACTGCCTAACTGATAACTGCTTCTCAGTTGAGTATCAACTTAAAAAGAGTATAACTGATGTATCAGAACTGCGTGCCCGGGCCCTCGTCTGAAAACTGATAGATGAACGGTGTTTCGCGTCTGGAACTTAGACTGCTTATGACTCGCCGCTTATAAAATTTCAAACTGCGTGCCCTAGCCGAGAAATCCCCTCTTGATATATTAAATTCAAATCAAGTAATCGTTGACTTATCAATGCCAAAGGAGTCACAAAGACACGCGCAAGTTTCGCGCCTATCTTTAAATATGGAAACTTACATTCTCCATTGGCTGTCTAAAGTTCACCTTTCGTTATTCTTTATTTTAAAATATTTTGTTGCCATTGGCAAGTTTAAAGGCTAACAGTACAATTGGAGGTCGGGTTCAAAGATCTAACGAATTTAAAATCCTTGATTTTATTAAACTACAAGGCAATCCTTTCAAAAAGTAGCATAACACTTTATCCTTTTCCTTTGTGTCGGGGTTATAGTCCTCTTGCCTTTCCAAGATACCGCATCGGAAAACCACCATAAATTTTCTTATTTTTACAACACTTACATTCAAGTTAAAAACTATGAAGCACATTTATACTTAATATTTTATAACTAAATACAATGTCAAAATGTGATGATAAGGATTACATAAAAATACATTATAATTAAATTTCAGTGAGAGTGGATATATTTTTGTTATAAAAATAGGAACACTATTACTAGGTCATTTCAATCCTTTTCGCCATTATTTCTTTAGTGGCCTAGGTGGTTAAATTTTTAATCTCTTTGTGTTGGTGTGTATTAGTTATATACATTATTCATAAAGTTTTATTAAAAATATAAACACATAAACAGGCCTTTTCAATCAAGTTGATTTGTTCCCACATTTAATTTGTTTGTTTTATGTATGCCTTGTTGGCAAACATTGCGTCACATAATTCATTTAATACGCAGTTATTTTTTTCGCTTATTCTTTGGCTTATTTATTTTTGCTTTCCTGCGCGAACTACATTTTATATCACTTTATTTTGCACTACGTATGATAAATCTTTCCACTTTCCTTCACACTTTTCATTTTCCAGTCGGTCACTGTTTAGAAGTACATCAATAATTAAATGCACAACTATTACAATTAAAATTGTGTGCCCATGGTTGCCGTATGAATTCATAATCACCACAGTCTATTATCGTCCTATTCAGATTTACTTTTAACATGTACGTAGATTATAACATTCAAAAATGAAAAATGTAAATTGCAACATAAAGCTGACTTCACTTTCCGGGGCCTCGGGTTTCTTCAGAACCTTATATGGCTTTAACGGCTTTAATAATTGTTTATGGAACCTGCCCGAAATTTTGTAGGTTTTAGGTTCCATTAATTCATATGTATGAGGCCCAAACCTATTCACAATACGATATGGTCATACGATGATAATGGCCTGGTAAGAAACTGGATAACTTTTCTCTCCGACGAGCACCAAGTAGTTTATTTTTCATTCATAAGTTTTTTCCTTCCAGCACAAGTTACATGGGGCAATGAATCTTCTTGCTTTTTATAACTACGTGTTACATATAAAAAGTGCCGTGATATTTTAAATTTGACTGCTTGTTGTCCATTATCTTCGGAATTATAGATTTCCATTTTTGGGTGACTGATCCGTACAATTTTCATAACCAGAAATGTTGGGAGTTTCTTCACTGTATATACCCAATGATAAGGTACCCTGTATGAAAAAATGTAGTTCTATTGTAAAGATTCTTCTTGTGCATTATTCCTGTTGTAAATTTTCCTTTAGCAAATTATATTTATATAATATTTTTTTTAATATGAGCTTTAATATCCATCTCGCATAATGCTGGGTTACTTCTTCATGGCCACATTCTGAGGGTTTTCCTTCTAAACTTTCCTAAAGTGGGAGCTTTTAGACATCAATGGGATGCAAGTATCAATAGCCCCCAAATATACAGCAATGACTTCGACACTGGAAGAAAATAATTATCCATTACTAGCACAATGCCGAAAGTTTTTATCTTCCCCCCCCCAAAGTAATTAAAACACTTTTGTTACTTTTGGAGTATTTCTCGCTGGTGTTTGTTATTAAAAGCATGAAAAATGTATGCCAGCCCATCTTGTCAACTACGTTGTCCAAAACCCTGCATATATGCTGCAATGGCTTCAGCACTAAAAGAAAACCGGGTTTCATCGAACTTTTTCATCACTTTTGCGAAACTAAATATGTCGAATTAAACCAAGCCGGAAAAATGCAGCTACATAGACACATTTTTGCATTAAAAACTACTGTTCTAGCAGGAGTATTGTTGATACCGTTTCTTCGGGGCAATAGGATGTATTCCATTTCTGATCTTGAGTGCTGCTACTTTTAGTTTTGATGATCCCTGAGGATATATCTTGCTGTATCATGCAGCAATAATGGTACATATAAGGTAGAAACGTTGCCCTTTCTTGTGTAAAATGTGATCATTTCTCTAAAACTTCAACCCCTCCTCTATATTGCAAGTAGTTCTTATTCTTTGAAGCATCAGACTTATTCCTGCTGTTTAGTTCTTAATTCATAATGCTTATTGAACATTTACCTATGGAAAAGTTATTAAATGCCCAGACGTCCATCTCCATTGTATTTTAATAGCAAAAAATGGCATGTGTAAAAGCGAAGTGATTTTCGGTAGTTAGTTTATTAGATTTACGGAAGTACATTAAGATCTCAGGTCATCAGTGTCCCGCTTAATTCAGAGCGTGAAACGGCCGATAAATGTTACCCAGAGGCTTCTTCTTATCAAGTTTGAGGTTATTTTACTTGCCGTAAATGTACGATACGGGATCCATGGCTATATTTCCCTTCCGAAGGAAGTTATACGTACAAATTTTACGCCAGAAAAATTCACCTACCCAGGATTGAACCAGAAATCTTGTATCCATGAGACAAATGTGATACCACTAGATAATCTGAACCTACATGTGGTTAGTGAAGAAACATGGAACCCAGTGGGAACAATTATTATGATACATAAATGCTGAAATAAAATCATTTATAAATCTAAGCCATGTATACAGTCCGCTTCATTCCATGAAATTAAATATAGACTCTTCTTTCACGGTTCAACTAATGTCGATAGTACTTTCATGTGCAACTGTCTTTTGTACCCAATAGAGATAAGTTTATCTTCTAGGGATTCCGTTACTATAATCGTGACGAGCAAGGGATATGTTGACGCTAAGTGTCTCCGAAAGTTTGGTGACATTGCATTGGGTTTAAACTATTTTTAAAATAGTAGAAATGTATGACTCGAATGTTGCATTTACTAGTTTCTCTTCAATATACTGAGCAACTTGCTTCCCTGGAACTAACAATGCGATTGCACATAATATACTAGTTGGTAAACTTTATTGCTTTATTCAAATCCCTGTATAGTGTTTGATTTATAAAATATCTGCTAAAATTCACTATTAAAATGACAAAAAATTATATTACTTTGCCTAATCATTTATTTTATTGTCAAGGAAGTCATATTATAAAAGGATACTCCAAATGAATTCAAGTTGTTTTGGTGGTTACAGGCTGGCTTTGTTCAATGAATGGCGCTTAAAAAATCTCTTTCAATGCAAAGGTTCCCTGCTAACTATTACTAGGAAAGTCAATACAAGCGGTATACTATACGATGTTTACATTTCTGAAACGTGGAAACTAAACAAAGTTAAAAAATTTTGAGTTCCCATGTGAAAATACAACTACCTCTTTTCCTCGACTTGAATTGTTAAGTTTTAAGGTATAACAAAGCGATGCTCGTGAAAGGGCGACAAAGAAATGTCACAAAAATGTAAATGTGGAGAAAATGCAAACATAAAGCACAGCGAAGGGAGCAGAAAATTTTACAGGCTACCTGTGCTTGGGATGTATGTACATATAAATAACGATGCATTGCAATATGCAAACATATTCAAATTATGAGCTTGGACTGGTTTTGTTTAGTAAGATGAAGGGGGAGATTTCAGAAGAAAGTCTTTTTACCATTTCTGCCCACGCCCCCATTGAGGGAGAAAAATATGGAGTTAGAGGAAAATCACACGGCCAGGATATAGGGGCGGTAAGGCACGGACATTAACGGAGTCCCTAACATCGTTACAAGATAGAACACTCCAGAACCGGTGGAATGTCACCTTCAAGGAGATCGAGCACTCAGAAGGGCCGCCTTACACAGCAGAAACCTTCTCAAAGCGCAACACACCGCCACACCGCAGAGAGCACCAGGCTATCTCGCCTGGCACTTTGATCCTTTAACAGAACCAACGGAAAGAAATAAGATGAAATGGGTTAGTGGACATTTCCTGGAAGGAAAAGAGTCATCCTAACCGACCAGGGATATCACAAAAAACTACAGATCAGGATGATTGGCCCCAAGGTATTTGAACCCGCGGCCTCTAGAATTGCAATCTCAAGCGTTACCCGCTGAGCCACCCTGTTCGAAGGCGCTTAAATGCTGAAGTGGTAAACACTTTGGCAATACAACAACAGCGACATCTGTTTTCAAGCACTAATACAAAACAAGCTACTGTACTATCCTGATTCCTTGGAGTGTACCTGTCACACATCACAGGTCATTAACAAAATAGGTAGCATTGCACAGGTATAGTACAACCAAACGCTACTTAATTAATGGAAACGCTGTCAAAAGCGCCCGTGAACTACAGTGAACCTGGCCCAGCTCTGGCTACTTTAACACTTAAAACTATCTAACTAACGTGCTAGCGCAAGATCTAAACTCGTAAGTTACTTTTAATTTTGTTGCTCTGAAAAAAGTATAGATAAGGGAGAGTTGCAAGTGAATGGTTATTAATGAGAAAACTTCGATGCATAGGGAAGTCTCGAAATAGATGGAAAAAAAGCAGAAGGTGTGTAAAAACGCTTTTCCAATATCTCGTATAAAATATAAAATATAAAATATCTCGTATAAAAATATCTCGTATAAAAAGTTGTCCTTATAATTACAAAGGAAGACACAAATATGATGGATGCTAATATGCGACATTGCTTATTGCACTCATATGTACTGCACTTACTTAACTTCAATAAGTCATGTATTTCCATTGGCTCTAAGCCAATCACCAGCCATTATATTTTTCTATTTCATCTTCATACCTAATTACTAAATAATAAATAAAGTCTAAGTAACTTTGCTACTAAGTACAGCGAATATTTCTAAACTGCAGGAAATACCGAGAACGCTGAAAAACTCAGCGAGGAAAATTTCTTACATGACATAAGTTGCATCGGGCACCACACTCACGTAACTTAATGTATCTTCTTGCGACACTGGTATATAGACCTATTATCAAGGAAACTTGTAACACCGAGTGTCGTCCATTTTAGACACAGCTGAATATGCAACCGAAAAAAGTTACTGTTCATATGGACGTTAAAAATACTATGCAAAATTGGTGAAATATAAGATAAAGACGATCATTGTAGAAATGCATAATACAGTAATAAACAATGGGTTTATTTATTTATTTATTTATTTTTTTCCTGTTTTGCTTAAATGTTTTGGTAGAAAATGGAACAGTAGTGCGCTCCTTTGTTTGAACATTATTCTGCATTATTCTGTATTAAGTTTTTTATTATCTAAAATCAAAACGACTCCAGTAATTTTTGTGCACCGATGGAGTAATCAACAAAGATGAGCGAAGTCGCAAGACACTGATTCGTGAACAAAAAAACTGCTATTCAAATTCCGCTAGGACTGTCCTCCCTGACCGATATTTCCAAAGATTTTCCTCATTCCCGTGCACTGGTAAATTTTGGGGATGTATTTAACTTGGGCCTGGAATGCTTCCTTAAAAAAAGAGTTTTTGAATTGTTTTCGTCATTTTTCACTGCTCTAGTAATTAAAGTGGTTGTTAGACACTGTTATAAAAACCCTCGAAATCAGGAGTATTTTGTGTCATTCTTGATTATTGTCGTATCAAACAATTATGGTAACCTGTAAGATAGAATTTTTCACAATACAAAATTATATTTTATTCGTAAATTACAGTTTTACATTTTAATTAATTCAAACACTAAATTTCTCGTCACCCATTTTTAACTGCTCTTGTCAATGAACCTCCCAAAAAATTAAAAGCCTTAAATACAGAGATGTAAAAATGTATTACATTCCAGTAGATTTTTATTTTATTTGTTGTTTTTTGTAAAGGTACACCTTCTGTGCTCTGAGATAACTTTATTGGCAATTTAAATTCAAAATCCGTAGTAACTCAATGTGCGGACGTTTCACCTTTGTTAACAATTTAATAGTCCTGTAAGCATTGACCTTTTTTATTTCCCGCTTTGTTACATATTTGCACGAGATTATCCATGATTTGCATCTATGTTTATATACCAGTTTTTGACAGCAATTCCTTAAGAATCTATGTTGTATTTATGTCAGGGTTGATGTCTGGCAGCGTGAAGCTTATATTTTCATCAGTCAAGAATTTAATTACTGACTTGCCTCTAACACGATTTATAACTTGCATGAAAACACAGTCAACATATAAAAACTATTCGTACAACTGAGGTAGAAGTCTTAGTTCCATAATTTTATATGTGTTTTACCTTCTAGGAATATGACACTCCGTACCATAACACGTATTTGAGCCACGTATTTCTTAGGAAACTCTTCTTTTGCGGATTTCCTTAATTTTTGGCTACTTTCTTCACAAACGAAGAAAATAAGAATACTCTAAAAAGCAGGTAAAAAGAATCGTTGGGTCAAAAGAAGAATAATCTTAGCGCTAAATGGTGCTTAAATGAGAGGGGATTTATATAGAATCCATTCATATTTTAGGAAGACGTGTGTTACTATTTTTTACCCCTGATTTTACTTCACAAATTTATAACAAGTTGTTATTCCGGTTCCTTTAACATACACAAATTATTTCCATAGTGATCTTTTATTCCGTGAGTCCTTTGAAGTTTTTGTTCTCTTCTTATTCATTACAGGTGTTAATTTTTCTATCTTTCAGACGACTTGTTGAAATGCCGGCAATTTTAACAGCTTTCTGCAAACAGTAGAAATACAAACATGAACTCCATACATCTTCATAGTTTTTTCCCCCATATTTTATAACTCACCCCATCCAGACAAGTTCGGGGTCAGACCTTGGGCTCAATTTCTCTTGCTCTACACTTTCTTAATGTAGCAGGGACATAACCATGACATTTTTAAGTACCTGACTTAACACAGCTTATAGAATTTTGTCAAAATTTTATCTTATTGGCAAATTTTCATTGAAAACATTGTTTTTCTCTACAAATACCATTGTAATTGTATGTTTTCTCGGTGAAAGAAAAAATTTTTGTGCAAACATCTATAATATCTACATATTAAAACAACAATAGCTTACATTTCTACGATTATGTATTCAAATATCTAATTTCAGAATTCGTCATCAATTCTGAAGTTGTAAGTGTTCACTTAAATTGTTTTTCATTAAATAAATGTAATAAAGAAAACAATTACTAATGTTCCTAGTAGTACAAGAAAGCATTTGATTGGCTAACGCAGCGTCACTAAGGCTTTTATACACATACTTATCAAATTTTGGTTGATGGTCAGCATAAAAGGTTTATACACACTTTATTGAACAAAAAGTCCATATCTTATCTATGTACCTTTCTGCGGTAAATAAAACCATTGAATAACTTCATTTTTGCTTCGATCAAATATTTTTCACACCCGTGTAGTAATGTCACAAATTTACCTGAAATCCATGCACCTAACTTTCTCTTTTCATACTTAGCAAATCTTTCAGGAAACAGTTCAACCAGGCAACTTTTGTAACTGAACACAAATATGTGCCTGCTGTTTGCTAACTATTTTCATACCTGCGATACAGTAGTAATGTGCTTTTTTGTAGTGTTAGCAATAAAATCAATTAATATAGGTACATTTTGGACCCTTAGATGGCGATACACCCTTATTGGGAATTCCTATTTCAAGTAGAGCTATAATTCAAAACTTTCAGATGTTCTTGGTATCGCATTTCGTCAAATGAAGTTATAAAGACGGTAGCCAAATAATGAGTGTTTCCTTCTGAACTTATGCCGTTATAGGAAAGTTCATATACTTCTATCATGTTTCAAGATAAATACTATTAAATTTAATGTTTCATCTAACTCCTTAATTATCTACATATAAACTTTCTCCTAAGCACATTGCGATAATAATTTTCTAGCATCTTACCAAATAGCAAAGCATAATATTATGTGGGCAGACTAAACAAAGGGCTATTATGTACCAAAACTGGAAGGTAACGAGCTCCCTGAAATTACTAAGTTGTTTATATGTATCAATGAATAGCATTAAGCTCAGAGATGAATTATGAGAAGCCATTTACGTTGGGCAGGAAAATTAGCTTGAAATATGGCCCTGAAGTCCAATTATAATGTCGTCCGTTAAGTATCACCCTTCAAGGCGCAAGATTTACTCAGGGCTTTAAAATGAGTTGGTGTTGGTTAGATTTATTCTTAGCAAGGTATTAATGGATATAAAATTTGGTGTCTAATGCAGTTATGTGTCTGTACTTTATAAATGTTCCCATTTCCAGTAGCACCGTTAAACATAAAGGAATCGTGGAAATTTTATGTATAGCTCTTTTTAGCTGCAATGTACATTGAGCTCCACCCTCCCCCATTACTCTGCACTCATTGGTTTTTTAATAGAAGTTTGAATTTCAAACAGAAAAACTCCATATTATATCAATAGCTTCTGGAATACTCATTTTTAATCGTGTGATATATATTTTACTAATAAATGAAATAACATTTAACTTCAGCCTATATTATAATTTTCGAATTGGTTTTCTTCAGTGTTCTGCGTAATTACCGTTATTCCAAGTCACCTCCTGCCGAAGTTATTAGTAAGTTTGAAGATGTCATCCTGGATTAGGGAGTTTTACCTTCTCTCTCCTCGGGCCATCAATTCACTCATTTGCAATCTACTCCATAAGTAGTCCATTAGATCCAATTTGGCATAATTTCCTCAAAAAGTTGGTCTTGTCTCCAAGAAGATCACGACAAGCACACCACTGAAGATATTGACCGCAATTGTGGACGAAACATCTGGGAAGATGAAGGAAATAATTCCAATGGACCACGGTTTACAGTCCGGAAAGCTCGATTCGCATGATTTGGTAATAATTTAAATTAAAATACTAATTACCTACAATTTCTTTTCCATTTAACCAGCAGTTTTAAGGCAAAAATTCTCATCAAACAATGTAAATACATATAAACCAAAATATTTCATTCAAATTGTCCACAATTATTAACAATTATTAAGAGAGTATTTACATAACCGATTTTTACTTTTTCTTTTCCAGAATATCGTTTTTATAATATTTATACATTTCCATTAATGTTATATAATTCTAATAAAATTAAATTCGGATAAATCACTTTCCAAATGAAAGCATATATTCTTATAGCAGTGGTTCTGTGAACTAATGCTTGAAAACGAGTAGTACTATTATTCTAATACTACACTAAAATTGACTCAATATACTTTGTCATTTATAATTTATTACTCAAAATAAACACGCCAAATACCCATTTGTCACAATGACTAGGTAACATACAGGTTTTCCTTGAAGGGTACTGTGAGTATAAAGTAAGGTAAGTACAAGGTGTCATTAATTACGACTGCTGAAACCGAGGTATTATGCTAATGGATATTAAGGCGCTACTAATACATAACATACAGGCAATTGTATACGTTCCGGAAATTGTTTCATTATTCGGTATCTTTCATCTGCAGATATGTCTGCTGTTGTTCATATATTAGTTCCTTGCATAAGTTTTTGCGCCGTATAACGCGTTCTTTGTACTTCTTCAGGACAGAGCAGTTTTGCCCTTGTAAGCTGCCAGGAAGATATTCCGTTCATTTAAGCTTTTTATATACATTTTCTATTTTTCCATTCCTACTGGTTCTGAGAGAAAAAAAAAACATGGTGCATAAAAGGGATATGGGCTGGAAACGACCACCAAGGGCTATAGACACGAGCTATTTCTGCGGCAATTTTGTCGTCTTGATGAACGAGAAGCGGTGCAGTCGGGTGTTCCTGTCAGACCCTGTTAAACCGGCACATGTATTCGCAGGACTGACAAATAGACATACCCACAGTACTGTAACACTCTCGCGTCTCTATGTACCAGTACTTTGTCTCCATTCTGCAGTGATAGTTCGGAAGCTGTAAAATTGTACATTCCGTTTGCTTCTTCATGCATATTAATTACCACACCACAATAAATGCTGTCTGTTATTTAAAATTTGTTTCAATTAACGCCATCATTATTACAAATATGTCATTCCATATTTAACTGCAAGAACGATGTTAAAACAAACCCGGAAGTAAAATGAAATAGAGAAAATTTATACTGATATTCAGTTACTACAACTTAAAAAGAAAACAAAAATGTGAGAAACGCCACAAGAAATATTGGAGTTTCAAAAATAACATCTTACATAGCGTTAATATTTACAAACCCTTTCACAAAGATAAACAATATTTTAAAATATGGATTGAACAGAGGGATAACATATATTAATGTAACTAAACCGAAATCCAATGGCGGCTAAGTATTTGGGACTCTCACATTCAGGAAATACAAACTGTAGTACTCAGATAAACAGAACATCTTTTAAGAAAATCCAATTGTGTATAAAAATTAAGAAACCTTTTATTTTGTGTGTAAGGATAAAACAATCTGCTTTCTTGTAGAATGTGTTTCAATAAACAGAATATGCCCCTTGGCTTTTTAGCACTGGAAAGACATGATAGCTACATGCCTTGTGCTCACAAATAGCAGTCTGGCATCTCTTACATGAAAATTACTGTTTTACATTTTGCCTTTACTCTGTGGGAATTTATGTCTCTTTACAATGTCCAAAACCAAAATATAAGCATTTCGTTTCAAATTGGTTTAAGCCCATTTAATTCTACAATTTCTACATTATTCTATAGATATTTTATATTAATTCTTCGCACATTATTTACTTAGTTTTATTTTCATTTCATTTCTATATGCTAACAATGTGTCGCTACTTGTATATAGTGAACATATGATAATGGGCAACTCTACTTATCTTCAAGATATGAGATGAATTACACAATTTGAAATGAACTTTAAAGAGGGTATATATCTATTTCAACTGTTTCCACTGTTAGCTAGAACATCTCATTTACACAACTGCTAATCCAGGTTGATTCCGTGGTGGCGGAGCACCCATTATAGTGGATAAAATGGATAAGTTTTTCTTGGAGTTTTCTGTTTTGTGATTTCCCTCTTCCTTTTCCTGCCTCTTCATCTCCTCATATTAACATTTTATCCAAAAAGTCCTGGAGGATAAAATGGAAACTTCCGTAGTTTTTCTGTTTTGCAATTTCTCTTCCTTTTCCTCTCTTCATTTCGGCATACTAACGCATTATATAAAAAGCTCAGGTTGGAGGCTATAGACATAGTCGTTTAGCAAGCGGGGCTTCATACGGGATTCTTGACCTCCTTCACCAGTTCTTTGTCTTTTGGTAAGAAACTTACCTCGGGTCTGGAGAGGATGAAAAATTGCTCTGTACTCATAAAGTCTTTGAACGGTGTTATCGACGCTTCTTGAATGTTAGGAAATACGTTGATGTTGCAGAAAGGTGACTGTTTAAGGAAGTCTATAGATGACTTTGTTAGGATAGCATGATACTACCAGGTTCCTTCTTCTAACTCAAGTTGGCAAATCTCAGAGATCACAGAGCTCAGGGGTTAACCGACCCGCCTGAGGTATAACGCAAATACGGATACAAGCTTACTTTTACATTCGTACAGAATATGCTAAAATCTTTATATATTTCTTCAATTCATTGTCTCATACATCCCTCTTAATTTATCTGTCATGTTCGATACAATTAAAAGGAATTTCAGGAATCAGTAGGTATTGAAATTTCGTACGTATTTAAAGCAATTACATTGTTCCGGAAAAGTACCATTAAATGTTATCCTCGGTTCAGTATCCTAGTAAACGGCAGCCCGATCGTGATGGTACTATATCATCCCATGAATTTATAAGCACAATTCTACAAATCCTGGAGATGCATCTAGAAGAAAATATACTATTTTGGAAAAATAATCTAACAATATGATTATGGACAATTCTTCATCAACATTCCTAATTCTAATAGCCTTGGTTCAATAAATAAAAAACCTAGTTGTCCTCTGTAGATGTCGCTCACAATTCTCCTGGTGCCGCTGGTGGATCGCTTTGTCTCTCCCCAGATACGAGTGATCTGCTAATATGTTCTTCTATTCCCTTTTTTGTAGTAACATGCACAGAGTGCCAAAAATGTATACACAGTTAAAGCAAAGAAAAATCTGTATTAACATGACACAACTGAATCCACATAAACCGAAAATAATGAGCACTAATTATCTTAGACTTTTACAGTTAGAACAGTTGCTCAAAATACCTACCATCGGGATCGATACACTTCTGACTGTGTTGAACTATTGAATGAGCAACGTTTGCGAAAGTGTCACATGCACCTGCCGTTTCAATTTCTTCCCGAAGTGCTGCCAGTGTAACTGGTTTTCTATGGTATGCAACATCCTTAAGAGTTCCCCATAGGCAGAAGTGCAAGGAGTTAGATCCGAAGAACGCAGTGAAAACTCAATCGAACCTCTTCGTCCTATCCAGTGCCTTGGAAAATTGTCATCAAGGTACGCAGTACATTTCAGTGGTAATTTGGTGGTGCACCATCCCGTTGGAAGTAAAATCCTCATTTCCATAGAGTGTATAAATGGCGGGTAAGACGGATGTGCGTATCAGGTTCAGGTACACTGGGCCAATTACTTTTCGTTCAAAAAAGGATGGTCCATTTGCCTTTGAACTTCAACAACATTCTCTGTTTTCCAATACCACTTGAAAATTGCTTTCCAATGTTCAAACGATACCCTAGGCTCCATTTTGTTGTAGCAGCGCTAGCATAATGCAATGTGAATCACATCTGTTTACAGAACATCACACTACACATTACTATTGTTTTTCGGTCCAACTTTGTAATATATTAAATAGATATCCGCTGTGAAAGTGTGTATACATTTTTGGTACCCTCGGTATTTGCGTTGCCTATCTTTATTTCTAATTTAATTTCCTTATGCGCATTTACATTAGTGTACTTGTTCCTGTCTGTCTCTTTAAACCATTAAAGCATGACTGTAAACTGGGTCGTACAATGCAAAGTTTGCTTACGTAGAACTAATATCACTCCAAGCGCCTGCTATATCCAGTGAAGGTCAGTTCTTATCGTCTACGACTTACTGAATACGGGGATAGTATAACAGTACCATGTGAAGGGGGATGTGTTTCACACTAACAGAGCCGAGTTGGACAGGAATGCTCTAGAGAATAATTGAATTTTTGACTTTGATTTGAACACTGTGGGAAATCAGAAGTATGTAAAACAGTCTTCCTATTTATTATTGTTTACATTAATGCATAACATTCAGCAACAGTTGCAGGCAGATACAAATCGCCCTAGTCGTAAACACGACTATTAATGTAAGTACCAGAACAAATGCTGCGGCTACGAATCAGTTTGTACACTTCGTTTTTAAACGTATAACAGCATTAATACTTCAAGGTATAAAATTACCTACTACGCCAACAGCAGGCTACAGAATACTCGGCATTCTTTCTAGTTGGTTAACCTCATAATTATATAGTGTAATGTGAAAACTACTGCACATTAAGGAATCTTACTTTTATCTTAGATTTGAGTGTGGAATGCAGCTCTGTGGAGCAAGTGGGTGAATAATGGAACTTTCTGCATTTCAATATGTGGTTTCCCAGACTTTCAGGAAGATTGTTCAAAGACGGAGTTATGTTGCTAATGCTAATGATGATAGTGGTTTATGTACCAGTAAATTAATATTACTATTGGTACAATAGTGGAAACTCTGTCGAGAACTTGAGAAATGTCCGGTATTTGCAAAGCTGTTAAAACGTTTTCTAACTTTATGATTTGTATTTTATAAAATGGATTATACTGACTTGTTCGCTCACGGTGTAATTTTAATTATTCTGGTTTCTTTCTTGACCAACGGCATTATGTTTTTAGTACATGTTACAAGACATAAATTTTCAGATAATAATCTGTTTTTCCGCTAAAATCCATATCAGATCTTTTTAACCATTACTTTTCGTGACATGTTATAAAGTTATTTAAAACATTAAGTACTTTTTTCAATTGCATTTGTAAAATGAACTTCAAGTTTGCGGAAAGTGCTTCTTCTGATGCTCATAACACAACTGTCAAAACATGGTTGTTTTTTATGTCTGTGCTTTTGTCCATTTGGACCGTAAGATTATTAGAGTTGCGGGTTGCCTGAGTACGGCTTCTTGTTAGCGAAGTGCAACCGCTGAAACCGGTAAAAGAGAGACAGATTCGCAACGCGTAAAATTATAATTTTATTTTAGTACTTATACTTAGTACTGAATGAATAAAATAATATTGTATTAAAATGTGCTTGAAATAATCACTAACCTATGTTTTAATAAATGTTGAAAATAATCATCATCCCGACATCTGCATTAGAAATTCTGAAACACCCCGGTTCGGAACACGTTTCTTGTCCCTCAGGGACCCTATATTTTGTAACTTTTTAACAAGTTGGTCAACAGTTTGTATACCTTCAACATGATGGCCAGGATAGGTAATTACGAATAGCCATATCACTTGTATGTAAGAATACGTTTTCACTCATGTATCGTGCATAAAGATTCGATCTCTAAGAAATATTTATGAAATCATATATCTAATAATGAATAATTAGCACACAATTTACACAAATGAAAGCGCCTAATAACATGCAAACGCACAACCACTCGCTCTCACGGTCTCCCTCAAACAACTACAAGTTGCTACTTACACAAATATTATACGTCCTTGGTGACTGGCTTCTCTCAGCAAGTAGCCGCGCTCTGCCGGCCCTTAACTCAAGTAACCTCATTGTAGATTTAGTAAGTTTAGTCAGAGTCGGTTAACCTATAGACTCAGCTGTTGTCGAAATGAACATACATAACATGTACTGTGATTGCTTTCACATGCATCTCTATGGATACCTATTAAGAAGGACTGATTATGTTAAATGCCTAAAAGTTGGTTTTAACTGCACACTAAATCTCTTTTGGTAATGGTTGATACCATTTAATTTTATTCTAGTTCTTGAGTTAGAGCTAACAGCTATGCTTGCTCATTCGTTTCCACTCTAGGCATTACGTTACCATTTCATTAAATGGGCTCACTGTTGCGTGGCATAGATCCATGGTCACAAACAGAGTGCATGCTTACTAACGGGTAGCGATTAGTTCGGTATATAAGGTCAGCCATCCAAGTACAAGGCAGTGGAGAAGCGTCTATGTTACATTTCAGCTTTGAGTGCGTGAATCATGGTGCATTTACCGCCACGGGTGGCCGAGGTTGTTAAGGCGCGGACTCGTGAGTGGAAGATCTGGGTTCGAATGCCGCCAGGACCGTCCTCCCTGACTGAAGTTTTTCCAGGTTTTCCTCAGTCCTCATAAATGGCAAATGCCGGGAAATACCCTAAACTTAGGCCTGGAACGTTTCCTTCCTTAAAAATAAATCCTTTCCCAATTTATCATTTCATCTCATGTATCATCAGTGTCCATTGCCTGTGGTGCCTCTGTGGCAAAAACAGGGGTTAAACACTATTCATTCATTCGTTCATTCATTCATGGTGCATTTACTGCAAAATAGAGTTTCCATTTATTATAACTTTATAAAATACGATAAGGCCAGGAGCACTTCTGCAACGCTTTCCTGAAATTGATCTGTTTTAGAGAATTTAGTGTTGTAAAATCTATTGAGCTCATTCAGAGCAAGAAATATTCATTTTCAAGCGCGGTTCACGTCTGTCGATATCGCGGTGTACACCGTTTACCTTGCTGCTCTACACCAGATATGTCAATAAATTTTTTTTTGTATGTTAACACATGACACGTGGTAGTACACTTGGTTGGTGCGTTCAGAGGAGGGATTTCAAATATCATTGTCAACATTTTTGTAACTGATCTCAACCATTTGGTATCATCTATGTGTAATAGGTAAAAATGTTTCTCATCTCTACTTCGTATTCTGACATTAAATTAACATAAATTTTTCATAATTTACATTTTAAGATTGAGTATTATGTGTACACATATGCTGTAGATATATATCATAGGCAACGGTCCCAAATATTAGTGATATTGACTGGTTGCTTTGCCACTCTTTGTCTTTCTTTCTTTCTGTTTATCATGTGTGTGTGTGTGTGTGTATAATAATATATTAAGCGATGTACGACCTATATATATATGAGTTCCATTTGTTTCCAACAGAGGTCGTCCATCGCTTAACTTACCATACAAGGACGAATTTATTTCATTTTCAGCAATGACAGAGGCAGCTGATAAACGTGCTACTGTTCTAACTCTTATTTCACATGGCCATGCGACTACCAGAGCAGGCAGCATTTCTGGTGTTCCATCGTTCACTGCTAGAGGGGTGCCGCAGTTTTATTGATAAAGGTTACAAGTTGCTGTGAGGAAGAACATAGGTGCCCCCGCATGTTTCTAGAGGATGTAGACAGAGCTCTCTTAGCGGAGGTCGAAAGATTTCCTTTCAAGCGGCGCTGAGCACAGGGATTTGTCTTTACACCCAAATAGTGCATGGACTGTTAGCAAACATTGTAAGGATGCCGGACTTTGGTGTAGGTGCTCAGGAGTTAAAATATTATAAGCAACAACCACATAATTAACAGCTTGCCATTTTCAGAGCTCTATGAGAACTTCGACTGGGAAGACGTCATTTTCTCTACTGTGATTGTTTACAGGTCGAGTGGGATTGGCTACAAAAGGCTATATCTGGCCATTCGTGCAAAGAGTGGTCGAATGATCATTACTTTTTAGGCCTTTAATCTTGTAACGCGGAAAAATGCTTGAAAGCCTTCATGGGAGGCTGAATGCTATCCAGAAGGAGTTCTTACATTCCAGCAGGAATACTGCTCGATCCACATGTCGGCTAAGGTTCACATATTGTTTTCTGAACATATAGAGATACCTTATTTCAAAATCCAATAGAACACGTTTGGACGAAAATCAAGAAGAGTTTCCAGATTCATAAATGTTTTGTAGCTCCGGTATGTTAAAGGGGCAGGACTCAGATCTCTGTATATAAATTTATTTCTTTAATATTTTCTTTATTTATAAGAACAGTGAATAAATAGATTACATCTATCATACAGTAAACCAGTATCATAAAACATTCTTCGTGAATAAACAGAATGATCACTCTAAGTCATTTCTACAAAGAAAATTATTCCCTGTTGTTTATACACTAATGTATCTAACCGTTCAAATCAAAAGAGTTCGTGAGAAAGAATTTATGAATTATTACGAAGAATCTTTTTGAACTACTTCCCTATAATTATTTTACATCTCAGCGTAATATTATATTGCTTCTAATCTGGATATCCATAAATCTGACTTGCAACGGAACACGTGTTCACATGTAAGCCCGAGCTCCGTGAATATTGTGCTTTCCGCGAAGTATAAGCGATATGGATATTTTACCAAACTCAGTCATTCTTCCAGCACTGTACAATTCATAAAATAGTCAACAAATTCGGAAGCGATATTGATTCAGATAATTGAAGACTTCACATTTTATCGGAGGAAAAATTTAATGATATCGGTGTTCCATTAATACGGTCGCCACGAAAATCACATAAGTTAGCACAGTAAGCAGGAATCAGCTATAGATCACTAAATAGGCAACAAAATTATTGAAATTTCCGCCATATAAAATAGATTTGCAAGCCATAAGGGAAAGGGACTCGCAGAGAAAAATACATTTCTGCACCTGCTTTCTCGTGTCCGCACTGGATGGAAATATAAACCCGTAATTATTGTTATTGAGTGAACGAGGCGTGGTTTCACTTGCATGGTTGAGTAAACATGCAAAATAATTGCTACTAGGAATCACAAAATCTATCTCTTCTAAATGAAAACATGCAACAAAATCCTAACGGGGGGCGTTTGGTGTTCGTGAGTGCAACCAGAATAATTAACCCTATTTTTATCAAGAAGCAAATAATGCTGCACGATGCAAAGCCTTAGGTTTGGAACTGTTTTTCCCTCAATTGACTGGCAATGAATGAATACTGTCGCATACACCACACGCCACTAATTGCTATATGTTTTGAAGGAAGTAGAAGAAACTCTTTGACCTCTACATGTTTTCTATCCAATTTCCCTCAAGACCCCAGAGCATTTTATTAACCCTTTTACCTCTCCACAATTTGTACGTTTCCTTCTTATCCAATTTTCTAGCGTGCTAATTACTCCAGTGAACACTTTTATTGCTCCGTAAGATATATTTACGACTTAAAGTATTTTAGAAGGTAACAGAGACGAGATCGGACCTCCATGATTTTTGGTAGATCTCACAACAAGTAAAAATAACTAAATTAGTTTACATATTTATTTTTGAAGGATAATTGGATCGCTTTCAAAGCCATACTTTAATGTCCAGATCCAACTACTGCCTTCCAAGTTATGAGCGTCTGGCAAATACAGCCAGACAATCTTAATTATTCATACGTCTGCTTCCAGCCATTATAATTGCTCGAAGGACTATATAAAGCACCAGAAATAATCTCTCGAGGGTTCAACACAACAGGATACTTAAGACTATACGATTGTATATGCCTTGCTACGGAGCTTCCTTGTCTTCAAACCCCATTGTGACTTTGGTACTTAAATATCACATTCTGAATTCTTTCCTTGAAATTTCTATATTTCTCAGCGAAGTTTCTTATTTGTATTACTATTCGCTTTGTAATCTCTTTAATTATTCTTCTATAAATAAACTGTTATTAGAAAGAAGCCGACGTTGCGCTTTAACACTTATGCGACCAACCTATCCTCGCAACCTTCCGCTTACTGCTTGGCAATTCAACGTCCCTTGGCTCCAGCTCGACCTCCGCTGGCGAAGCCTCTAACAGAGGACTATGCCGGCACTGGAACACGACAATGTACAGCATGTTTAAGCAAGACAGGGCTACAGCTCATATAGCTCTTTGGATGGATTGCTTGCACCTTTGGTAAGAGTAATAAGTTGCAGGGCCGGAGCCCACTTTCGATCTTCAGACCTAGCGGGATTATTACTAGTGAGATATTTTAAAAGACAAATGGTATAAATCAAATCCGAATATTAGATGAATTACAAAATAACATCCAGTAAGAAATAACAAAAATGTTCAAAGAGGAGTTTTAGAATGCGAATGAAAATCTGTGAAGACGCTATCAAGACCTATTTTGCAGCAGAAGCAGAACGTATTCAACATCTTCATTAGAAAGATAATCAATGTAAGGCACGTTCACAAATTTAATTTGCAAAAAAGTGTTAATATGTTAGTCTTGTGCACTCATTCCATTTATCTTGATGCATAAAAAAGGGTTACGCGTCGGTTTGCCAACCACGCGGGGACAAGAGTGTCGGCAGCCAAGCTGTGTGTGTTCGTGGCACAGCGGCGAGCCCGGTTAAACTGATAACCCGATGTATTTACAGTAGCATTCTTTGAGCGCACCACTCTTATCTCTCTTTCCTTCTTATACATTGCTACGGTTTTACTATGTTAGTAAATTCAGTTTTGTTTACTCTTTGCATATAAACAATTTAGTTAACCATGCCTATAATATTCTAAAAACGTCATTTAAATTTATGGAATATAACAAAGTTTACTTATGTTTTGTTGTTACATGTTGAAAAATAATATTTTAAACTATACATTTTGTGATTTTTAATAGTGTTTAACGCCCGTTTTAACTAATGAGGCATCACAAGCAGCGCACACTGATGATACAGAGATGAAATGATATATTGGGAAAGTACATTTTTAAAGGAAGGAAGCGTTCCGTACTTAAATTTAGGGTACCTCCCCGACATTTGCTATTTATGAAGATTGGGAAAAACCTCAGACCTCCCATTCACGAGCCCGCGACTTAAAGACCACCCGTAGCGGATTTTGATGAACTTGCCTGATAAATTACTAAGGTTTAAGAAATGAACTTAATAATTTACAAACAGAAACCAGACAAAAAGTCAAACCGCTGGAAAGATATTTTCTGCGTTTAGTGAAGAATTGGCTTGTGAAAATATAGTACAATAAAGACAAGGATGAAATAATTGTATATTCTCCATGACACAAACGCCTTGACGTCAACTTCGGCAACGAAATGATGACCGCGGTTGAAATGTCATCACAAGATTTAATGGGAATATTTCACATCGGTTGTTAAACATTTTACACGTGCATGTGAAGAATCGTGTAAATATATAAAAATTTAGATAATGGGTTCATACGAGCTGACTTTCTATCAAAAACACCAGCAACTACCAGTTTTCGTTTCAGTGCTCAATCGTCATCTTCATGCAGAGCTCCTTGACCATACGTTGACTTGTGATGATAAAAGGGTTCTTTACAGCAACAATTATTTGCCCCCAGCGGAAGCAAGCTACACACGCCTAAACGTCCGCATTTACAATATTTTGTGTTAGGTGCTTCGCCGGAATCATCATCCATAAACTACCGCAGTGAGAAACTACCATTACGCAGGTATATTCAAACTAAACACTAAAGTATCTGTGAGAAAAAATGGGATATTCCAATGGTAGATATATTCATCTTATTACATTGCAGCACGAGGCATTACTGGAAATTAATATACAGTTTCAAATGGGAGACCTTTCATCAAAAAATGACCACTTCTTTTTCTCAGCAGAGTTATCTGGAAAAACTAATGCCTGCATATATTATGATATAGTATGATCGTAAGAACTACAACTACATCAAAATAGTGAATGTTTTATAGTAGTAACATTTACAGGATTGTATGTTGAGAGCAATGCTAAGGTTAAAATAGGGACTGTTTTACTAAAATAAGGTTTCAGTGTTTTATAAGTCCTTTGGTTTTATTGCCGAAAAGAACAAATAAGTCATTTATCATTGTCATCTAAGAGTAAATGTATCTTAATACTCCTGACATTGTTGTTGAGTTTTTTTACGGATGCTCTTTAACATCTCAGGTCATCAGTGTCCCCTTCAATTCAGGGCATGAAACAGCCGATAAATTTTGTTCTCGTGCGTCTTCTTTCAGGTTTGAGGTTATTTTAGTTGCCATAAATCTACAACACGGGACCCACGGCTTTACTTCCTTTCCAAAGAAAGCCATACCTAGGACTTTTACGCCCTGGCCGGGATTGAACCCGTGATCTTGGGCTTAGAAGGTAAGTATGGTTATCACTAGACAAATAGGGCCAATACCTCACATTATGGAGTAACGTTTGTTCTTCAGTTATTGTGTGACGCTTTTGCCATTAGAAGAGAGATTTCATATGATGCCCAAATTGCATTTTCACTAACAACCGTTTATATCTTCATACGTTATTGTTTTCCAGAAGCTACTGCTCCATATAATTGCAAAGTCTATGCTCTGCATTACACGCTGTTTATGGTTAGTAGCGAGATATTGCAATTCTGGCAGTTATATGGCCTCGGGCGCTATACGGCACCAACACCCTCGCATTGCCTCCAACTCTTCCCAGAAACACATTACTCCATTCATATACCAGCGTCTTTTAGTTCATTCCTGTAGCAATTGGAGAGATTGGCATGCAAAAGGCATATCGAGAATGCTGAGACATTGCGTTAATACAGAGCGCACAAATCAAGCACTTATGCATATATTTTACGGGCAGTGTGATGAGTACGCCAGCAATGAATGTGCTTGATATCTGCTACACTTCTTTCTTTCCCTTCTCTGGGTAGATGCACTCGCAGGGATAAATAAATTAAAATAAACATTTAGAAAAAAGGTTTATACTAATTAAGCAATAATGAATTAGTGTCACTTTATATCACATAAATTTTATAATACTGAAAGTGATTTCCACTTTTACTCGCACACATGACATATTAGAAGAAACTCGTTTACAACGCAGCTTCCATTGTATGAACTGATTCTCTTGAAACGTTTACTTTAAGCCTTGCTTGCACATTTTAAGCGTTATTTTCTGTAATGATTCTTTCTAAGAACACTCCTCCCCAATGTAAAAACACATTCTGGTCATCCGGCTTTGATGGTAGCATAAACGTATAAAAATATATAAAACTTAGGCATATACCTGTTACAAGACTTTTTCTTTAAGAAGAATAAATACCATATGATATTGATGCAATTAACCATGATTAAACTTATAATAATGATGATGATAATAATAATAATAATAATAATAATAGGAATAATAATTTTCACCAACCGCGCTCATCAATAATGAATGCACTTCCAAATAGTATAAATTTGGTATGCTATTATACAGATTTTCCCATGAAAAAACGGTCCAACATTTTCTTGGCTATATGCATGGTCAGGGCTGGTTTGCGTGGCTAAGCTGGTGTTTCTTAAGGCTAGCCATTAGAAATCACATGTCAAATACCTTACTACTATTTCCAAGTAGAAAATGTATTAGGGTGAGAATGGGATTGGAAGACAGCCGGTGCGTTCATCCCTTGTGTGCTCCTTACTTTACTTATGAAACATATGCGAACTCTTCGCTGCTCCGCAATGTACAAGGGTTCAATAAAGCTACGAAGGTGCGTTCTAATTGTATGTAAGGCAGCAAGAAACGTAACAGCCAATCAGATCATTCATTGTATATTCTCGTACTAATTATCAATGGCTAAGTACACAACCGTAATTTTCATAACTTGGATATTAAAAGTAGGATTATGGTTGACTTAAACGTTGTGTTTAATGAAGATAGGTTATCAAAAGACAAGTTTTATATAAAAAATTCTACAAGGTTAAAGGTTAAGTCATTTTTTTTCTCTCTGATTGATTCATTCACCATTCTGCATTTCTACCTTCTTTCTTCAATCTTTTTTTTTCCTTCATTCTTTACTTGTTTTTATTATGAAAACCTATAATGAGTGAAAGTTCATTAAACTTCTGTCGGTGTTCACGGGCGACTCTGGGCTTACCCATAAGTACCCGGGACTCTGGCGAAAAACATATAACCAAGTATAAGAAAGAATGCTATAAAAATTATTTCTTTCATATGGAATGATTACAAAGGTTATAATTGTCATAACATTATAAGATTTTACAGCCCACTTATTATTTACTAAATATGAAAAAATGTGATAATATATGAGCAACTTTTATTAAACCATTTTCATATAAATTACAACAAATAAATCAAGACAATAAAGCCCGGTTATTATTCAACTGTTGAAATTTTTTAGAAGTATTGTAAAATATCCTTCGTAAATCCCTCACTCGGAACACCCAAAGCTCTTGTAAAATGCTAGTTTACAGATGCACTGCTAGAAAGTGGATAGAAACTGTGAAAGAATATATTTAGTAACTTAAATGTAAATTCATGCAGGTCATATGGTGGCCCACTACTGTTGGCTTGCTGCAATATACTGAGAGAAGGTGCATTTATATAGTATAAATAAATTAGTCATATGTTATCGGTATAACATATGAATAATGGTAGTTTCACCTCTTTCGTAGCAATCTTTAGTAATTAAACATTACCCTAAATTGAGTCGGAATTGATATTTTTGCGTGTTTGCAACACGCAACACTTCTTTTTCGCATAGTGTGAAATATTAGTCTCAATACACGAAACATCGTAAAGGTTCCGTGTAGAGTGAAAAATAAATATTGACAGAGGATACTCATGTGAGATAAATATGAGGATATGACATATTAATAAATCGGAATTTTCACGGGGTTTCACATGCAAAACAGTCATATACATAAATGTGGATGAAGCAGTTCTTTAACATGAGTTGCCATGGACATAACGGAGACACGAAAATGAAAGTATGTGGTTCAAACATGATTCACATATCCTGTGCCTTTAGCATCCTGCTTCAGTTAAGAGAGGATGTTTAGGCATTGTTTCTATCAAGGTGTACGCTGATGTCCTAAGAACCTGCATAAATAAACCAAACTATATCAAGGCGTATTTATATACAATATGTAACAGGACTTTAAGGACAAACTTTGAGGAAAGACAGGGTACATAGAGAGGATCATATATTGTTAACAAACATTTGCTCGCTGACACCTTCCCAATGAGTTATGCATCAGTTTTAGAATCGCATTCCTCATCGCGTACGAAGTTTGTCGCTTTATTACACGCTATTCTCAAAGGCTGGCCGTTTGTATGCATGCCGCCAACAAGAGCACCTCCAGGAGAAGGAATGAAGTGGAGTGAGAACCGGGCAGCCAGGACACAGGAGCGATGAGGCACATATGTACTTGACATTGTTTCCAGTTAGAGTAACCCGACGCCAGCGATAACGTCCTGCATCTGCTGCACCCAAAGCGGAACCACTACTACACCACACAGTAGGTACCAGCGAAACTCGCGTGACACTTTCGACCTTGTAACAGAACCAATAAAATAAAATGAGATAAAATGAGAGTGACACATTTATGAACAAAAATTAATCACAGTACTCACCAAAGTGACCAGGGAAAAACCACGAAAAAACCAAGTTCAGTATCATCTGCCTCAAAGGATTTGAGCCTGAGACCTTCGGAATGCGAATTTCAACGTTATCGCCACTTTCATCCTACTAGGTTCCGCACTATGCAATTTTCTAACTTTAAAGCGTGAGTATTTAGCTGAATTATGATATTGGAATAAAAATGTAACAAAGAATAGAACACTGTCCATTTCCAATGTGCCAGCCTTTCCTGCGCGTTTTTAAACCATACCAATTGAAAAAAATTTACTCAAATGTCCATTTATTCATATGCAGATTATTTTCCTGTAATTCGAAATGAATACTACAGATTAGTACTACAATATTATTTTTTAAAGACTTAAGCTACCGGCAACAGCTTAGGGACGAGCCAAAATTGCAAGGCAATCCTGCATATGCACTCTAGCTACTATCTAGAAAGAGTATATAAAGTTCATGAAGGATAATGCAAATATCCATTGATGGGGAATGATCTTCAGAAACCGTTTAGTTTATTATACGATTTAATGTGGAGTGTGCAATTCTAAATGAATACACAATTTTGATATTTTCTAAGTAATTTAGCAGTTTTTATTTTTATATTTTTGTCATTCCGTCTTTGCTTCAAAACGATGAACTTTTTTGTGGTTCATCTAACTTTTTTCATGCCTGTATCTCCTATCTTGGATGTGCATCGATTCTATTCGTGCCAGCGATCAAGTAATTTTCTTATCCTTGTCACTTTTGGAAGTTTCAAATTCCGTAGCTCATAACTGGGGCTAAATTGGAAGAAGACGAAGGGAATGAAAGCTCCCTGTCATATGTATCTCGTTGTGAAGGAGCTTGCGTCTATGGAAGGTGGCTTTGTACTGAATTATGTTTCTTTCTAGATATAAAAATGTTACCTGAATAAAAGAATTCTTTTGTCGTTTCTGCACAATATATGTGTTGTATACTTTTATAATTATCGGAGTCGGTCCTGATGGTGTCTCCTAAACCCAAGATCGCGGGTTCGATCTCGGCCAGAACCGATGTAGTTTTTTGTGCGTAAAAATCCTAAGTACGGCTTCCTTCGTAAGGGAATTAAAGTCGCCGGTCCCGTGTCTTGCATTTACGGCACGATAAAGAACCTCAAGTCTGAAAAATGAGGCCTCTGAGCAAAATTTGTCGGCCGTTTCAAGCCTGAATTGAATGGGACGCTGATGACCTGAGATGTTAAGGAGCGTCCATAAATAAACCAAATCAATACTTTGGCTTGTGCATCCCCGTTTGTTGAACTTTTTCGTAGGCCCATAATTTGCAGAAATTCCTATGAATCAAGTCTACACGTAGCCATCCTTCATCAATACCCCAAATTTCTACCCCAAACATCCTTTTAGCATCTACTACTACCGTATGCATTTTCTCCAACCACTTTATATGTATTGTTGGTACTTTATATTTACAGGCAGTAATAGTTTTCAAAACCAGCCTACATTTTTCTAGAACTTTTTTTGTTTCCTGTACCCTCCATTCTTATTAAGCCTGAAACCTTTTTCGGGCGTAAAAATGCTAAGTATGGCTTCCTTCGGAAGGGAAGTAAAGCCGTCGGTCCTGTGTTGTACATTTACGGCACGAAAAAGAACCTCAAGCCTGAAATAGAGGCCTCTGAGCTAAATTTGTCGGCCGTTTCACGCCCTGAGTTGAATGGGACGCTGATGACCTGAGATGTTAAAGAGCGTCCATAAATAAAGCAATAAAAAGCCTGAAACCCAAATAGTCACATTTATGAACCACCTTAAATTCTGCCTCTTCCCAATATCATTTCTCGTTCTTGCGTAACTTGTTTACATTGTTAAATACCATGATTTTTTATTTTACAATATTTATTCTTAGTCCCCAGTTCTTGCAGAATTTAACGATTACTTCTATTTATCTCGCTAGGCCAATATTAGTAATTGACCCAACTACCAAATCATCCGCAAATATAGTCCCGAAATCTCAACATCTCAACATTTTCAAATTTGGGTTTAACTTTGATAACTTCTTCTAAAATATCATAAATGAATTAGTTAAACAGTATAGGACTTAACTCCCATCCTTGTCTTAGACCTATCGTGTTCAAATTATTTGAAGTCGCCCTATCCTGGGCAATCTTAATAGAGTACTCATCTTGATAGTATAAATTTTGTAATGCTTTTATATGCTTATCACTAACCTCTATCCCATCAATTTTGACCCTAATGCCTTACGGTTAATTGTATCAAACCCCTTTTCAATATCCACAAAAAACATATATAATATCCCTCTATTTGCATTAGACTTTTCTCTACCATTCTATTAAAAATGAAGACATTATCCACTGTTCTCTTAATCACTCAAGTAATTCAATGCTTGCATTCTCCAGTAATAAACCATTTTTGGACTGTGGATAAAGATGGATTCAAATGCCATAACACTTCTATATAAATGCAGCACCCCAAAGCTTTTAGCTGCTGTCCGTAATGTTCAGTTAACACACATAAAGTCTGAATAATGAAAATCACTACGAATGAGCAAAGAAGATAAAATAAAATTAGTTATCTTGAAGTAAATAGATTCAACTAAAATTAGTTACATATTTAAAACAATATATAAGGCAAATTGTATTCCATTTAATAAAATCATTGTAAGCATAGTTTCAGCTATTTACTTATAATTCCATAATAGTTGTAGTAGTAGTAATAATAACAATAAAACTAATAATAATCATTCACTTTAAATGCTCATTGTAAATGATCTAAAAACTTTTACCGTTTTCACAAAGATGTTAATCACAAACACTATTAAGAACATAACTGCAGAAAAGTGTCAAATATTGCTTTAGGTATTATTTTTAAAGTTATATCTTTAATGCAAGAACAGGCCAATGAACATTATCTAAATTCAAAAGTTAACGTTTATAAGCTATTTATGTCATTATGCGATTAAGGCATTTGCAGATTAATCACATGATTCCGTAGTAGTGTCTTTTTTATTGAAAAGTACCCAAATGTCAACAATGAAGTTACGAAACTACTTTTTCCTAATTTTACAACATATCTAACATTAATTATTTCATGCATTAGTTGATCATTTTGTTACATAAATATTGAAACAGCTCTAATTAATGAATTATAACTTAAATAAATGCAAAACCTTACCTTCACCGTTGTCACACCTAACTTGCTCCTGAAAGACGCTAGTTCGGGATATTTCGGTAAAAATGTATTCTTCAAATTTATGGTTTCTGTACTGTATCTCTTTGACGTTTATATTCCACGTTAAGTACAAGAGCAATATTACAAATTTTATCCCATTTATATTTTTAAACATGATATATTTCTTGGGGTTAAATATAACTGCAGTTTATTTTAATCATTGCCAGCCTAAATCACGTATTTTTCATTTAAATATTTTTTTCAGTTATTATAACGATTAATTACTGCAATAATTTTTTTTCCTGATGAAATTGAGACAAGTTACCTTACTATATTTCTCTTCCGGAATCTTATCCGTAACTATTGTATTAAAAATACAGAAGTATAACAAGCCAAAAACAAATGTTTTAATGAAGATGTATTATTGTTGAAATAAAATACATTTATTCATTACCCAGACTAATACTTATATTCAATATCTGTGTTCCTATAATATGTATGTTACGACTGTATAGCGATATGTGATCAGGCTTTAGATGGATCTTTCATAATTTTATATCTTTTCTTTGTGTCCTTTAATTAATTTGGATAAAATTAAATTATTATTATTATTATTATTATTATTTAAATAAAAATGCTGCTTTTTCTTGATGACAAAAATTAAGGTGTTAAATGTTCATCTGACGAAAAAATGGTATTATCAAATACACAGTGCGATCAGTTATTCTTTTCCCCGGAATGTTTTATACGCCGCTAGTTAGCTAGCCGGTAGCTGGTCACTTATCGCTCATGTATTACCACCTCCCTGAAGGTGCCTGGTTTGACTAACATACTCCAGTTCAAAACGTACGGGAGCATTGCAGTGATTCTCAGTAAAGTTTCTTTACTTGCTGCCCTCTTGTTATGTATGTCCGCTTGATGGAGCCTTCGCCTTACTCATATAGCACTGCAGTTTAACTACAAATCGCAACATACTCTTGTACAAGCCTAAAAGATGCATTTATTAATGCGGCATCTTCTTCAATAGTGGTTTTACAGGGGTTAACCGAATTTTGGATTTGTATTTATACTCTCTTCCCCATGCTACTTATTTTAGTTAACATCGGTTCCGATACCAGTATTGTGGTACCGATATCAACTTCCCACGTGGCAACTACACTTCACTTGCAAAACGCATGGCTATACTTCACGTGAAACGCCAAGTCACATAAGTAGTTTTACTCTTACAATTTCGGAACATTCATCGCACCACCAATACCACCCTGCTTTCGCAAATCATACGCATATACAAACAAAGGACGCTGATTGAAGACATACCTACCAAAGAGTTCGTTAAACGAACATTAATCCTATGCAGATTACTTCTGACGATGCCTGTACCTTGGAATGTTACTGGGTGCTTTTATTTCGTGTAAATTGTGTTATGACATTACATATATATCCATGAAGAACGGGTTTTTATGTACAATGCATACATAAACAAATTCTTGCAGAGATACTAATGGGACTTGCCAGAAAATAAACTGGTAATTGTTTTTCCGGTAGAGGAACTGTTCGCCAACTGTTTAAAATTTACGAGACATAGGACCTCTTAATGACAAGAAGCGTGTTCCGAACACCTTGTTCTTACGGAAGAAATTTTAGATGAAATACAAGAATTTCCTACGCAGATACCGGCAGTATATTGTCACTGCGGTGCGTTATTTTCAAAATATTTTGTAACACGGTTTGGTGCTTATTATTATCACCGGTTTTAAATATATTTAAATGTTATATTATAAATAAAAATATTAACACTAAAATGAAAATACTAACTTCACGCACGTCGAATACCTCTCTCTTTTTCCGGTTGCGGGACTTCAATTCCTAAGACCGAATATCACGTCAACGTTTTATGTTTAACACTGAGCATAGCTCTGCCAACCCCATCATTCTTTTTCATATTCAAAATAATACGAGCAATGTACATTTATGGCTTATATTTTTCCTTGTAGGAGTAAATTTCCATTAAATGCACTATCATTTTTAGATTCTGCTATGTCGCTCCTGGTGGTGTAGTGGTAACCATACTTGTCCCCTAAACCCAAGATCGAGGGTTCGATCCCGGCCAGGACAGATGGATTTTTTCGGGCGTAAAAATCCTAAGTATGACTTGATTTAGAAGGGAAATAAAGCAGTATGTCCTATGTTGTACATTTACGGCACGATAGAGAATTTCAGGCCTGAGAAAGAGGCATCTGAGCAAAATTTGTCCCCATTTCACGCCCTGATTAGAATGGGACACTGATGACCTGAGATGTTAAAGAGCGTCCGTAAATAAACCTCCAAAAAAGTCTGCTATTGATAATTATTATTGCTCCATACCCTCACTGGATTAGAGTGAATTGGTAGGGACATAAGAGAATATTTTGGAACTTAGCCGTATTCAAGGACTAGCTGTTTGTGCCACATCTCCGAGAGGAAGAGATGAGGGTAGAGAGAGACACCATATGTCGCGATTCCCTAACATAATTCCAGATGCCAGCCTATTTCATGTAATATGAACACATCAGAAAGGCCTGTTTCTCACCTTTCGCTAAGGTGAGCGAAAGTCATCGCAATACCACACACATAGCATCCAGCCTGACCGCCTGTCACTTTCAAACTTGCAACAGAAGTGACAGAATGTATTATGGTGTATTGTTATGGAGAAGCGGATAAATCATTGAAATGAAACATCCATCCTAGGCAACTAGGGGAAACTACGGGGGGGGAGGGGAAGTCTGGATGGCGGAATCCAAGGTATTTGAAGCGGGGATCTCGCAAATGAGAATCTTAAGCGGTACCGTCTGAGCTATCTCGCTGGGCGATTGATATTACTAGCGATATGTTCGCTACTGTACTGTTCCAAATAGATTAATATTGCAGGTCAGTATCGTTTAGGCGTGTGTGTATTATGAAGGATATGAAATTCAAATAGTCGAATTCACAGAGGCAATATAGTTGGTGCTCGCTTCAAAAATTTTCAAATCATCATTTAGTTGCGTTGTCAAAATATATGCTAAATGTCATGAAACTAATAAAAATTCTACATGTAGCTTAAATAATGAGGGTTGGAATATCAACTGAAACAAGGAAAACACTATAAACCTGTCATTGTCGTGCAGTTTTTTTTCAATGGTGTTTAACGCCTTCTTACAGTGAACGTGTATCTTAACTATGCACACCATAGTTACAAGCACACGTGATGGCCCAGTAGACAACATTTCCTTCTACGGTCAAGAATCTGGATTTCGCGTTCTTCTCGTTTCATTTAATTTCAAAATTTCAGTCAAAATTCAAGTAAGTCTTTCCTATTTTCTAGCGCTCTGTGCAAAAGTCATTGTTATATCACGTGCAGTGCTGAACCATATGTACGGAGGGCACAGGTCGGAATAAGCTATTTTCCTGGTCAGATGATGATGCAATTTATTTTCGGTCCTTCTGCAAACAAAAGAACTCGTATATTTTGTTTAATATGCTAATTTTCCGACTTGAAAAAATATTAACTGGGTTCATGGGTGCATCTGGGCAATTTAAACATAACTGAAGTATGCAAATAAACTCTCCTAAAAATACTCGTACATGGGAAGAACTAAGCAGATAGCGTGATACCATTATTAATAGATCGCTATAGAAATGATATGACATGTATATCATAATTTATATGATATGATGTACATATGATATATATTTTGATGTGTGCATCAGTAGTAGACATATTGAACAAAATACTCCAAGCTATTTTTCCAATCAAATGTAATTAGTTTTAAGGTATTTAATTAAACGTTGTATTATTTAATGTGTCATTAAAAAACGTTTGTAACATAAGGTTAATGATAAATATATTATCTCGTTGGTTTTGAAGACCTAATCTAAAGCCATTCACATTTTCACACCAGAGTATCATTTTCCTACTCTTCATTTAATTGAATTTGATTATACAAATACCGCCAGAGAGTATTTAATTAATACAGTAATTTTACAGTTCCATACCCAACTTCATACTTAGAATTCCTTAAATGAAGCAAGATTAGAGATAATACATCGTTAGAAAGAGATCTGGATTTTCCGACTCCTAACCCAAATCGCGGGTTCGAACAGATGTATTTTTTCGGGGGTAAAAATCCTAAGTATGGGCTTCCTTTGGAAGGGAAGTGCAGCCTTGGGGTCCTGTGTCGTACATTTGCGGCACGAAAAAGAACCTCAAGCCTGAAAGAGAGGCCTCTGAGCAAAATTTGTCGTCCGTTTCACGCCCTGAGTTCAATCGGACGCTGATGACCTGAGATGTTAAAGAGCGTCCATCAATCAATCAATCAATCAATCAATCAATCCAACTCCTAACCTAATTTTAACAGGTAAGTATTCAATTAAAGTTTACTGCTCTACTAAACTAGACTTTGAATGCTTGCTTCTCTTAAGTTCCATATGAAAAATGGAGTCTTCCGAGAGAAATGATGTTTTACCCCGATACTCTAATAATGTTACAGAATGATGTATATCTGCGCGATACGCACGCTGCACTGTGGTGTTGATATGTTGTTGGTTTCTAAGAAGAGAGTCTCATGTAGTTAATCCGTTTATTTGGGGGGTAACAATGGTAACAAAACAGGATATGTTATACACTCTCTATTTTAATGATTTCTGTGACCTCGTGTACGTATAACATGTTTTGATAGAGACCTGAACGAACAAGAGGTCACATTATTTACATTCTCCCAATTTAACTAGGACGCACAGGTGTTGATGTACAATGGGTTTTCAAGTCTAATCCTGTGCACCAGATGTTATGCTTTTCTCTGCATTGCCGTAATTAAGATGAAATATTCCCATCATAACCGTTAACAATGAGACCGGAGCTTATAGTAATAAATATCACAACGTATGTGTAATGAAAGAATTGGAAAAAAAATGTTTCAGTAATCCCATTTATGAAATATGAAACATAATTATTGTTTTAATCAATAAGGCATTCAGAAGGACAAAGAATTATATAGCCATGGTGAAAAATTGCGGCATAAAGGACTTATTATACTGTACAAATCAGAAATAGTTTTGGTAAAGGGAATAGATATATTGATTGTAATGCATGCAAGCTCTAAAAAGAAACATATTTCACAAACACAAATAGCTCTTGCAGCACCCAGGAAAAATGATAACATGGTTTGCAGCAATGCTTTAAAACATCGAATGGTCCTATTGCTTTTCATTGAATTTTTTTAAATTTCCGTTTTTCGATTGCGAAACTACTGATTCAGTGAATGTTAAATGCAATTAATAGGAACGACACGGACTGTGAGGCACCTTAATAGTTAGATAGTAGGGATCTATGTCGAGCAAATCACTTAGTAGTGTTACATTATTATTATTATTATTATTATTATTATTATTATTATTATTATTATTATTATTATTATTATTATTATTATTATTATTATTATTATTAATGTTGTTATTGTTGCCATTATCACCATTTCCCTTAGTTCCCATCCCTTTCTTCCCACTTACAATGCCTTATGACAAAAAAATTTGGGACCGTTCAGAATTAACTCACAGTAACCAAAATAACCGCGACGTGTAACAGTGATTTCAATTTCCATAGATTCGCTTCTAAGTGTGAAAAACCTCCCAGAAATGCTCAACTACAGAATATGTCTCATTTGGATATTAAACTCGAATATAGTGGATAAAAACTGCTCTCGTTTATTTTATCCATAGTGATAGAGTCAACTTCGCTCAGGTATTAACAGCTAAAATATCATCAATTACAACAGTAACAGTAATAATAATAATAATAATAATAATAATAATAATAATAATAATAATAATAATAATATCAATAATGTTACACAAACTCAAATACATTTATTTCAAAACGTATTCCATAACCTTATTTTAGCTAAAATAAAAGTATACCCTGATTCAAGGGTGGATGGTTGATGGTGAGAATATGTTTGGATGGTGGTGAAATTGCACATTTAAAATCTCATAGAAAAGTATATACGTGATTCAGGATATTAAAGTTAAATAAGAAAATACTATTATTTATGACACTTTCCTTTTAGCACATACGGAACAAATCAAATACCCAGTCACCTCCTATCCCAATTGTTTAGAGTGTTGATCCAGAATAAGTTAAAAATGTGACACAATATAATGATTATAAAAATAAATGAAAAATCTCCAACACTCAAAACGAAATAAGCTTTCTCTTTAAGGTTTCAGTCTCTCATTCCTGTTTCTAAGATTGAGAGCGAGAAACAGGCTAGTATATCATAGTATATGATTTTCATATATCAGTGTTGGATAACAGATGAAAATCACTAAAGAAAAACTGTGAAATCCTCAGTCAGTGAACACAAACTTGACGAAAGTCGGACCACAGACTTCCCGTTTACCAGTCCATGTCTTTGCGATCTTCTTCATCCGTGTCGGTTTATGCATGGTGGCTGAACCACAAAGGCACCACATTGCCTCAGAGTGTTATTTATTTGATTTATTTAAGGACGCTCTTTAAGGTCTCCGTTCACTAGCGTCCCATTCAATTCAGGGCGACCGATAAATTTGCTCATATGCTTCTTCTTTCAGACATGAGCTTGTATTACGTACGCTATTTACTCAGTGTTTTTATTAATGTCTTTCTGCATTACAACAAGGTTATTGTTCTAAACTGGAAATGAATGTACCGTGACCTTCACTTAGAACCTAATGTGATTCTGCGCGCCGTTAAGCTTATGATATCTGTTGGCCATGACCCCTCTTGGTTTCTATAAGCAATTCCCTAATCACTGTACTAACACCTTGAGTAATGCAGTCGGTCCTGGTGGTGTAGTGGTTACCATACTTGCCTCCTAAACCCAAGATCGCGGGTTCGAACCCGGCCAGGACCGATGGATTTTTTCGGCGCGTAAAAATCCTAAGTATGGCTTCCTTCGGAAGGGAAGTAAAGCCGTGGGTCCCGTGTCGTACATTTACGGCACGAAAAAGAACCTCAAGCCTGAAAGAGAGGCCTCTGAGCAAAATTTCACGCCCTGAGTTGAATGGGACGCTAATGACCTGAGCTGTTAAAGAGCGTCCATAAATAAATAAATCAAAAAAAAATTTAGCAATGCTTTGCTGAGGATTGATTTTTTTACATACGAATCTTTGACCGCCACGGGTGTCCGAGGTCGTTAAGGCGCGAACTCGTGAACAGAAAGTCTGGGGTTGGAATCCCGCCAGGACCGTCCTTCCTGACTGAGGTTTTTCCAGGTTTTTCTCAGTCTTCATAAATGGCAAATGCCAGGGAGGTACCCTAAACTTAGGCCTGGAACGTTTCCTTCCAAAATTAATGCTTTCCCAGTTTATGATTTCATCTCATGCATCATCAGTGTCACCGCCTGTGGTGCTTCAGTAGTAAAAACGGGTGTTAAACACTAATAAAAAAACGGATCTTTGAAGAATAAAGCTTGCGATTACTCCCTATATGAGCGAATATTTAATATATTAAGATGGACTATTCACTGTACAGTTATTCTTGAATCTTCAGTGCCTACGTCTCGTTTTGAATCCCGAATGGTTGAATTTGAATTCCGAATGCAGGATAAAAAGTGCCGACGGCCTCAATGATAGCGTTCACTACATGAACGAGAAGTCCAAATGAGAGTGCATATGAGGCTGTCCTGAAATTAGGCGCATTGCCTCTTTTTATACAGAATATCCGCTTGGGTATTGCGTGGGCACTCCCAAGCATACGAGTTCGCCCATGATGTCAGTAACGCTTCAGGAAGTTTAAAATACCGCATACTTATTGGTCGGTCGTCATAGAAAGTTCCAGAAAGGCGCAAAAATATAGCACACCGACACCCAACAGCGTAAAATCCACACCCGACAGCGTAAAAACCAATGTTTACCCACACCACGAAAAAGTTATTAGGGGTAACTTCAGGCCTGCTTTCATTTTTTACTATTACATAATATGTAAAGCTTCCCACTGCCACCGCATATCCCAATCCATATATTAAAATATTATTCTAATTACTCTTAAATACATACATATTAATACAGAAGACAGTAAAGTATATTATATTACATTCTGGGGAGCGCTGATAAATATTGCTTCAAGGAGTGAACTTGATTGCAGGCAAAAATATTCCCAATAAATGTGTAAACAACCTTATTTACAGAATGAATAAATACTGATATAAAATAATAAAAGGGTTTATATATTATGCAATAAATATTAAAAACGCAAGAGATACTAATCCACAATGAACGACGTACTTAATAATAGTGAAATGAAATAGTGATTCAAAGAAATATGGAAGGTAAGTTAACTGAAAAAAATAACAAATATAAAAAGAATGCAAGAGATTAATTCAATATATCTACAAATATCTCCGCTGCACGTGAAAGCTGTATTTTTTTAGTTTGTTTTTCTTATTGTTCTTTAGAATGACCGGAATCCTTGGTAAACCGCTGGTTTCCTCAATGTCCAAACTTTATGATGATAATAATCGTTGCCGTTAATATATGTTTCAGTGTTTCCCGTATTAATTTGTTGTGTTTCTGTTCCTAGCTCGCTGTAGAATGAGCGTGGATAGTGGTATCGAAGTTTATATACGCCAGCATTTTATCTCTCTTTATTTACTATTCTACATAGAAAGAGCTGTTCATTTTGTTGAAAGCCCAACAATTGTGTATTACAGTCCGGAAAGATTACAAACAACACATATTTTCATAGGAAATACTTTTAGTTAGAATTGCGGAAAAAAGTTTTATCAATATATTCAAGAAAGAAAACCCATTCAGAATAAATTCCTTTCCTCCCAGTGTGTCTTCCAAATAGCCCCTCTAGAAAAACGAAAGCTCGCTACAAGGCAGAAAATGTTTCCGGTGGCGCGAGAAGAAATGTTAAAAGATTTGTTAATTTCCGTAATTCAGCCGGATCCCTTTCCTTCCTCTTGGGGTGTCATGTCGTCACTCAAAAGGTATTTCTAGTTAATTGATGAATCAAGGAAACAGAAATTGAAAATTTATTGAAAATATATACCAACAGACTACATAATATACTATACTCAAATATACATAGGTTAGTAATCCATTACAAAATGAGATCTAAAAATAAATTAAAATAATTTTTATCTTACCTCCTCTAGACATTTTCTTTCTAGAGTTGCTTGTGAACACTCTGATCTCATTATACGCACCTCCAGGTAATTAGTGTATCGGTGACTACCGTATTGCTGTATTATCCTATCCTTGATTTTACCTATCTCATCTATTGTATTTCTAAGGTTACATTTCCCTCTATTTTCCTCTTAATTATTTTCATACATTTCATTTTAACTTTGCCCAAAATGTTCCTTACCATTTTTATATTCTTCTCTCCTTTTACAGTTAAAACCGTTCTAATTAATATTTCTCTATCTAAATCCTTCAATTTTTTTTTTTTGATTGCCAAGCCTGTTCTCTCCAATAATTTGTTTGCCTGCAGTATGATAAACAATGAAAATCCATATTGTTTTTTCCACACATTGAACATTTGTCTACTCTTTATCATATTCTATCCTTTTAAAATCATAAATCCATTTCTAGCCCATGCAAACCCTTACCGACCTGTCTTATCACATTGTTCTATATATTTTTCCCTATCCCATACTACCCAGGGTGCCAAATAATGCACACACATTTTCACAGTAGATATCTATTTAATATATTTCAAAGTTGAACCGAAAAACAACAGTAATGTGTAGTATGATGTTTTGTAAACAGATGTGACTCACATAACGTTATGTAGCATTGCTACAACAAAATGGACTCAAGATTATCGTTTGAACAGTGGAAGGTAATTATGAAGTGGTTTTGGAAAACCGAGAATGTTGTTGAAGTTCAAAGGCAATGGAGACGTGGGTGCAGAACAGAACCGCCAATGCGAGTAATAATTGTACGCATTCCAGACAAAATTTGATATTTATGGTAATTTATGCGATGTTCACCAGGTCAGATCAGGGAGACCTCGGACAGCTGCAAGCCCCGCGTCCTTGGCTATGGTTTTGGAACGTTTTCACCACTCACCGCAGAAAACTACAAAGCAATGTTCACGTGAGACTGGGATCTAATTCCGTTGAACTTCCTATGGGGAACTCTTAAGCATGTTGTATACTGTAGAAAACCAGCCACACTGGCAGCACTTCGGGAAGAAATTGAAACGGCATGTACTGCAATCGCTGAGGAGACATTCGCAAACGTTCAATCAGTAATTCAACGTACCCAGAAGTGTATCGACGCCGTTAGTGGGCATTTTAAGCAACTGTTGTAACTATAATAGTCTAAGATGATTATTGTTCATCAATTTCTGTTTGTGTGAATTCAGTTAATTATGTTAAAACAGATTTTCCCTTTTAACTTCCGTGTGTATACATTTTTTTGGTAGCCTCTGTATTTTTATTTTCCTCTAATGTCTCAATGAACTCTTTACTCTCATGCTATCAAATATTTCTTGTCTTTCAATGTCTTCCATTTTTAAGTTTATTTCTTCCCAGAATACTCTATTTTGATATTCCCTATTTATCCGTTTCCCAAACGTATGTGTTGAAAAATGTCCTCCACTATGAGGTACTGAAATTTTTTCCACTTACATTTCTCTTGGATACTGAAACATTCTTTAACAATATTATTCTTTTCCAGTGTAGTGATTATGGACATGTATTTTGTAACTCTTGTGATAATTTTATCAGGTGAAAGGCTTACCCAATTCTAACTGCGCTACACCATTTTGGGATTCTATCGGTAAACCTAACATCTATTTAAAAAATACGGTTCTATTTATTTTATCAGATTCTTTCAACGCATCCTTTCTACCCCATATTTCTGTTTCCATATAATATTTTTGCTTCTACTATTATTCTGTAAATTATTTCCAGCCAATTTATTCTCACATCTGACATTTTTCTTAAACATGCTCTTACAACACTTATAGCTGTTTTTTTTCCTTTGCCATTGCTATTTTTCTGATACTCCAACTACGCTGTGGTCCTCAATTTTCAGGGTGGGGAATCTCACTTTCCGATTCTCGTACCCAATGAGCATCTCAGTAGTACGAGGGCAGGTCCACAAGTTTCCGGCCTAGCCGATAAGGATTATCGCCTTCACAAAAGCCATAGCTGGTCGTACTTTATTTGCTAAGTAAATAATTGCAGTCGTAACTTCCGCTCCGCTGTGTTCAGTTGTTCAGTTATAGTTCCATAAAGAAGGGTATGTGAAGAATATTGTGGCATGTTCAAACTGCAGTATCGAGCTGTTACTAAGTTATTCACATTAGAAGAAATTAAACAGCGATTGGACGTTCTATACTCCCCTCATATTCCACCGTAAAATATTAAAGAGCGTCCATAAATAAATCAATCCACCGTAAAAGAATGAGCCAAACTTTTTCGAATGGATCGGGAAAGCATTGAAACAGTGTCAGGTCGGACCTTGGAGGTGCTTACTCCTGAAAACATCGCTCGTGGGGAAGAAAAAATTATGGAAGACCGGAGGCTCAAAGTTACAGAAATAGCAACAAGGTTGGGCCTTTTTAAAACAACAATCCTTCGAATTATTTATAAAAATTTAAACATGAATAAGGTTAGTGCAAAATGGGTGCCTGGACTTCTATCCTCAGTCCAAAAGCAGCAATTAGTAATATGTTGTCAGGTATTTTGGAGCTCTGCCGTGGAAACGAGAGAGAAGTTCTGCAAACCATTGTTACATGAGGTGAAACTATGGTCCCCTTGTCCAAAAGATAATAAATGGAGTGGCGTAAACTTGGCGAAGCACCACCTCTAAAGGCCAAGGTCACGCAGTCAATCACGAAGATCATGGCAAAAATCATTTGGGACTATGAATAGTCATTAGACAGCAATATGCTGGCCTTCTGCACCACCCAGAAAGAGGAACCCGTTGATGATTTTGTATGATGTATTGGCTGGTGCCAAGGAAGAAGAACTCTCTGAAAATATCTACACACAGAATTTTGATCAAAATATTTCAAGAGAGGGTTTCAAAAAAGAATTTAAATTTAGGTTCAAAACTGGACCAAGAAATAGGGCAATCGTACACCACGTATTGGAGATGTTCCCAAATTTAAGGAAACACATAATCCCAAATGGCAGAATATATATTGGATTTCAGTCAGTTAGTATTAAAGATGTCGTTACAGTGGTTAAGTGCCTCAAATGCTACGACTATAGTCATGTGGCAAAATATTGCAATCGGGACAAACTAATTTGCGGACACTGTGGGGAAGAAGATCACGAAAGAAAAGAATGTGCTAAGAAAGAACAACAGCCCATATGTATTCCCTGTTGCAGAAGAAACAAGAAATGTGGGGGAAGGCAAGATTGTCCTACCTATACACTAATGTGGGAAAGAGCTATCGTTCGAACTGATTATGGATAGAAGTAAAACGGACATAAAAAGAGGAAAACTCAAAAGAGGAAATACTCCTAGTAGAATTAAAAGGAACCTAAAAAGAGTCATAGCCCACAAACTTAAAACTAAGGGATAATCCCAAAACCACAGACGGTCACACACAGACAGATGATAATGAAATCCTGGAGCTGTTATCTAAACCAAAATTAAATGAAGAACTGGAAATATCGTCACACAATAAACTTGCTTTACCACCAAAATTAAGAATCCACACCATAGATAAAGAAATGGGAATCAAGAAAAAGGTCGAAGTGAATTATCAAGCCTTGATGGATGAAGACACAAGTACAGAAGAAGAAGGAGAAGAAGAGGAAGGGAACAAGGAACAAATAGAAGTAGAGATTGAACACTCGTCTCACAAAAAGAGCTACGCAGTAGATTCTTAAAATCGCTATGGGCAAGAAGAAGAGAAAATTCGAGATTAAACACAAAAGCAAAATTTGTCAATTCAATGAACGACAAGGGCAGTGATGCGACTTCACGTCAAAAAGTGATTGAAATCGAGGCGCTAGAAGAGGAAAAGGATGTAGAGGAAATAAATAGTAAGCACCAGTTAATATTAAACTCAACTCTAGCTACAAATGCACAAGAACAAGCAACTTCGACAAATGCTGACGACAAAAGAACTCCAGACATTAACCAGATCTATGCAGATTTTGACGTTACGCTACAGCTGAGTCGACCTGAGGACCTTGCACCTTGACTGCCGCCCTACGACACGTTACGCGTAAGTTGCATGAAAATGGTGAATCAATAATTTTCCCTGTGCCAGATGCCATCGACCGTATGGAATTAAAAACTCAAAATATTACAACGGATCCTAATGAATTATTAAAACTACTAAACACAGCCTATAGAAGAAGGAACGATTACCTAGATCTCAATGCAACGAAGTATATAAACACTTTGTACTTTGTTATGGCAGGATAGTTTTCGACATTAAGCAAAGCAGGCCTAATTGTTATGCTCATATCCGGCACGATGGAGTAAACTACTCCAAAAATTACTCCGGAAGCACTCCAAAGACTGAAACTAAAATACCTAGTTCTCCAACAACGCCCAGACATTGTACTAATACTCCTTTCAAAAACCAACACCCTATTAAGAAACAAAAAACACACAAAACTAAAATAAACAAAATTAAAGGAAGTAATTTTGGCGCTGTTATAAAACAACTAGGAAGGAATAATAAACCTAGCTCTAAATCCAAGAAAGTAGCCGATCAAGAACTTAGGACCGGTACCAAACATCACTCTGTTGCAAACTCTGGATAAGTGATATGTGAAAGACAACATGGCAGTTTACGACAAGCGTAGAATAATCAAAATATGCCAAATAAACGCCCAGAGGAGTAAACAAGTGATGTTGGAATTAAATAAAATCGCAGAAGAACTGAGATTAGATTTATTATACATTCAGGAACCTTATTCCTTTAAAGGCAAACTAGCACATACCCCAGCAAGAGCACGGATAATTGGTCACGGAGAAAATCCCATGGCATCAATTATAATATATAATCCAAATTTACAAATAGTCAATATAACACAAGTAGGAGACACACATACAAACTGTATTGAAGTAACATATGACAACACATGGAAATTTATTCTAACAAATCAATATTTTCAATACAGTCATCCAATCGACCCTTATATAACAAAAATAAAAGAGGTCAGTACACTTTTAAAAACATTGAGCAAATTTTCACAAGCGATGCCCATGCAAAATCTGACTGGTGGTATAGTAACACCAAAGACGAAAGAGGAGAAAAACTGGAAGAAGCTATTTCTGAACTAAAGCTTTTTGTGAATAATCAACCCAACAGCCCTCCTACTTTCTAAAATAGAGCCGGTGCTACTGCCAACATTGACATAACTTTGTGTAAGTTAAGCTCAAATAATAAAATAATAAATTGGAAAGTAGGTCATGATATGACCACTAGTGATCACAGATTAATCTACTTCGATTACTGCACACGAAAACCCAAATTTAAAGAAGGAAGAGGAGAGAAAATTTACAATTACAAACAAGGAGACTGGAATCTTCTGTGACAGGAATTTGAAAATTTAAAGTTACAATACGAAGGATAGCCTATTGACAAGGACGCCAATAACCTTTTCCAAACAATACGAAAGGCCATAGAGAAATCTGTTCCCACAACCATACCCAAAAAATATTATGATACTATTTGGACGCATGAACTGCAGAAAGCAAGAAGCAAATTTAGGAAACTAAGAAGAATTTATCAAAGATCGATAATTGCAGAAGAAAGGGAGAGAAACCTAAATAAGTATAGAGATGCTAAAAAAAATATAAAACCACTTTAGAAGAAACAAGGACGAACTCATAGAAAACATTCGTAGAAAAGAAATTAGACACCAATATATGGGGAATTCCCTATAAAATTATTCTGGTAAAAATCAAGAAACCGGATATTCTAAATACAATAAAAAAAAACAATGGTGAAATGACTACAGACTGGAAAAACTCAGTAAATGCCCTTTTGGAGAAGTTACTTCCACAGGTTGATAAAAGTATGGACAATATTCAACACATTCAAAAAAGAGTGCATATGAATACCATATATAGAAATAATAGACTAATCTACCCATTTGATGTGTTGGAAATTAAGTTAGCTATAAATAAGCTAAAAAGGGATAAAGCAGCAGGTGCAGATGGAGTAATAAATGAAGTTCTGATGAAATTGGAAGATAAAATTACACCGTGCTTATGTCCACTTTTTAATGACTGTGTATGGCAAGGGCGCTTTCCCTATTGCTGGAAAGCAGGAAAAGTTATTATCCTGAAGAAAAGTGCTGACAAGGATCCTAAGGAGCCGAAATCATATAGACCTATATGCCTCTTAAATACTCTTGCAAAAATCTTGGAAGCACTCGTCTGTAAAAGATTAAAAGAATTTAGGATCATGGCGGGTATGAATAACAATCAATTCGGCTTTAGAAAAGGAAAATCGACTCAAGACGCAATAAACCACCTATTAGATATGGTCAATAACTCAAAATCAAAATATTTAATTGGAATTCTAATTCACATTTCTGGCGCTTTCGATAATTTATTGTGGCCGGTACTATTTGAGAGGTTACGGGAAATAAATCTCCCTAAATGTCTATACGCAGTATTAATGGACTACTGCAAAGACAGAAGGGTTCATGTAAAAGGTACTGAAGAAATAATTTACAGAGATATAACTAGGGATGTCCCCAAGGCTCGATCTTAGGACCAATTTTTTGGGACATAGTTTTGGAAACGAACTAAACAACGATGAAAATGTGGCAAAAACCATCGCGTATGCCGACGATGTTTTATTTCTAATAGAAGGAAACAATAGAGCAGATATAGAAAGAAGAGCGAATAAATTAACTAATAAATTAAGTAATTGGTGTAGTAAAACTAAACTCCAAGTCGCTCCAACTAAATCAGGCTACATGCTTTTGAAAGGTAAGATCAAAAGAGCTCCATGCATGAAATATAACAACCAAAATGTAATACGCCAAAAAGAAGAAAAATATTTGGAAATTTACTTAGATGAGAAACTAAACTTTAGGAAACACACTGAATACGTACGAAAAAAATCCGAAAACGTTATGATGAAATTAGCAAGATTAGTTCAGTTGAATTTTAAAATTCCATTAAATGTCATTACAGCATACTACATGAGCATTTTTGCTTCAATAATGACTTATGGAGCAGGAGCCTGGGCTCTGAGGATGAAGGATGTCCAAATAAAAACTCTATTAAGAAGATCTCAAAGGAAGGTGTTATTAAGATTTACGGGGGCATTAAGCATCTCACCCACAATGACCCTTTTTGTGGTAACAGGAATATGGCCAATTGATCTATTGATTAAATTAAGAGGCGCTGTTTATTGGTTGAAGAAAGGCAACTTGGAGAAAGTAAGTTTAATAATCGGCAGTCACTGCAACAATTTAAATGAAATAAAACATAAATTAAAAGAACAATGGCAACAAGAATGGGAAAATGCCGAGACAGGCAGGAGAAGTTTCGACTTATTTAACAACATTTTTGAGAGATTAAAACTAAAATTTATACAACCTACCAAAGGCATGATACATTACCTTATAGGTCACGGGCCTTACAAAACTTATTGGAAGAAAATCAACAGAACAGAGGACGATATATGTACACTTTGCAAAACACAGGATAACCCAGAACATATGTTATTTGAATGCACACGCTATTTAGAACATGTGAGAGAAGAAAAAGAAATTTTAAGTGGCCATCAGGTGGCACATATACTTAGAAATAAGGGCCTATATAAATACCTCGAGCAGGCCGCACTCAAAATAAATAACCTAGCAAGGGAAGAGGTAATATCACAAGAGCAGATAATAAGATGTAATGAAAAAGCTGAGGACGAGGTAAGAAGATCAGAACGCATACGTATGCAAAGACAACCCCCAAACGCAAATAACTAACAAGAATAGAAAATATAGAAAATAACTCTAATTAAATCAACAGGAAGAGAATATTAGAAGAAGAAGAAGATAAAGATAAGGAAGAAGGGAATATGGAGATGAAAATATAATAAAGGCGGATAATGTTGATTTACAACCTGAAGTAGAGAATATACCTATAAGAGTTTTGACATCGGGAAGAAGATGGAAGAAGGAAGATTAGAGAAGGAGAAGGAAGGATGCTGGAGATACACGGGAATGAGCCGCGGCAGGAGATGGAGAATGGAGTAGTGGTGTCCGGAGAGGAGGAGCTGAGCGCAAGAAATGGTGCAACCAGGGGACCAGGAGGATCAAGCGAGATGGAAGAAGGAATGGTTGGGAAGAAAAGGTGGAGAGTAATATGGTGGAAGGGAGGTGATAGTGTTTAATGAGTTCAAGTGTTGGAACAAATAAATGAAATGAGTAGGAAAGATTAATAATGATAAATGAACTTTAAGTGAAGTAAGCTGTCAAATAGAAGGATATTATTATAATTGTAATAAATTAAGGAGAATTGAAACAATTAAGGATAATGTCCAATTTAAGAGAATTTCTGCCGAGTACTGGATACCAGTACATACCGCTGGTAACCAGTGGTTAGTAATAGTATAGTTGTATAGTTATGGAATAAATTTAAAGGATAGAATAGCTGGCTACCAGCTATAATTCCTACTGGCTCCCAGTAATATTGTTAAATAGTTAATTTGGTAGTTTTGTAGATTTTGGAAGATTAATTTGGGAATTAGTTAAGTAAATTTATATTTTGGTTCAATGAATTATTTTTTGTTTATTGTTTTATTATATTATTTTAATCTAGTTATTAGGAAAATCTGTAAAATAATGTATTAAAATAAAAAATGAATTGCATAGTTATAATAACAATAAATGGAAATTTGATATACACGCCCTGGTATAGGAAACCAGGTACCAGGGTAGCGTATACATATTTTATATATATATATATATATCTTTAAGTCTCGTCCAGAATGTCATCAATATTGATATTGAACAGTAATGTACTTAATATACAGTCTTGTCTTACTCATATTTTATTTTGCATATAATCCATTGCTCTATTACCTGAAAAGTTGATACAAGACAGGTTTTCGCTATATATCTCTTGTAATAATCTTATAAAAAATTGCTCACTCCGTTCCTTTTAAATTATCACCACAATCCTTTCTATTTATGATATCAAATGCGTTCTCGAAATATACGAATATTAAGTAATCCCTTCCCCTTTTGGTGTTTAAATATTTATCCATAATTGTCTTTGTTATGAACACATTGTCCAATGTTCTTCTTCCTGCTTTGAGACCTGTTTGAAACGCTGATAATTTCTTCTCCTTCTCTACCCATTTGCGTAATCTAATTGCTAGAATTCTGGTAAAAAAATTTAAAGAGCAATTATATCCCTACAATTAGTTGGATTATTTAGCTTCTCTTCACGTATGAAAACTAATACGCTCATTCTCCCCTTACGTCCATTAATGTATGAAACAGTTAATTACTTTTTCTCCTAGTATAATCTTTAGTCCAAACCTTCCAAAATTCCCCTAGAACACAATGAATACTGCTTGCTTTTTTCGTTTTTAACCTCTTAATTTGATCATAAAATTCTTCCTCCATAATTTCCATAACTAAGTCATCAATAACTTCATATTTTCCTAGCTATTTCTGGAAGAAACAAGCAAGTTTGTAGCAGTACATAAATAAGCTGCAAGGCTTGCCAAGAAGTGTTGTCATTTCTCCAAAGGAGACCAGCAGATAGGTAAGAAAGCCCTATTTAATGTGTAGCTTTAGTGAATGTTCACATACTAAATAATTACCACATTACTGTAGAAGAATGTATAATTTTTCATTAATTTCAGAACTGCATTAAGATAAACAATATCCTGCAAATTAATTGAATAACTGAAAATATAGAATACTTATAGCTCATTCCTAGACAGGCTCGGACTCCAAAAATAAGATATTTGCTTCGAAAGTGGGTGAAGACTGTGTTAGGGTTACTTTTGTAGTCTTAATATTTAAAACCAATTGCTACATCTTTAGGATAGTGAATGGCTCTAGTGAACCTGGATGGACTTGGAGCCTATGCTATTTATGGCGTTTTCAAAATCAGAGAAATCTGTTTTAACTATTTCAGTGTAATAACTAGTTTCATTACCAACAAGGGTGGCAGAGGTCGTTAAGATGCGGACTCGTGAGAGGGAGAGTCTTGAATTCGAATCCCTTCAGGACCGTCCTCCCTGACTGAGATTTGTTCCAGATTTTCCTCAGTCCTCATAAGTGGCAAATGCCGGAGAGGCGCCCTAAACTTAATCCTGGAACGTTTCCTTCCTTAAAAAAAAATATCCTTTCCAAATATATCATTTCATCTCATGTATCAGCAGTGTCACCGCCTGTGGTGCCTCAGTAGTAAAAACAGCGTTAAACACTACTCAAAAAAAAAAACTACCTTCATTGGAATTGTAGGCTGAGAAACATACACACGGCTAACTAAGCTATAGTAATGGAAATGCTGACTGAAATCGTGTCACATTAGCACATTTGTTAGCATAGTATATAGGCGATCAGTTAATTGTTGATTTATTTTATTTACGGACGCTTTTTAACATTCCAGGTCATCAGCGTCCCATTCAATTCATAGCTAGTAACAGCCGGTAAATTGTTCATTCTTTCAGGCTTGAGGTTCTTTCTCGCACCGTAAATCTACGACATGGAACCCACGGCTTTACTTTCTTTCCGAAGGAAATCATACTTAGGATTTTTACGCCCGAAAATTTTCATCGACCCTGCCAGGGTTTGAAATCGCGATTTGTGGTTTACCAGGCAAGTATGGTTACCACCAGATTCCAGGAAGGACTAGGAGATCAGTGCTGAAGTTTCCAAGTATTTTGTGTTAGAAATGTAATTATAACACAGATACTGGTGGTATAAGAAAATATTATAATGTTTAACGAAGAAGCTATTGAAATATTTATTTTCTAATGATTAATAGATATATACATATTAGAGCAAAATACAATGCGCAAAATATATGTTCTTAAAAAAAGATGTCATAAAACATTAAACAAATTATAGTGCCTCCTTAAGCCACCTTTTCAGCTATTACGTAAAATATGTAAGGCAAAATAATACAAAATGACTTAATACACAAAGAAAGCAAATTATTGATTAGTAGGAGACTAAATATTATTAGTGATTACAAAGAGTTAGTTTTAATTAAAAACGCTAAAAGTTCTTTGAAATGTTTATGTTACACTTTCAATGTAAGCGCTGTTAACTACAGTTTTAATACTGGGGAATGAATGAATGATGTTTAACGCCCGTTTTTGCTGCAGGGGCGCCATAGGCGATGGACACTGATGATACATGAGATGAAATGATGTTTTGGGAAAGGATTTATTTTTAAGGAAAGAATCGTTCCAGGTCTAAGTTCAGGGTACCGCCCCGGCATTTGTCATTTATGAGGGCTGAGAAAAACCTGGAAAAAACCTCAGTAAGGGAGGACGGTCCTGGCGATATTCGAACCCAGATTTTCCACTCACGAGTCCGTGCCTTAAGGACATCGGCCACCCGTGGCGGTAAATAATAATACTTGGGAGGACAACTTAACTTGCAATAGTAATAACCGATCAACAGCAATTTGCAGAGTCATCATTCCATTATTAATAGGTATGAAGAACGCTACATATATCACCAATTAAATGCAATTTTAAAATTAATTTTTTTGAGCTACGCATATGCACCATATGCAAAAAACATATTTAAATAGTAAAATACCTTCTAAATGCTGATAACTAACAGAATGAGAAGTGTGTATGTCCCTTCTTTACGCACTCTTGCTAAGGGTGCGGTACGGCGTTGCGGTGATCTGTTGTACGCGAGTCTGGCATTGTGGAAGTGGGTGGAGGAAGGTTTAGGGGAGCTTCCATGTAGTGGCTGTTGTGGGGTAGAGTGAAATTTGTTTTTTCATGTTATTGTCTTAAAGTCTTTTTTACCCTTGATGGAGGAAATATGTCCATCCTCGGGGTTTTTATTTTATTTAATGTTACCTTCGGAGTTTATGGAATTGTGCATTATTTTGGTGAATGTTGTAAAAATATTTCTTGTTTATATTTTCGCTCGGCGATCGAATTTTAATATGAAAAAAATAGTGTTACGACACAAAATAAATTCTACGAAGCCAAAAACATTTTTACGAAGAGGAAAATATTACTAAAATGCAAATTACGTTGATAAAATGTAAATTACTTTGATACGATAAAAATATATTATTAAAACGCAAAAAAAAAAATTGTTCCGGTACTGAAAATACATTTTAGGTCCCTGTTGTGAATATATAGCAATGTGTTAATTTCCAGGAAAAAATATAAAGTAGTACGCCCTAAGCCAACTGCTGCGGGGTTGTTTCTACCTCTGGCTCCCCTAACTTACTGAATTATGATAAGTTGCATGTCACATGTATTACTCCTCAGTCAGGTTTGTATTGTCCAAGCTCCTCCTGCGTTAAAGCTTTCACCTTCCCAGGGGTCAGGCATTTTTACTTGTTATTTTTTGCTTTCAGGTCTGCCTGCTATTGTTTTCTCTTCCCGGAAAAAAAAATTAAAGTATCGGCATGTTTTGAGAATTCTATCTTAAAAGGATTTTAATGTCGCCGTTTTACAGTCAGGTATTTATGCCTACTATTATTTTTCCTTGAGGCAGCCTGTTATTGTTTTTTTCCCTCCCGGGGAAAGAGTCAGTTAAATTTATATTACACATTTTTAAGAATTAGGTCTAAATTTTTTCTGTCTGCGTTTATGAACAGCTATGTCCTGAGTTAGGAGATGTGGAAAAACAATCAAAAACCAAGGTAAGCCGAGCATACCCAGTAGAAAAAGGTTCATTCTCACTCGCTGAAATACAAAATGTGCCGCACATGTGCATGTTGACTGAATCTTTGAAAATAGTTAGTTTTGTTTATATAAAAGCTAATGTGTGAATCATGGCATCTCATGGAGATGATTTTGAAATATGTATTCAACAACTATAAGAATTTCTTTTTTCAGCGAGGTACAGATATATCATTGTCAAATCAGCATTCCTGTAATGAAATTGGAGAATACGGATATGAAATACTACGTAAATAAGTGTAGTAAATGTTGTTATTAACGTTGTGTCAGTTATAGGTATACCGAAATACGCAATTTGTGCTGCATTTGGAAACCATATATACACCGAATGGAACAGTAAACAGGCAAATAGATATACTGCTGTGTGTTTACAGTGCCAGAATCTAGATGCTTGTAAACTTTATAATATACAAGGTTCATATGCACCTTTACAAAAATATTACATACCAATTTACGAATTTCCCCGTTGTAAAACTTCCATTTGGTATTAAATAATTTGCGTGCGCTTATATAATTCAAATTTTGATTTCGTCACTTTTCTAAAAATGTCAAGTATACTTAAAAAAATACAATGTCAAATAATGTTAGTGATTATTGGCATCATTATAGTTCGCATTGATAGTCACTGCATTTTGCAGTATTGTAACCCAGTTCTTTTACCCCGCAAATATGTGCATTGTATTCCCACACCACCAGTATCTCTCCCATCACTACACCGACACATGATATTCGTTAATCATAGCTAGTAGTCCCCAATATCGCTTCAATACTGAGTCGAACTGAGCAGAGGGAAAATGGGTCACGCTGACTTGCTTTCCTGGTGTTTAACTACGACTATCCTCCTGAAAATTATCAAAATATTCTAATTTCAGTTTATTATTTCAATGTATGTGAGAATTATTTGTTGACAATCACAGAATATATCTATCACTCTATATTTTTAAATTTATTTAGTGCATAAAATATTTTATTCGCACAACACAGCGAAAGTTAAAATAGTTTTTTCCCCGCTGCCATGTGTTAAAACTGAATTACATGATCTTTTTTCGCACAACTTAACACAGTTACAATAGTTTCTTTTCACTGACATGTGTTCAAAATGAATAGTGTACTCTTTTTTTTTGCACAATTATTTTTTGATGGAACATAACAAAGTCAGAATATTTTTTTTTTTCACTGTCGAGTGTTAAAGTTAATCGCAGAGAATATAAACTTTTTTGCAAAGTTAAACACATGTTTTGTCAAATTTACTTATTATTGTGATAAAATCACAAATGTTCTGCCCTGCGTAAACTCAACAAATGTTAACAACATCAGAAAGAACCGGGAAACAGGGATAAGAAATAAAAAGAAATAAATCTAAAATTATTTCAAATCATACATAAGTATATTTTACTATCGGTGGAGAGAGACATCTTTTTTGTCTGTTCGTGTAGGCTTGGAAATGTTGACACTGCTTTGATAACGTAATTTTGCACATTAATCCTCAGTTAATACACTGTATTGGTGGCATGTAAAATTATTACATTATTTAAAGTTAATATACCTTAAAATTCAAAAACCTTTGGATAAATTCATTAGACTCTGCATTCTTTACATAAAACACATTTTCAGCAATAATTGTTACTTTACATATTGAACATGTAATGACAGTATAGTCATTTTAGTTAAAACCTGACTTCTGTAGAAATGTGCATAAAACAAACAAAAAAAAAATGGGGAAAATGTTATTAACCGCTATATTCTTTTCATAAAACATATTTTAGCAATCATTTTTACTTTAAAAGTGAAATATATTATTACCATACAAACATTTTCGTTAAAATTCTGATTTTTGATAGAAAGATGCATTTATATGAAAAAATCTAAAAATATGATTAAACGCTGTATTGTTTAAATTAAACTCAATTTTAGATGCATTTATATGAAAAAATCTAAAAATATGATTAAACGCTATATTGTTTAAATTAAACTCAATTTTAGCCATAATTGTTACTTTCGAAATTAAACATACCAAAACAAGGATTACGCTAGAGGTTTGCAATTGCACACATGGTTATGTGCATGTTGCAAGTAGGTAGTGCTTGACAGTACAAGAATTTTTGGATAGAAAAACGAACTTTTGTAGAACATGCTCATTTTTTTTCGCAATAATTTTTTAAAATTCTATACATTCAAGTACAAAGTTGACAGATATATAGCTAGCAAAAAGAAACAAATAAAAAAAACGCTTCCCCCGTTTATTCTATATATCCATTCAAGTGAATATTACGCAATAAAACTGCACCCGAGTGTTCACACAAAATAATTGGTTATTTACATTTTCCAGTCAGATAGCAAAATAATGGATTCTCTTGAAAATGTATCTCGTTTTTAAAATTAGGTGTCTTATTACAGGAGTTAACTACAGTCACAATATTTCTCATTCCATTCGCTATAGCGATAGTAAAGCATTGTGTCAATATATATTTTGCTCGCAAAAGGACATTTTGTCCAAGTTAAAGCAGTTTATTACGGTACAATCGATTCTTTTTTAAAGTTTTACGATAGGTGCTTTACCTGTAAAAAAATGGCTTTTACCTTCACATTCAGATAGCAAAACAATAGTTCTTTGAGAACCCTCATTTGTTTAAACATATGTGCTCAATGTTGCTAGAGTTAAGCGCTGACATATATTTTTCCTCACTTTATTCACCGTAGTAATCGTAAAACACTGTGTCAATATATTTTTTTTTTCTTGCAAAATAACAACTTCTGAAATTTAAATCTCATTTTTAATGTACAATTGATTACTTTTTAAATTTGAGGGGTTGTAATGCGTAATTTCCTCCCTTTAAAACCCCAAACTTACACCTTCGCAAAAGAAATCCATTCAGATAGTATAACATGGGTTTTTAAGTGGGAATAAGTGATGACGTGTATGAGATATAGGAATTTTCCCATTTTTAAAGCAGAATAAATGTTATATTGATGTGCTATTTGTTATATATATATGTACATATTGCTAACAACACTTCAGTTGAAAATATTACTAAGGTGGCAAGCACTCAATAGCGTATGATAGAATCGCCAATCTGTTGGATGGAGCAGGTCGTTAATGTTATATACCATTTTGGTTAACAGCGAGAAGTGGTCTATATTACAAATACAATTTGAGCGTGGGAGAATGGCAGCCTTAGAATATATCTGGTGCATGAACAGGGGTTTGATGTCGACCGATATACTAACGAGGATAGTAACATTCTTCATACCAAATTGCATGGGAATACTGACTGATCTGGCGGTGAGTAAATTAAATTAACAATAACACATTTTAATGTCTATAATAGTGTGCAAAAAATACTGTATAAATGTTGTACTTTTTTGTTGTAGAATGCAGCAATGGTATGGGCTTTTGACGCTGATAGTGCTGAAAATGCAAATGCGTCAAGCAGATGAAAATATAGATGTTGTGCGTGTGTATGAGAGTGGATGTAGCAGTGTTACGTTAGTAAAATAAACATACTATAGAATTATCATTGCAATAAATACAGTGAAAAAGAATCATTTTGTGTGAACACCAGGGTACAGTTTTACTGTGTAATATGCAGTTGAAGGTATATATATAAAGTAAAATCAACACATTTTCCTCCTTTCTGTACACTTGGTTCAAGAAAATCCCTCCTTTAAAACCAAATTTTTATTACAGGACACAGAAGCGCATCAGAGATCGACAAAGGCGGAATATTTTTCCTAGATTTTAGATGTATAATTTAAAACACTTAATTTCAATTCAAAAAAACATATATATTCGAAACGATTGTTAACTTTCAGTCGGTAAAAGTATACTTTAATTAAGTCGTTTTACATTTTTTGAGTAATTCAATATTCACTTACGTATCCTATTTGAAGAAAATAGAGTGAAAATCAAAGACTATTATTAATATTTGTATGTTTTCGCGAGAAACAGATCCGCACCTTATAGGAAATCGTATTTTTGTCTTGAATTGAAAGTCACACATTTTGCAATGTTAAGTATTGTAACCCAGTTCTTTTACCCCGCAAATATGTGCATTGTACTCGCACACCATCGGCAACTCTCCCACCACTGCATCGTCACATGATATTCGTTAATCATACCTAGTAGCCCCCAATATCGCTTCAATACTGAGTCGGACTGGGTAGAGGGAAGATGGGTCACGCTGACTTGCTTTCCTGGTGAAGGTTGAACTACACCTATCCTCCTGAAAATTATCAAAATATTCTAATTTCAGATTATTATGTGAATGTATGTGAGAACTATTTGTTGACAATTACAATATATATATATATATATATATATATATATATATATATATATATATATATATATTCCCTTACGTTTTTAAATGTATTTAAAATATTTCCTTTCGCAAACAAAGCAAAAGTTATAATTTTTTTTTTCACTGCTTTGTGGTAAAACTAAATAATGGGTTTTTTGCGCAACATTATTTTTCGGTAAACATAGCAAAGTTAAAATAGTTTTTTTTTTTCCGCTTCCATGTGTTGAAAAGGATCGCGGGAAATTTTTTGCACAACATAGCTATGTTAAGAAGTTTTTTTTTTTTCGCTGCCGTGTGATGAAACTGAATGGTTTTGTTTTTTTTTTTTTTTTTCGCATAACGTAATTTTTTTCATGCAACATAGCAAAATTAAAATAGTTTTTTTGTTTCACTGTCGTGTGTTAAAGGTGAATGGCAGAGAAAATATTCCTTTTTTATTTTGGAAAGTTAACCACTGGTTTTATAAGAATTTCCGGATTAACTGATTATCGTGATAAAAAGACAAATGTTCTATTTTGCATAGACTCAACAAAATTTAAGAACAACAGGATGGATCCTGGGAGGGAAGAATGAATGAATAGTGTTTAACGTCCGTTTTTGCTACAGAGACACCACAGGCGATAGATACTGATGATAAATGAGATGAAATGATAAATTGGGAAAGGATTTTATTTTTAAGGAAGGAATCGTTCCAGGCCTAACTTTAGGGTACCGCCAAGACATTTGCCATTCATGCGGACTAAGAAAAATTGGAAAAAACATTACTCAGGAAGGAAGATCCTGACGGTATTCGAACCCAGCCCTCCCGCTCACGAGTCCGTGCCTTAACGACCTCGGCCACCCGGGACGGTAGGGAGAATGATGATGAATTTGTTTAAGGTGTGCAAGGCTGCTAAGGTCATTAGGAACCAACCGCACTAGAACTGTGCCAATATGAACATAAATAATTAATATATGTACACAAAATATTTGTGCAAAAAAATAAGTTTGAAGATCATGGTGGGAAAAAAAATAATAAAAAAAACTAAAATAAATAACAAGGGCAAAATTGGGAACACCGAACAAAATGGTAAAAAGTATACAAAATAAAAGTCCTAAAATGTTCTATAAAGAAGCCGTCACATATAAAGTATAAGAATAACACAATGCTCCAAAAACCACAAACAAGCATAAAATGGAACAATCACTCGACAGCAAAAACATCACCTACAAGTACTTCCTCCAGAGAGGAGGGCAAACCTTGGATAGTCTAAAAGTTATTAGATGGTGGAATTCAATTAACATGTGACGCACTATAGAGCGGTGCTCACAATTAGGACACGTTGAAATTGGCTCACCTTTAAATAGTGGCGGTGATTAAGATGAAAATGCTCATCCGTAAACGTACTTCTTCGCGACGAACAGCGTGAGAAGAAGTTGGCCGATTAAATGGGTGATTTACATTCCCAAAGTTTATCATCATAGAGTAAATTGCATTCTTCGAGCCAGGGAGAGAGAATGTTTCAACGTAAAAATACCTAAAATTCCCGGCGTAAAAGTGCTACTCAAATGCAGCAAGGTCTAAAAGGTCGGATTTCCCTGAGATTTCTGCGGCATCGAATTCCCACTAGATCAGGCAATAGCTGTGTCACGGTGACACCAGCGTAAGCTACCATGGACACTGCGTCCTGGATCTTCTGTACAAGAGGACGGGAGATGTATAAGTTGTGAAAAGACAAAAGGGGACTCAGGAAATCAGAACAAATGACAGTCCCCGAGGCGCTTGTACAAATAAAACCGCTAGATAAATTAGCATAAAGTTTCAATTAAAAATAGATGTCACAGAGCCAAGAACAAAAGTAAAACTTCCTCCATTAAAAACAAAGGCACATACAACGCCTGTGTCCATTTTCGAGCCGTCGGTATAAATAAAATTGCATCTCTCAAATGAGGAGATTATCGCGGTAAAACGGATACGAATAATAGCAGCTGTGGCAGAAAACGTAAGTCTAAGATAATAGGAACCTCTGCTAAAAGCCGAGGGGGAAGGAAAAGCTTCCCCGGCTAAGAAAAAAGCACGGAACTCAACGTCCAAATTCCTTAACGTTTTCCGAAAACGAAAGCCAGCAGGCTTAGGAATAAGAGACCTGGCAGCATAAAATCTACCTTACGACACACTAAAACGGCTAAATAGAGGGATGACGTGGCTGAGCTGCAAATCGACAACATTAACCACCAAGTAAAATGTCCCTACGATAAGACAGAGCTTGTTCTCCAGAATCCGGCATAGGCTGGACACATGACTCATAGTGAATACTGCAATGGCGCCACGGATTCTCTGGTGATGAATGGGCTTAAGGAGACGAAGAATTGAAGCTCGCGTAGAGCCATAAACAATACAGCCATTATCCATTTTGAACCGGATTTACGATCAGTAGAAACGTAAAAGAACTGTCCGGTCAGCCCCTCAGGATATGCCACTTAAAACTGGTAAAAGACAAAGAAAAAGCTCATGCCGGCATCTGAGTTGCCCTTAATGCGAAGACCGCAATAATTTCTTAACAAACCTCAAGCTAAGGAACTTAACTTCGTCTGCGAAAGGTAGAGCATCTGATCTAAAATGGGGAAATGTTGAAGGATATTCATGCAGACGGTCTTCTCAGTAGAAAAATAGAACCCGGGACGGCGTTCCAAAAGACAAGTTCGCTGAGGTGAAAGAAAGATAACAAATTCGTGGACGAATAACGACGATTTAATCCCTGACGGTATACACTCTATGATAGAATGGATAGTAATGGCAAACAGTGATACACTAAGTAGCGAGCTCTGAGGTACTCCATTCTCCTGAGCAAAACCAGATGATAAAACACAACCCACGCGAACATTAAAAACCCGGTCTTTCATAAATTCCTGGAAAAAACGAAATTCGACATATATATATGCCAATAATGAAGTGTACGAAGGATACCTCTTCTCCGGTAGGTATCATAGACTTCCTTCAGATCAAAGAACACGGCAATTTTTTGGCATTTCCGTGCCAATCCATCCATAATATGGGAGGAAAGAAACACCAGGGGGTCAACTGAAGAGCGATAATGGTGAAAACCGCACTGAAAGTTCGTCAAAAGCTGCTGTGACTCTAAACACCACATAACCCGCCCTTTAATCGTGCGTGCCATCATCTTGCCCACGTAACTGGTGAGGGATATTGCATGGTAACTGGAAAGAAGGTGTGGTTTCTTTCCAGTTTTCGTAATAGGAATGTCTGTAGCCACTCGCCAAGCACTCGGAAACTTTGCATCTCACCAAATATGATTACAAAATTTGGAGCAAGAAAGCCTTACCTTACGTTGATAAATGCTGCAATATAGTAACATGAATGCCGTCTGGCCACGGAGCGCAAAACTGAAAGGTAGAAAGCGCTTGCAGCCACTCCCTGGTTCTAAGTTAGGCATTATAGCACTCCTGCCTGCCGGAAGCGAAAGAAAATGGATTCAACTGCACTTGCATCTTAATTGTGAGAAACGCAGGAGAATAATTAGCGGAACTGGAAATTTGGGCAAAAGTGCGCCCTAATGTATTGCTAATACCCACAGGAGTAGCGTAGCGTTGTACTTTGAGAACGGGTATGGGCGAAAACTCGTGTTTACCTGCAAAGCGGAACAGCTTATCCCAGACAACAGATGAAGGCGTTGAGTGAAAGGCGAAAGCAATCCAAGATGCCTTTTTGCTAACTTTTAGTACTCGACGACTTTTGGCCCGATGTTGTTTGTAACGAATCATATTCTCCAAAGTAAAGTGGCGACGAAAATCTTTCAAAGCACCTCGTCGTGCACGCAATGCATCTCGGCATTCATCGGTCCACCAATAAAACGGAAAGCGTTTGGGATGGGAAGACCTCTGTGGAATAGCCTGATCTACGCCTGTAATGAGGATCGTATCGAGGGGCTCGTCATAGTATCAATGGACAGAAAACCACACCCTGAAAATATGGCAAGAAAACGAAAGAGATTCCGGTTTGTTTTCTTAATAAGCTATTTTCACGAGCACTATGAATGTGCGTGGGAATATATGATATCGATTTGACACGGAAAATGATCATCGGACGACGTTCCAGGTAAGATGTACAGAAAGAGAGGCGGAACAGAAAGATAGATACAAATGTGAGAAACTGTGCACTGTCAGAAGGAAAAGTTGACTCAACAGTAATGAACAGAGTAAGATTGTGGCGATCTAAAAAGTTCGCTACCATGGTACCCTTTGCACACTACATGGTAAGAACCCCATCGGGGATGGTGTACATTAAAGTCCCCAAAAAGTAGGAAAGGGGTGGTAGCTGCTGCAGCCTATATAGGTGACTGGAAGCTCGCTGGAGAAATATATACGTCATCTCTATTGAGAATTAAATCTTCGCCATACGTGAGGGTGCTTTTTTCTGTTGGAAGATCGAAACTCACTGAGGAGTAACCGCGAAGAGGAGTCCTATGGTCGAACTTTAGTCCCCTGGAGACTCATAAGCGGAGAATCAGTCGACCGTAAAAGTAACTCTAGTTCTGGTTTTTGGCTACGGATTCCATGTACTCGTACATTCTGAGAAAGGATAGCCATAGTGAAGTTTGGAAGGAAATAAACCACTTTTACTTATTAGTCGCTACAGGATATTTCAACCGTCCTTTCTTCAGACGCGTGGGACTAGGTGGTTTAGCTGGAGCAGGCTCATCTCCATGACATCCTCTGAGAAAGGGTTCTCCCGCTGAAATGAGTCAACCGATTCCCACACGTGGAATCGGTTAGAGGTGCGGATAGGCGGTGAAGGAGACCGCCTAACGGTTTTGCGCCATAATCATTATGGGAGCTTGATCTCCAAGGAGGTGAGGGACTTTGATGTTTCTTAGTTTTATTCGCACTGGTGGATACTTTTAAAAAGTCAGTCCTTGTATAAGCAGTCTTAAATTTAATGTTAATATCGGCAAAACAACAGGTTTGGTTACTGCAGTAGAGTGCTTAGCGGTGGCAGGCGCGGTAGAATCTTTTGAGAACAGTAGGTCACACGTTTGCGTGCCCCATCACGTTTCGATAACATGGTGGTGACAATGGAGTTGTAGGTACCGGACTTGGGTACTGCGGACTGATAGGCTTGATGCGTTTTCGGGTATCAGAGAGAGAAAGTTTCTCTTTAACTTGAATTTCATGTGTGGAACACTCATCATGACATTAAGACAGTGTGGGGTGTCCCCGAATAAGCACCGCGGCAGTTCACACAAACAGGAGTGGATGAACATGCTCCTTCATGACTTTGTAGTGCGCATGCCGCACAAACTGGTACAGCGCTTATAGAAGATATACGGGTGTGGCCGAAACGTTGACACTAGAAAAATTGCACGGTGCTGGGAACATACGGGTGGACCGCTATAACTTGGTACCCTGTTCTGATCATCTTCGGCAGCTTAATCCTGTTAAAAGTGAGGGGAAAAGTACGTGCGTGCCGGCTGTACTTTGCCATCTCCCCCATCTGTACTGGATAAACGGAGTAACATTTTGTTCCGCCAAATAGCTCTGAATTTCTGTATCGGTCGTGCCGTCGTGTAACAGAGAGTGCAATGACTCCACGGGATGAATTTAGGGTGTGATGAGTCTTGATACGTATCGGATATCCGTGGAATAAGAAGACCTAAGAAGTACATTAATATGAGAAACATTCATGGTTTCATCCTATAGGGAACTATTGCGTAAACACGTGCACTATTTTACAGGTCCAGAGATAATGTGCAACGCTTTCTGAATTATAAAAGGGTTTACATGGTTAAGGAACTTCCTCAGATTTACAAACAAATAGGAAACGAAGGAACGACACCTCAGTTACCTCTTTTAGATCAGTGTTTTCTGTTTTGTATTTAGGTGAAAATTTTCTTGCACCATAGTGTGTTCTTCTTTCAACATTGCAACTGTCTCCGATAGCAGGCTGCTTTCTGGACACCACCTCTGCTTAGGTGAGTTGGCCTAGCCTAAACAAGTCACCTCACGGTCTACCTCGCATCGTCTAGACCGAGGGACTCAATCTCCTACAGAAGGTAATAGCTCATGCAATGATTCCTCCCAGTGCCTGGCACTTACCAGGGGATACGCTCCTGTATTACAAGATAACCAGGTGCTAGGAGTTACGCCATTTCCTAGTCAATTTTTACCGCGTCAAACATGGGAGCATCCACCGGATTAAGAACAGGAAGGTAAGAACAATAGAATAAAAGATAGGCGAAAATAAAAGATATTAAACACGCTAAGCGCGGAACTGTGGGAGCAGGTCGGGGTGCCTCGGTAGGCCTCTGAGGGGGAGGGATAGATGAGGAAGAAAAACAACTAAAATGATATAATTGAAAATCATACGTTAATATATATTATTATTAGAGGAGTGAGACAGATTTTTTGATAAACTTTGAAAACATATTTTGCACGTTAATCCACTGGTTAATACACTGTATCGGTTGCATATAAAAGTTTTACATTATTTAAAAATGACTAAATTAAAAAACAAAAATTGGGAAAATAGACTAAACATAAAACACATTTTTAGCAATAATTCTTATTTTAGAAATTAAACATACTATGACAGTACACATATTTTGATTGAAAACGTAACTTTTGTAGAAATATGCATTAAAATAAAAAGTAGGAAATTATAATTAAACTTTTTATTCTTTGCACGAAACAAAATTTTAGCAATAATTGTAGCTTTAAAAGTTAAACATCCTATTATAGTACAAATATTTTGGATAAAATCCATACTTTTGTAGAACAACTTTATATGTTGATTTTTTCATAAACTTTTATAAGTATATCTTCAATTATAAAGCTAACAAATGTATCGTTGGTAAAAACTGACTTCCACAAATAACTATAAATATGGAAATGTTCACTAAATGATTTTTGCACGGTTTACATTGAAGTCTACTTGACATTTTTTTAGAAATATGATGTTACATGAAATTTCAAAATTTAACTCCATAAAAGAATACAATTATTTAAATATCAAAATGGATTTTGCATTACCAGGGTTCGTAAGTTGGTTTGCATGTTTTTACATTTGTGTGTACGGACATGGTATATTATAGAGTTTACAAACATGTAGATTATGGCCATGCAAGCACACAGAGTATGTCTGTTACATGTTTTACTGTATCATACGCGTATGATTTCCATATAGAACACGAATTGTGGATTTCATATACGTATAACTGACACAACGTTTGCAATAATATTCACTAAACTTATTTGTAGTATTTCATGTCCGTATCCTCCTATCTCATCACCAAATGTTGGGGTGGCAATGCTTTTTTTAATGATGTTTAACGCCCGTTTTACTACTGAGATAACAGGGGCGGTGGACATTGATGATACATGAAATGAAATGAAATGAAATGATATATTAGGAAAGGATATTTTAAGGAAGGAAACGTTTCAGGCCTAAGTTCAGGGTACCTTCCCTGCATTTTCCAATTATGAGGACAGAGGAAAAACTGAAAAAAATCTCAGTCAAACAGCACGGCCCTAGTAGGATTTGAAACCTAGACCTCCCACACACGAGCCCGCGCATGAATGACCTCCGCTACCCGTGGCGGTGAAGTGACAATGATATAATTGCACTTCGCTAAAATGGAAATTCTTGTAGTTGCTGCAATACCTATTTCAAAACCATTTCGATGAGATCCTATTGTTCACACACTGGTTTACTTTCTCACCAAAAACCTGAAAATTTACAACGATCCAGTCACCACTGCGAATGCGCCACATATCTTGGGTTTCAACCAAATAGATTGGTTTTCCAGATCTCCAAGCCCAAGAAATACCTGGCACTAAATGAAGACAGAAAAAGAAACATTTATTCAAAAAAACTTAAAAAATGGAAAACACATTTAACAGATTTTTTCCAGGGTAGAGAGAAAAAACAATCCCAGGTGGAAATACTTGACCCTACAAAAAAAAAAAATAAATAAAACATGAAATCAAAAACATAGAAATGCATTTTATAAACTTGGGAGGGGGGGTAGAAAGCAAGAGCACATAGGAAACAATGACAGGTGAAATATTTTTCCTGGGAATTTACATTGTTGCATGTACACAGCTCTGACCTAAAATCTATTTTTGTCATTGTAACATTTTTTTGTATTTTAACACTTTTTTTACTTATTAAAGTCAATTGCATTTTATCACAGTTATTTGCACTTCAACAGTATTTATCGTAGCGTAACAATATTTGGAATCAAAAAAATATTTTTCGCTTCCTAACAATATATTTTAGTAACGTAACAATAGTTTTTGCATATTAAAATTCAAACGCAGAGCGAAAATATAATTTAGCAAACATTTTACAATATCCACCAATATAATTCATAAACCCACGATCCCTGAAGGCCACATTAAATAAAATAAAAACGACAAAGTTCGACAAATTTCCGCCATTAACGGTAAAAAGGTTTTAAGGACAATAATATGCAAAACCTCTTACCCCACTACTCGAAAACTTTATTAACTACCACATTCCCTCTTCAAGGAAATTGCATTAACCCAACCCCCACTCACACAGTGTCACGGGTCGCCTACAACGGGTTCACCGCAACGCCGCACCACATCCTCAGCAAGTGTGAGCTAGGGTGAGGACATACACCACTCATCAGTGTACATGGCCTGTGATGTCTCAGTAGTGAAAACGGGTGTTACATACTATTAAAAACCTATAAACAACCGAACTTTTAATTTCATTGATCGCTTAATTTTTCCTATTTTATAATAACTATAGTTTTAGATTTAAGGGCAATAATTTTCAATTAATTCATGAGTTATATCGACCAATAATACACACCGCGTAATTATTGCTATATAACACTAGTGTAATAGCACAAATACCAGTAAAATTGCCAGTAACTAGCAATGAACCGAATAATCATATGTGTGAATAATTACGGACTAGCTTCAAGGTGATTTGCCCAGACTTATTCTGGGCACATTCACACACTCCATAAAACATTTCGATCACTACGATATTTACGTAGAAACACATTGCAGTAAGTAAAACTAAGTTAAATAATAAGTAATCAATTGGATTGGAGTTTTAGGGACGATTGAGTATACTTAGGAACTTCAAATATTCTCAAGGACTGACCGTTTGTGCCTACACCCCAGTGAGGAGGATGAGGTGAGGGAGATACCAGGCCAGCAGGATCCAAGGGCGGCGAGGCAGGGATGTAGACTTAGTCTCTAATATTGTTTCCAAATATAACACCCCGATGCCGATGGATAGGTCCCGTCTAAAGGAGTTCGAGCCTCTCAAAAGGGCCGTTTCCGTACCAGACGCCAGGGCAGATACCTTTCTAAAACCCACCGCCACATCGCATAAAGCAAAGTTCACCTTGCCTACCACTTTCAGCACTGTAACAGAACATATAGAATGATGTTATATGAAAAGAGAAAACGGAAAGTTTGTAGAAGAGAAGGACCTATACCAGCATTCGCCTAAGTGACCAGGGTAAACGGGGAAACTCAATGTCAGAACGGTCGGCGACAAGGGATATGAACCCTAATGTGAGTCTCAAGTGTTAACGGCTGAGTCACACCGCTCAGTTGAATAAGGGATATCTGTATAAAATATACAGACATGTAATATCTATAGTTAGTAGTGCCTAATAAAACATTTTCTCCAACATCTGCATTTTGAAAAAAAGAAAAAAGAAAGAAAAGAAAAGAAAAGAGAGAGTCAACTTCCTTGAGTATCACTTTATGGAACATTTCTATCTACAATTTGCGAACAGATTAGAATTTTAAAGTTTTATTTTTATTTTAGATTTTACATTAGGGAAGAATAAACATTATGGCAGAAATGAGATAATCACACAAAATAAGTAGTTCCAACAAACTGAAAAAATATGAATTACTCTTCTCTATGTGAATTAAATTGGAATATACTCATACATAAGGACATTCTGGGACCCAACAACCAGCCACAGCAAAATAGGACCATAGAAGAGGCGATTGGCTGATGATCTAAAGACACATTCAGCAATTGGTCATCAAAGGCGAAGGACATAATATGCTGGAAATATAACTTGGTGGAAGCATTGAGATAAGCGTGGGGAAATTGACAAAATAAATAAATTCTTGGGATTGCCAAATCAGCTACCTTGCTCAGGCAAGAAAACGCCTGCCCTCCAGGGATTTTACGGGCTAATCGTAATGGTAAATCATAATATTCTTATTAAAATTACATTAAACGCAAGAAATAATTAAATTTAAAAAACAAATTCTCTCTCGCATATATTCAGTTACACCGTTTCTGAGCTCCCTATATAGTACATAAAAGATTACAATAAAATTCAAACTATTATATCTCTGAAAATCTTAAAATAGATGGATTGGTTTCAGTGTAAGGAATAAAAGTGAAAACGGTCTTTTAACTTATTTTTACACTAATGCAGATATGTACGCAACATGTTTTGTGCAAAATAATTGAAAACGTCAGGCATGTTTGACTGTGCGAAGCTAAATCAGTTCATTATATTAGAATCAGATTAAAGTAAAGTTCGTCTTCAACCTTCATTAGTCCGTAAACTTGAACTTAAGGAATTCCGTACTCGCCTTCAACTCAATTATAGCTACGCTGAGGATTGGGTTGCGTCATTCACATTTGAATACATCACTCAATTTTATTAAGAAGACAAAGACAGTAACGACTTGTCCAAATAAGACTGGTGGCAGTTGGCCTCGAACTCTTAGGGAGAGGAGGGAGAAGAAAAAGATAAAGTGATGCCGACATCGCCGCCGCGGGGAAGTGTGGGCGCTATAAGACAAGATGACACAAAGTTGGCCTCCGTCCCAGTTCCCACCCAGCTATACATCTGCCACTTTAAGCTACCTAAAATCATATTTATATAATTTACCATAAGTGTTAAGGTCAATGTTACTTTAATATCGTTTTTTTTATGTGTACTTCATCAGCGACGTTACTTGATATACCCGTTAAATAACCGTTAGTTTAAGTAATATTTTTTCCTACTGAAGAAGGTATAAGATCCTTACGAAGTAATATATGTAAACAATATTTACAAAGATTGAAAGAACTATTCTTGATAAGTGATCTACCATTCATCTCAATTACATCCGTACTCATTTTATTATGAAAATAATTCGTAGCCATTACGTTATAAACAAGTGTACATAATAAATGTGAGTGATTTTAAAATGTACACATCTCAAGAAACAAAAAAGCGATTAATTTACTCTCATAATTTGTGAAATTATTAGAAAAAACAGAAATTTTAGTTATACATTAAGATTAGTTGAGTTACAACCCTGACTCGGTTGCTAACTGGGGAACTGCAATTTTCTTAATAGGAAAAAGAGAGATAGAGTCGCCGCGCGTAAAGTTAGTCCTTTTTCTTTAATATTTGTATTTTTACAGGATGTATTAAATCATTGTATATATGAATGCAATAATAATAATAATAATAATAATAATAATAATAATAATAATAATAATATAAACTCCAATTTGTGTTATGAGAGATGTTCAAAATAATATCCCTTCGCGACAACATATTGCTGGCGTTTACATAAGAACTTACTATATTTCCTCTAGCTTTTCTTCCGGGAGAACAAAGTCATTAGTTTTGGAACGTTTCTTATTATTGAGCGATTCTATCTCTGATAGCTTTTTAACAAATAGGTGAACAGTTTCTCTATATGGAACACGATTGCCATTATATTTTCGTGCAATTGCCTTACCACTTCTCTGCAAGAATTCTTTTTCACCTATGTATCGTGCGTAAAAGTCCGTTCTTTATGACTGTATTTGTAAATAATGAAGAACAATTAGCACACAATTAACACACAATGAAAACACTGAGTAACACACGCATGAATAACAACTCGCTCACAAAGCCTTCCTCAAATTAACTACAAACTGCTACCAGCACATGAATTATACCATCTTGCTGACTGCCTTCTCACAGTGCGTAGCCACGTTCTATGGCCAGTAGCTAAAAAACTTGCTGTATAATTAGGAATAAGTAGGAATTAACAATTTATTATATTACTATTCTTTGCACTTATTGTTAATATACAGTAATTGATAGTTTAAGTAATCAGTAACCACTGCAGCCCATTTTAAAAACATTAGTTTGTCATTTTTCATATAAAATCATTGCTATGCCAGTATGCAAGATATGCGCTAATCTGAGAAAAACATTACTACATGTGGTACATTTTTCCAAGGCCATGTACATATTTAGCACGAAATGTAGTGATATTAAACTTTTATTCCATAGCAACACACTGCTCTAATGAATAGCTACAAATTTAATTTCGAAAGTGTCTTTCGTTCATTTAATTGCGTTGAAATATAAGCTGAATACCAATAAAGCGATTATGACAGAGTATAAGACTATTCCTTAAGTTATATTACTTACCATGTCGCTATTGCTCACATCATTTTGGCGTTTACTGATAAAATCTAAGAATATTTCATCTCTTTAATGCTCCTTTGAAACATTAAATTTAACATTAACAGTATATAAATCATAATTGATATTAATGTTTTAAACGTTTCAACTCGTAAACCACAATAATTTTTAGCTATAAGGTAATATAGGAAAAACAACACAACTTTTCGCTTATTACTGTTATTATTATTATTATCATCATCATAATTATATAGATCGCAAGTAAGTGTATCAGCATCGGAATATACTTGTATTGGGTCACATGGAACAGTTTTCCTTCATCAGAAACTAGTTATCATTCTTCTAATTTTTTCACTTATCATTAGAACAGTTCTTCCATTAACTAATGTGGTCTCAAGAATTTTGTCATTTTCATTTCTAGGATGAAGCAAAATCTGAATAAAATCTCCAATAAGAGAGCTTGCAAAATTCAGATCTAATTGTGATCATTCCACAGAAAACGGATACTCTACTTTAGTATGTACATATCGCAGAAAATTGTATCCTCACATTCAAGTTTCTTATACTTGATAATTTAACTAAATAAGCAAACGCTAAGATTTATTACATTTTTAAAAAGAGTTGCGATTGGTCTCCAAGTATTCATCTTTGTGTATCTCAGGCGGTATTACTTGGGAGTTGTATTCTTGAGGCCCCGGGACCAAATCCTTTGGAACTAACCATCCTGAACTAGTTTTTTCCCTGATTTTCCCTTGCCAAGGAAAATGCTGGAATAGATTTTTCCTTTTTGTGAATTTTCCGCTCTTCCATTTCACCTCATTTCATTCCTTTTGTTCTGTTGCAAGGTAATGCTGTGTTCAGTGTGACAGAGGCTGGAACTTTAAAAAGAATTCTACACCCGCGCCTGAAATGACCGACCCATGAGCCTGGCTGATGTGCCGAAAATTCTTCCTCTGTCCCTAACAATCAGTCCATTCATTTTTAATTAATGTGATCAAAAATACAAGGCTGTCGTTCACGCAGGAATTAGCCTGTAGGGCTCATTTCAGAGCGAGTCATGAGGAAATAATGCAATGTAAACTTATTACAAAAAGAAATAAGGAAAGGAAGAATTGAAATTTTGCCACAGAAAACTACTGTGGGTGTTACATTTTAGCAGAGCAAATGACTTTAGGTAAAAAGTAATTACTTTCCCCAAGACGACCTATGATTACAACCCCAAATTTAACAAAACACAGAACGGCAACATGCAGCCTGTTAACGAACTACACCGCAATACATTCGGATATAGAATAGTTTTAGATTGGCGACTTTATATGGGGAATTTATGGTCTACAAAGAAAACAACGGAGTAATTTTAACGAATTATGAAATTGAAATCCGATGCATATTACTCAGTGTTTAAATGAAATGAGGTAAAATATTATCTTAGAATGTCTTAAAACCTGCTTTGCAAGCGAGTAAGTGCCAATTTTCAATAGCTCATCATCAGTATTTTCAAAATTAAGAGCTACAAAAATGTCTCACCCTTGCGTAATTATATGACAATAAGGCAATAATGATTGTATAACCGATGTGACAAGTCATGTAACAGACTAGAGGGAGCTATCTATCTGACTGCATGGTTTAATGCATAAAGTAACAGAATGTGGTTTCGAAGCTGTAGTCTTGGGTGCAGTGCAATAGGTTACTATTTGTCTTATGATGAAATATGGAAATACACAAAATGTAAAAGTAAATCGAATAATCAAAGAGACTCGAATTCTATAAAAAATGAGCCGCTATTACTTGACTGCGTCAGGGATATTCTTCACAACTTTCGTCTTTTTCTTTTTCTTTTTTTTTTTTTTATTGTATTGCTTCAAATCGAATGGAAGCTTCATTAGTAAGTAACGTACCATTGTTTAAGTAACTTAACTTTAACCACAGCTTTGATATCACGTTTGTACCCTCTTCCACGCCGGAACAATTACCTTTGCGGCACCTTAAATATAGCCACGCAATCTGCTCCCAATTATTAAGTTTATGCACGGTCAAACTATTAAATTATTATATGTATGCAATCAGGCAACCAACAATATAAAAAATTATTGGCCATGGAGGGACAATAAACATGTGACTTATTAAAAAGGAAGGTAAGATGAAATAAATCTTAAAACAGGTATTTTCAACTACAATTTATTACAAATAATTAATTATAATATCCCCTCCCATTTTACAGTAAATAAATGAATAGAAAGATGACGGTGATTTAATTGCTATAACATTAAGTATATACTGCACCAAGATAATAAACCCTTGAATAATAATATAATACAGTAAATATTCAAAATTAGATTCTTACTAACATTTCTCAAAATGACTAGCCGATTGAGTTCACTACGAAAAATCGGGAACGAGAAAAAATACCCTACGCTGGGTTACAATTTTACATACCTACCACAAATTACCAAATTTTGGATAAAACAGAAAGGTATTACGATACAGTAATATTTTAATCACCTTTAACTCACAGAAAATGCAATCAAAAATATAACCATATTTACTGAAGGTACTGCTAACTTTACCACCATTAAAAATTAAACAACTGATAAAGCTACAACCATTTCATCTCCAATACCTGGATCACAAATAGCACCAAGAAGCCCCATGAAATTTCGAATTAAAGACTTAGAAACTTATTCCTATCCCCTTTTTGACTGCGTGCTGTTAAAGAAAAGCTTAGAAGCACTGACCTTCGAAACTGACACGCAGGAATTTCGCCAGTTCGTTAAAACAATAGGTTAATGAGCCAATCGGCATAAGTTTTAATCATTACGCAATCTCTACGTGATGGCGCCAGAACATACAAGCATCTAAAATTTTGTCACGTTCACTTTTGCATGAAAAATCGGAACAGTTTTTAAATTTGAGTAGTCAGACAATAAATTTCCTATCAGAAATTGCTTGTCTAAAATTCCATTACAATCTCAAATTATTGCGGTTCTACTCATTTACACTCTGTATATGCGCAATAAGAGAAGGCCATGAAGACTATTTATTGTAAAACACAGAATTGTCTGTGGCCGTTTGTATTTCTAAGAAAAAACTGTATAGATATTTGCAACTTGTCAGGTATTTTTCAAAGTATTCCAGTGACTGCGTCTCGCAAAATACTCTCAGTAACCAGTGCTGCTACATTACAGTTAAAGTACATTATTATTTCCATTAAAGTCTCACAGGTCACCAGTTAGGATATACTCTGAATCTTATGCAGTTATAATTTGAAACAATTCGTTGTAGTTGAAGTGTCTCGATACTAATATATGCCGATGCACAACAGGATAAATGACTATCCATAAGTTTTTCCAATTTTTTACAGTTTCATGGAAGACTTAGATGACTTTTTTCTAAATGTTGTCCCTTCCCAGACAATGGAACTGTCAAGCAGACGAATTTCATGAGCAGTCATTTGAAATAATGGATTATATGGTTAATTTAAAGCGTAGGAATTGATAATTGATATATGCATTAATAAACAATTTCAAAGTAACCAATTGCCATGAATAACAAGAAGAAGTTATTTACTAGAAAGGATTGAAAATTAACTGCATTAGGTTGTTATAAGTTCTTATTAGTAAAACAGAATTAATATAGCATAGCGATAATCATGGGATAATATAAGTTGTAATTACAAAAACTGAAATGAATTAATATCTGATTCAAACTGGATAGATGGAAAGCTTAATTAATACTCTTTATGATAACTACTACTACATATTTTAAAATGAAACAAAACACCTATTAGCTATTCGAGCAGAAATAGTTCATATAGATAGTTTAGAGGGAAAATTGTTTACTTATGTAAGATTTGTACAAAATGGAGACATATTTAAACACAAAATATGTGTTCACTCTTAAACACGATCTTAATGTACACTTACTTTATACCTTTAATCTCCACTTTCTTGATAATGAAGTGACTGCAAGCCTTATTTGGAAATCACAAGTTTAGTAAGTATTTACGTGCCCTGTACGCAAAATTTCAGTATTTCAGAATGTAATTCTAACTTCTAAACAACGATGCCACTATATCCCACATATGCGCTTGTTGATTTTTTCGCTAGATTTTCTTATAATTCTCTACACCCAGTTCAATTAAACTGGAATATATCTTGACAGTTGCTACATCTGTACCTATTTTCATGCTTAAAGGTAAAACATTTCTCTATGCATAGCTTAGCTACCGTGCAGAATTGAAGTCCGCTGCGGGTGTGCCGGTCACCCGATCACTAGATTCCGTAAACATTTATAAATGGAAATTTTGACAATCATTTCTGCTTTTCTAGCGAATCTTATTCTGACTTTATTATGATGGCGACAATGCACAAAACAAATTTAATGCAGCTCAGACAAGTCAAATCCGTTTACTAATGGTACAGATATGACAATTAGTGTGAAATAAGGTGTTTTCTATGCCGTTCTATATATGTATGTGGAGTATGTACATAGTGCAATATTCCATTAAGCTTTTTGGCGTCATCTGGTTGGTGAATTTTAATTTTTGCATTACTCAAGGGAGAGTTAAAGAACTAACTCTTTTTGTTTTAAGTGTGGTTTGTAGTACAGCTAGATATGAAATATTAAAACTTATTTTTACAATTTTTTTATTTATAAGAAGAGAATTTTCAGGTTATAAACATTTCTAATTATGAAGATCAATTTACTTAATAGATTGTGGTTATTTCCGCTGACACCTATGTCATTTCAGGTCAGCACAAAAACATTTTTCTTTTACTTTGGGTAATAATAGCGTTTAGTTGTTATGCTATAATTTACATAGTTTACAGCAGATTTCTAGATAGTCTGTAACAAGCGTTTTCTGAGGCTATGCCAAAATAATTGCCGAGTTGTATTCGTTAGCTTAATCAACGCTGGGGTTAAACGTTGGAATGTTGGAATTTTAGTAGTTTTGCAGTAACTGCATGCTTATTTCATCCTAGGTAATGACCACGAAACAGAAGCCACAAACGGATGAAGGGAACCACCTAGTTGTTGGCAAGTCTCGTTCTTGAAAAATGTGAAATAGAAAGCGCCCCTCGCCTACTTTCACACAAGTGACACGCGAAGCACGCGTTGTGTTGCCACATGTGGTCCAGTGCAACGTGACAGCATGGAATGTCAGCCAGCATCTGCTCACATAGCAAACTCAGGCCAAAACCTACTCCTGGCCTATGTAATATGTCATTTGCTTTCGCTATAAATTCATTGCTATTCATTGAAGAGTTTTGCTATTATAACGGTGAGCATGCAACTATATATCTCATTTTTTCCATTATTTGGTAAAACTTAGCTCTTTATATAATTAAGCCATGAAGACTCCACTTCTCCTTGACCAGCGTTTAATTATTGCTTAAGCACTCCAAAATTAAGTGATAAAATTATAAAATAAATTAAAATATTACAAGCGAAACAGGTGTCACCTTAAAACAGAAAAATAATTTTAGTAATCCAATCACAGTGTCCATTATGTTATAACTACTAATAGCCAGAGAACGTCATATAGATGCATCTTCTGGAATATTCCTAAAATACTGGTCTTATACTATTTCAGCAATGTAAGCAAGTATGGCAAAGTATAACGCACAGTAAGTCAAGTGAGTAAAAATGAATTTAAAAAATTAAATTAAATAGTTGCGCGTGACATTGTTATTGTAGGTGTCAGTATATTGCGGTAAATAGTGATTTTTTTCATTGATCAATTAGATCCATCAATTGACTGTCTGTATAATTGTCAATAGTCTTCAGATGTTAATTACTATTTTGTGTTTCAGTGCAGATAGTTCAATGATTAAATATTAGCACCACTTAGAAAACACATACAATTCAGAACGGTTTACGCAGCCTCAAAGTGAACATTTCTTGGAATAATTTTACAAAGAATATATAGCAAACCCTTGCAACTGGAAAGAATTGCAACTGAAAAAGAAAATTCGATGCACTTTTGAATTGGTCAAAAAGCGTGCACTGAAAATATATATTAATGAGCACATTACATTTTTAAAGGCAAAATGTATTTTCCCAAAAAAGTACATATTATTAATTACATTAGTTGTAGGTTCGGAAATATTGAAACATGAGTATTTCTTAAGAATCACACAGTAATACATTTTACTCAAAACAGGGTGTTTTATTTAGATTTTAAGAAGGATACATATAGCGCATGCAATTTCCTTTACGTCAGGAAAAAATCATTGGAGATTAACTGGCAAAATTTGAAGTTCACACTTAAGCAGGAGTAGCAGAAAAAATAATGCAATTGAGCTCAATTAACGTTGCGAACTGAAGATCGTGACTGAACAGCGAAAATGGTTCCTTTTTATCAGCCTAATCCTTGTGTAATTTTAGCATTTTTTGTACTCTTTCCCGAAAATTAATGTTACTTGAAGTGTTTCTTGTTCTGTGTAATATATTTGTTTACAATAAAGATAAAGATTACAATCAAGAATATAAATAGGCATACAGTTTCGTATTTAAAGCAGCATAAATGATTAAAGCACTGGAATTTATGTGTTACATATTTAATGCAAATATCACTTAAGAATCAGCTCGTCAAGACAGGAAGAAAGAAATTTTGATTGGACATAGCAACATTACAGGTCAGAAAAATAAACTATAGTGGTGACAATTGAAATACACATCCATAATTATGGCGATAATTTTATTAACGGCAATCTGGATGATATGACTGAAATTTTCATTTGTAGTGAATGTTATCCTGGCTGTAATCAGCATGGACTAGATTACTTGCGCTTGGATTTTCATCCACTGGCTGCAAAATTGCTTTCTTTGCCTGCAGTACGGCAACCGTGGGCTGTGGTCCTCAATTTTCAGGGTGGGGAATCTCACTTTCCGATTCTCGTACCCAATGAGCATCTCAGTAGTACGAGGGTAGGTCCACAAGTTTCCGGCCTCGCCGATAAGGATTATCGCCTTCACAAAAGCCATAGCTGGTCGTACTTTATTTGCTAAGTAAATAATTGCAGTCGTAACTTCCGCTCCGCTGTGTTCAGTTGTTCAGGTATAGTTCCATAAAGAAGGGTATGTGAAGAATATTGTGGCATGTTCAAACTGCAGTATCGAGCTGTTACTAAGTTATTCACATTAGAAGAAATTAAACAGCGATTGGACGTTCTATACCCCCCTCATATTCCACCGTAAAATATTAAAGAGCGTCCATAAATAAATCAATCCACCGTAAAAGAATGAGCCAAACTTTTTCGAATGGATCGGGAAAACATTGAAACAGTGTCAGGTCGGACCTTGGAGGTGCTTACTCCTGAAAACATCGCTCTTGGGGAAGATAAAATTATGGAAGACCGGAGGCTCAAAGTTACAGAAATAGCAACAAGGTTGGGGCCTTTTTACAACAACAATCCTTCGAATTATTTATAAAAATTTAAACATGAATAAGGTTAGTGCAAAATGGGTGCCTGGACTTCTATCCTCAGTCCAAAAGCAGCAATTAGTCATCTGTTGTCAGGTATTTTAGAGCTCTGCCGTGGAAACGAGAGAGAAGTTCTGCAAACCATTGTTACATGAGGTGAAACTATGGTCCCCTTGTCCAAAAGATAATAAATGGAGTGGCGTAAACTTGGCGAAGCACCACCTCTAAAGGCCAAGGTCACGCAGTCAATCACGAAGATCATGGCAAAAATCATTTGGAACTATGAATAGTCATTAGACAGCACTATGCTGGCCTTCTGCACCACCCAGAAAGAGGAACCCGTTGATGATTTTGTATGATGTATTTGCTGGTGCCAAGGAAGAAGAGCTCTCTGAAAATATCTACACACAGAATTTTGATCAATATATTTCAAGAGAGGGTTTCAAAAAAGAATTTAAATTTAGGTTCAAAACTGGACCAAGAAATAGGGCAATCGTACACCACGTATTGGAGATGTTCCCAAATTTAAGGAAACACATAATCCCAAATGGCAGAATATATATTGGATTTCAGTCAGTTAGTATTAAAGATGTCGTTACAGTGGTTAAGTGCCTCAAATGCTACGACTATAGTCATGTGGCAAAATATTGCAATCGGGACAAACTAATTTGCGGACACTGTGGGGAAGAAGATCACGAAAGAAAAGAATGTGCTAAGAAAGAACAACAGCCCATATGTATTCCCTGTTGCAGAAGAAACAAGAAATGTGGGGGAAGGCAAGATTGTCCTACCTATACACTAATGTGGGAAAGAGCTATCGTTCGAACTGATTATGGATAGAAGTAAAACGGACATAAAAAGAGGAAAACTCAAAAGAGGAAATACTCCTAGTAGAATTAAAAGGAACCTAAAAAGAGTCATAGCCCACAAACTTAAAACTAAGGGATAATCCCAAAACCACAGACGGTCACACACAGACAGATGATAATGAAATCCTGGAGCTGTTATCTAAACCAAAATTAAATGAAGAACTGGAAATATCGTCACACAATAAACTTGCTTTACCCCCAAAATTAAGAATCCACACCATAGATAAAGAAATGGGAATCAAGAAAAAGGTCGAAGTGAATTATCAAGCCTTAATGGATGACTACACAAGTACAGAAGAAGAAGGAGAAGAAGAGGAAGGGAACAAGGAACAAATAGAAGTAGAGATTGAACAACTCGTCTCACAAAAAGAGCTACGCAGTAGATTCTTAAAATCGCTATGGGCAAGAAGAAGAGAAAATTCGAGATTAAACACAAAAGCAAAATTTGTCAATTCAATGAACGACAAGGGCAGTGATGCGACTTCACGTCAAAAAGTGATTGAAATCGAGGCGCTAGAAGAGGAAAAGGATGTAGAGGAAATCAATAGTATGCACCAGTTAATATTAAACTCAACTCTAGCTACAGATGCACAAGAACAAGCAACTTCGACAAATGCTGACGACAAAAGAACTCCAAACATTAACCAGATCTATGCAGATTTTGACGTTACGCTACAGCTGAGTCGACCTGAGGACCTTGCACCTTGACTGCCGCCCTACGACACGTTACGCGTAAGTTGCATGAAAATGGTGAATCAATAATTTTCCCTGTGCCAGATGCCATCGACCGTATGGAATTAAAAACTCAAAATATTACAACGGATCCTAATGAATTATTAAAACTACTAAACACAGCCTATAGAAGAAGGAACGATTACCTAGATCTCAATGCAACGAAGTATATAAACACTTTGTACTTTGTTATGGCAGGATAGTTTTCGACATTAAGCAAAGCTGGCCTAATTGTTATGCTCATATCCGGCACTTGGAGTAAACTACTCCAAAAATTACTCCGGAAGCACTCCAAAGACTGAAACTAAAATACCTAGTTCTCCAACAACGCCCAGACATTGTACTAATACTCCTTTCAAAAACCAACACCCTATTAAGAAACAAAAAACACACAAAACTAAAATAAACAAAATTAAAGGAAGTAATTTTGGCGCTGTTATAAAACAACTAGGAAGGAATAATAAACCTAGCTCTAAATCCAAGAAAGTAGCCGATCAAGAACTTAGGACCGGTACCAAGCATCACTCTGTTGCAAACTCTGGATAAGTGTTATGTAAAAGACAACATGGCAGATTACGACAAGCGTAGAATAATCAAAATTGTCCAAATAAACGCCCAGAGGAGTAAACAAGTGATGTTGGAATTAAATAAAATCGCAGAAGAACTGAGATTAGACTTATTATGCATTCAGGAACCTTATTCCTTTAAAGGCAAACTAGCACATACCCCAGCAAGAGCACGGATAATTAGTCACGGAGAAAATACCCAAGGCATCAATTATAATATATAATCCAAATTTACAAATAGTCAATATAACACAATTAGGAGACACACATACAAACTGTATTGAAGTAACATATGACAACACATGAAAATTTATTCTAACAAATCAATTTTTTCAATACAGCCATTCGATCGATCCTGATATAACAAAAATAAAAGAGGTCAGTAACACTTTCAAAAAGAGTGAGCAAATTTTCACAATCGATACCCATGCCAAATCTGACTGGTGGTATAGTAACACCAAAGACGAAATTGAGAAAAACTGGAAGAAGCTATTTCTGAACTAAATCTTCTTGTCAATAATCAACCCAACAACCCTCCTACTTTCGAAAATAGAGCCGGTGCTACTGCCAACATTGACATAACTTTATGTAAGTTAAGCTCAAATAATAAAATAATAAATTGGAAAGTAGGTCAAGATATGACCACTAGTGATCACAGATTAATCTACTTCGATTACTGCACACGAAAACCGAAATTTAAAAAAGGAAGAGGAGAGAAAATTTACAATTACAAACAAGCAGACTGGAATCTTCTGTGACAGGAATTTGAAAACTTAAAGTTACAATACGAAGGAGAGCCTATTGACAAGGACGCCAATAACCTTGTCCAAACAATACGAAAGGCCATAGAGAAATCTGTTCCCACAACCATACCCAAAAAATATTATGATACTATTTGGACGGATGCACTGCAAAAAGCAAGAAGCAAAGTTAGGAAACTAAGAAGAATTTATCAAATATCTATAATTGCAGAAGAATGGGAGAGAAATCTAAATAAGTATAGAGAAGCTAAAAAGAAATATAAAACCACTTTAGAAGAAACAAGGACGAACTCATGGAAAACATTCGTAGAAAAGAAATTAGACACCAATATATGGGGAATTCCCTATAAAATTGTTCTGGAAAAAATCAAGAAACCGGATATTCTAAATACAATAAAAAAAAAACAATGGTGAAATGACTACATACTGGAAAAGCTCTGTAAATGCCCTTTTGGAGAAGTTACTTCCACAGGATGATAAAAGTATGGATAATATTCAGCACATTCAAAAAAGAGTGGATATGAATACCATATATAGAAATAATAGACTAATCTACCCCTTTGATGTGTTGGAAATTAAGTTAGCTATAAATAAGCTAAAAAGGGATAAAGCAGCAGGTGCAGATGGAGTAATAAATGAAGTTCTGATGAAATTGGAAGATAAAATTACACCGTTCTTATGTCAAATTTTAATGACTGTATATGCCAAGGGCGCTTTCCCTATTGCTGAAAAGCAGGAAAAGTTATTATCCTGAAGAAAAGTGCTGACAAGGATCCTAAGGAGCCGAAATCATATAGACCTATATGCCTCTTAAATACTCTTGCAAAAATCTTGGAAGCACTCGTCTGTAAATGATTAAAAGAATTTAGGATCATGGCGGGTATGAATAACAATCAATTCGGCTTTAGAAAAGGAAAATCGACTCAAGACGCAATAAACCACCTATTAGATATGGTCAATAACTCAAACTCAAAATATTTAATTGGAATTCTAATTCACATTTCTGGCGCTTTCGATAATTTATTGTGGCCGGTACTATTTGAGAGGTTACGGGAAATAGATCTCCCTAAATGTCTATACGCAGTATTAATGGACTACTGAAAAGACAGAAGGGTTCATGTAAAAGGTACTGAAGAAACAATTTACAGAGATATAATTAAGGGATGTCCCCAAGGCTCGATCTTAGGACCAATTTTTTGGCGCTGTTTATTGGTTGAAGAAAGCAACTTGGAGAAAGTAAGTTTAATAATCGGCAGTCACTGCAACAATTTAAATGAAATAAAACATAAATTAAATTAACAATGGCAACAAGAATGGGAAAATGCCGAGACAGGCAGGAGAAGTTTCGACTTATTTAACAACATTTTTGAGAGATTAAAACTAAAATGTATACAACCTACCAAAGGCATGATACATTACCTTATAGGTCACTGGCCTTACAAAACTTATTGGAAGAAAATCAACAGAACAGAGGACGATATCTGTACACTTTGCAAAACACAGGATAACCCAGAACATATGATATTTGAATGCACACGCTATTTAGAACATGTGAGAGAAGAAAGAGAAATTTTAAGTGGCCATCAGGTGGCACATATACTTAGAAATAAGGGCCTATATAAATACCTCGAGCAGGCCGCACTCAAAATAAGTAACCTAGCAAGGGAAGAGGTAATATCACAAGAGCAGATAATAAGATGTAATGAAAAAGCTGAGGACGAGGTAAGAAGATCAGAACGCATACGTATGCAAAGACAACCCCCAAACGCAAATAACTAACAAGAATAGAAAATATAGAAAATAACTTTAATTAAATCCACAGCAAGAGAATATTAGAAGAAGAAGAAGATAAAGATAAGGAAGAAGGGAATATGGAGATGAAAATATAATAAACGCGGATAATGTTGATTTACAACCTGAAGTAGAGAATATATCTATAAGAGTTTTGACATCGGGAAGAAGATGGAAGAAGGAAGATTAGAGAAGGAGAAGGAAGGATGTTGGAGATACACGGGAATGAGCCGCGGCAGGAGATAGAGGATGGAGTAGTGGTGTCCGGAAAGGAGGAGCTGAGCGCAAGAAATGGTGCAACCAGAGGACCAGGAAGATCAAGCGAGATGGAAGAAGGAATGGTTGGGAAGAAAAGGTGAAGAGTAATATGGTGGAAGCGAGGTGATAGTGTTTAATGAGTTCAAGTGTTGGAACAAATAGGTGAAATGAGTAGGAAAGATTAATAATGATAAATTAACTTTAAGTGAAGTAAGTTATCAAATAGAAGGATATTATTATAATTGTAATAAATTAAGGAGAATTGAAACAATTAAGGATAATGTCCAATTTAAGAGAATTTCTGCCGAGTACTGGATACCAGTACATACCGTTGGTAACCAGTGGTTAGTAATAGTATAGTTGTATAGTTATGGAATAAATTTAAAGGATAGAATAGCTGGCTACCAGCTATAATTCCTACTGGCTCCCAGTAATATTGTTAAATAGTTAATTTGGTAGTTTTGTAGATTCTGGAAGATTAATTTGGGAATTAGTTAAGTAAATTTATATTTTGGTTCAATGAATTATTTTTGTTTATTGTTTTATTATATTATTTTAATCTAGTTATAAGCAAAATCTGTAAAATAATGTATTAAAATATTATTGAATTGTATAGTTATAATAACAATAAATGGAAATTTGATATACACGCCCTGGTATAGGAAACCAGGTACCAGGGTAGCGTATACAGATTTTATATATATATATATATAAGCATGTATTTGGCTCTCTAAATATTATCATAAAAATGGATGGAAACTGCATACCTCTGAACATGGAGAAATAGAGGGTACTAGAAGCCTACAGCGAATGGTCACCGACATTCACTATAACAAGAAATCAGAATCAAGTAATTGTCAATCTAAAACCTTTGCTTCACACCCACGCTTCCGGAGAACCTTTTGAGAAAATAAATTACACTCAATAAACAAGGAATATTCGTTGTGTAACTTTTAGACTATTCCTGAAGAGGGAGCATTTTCTGAAATCTAAATTCATCAAAGAGTTAATACAGCAACCTATTAAGTGACGTTACGTGTAGGTTCAGAAAGGATTACAACAGTATGACTCCTTGGCGCCAGAACACCTGTTCCCCCTTCCTCTGATAATGTCACGAACAGGTTCAGACAGCTTTACAACTGCGCGCCAGAACACCTGCAAGTTTCCCCTCCCCGATGACTCACTGGCATGTTCACACTATTCTCCTTTCTCCTGGGTTTGTACCCAATAAGGTTTATTTTTCCCCTCTCCTCTTTCAAAGAAGTCTCCAATGTACATCACCAGCTCCATTACTGAGAAACTAGCGGAGCAGGAACATGATCCAATACGCTGTACGTATTGGAACTAGGCCAAATAGCCTCAGTGCACATAACTCTGATTTTGTTACCATGTCTGCGCTCCAGCAAATCGTTCAGTACGTCGTGCATGGCCTCCGAACCATCTCCACCAAGAACGGGCCCAGAACACTTACCCGACTCGACAACGGGAAAGAAGCATTTCTGCCCAAAAGATTCTACAACCTTTCTGCAGAGCTTGCCAAAAAACTAAATTCCTTTACCTTTTATATCGTGTACCAGGGAGAGGAGGTTCTCATTTACATCCATGTAAAACATGGCGTGCCAAATCGGCCCAGTGGTAACAATCGCTTTCTCAAACTCAATTTTGACACTCAAACCTACGCAGGCAACAACTTCATCTCTACCGAAATCTGATTCCTTGGAGAGGGCCTCAAACTCGCCGTCAACAACGCCGACGTCGTGGAAATTAGATACTTGCCTTCAAAAGTACTTTAATATGGAGTAGATGGTCACTGTACCATCTTTTCGGTGCCGCCAACAATCGCCCGCCCTAGACAACAAGATCACGTGGCGGGGTGCTTTTCTACAGCTTCCATCGCCGATTTTTTCGTCCCCATCTTCATTCAGTCGGCCACAAACACAACAACTTTTGCCACGTTCTACTCATCTGGTTCACCACACTCTTTAAGGATCAAAGGGAAAGCAGCAACGACAAACATAGTGACGATGGAGATTGTGTAACCGTTACCAAAATTACCCACATTACACATATTTTACAATGATTTTTGTTGGGGAAAACTGTTAACACTTTCTTGCACATGATCAATTGCTGTGTATATATCTCATCGTTTTTGTTATCGTAAAACATCTGTATACAGCAAATGTTTATATCCTTCCATTTCGTATTTAATATTTTTTTTATAATTACACGTATAACAATTGTTTACAATAGAGTGTATGTACAACTTTCATCTTTGTTAAACATTTGTAAGTACCAAATATTTAATTGTAATTGATATTTCGTATATTCAATAAAGTGGCCCCGATTTTGCTGATATTGCCGCGGGGTCACTTATAACACTGTTTGTATAATTGCTGGATACCCGCCGTAGGGTACGCACCGGTAGGAAGGCACCGCACCCAGAGAGTAGGCTAAATTTGGGACATATGCTACTGACGGCGATGTTTAATGTTTTACAATTAGCAAACACATCTTCCTTGAAGATATTTGGAAAGAGAATTGAAGGTAGGGCACAATTATGGCCTCTACTTATGAAGGAACGAAGAAGATACTGAATCATAGTTATACGGAGGCGGACGGATTATTCATGAGCATGTAGACTAACTAGAAGATTTAAAATCTTTACGTTAGCTGCCCCCCCAAAAAACTTATTTCAATATTCTTACATTGTAACTGAAGGGTTCCGGTACTTTTCCAATTTTTGTGAAAACATAAATGGATATGAGAAAATTCTGGCACCAAAAACATTTCGCGCCATCCCAGACGACTGTTTCCCATGTCTCATCATTAATGCCATGAGAGAATGCGATATCCCTTTTGGAATACCCGGTACGAAAAGGCAAATGCAGTTCTCATTAGTAAGAAGATTAAAAATACTATAAAACAACTAGTCTGGTTTCTACAGTAGGACAGTTCACGTTCGTTGCAAGTTTGTTCTCGAGACTGAGAGAACCATGCATTATTTTTTTTATTCCGAAAAACGAGATTATGGATACAATACTCTCAAGAGATTTCAGACGATACCGAACATACTGAGAAAGTGAACTTTAGTAATTGAGTTTTCCTGAGTCTCAATCGCGGTCACAATGTGCGAAATTGAAGTAAGTGAAAGGTCTCGTGCCTGAATTTCAAGAAAATCCCCACGGTAAATTTACATCAGTCAAAGAAAAATTTTTCTCTCGCTCACACCACTGCTTCAGATTTTACATATCTGCAAACAACTGAGATTTATGTTACAGATCCAAATTAAATGATAAAACGAACCAACTCTATACTAAATGGAGGGAGTGAGTGCCGTTTATCAGAAAAACCTTAAAGGATCCGTAGAAACTCATTGTCATTTGTCATAAAGACTTAACTGTCACAACAATTCAAGAACGAAAGGCTCCAATCGCAATCTGTTTACCTTTTCCATGGAATAAAAAACATTTAATGGGCACACTGGTCATATGGCATCTACTCATTGCCATATGTGCGTAAATTGCTACTTGCAGATTCTGGGGAGTAGAGGTTCTGAGAGAAGGGGATCGGTACTGGAGGATAATAAATGATAGACCAGTTCTACGCCTAACAATTTCCATAATTGATTCATCCATGATTCTTGTTGTTTCCGAATTTGGCTGGATTCTTGCGGAAATAGAGTAGTAAAGCAGTTAATCATGCAGGAATTAATTTCATTCAAATAACTAAAGAGGCATTATCTTTACAGCATGCCGTGCACCCCTTCTCGGTTTTAGAAAGTCAGGAATTAAAAAAGCACAACAAGAGAGAGAAAATACAATAAAGACTGCTACAATTCTAAGATAATGTTACATTAACGACTTATTTGGGGAAGGAAGGAGTGTCGAAGGATGCTCAGAAAGGATGTCATTTTGCTCTGGAACATTAACATTGCCGAGGACATTTTGTGCTCTACAGGGTAGTCTAAATTAAACACTTGTATCTGCGAGATATATTATGATAGATATTTAATTACATAAATATGGTCATGTAGAAATACGAGGATTTACATAATCTGCCAAGTATATATTGTATTACAGCCAGGAGAGCCGCCGACAAATACTGTTTCACATGTCTCGCGCTACAACTTGATAGCATCACATGATATCATTAATTACTTTATAACCCTACACAATCGATCAAACTGCGTTATGTGGATGCTACAATTGTTTTATCCGAGCTTGAAGAACGATTCTGGGTTATCCATACACACCAATCGTTCAATGAGATAGTAGGGAAATGTCTTTCCTGCAAAATGACAATGAACTCTTTCTCGCGACTACTAAAATCCTCATATTCAACGGAATGAAGCTCGCCGGTTTCTATACATCAAGGTGGGGAGCTAAAAACCCTAAGTATGAATTCCATAGGAAGGGAAGTAAAGTATTTGGTCCCATGTGGAAGATATACGACAAGTAAAAGAACTTATTTCTTAGCAAATCTAATGGGGTCGTTTCACGCTCTAATTTGAATGAGGCGCTAATGACTATTAATGTTAGCAATGCACTATAATAATGATGATATAATAATAATAATAATAATAATAATAATAATATGGGGAACAGGGTCGAAACGTCTACGTCACAATACATACTTACGCCACGACCTGTTCACTTAGTCATATTCGCAGATTCCTTTCCGCATTGCAGTAGACGCAGGTCACCTCACGCTCAGAGTTTTCAAGCCTCCTTAAGCAGCGATTACGTAGAGCCAAGTATTCTCTATCACCAAACTTCCCCTCAGGTAACGATGAACCTCAACATAATGCCGTCTGCTTCAAGATGCTCTTGAAGTATTTCGTATATCGTTAAACATCTGTATGTAGCAAACGTTCCTATCCTTCCATTTTGTGTTTACATTTTTACGTTTCGAAATACGAAATACTTCAAGAGCATCTTGAAGCAGACGGCATCATGTTGAGGTTCATCGCTACCTGAGGGGAAGGTTGGTGATAGAGAATGCTTGGCTCTACTTAATCGCTGCTTAAGGAGTTAAGATCCATCCCAAGTAAAGAAAGAAGGAATACATATTACTTACATTTCATAATTGAAGCAACCCTAAACTGCAGACGTATGTCACAAGAAACTGGATCCCAACCATTGATATCATCACATTTTCTCTGTGAAGAAAGGCTAACAACAATTTCTAGCAGATGCGAGTTCAGGATTAGTAGTACATTAACAAAGGAGATCAGACTGCCCTAGAAGTGAGAAGAAAACTTATGGGAGTGCTGAAAGGAGTATCTCACACAACTCAGGAGTTTTCATAAGATTCGTCAGCATCCAAGTAACACAACGCATATCAAAATCCGAAATGTCGCCTTAATGCACGAATAGGGCAACATGTCCCTAATGCCGACGTCATATGTGGAGAACTGAACGCCAAGTGGAACTCCGTGAAGAAACAGAAATAGAAAGACAGTTACGAACAGCACTACAAATGGAAAAACAGCCAAACTTGCCATTCAGCTGGTCATCCCTTTAGAGGTTGCCCAGGTTTGGGAGGATAGTGCAGACAGAAGAGCAATCCTCTCACGAACGAGAATAGTTCCTTGTTTATTATTCCTTATACTTTCAATATTTTTTTCCAGGCACTGAGACAAATGACAACCCGATAACGCCAATAGTTATTTTTTTGATTGAACCAGCTTAAATTTTGTCATTTTCCAACAATATTTAGCGAGGACTTGATTGTACATAATACGGGGGATACGCCGAGTTTCGTTACAGAAGACAGCAAGACATACATCGACCCAGGCCGGGATTGAACCATCGACCTTGAGTTAATGAGGCATAAATGGTTACCACTAGACCAGCAGGACCGGTTCCTAGAGCAGCATAAATAATAGTACGCATATGGTAAATCATGCTATTAAACACAGATTTAACTTTGAAATTGCCAATGCATTCATATTTAGATAACACAGAACAAACTGATCCGATGGTCGGCCGTTCAACTTTGGCCCTTTCAGCACGCCAAAAGAATGCCAAAAAAGTTGTAGCAAATCATTAAATAAAATTAAATACCCATTGAATGTAAATAAAAAATGAATCTGAAATTATCAACCTGCAATTTCCAAGAATTTCTGAAATATGATAATGAATTTCTGCATCTTTTATGGCAGCCTCCTCAAAATATGTATACTACTTCGCGACGGAGTTTCCTTTCCAATTGCTCAAGAGTTCGAGGAACAATGTTATGCTCTGTGTTTGTAAGGATATCTGTGCTAACGTTTGCTAGACCAATACAGGTTTTCCAATAAATAATGAAAAATATTCTACAATTACATTTCACATAATGTCCATAAATATTTAATCCACTGGTATCAGTAGATTCCCACTCTTTGACGTTGTGAAATAAAAATGTTCTAAATACTGGAAGTCAAATGCACACTCTACTTCGGGATGCATATGAATTAGTTCGTATGTAGCAGTTCTTGATTGAAAAGAGTAACAAGGACTGCGTATGAATGAATACCTTTGAACGATTAAAGGTTTTGTAAGTTAATGTATTATTTAAATAACGTGTAGTTTTTGCCATAACTGCCTATACGATCCTTAATGCATTCCAGATGCTATGTATTGCTTATTTTTCCAAAAAGTTCTACCAACCGAAATCTTCGCCTCTACTGAATCTTCTAAACTTACAAGAGAACTGATATTCGTCTCAGTCCCAGCTATCATGTAACTTCGTACAAAGATATTTTGCATATAAAGGGAAACACTCCCTAAGTATGAGCTGATACTTGCATTTAAATGCTCTGAAAAAAAAATGTAAATCATAGCAGATTTTCAATCGTGTCTTCAAAGATCTTATTTGGCTAACCATTTTTTGCGAAAGAAACTTGTACCATGAGATATGAAACAAAGCGCGATACAAGTCAGCAAATGGCGTTATGGAACACTCAGGTGTGTAGAAATCTTCCTTTTCAAGCATTAATTTCCGGATTTCGTGGTTTAAGTTTGCATTATATGTTGTGTTTCATTTTATACAAATATGATATACTATATTACAAGCAACATTTCTTCAACCTCCCACAGACTTCACACTATTAACAAAACCGATTTTACCTTAGGATTTTCATAAAAATGAATCAATTCATCAAATTGAAAGTCCCATGTCAATTGCAGTGTTTACAGTATTGTTTGCTTGTCAACTGGTAGTCCCAGTTTCCATTTCCCATTGTGAGGATTTTTCAAAAGTTTTCCTTCATTATGAAATGGTATATAGGTAGTTGAAGAGCCGATGGAACTGGAGTTCCTTTTGTAATTAATTTCATTTATCATTTCGAAGAATGTTGACCGTTGTTATGGTTTGTTAAAAGGCTTACACAGATATAAATTTCGGGATCATAGGGATTGCATTTTGAATGAGAAGCAAAGTTTTATTTATCCACTTTTGGACTCTCTCAAGTTCTAGTACTGCTATGCATTAACCGAACTGAGCCTGCATAATATTCAGCACCCAAAACGCGAAAATAGGACACTACAAATATTCTGTTCTAGTGTTCGCTTTTATTAAATCCCTACTTATAATACAAAATATGCCTTTGAAAGGGTAAAATAAAGAAGTATGTGACATGCCAATTAGCCAGCCAGAAAGAGAAAGAGGAGATGAGAAATAAGGATTCCTAATAGTGCCCCGTTGCTTCTTCTCCACCTACAAAAAAATTCTCTTGCTTACATAATTCTCTTAACAAACAACATGTTAATCCGTTTTAAATGACACAGATTTGTTTCCCATAACATTCCATAAAACACAAAATACAGGAATGCATCGACTTTAATGCCTCCCTTTGCAAGTCTTACTTTAAGAACGTGTTTTTTAGCAGACATGGTTAAAGTTAATGGCATATTACTTGTCTCCTTCGATCTAAAGGGAAAGTTAATTGAAATTTGCACGTCTTTACTTCAGCCAAAGTAGCAAAGCTTACGGACTGCTTTTTTCCCTGTTTGTTCCCTTATGATATACGAATAAAATGGGCATTAGCCTGCTGCAAAACTCATCCTTTGAACAAAACTTTATAGTTGAGGATTCAATGCACGAGAAATTGTGCATAGCGTTGGAATATTCAAGTAAAAGAAAATGCCTTAGAACAATCAGATTCTTAACCTAACGAATAAATGATTTGGAATATTTTAACCAATTAAAATTGAAACAATACTTAAAGTTTATAAAGAATTTGTTTGGTCCTTATTATACGTGGAATAGTCGAGTAATATAAGGGTGGAACAAATATGATTAAAAAGAGATGGCTAGCAAAAATGTTCAAGGAAGCAATTAGACTTTATTTTTCTATCATTTTCAAAAAAAAAATTTAATAACAAAACCCTAAGCAGAAAAAATACATATATAGAGTTCTAATTTTAAAAATTTCACAATGTTAATTTAAAATCTGGAAGTTTTACAAAAATAAAGAAATGATTAGCAGAAAGGACCAGCATTATGTAAGAAGGAATGGTGTTTGGATAAAACAATTCAGAGAAAATAATACAAAATTCTAAAGTGGAATATGCTGAAAAAAATCAGCTTATATGGTAATTAAATCAGATTATTTAAAGAAGTAGTTCTTGGACAAAGCTGAAATAATTGAAAATGTAGCAGAATATTTAACAGAAAGAAATTAAGAGGGGAAAAAATAAATGTTAGTATAAATGACGAACTGTAAAATAGTTTTTTTTTTTTTTTTTTTTTTTTTTTTTTTTTTTTTGATGCCATCATTATTACTGCAATGTTCTACAATTCTCATTTAGTGGCTTTTGCGCCTATTTTGTCCCATTGTACGAAATTAAATACTACATACATTATGACTGTTATTCAAACCAACTTTGTTTGTATATACGCTTATCATTGTCATTTCTTAAACGGTTAATATATACAGAAAACTAAACGAAATATAAGCTTAGTAAATCGGAAATTAAAACACTAAGCCAAAACACAGCATACATGCATTGTACTAATTTTGGTTCCTATTCCGAATTGTTGCAGAACTATGAGCAAGTGGATCTAATATGTATAATTCATTATTTACTCTTGTTTTATCTGTTACTTGAATACATGTTTTTAGATTCTCGGTTTTTTAATGAATGTCATATAGAAAAACAATCAATGTTAATAGCATATGAAATTATTTCAGCAATTATATATGATGTATTTCATAATTTATAATTTATCATTAAACGTATAATTTCAATAAAATGTTGCACTATACCTTCTTAATCGTTTTCATTTTACGGAAGTGCTGGTTTTCTCGTACTATTAGAAGTTTTTTGGACAGAAACAATTCAAACGCATTTCATATGTGCTAGAGTTATATAGCATTGCTACACTTCAGATTGAACTTAATCTATTGGAACGTATTCAGTATGTATATTTAGAGCAATCTGTGTAAACGAGGGATAGTGTATAAGTTCTAGTTATCATTTAACATTGGAAAACAACATTTCTGACCCATTGAAATGTTTTGCAGTAAGATTCTAAATGCATTAGGAAACCTATATCTCATTTACAAACACGTGAAACACATAATGCGATGTTAAAGTAGTGAAATTATTATACAATTTTGAGCAACGTTTGATATTATAAGTATGTATTAAATAGACTGATTATATAAGCTGTTTCTATGTGCTTCTACAGCAATATTCTTTATAAAACTTTCCATTCCATTATTACTGATGTCACGTGATGAAGATATAGGTATAGGTATATAATATATATGTGTGTCTGTACGAGTAGCTGAATTTAATAAATATTACACCCCTCTACCTTATGTGCAAAATTGTCAAAATCCTTGTCAATGTCTAACACAATAGGAGGTGCAAAATAATACACTGAGGTCATTTAAGTTACGCGCCACCTGAGGCTCGCCAATCACTGCTTACTGCAGCTGCCGCAACCGGAAAAAAGAGATAAAGTCAACGCGAATAAACTTACTGGTTTTACTTTAGTATTCCTACTTTTTCTGAACGCAAAAAATATAGTGCATTTAAAACGGATGATAACAATAATATATCAATTTTATAAGAAATGATGAAAAGTATTACTCTTAGTGATAAAGTCGGTCCTGATGGTCTAGTGGTTACCATACTTGCCTCCTAAACCCAAGATCGCGGGTTCGAACCTGGCCAGGACCGATGGATTTTTTCGGGCGTAAAAATACTAAGTATGGCTTCCTTCGGTAGGGAAGTAAAGTCGTGGGTCCCGTGTCGTACATTTACGGCACGAAAAGGAACCTCAAGCCTGAAAGAGAGGCCTCCGAGCAAAATTAGTCTGCCGTTTCATGCCGAGTTGAATGGGACGCTGATGACCTTAGCTATTAACGAGCGTCCATAAATAAATCAATCAAAAAATCTTAGTGCTAAAGCATTGCTACCATCTGCGCAGAAAATTCCCGTATTTTATCTAACAACAAATCGTTTCTTGTCATTGACAGATTCTGTCTCTCTTAACTTTTTAATAAATTTTGTGAACAGTTTCTACACCTGGAACACGAATACCAAAGTTTTTTTATTGCAATTGCTTCACCACTTCCCAGCAAAAATCCTTTTTTACACTTGTATCACATATAAAAATCCTTTTTTCAAGAATATATTTATATACTCGTGCAACTAACGAATAAAAATTAATCTCTGTTTCTCCTTAGCTTACTATTGGCTGCAAGTAAAACGAGATATAATTTTCCACATTCCCTTGCCCTTATTGGTTAAATTTGTTCGCGCCTTAGGCTTGCCGAGCACGGGAAAAAAAACAAAAAAACAAAAAAAAAACCATGCAAATAAAGCTTTGGAAGCATGCAAACTTACAATAAATTTATAGTCCAGAATAGCGAATTGTGTAAACGAACAACTGAAAACTTTTCCTCCTCTGAGCAAGGTCGAGCATTAAGCGAACACAGAAAACAAGTCGCAGTGCTCATGAAATCTTGAAAAAAACTTTAACGGTTAGCCTGTTAAGTAACCTCACCTGTTCACGATGATTTGCTGCATAAACTCCGGATGCTCAATGTTATTATTTATCGTACCTGCTGTGTTAATGAAAACAAAACATTCCTGATATTTTGATTTCATTAAATGTATAACAATGAATTACGAACTAATTTGTATTGTAAAAAGCGGTTCCGTACCCACCAGCAAATGAGACATCGCAAAGAGCACCTGGTACTGTTGATAATGGAAGTAAGTTAAGAGAAACAAAGTATAGTACGCAATTTACACACAATGGGAGTGCCGAGTTACCGATGAACGCATAACCGCTCGCTGACAAAGCCTCCCTCAAACTAACTAAAACCTTCTGCTTGCACATGCATTCATACGGCCTTGGTGATTGGCTTCTCGCAGTATGCAGTTGCACCCTGCTGGCCCGTAACTCAAATATCCTCAATAAGTATAAGTATTTAAGTGAATAAAACTTTAATGAAGTGATTTTGAGCACTGTATAAAATGAAGATAGAAAATTCCAGTTATTGAAAGGTTCATATACGCATACAGGATAAAAATGAGGACATGTTTTAAAGAGCTTAAAAGTTTATAATTAGTTAAAAGAATTTTGGGCTCAATAAAAAGTGAATAAATCAAAAGAATGTAAAGAATACCGAAACTAAGATTCTATTGATATTCATTTTAATACAAAATGCTGAAATCTTGGAACTAAGGAAATATTTTGTTTTTATTATTATGCTAAATATGTCATTGCAAGACTGATGGTAATAGCTGAATAGGACGTTGAGCTTTTCTGCACAGTCCTTTTGTTAGAACACTGAGAACCCAAGCTGTTAACATTTTCATGATATATATGTATTACTTTGGTCTCGGAGTCTAAGCGCCAAAAGTCAAGGCGGATATCAAGCTATACAACCATAATCTATGTTTAAAGCTTCACCAAAATGTAACAATCCATATGTAGACACCATACGCCCTCTCGATGTTTCTATCCCTTTCACACACCTCCCATTCCATCCTTTTGTGCAAACTCTAATATCAGCGCCCAAAGGCCCAAGTGACGCAGACAATCCTAGTATAACCTTACGTGTCCCATTCCACCCTGAAACGGACCCGGAATAGCCTGTAATGGAGTCACTCCTCCTGACTATTTCGTTGAGGTTATAATGTGCTAATGTTAAAATCGAGGATTCTAAGCCGAGAGTTTCGTGAAGAAAGCAGAACTATTATTATGCCAAAGGTGCTGAGTACACATTAAGCAAGGGTTTCATCTCTAATTTGTTCAGTTAATCTGCCTTCTTTTATTTCCAATGTTCTCAAAAATAAAACATTACCAAAACTTGGAACAGGCACATTCATTATGCTTTTTCTAACTAATAAATATTTACAGTATAAAATATATTTGTTATCTTTCCTATTTTAACAATATATGTTTCGTCCAAAAACATTAACAACAATGAGAACCAAATATGTTGAAAGTTGTTAAAATTACCTAAAAGGCAAATGAAGTCAAAAATGTCTTTCAATTGTATATAGGAGCTTGAATATATTTGGACATATCGCAATTATTTATCTTAAGATTTTGCGAATATCTGGTATGCTATTTTTAAAATCCCCTTTCATATATTTCAATGTTTTACATAGGATGTACCCTTTTCATATGTACAATACCATTATTTGTCATTCAAAGCATTAAACACAAGGCTAAAATTTCTGAAAACAAATTGCTTGTGAAAACAATAAAAACAAAATGTTGATTAACTTCGTGGAAAAAGTATATAAAATGTGTATTATAATTATTTTAAACATTTTATAACTGTAGTTAGTGCAATATAAAATTTACACTAGAACTTGTATCGTCTTCTGAAATATAAAATAGTTCATAACTGCTGTTTTCTTATTCTCATTTATTCTGAAGTGTTACGAACTATTCGTTTGATATGTTATGGTTCTCTAAAAAAAAAGGATAAATTAGTATGGTATTTTATAGAAATATAAAAATACCGGATATCGAATAACGAGAGTAAACATGCATAAGTATCCAATTTCGATAAAAGTTGTCATTAGCTCTCTCCAATTTTTGTACCGTATCTTTAAATACGCATTGGCTTTAATTCATAGCAAAACAGGAAAATAAAGAGTTTAATTGATTTTAAATTAGAATTACAGCTATTTCATTTTCATCATGCAAATCTGAAACACCTAATATATATATATTAGTTTTTGTTTCCTAATTTTAAGCGCGTAAAAATCAAGGTAGAATTTGATTTACCTGTTCAGCTATTTAAAATGCACAAGTCCATCATTGAAATAATGCATCTTTAATTATGAGGAAAGGTTATATTGCGGAGACATGCACACAACGATAACAATGGAGTAAAGCTACACCGAGCTTTATTTGAAAAACACATGCAAAAATATTTAACGATATGATACATTCACGATGCGAGTCTGTACAGTTTCCCTCCTCCCATTGCTGCAGAGACCTAAAGTCTATTCTAACATTTATAACAGTAGTTCTCGCTACGTTTACGAGCCTTAACCTGTGTTACTATAATGTACAAACACCAAAAAGGTCATTTGCTCGTTGTAAGACTTTGTAATATACATGCCGAATCACTGATTTGAAAATAATGTTATATTGTTTATAACCTGTTTGTTACACTTCTTCTGTTAAATGTTCTTAATTGACACATTGTAGGTTTCTGTACAGATGATCTGTAGATACTAAAGATCATGTTTCCTCCAACTGTAAACAACACATTCTGGCTCCCAACCAACCATTCTGGTACACATGAAACGTCCGTAGTAAACGAGAACCATACTGACGGCAAGCTGCAGTAATCATTCATATTAGAAATTTCAAGGATTAATTTATCAACAGTAACAATACTTCAAAATAATACTGTTCGTCTGTCTACAAGGAAAGCAGTTTCTAGCTTGGTGGAAAAACTGACTGACTGCATCATATATACTTTCATCCCCCACCATAGAGTGTCATTACTCATGAGTAAGAAGCAGTAGCAAATATTTCAGTCTCCAACTTGATATCAACGCCATGTACAATTTGTACTTGGATCTTGTAAGGAAGCAAAGGTAGATCAAAAACAAATAGCTACATATAGTTACCATATATATATATACTTTTAATTCTGAGTTTAATGTTAGTTTCAAGATGTCTTATGGTGATATACGCGACGATTGTGATAAATTTGAAATGGATATAAAAAATGTCTCTCGTAAAGAAAAAGGTACCATAGAGGATCTTAGAACGAGCCATCTTTACGATCCAAAGAAGAGATATAACCTAAAATAAATTGACAAGATAAGGCGCAGATATATATAACCTACAAAAGTGCTTACAAATACATAATTTAAGTCAGTCATTCTACCTCAGACTATTCTGGATATTAAACATACAATAGTAGAAGCTACGTCTCAAAAACGTCACTGCATGATTTTTTTGGGAGGGGGTTAGTGTTCAAAACCCTTTTTTACTACTGAGGCACCACAGGCGATGATACATGAAACGCAATGATATATATAGGGAAAGGATATTTTTTAAGAAAGGAAGCGTTCCAGGCCTACGTTCAGCGTACCTCCCGGCATTTGCCAGTTATGAAGACAGGAAAACCTCGAAAAAACCTCAGTCAGGGAGGACGGTCCTGGTGGGATTCGAACCCAAGACCTCCCGCTCACGAGTCCGCGCCTTAAATACCTCGGCCACCCGTGGCGGTCTGTATGATTTAGGACGAACCAATAGCCTCCAGAACAGGTAATGAGATATCCTCATGTATGTTCAAATGGGCACAAAGCTTATCAAATGATATAAAGAAATAACAATATCGTTTTACAACTGCCCATCCCAAAACAGAAATATCACGTCATTCATTCCTACATTTGACTTTTGAAAACTCACCCATTATTGCAAATTATTAACCATAAGTACCTTTTACGTGGTGATACACACTGGAGGCAGATTCAGTCCGTGGAAAATAACTACCAACAATATCAGTAAAAGTTCCACATGACTGGACACAGCTAATCAGAACATGCGGTGGTAAGAAACCTTGCCAAATTTACGAAACGTAAAATAAAAATTTCAAGGATTTCATGCATCTTGCAAAGTTATTTGTATGACCATTTGTCTTCAGAAAAAAAGAATATTAATGGTGAACCTCTAACAAAAAGTGTACACTTTGAAGTTGGAGAAAAAAAAAGCACTTATGGGTGCTCAAGTACAAAATTGATTTTGAAGTGGTTTGGGATGGTGGCTCACGTGGGTGTTATTTTGAAATGGTTTGAGTCCGCACCACGTAGGTAGGTAAATGTTTCAAAGAATTTATGCTGTTAATGCTGGTTAAGTTTTAATTAATTGCTGCTGGAACTCGCCACCTAATTCCTTCTCAGGTCATACTCAGGGATGTGGCTGGATTTCGGGACTTGATTGCGCCAAGTTGAGCGAGGGAAGTTTAAGGATGTTGGGTTTGATATGTAAGGAACCTGTTCTCTGATAGTCGATGTTGTTTATTGAACCAACAGTTGAGTACCAGGACGTTCTCGTCGGACAGTAGAAAAGCAACAGCTGGTAAACACCTGGATGTATACTGATTATCAGTGAACAGCTATATAATCGGGGAGTAGCTAATTAGATATAGGGGTTCGTGTCTCGGTGTTAAGTGTTTCAGCCGAGCACTCAGACCACTCTTGCTCTGCTGCAGTAGTAGTGTCCTATCGTGTCGTGTCGAGTCTTTTTATGTGGGCGGCCGGTCTTTATACCTTCTCATGCCCTCTTGACCACCTGATCACCAGCCTCCGTTTCAGATAAGTCCCATAGACAAACGGTGTTGTCACGTCTCGCATAAATCCAGACGAAGAACTTTTGCTATAAAATCAAAATACTAAAGCAATTAAAGGCTAAATTAAATCTTAAATTGTTTATATTAAAGTACAAAATAACTAATGCACTACATTTGTCAATTTCTCCTCTAGATTCATTAACGCTGTCTCCAGACACAGGAATGATTAATCTAAGGTCTTCCTCCATTAGTTGAACATAATATTCACGTTCTTTGTTTATTATGTGCTATTCACAATTTCTCCAGTTCTCATCTATGCGCCCTACACTACACTTTCACGCAATTGTTCAAAAACACTCGTACTTAACATGGGTGTCATATTGTGCTTCCTTACGTGATGTTCCAGTCTAGCCCAAACTATTTCAATAGGATTAAAAACACAGTAATAGGGAGGTGCCTAATATTTCGTGCCCAGCTGCTTCAGCTGACTTGTCTATTGCATACTGTTTGTTTATTTTTCTGTTTTTAATTTCTGTACCAAAACTGTTTTTTTTTGGGGGGGGGAAATTGGGTTGGAAATGGGAACATTGAATTGTTGCATGAAGGCCAAAATCTTGTCTTTTCTCAAAGACTGTGTAGATATTTTCACAATTTGCCTTGAATGATAACTTGCATTATCGAGAACAAGAGTACATTTCCTATCATTGGGCAGGTTTTTCTGTAGACAATTTTGGAATCAGTTTTCGAAATGACAGTCAGCCTTAGCATCGACAACGTTTTTCGCCAAAATGTAAAAACAGTTAGGAACCCAACCCTCGCCTCCACTAGCACATAGCATTACATTCTCTTTCCTTTCTACACGGATGTGTTTAGTGCACAGGAGCAGGTTACATAATCCCAGTCTTTCTTTAGAACGTCGTGTGTGTCATACCAAGTTTCGTGTACACCACCCGATGCCCTGCAGATCGCAATTATTGATTCGCTGTAAATATTAATACCTCCAAAGCACTACCCGAGGTGATTCCATGATAATAAGCCTTTAATTATGAGTACGAAGGCAAAACTCAAGTTTTCTTACAAGGAGCAAAAGGGACGTTCTTTTGTACAGGAATTTAGAATTATGCAAGCGCGTTAGGAGTTCTTGGAGTGTTGGACGTTTTCCTTCCAGGTATAAACTATAGATTTCCCGCCGAACTATTTCAAATTTATATTTATCACATTTCCTAAGCAGTTTTGATTTTGTTCCTGCTTTTTTGGGTGTTAATGGTCCTTTCCTAACGATTTTTCTGATTGTTGGCCAACTCAGTTCCAAAATTTTAGGGTCTTGCTTATTAGTTCTTTACCTAGTTTATTCTTTACAACAGAGGCAAACACTTTACAGGCCATTTTCTGGCACTCCTTGTTTACAGATTTTGTTATATTTTAATATTTGATACTGGGCGAGGGTACAAACTCCGCAGCATCAGCATTATGATCAGCTTCAAATTCATACATTTCCTCTTCATCATTATCATGCACTTGATCATTATCATTCATTTGCACACTTAACCAACGGCGCCACATATTTAACTTAATAGAAACTGCCACGATAAACCGTGTTCCTGAACAGTAACGACACAGTTGCGTAAGAAAAAACCAATCTACATTTGACTAAGTAGATTTCTCCTTTTCACTCCACGTGGACTTGACTGGGAGTTGTCATCAGCTAAGACTAGCACGTAATTGGCTACTGCAGAGCAAGAACGGCGAGCTATGTGTTTAAGCAACTAGCGATAAGCGATAGCGGCCCACCTTTAATAGCAAGTGGGATTGCATTCAGGGAATGGGCTATACAGATAGCTGACCATGAGTCACTACTTTGTCTGCATTATTTGTTACAATTAAGTTTAAAATAGGGTCAGTAGTGGGTGTATGATGAACAGGATCTACTGGATGAACTATCATACCGCAGTACTGGAATAGTGCAACTAGTTCAGCGTAATCGATTATGTACGTCATGACGTTAGTATTAAAGTCTAATCATAACAACACCGTGTTTCCGATGAGCCAAAAATTGTAACATGGGCTTCTAAAATTCAACCAAGTAGTTTGATTTTGAAGTTTTATACACACTGCAGAGATCAATCATTTACTGTTTTTAATGGTATTTAACGCTCGTTTTTACCACTGATGATGACGCCGGTGAACACGGTTGATACATGAGATAAAATGATATATTGGGAAAGGATTTTTTTTAAGGAAGGAGGCGTTCCAGACCTCAATTTAGGGTACCTCCCCGGAATTTACCATTTATGAGGACTGAGGAAAACCTGGGAAAAACCTCTGTCACGGAGGACGGTCGTGATGGTATTCGAACTCCAGACCTCCCGCTCACGAGTCCGTGCCGTAACGACCTCGGCCATCCGTGGCGGTCATTTACGATAGGAAGCAGTAAGTTCTATGAAGAGAATTTAGCTGAAAATACATTATGGCCATGTAAAATAATTTTGAGTTGTAGATCAGATCTATGTAAACTGCCATTTCCTCACAACTTTGCCAGTGGGACCAACAAACAGAAAAGAATAACCAGAAACGTGCACAAGTGCCAAAGAAAGAAATTGTTTTTACCGAGTTTTTGAAATAAATTGTCAATGTAGCTGCAGAGTAGAGGAAAGATAATAAAATTTGCCAAAGTGGGACAATAGACTATCGCCATTCACGAGAACAATTTGTAAAGTATTGATATGGGTGAAAGAATGGATTTTAGCCTAATTGTGGTCGGATGAAATTGGGTGAGAGGGATGAACATCTTAATGGGGGTGAATGACCAAGGCCAGTATCTTCGAGGACTGCCAGGTTTGATGTTAAGTCAATTAAATAAAAAAAGTAATTGAAATTACTATACCGTACAAAGATAATCAGAAATTAATTATAAAGCTACTCCTGATATGAGCTGCAGTATTTAAATTCCGTGAAATACTGTCAGTAAAGACAGGAATTACATAAGTTTTTCAGTTGAAGAGAAGTGAATATAATAACAATAGAAATAAGTGTTATGTTTAAAAGTAAATTAATTACAGTAGTATTAATAATTATTATTTATACAATGAAATGTCTAGTTTTAATGATCTTATCGCTTATGATCCTAGATAACGATGCGTTATTTTGCTGTTTTGCATTCCCTTCATTATAACACTACTATCCTCAGTCACACATTACAACGGCTTCTTGAAGAAGGTGGTGTTTTACACTAGTGAGGATCTCTCGTATTTCGCGCTGGGCCGTTTTCGTCCCTTCTCCTCCCCACAAGATGACTGCTATCCATATCGCTAGCATCAAGAGAAACGTCTACTTTGTCTATCACTTTGATAGCGGTGTCATTGACTTCAGCCTCCCCTTCCACGGCACCGTTGATCCAAAGACGCTGGTGCCGCTGATAATGTTCAAGAACTCAACTCCGCTACTGCCGCAGCTACTGATTTCTTGATGAGATTGGCAACAGTAGACAGCATGCTGGTGTCCTGCATCGTCTGCTGAACCAAGCGTTTTACATCTACCATATCTTCTTTATTTTCCTTTCTAAGTGCCATATTGCTGAATTTGAGAAATAAATTTGAAATGTAGGTTATTAAACAGCTTGGGCAACTTGGAACTTCAGCACATTTTAAACGAGGAATGAGGTCAGGAGCGATGTGCCACACGTATAGCCACTTTCTACCATTAATGTCATTCAAATGTTTCAACGAACCTTTACAATTCAACATAACACCGCTGATAAAATACCCTGCATAGAATATTCTATATAATTAGCCAGCATTTCTTACTTTTATTGTATTCTTCATATCCCTTCCCAGACTGGTATTTCGAAAATCCATTCAAGAAATGGGACTCGAATCACATCCCCTTAAATAAAATACCCGAGGAGAGTTAGCGTGTATTGATCTAACGAGCGAGGACTCGCTCTTGGCTATTTAATGAATATATCTAAATATATTGTAAAGCTAAACATCATCTATTGCATCAGAGTGCATTGTTAATTTTAAATTTATATTTTCACGACCATCATTTCTGAGGTCCAAAATTAAAACTACGACTACATTACAAAGTCATCTAGATAAGATAATCTTATGATATAAAACATTGCTCACATCAATAATTTTGGCACAGTTGGTTTTATAAAACTACTTCTTAATATGTAACAGTTTCCCTGCAACTCTCCAGGGTCGTTCAAAAGTAACTCTAATATAGTAGGTTCCATACTTTCATGCTACTGAAAACGTCCGATATTTTATAGGATTAGATAGATTTGGAGAAGTTGAATTAGTTAGTGAATATTACATCCACTTTGCCAGAAGTTGTCGCTTTGAATGCCGCCCCACCAGCTACCGTAAAACGGGCGACAAATCCACGGAAGATCCAATATAGATAACTTCACAAGAGTCGGCATGACAGTAGAGCATTACTCATAAGAATTCTTCTCCCATTATGAAAAGTTATAAAAAACGACATTCACAAATTGCATAATATATGCGTTCAAATCCTGCAATAAAACTATCCTTGCGTTTTAACTTTTAACGAAAAATCCTCGTAAGTGCATAATTAATTTTATACTCCCTTAACAGAGAACAATATAATTAAATTAATCTTATTATTTATTTGTATTTAAGAGAGATATCGTGTTTAGTTTTGAAACGGTTAGTATGAAATTACATTATATTACATTATTATATGAGATTCAGCTTCATTAAATTAACTGTGCTAATAATAATAAATCAGTGTAATAATAGTGCATTCCCATAAATATAACTTTTCGTAAGAATGACAACATATAACAACAACAACAACAACAACAATAATAATAATAATAATAATAATAATAATAATAATATAGTGCAATTCCTACCTCAAAATATCAGACACTTCTTATTCAAGGAATTGAAGTAAAAAGATAATCTTTAGATATTTATAAATCCAAGAATTGAAATTATTATCAGACTGACATTCACAAAAAATTTAAACCAACACTTTAAACAGAAAATATATAACAATAACCTATATGTGACATAAAGCTTCCCTAGGAGGAAATAAACTACTTCGGAACATATACAGTTTAAGAAAGAGAGATAAGATCATACCGATAAATTTATAGTGAAAGAATTTTGTTGTTACCATCAAGTTGTTGTTACTGGTACAAGCTATTAACTGCAATATGGCGATATCACTTTTTGCCTTTAAGCATAAAACTACTAAAATTAATGAATAATATGAGGTCGTTAAAGCACGGACTTGTGAACGGAAGTCTGCGGCTCGAACCCTACCAGAATTGTGTTCCCTAAGGTTTTTCCCAGAATTTTCTCAGTCCCCATGTCAGTACACGACGGGAACACCGGGAAATGCAGGGAAGGTTACGCTTAGCTTAGACCTGTTGGACTTTCTTCCCTATCCCCAACAATCCTTTGCCAAATTATCACTTCATCTCCGAGTCGGCCTGGTGATCTAGTGGTAACCATACTTGTCTCGTGGACCCAAGGTCGGGGGTTCAATTCCGGCCAGGGTCGTGGATTTTTTCCAGCTTAAATTTCCTAAGTATGGCATCCTTCGGAAGGAAAGTAAAGCAGTAGGTCCAGTGTCATAGATTTACGGCTTATAAAGTCAGTGTTCACCGCCTGTGTTACTGTGAAGCAAAAGGGGGTTAAATGCCATAAAATTACATTTAAAAATAGATCATAAACGTAGTCAACACATTCCAATTTTTGGCACCTTGTTGGTACAGCAATATCAAAGGTTACAAGAGGAACTTGAGTATCATAGTAAGTGAAGCGAATTTGCTAACTAACTCTTATTTATGCTATATCTTCCCCTGTAAAGGAGATAGAAAGCTGATTGAAGCTGTAACAACAAACAGGTTTTTTAAATTAAAATTTGGTAAACTATTAACAGCACTTTGGAGTTCAGCAAGTAGCTTTGAGATAAGTTGCGCAGAAATTATAAAGTCTAATAAAGACTGGCGTCAGGACTTTTCTAAGCTGGAATATTTATTTACACGAAGCCCATTAGAAGAACTGTTTCCTGGTACTATTTCAGTTTCATAATCACATTACGAAACTTTATTGAACGCTAGAACATAGTTTAGTATTTAATTGAGTACTAAGAGAATTTTATGAGCATCCAAATGAATTAAAAAGGCCGGAATTTAAACCAGCATTAAGGCGTTGAAGAGAATCTGCTTTTATGCAACTTTTGAAGAACATACAGCTGTTGGAAATATTGCAATATACATTTTACTATTTTAGTGTTTTATTTGTTTCTGGACCTAGAGCTTATTTGTTTTTACCTTAATTATTTTATGGTGGTTATCTTAGTTTTATTTGATATATGACTAAAATAACAACAACCATGGAAGCAGAAATTGATAAAAACCTGGAATAGTTACACAAATATCGTAAAATGTTAAACAATTCGTGTTCTTCTTCAAAGGCAGAAGACAAGTGAAGGCGATAAAAGCAACTATTGCTCTAGAAGGTACGCAATGCGTGAAATTATTGTGAAATATATGTCTGCGGCGTGCGTTGTGTTTTTTCTTTATTATTTATAAAATATGTTTACTGAATTCTCCCATTGATGTTTCCGTACGGAGTTGAGTTGAGAATCGTGCTTAGAAAGGCACTTTGGGTGTAGGCGGGAAGGTAGTTTCATTTACGGGAGAATATTTATGATGATATGCTTTTATTATTATAAAGAAACATTGAACCATACAATACTCAACAAGGGTGTTTTAAACATCAATGTAAGCATAAATAAAGCAAGAGTTTAAAGACAAAGCAGAATTGATTACAATAAAATATTAATATTACCCCATGTTCGCCTCCAATTTAAACATTGTAAAAAAATTTTGGCACAGCGCAATGAAAAAGGGAATTAAACATTAGTAATACTACGTGTTTGCTTTCAAATTGAATAGCATGGCATTAACTGGAAAAAACATAATGGAAAAGTGAACTATACATTAGTAACATTTCACGAGTGCCTTCAAAATGAAAATCATTACTTTTACTGGTATATCACAGAATAAGGTAAAAATAAAATTACTATAGGCCGTGTTGCCATCCTAAAATAAATATAATCGAACATAAAAAATTTAAAAATTCAGTTGATTGTACTACCTAATACATAGTTACAGAGCCTTGGGGAGTGGGTGAAGCATGGAGGAGTAACGATCATAAAAATTTGGGAATTTTAGTAACAAACAGTTCATCTCTCGAAACTACTACTCATTCTCTCTTTTACACACTTTCAATAGCCCCCAGAGCAGGGCTATAATGTCATCATACTCGATGGTTTCTTAGATCAATGAAAGAACGAATATGGGGAGTCGGTAACCATACGACGAAAGAAAGAAGCAAAAATAGAAATTTGGCACATAGCAACTAATGAGTCCATGAAAAGAAGGCACGATAGTTAATGCATGAATGCATATCAATGAAATAACACCATTATATTTTCAATTTACCAATTATACTTTTTTTTGCGAATTGAAACCTTCAATGTAATCAGTCCATACTAGAGCTATATCCGGTTAATCAATTTAAAACTATACGTACACGGAACAAATTTTATATAAGCGGAATTGAAAATGTAAGTTATTCTTGGCTGTTTCAAGGTCAAATTTTTTAATTCGTCAAATACATTTCGATACTGTAGGATACAGATTACACCTTAATAATATCTGACATAATATTCAGTTATTTTAAACACTTATCTCAGCATTTCACTAAATCCTCTACTTAATGATAATAGGAGTCCGTTCCTTGGAAATGGAACCTTAAGGCTCGCAATTTCTATCTGTTCAATGTTGGCAAATTTTTGACTACTTACATATTTTTTCATAAGACGATAGATACATCAACCTGCAGTGAAATGTTTTCTGTGCTTGTCTTGTTTGTTTTGCTTGACGATCGGCATCAGCCAAGTTTGTGCGACCTTGTTCCAACTACCGGCACCATTTCACTATAGCTGGGTGCAACATTGCATATGATCCAACACCACCGGAATTTCACAATGAATATCCGTACAATTGAGAAGTTTTCCTCACCAAAATTATACCGTTTCTTGTGGAGTACTTCTCCAGTTCACATGCCATTTTGCACTTGTGCTACTGTGCATCTCTTGTCGCTACTACAAAGGATATCTTCAACACCAATCTGTTCTGTGCCACTCTTATTGCGCAGTGCTGCCAGATTTAGGTAACAAGTATAACTTACTATTTGAATAATCCTCACACATTTGTGCAACTATAGTTGTAATCAATACATACGGGTAGCTAGCCAATATGTGATCTCCCGTTCATTTGCTGATAAAATGCCCCGCCGCATGTGACTGAAATTTCAGAGTTCATTTCATTTTCTCCGCTACATATATTTGCAATACACATACATCAACAAGGAAACGCATATTTTTAATATTTCCGGAACATCTTAGTTACCAAAGTTGACTTTCTGATTTTTAGTGTTTATTACTTCAGAAGCTGATGAAATTATAACGATAAGCCTTTTGTAATGTTTTAAATTTGTTCCATTTCTTTAACTTTAACAAAACTTTTAAAAATAAAAATTGTGTGACTTTAAAAAATTTGTATTCTGAAGTTCATTTTGCTCTTGAACAATCGTCTTCTTTAATTTTAAGAAAAGCTACAGAACTTCTAAATATTACAGTTATGGTGCTTAAGTTTCCAGGCTCACATAGAAGCCCCCAATATTCGTTGTTATAAAGTTCATGCTATCTGATACTTTTTTAGAGTAATAAAATTAAATTTCTTTTCTTGGCCACGCTATTCATTTGCTTGGAGAAGTTCATAATAGTGAGGCGGGCTACATAATAGAGCGCGATATTCAAATCGGAATACAGAGCAGTGATTACATTTCTACCTAAAGAAGCGTTTCCAATCAGCGATATTAAATATCACCTAGACGATGATATGGGGAAACTTCTCCTTTATATTTCACTGCGAAGGAATGGTAAAACTTAATTCCTTTGGGCATCATTGAAGATAATCCACATGTGAGTATCCCGGTGAATGTGTTTACACAAAAAACATCTCCCTTGTCAAGGAAGAAGTTCCCAGTGGCAAACGTTTGAATATATAAGAAATAGCTGCCCAGATTGGGGTTTTTAAATTGGGGTTTCGCAACATTCATCAACATTTTCATATGCGTGAGATCAGTGCTACAGGAGGGTCCCGAATTCTTTCAGCATTTCAAACGCAAAGGCGCATGGAATGTTCACAAGGTTTTAATCTCTGGCGTGCTCATGCAAGGGCAGTATTGGATTCCATCTTCTCAGAGGACGGAACTATCAATCTCTACTAATTTTATATGAACCTATTTCAAAAAGAGAATTGATGCTATGGCTGAAGAGAGATGAAGTACTCTCTAGAAAAGCAAATGTCACATAATCTACTAAGAGCATCATGCCGACAAAATTTTGGGACTGCAGAATAATTTCTAGATAGATTTAGAAAAGGAAATGCTTTGTAGGTGGTGTGTGTATGTGTGTGTGTGTGAAGCCCCATGTTGGTGGCCACAATTTAAAACGTTTATTATTATTTAAGTTGAATATGGCTACCTACGTTTCATCGGTGAACCGTTCTAAGGGCACTTCCGCTGTTTTCTGCTAACTGTTAGAGCAGGTTTCGAGGATTGGAAAGTACTTGTAAGTATAACGCACTGTTTGGATTCTAGTATGAATGTATGTAGTGATTTTCTACAGAAGAAAAACATGGCTGACCTACGGAAACCGGTTAATTGCTCCCTTTCGGAACTAAACACCAACGTATTGTGGTATGTGTTGGCGGGAAGCAAGTTTGGCCGTTGGAACACAATACTATTCTTCACATTTCCACTTTCATTTGCGCGGGGAGAAAACCTATTGCTAAACATTAGTATTGACTTTCTGCTCCCAGTAATATGATGCTAGGCGGTCAAACTAATAACCGGATGCAATGATACATAATGATAGCACGACACTTTCTTTTAAGATTCATTACAGTTAATTCACTCTGTCGAAAATCTATCCCTAAACTGTAAATTATACACAAACTGGATTCTTCAATGAGTTTCAAGGATTCATGCCGTCACTTGCACTGCCTACTGTTGATACGTGTATTAACCTCCGTTTTATTAACTAAATGCCTCGAAATATATCCTGTCGGCGACTGAGCGCGCACTACATGACTGAATCTTACCGTGTGACTGTTGTTGTGCGCTAGTAACTGTATGACGAGTGAGTGAATACTCGACTACAAATAAGAGTCAACGAATCTCCAAAGGGCTGATTTTTTTAATGGTATTGAACGCCCGTTATTGCTACTGAGGCACCACAGGTTGTGGACACTGATGCTACATAAAATGAAATGGTAAATGGGGAAAGGATATTTTTAAAGAAGGAAGCGTTCCATCCCTAATTTTACGGTACCTTCCAGGCATTTGCCATTTATGAAACCTGAGGAAAACCTGGAAAAAAAACCCAGTCAGGGTATACGATCCTGTTGGGAATCGAACCCCAGACCTCGCGCTCCCAGTTCGCGCCTTAACGACCTCGGACACCCGTGGCGGTTTCCGAAGGACTGTGTCGAGAACTCCAGAGCAAATCCTTATATATAAGTCTTGCTAATTAAGAGCATATAACAAACGACGCTCCCGCCGTTCACACAAGACATTTAACGGGGATCATGATTCTCAAAATTTTAAAATCTCCCCATGCGATTAACTTCTTCCAATGTATTTCATATTTTCAATCAAGTTCCAGCTGACAGCGTCCATAAACCAACCGTCTCTGGTAGAATTTTCTACAATCCCATTTAAACCAAATTACCTTGTGACTTCTTGGCCGTTTCTTTCAGTTGTGTAAGGTTGAGCAATATCAGTTATCGCTCCAATCAGCCGCGTGAATTTTATATTAACATAAAAATGTAAAAATTTTGACGTAGATTATACCATATATATAAATTAATTCCCTGAATGGTAATCTCTCATTACATTAAACATTACAATCGCCCTCCCATTACGTGGTATTTTCCTTCTTTTCATAATTAAATAAACAAGTATAATATAACATAAAAAATTGGCCTTATTTTTACAAGTCGAGCTTGGTATAAATACTTTTTCCAAAGGAACTTAATAGTTACTGAAAAATATTGTGCTCAGCTGCTATGTTAATTGCGCATACCACCAAGAAAAAGAAGCGTGGGTCGCTGAGCCGATGGATTCCTCTGCTGCAAGGCAACGCACCGGTCCACAAGGTTGCCAAGTCTACTATAAACATACGTAGCTTCCAGGAACTTGAGCATTCGTCGTGCAATGTAGATATTTTCCTGTTTTCTGATTTTAAAACTTGAATAATTATTTTCAAGAGAGGAAATCCATCAACGACAACGGGTTGAAGGATTGTTTTCCATCCTTTGAAGACAAAGCCTTTCACTATTTTAAGGGGATTGAAATGCTAATCTAGAGATGTAGGAAATGTGTTGAAGTAAAGAACAATTTCATTGAAAATTGATACCTGTATACCGCGAGGGGGTCGAAAATTTATGAAACGCACCTCACATTTTATATATGTCAAGGAATTATGAGAAAATAAGAGCGAAAATGGTTTGTTAATTATTGCTTCGTAAAAAAATGACATCAAAGATAGCACATTTCTGCAAATCATTAACATAATTTGTAAGCAACATCAGGCCATATTTCTCTTAAATGCTCTCTTGTCAGTTCTTCCATACCTCTTAACAGTTTTTTTGGACGCTCTCGACCACAACTTGTCACTTCTGACATGCTTTTATATTGAAATACGTTTTTAGTGTTGTTTTCAAGACCTCTTGCCTTACAATACAATCATTATTAATTATTACTACTTTATATCAACATGCAGTTTAGTGATGGGAAAATTGAAATAACAATCATTAGGAATTGTTTTACAGATTGTGCTATTGATCGATTCATAGGGGTACAAGGTTTACTAGGAAATACATACAGCTTACAGATATGTTGTTTCGGAAGTAGGAGAGTATGTAAAATATAATCATGTACAAAAGTGAAAAATAATATTATTGATAATATTAGTAACAACAACAACAATAATAATAATAATAATAATAATAAATCCTAATTACTTCATCTAATCATAGCAGCACATTGGAATAAATATTGTATAATGAGAAAATGATATTCGATTGCTCAGACGGTAAGACTTGAAACATGGGTTTTGGAGGTCTCCGAACAAATCCGCTCAGTCCGTCCATGGGTTTTTTGCTGAGCATTTATAGGCGAATGCTGCAATGGATATTTTCTTTCCACGAATGCTTTTACTACCTCATTTCATATAATTTCATTTCATAGTATTGCATGCAGGGTGAAAAGTGTCTGGCGTCTGGCGGATTCACTTGGAGGCCCCTGGCGATTCCATCAGCTCTCGCAGGCCAATCGGTGCATCTGCAACGCCGCCTAATGTATCCCTAATCTCTTTCCTTCCTCTTGGAGAATAGAGCAAAAGCCTCATCAGCGTGGATGCGGTGACGAAAACCTCTTTCGTCCCTTGCTATCCTATTCTATCCTAGTAAGTTCTAACATTCTTACGGCAAGATATAGAATCAATATACAAGGAAATACAAAAATAATGAGATGGACACAAGAGGTGCAGCTTTTTGAACTTTAGGACCAAGTAAAGGAAAAGTAGTTACAGGGTTTTATTATTAAATATGGGTTTGCTTTCCTTATTCAAAACAAATATGGTATAATTATTAATTTAGTGTCACCAAGAATTTTAATTTCAACTGGATATTTGGCAATGTTTTGTTTCATTGCAATGTACATATATTGATTTATGATTAAGGTTTTACATTATATAGAATTGGTATTAAGCTAGCCACTTTAGTATTTATTTATAGCTGTTGTTCACATGCACTTGAGTTCTAAGAAAATGCTGCATTTAATTTATTATTAGAGAATCTCATGAATGTCTTTGTTAAATTCTTAAAATTAGGGGGAAAAAATAAATTTTACCACAGCAAAACTGCCCAGAACAGTTCGTTAAAAATGAAAATATACACATAAAATTTCTCACATAAAACGAAAAAGGGTCTGGAGTGTTTTCAATTGATAATTTTTAATTTTTACTGCTTTAACTTGTAAAGAATTGAACACATTAGACGAATTATTCAGCGCTCGTCCAGTAAAAATCATACTAATGGTAAATCATTTGATATTATTTGATAAAAACGTTTAACTGAAATAACAATAAAATATTCTCTCAGGTTATGCCTTTAATGTCATATATCGTTTCTGAAATCACAATACCGCGTTTCTTAGCTTATACTGTAACGTTTATATTGTTTTAGTTCTTGAAATGATTATTATGTCAACTTATTAACCAAAAGAGGAATAAATATTAATTATATATGACAATTTTTGAAATGTCATTTTTGCCTCTATTTTGTTGCGGCCACCGAAACAAGTGTCACGGTTATAGCGCCGCTCCAGATCGGCTACATGTATGGAGATACATCATTTTAAGTTACTTAGATCACATTATTTTATAATTATCTTAAAGTAGAAGGATGTAGCTTTAAAAACTTTCTATATAATATGCTTCAAAATCCTGTTATTTTACTGAATCAATGAAAGCGTACGTTATTTCTTCCCCGGAAATTCTAATTTGTGTAGACAGAAATTATCCATTATGAAATATTAGTGCTTATGATTAGTCGCAGTGTTTATTATATTCGCAATGAGGTCCCAATTTCGCTCCAGGATGCCATACATTTTAAAATTACTTCACGTTTCAAGACACCCTGTTAGCTTTTGGATGTACGAAATATAGTACTCATTGCAAAATAATGCTCAATTTATCAAAAATGGTTTGAGGTAAGATGTAAATTTATGATCTCAGAGTTAGTCACTTCTAATCTATATAAATCAGTGTTAATATAATAAAATTAAGGTTCATTCTTTTCAGAATTGTACAAAATTATATTCTTGGAGGCCTGTTGTGTTTATTGGTTTTACTTACACTGATTTTATATCATTCCTGGTTTTCCCATCCATATATTTTGAAATATGAGCCAAATATTCCATTATTATTTAGGTAGTTTGGAAAATATATCAGTAGTAAAATATATAAATGTTAAACCTTGCACATGAATATATTCTTTCTTTATTTTAACTTGTTTTAATTTACCTCAGCATCAACATTGTGAAAATAGCCTTTTCCAAAAAAAAAAAAAAATGTCATTTTGTTAAATGCGAGATGTGAAACATCTCTGCAAATATATTTGCCTTGAGAATTTGGGTATGTATGATGCCTGGAACAAATGACTCATATTCCTGAAAGTTACCTCACAGATAGCAACTATTTTTGTACAAAGCTCACACGGCAACAGGTTTAACTCTTTCGTGTCATATTCTCCGTTCTACTTCATTATTTTGGTATTAAAATTTTTTTAATATATTTTGAATATCTTATTCTTCCTGCACTAGCCCTTTCCCCATATTGCTTGTTTTACCTCATTTCATGTATTCATAAATGAAACTTTTGAGTTACAATATTTATTTGTGCCACCTTCTCTTGAATCTGCTGCCTTTGAAGAACAACAGCGGTTCGTAAGATTTCGATCTTTGAGTTACTATTTAAGTGTCATATTTATTTATACTTCCATATTTCTTATTTATGCTACATTGCACCAAGAGTTACTTTATTATTCAAATTTATCATATATGTACACCCATGACCAACATGCACATGCTATTAACAGTGTTATTTCCAATTTTGACATATTTTTTGATTGCATCTTGTTGCTTTGTAATGTTCACATTTATTTGTCAAGATGTTAATATACACATATTAAATAACCATTTTCTATGTTTTTGCATTTCCTTTTGTTAACTAAATATGATTGTATTTTCTCATCATTCAATCATGAATAAACCTAATTCAGGATATAATAATTAATAATTAAAAAGTATCTACTTGGTTCCTGCAGTAACTTTGAAGTTTTATTTATTTACCTAAATTAACGTGATTAGAAATAATTATTCAGAATTATCGTGTATCTACATCGTTTTTCTGTCTTTACATTATTCATTAGAAACCGATTCTTTCGTAATCACCGTTTGCAGTCCCTGAGGAAGGGACCCTGGTATTCCTGTGAGGAACAAAGGATTTGTTTCATTACTCATTAATTACTGCTAAAATGTGGATTTCACCTCGCAATACATTCATGAGAAAGGGTGATTCGGTGCTACGCAGTATTTGATCGTGTAAACCAGAGACAAGAGAAACTGAGTCTATGGCGATACATTTATCTAATAATAGAAAAAATGTGAAACTTGATATCGTTGTACTGTATAACAAAAACAAAGTTTTTTGAACATTATTGAAAATGAATCAGATTAGTATAGGGAAAAAAGGAAAAACTGAAATATTCTTCCAGACAAGTTATAGATTCAGTTCAGCATGAGTAAGTAGAATGTTTTATACTATACTGTTTCTATAACATGTAAGATTTTACTCTAAATAAAACTTTCGCTCTTACTGGACATTTATTTTCCAAAAATCTATTCCAACCATTAGTAAATTTTATAATTAATATCGTAATTCGTATTACCAGAATGTATACAACCTATTTAACAATTCTTTTTTAACCGACATCTGTAGCCGAGGCCACTAAGGCAAGAACTCGTGAACAGGAGTCCTGCCACCACTGTCTTCCCTGAGTGATGTTTTTCCCAGAATTTTCGCTGTCCTTAACTAGAATATGTCGGGAAGGTACCCTAAAATTATGTTTGAAACGTTTTCTTAGGAAACAAAAAAGAAAAAAGAAAAAATCGTTTTCCAGTTTCTCAATTCATCTGAAGCATCTTCAATGTTCATAGCTTGAACTTACATATTAATTAACGGGGTTATAATATGTAAAAATACCTCGTCCCGTACATTGGTTCATTTTAAAATATTTTTCGGCTTAATATTATAACAGCTGCTACTCGCGCTTATCGGACACTTGTTTCATAAATCCTAGAATAAAATTATGTGACTTTCTAACCTGACTGAGATTTTCTCTTTGTCCATTTTAAGAAAGAGCAAATGCCGGGTTGTTATATCTCCACCACGGATTCGTCATCCATTTCATTATTAGTTTTCATTTCATATATCCCTATGTGTCTGCGTTATGTCTGTGATTTCATTGAGATGGCTCAAAATAGGGCACACTATCCAATCACAGAGCCCTTCAGTGTGCATGTGTACTCTATGAGTCCATAGTAAATTGCTTCTTTACAAGAGACTGATTCCGCATTGGTGTGTAATTCCTAGGAAGTGTAAGTCCTACAAACGGAGAAGAGTAAATAGAGCGAAAGAAGAAGGGTTTGTATAGCAAAAGGTAGTACTTTTACTATGTCATAGTTTAACATTGTACCTAACAAAGCACATTAATCGAGATGGTGATCTTAAAATACTCGGGTGCAGCTAAACGATCCAATTCTATGATCCACCTACTGAATTAGTTTTAAATGGATGATATGTGTTAGTTATATTGATCTATTGTGCCTTTGCTTATTATTATTATTATTATTATTATTATTATTATTATTATTATTATTATTATTATTATTATTGATGTACTTTAAGTAGCGAAAATATTTTATTTCATGAATTAACAACGATATTCTACACATGCTTCAGGAGCTCTCAAAAAAATTCAAAAATGTATGCTTCATAATAAATCTATCGAATACTAAACTAATGACAATCTGATTCAACAACACTTCAACAACACTTAAATTTGATACTTTTTTCAAACTTAACTGAGTCATATCGTAGAATTAGTACAAAGCTAGATGACTAACAACCTAGCAGAGCCTCCAGTATATCAGTATAATCACAATCTGAAATATTTAAAGAGCGGGTAGACTGTTTAAATTGTGAGTGAACGACCACATCACAGATCGGCGTATGCACTTCATATGAAATATATGCTTTGGAAGAAGAACCAGGAGCAGGAATAGAGTCGCGTTGGATAACTTAAAAATCCTTAGTAGAAATCCAATGGGCAATAGACACCAAAATCCAGATTCGGCAGGAAAAAATCCTAAAAGATTTATTAAAAACATTAATTTTATTTTAAATATTAAGACAAGCAGATATAGTGTATATATGCATGCAATTTTATATTTAGTTTAATATTTTGGGTTTAAATTATACATTACCACCTATATCACTTTATCAAGCAAATATTTATACGCATTCTACCCTTTGCAGGACACCATATGTTCAGGGTAATTTTTAGGGTTCATTCCTCGTTCGTACGCTCTTTCGGATTTTTGGAAACTACCTAAATTCAAGAGATGAGAAACTGAGAGAGAGAGAGAGAGAGAGAGAGAGAGAGAGAGAGTGCAGAAAGAATGAAGGAAGAGAAGGTACCAATCATGTGAAAATAATGTACATAGGAAACATACATTGATGAGCGAAGAACGTATGAGCTACCAGAGAAGTAAGAAGATACAGTTACTGCTTAAACGCAGAACTATACTGATGGGATCTTATTGAAATTGTTTGAACATTCAATGAAGTTATTTGAGTTACGGTACGTATGAGCGCAACTACTTACTGCCTACTGCAGCCTCCGCACCCGGAAATGGGTGAAAGAGTCGCCGCGCGTAAAGTGTGGGTTTTTATTTTAGTATTTATATTTTTGCTAAAAGCATAACTTTATGGCCTATTTAAAACTAACAAAAGTAAGAAGCACTAACTTTTATTATAAGACATGTTGAAAATTATGCATCTCACAGGAAATGTTTTTTCCTGCGTTGGCTTAAGAAATGCCTGTATTTAATCCGTAACCGGCGGTTTGCAATTCGTTTCTTGTCCTTGAAATATTTAGTCCCTCGTAACATTTTTACAAGTTGGCAAACAGTTTCTTCACATGGATAACGATTGCCAGTATATTTTCTGGCGAATCGCCGTTACACTTCTCTGCAAGAATTCGTTTTTACATATGTATCGACATTGTATCTACATCCGGTATTGTTTTATATAAACCAATGATATAAACTATTACAAAAATGTTCCAAAAAAATGAACCTTAAGACCCATCTTTTCTTCAATGCCAATATTTCCGCTAACACACCTTCCAAATACAAAAAACCCTTCATAAAATAAAACAACCATAAACTATAACTATTAATCAAGGAGATAATCCTAAATTTCAACTAAAACCAACAATACCAATTAACTGCAAACAAAAAAATTCAAGGGCAACTAACATTTCTAAAATAAAATTATATACAGTTCACAAACATTTAAGAGAAATAACCCACCAAGAACTTAGGAAGGATACCAAGCATCACTTCTTTGCTAACTCTAAGAATGTCTTACATATAAGACAGCATGGCAGATTACGGCGAGTTTAGAATAATCAAAATTGGACAAATAAACGCCCAGAGAGGTAAAGAAGTTATGTTGCAATTGAAGAAAAGTACATAACTGAGATTAGATTTATTATGAATTCAAGAACCTTATTCATTTAGAGTAAAAGTAGCATTTGCTCCAGTAAGAGCACGGACAACAGGTCATGGAGGAAATCCTATACCATTTATTATAATATATAATCGAAATTTACAAATAGTCAATATATCACTATTAGGACACAGACACACACACACAAACACATAAATATTGTTTTGAAGTAACACAAGACAGCGGTAAATTTATTCTAGTAAAGCAATAATCTCAATACAGTTATCCATTTGACCCATACATAGCAAAAATAGAATAGGTCAGTAACACTTTTAAAAATTTTGAGCAAAATTTTACAACCGATGCTAATACCAAATCTAATTGATGGTATAAAAACACCAAAGACCAACTGTAAGAAACTATTTCAAATTAACTATATATATAAAATTAACTAAACAACCCTCCTACTTTTAAAAATAGAGAAGGTGCCACTGCCACCATTGCCATAATTTTATGTCAGCTAAGTTGAAATAATAAAATTATAAATTAGATTGTAGGTCAAGATATGAACGAAAGTGTTCGTAGATTAATATATTTCGATTATTGTACATGAAAACCAAAATTCAAAGAAGGAAGAGGAGAAATAAGTTACACTTTACAAACAAGCAGACTGGACTCTTGTGAGACACGAATTTGAAAACTTAAAGCTACCATACGAAGAAGCTATTGATAAGGATGCCATTAATCTTGTCCTAACAATACGAAAGAGGATAGATACATCTGTCCCCACAACCAGACTCTATTTTGGAAGAACGCACTGCAAAGAGAAAGAAGCAAAGAAAGGAAACTAAAAAGAATTTATCAAAGATCGGTAAATGGGGAATAAAAGGAAAGAAGCCTAAATAAATAGCTACAGAAAGCCCAAAAGATATATAGAAACACCTTAAAGAAACAAGGTAAAGTTAGTTGAAAATTTTCGTAGAAAAAGAATTCACACAAATATATGGGGGAATGCACTATAAAATTATTATGGAGAAAATTAAATAAACGGAAATTCAGAACACTTTAAATAAAGCTAACGTAGAAAAGATTACAGTTTGGGAAAAATCTGTAAATGTTCTTTTGGACAAGTTACTTCTCCAGGATAATAAGAGTATCGATAAGATTCTGAAAATTTGGAAATGGGTAGATATGTACACTATATGCAGAAATAATAGAGTAATCTACCTCTTTGATATTTTGGAAATTAAACCAGCTATAAATAAACCCAAAAAGAAAAAAAAATAAGCAGAACCGGATAGTATGATTAATGAGCTCCTAATAAATTGGAAGATAAAATCACACCATTTTTTATGGTGTTTAACATCTGTTTTTACTACTGAGGTACCACAGGCGGTGGACACTGATGATGCTTGAGATGAAATTATATTTTGGGAAAGGATTTTAAAGTAAGGAATCGTTCCAGGCCTAAGTTTAGAGTACGTCCCCGACATTTGCCATTTATGAGGACTGAGAAAAACCTGAATAAAACCTGAGTCAGGAAGGACGGTCCTGGTGGAATTCGAACCCCACATCTTCCGCTCACGAGTCCGCGTCTTAACGACCTCAGCCAGTCGTGACGGTTATTCCTATTTCGACTCTTTAACGACTGGAAAACAGCAAAAGTTATTATCTTAAAGAAATGCACCGAAAATGATCCTAAGGAACCAAATTGGTGCAAACCATTAAGTCTCTTGAACACTATTGGGAAATTTTTAGAAGAACTTGTTTGTAAAAATTAAAAGAAAACAGGTTCATGACAGTATGAACAACACTCAATTCGGCTTTAGAAAAGGAGAATCGACACAACACGCCATAAACGATCTACTGAAAATGATACTATTTGAGAGGTTACGGGAAAAAGACCTCCCTAAATGCCTATACGCAATATTAATAGCATACTGCAAAGACAAAATGGTTCGCGTAAAAGGTACTGAAGAAACAATTCACAGAGATATACATTAAGCTTGCTCAAAAGACGCGATCCTAGGGCCAATTTTTTGGAATATAGTTTTGAAGACTCTTTTAGAGGAGCTAAACAACGACGAAAATGTGACAAACTCGTATGTCGACGATGTTTTACTTACAATAGACGGAAACAATAGAGCAGATGTAGAAAGAAGAGCAATAACCATTATATTAAGTAACTAGGGTTGTAGAACTCTGAAGTTGCTCCAACTAAATCAATAATTTATTTATATAATGCAAATTCATACTGATAAGGTCAAGTTCAATATGTCTCACTTTTATGCATTTTCATTGGATTGTTATATCAAAACACGTATTTCTATTATAATGAAGTCTCTGAACATAAGTAAAGTCGAAACATGACTGCAAAGTACAGAATTTTGTAGCAAAATACACAAAATATTACAAGTTATAACTCAGCAAACACGCATATAGATAGAAAAACCAACTGTAATTTACATGATTATATAAAATTTATACTCATTTTTAGTTATAAGAATGAAACAGGGTTGCAGTTTGATGTATAACATTCTCAGATACAAAATTATTTCATAAATGCTGTTATTTTCTTTCATGTCTTCTAAATATTCAATTGATACTTTTATCTCAATTATTATAAAACAATTTGTATGATAGAAAATAATTTGATATTTTATCCATTTCTGCCTTAGTAATTATATTGTTTTGTGACAACCATATATGCACATTCATATATCATTCTCACTCGTACAAGGCTGGCCGCTTACTCCGCTGACATCACCGGAGTAGGGAACACATACTTGAGAGCCTTGTTATTATCTTACTCATGTCGCGAGGGAACTAAGGTTAGATCAGACTCTAGCCGAAGAGAAAGCAACCAAAGCATCAGGTGAAAAAACAAAATCTTTTCTTTTGCAGTATAGATATGGTACCATTCAATTCTGGATGAATAGTGTTAGATTTACAAAGCTCTATGAATTAATTTTTCTTTTACAAAAGACATAGCATTTTTAACAGATACTTGTAAAATATTAAAATGCCTTCCAAAAAAGGCATAATATATTTTATTTAATATATCTATGTAATATAATAGTGTAAAGTAAAAAAAACATACATGAGGATTCAATTTATATGATAACGGTCATTAATATTCACACTTCTAACAGAATGTAATAGGAATGAACTCTTGTTTTGCTTATAAGCATTTAATGTACACTAACTGCATTAAATGCAGACTTTCATGAGTTTCCGGCTTTGCTTCTTGAGCCCCTCAGGGGCCCAATTTTTTGGCTACATTGCGACCCCGAGGCACCCGAGGTGCTCCCGCACGTCCGCGCTACGTGTGTTTGACTCCGTTTTATTTCGCCTCAAATTTATTTTTATTCGTCCTACTTCCCTGATCTTCGTCTGATGGGTGCCCCCGTGTTTGACACGGTAAAAAGTGACTGGGTAACGGCGTAACTCCCAGAACTGGGTTATCATGTAGGACGGGATCGTATCCCCTGGTAAAGGTCATACCCGGGGAAGGGCTATTACATAAGCTGTTCACTTCCTGCAGGCGATTGGGTCCCTTTGTCAATCCACAGGAAGGTTTGACCCTGAGGTTACTATGTTCAGGCCGGAGCCAATAAACTGAGCCGGGGTGGCGCCCAGGAAGCAACCTGCCATCGGAGACAGTTGCAATGGTGGAGGATTAAATCGCTATGGTACATGATACTAATCATTTTCAAATGAAAAGAAAAAGAGTTGACGTGAAAGAAGTATCCAAGAAGTCATTTTCTCGCTACTTAGCGCTGAGTCGTAATGAAGATGGTCAGTCGTTTACGAAGGTAAATCCATTTATCATTCAGAAGAGCATATATGCAATAGCTGGACCGTTAAGTACTGTTCCCGTTTGCGTAACGGATCACTTTTGGTGGAGACACTTGGGCTGTCTCAAACCAACTCATTGCTCAAGGTGACGCTACTCCACGTTTATCCCATCCGTGTTGAGAAACATAAGGCATTGAATTCGTCGCGAGGAGTTGTTAACACCAATGTTCTAGACAGAATGTCCTACCCAGAAATACAGAGTTGTCTGGAAGACCAAGGGGTTAACCTGTTTATCGTGTACAGGCAAGGAAAGAGGGGGGATTACAGCCGACCCGGTCTCTTTTCCTCACATTTGACAGGGTCGAATTGCCGCAGAGGATAGAGGCGGGCTACGAGTTGGTAGAGGTGCGCCCATATATCCCGAGCCCGTTGCGATGATTTCAGTGTCAACGTTTTGGACACACTCGCATATCCAGTAAGAGTGCCGTTTCCATCTGTGCTACCTGCGGTCAAGCAAGTCATTAGAAAGCATATCCATCCGCTCCTGTCTGCGTCAACTGCCGCGGTGATCATCCAGCCTCATCCCGCGACTGCCCTCGTTTTAGAGAGGAGCGCTGTATTCAGGAGATTCGGGTAAAGGAAAAACTCTCCTTTACAGAGGCCCGGAAGTGATTTTAATCTCGCCAACCCGTTGTGCATAAGATCGGCATATACAGCGCAGCAGTTTCTTTTGCGGTCAAGAGGTGCGATGGCAGTACGCAGACTTGCGAACTTGTCTTTACACGGGTCTCAACTATGCCTAGTTCTCCGAAGCGCTCTACCGTGAAGTCGAAACCAATAGTTTTTAATGCCCCTGAAATTAAGTTCAGGACTAGTTTTATGAGAACGTTTTTTTTTTAAATCGTCAACTCCTGTAGAGAAGAAAACGAACCCTTCTCGTCCTCGCAGGTCCCGCTCCCATGATGGGAGCAAACCCGCTAGGCGGTCACTGTCACCGCCTTTTCCCACATCCAACCGATTCCAGGTGTTGGAATCGGTTGGATGCTTCTCAGCGGGAGAGCCCTCCCTCTGAGGAGGTAATTGAGCAGGATGTGCCTGCTCCAAGCAAATCACCCAGCCCCAAGCGATTGAAAAAACGATGCTTGATTCGTCCTGGGCCAAGCAAAAGGTGAGGTGGTATTTTTATTTATTTTATTTTGTTTTAACAATGGCTATCCTTTCGTTGAATGTGCGTGGTCTCCGTAGTCGAAGACCTGATCTGGAGTTACTTTTGCGATCGACTTAATCCCCGCTAGTGTGTCTGTAAGGGACTAAACTTTGCCCGCAAGGTTGTTTTACCTCACACGGTTACTCTTAAGTGCAATTTGACCTACCTCCCGAAGATGGCACTCCCGCACATGGCGGAGTTTTAATTTTAATTATAGATGACGTGTACAGCACTTCATTGCACCTCCAGACTCCTTTACAAGCTTCTGCAGCTACAGTTCACTACTCTGGCCTTAGTTTTTCTGCCTGCACTGTTTATTTACCTCCATCTGGCACTATCGCCATAGTTGATCTGGACAATCTTCTGTCTCAGCTACCCCTCCCTGTCAACTTTGGGGGGATATTAATGCACACCATCCCCTATGGGGTTACAACACGGAGTGTGGTTGGGGTAGTATGTTGCCAGACTTTCTCGACCGCCACCATCTCCTTCTGTTCAACACTGGTCTACCTATTTTTATTTCTGACTCTACTCATTGTTCTTCACATTTGGATTTAGCCTTTTGCTCTGCCTCATTTGCTGTACGTGGTACCTGGAACGTCCTCTCCGATTTATACTCCACTGACCATTTTCCGTGTCATATACAAGTTCTCTCTCCACACGCATATTCTCAACATCCCCAAGATGGCTTATTGAAAATGCGAACTGGCCTGTTTTTCGATCTATGGCCGAATTTTCAGCATGTGAACTTCCATCTATTGATATCCACCTCCGTACGATCATAATAACTGCCGCAGATCAGGCTATTCTCCGGTCATCTTGCCACCTACCTCATTCTCAGGTTCTTTGGTGGACCGACGAATGCCGGGATGCTTTCCGTGCCCTCCGAGGTGCTCTACGTGTTTTTCACCGCCACCCCACATCAGCAAACACGATACGCTACAAACCGCTGCGCGCCAAATGCCGTCGAGTCATAAAGGATAGCAAAAAGGCGTCTTGTATTGCTTTTGCTTCTTCTTTTAACCACACAACGCCCTCATCTGTAGTCTGGGAACAGCTACGCTGCGTTGCAGGCAAACCAAGATTTACACCTATACCTGGTAATAGGATCTCAATCGAATGCTCACTACTCCGATTGAATTCACCAATATTTTAGGACGCACTTTCACTGATGTATCGAGCTCGACCAACTATCCTGCTGCTTTTCGCACAATTAAACAGTAGGTCGAGTTGAAGGGCTTCTGATTTTCCTCCGACCAGCAGGAGTGCTACAATGTCCCCTTTACCTCCAGGGAATTGGAGCATACCCTTACGAACTCTCGACACTGTGTACCAGGACCAGATGATATTCGTGTTGCTATGTTGCAGCATATGTCAGCGAAAGGCAAAGCGTTTTTACTCCATTTTTAACCGTATTTGGTGTAATGGCACATTCCCAAACGCTTGGCGAGTGGCCAACGTCATTCCTATACGCAAGCCTAGGAATAACCCACACCTTCCTTCCAGTTACCGTCCGATTTCCCTCACCAGCTGCATCTGCAAGGTGATGGAACGCGTGATTAACGGGCGGTTTATGTGGTGGTTGGAGTCGACGCATTTATTGACGAACGCTCAGTGCGGTTTTCGGCGTCATCGTTCCCATGTCGACCAACTTGTGTCTCTTTCAACCCACATAATGGACGGTTTTATATGGAAGTGCTAAACGGTGGCTGTATTTTTTGATTTGGAGAAAGCCTACGATACTTGCTGGAGTATCGGTATCCTTCGAACGCTTCACGATTGGCACATACGCGATCATATATCTGTTTTTATTCTGGAAATTATCAAAGACCTGGTTTTATATGTTCGTGTGGGATCGTTTTTATCATTTAGTTTTATTCAAGAGAACGGTGTATCTCAGGGATCGGTACTTAGTTGCACACTGTTTGCCATTGCTATTAATTCCGTCACTGAGTGTTTACCTCCAGGAATACAGTCGTCGTTGTTCGTTAACGATTTTGCCTTCTATCTTTCCTCTCGGAGAACGTGTCTTTTGGAACGCCGCCTCCAATGCTGTCTCGACCGCCTGTACGCTTGGAGTGTAAATCACGGATTCCGTTTCTCCGCAGAGAAAACCGTCTGCATGAACTTCTAGCGCCATAAGGAGTATCCTCCACCCTCTTTCCATCTTGGCCCGGATGCTCTTGCTTTCGCAGACGAAGTTAGATTCCTTGGCTTGGTGTTTGACAGAAAATTATGCTGGTCATCGCATATAGCACAACTCAGAGGCAAGTGTGAACGTTCTCTTTGTATTTTGCATGTTTTAAGTTGCACATCCTGGGGTGCTGACCGGACTATTCTTTCATGTTTTTACCGCTTTCCCATCCGGTTCAAATTGGATTATGGCTGTGTTGTTTATGGCTCTGCGCGACCTTCTGTTCTTCATCGCCTTAACCCCATTCATCACCGGGGCATCCGTGTTGCCATTGGTGCATTCCCATCCAGTCCTTTGTTAAGTTTATGTGCAGAGTCTGGAGAACCTCCGTTGTTTTATCGCAGGGATCTTTTACTTTCTGCGTATGGTTGTCGACTAGCTGCGCAACCTCGTCATCCCACGAACGAGACATTTTTAATGAGTCTCTCGCTCCCTTTTATGCTGCTGGGTCTTTTACTCCTAAGCCTGCTGGCTTTCGTTTTCGGGAACTATTAAAGACGTTGGACGTGCAGTTACCTGCTTTTTTCTTAACCGGGGAAACTTCTTCTCCACCTTGGATTTTACCAAAGTCCCCCGTTCATCTTGGGCTTACATCATGTCCTAAATCTTCGACCGCAGCACCTATAATTCGTAGTCATTTTCGTGAGATTGTATCTTCTTTTAATGGCTGGAATTTTATATATGCCGACGGCTCGAAATCCGACACGGGAGTAGGATGTGCTTTTGTTCTTAATGGAACTAGTTTTACGTTTGGTCTTAACGTTGCGACATCTATTTTTATGGCGGAGCTTTATGCTATCTATCGGGCGATTTTATTTATTTCTGACCAGGGGCTGGGGAACCGTGTCATCTGTTCCGACTCCATCAGTGCGCCTTTATCTTTTAGAAATCTGTACAACTTCTACCCTATTGTACAGAAGGTCCAGGATGCGGTAGTAACGCTTCTTGACTCTGGAGTCAGGGTGACACTGCTATGGGTTCCTGGACATGTAGGCCTTCCAGGTAACGAGGCCACAGCTGTCGCAGCTAAATCCGTCCTTTTGACCCTGCTGAACACCAGCATCGCTTTTACTCGGGGGATTTTCAACAGTCTTTACGAAGAGACATTCTCTCGCGCTGGCGCGAGGAGTGGGAATTACTCGCTACTAATAAGGTCCGTGAATGTAAATCCGCCCTTTAAACTGGTCGCGCAGTTCGTCGCGAAGAATTGATTTTAGCACGTTTGAGAATTGGCCATTACCTTTTTAGTCACCGTCACCTTTTTAATGGTCAACCGGCTCCAGTTTGTCCTCACTGTGACCACCCCTTTACAGTGCGTCACATTTTACTTGAATGCCATCATCTGGCAGCTTTTAGACTTTCCCGTGGTTTGCCCTCCTCTACTTGTTGATGATGCGGCTGCTGTTGAGCGAGTGCTCCGTTTTACCCGTGTTTGTGTTTTTTGGAGCAAGGTGTAAGGTTATATCATTTTGTTCTTGACGCCATTTTTACGCTATTTTAAGAATGTTCTGTTTTCAGCTCTTGCTAGAGTGTTTTAGGCCCAGTGTTTTATTTGTTTTGGTGCATATATCCCTTGTTATTTGTTTTGGGGCTTTATTGTTACCTTTTTAGACCTTTATATGACTGCTGTGTTTTTAGTTATTGCTTCCGTTTTACCTCCAGTCTTTACACGTTGTTTACCATATTGCCCTTATTTTTGTTTTGGGGTTTTATTGTTACACTTTTAGGCTATTATAAGATTGATGTGTTTTTCCGCTCTTGTGGCTGAGGTTTAATACCAGTCATTTGTTTGTTGACCAGTTTACCCTTGTTATTCATTTTGGGTTTTTTTATGGTTACCTTTTGAACCATTAAGAACTGTTTTGTTTTTAGCTCTTGCAGCGGAGTTTTTAGTAACTGTCTTGTTTGTTGTTGTGTTTATGACCCTTGTTATTTGTTATGGGGGTTTGTATTTTATTGCCTAAAGTGCTAGTGAGGTTTATCATCTACGCGGATTTTGTGTCTATTACTTATTTATTTAATTCTGGCGCAGTTTTTAGTGTGTTTGGGCACTAATGACCTTAGTTGTTGTGCGCCCCTTAAACAATAATAATCATCATTGTTTTTGGGTAAGAATAGTGCCGATCTTTCGGTGGAATATTTTTAACCGCATTAAAAGTTGCATTCCTCGCGCTCTGTGAGTAAATTTTCTTTATTCACTGTCTTTGCAACTATATCGAAAAATACGTAAATTATTATATACTTTAGAATATTAGCACATCTCTTTATATTTACAATGCAAGGTTCTAGAGCCAGTTCTTTAAAATAATATTTTCTTCTGGAAATAATCTTTTCATCTCCCCAGTCCGTTTAGCCTACTGGTTATAAGTTTCATGAAACAATACCTGAATTTTACATGCTGCAATATAATTTAGGTCGAGCATCCTTTAACTGCGGACGTGGACATTTATATCACAAGTACGGAAATAAGGGTGTTCACAGCACCCTATTTAAATATGGTATGACAGTAAGATATAATTTTATATGCGTTTTTTTTCAAACATTTACTGGTTAATACCTTAGGTGAAATTCCCTAATTTTACCCTGTTTAATTATTATTCATATTTAATAATATATGATAAACCAATGGGATGTGAAAATTATTTACATATAATATGTATATACATATCTCTAGATATCATTACATTACATTAATTGCATTAAAATTATAGAAAGATGTGACAAATATAGGAGTGGATATTTTACATCTCTTTAAAACAATGGTCCTAGTTTGGTTCCAGCGAAAAAATCATATCAAAACTGGTAATTTTCTTCATTATCGGAAGATTCCAAATTAATACATTTACTACAGTGTTTTCCTATATGGTTTAGACACATAAACTGTCCCACTTACAACAAAATAACTTGGTTTTCTTGTCAGCATTTCTTGGCAATTTGCGAACGCTTTGAAACTACTTTCTAATGTAAAAGGTTATACCACCTTCTTGCATCGCATTAATGTCTATCTTCATGCCATGCTTAGCAGGCTTGCTTGAAATGTTAGCTAAAAGTGGATTTAGCTCTGAAGACCACAAGCTGCTCATCAATTATAGTGTAACTTGTAAGAATATATAGATTTCTGTAAGAATATATAGATTTCTGCAGGGTTTTGTTAAACAAGGTAACTATTTTCTTTTGCAGCTATTTTCTCGAATTCCTTGCGTTTTGCTTGATTGTGTAATACGTTGTCAAATTTCCAACACCTCATTATAAACAAATATCTGTCCAGTAACATAGTGCTATAGAATATTACTATCCCTGGTCCTTGTGAAGGAAAGAGGTGTTAAGTTAATTTTAGATACTCCAATTGGAGCTAGTAATTATAAGCAAAATAACGAAGCATCGTGTTTACATTTCATCTATCTGGGGCACTTGCCTTTATTATTGTAAAAATATATCGTTTATTTTTAAGGACACATTCTGACAACTTTTGTCATTAACTTACTATTCCAATCAGGTCGTGAAATGGCCAATAAATTTTGCTAAGAGTCTCTTTTTTCGGGCTTGAGGTTCTTTTACGTGCTATAAGTATACAACACCGGACCAACGACTTTACTGTCCTTCCGAAGAAAGCCGTATTTAGGATATTTTCACCCTAAAAATCAACCCTGTTTGGGTTTGAACCCGCGATCATGGGTCTACGTGACAAGTGTAGTAAACCACTAGGACACCAGCACAGATTTTATTCTTGCAGAGAAGCTCAAGGCGTTCAATATAAAGTTTAGTGTACTCGACTAATGAACGGAGTATTAGATTATTGAGAAGAGTATGGAAATATTCTAAAGTTACTTTGCAATTAATTTCAATCACTTTAGTACTAGGAAGATGATATATTTAACATAACTTTTGTTTTCCATTTGATAGACGTTCCTACTCAAGCAGATTTGCCGTAGTTGAAAAGAAAGCATTATCTATCTAGCATCCACATCAGATTGATCATTATCTTTATAATCATCTGTTTCTTTATCATCCGAATATTCAAACTCAGATGTATATCGGCCATTATCTTCGACCAAAATTTCCTTCTACGTTTATCTAATACGTTATTGCTGTTCCTCATATTAACATCTTGATACGAAGTACATAATATCACACTTTTAGGTAAGTGGGAAGTGGTCAGGACCTAGTACTTAACCGCCATGGGTGTCCGAGGTCGTTAAGGCGCGGACTCGTGAGTGGGAGGCCTGGGGTTCCAATCCCGCCAGGACCGTCCTCCCTGACTGAGGTTTTCTTCAGCTTTTCCTCAGTCCTCATACCTGGCAAATGCCGGGGAGGTACTCTAAACTTAGACCTGGAACTATTCCTTCCTTAAAAAAAATCATTTTCCAATATATCATTTCATTTCATGTATCATCCATGTCCACCGCCTGAGGTGCCTCAGTAGTAAAAACGGGCGTTAAACACTACTCAAAAAACCGAGTATTGCACTTCTTTAAATAGCTTTAAAACAGAAAACAATGGTTTCTCAACAATGAGCATCTCTTTAATTGTAGGTAATAATCCTCTCAGGAGTGAAACCACATGCCTTCCTAAATACCGAACTATTTTTACAGTTGGAGGTGCTGCGAATGTTCCACGTCTCCAGTTAAAGGATGAAAATACCATTGGCCATTGCCGCATTCCTAGAAATGAGAGTATGTTTTTACTTACTTGTCCATTTCAGCTTTAGTAGAATTATAAAACAGGATTATATCTGTCTTGTTGTATTCAACATCGTGTCATAATGTTGCAAACTTACAATAAAACATTAAATACAGCACTCTATTTACAATTATTATTAAATCGAACTTAAAAAATATCAAGACAACAAATTCTGTGTACACATTAATGAACAACAGTTGTTATAACTCAACATTGCCGCAAAATTTTATTTTTTGTAACAATGATATAACATTACAAAAATAAATAATAATAAAAGCAAAACACAAATGTCTCTGAATTAAATATTTATTTTCAAAAAAATTATTTGGGGTTCCCTTCCCATTAGTTCGCAACGGTTAATGAGGATTTTGTCTGCATTCATCAATGAATAGTTATTACTTAGCAAGTTGCTTACATCGCCATTCTTCAATAGCTTATCTAACTGGTCTATATGACAAGTATTATTTCCCCCTTCACGCTGTCGGCCCTGGGGGTGTAGTGGTAACTGGTGATGTAGTGGTAACCATACTTGCCTTCTTTTTTCGGGAGTAAAAGTCCAAAGTATGGTTTCCTTCGGAAGGGAAGTACGGAAGTAAAGCCGTGGGTCCCGTGTCGTATATTTATGGTACGTTAAAGAATCTCAAGCCTGAAAGAAGAGGCCTCTGAGCAAAATTTGTCGGCCGTTTCACGCCCTGAGTAGAATGGGACACTGAGATGTTAAAGAGCGTTCGTAAATAAACAAATAAAAAAACTTCATGCTATTGTTTTTTGCATTACATACATAATCAAGGTTTTGGTCATTCTTGTTAGAAAATTACGCAGTAATTCTCTTTGTTTGTGAAAGTGAAGGCGAATTTGTTTGCCGGTTATTATCAATCCATATAATTCTTAATGTATTCATAAATTACCTATTTAAGAAATTTGGTATTTAAAAATTCAAAAATCCATATAAATATCACAGCGTTCGGATTTCTTTTGAGCTTTAATAGAGAGTTCAGTGGGAATTATGCCAACATAGATTTCATTAAAGTCTTTCTTTGTTTACGACTCATGTTCCTCTAAAAGTTGTCAAATCCGATATTTCTCACATATCATATAATAAAAATAAAATACAATCTGCAATACTACGTCCCGGCGCCCTGTTACCTACACCGGGTCGATTATTTAAAATTTTATCGTTTATTAATCAGTTAATTCCCACTGTACCTAATAATTTTACACATCATAACCTTAACTATAAACGTAAATAAAATAAATAAAATAAAATAACAAACCAAATAAATAATAAAACAATAAACCAAAATAAACAATTCACTACACCAAATAAAATTACAATCTACTGGGAACCAATGAGATAACCAATAGCTCTGGCCACACTAAAATTAACCATCGGGAACCCTAATTATTTAGGAAATTTGTAATTTCTGTTTATAACATTTTTAATTCCATCTTCTAAATTCACTGGTTTAGAATATTTTAAAGCACTGTTTTAATTATTTATATGTTCTTGTTCTTACAATACGGTGGCTCATCTCTACGCTACCCTCCTCGGTTCGCTTAGCACACTAAAATGTTCGCTTTAAGTATATTTCTACTCTTCCTAATCAATTAATTGAGTATTTGGATATTATTCATTTATACATATAACCCTTGTTCGCTAAATCATTTACTATCCTATTCCTCACTGCTTTCGTATTCTTTATATCTTATCTATTATTTCGATTACAATTTATCTCTCTCATTTACTCACACACACTAATCACTTGAACACCTTTCACCACCACCAATTAATCCACCATTTCCTTCTCCTAGAACCGCTATAATCCTGGCTCCTTCTTTCCTCGTGGCCCTTATCTCCCTACGGTCTTCGTTCTTTCTCCGCCTTCTATGGTATGTTGTTTCTTATAGTGACCGTCACATCTTCTCTTGATCTTCTTTCTTCTTCAGTATTTTGATGGTTTGGAAAGTTGTTACTGTTATCTTCAAGCTATTTGGCCTTCTTCTATAACCATCCTTCCTCCATCTGCTTTCCAGCCCCATAACTTATATCTTCAGTGCCCCATTTATCTTCTTCTGTAATCTTTTCGGTCCCGTAACTTATATCTTCCAGCTATTCTTCTTCTCCTTCCTCTTTTTCGTCGCTATTCTTCTCTCTATTTTCTTTTACCCCCTCTCGGTTTTGCCTCTTCTTATTTTTCTTCTGCTTCCTCTAAATTTCTCCAAATTCCTCTTGCAATTTGCATCATTTTTCATCTCCACCTCTTACAGGAAAAATCTTCCCCTTCCTCCCCAATCCCTTCTTCCGGTTATAGACCAAAATGAATTCCCGTCTATCATAAGTTCAAGTATCTTCTCCTTCATCACTGTCTTCTTCCTTACCTTCATCTTCTCCTCTACCGTTCTCTTTCTGTTCATTTAATAAAAGTTGTCTTGTATATTATCCATTCTGGTGAAATTGGTTGTGTTTTGGAATTGTCTTTGCATACGAAATCTTTCAGATCTTCTTCCTTCTTCCTCAGCTTCTTCATTAATTCTTATTATCTGCTCTTGTGATATCAACTCTTCCCGTGCTAAATTACTTAAAATTGAGTGCAACCTGCTCAAGATATTTATATAAATCCTTATTTCTAAGAATATGTGCCATCTAGTGGCTACTTTAAGTTTCTCTTTTTTCTCTCATTTGTTCTATATAGCGCGTACATTCAAACAATGCGTGTTCCGGGTTATCCTGCGTTTTACAAAGTCTACATATATCGTTCCGTGTTCTGTTAATAATGTTTTCAATAAGTACTTTATGGTCCATGGCCTGTAAGGTAATGTACTATACTTTTGGTAGGTTTTATTAATTTTAACTTTAATATCTTAAATATGTTAATAAAGAAGTTTACATTTTTCCTGCCTGCAGTGTGCAAAACCATGTCCCAAAATTTGGTCCTTGGATCGAGCATTGTGGACATCTCTTAGCTATACATTTGTAAATTTGTTTTCTCAATATCTTTTACTCGAACCCTTCTATCTTTGAGTATCCATTAATATTGCGTATAGGCATTTAAGGAGGCCTTATTTCCCATAATCTCTCAAATAGTACCGGCCACAATAAATTATCGAAAGGGCCTGAAATGTCAATTAAAATTTAAAATTCCATTTAAGTATTTTCAATTTAAGTTATTTATTATTTCCAATAGAAGGTTTATGGCAACTTGTGTCGATTTTCATTTTCTAAAGCCAAAATGATTGTTTTTCACACCTGTTATGATTCTAAATTATTTTAATTTTGTACAAACGAGTTCTTCTAAAAATTTTCCAATAGTATTCAGGAGACATATACGTCTAAATGATTTCGGTTCCTTAGGATCCCTGCCGGTGCTTTTCTTTAAGATAATTACTTTTGCCATTTTCCGGCAATAGGAAAAGCGCCATTTCCACATATAGTCATTACAGTCGAAATTTGAAAGTTGTAAGTTTGTCTTTCAAGTTTATCAGGACTTCATTAATTATACCATCCGGATCTGCTGATTTTTTCTTATTGCGCTTATTTATAGTTAGTTTAATTTTCAAAATATCAAAGAGGTAGTTTGGTATATTATTTCTGCATATGGTGTAAATATCATCTCTTTTTTGAATTTGCAGAATATTATTCATATTCTTATTATCCCGGGGAAGTAACTTGTCCAAAAGAACATATACGGATTGGTTCCAATCTGTAGTCATTTTCGCATTATCTTTCTTTAATATATTCAGAATTCCTGTTATTTTAAATTTTCTCCATAATAATTTTATAGGGCATCCTCCATATATTGGTGTATAATTCTTTTTCTACGGAAGTTTTCAAAGAGTTTTACCTTCTTTCTTTTACGGTGGTTTTATATTTCTTTTTTGTTTTCTGTATTTATTAATGTTTCTTTCTCTTTATTCCCCATTTACTGATCTTTGATAAATTCTTTTTAGTTTCCTTACTTTGCTTCTTGCTTTTAGCGTCTGTCTAAATAGTAGGTATTTCATGGGTCTGATTGTAGAAACATATTTATTTATCCCTTTTGGTATTTTAGGATAAGGTTTTTGGCACCCTTATCAATACACTAAACCATATGATAGAGAAAGTAGAGGAATTCCATTTAACACCACATCTCGCCTTTATTGACAATAGAAAAGCCTTTGACTCAGTCAAACATACAAGCATATTACAAGAACTGGTAGCCCTAGAGACAAAGTACACAAAATATACAGTCAAAGTTGAGCGAAAGTAAAAACAGAAGAAGGACAAGAAAGAGGAGTTCGCCAAGGCGATCCAATCTCTCCTAAACTCTTCACGTGTGTAATTCAGGGCAATGAATTGGCATAATAATTTCAGAATAACATAAACGGTAATCAACTAACAAATCTAATTAATATTTGCTGACGATATGGTCTTATACGCCAAAAACACCGAAAGCATTACAATCTGCTTGAGCAATTATTTGAGCACCGCAAAAATGCAGGGCTGTCACTAAACAAGCTGAAGACACAATTAATTTCAAACGAACCTGAAACCCAATAAAATAAATGGAACAGTCCTTACATATGTGATAAAATATACATACCTAGGACAACAGATTTCCTTCCATGATAAAATAGAAAAAGAAGTACAAAGAAGGATCTCAATAATTTGGAGAGGATTTTGGGCCCTTAAGTTTATATTGTTAGACCAAACACTAAACTAAGAAAATCAGATTCCAGACGCTCGAAATCTGTTTATATTGTGTATTACTATATAGGTGCCAGGCATGGTCAATATCAGAAAGCAGAAGAACAAAATTCCAATTTTCCAAAAAAAAAAAAAAAAAAAAAAAAAATCAAAGCAATATCCTGAGAATAACTTTCAAGGATAAAATACCTATAGTATTAATAAATCGGTTATCTCAGACAACAGACATCCCACAAAAAAACTATCAGAAGCAAATGGAAACGGAGCGGTCACATCACAAGAATGCAGGACAATAGATGAACCTTGAAGATCTGCATGTGGAACCCCCGGATAGGAAAAAGGACACAAGGCAGACCCAGAAGAAAATAGACTGACCTCTTCAGGGAATATGCAGGTTCAGATTGGTCAAGAGTAGCAAGAGGAAAAGAAAAATATAATCTCTCGAGAAGCAAGTAGTGCAATGAGAAATGGAGTAATCAAAGAACAAATCAGTCAGAGTGTCTTGAACAACATACGAACAACTAGCATGAAATAGCTCCCTACGTTAGGGAAAACCGCGCTTTCCCTACTTGTTAGTAGGCCTGTAATCTTGATAAACAAAATAGGCTATCTTTAACTTTACTTTTTTATGGATAGTTTCTCCTCTGTATTGGAGCTTTCAGTTTTCAAATTCCTATCTCACAAGGTTCCAGTCTGCTTCTTGTAATTGCTACTATTTTCTCCTCTTCCTTTTTTAAACTTTAGTTATTACATATTAATTATAGATGATTATAGATTAATCCATCATCACTAGCGGTCATATCTAGAACTACTTTCCAATTTATAATTTTATTGTTCGAGATTAACTTACAAAGTTGTATCATTGTGTCAATGTTCACAGAAGCACCTGTATATTTTCGAAATTAGGTGTGTTGCTGGGTTGAGCTTTGATAAATAGATTTAATTCAGAAATTGTTTCTTCAAGAATTTCTCTGCTTTTATCTTTGATATTATACCACTAGTCGGATATGACATTAATATCGCTTGTAAAAATTTGCTCAAAAGTATTACTCACCTATTTTATTTTTGCTATGTATGGGTCAATTCTATGGCTGTATTGAATGTATTGATTTGTTAGAATAAATTTACCATTGTCGTGTGTTACTTCAATACTGCTTGTGTGTGTGCCTGTGTGTCTCTCTATCGTGTTATATTGAATATTTTTAAATTTGGATGATATATTATGAGTGATGTCATAGGATGACTCGTGCTATTACTGGGGTAAATGATACTTTCCCTTTAAAGAAAAATGAGATTCCTTACTTCATAATGAATGTAATTTCGGTTATGCAATATTCTTTAATTCCAACATCACTTGTTTATCTCTCTGGGCATTTATTTGTTAAATTTTGATTATTCTAAACTCGTTGTAATTTTCCATTTCGTCTTCTAAGCAACACATCCCTAGAGTTAGCAAGGAAGAATTTTTAATTTGGGTTTAATGGGTAACTTAGTTTTAAATAAACATTAATTTTATGCTTTCAGCAAAAATTGAACAGTAAAATAAAAACACGAACTTAACGAGTGGCGACTGTTTCCCTTTTTCCGGTTGCGGCGGCTGAAGTAAGCAGTAACCGCGCTCTGACTTTCCGTAACTATAATAACTTCACTGAATGTACAGACAATTTCAAAAGAAGATCCCATTTGTATAGTTATGCGTTTAAGTGGTTTTGGTCCCCATATCTCCTTTATGCTAACCCATGCCTTCCTCGCTCATCAATCTTTGTTTCCTAAATACAATATTTTCCCATGACAGTTCCCTTCTCTTCCTTCTTGATTTCTGAACTCCCTCTCTGTTGCTCATCTCTTCAATTTAGGAAGTTTCTAAAAATCCGAAACAGTGTACGCATGAGGAATGAACTCTAAAAATTCCTCAGAAGATACGGTATCCCGCACAAGGTAGAATGCGTACAAATATTTGCTTGATAAATTGATATGTGTGGTAAGATAAAATTTAAAACCAAAATTTTAAACTAAACATAAAATTGCATACATATACACTCTATGTTGCTTGTCTTAATATATACCGCCACGGGTCGCCGAGGTCGTTAAGGCACGGACTCGTGAGCGGGAGGTCTGCGGTTCGAATCCCGCCAGGACCATCCTCCCTGACTGGGTATTTTTCCAGGTTTTCCTCAGTCTTCATAACTGGCAAATGCCGGGGAGGTACCTAAACTTACTCCTGGAACGCTTCCTTCCTCAAAAAAATATCCTTTCCCAATTTATCATTTCATCTCATGTATCATCAGTGTCCACCGCCTGTGGTGCCTCAGTAGTGAAAACAGGCGTTAAACACTACTCAAAAAATTGTCTTAGTATTTAAAATAAAATTAAGGTTTTTATTAAAATTTTAGGGTTTTTTCCAGCCGAATCTGAATTTTGGTCTCTATTGCCCATTAGATTTCTACTAAAGAATTTTAAATTGTCCAAAGACGACTTCTAGTCCTGCTCCAGTTCTTCTTCCGAAGTATATATTTCATATGAAGTACATACGCCGATCTGTGATGTGGTCGTTCTCCACAATTTAAACAGTCTATCTGCTCTTTAAAAATTTCAGATTCGGATTTTACTCAGAAACTGGAGGCTTTGTTAGATTGTTAGTCATATAGCTTTGTACTAATTCTACGATATGGCTCAGTTAAGTTTGAAAAAAGTATTAGATTTATTGCTGTTGTTTCAGCTTTTCCTTACTTTAGCATTAGAAAGATTTGTTTTGTAACATAAATGTTTGCCTTTTGTTAAGAGCTCCTGGAGCATTTTTAGAATCGTTGTTGATTTCTAAAATTGTTATGCTACTTAAAACACATCAATAATAATAATAATAATAATAATAATAACAATAATAATAATAATAATAATAATAATAATAATAATAATAATAAGCTAAACACAATATATCAATATAACTAATGCATATCACCCAGTTTAAACCAATTGAGTAGGTAATCAAAGAATTTGATCATTTACCTGCACCTGAGCATTTTAAGATCACTAAATCGATTGATGTGCTTCGTGTAATGCAATGTTAAACGATGGCATAGTAAAAGGACTACCTTTTGCTGTACAAACGCTTCTTCTTTTGCTCCTCTCCGTTTGCAGGACTTACACCTCCTAGGAATTGCACACCAATGCAGGATCATTTACTATAAACTCATAGAGTACACGTGCACAATGTAGGGCTCTGTGAATGGATTGTTGGCCCTATTTTGAGCCACCTCAATGACATCGCAGAGATAAGGTAGACACATACGAATATATGGAAAAAAAAATTAATGATGAAATGAATGGCGTATCTGTGATGGAGAAATGCTAACGCCGCATTGGCTCTTTCTTAAAATGGACTGAGATAAAAACTCAGTCTGGTTAGTAGGCCGCAGAATTTTATTCTAGGATTTATAAAATATGTGTCCGATAAGCGTACCGCCACGGGTGGCCGAGGTCGTTAAGTCTCGGACTCGTGAGCGGGAGGTCTGGGTTCGAATACCGCCAGGACCGTCCTTCCTGACTGGTTTTTTCCAGGTTTTCCTCAGTCCTCATAAATGGCAAATGCCGTGGAGGTACCCTAAACTTAGGCCTGGAACGATTCCTTCCATAAAATCCTTTCCCATTATATCATTTCATTTCATGTATCATCTGTGTCCATCGCCTGTGGTGCCTCTGTAGCAAAAACGGGCGTTAAACATCATTCATTCATTCATTCCGATAAGCACGAGTAGCAGCTGTTATAATATTAAGCCCATAGATATATTAGAATTAACTAATGTAAGGGACGAGGTATTTGTTAGATGTTATAACGCCCGTTAATTAATATATCAGCACAGGCGGTGGACATTGAAGATGCTTAAGATGAAATGAGAAACTGGAATATAATTTTTTTTTAACGAAGAAAGCATTTCAGATATAATTTTAGGGTACTTCCCCAACATATTCTAGTTAACGGCAGTGAAAATTCTGGAAAAAGCTTCACTCAGGGAGTACGGTAGTCGCTGGATTAGAATGGCAGAATTCTAATTCACGAGTTCTTGCCTTAGTATCCTCGGCTAAAGGTGTCGGTAAATGAAGAATTGTTAAATAGTTCGTGTATATTCTGGCAATTGGGATTACGCATTGCTTTTAATCCATGCAAACTTTACTAATGGTTATAACAGATTTTTTAAAAATAAATTTCCAGTAAGGGCGAAAGATTTATTTAGAGCAAAATATTACTGACATATTATAGAAACTGGACAATATTAAAAATTCTACTTAGTCAAGCTGAACTAAATCCACAACTTACCAAGTCTGCAAGAACATTTCAGTGTTTGCAAATTTTTTCCTATACTAATCTGATTCGTTTTCAATAATGATCACAAAACTTTGTTTTTGTTGTAGTACAACGACATCAAAATTGAAACGTAACCGTTTTCACATTTTTCTATTGTGACACTAAATGTAACTTCATATAATAAATTTCTCTTGGCTCTAGTTTACATGATCAAATACTGCGTAACGCCAAATCACCTTTTCTCCGAAATGTTTTGCGAGATGATATTCACATCTTAGCATTGCTTAATGAGTATTGCAACAAATCCTTTGTTTCTCACAGGGATATGTTACCTCGCACAGGGAATAAAAACCGTGATTAATAAAGAATCGGTCGCCAAGGAATAGCGGAAAGAGAGAAAAGTGGTCTAGATATACGAGAATCCTGAATAATTTCTTCGAATCACGTTAATTTAGGTACATAAGTCAAACTTCAAAGTTAATGCGAAGTGAGATAGCAGGGAAAAAGTGAATATTTTATACTTATTAATTATTACATCTTTAATTGGGTTTATCCATAGTTGAACGTTGATAAAAACAATCGTATTTATTTAACAATAGGAAATGCAATTTTGTTTCACATAAAAGTATAGAAAATAATTATTTAATGTGTGTCCATTGACCATTTTGTACAAAAAGAATGTGAAAACTACAAAGCAACAAGATGCAATCAAAGAAAATGTCCAAAATTGGAAATAACACTGTTAATTTCATGTACATATTGATCATACGTACATATATATGATAAATTTGAAAAATATAGTACCACTGGTGCAATGTAGCTAACACAAGAACTATAGCAGCATAAATAGATAAGACCTTTAAATAGTAACTCTTAAGATCGAAATCTTACGAACCACTGTTGTTCTTCGAAGGCAGACTCAAGAGAAAGTGGTAAAAATAAATATTGTAACTTGAAGGTAACGGAATACATGGAATGAACTAAAACAAACAATATGGGGAAAAGGGTCTATTAGAGGAAAAATAAGAAATATATAAATAATTGAAAAAAATGTTAATACCAAAATAATAAAGCAGAAAGGAGAACATTAACACGAAGGATTTAAACCCGGTGTCGTATGAACTTTATACAAATATACAGTTACTATCTCTGAGGTAACTTTCAGGACCATGAGCCAGTAACATATATTGTTCCAGGCATGATATACGCCCAAATTTGCAAGTCAAATATGTTGGCAGAGATGTTTTGGATCTCATATTTAACAACGTGGCATTTTTTGATAAAAGGCTATTTTCACAATGTTGATGCTGAAGTAAATTAAAACAAGTTAAAATAAAGAAAGAATATATTTATGTGCACGGTTTAACATATTTATTTTACTATTGAAATATCCAAAATACCTTAATAATAATGGAATATTCGGCTCATATTTGAAATATATGGATGGGAAAAACAGACATGATATAAAATTAGTATAAGTAAAACCAATAAACGCCACAGACGTCCAAGAACATAATTTTGTAAAATTCTAAAATGAGCGAAACTTTTTTATACTAACACCGATTTATATAGATTAGAAGTGAGATCACAAAATATACATGTTACCTCAAACCAATTTTAATAAATAGAACAATTTTTTGCAATGAGTGCTATATTCCATATATCCAAAAGCTAACAGGGTGTCTTGAAACGTGAAATGGTTTCTTAAGATGAGCGAAATTGGGACATCCTTGCGAAAAAGCACTAATATTTCAAATTGGAAAGTTTATGTCTATTCATTGTTACCCAATACAATTTAGAATTTCCGGGGGCGAAATAACGTATGCTGTCATTGATTCAATATATTTTCAATAAGATTTTAAAACAAGATTATGTAGAGAGTTTTTAAAGCTACATCCTTCTACATTGAGAGAACTATAAAATGATGTGATTCAAGTATTTTAGAGTGATGAATCTCTATATATTTAGTCGGTCCTGGTGGTGTAGTGGTTACCATACTTGCCTCCTATACTCAAAACGCGGGTTCGAACCCGGCCAGGACCGAAGGATTTTTTCGGGCGTAAAAATCCTAAGTATGGCTTCCTTCGGAAGGGAAGTAAAGCCGTGGGTCCCGTGTCGTACATTTGCGGCACGAAAAAGAACCTCAAGCCTGAAAGAGAGGCCTCTGAGCAAAATTTGTCGGCCGTTTCACGCCCTGAGTTGAATGGGACGCTGATGACCTGAGCTGTTAAAGAGCGTCCTTAAATAAATCAATCAAAAAAAAAAAATCTATATATTTAGCCGATCTCGAGTAGCGCTATATTCGTAACACTTCTTTGGGTGGTCACAGCAAAATAGGGATAACACAGACATTTCAACAAATTATCATATATAACTAAAATTTGTGGCTCCTTTTACTATTGGCATAATAATATTTTCAAGAACTAAAATAATACAACATTTTACAGCAACAGCTAAGAAATGGAATATTTTAATTTCAAAATGGAATGATATTAAAGGTATAACTTGAGAGAATATTTTATTATTAGTTCAGTTAAGTGGTTTTATCAAATAATATCAAATCATTTACCATTAATAAGATTTCTATTGGACGAGCGCTTAATAATCCGCCTAATGTTTTCAACATTTAACAAATGAACGCAGTAAAAACTCAGTATTATTAATTTTTAAATTTTCAGACTGTTTTGTTTTATGTGATTAGTTTTATGTCTGTATTTTCATTTTTAATGAAATTAAAACAGTTAAAATCTTCCTGGCTCTTTTACTGTGGTAAAATTAATTTCTTTAATTTTATGAATTTAAAGAAACGCATTGATGGAATTCTCTAAAATCAAATTAAGTGTAGTATTTTCCTAGAGTTTTTGAAGCGCATGGGAACAACAGTTATAAATAAACACTAAAGTGGCTAGCTTAATACTATTTTAATATATTGTTAAATAGTTAAACATAAATGAAAAAAATACGTTACGCAATGAAACAAAACAAAATGTCACATGTCCAGTTGAAATTAAAATTCTTAGTGTCATTAAAGCAATAGTTATAGCATAAATATTGTAAATAAGCAAAGCAAATCCATGTTTAATAATAATAATACCTATAACTGCTTTTCCTTTACTTGATCCTAAATTTGAAAATCTGCACCTGTTACGTCCACCTCATCATTTTTATATTTCCTTGTATATTGCCGTAAGAACGTTAGAACTTAGTAGGACAGAATAGGATAGCAAGGAACGAAACAGTTTTTCACTACCGCGGCCATGCCGATGATGCTGTTTTGCTCTATCCTCTGTGAGGAAGGAAAGAAATGAAGGATGCTTTGAGTGACCAGATCCCGGGGCGGCGATGAAGATGCACCGATAGACCTGCAAGAGCCATGATGGAATCCGCCAGACAACGACAGAAACTTACTTCAGAACGCAAATCTATCGCCACATCACAGAGCACCTGTGTCATCCCTGATACTTTCTACCCTGCAAACAGCACTATGAAATGAAATTATATGAAATGAGAGAGTAAAAAATTAGTGTGAAGAAAAAAGTCATCCCAGCATTTGCCTTAGTGTTCAAAACCCAAGGTTAGGGTAAACAGCCTCAGTGGATTTGATCGGAGACCTCCAGAAACTAAGCCTTAAGTGTTACCCCCTGAGCAATCGAATAGTAAATATTCCCCATTTTCTTATTCTAAAATAATAATTGCAATTTCGTGTTATTATTACATGAAGTACAATATATTTCCCAATAATTTCACGCATTACGTACCTTCTAGATCAACGTTTATTTTTACACCTTCACATATCTTCTGCCTTTGAAGAAAAACACGAATTGTTTGACATTTTGCGATATTTGTGTAATTTTTCAGGATTTTATCCATTTCTGCTTCCTTGATTGATGTTATTTTCATCATATATGAAATAAACTAACGTATCCAGCAGAGAAAAATAAAGGTAAAAACTAATAACCACTACAGGTCCAGAAACAAATAAAACATTTACATACTAAAAGGTGCATTCCTATATTTCCAATAGCTATGCGTTCTTCAAAAGCTGCATAGAAGCAGATTCTCTTCAATGCCTTAATGCAGGTTTCAATTCCGGTCGTTTCATTCATTTGGATGCTTATAATATTCTCTTAGTACCCCAATTATATACCAAATTTTGTTTATTCTAGCGTTCAGTAAAGTTTCGTTCTGTGAATATTGTATTGAAATAGTCCCAGAAAGAGTTCTTCTAATGAGCTTGGTCAATAGAAATAATAATTAATTTTCTATTTTGATAAACAGCACAAATCCTAATCTTCAAGATTTTTCTTCTTTTCTGCAATTCGGAATTTTATTTTACCTATAATCTCTTTCAGCGCAAGTTGGAAAATAAATGTTTAATTATGCTATAATAAGTTGTAATGTATGATATACCTTATGTGTTTATTTATTGCCTTCTGATATTTTATATTATGAATTTTAATTATTATGTCCTTAAATACAAAATACGCTAAGAAACGTGTTTTAATATTTTTAGTAATACAAAACTTGAAGAGATGGAGCCAAGGTGTTTCTGCAGGCATGGATTTCAAAACAGTTACTCATCACCAGACAGAAACAGGCATGATATCATTTCACAGCACCCTTCTCTATTTAGTAGATCAATGATTTTACCGTGCCTAGGCATTGAAACGGTCATTGTATTGGTTATTAAAGTCTTAACAGTTTAGGTAAAACTTCAGGACTTTTGGAATATGGATGGATAATGAATGGGAGAAATATTCCAGCTTAGAAAAGTTCTGACGCCACTCTTCATAAAACTTCATAATTTCTGCACAAATTATCTCAAGCTACTTGCTGAACTGCAAACTCCAAAATATGTTTTCTGTTACAGCTTCAGTTAGCCTTCTATTTTCTTTACAGGGGAAGATAAGCTTAAATAAGGGTTTGTTTGCAAATTCGCTTCACATTGCTATGATACTCAAGTTCCCCTTGTAAACGTTGATATTACTGTACTAACAAGGTGCCAAAAAGGTGGATATGTTTTGACTAAGTTCATTTTCTATTTTTATTGTAATTTTATGGCATTTAAACCCTTTTTACTTCACGGTAACACAAGCGATAAACACTGACTGTATATGTCGTAAATCTACGACACGGGACCTACTGCTTTACTACCCTTCCGAAGGAAGCCATACTTAGGATATTTACGCTCGGAAAAATCCACGACCCTGGCCGGAATCGAACCCCCGGCCTTGTGTCTACGAGCCATATATGGTTATCACTAGATCATAGGCTGACTCGGCAATGAAGTGATAATTTGGCAAAGGATTTTTTGGGGATAGGGCAGAAAGCGCGCCAGGTCTAAGTTAAGCGTAAGCTTCCTTGCATTTGCCAGCGTCCCCATCAAGTACTGACATGGGGACTGGATATTCTGGGAATAGCCTTAGTTAGGGAACACCATCGTTGTAGGATTCGAGCCGCAGACTTCCGTTTACTAGTCCGCGCTTTAACGACCTTGACCGTTTGTATTATTAATTAATCTGAGTAGTTTCACGCTTAAAAGCAAAAAGTGGTATCGTCATATTCGCTGTTAATAGCTTGTACTAGTAACAACAGCTTAAATGCTAACAACAAACTCTATGACTATAAATTTATCCATATGATCTTATCCCTTTTTCTTAAACGATATATTTTTGGAAAGAAGTTTAGTTCCTCCTAGGGAATATTATGTAAAATAAAATGTTATTGCTATATATTTTCTTTGTAAAGTGTTGGTTTATAAATTTTGTTAATGTCAGCCTTATAATAATATCTTTTCTTTTGTTTATAACTATCTAAAGATTATCTTTTTTACTTCAATTCCTTAAGTGCGAAGTCTCTAATGATCTGAGCAAGGAACTGCCTCTATTATTATTATTATTATTATTATTATTATTATTATTATTGTTGTTGTTGTTGTTGTTGTTGTTGTTTGTGGTCAGTCATGCGAAAAGCTATTTCGATGGGAATGCACTATTATTAGTTTGTTTTATTATTGCTTGCACAGTTAAGAACGTGAGGCCTCCTCTTTCACCAAAAAGAGCAAGTATTAAATAAATGCATTCCTGGAACTAAGCAACTACATAAGTTTATGATTGTTTTTATACCTGTATCTCGTATAATATCTCGTAACTAATGTAACCTTCTGGTACATATCACAAATTTTATACATTAAAAACATCTCTTAAACAAAAATAAATAATGAAATTAATTTAATTGTAATATTCTCTGTCAGAGGCAGTGCAAAATTAATTATGCAATTATAAGAATATTCCATTTACCTTTAAAAAGCAACAAATTTCAGTGCAGGATTTGAACATACATATTTTGCAATCTGTGACTGTTTTGTTTCAACACTTCATAATTGGAGAAGAATCCGTATGAGTAAAGCTCTACCATCATGCCGACTCTCGTGAAGTTATCTATACACACCAACACACACACACACACACACACACACACACACACACACACACAAATACAAGCACACACATATACATATATACTGCATCTTTCGCGGTTTTGTCGCCTGTTTTACCGCAGTGTGCAGGGAGCCATTCAAAGTGGTCACTACTGACAAAGTAGATTAATATCCGCTAACTAATTCGACTTATCCAAATATATTCAATCCTATAAAATATCGAACGATTTCAGTATCAACAAAGTATGTAGCCAATTTAGACTTACTTTTAAACGACCCTGGAGAGTTGCAGGAAAACTGTTATATATTCAAAAGTAGCTTCATAACACCAATTGTGCCAAAATGTTGAAGTAAGCAATGTTTTATGATATGAAAAACTTATCTTACCTAGATGACTTTGAAATGTAGTGCGAGTTTTAATTTTGGACCTCAGATTGATGGTCGTGAAAGTATAAATGAAAAATGAACAATGCATTCTGAGACAATAGGTGATGAGCTTTACTATATTTTCAGGTTTATCGGTAAAGATCGAAGAGCGAGTCCTCGCTCGTTAGATCAATACACGATAACTATCCTCGCGTATTTTATTTAAGCGGATGTGATTCGAGTCCCATTTCTTGAATGGATTTTCGAAATACCAGTCTGGGAAGGGATGTGAAGAATGCAACAAAAGTAAGAAATGCTGGCTAATTATATAGAACATTCTATGCAGGGTATTTTATCAGCGGTGTTATGTTGAATTGTAAAGGTTCGTTGAAACATTTGAATGACATTAATGGTAGAAAGTGACTATACGTGTGACACATCGCTCCTGACCTCATTCCTCGTTTATATTTGTGCTGAAGTTCCAAGTTGCCCAAGATGTTTAATAATCTACATTTCAAATTTATTTTTCAAATTGAGTAGTATGGCACTTGAAAGGAAAATAAAGAAGATATGGTAGATGTAAAACACTTGGTTCAGCAGACGATGCAGGACACCAGCATGCTGTCTACTGTTGCTAACCTCATCAAGAAATCAGTAGCTGCGGCAGTAGCGGAGTTGAGTTCTTGAACATTATCAGCGGCTCCAGCGTCTTTGGATCAACGGTGCCGTGGAAGGGGAGGCCGAAGTCAATGACACCGCTATCAAAGTGACAGACAAAGTAGACGTTTCTCTTTATGCTAGCGATATTGATAGCAGTCATCTTGTGGGGAGGAGAAGGGACGAAAACGGCCCAGCGCGCAATACGAGAGATCCTCACTAGTGTAAAACACCACCTTCTTCAAGAAGCCGTTGTAATGTGTGGACTGAGGATAGTAATGTTATAATGAAGGGAATGCAAAACAGCAAATTAACGCATCGTTATCTAGGATCATAAGCGATAAGATCATTAAAACTACACATTTCATTGTATAAATAATAATTATTAATACTACTGTAATTAATTTACTTTTAAACATAACACTTATTTCTATTGTTATTATATTCACTTCTCTTCAATTATAACATTAATCTATTTCCTGTAATTACTGACGGTATTTGAGGAAATTTAAATAGTGTAGTTAACAAAGTTTAGTATTAAGAGTAGCTTTATAATTAATTTTTAATTATCTTTCTACAGTATAGTAATTTCAATTACGTTATGTTGGCACGATTTTTTATTTAATTGACTTAATATCAAACCTGGCAGTCCTCGAGGATAGTGACCTTGGTCATTGACCCCCATTAAGATGTTCATCCCCCTCACCCAATTTCACCCAACCTAAATTACGCTAAAATCCATTCTTTAACCCCATACCAATGTTTTGCAAATTGTTCATGTGAATGCCGATAGTCCATTTTCCACGTAGAGAATTTTTATGATCTTTCCTCTACTCTGTAGCTACATTGTTATCTTATTTCAGAAACTTTGTTGAAACCATTTCTTTCTTCGGCACTTGTGCACATTTCTGGCTATTTTCTTCTGCGTGTTGGTCCCACTGGCAAAGTTGTGAGGGAATGGTAGTTTATATTAGATCTGATATACAAGCAAAAAAATCAGAAGTAATGCAGAGAAATCTGAAAAGCAGGGCTTTGAAAGATAGAAGAACAGATAGAAAGTATTTGCGTCGCTCTTGAAAAACTTAACGAACCCTTTACAATTTGAAAATCTGTCATCTCAGATACCATGGACTGATCACAGAACATATTAAATAAATCGACCCCACAAATGACAGTTTTGTCTTCAAGTACATTACTTCGGGTGATATAAAAATGAACTTAGGTTAAAACAAATACTAGAATATTTGACTTAAGCATCATTGTCATGAACAAAACAACTGACATTATTTTTCCAAATCTGGCGCATACATTTAATGGATCGTTAATAACAGCAACATACCATTCTAAAAAAAAAAAAAAAATAGGCTAACCCTCCACTTCTCAAGACTACAAACCTATGAGTACCCTACTATATCGAAAGCACAGGAGCTGATTGTTGGCAACCGACTCACTATCTTAACGAGCACAACCTACTATACACGTACTATTCAGGATTCCGGGTTGATTACAGTGCGGCAACTGTCTTGCTCAAAGTTATTGAGGACATCCGTCAGGTTATGAATGTAAATGAACTGACTTTCCTAACTCTTAATGAATTTTCCAGAGCGTTTTACACAGTTAGTATAAATAAACTGCTTAAGTCACTGCACTTAATGAGAACTCGATTCCGTGATTACACTCCTATCTCTCCGGCCATAGGATTCAATCCCGACCTAGTCGATGGATTTCTTTCTGGCGTAAAAAGCCTAAGCATCCTACCTTGGAATGGAATTAAAGCCACGGGTCTCGTATCGTAGATTTACGACAAGAAAATTAACCCAAAGCCCGAAAGAAACGGCCTCTCATCAAATTTTATCGACCGTTCCACGCTCTGAATTGAATGGGACGCTGGTAACCTGAGATGTCAAAGAGCGTCCGTAGAAAAACCAAATTAACAAAAATCTCTCATACAGGCGATTACAATGTGTTACAGTAGAAGATTGCTTTTCGCCTTAGAGATCAGTGGAGTGCAACAAAGGTCAGCACTTAAACCAATATTAAATTTACAATATTTTTGTAAATGAAGTCACTGGTTATATTAATCATTGAAGATGCCATATATATATATATATATATATATATATATATATATATATATGTGTGTGTGTGTGTGTGTGTGTGTTAACAATCTACAACTGAACACGCATTACTCCACAACATCAAAGCTAAATTTAACGAAAATCTAGACTAACATGGGTTAAACAAAATAACTGGAACAGAGGATTCCCCTTCCATATGAAGAAACACTCAGTAATCATAGTGGTTATAATGGGATTAAACTATTTTCACAATTATATAGGGAACAGCATGTAAATTAGAAGTAAGAAGACAAGTGTCGTTCCAAAATCACATTTCCGTGAGTATGGCCTATTTGAATTTATTGTTATACGAGACCGGCGAAAATGATGTTGTCATAAAAATTTGACCCAACCTTTCAGATCCCCTTTTGCTATAAACATGATGACCCTGAAGCAAACATAGGCTACCGTTAAGTCTTTTGTGTAAGTCGAACATGGGAAGCTTGACTGTTTGCATCCCTCGAAAAAATAGCACGCAACTTCTTCTTAAAAGTAAAAGAAAACAATGTACGGTATATCTTCTCATTCTAGGAACCAGGGAGTCATATTTTGTAAGTCGAAGTCCACATTGTGACACCCCTGCCCCAATAAGGAGAGGTGCGAAAAGATGAACCTATCAGAAAGTTTCATAATATAATTGCAATGAACGGAAAAGGGGAGTAATTAAAAGATTAAGATGATTAGAATGAAGACTCAACAAGCGTCATGTGGACCGACGGACCGGCTCGAGTAAAGCCATCAGATGCAATGAGGCAATCGGCAATCGAGAGTAGCGATCAGCAGTCAGGAGTCAACTGTCGTCAGAAGAGTAGAATTCGCAGTCGAAGACGATATCACAGTTGCGGTCTGAACTATAATTCGACAATTGCAGGCACCGTAGCGGAATTAACAGAAGCCTACGTGATATGTTTTAAGTGTTAATTTAAATGTTTTAAGTTTAAATATTAAAAGTTGAAATTTAGCAGCGTTTTAAGTCGGGAGTCAATAGTTATTGAAGTGGCACAATATAGTAGGAAATGTGCTGTGCTGTGTTTAGAAGATAATACGTGAATACAACCCTACTCGGGATCGAGAGTACAGATAGGAAAAAAATGGAAAACGTGGGAAATTAGCAAGTTCCGAAGTACACCGACCTATCTTTGTTTAGGACTATTGCTGAATAGAGTGAAGAACTCTGACTTAATTTTCCCAGGATGAGCAGATTTTTAACCGTAGAAAACCTCTTGATTGAAATTCGTGCCAGATCGTACCGTCATACAGTCAAGGTTCTTCGTAGAAGATTCTAATGAACGAACTTATTCTCTGAGTGAATATATTCACAACTAATAAAACTCTTGAGTGGATTTGACATATTCAGTCTCATTTAAAGTAGCAAAACCTATTCAGTTCCTCTACCTGTGAGTGTTTACACTCCAAAAAAAAAAATGTTTTGAGTCTCAATAGCCAAAGAAGAAGAAGAAGAAGAAGAAGAAGAAGATAGGGACACCACAACAGAGTTTTACTTAAGGAGAGGAATGAGGAACTATAGAGATCAGGCCGTCCTAAAATTCTGGATGTAAACCCTGTTTTGAACACAGACTTCCTCCTCCACTGTGCTCACCTATCAAAAATTCCCCGGACTGGCTTAAGAATTTGGTAAGCCAGGTAATACTTTTTTCCCTATAAACATACCAATCTTTAATTAACACCACTCCAATAAAATTCCACTCCACAACCTTTACATAAACCCTGGAAAATTGCAGGCAATCACAATGCGGCATAATCGATTAATGAACAAACTTAATCAAACAGTACTCATTTCAATGAAGCTTATTGAAACAGAAGTGCCAATAGAATCGTTTTTAATAGTTTTCTGCATCTTTTGACAGTAATCCTAATTGGCAAGTTCAAATAAAGAAACTTGAAAAATATTTTCAATAACTCATTCCTTGAAACAGCTTAAGCATATTTTAACATTCAATTTGGGGAAAAAAAAAAAAAAACACTTCTATCAACAATTCTTTCGCCGCGTTTCTATTACTGTGACAATCTTGGACAAAAACTCTAAGGTGTTCACAATGGCTGCGTCTGCTACATATGCGACCTATATAAATCACATCATACCACTGCAGCTTTTGAATTGTTAACCTGGCATCGACTGGATATAGAAGAAAATTGCACTCCCACATTCTTTTGCGTCACACTCTATGCACTTCGTATAGCTCCACACTATTTTTCGACCCGTTTGCACCTCTTATTTTCTCATCATATTTAGAAACCAGGTCGAATAACAATTCTGTTCTCTCTAAATGCTTATAGCGAATATCTTACTTTCCCTTATCCTTCATTATAATGACTACTCGCATGGAACTCTCTGCCATCTCATATCAAAGTGCTGCCGTTCACAACAATTTAGAATATTGCTCTAAAATTATTTATTTGGAGAATGTAGCGTTTAGCAAGTATTCTGTTCAAAATTTAATGCCATTAACTCTATTATAAGTTTTCAATTACAATTGTTCCTAGTGAAGTGGAAGAAGGAACCGTACTATCGTAACTTCGCCATTAAAAATAATAATAATAATAATAATAATAATAATAATAATATTTTTATTTTATATACAATAAATTTAAAAAGTTCAAAGAGCTTAAATTTTCCAAAAATACTTAAGCACGTTAAATTAGTTGATCGCGTTTACTAAAAAACCATAATACTCAAGGAAACACTTTATACGGGTAGATCTTTTCAGCATAGAATTGAACTCGAGCTGCCTGAAAAAGTTATACGTAATCATTGATAGTAATTTCCATATAATTAAAGCTCACAGTAAATATATTTCTTTGATCAAAAATTTAAATTTAATATTTCTAAACTATCAGAATAATGCGCGTTAGTTACTTTTGATCCATATCTTATAATGACATGTTTTTGTTATTTTCTTTATTAGTGCTTCACGCCTGTTTTACTACTGAGGCACCACAGGCGGTGGACACTGATGATACATGAAATTATTTATTAAACTGGGAAAGAATTTTTTTTAAGGAAGGAAGCGTTCCAGGTCTAGTTCAGGGTACCTCCCTTGAATTTTCCATTTATGAGGACTGAGGAAAACCTAGAGAAAACCTCAATTAGGGAGGACGGTCCTGTTGCAATTCAAACCCCAGACCTTCCCCTCACGAGTGCGCCCCTTAACGACTTAGGCCAACCGTGCCGGTATAATAGCATGCTAATGAAACTAAGGTTAGAGTTATAGTTCTCTAAGGAAGAGGATTTTTGCACAGAGACCACTAATGATTCTATCGAGTATTATATGTCCCCGAAGGGCATTTCCAGGAGGATACAATCAGGGTGATCAGGAATAAGTACGAGGAGGCGATGCACGAGCAGAGACGGGGTTTCTAACTTTTCCAGAGTGGCAGATCTCAGTGGGACCGCGAGGATCGCCCATGGTGCCATCAAGGTATCTCCGAGGTGTCCCGAGGCCGTCGGACAGAATCACCAAGCCCAAGCTACCGTTACATGCAATCAGTGATAGTAATTTGCATATATTTAAAGCTCCTAGTAAATATATTTCTTTAATCAAAAATTTAAACGTAATAATTCAAAATTATCAGAATAATGGGCGTTAGTTACTTTTGATACATATGTTATAATGACATGTTTTTGTTATTAGTGTTTAATACCCGTTTTACTACTGAGGCACCACAGGCACCAAGCCCGCTTCGCTTGATGCTCGGTACTATTGGAACTAACCAAATGACACTTTTAGTAACAAAATGTTATACTTTATATTTTTGCTTTTTTCATGTCTATTTTTGAAATAAAAATTTAGTTCACTTGATTTACGTATAGAATGGTATGGCATATTGGGTTTATATTTGCATTTGCATATATTTAGTGATACTTGCAAAAGGACTACTAGATATTTCCCATTTATTTAGTTACAACGTAATCTTTAACGAGCAGATAGTTAATTGTAAAACCTTGCGCTTATATTTATGAGAACTATTTGTAACATTTGCGGCCGATTTATTACAGAACCTATTGCCTAGCACTTACGCTGCAGCAGAAGCTATCACCAACTTCTTCCATATAATATTAGAAAGAGCTAAGTCTACTTTTGCCTATAACTAAATTATGAAGCGGTGCTATTTTCGAACCCGTAAATTAAAACTGTAAAGCCCTAAAGGACTAGAGAGAATACGTTATCGTGTGGTTTAAACTTTAATATTCCCTAGATACGGAAAAAAGGAATCTTCCCCTCATTATTAATTTAGTAAGGTATATTGGAATTTTCTTATCCGAACTGAAAACTCATTACCTAAGAATACAGTCATGCTCTTTTTTTTCGCGTTGTTATTCCCAAAGCAGCGATTGAGCCCTTCTAAACATAAACCCGGCTGGCTTAAGCGATCCATATAATTCGTGCACTTTTTTCTACAAAATTTAAATTGCTAAAATTACCAGAAGAAAAGTCGCACCTCCCTTGAGGAAAAATAAAGTTAAAGGTGTACAGCAGTTGAAAAATTATAATGGGCTTATCTGCAATACTTACAAGCATTTTCTATGAATATAATTTTCTTTTTAAAGAAAAGGCATAATTCAATATTCCAAAAGAAAGTAGATAAAAGATCATACAAACATAAAATAATGTTAATAACTCTTTCGGTATCTTTCTATGACGTTATAGATAATTCATCAATGGTTTTCATTTTTATAATCTAATGGTAAATTAGCAAAAGTATAAATGGCAGCAAAAACCATAGTAACCAACCACTTGTACATCAATAATAATTTATAAGAAGTTGAATAAATATGGCGCTGTGTACATTTGAATATTCTGACCTATGTGACAATTTCTTTAAAAATATTTAATAATATTATTAATTTAATAATATGTTAAGAGAATGAACAAGATATGCGACATATCAAAACTCATATTTTAAGAGTTTTGAGCACATTTTATTTATACAAGTATTACCTACATAATATAACAACATTCCCCAACTTACAACACACACCACACACTAGGAGCCTGTACCGGATTTATTAACGTAGTTCAACCCCAGCAGGAATATGATTCAAATGGCAGATGCTGCTCTCTATACATCAAAACAGATTTGAACCATTATTATTTTGGCCTTTTAACTCCTTACCGGCTAGTAATAGGTTAACACTTTCAGTTCTAAAATATACAGTTTATGTAGATACCCCGTATTATATTTTATATTTGTTTTCTCTGGATTTTCTATTAGCAGTTCATCCTATCCAGTAAACTTTAGAACTGCTATAACGCTCCAAAACAACTAGAAATCTGGTTTATATCAGGAATCACATACAAGAGATTCACACGTGCGTTCTACGAAATTAACTGATAATTAGGGGTTCCATGGTCAGCATAACATTTACAAAAGTTTGAATTTCGCCAGAAATGAAAATATCAAGATTTTTACAATTTTATACAGAATATCTGTAGGTAACTATTTAGCGGCTATATTTGGTAGTTATATATTTTAGAACTTAACTACATTTCAGAGTTTCACATGAATAAAAATACGCCAACTCAAATCAATTTGGCAACGATATAAACCGCAAAAAATGTACAGATTAAAGTAAGTTGAACATAAACGGAAAGCGTTTAAAATTGTTTTCTCTTGAGTTTCTACATATTGTTCTCAGTAAATTAACCTCTATAGAAAATTTTCCATTTTATGTTCCGCGGAAGCTTGGGGATCATTGGAATTAGTTAAGGGATCTGCGTATCTCTGCCACAAAACCCACAGCTGTTTTTAATACACTCGAATTTGCAATATCGATTATTCTAATAAGTTTTTCGATAATAATGCATCATTACGTTAGCCATCTGTCTGTGAAAGCACGAACTAATTTCAACTAGTTAGGGCAAATTTTGTATGTCCCGTTTTCGTATATCTCTCGCGTATTTGTAGGAACTTCTGGAACTGTCTGGAATTTTCCCTAACTCTAATACTGAATATAAGCTCGCCTTACCTCACAACAAACAGAGCAGTCCTTTGGAATTACAGGTGAGGACTTCTAGCGTTGAAAGGTCTTAATAAGGTGATCTTAGTAATAACTTAGCTGCATACAATTGCAGATTTTTTGTTTTTGTTTTTTGTTACTTATTACTCTTTTACTTGTGATGATGGAATTTGTTATTTCTCTAGCGGTGAAAGATGTAAAAGTCTTAAGCATAGCGACGATTATAAGTATGTATTTGCTGAAGCTAATATATATTGGCACTAAAATCCCAGTGCAATTTATGTCTTATTTCAAATTTTTGAATGATGTTTAACGCCCGTTTTAACTAATGAGGCACCACAGGTGGTGGACACACTGATGATACATGTAATGAATTGGTAAATTGGGAAAGGATTTTTTTTAAAGGAAGAAAGCGTTCCAGGCCTAAGTTATGATACCTTCCCGGCATTTGCCCTCTATGATGATTAAGGAAACCCTAGAAAAAACCTTGAAAGAACCTCAATCAGGGAGGACGATCCTGCTGGAATTCCAACCCCAGATCTCCTGCTCACGAGTCCGTGCCTTAACGACTTTGACCGCCCATGGCGGTATCTTGTTTAATGAATCTATAAAGCCGTTAGTCTCAGGTAACAGTTGGAGACAAAACATTGGCAACACAAACCTTAATCAATAGAGTTAATCAAGATTAAACTTGCGCAGTTGAAAGCTGTAAGTGCTCCGAGATTGCAAACTTGGCGTATTAAGCGTTGCATAAAACATTGTCAGAGGGAGAATGGCTCATGTCCTTGAAGAGGAAACGTTTCTTGCTGTTTGTATAGTTGTGCACGAGAACTTAGGTATCAGCATCTAGAAAAATTATCAAAAGTGTCTCTTTCAAATAATACATTTAACCGAAAAAATACGTTATATATGGGGTAACATAAAATAAACTACCATTTCAAATATTTCAGTATGTAACTTATTTTCGTTGCAAATAAATGAAACCACTGATATTACAAACAAAGATGTTATGCTAGTATTTATACGCAATATATCAGAAGACCAAATTACTAACTTTTTTTAATTTTTTTTCAAATGAACTTCTATGTCCTACGGCAAAGTATATTTTAAGTTCTCCAATTATTTTTATTACAATATAAGTGTTTAGGTCTGAACACATATTTCATTCGTGCTATATCAGGCAAAGGGAATATTTCCCTAATGAAGATTGAGCAGCCCCATGTTAATTAGAATCATTGCTGAATTCATCGAGAAGTTTCGGGTACAAAGAACACCCCAGGTAAATTAAAAAAATTATTTTGTAAAGCAGTGAACATTATAGACTTTATCAGTAATTAATTCTTAAAGTTTGGAATTTTCTCATAATTGTGTAAAAAATATTAAGCACAGCTACTTTTGCTTACAGAAATGCATAGGTTATAAAGGTAGAGTATTGCATTTTTTATGTAATGCTTACATGTTTATTCCATTTAGAAAGCTCCATAGACACCAACTGAGCAGTTACAAGCTAAATTGATCACGCTATAAATACACTATTCTTATGTTCATTTTAACGTTTACCAGACAGAACTGAAACGCACTATTATAGAACAGAAATGCTTGTTGACATTGCTCAAGTTACAGATGTGATGAGTAGGAACAGGTGGCAAACTACGGAATGGACTGTTGGATACTTCTGTACTTCCGTCTTGTTCACGGCAGGCCATTTCTGCTGGAAGGGATCCACGAGTTGTGACAGCGTGGAGTTGGATAAGACATGTAGTATGTTTCTAGATAGAACAATCCCACTCCGGTGGAGCCCCCCTAGGAATTCGGGTGCCTCAAATAGGCCGCCAGATTTCGGTGTAGAAACCTTCCAAGCGTCATCAGCCCACCTTGCACTTTCGATCCTGCAACAGAACTAATGGAATGGAATAATATGAAATGGGAGAGCGGAAAAAGCATGGAAAGGAAAGATCCATCCCAGCATTCGACTAAGCTACCACACGAGAAACCACGAAAAAACTCCATGATCAGGAATTTGAACACGGGACCTCCCGTATGTGAGTCCTAAGCGTTACGGCTGAGCCCTCCCGCCCCTCCTGTCGATGATCGCAAGCTATAAAAACTAATGTACCTTCAATGACAAGAGTGCCAGAGTAGGTATTAACCCATTGGTACCGTATTTTAATGCCATTATTACTACCTCACAAATCTGATTTAAATCACTGTATAGCTGCACAAGTTTGTTTTAAAGAATAAAATGCATATAAAATCAACCAATATAATTTGTTCTTGAAATTTTGAATGCACGATACTGGAAGTATTGACTCGATAGTTTTGATGGCCTAATACAATTGTTGGGATGTTAGATCTCAAAACAGTTCCCCATACGAAGATCTAGAAGAAGAATTTGGTTCATTTACGGCGTTCTTAAACATCTCAGGACATCAACGTCCCATTCAATTCAGGGGTGAAACGGCGGACAAATTCTGATCAGAGGCCTCTTGTTTTAGGCTTGAGGTCCTTTTTCGTTCCGTAAATCTACGACACGGGACCCACTAGTTTAATTCCCTTCCGACGGAAGCCATACTTAGGATTTTACACCCAATAAAATAAATTAATGCTTGCCGAAAGTGAGCCTACGATACTGTAACATATAACAGGGCAGTTTTTTCTCTCTCTTTCGTTTATTTTCTTGTCTAAGGGTGGAATTTGCATAGGAAAGTGGGCCCATATTTTAGCTTGCAATCTCAATGGGGTATTCACAGTTATAGGCCGACATCTTTAACATTGAACTGTTGCATTGTTACCTTTGAAGCCGCTGATGACAGATGTTTGTTTGTTGCAAAATCCGTTTAATTGGTCTTTTTCTTACAACTCATCTTGTGAAATAAAATGAAACAGTTCTATATGCTTATGTCTAGGAGAAAGAAAAATATTTTCTGTTAACTTTTAACTACGCGCCACATTATAGCAAACAAATCTGTCCCTTGATCTTGCAAATCCGCACCTCCCAATCCCTTCTAGCACTCAAAAGCATACTTCGGTTTCTTTATCTCCTTCCTTTGTGTTTGACCTTTCCTTCTTCTGAGCTTGCGTGTTGCATTAATGTCAGCAGTTTCGTGTTTTATCGATGGGAAAAAAAATGTTCTTGTTATCCTTGCACTTCACACACAACACATTCTTTGCAGTCCATGATTCATAATCACTACGTTTCAGTTTATTATGAGAGATATCCTGCGGCATTTCCTTCCTATTTGCCCTCACGGTACATTAGTTTTTGTATTCATCAATCCTCTAAAGAAGTCTGGAGACAAATACCAGTTATCCAAATACAATGTTTGTCTCCTGTTTAACAATGGGTCACACACGTGTAGTACAATTACACTTACTGAAAAACTAGGATCTGTCACATCATCACCTACATACATTTTAAGTATAAGCAATATCTAGAATGTTCTCAAATTTTGTAAAAAATTATTCCAAATCTTGCATAATTGGATCTATTGCTTTGCATGTATGAGAGGCGACCTTTGAATTTCATTAGGCTTTCATCCCTGTTAATTTTGCAGAAAAATGCTGAAAGATAGGCCTAATCCTTTTCCGCTTATCATTTCGGTCTTCATTTCTGTCGTCGGTGAACTGCAGAAAATGCGACTCTGCTCGTTGTTTCTCCAAATATTGTTGCCTCAATGTACCTCGTCATATTCCAGTGTGATCGAATTCGTTGCTTTCGCACTTGAAACATCAGAATAACTTGATAAAATTATTGTATTTATAGCGTGATCAATTTGACTTGTGACTGCTCATATGATGTCTATATATCTGTCTAAATAGAATAAACATGTAAGCATTACATAAAAATGCAATACTCTGCCTTTATAACCTATGCATTTCTGTAAGCAAAAGTAACTGTGCTTAATATTTTTCACATAATTATACTATAATCTCACTGGCTTATCAAACCATCTTTCAGTCTCTCTCTCTCTCTCTCCCTCGCTCTCTCTTAATTGTGCATTTGCTTTGCAGCATAAACATTTGTTTCCCACAATTTTTTTTTCGAACAGTGGTTCCACGAGTTCCAAAAAATATCAATTTCTGAAGGCGGTCTTCATTCATATTTTTAGTAGTTCTTTACAGACCCCACTGTAATCATTGTGTGGGTACACAATGGGATTATTATAAATTTTTATTCAGTTCTAATCCCTTTGTTTCTTCTGCGTCACAATATGAGCACAATTTGAAAGACATGGAGCGGAAAATCACTATTATCATTATCAATTTCTGAATTACATTTAGAACTAGATTCATGGACAGAAGAACTAATTTTCAATTTCAAAATCAGGAAATTCGCTAAGTTTGCTGGCATTATTTATTACGATTTCAATAAATGCTCTTAATTTTTCTTTGTGAACACATCTCGCTGCTTGTCTTGCCATTTTGGCTACTGAGGTTAGCTATACTTTTTTGTGAAAGAGTAACTTTATAGAACATATAACGGATGACGAGGCAAACAATGTAGACTTCACAAGTACTAATTATGCACTTGGAAAAAAAAGTCTTTATTGTAGTTTCTCACCATAACCGTATGCATAGAAACTTAACAAGCTCCTAATATGTCAATCTCGGTACTCAATGTAGAGATATTCTCATGCAGAAACGGGATTTATTAGGAAAAGTTATTAACATTTCTTTATGTCTGCAAATTGCCTCACTATTAATCATTATTTTGAATTATCTATCAAAATGAAATACCTCTTGTGGTTTCATCTAGTGCTATTGGTGCAGAAATATGCAAGCACATGAAAAAGTAAACTGGGGTGAGGCGGAGAAAAGAAGAATAAATATAAAATCAGACGAATTGATTTTGCCTTTAGCGAATTTCGTCGCAAACTTTCTTTGAGAGCTTACGTATGAACAATTTGCCAATATTGAATCAAAGCACTCGAAAAATATATTTTTTCTCTTCTTACTTGAACGCAATGCAGGCGCTGTAAAAGTTACAAAGGAAGAAATTTAGTTTACTTGTTTCTTTCTGAATATGTTTTACTTTATTTTAAATTCCTATGCTTCAGGTAATGCCTTAAATGTTGGATAATCTAAGATTCATAAAGTAAACATTATTTACCGATTTTAGATAAAACAAAGTTTAAAGCATATTTTTTTCTAGCAAAAAATATGCAACTTTTAGATGTTTTGATTGCTATAATTTAAATATGTGCGTTGAAAGAAAACTGCCTTGGGTACAAAGTTTACATTACACACATTATAACATACATCTGAAACCATTTGCCTTACTCATAATCTCGGACTTCTATATACAGAATTGAAAAAAAAAAGCGTTATTAGAGTAAAGAGGAAAGGATTTCAGTAGGATAGTAACGTTAAAAGAACCGGTTAAACACTAAATGTCAAAGTTCATAATCGAAATATCATATTTAAGAAAATCACAACACCAAATTTTGTGTCAACTCACTTTTAAAACAAAACCGACTTGTCTCTTTTGAGCATCTAGATATATTCTAGCATTTGTCTGGATGCAAATAGACGGTACCAAATTATGCACTAATTTTCTGAACTTAGCCGTTCATGTTGTTTAGGTAACTCCTATAGGAACAAGGTATTCGTTGGTTTGGCAGGCGTTTCCACTGACGTCAGCACCATGAATATTACTAGTTTTGTGTTAAAAATGTGCAGTGGGTCTATTATATTAATCATGTTTTTGTTTTTTTTTATCTATTTTTCTGGTAGCGTCTAGCATAGGTTAGTGCTTTATATATATATATGTGTGTGTGTGTGTGTGTGTGTGTGTGTGTGGGTCCTGATGGTGTAGTGGTAACCATACTTGTCTCCTAAATCCAAGATCATGGGTTCGATCCCGGCCAAACCGATTGATTTTTTTCGGGTGTAAAAATCTTAAGTATGGCTTCCTTCGGAAGGGAAGTACAGCTGTGGGTCCCGTGTCGTACGTTTACGGCACGATAAAGAACCTCAAGTATGACAAAAGAGGCCTCTGAGCAAAATTTGTCAGCCGTTTCACGCCCTGAATAGAATGGGACGCTGATGACCTGAGATGTTAAAGAGCGTCCGTAAATAAACCAAACACCTAGTGCTTTATAAAGTCATTGATTCTTCTTATAGCCCCGAATATATTATACCTTAATAGACTACTTATCTCCAATTCATCAAGTTCATTTTTGTTTGGTTTCAATCGGAACAACGAATGGACATTGCTGAAATGATAACTTTAAAATGCAGAGAACAGAGTATTGACACAGTTTATTTTTTGTAAATGTTCTGAATGTATTGGCCATAATGACACTTCCATGACAACAATTTAACATGGTCGACGAATAAAAACATTGAATCCTGATTGAGAAAGACTATACGATCTAAAACTTACAAGATGTGTGGTATCATAACAATATCATCGTCGATGCTAGAAATGACGTCCTTGAGCACATAGACACTGCTGAAGACGTAGTTTCTTGTCATGTGCACAAACCCCAGATTTCAGTTGTCAAGAAACGACAGGTTTACTCGAATACATAATTTGGATCTTAGCGTGTTTGTAACCTCGTTTTTTCTTATCATTCTTATGAAGGTAACTCACAAAAAAGTAAATGCTCAAATTCGCCAATGTATGAATCTGTTGAATCCTATCCATCCATGTCGGTCCTGGTGGTGTAGTGGTTACCATACTTGCCTCCTATACCCAAAACGCGTGTTCGAACCCGGCCAGGACCGATGGATTTTTTCGGGCGTAAAAATCCTAAGTATGGCTTCCTTCGGAAGGGAAGTAAAGCCGTGGGTCCCGTGTCGTACATTTACGGCACGAAAAAGAACCTCAAGCCTGAAAGAGAGGCCTCTGAGCAAAATTTGTCGGCCGTTTCACGCCCTGAGTTGAATGGAACGCTGATGACCTGAGATGTTAAAGAGCGTCCTTAAATAAATCAATCAAAAAAAAAAAATCTATCCATCCATGCGAACAGACATGAATTTGGCCACATGTCTGATTCGGGAAGAGGGGGCACCGTCCAACTGATGCCAGTGGATTGTCTCCAGTGCCAGAGAAGTGTACACCAAACACACTTCGGAGACCATTCATCTCAATTTGTCGGGCCCAGTAAGCATTTTCATCACAGCAATAATACGTGTTGTGTCGATGATGCAATAGAGACTCTCGTCACACCAGGAGACAACGAATCATACTGGAATGCTCATGTAGATTCCGCAGCATCTTGGTGCATGTTCCTGCATGAGAACAATTCAATGTGGATGTTAACGATCTCTTTCAGGGTACGGTGCACGGTCTTTGTATATCCACGTCTGGAGCGACAGTTGGTGCGGATTGTAGCGCACTCGTTGCTGTACTTCGTGTTTGTAAATGTCCAGCATTCGTAATGCTCGTTGATGTCGTTCTGGGTATACACTTCCGACCATCTCCAACCTGAGGACTGCACATCAAAACTCTTGAGCGCTGGATAGGCAATTATCTAAAAACCGTACCCTATAGCGGTTTGTCACCTCCTGAACATATCGAGACATGTATTCTGCTTGAGGAGATGTGCTATTCATTTCTGTTAATATCCTTATGAGTTTCAGGTAGATTAACCATGAATGATTAATAAAGCAGGATTCGAGCTTTTGTACCCAATACTATGAAATATTCTGGTGCATATGATGTTTCAATGTATTGTCTTTTTCCTGTTACATATTAAGTGGTATTTTCTAGAGAAACCTGGGGGAATCGAAGTACTAAACGTATACCCCATGATAGAATCCTTGCAGGCAATCGAATGAATATAATTGAACACACACACACACACAGATATATATCATTATGACTATGAGCCATTAACTACCTCGAGAATTCCATATATTATAATTTACTGTTTCCTTTCTCAAATACATCATATGAACCAACATATCAGGCGCTCCATCCTTCTATACTATTTATTTATTATTAATTTATTTCAACTGGTATTTAACTTATATAATTACACAGCCATATATAATTGTATTTGTTTTTAATCATTCTTATACTACAGCACAAGCGCTTCGATTTAGAAAACTTCAAATACAATCGTATTGTGTGTAAGGTATAAAACATATTTAGAATGACTTACACTTGTTGTTGAACCAAAATGAGGTTGTCAAGGAAATGATGAAGACCGCACTCGTCATACATGCGTGAAAAAAAGAAAAACTTCTTTACTGCATCTGGAAACTCAGTGATTCAGCATAAAAGGAAATACACAAAATGACCAACTCCATTTTACTGACAAAACGCCACAAAATACTACCCGTTAAAATGATTATCGCTGATGAGTAATATTGCTGTGGACCGAAACCTTCCTTCCTTCGTGGTCTGGAATGCGTAAATATTTTCTTTTACGTATCGGTTTTAACGTTCCATACCAATGGATATGGTAAATTGAGGTGCAAACAGGCGCAAAGAACTGTTGGATCTTGCATTTGCTCTTCTCACGACTAGAAAAGTGAACAACGTATTCTATCCAGGTAATATGTCCCAGTTGAAAATGAAAGTGGCACGCAGCACTTAAAGCTTAAGCCACGGTAGCGGGAAAAAGTATGAAGATACAAAAGCTTGATTATTATTGCCTGTATGAATCTAGCGAGTTGATTCAGACGATAGAGCTTGGAACTCGCATTCAGGAAGCACCTGGCTCTAATCCCTTGGAACCGGTTATCCTGATTTTGGCTTTGTGTGTGTGTGTGTGTGTGTGTGTGTGTGTGTGTGTGTGTGTTTCCCCTTGTTTGCTCAGGCAAATGGTGCATGGATTTTCGATTTCCACAAATTTTCCATTCTCCCATTTCACATATTTTTATTCATTTCGTTAGTTCTGTTACAGGGTCGAAAGTGCCAGGGCGAGGTGCACTGATGTGGTGTGACGATGACTTGCAATTTGGAAATGTTCCTTCTTCTACATTCCTTCTAAGGGGTTCAAACTCTGTCGGTTTCCGGGTGTTTTATATGCAGGCAATGTTAAGGAACCCATTTGCATCCATGCCTCGGTCCCTATGGATCTTAGCCACCCGATGTCTACCTCTCGGAGGCGCCCACACTGGGGGCGCGGGCACAAATAGTCAGCCCTTGAGCTAAGCTGAAGTACCAAAACATTCTCCTCCATTACTAAAAATATATTTGTTTTATTTATTGTATAACCAGTTTTAAAATGTATTAATATCTGACAGCCAATTACAAAATGACAAAATGCAAAATATTTCACATTTATAATTATATAATTAACTATAAATGGGATGAACCGGTGAAAACCATTTCTCTCTGTCAACGCATTGTTCTTCTTTTAAAAGTCGATTCTCCATTTCTTCTTGGACTCCCTTCATCCACGTTGTCTGTGACATTCCGAAGTCGGCGGATTCGCCCTCCAAGGAGTTTGAACCCCTTATAAGGGCGCAAAAGCAGGAACTTTCCAAAGCGCCAGTCACCGTCACACATCAGAACGCCTCGGCCTGCCATTTTCGACCCTGTAATGGAACCAAGGAATGAATAAACTTATGTAAAATGGGAGAGTAGGAAATTTGAAGAATTTAAATATCCATCCTGCATTCGCCTAAGAAACAAGAGGAAACAGGAAAAAACTCAAAATCAGAATGGCCGGTTCCAAGGGTTTTGAAGCGGGGCCTTCTGAGTGCAGGCTGGAATTACTGGTTAAGTAAAATCTTAAAAAAAAAAAAAACTCTCCGGAGGTATTGAGTAATGTGCTTGGTACACTTCCGAAGAGGTATATAATATAAATACAGTTTTAAATCCTTCCTATATTATGCTTTATTCAAATTTACACTCTCGTTAAAAACAGCAAAGTAGGCAGCAAAAGGCTTGCTTTCGATGATACTATTGCGCAATCGTAAATCTTGGAACAAAAAATTAAATTTTTGAGAAAACTTGAATAACTGTAATGAGAATTGAAAATAAAGTATACTTCAGAAGTATCTAATTATTTCGGAGCACGTACTGACATCTCAAAACTCACATCATTTTGCTACATGAAGCTTAATTAATTTATGTTACAGTTAGTCCCTGTGTGATAACTGATATATTGCCTATCACCTGAAAAACTGTCATTTATTCACCTTTGTAAAAGTTTATCTCATATTCCAAAATATGACTTGCCCAGTGATACATCTTTCTGTTTTTCATTTTTATGGTTTTTCTTGTTAACTAGTTGCATTTTTCTATACCAGCGTTTTTAATTTTTCATAACTAATATGCATGTATACGTTGTCAGGGTATTGTGAACAACTTGTAGCAAATCTGAATAGTGTCCAAAGAGATAAACAAGTATTTAAAATATATTTCGCTTACAACTTTTTGTGGGAACTTTTATCAATTACCGCTTGCCTTTGGTTCAATTTAGAAATGTACTGCTGCGCATGTTCTCCCTTTGAACGATGCTATTGCACCAGTATCTACAGAGAGCAAGAGCTGATAATATTTTTAGTTCATTATTGCGTAGTTGTGCCCCTTGAATGATATATTAAGTTATACCATATTTTCATGTGACTACCGAAACTGAGTCCTGGAATGAGCAAATAGGTTTTTAAATGACATATACAAACACAAGCACGCCTCACACTCATGCATAGACTTCGGCTAGTACAATGAGCGTTTTAAGTCTAGCAGGAATAGAACGCTGGGATTATAAACATAAGTATTGATTTGAGTGTTTCTATTGATTAATTAGTGCTCGTCAATTACGGTGTCTAAGAATTTGTTGCCTTACTTACCAACTCACGATTGTTTCTTCAATTTGAATGACTAGATTGCCACTGATGTTTTTATCATCGACATTTGTACTGTCCCGTCCGTTCCGATTGTTGTGTACCCCGACTTGCTCTGAGAGATAATACAGTCCCCGCCGTCTATTCGGTCCTCAGATGATTGGATGATCCCATTTTTATGAATAATGAAATTACTAAAACTAAAAGGTGCTCAAAGTTGGTTACACCGTTAAGTGAGAGTGGTGATGTACTGGTAATATGATAAACGTACTTAAGGTGCAGAACCTAACAGCAAATTGTTAGATAACTATAATATTATCTTTGTACTATTATATAATAATAAAATTTTAGTTTACTAGTACACTCACAGACACTTGATGCCATAACAATTAATGAGTTTTATCTCCTAGATTGACTTCTTAAGTAACAGTACTCAAGCTTCCTTACACCTGCAGGAAACTTTCCTTCTTAAGAGAATGTCACGCTACTTACATTCTTATATGGCCAACAATGTAAATAATCATTATATTATTCAAATTCTTCTAACAACATTCGAAAACAAAAGATGTAAATATTTTTCCTTGTGTTTATTAGTGCAAGTTCATTTCCGTATATTTGTGCATTCCAATATTATTCCTGCAAATTTGGGTCACACTTATTGTGGGTAAATTGATTGTTATGTTAATTTATCGTGATATTAATCAGTTCTGTCAAAGGAAGAACAATGCATTTCTTATTGAAGCAATTTTCTTAATTTGCTTAATCTAAGCATGTTTTTGAACGTACATTCCCATTTGTTTCCAGCTATACTGTCAAGAAGCCTGTGCAGGTTTAGGCAGAATTTCAAGGTAGGATTAATTACCAACATTAATGGTCTGCTAGTACTTCCAATATTTCATAACATATTACCAGAAAGGGCTTGCACACACACACACACACACACACACATACAGAGCTAAGGGTTATGTACTATTTAACCTATCTTAGACAGCAATAGAAAATATCTGTATAAATCATGAACGCTAAGTAAGTCACGACGTACTTCTTTGTCGCCAGCCATCCATCATCAGTACAACATATTTGATGTATTTAAAAATGCCATTTATGAACAATGACTACAGATAAAATTGTACAGATTATTTAAGACTAAAATACTTTGGAAGACTTTATTTATCAAGAAGGAAGCGTGACACCTTAAGTTTTCACCACTGAAGATGTTAGAAAGTCCTCTTATTTATTTGTAAATATTTTAAAGGCTTATATATGTAATGATAATATAAAGGATGATTAAAATAAAAGAATGAAGATACTCCATAAATGTTTCTGTCCCAGTATCTTATGCCTATTGTGAAAAAAGGAGGTAACAGTTCAATACTGTAAGCTAAATATTGCCCAAATTAATTATGTGTGTCGAACCGTCATACCGCATTTCATAAAGCAAAACAATATAAAATAGTAGCTTAAGTTTCTAGAGTAACAATTACTATCCCGAAATGAATCTAGCAATTGGAACTACCTAGATTATAGAAGCACAATTTAAAGAGTATTTTATTTTCATCGTTGCTAAAATAATGTCATTTCAGAAAAAAAAACAAAAGAAAGAAACATGATATAATAGTCGTTATGGATCTTTCCATCTTATATAAGCATCGTGGATGGCTACAAAATACCCACACTTATAAGTATGTCTATATGGTAAGGCTATTTCAGTTATGGGTCGGTAAGAAGGCGGCTAGCTGCTGGGAGATGCCAGTCGTCATTGTCTGACCATGCATGTGAGGTAGCAGCTTGTTTTGATAGAGGCTTTGTCAGCGATTGGTATGCGTTCCTTTGTTACTACGTGTTTTTTTTTCTCGTGAGTAAATTGGATGCTAATTATTCTTCATTAGTTATGACACTACAGAAATGTATTTTGAAGAACCCGTTTTATGTACTTATGATACTTATTTGTAAACGGATACTTGCGAAGAAGTGGTAAGGCCATTTACAAGAAATTATCATGCCAATCGTGATCCCGAAATTGTTCGCCATTTTGTTAAAATGATACGAAAGAGAGGATCTCTCAATGGTAGAAACTTGTTCCGGACCACCGTCTTCTTATGGACGAAAAAGTAGATGGAATAAAGGAATTTCCTATGCAGATGCCGCAATGTGCTGCGTTAAGGCTTATCATTTTCAGTTTTTCTTAAAACCGCAGTTAGCGCTTATGCTGAGTATCAAATATATTTAAATTTTTATAAAACAGATATTATCTCGTCCGACCATTTATACCAAACTTCAATTAAAAGACTAATGATTCTGCTAATTTTGCACAGATAAATTACTGCAGCCGTTAGTATTATTTGATGCTTTAGTAAAAATATAAATCCATCACCGTTGAACCTCCTCAGAAAGCTCAAATATCTAGCAATAGAAATTTGAGATACCACATTCTGACGATTTGTTCCTGCGGTAACACGAATAGGGAAAGAAAGAAATGAGTATACTGGCTATTATTAGGAACTGCATTTATAAAATAAAATGCAATGGAATATAAAATGGAGAGGGTACATTCAGCACTGACCGTCCAGAAGAAACTAAAATGAATATATTAGGCCAGCAAGCTAGTGAAACTAAATAATTCGGTTTTCCCGCTCCTGGTAAGCTGCGATAACATAACGTTAAATACAAACAAACTCATACATGTCATATGGATATTACTTGGTACTGTTATTGTAGTAAAGTATGATATTTGGCATAAGTTTATTGCTGTAGGTTACACGTAGTCTGCTGACTTACTGACAGATTCATCTCTATGTTATCGAGAAAACCTTCAGACAAATAACGATTGAGAGGCAGGCATTTGAACATTCGGTAAAGATAGCTAAACGGGGGTAATGACTAGGCAGTGTAGACATAGATCTTTAAATGAAATGTTAGTTGTTTAATATTATTGCCACTTTGATGCCACTAATGAATTAATTTGTCGTTACCTGAAACGTGAAATAGTAACAGTTTTGCGTCAGATCGATAGCCTTTAGGAAATAGTCCCCTTCCTATTGTCACATACACCGTTGAGGAGCATCATAAATTACTAAATTAATATACTTTTGGGACGGTTCTTATTTCATAAGGATTGATATTCTTTAACTTAAGTTAGCATTGCTGATTCAGTGAGTACAAAGATGTTGCAAGGATCAATTGGTTAACCACTTCCTATGGCACTCCCTAGGGGACTTTACCATGACATCAGCACCATGCAGAGTTATGCTGCACCCGGAGCCTGTCATGCGTCACTAGGAAGTATTCAAAACACCTACTCAGAGTTGTTTTATTGGTTCATACATTTTAAATCTAGGGAGTAGGTACACCATGGTTGGAATGCCGATATGACAATGTAGAGATCCCCCTTGGCAAGCATATTTTATTTAAGGAGCTGCAGAGCTCACTGACGGCGATCTTAGACTAATCGACAACGTCCTCGCCCGCTGGGCAGTACCGTAGTTGTCCGCTGCTGCGAGTTCTGCAGGATCGACGCCGCTGACGGCGACGTGATTCTACCCTTCCTCCTACAACAGCCGACACATCCCCTAAGGTGAGAACTCCGTCATATAGGGGCCTGTATTGACATTACATAGCCTGTAGTATTCCAACTCAAAACCCACAGGTGTAACATGTAATCATATACTCATATAATTAATAAATGGATCTGTCAAGCGAATAAGGTATTTTCCATCATATCTCTCACCACTACTCACCCCCACGTCACGAAAGTGGTCGTGACAATGTTGGTGGAGGCGCCAATATTTGTAGTAACTTTTTACAAAGGTGTGGTTCGATCCCGACCCTCTGTGCTATGTTTTTATTTTTATGTTTAATTTTTCATGTTTTCTTTGCAGTGTAGATTAAAGTGTTCTGGCTTTATAATGAAATGTGATGCAGTTACAATAGGGTTACTATTTCTTTGTTGCATGGCACTTTCGTGTATTCTCTATTTTGTTTTGAGAATAATAGGTGTAATTGTATTTCCTGGTTGGTGTACATATAAGGATTATAGTTCTGCTTATATGGATATCCAGCAACTGTTTGACAACGACAGCCCCACTAGTACCGAGATCAGGAAAATTTATCAATCATATTTGCAAAGTTTAGACGAGAAACATGATATTTATAGCACAGCATTGCATGACGTGAGGGTCATTTCGTCAGACTGTCCGATGTATCAATCTATGGCTAAAATTCGTACGAGGAGTAGTAGTCGGTTAAAAGGCCAGTCACCTCCGGTTTATTTTCCAGTTCGCCAGAAGAAATATAAATGTATCCTGTTTTATTTATGTAACTTAAATCGCAAATACATCTCCGATTATCCCTTCATGTGTGAAGCATCATGCCATAGAGCTGCAGGTACAATGCATTGCTTCAAACCGTGTATAGTATCTTCTTCCTGTAGAAGTTTGGCCATAATGTTGTTGGGATTTAAAACCATCGGACTGGAGACCGCTGAAAAAGAAGGCATGCAATGGAGAAAAAGTCAACATTATATTTTTAAAGTGGCGATTTGTCATTTTTTCACCGAATTTTCTCAGAAGGAGATACTCTTTAAAACAATCAATAGCAGCTCATGAGTATGAATATGGAAGATAACAATGGTCATTGTACTGGTAGTATTAAGGTCTGTGCTTAAATTTGGTTGATAAATGTTTTTAATGTCATCAGTAAATGTAAAATTTGAAAGCATAAATAAAACTTCAATAACTGCCACAAGACATATTACTTCATAAACGCAGCTAGCAGGATCAAATTTTTGTTTTGAGTTGTAAATTGTATAATCATTTCGCACTGCTTTATAAAGATGACCAACAGTCAGTTTAAAGTTCTCTTACTTTAATGCTTGACATTTCATATTGTTTATAGGTACACGAGTGAATGAATTCGCTAGTGTGATCGCTGCATACAACCAAAAGCACGAATTCGGAGGTGCTTATAAAGTTATACTTGCACATTTTTGATCTGAAAAAACTCGTAAGTGGCAATGACAAAACTCGTTCACTTTCCAAAACCAAAGTTTATTAAATAATGTTAAATAATTACGGGGATAAAAAGAAAAAATTAATAAAACGAACCTTAATTTCCTCTATGCATACTTTTGTACAAATACGAATCAGCTTTCCTTTTTATTTAAGAAGTTTATCTTCCAAATTAGCAAATCCCCACCAAGTTAATTATTTTAATAAACTTGTAACATTATGCACTTTAAAAGCGGGAAAGGTTCTATTAATATGACCATCTCTGTATATAAAACAAACAATTGTTTCCTATATACGCCGACTTGCAGAATTATTTGTACAATTAGTTATAAAATACATATTAATCTTTTCCAAGACAATGATGCCAAGACCAGTGTGACGAAAAACACAAAAAACAAGTACTCAGCAATTACATGCATACGTGTACCATTTGATAACGTTTAACGCACTGTATTGCTGTAAAAAATAAAACGTGTGAAAAGGTTTAAATTTATAACGAAGTACTGTTACTCTCAGTTTAAAACATATAGCTACTTACAACAACTTTCGTAGAAGTGAACTTTACTTGTACGTATTATTTTTTTTTTATAAGGATAAAAAATATCCGTTCTCTTGGGCTATCTCTTGTTTCGACAGTAACAACAGAGTGGAAGTCGCGGAAAAGTTGGATGAATGTAACGGGACAATTGTTGGGATGGCGAGGTTCTCTTGTAGCACCCCATGGGATCTGCTCTTGCACCAAAACTTCAGTTAGAAGCAAGCCAAAGAATCCAGTGTGTATGTTAAACGTGCAGATGGTAAAAAGGGAGTGAAAGGAAAGGAAAAGGGGAGAGGGATAGGGAACGAAACAAATAATAGGTTTGCTCTACTAATTATCGATGCATTTATTGGCTTAAGGAATGTTCAGTTGTCTTTATTGAAGTAACCCCTTTTCTCTTGCCAACCTAACGTACAAAGAACAACAGTTTGGGTTAGAAGAGAGCACATTTCTCATCATGTTTCAAAATGAAGGGCAATCAGAGTAATACATACCAGGGTATGCACCTCCAAATTGAATCGGAATAAAATAGTTTCATTAAACTTAAAACTGTCAGAAGTTCACAAGTGTTGTGGACATTTTATTGCTTTATTTTGTTAAATTTATTCATATGTAAGAAATGTTATAAATATTTTTAAATTGTCCACAAGATACAATATCTTTGGTGTAATTAGATCTAAAATCAACGTACTTAGAATTTCGTTTGCTAAATCCATCTCTAGAGATACTTTCTAATTAATTCAAATACATGCACCAAATAACGAAGTGTCATACTATTACTAATAATAGAACACAAAAATCAACTAGCTCAAAAGTTCTCGGCATTTATTTTAGCTCGGTGAAGGCTGTTCTGAAATATAAGCTTCAAATGGGTATATTACTACCAATAATTTCACCTCTTTCTTGGAATACTGAAATTTTATTGAAGTAGCTGCTGCTTATATCTATTCTGCCAGCTTGAATAAGATTTGTCAATTGTATATTTTTATTTCTCGTTAGCATTTATCATATATAGCAAATTTCTTCATGCATTCTGCTCATTGTAAATCAAACATATACGACGGCAAGCACTTTTGCATTTTAGAACTGAAGAATTCAGTAATTTTTCTTTATAGCGATTTAAAAAACTTGCTACATAAATGTCGACAGCGGTATTATATGAAAGAAAGTTATCTATCTATCGACGTGCATCTTTCAGAGCAAACTTATTACGTGACGTCAGGTGCTTCGTTTTCCCTAGCATGCAGGTTCAGACAAGTTTACAACGTCCCGAAACCATGGCGCTAGACATCTTGTTAATACTCTGTAACTCTCCACTTTTTTGCTAAAGTCACGAGCTTGATGTGAAGGTTCAGAAAGATATGCAATGGCGCGACATTCTGGCACCAGATACCATCTACAAGTTCCTGATGACGTCACGAGCTTGACTTTCCCAAATGCACAGGTTCCAACAAAGTTTCATCCTCCCCTCTGGTGAAGTCATATGACCTTGAGTCACATCTGCGTGGTGAAACTTGCTTTGCAAATTAGTTTCCAATGTGTATCACCAGCGTAAGTACTGAGAAACTAGCTGAGAAGGGAAAATAATCCTCGACGCTTCTCGCCAACTAACTGAAGTGTTCCACAATTCTGATTTTTTATAGTATCTACGCTCTAGCAGAAAGCACCATGCATTGTGCAAGGCGTCCAGACCATATCCATTCATGAATGGGCCCAAAACTCTTGTCCCGCTCCAGAACGGGAGACAAGCATTTCTACCCATATGATTCAACATCCTTTCAGCAGAGCTCATCAGCCATTTCAATTCCTTTGCCTTTTACATCGTGCACCAAGCAGAGGAAGTTCTCAGAAACTTTTACTGGAGGCATGTCGCATAATTTACACCCACGTAAAACAGGGCGTGTCAAACCGACCCGGTATAAATTCGCAACAATCTTATTACCAAACTCGTTATGGGCACCCAAAATTACGGGGACGTCAACTTGATTTCAACCAAAATCCCCTTCCATGGTGAGAACAAAACAGTCACCGTTAAAGTCACCATCAACAACACAGACTCGTGGAAATTAAATGCTTGCCTTTAAATCTATTTCACTATGAAATGGACGCTCACTGTACCGCCTAACTCGGTACCGCCAACAAGACACTGGCTCTAGACTGCACGATCAGGTCGGCGGAGTGCTTCCCCACCGCTTTGATTGGCGATTTCGTCTTCCCCATCTCCATTTCGTTAGTATAGGAACACCTCAAAAATTTTGCCACATTGTACTCACCTGCACCCTTCGAAGACCAAACAGCAGCAACAACGACGGTAAATATAGTTACAAAGGGGATTGTGTAATGTTTACCATAATGACCTATACGCCGTATTTTTTTTAAAAAATCCTGTAATACGTTTAACACTTTTTGTGCGCAAACAACTGTTTTCAACAAAGTATATGTAAAATTTTTGCCATTGCCGTGAATAAAACAAGTATATGTACCCATGTTTAGCTTAAAACTTTGCCAACAAGTTGTTCCAAACATAACCTAACATTTTCCTTACCTTTAGTTCACAGTTTTAACACCAAACGCTTCTCCCCAACACCATTTTTCTTAATCTAGTTTAGTTCATAGTTTTACCACCAAATGCTTCCCCAGCCACCGACTAACATTTAGCTCACATTTTTGCCACCAAATTGTTCTTTAACAATCAGCTCCACATTTCGCCGCTTTGCCACACATGATCTTATCAGTGTGCCATTTTACCTCACATTATTTTGTTTAATGTATCTTTTGTAATTATATATATTTATTCATTAAATAAAATGATCCCAGATTAACCAACTAGTTTAACAATATTCCTACCATCAGATGACACCTACCCCAACCTTCTCCACAAGGCCAAACCCCATCTGCAAGGGAAGGATTAAAAGCGATATCTGTTGGCAGGATTATGGATAATCCCGCCGCTTATTCCGTTGTCAATACTAGTTACGTGGCGTGTTATGCTATTTACATCATGTGATAACTCCCTTCTAATGACATTTATGTAGCAAGTTTTTTAAATCGCTATAAAGAAAAATTACTGAATTCTTCAGTTCAAAACTGCAAAAGTGCTTGCCGTCGTATATGTTTGATTTACAATGAGCAGAATGCATGAAGAAATTTGCTATATAAGTTAAATGCTAACGAGAAATAAAAATAGACAATTGACAAATCTTATTCAAGCTGGCAGAATAGATATAAGCAGCAGCTACTTCAATAAAATGTCAGTAATCCAAGAAAGAGGTGAAATTATTAGTAGTAATATACACATTTGAAGCTTATATTTCAGAACAGCCTTCACTGAGCTAAAATAAATGCAGAGAACTTTTCAGCTAGTTGATTTTTGTGTTCTATTATTAGTAATAGTATGACACTTCGTTATTTGGTGCATGTATTTGAATTAATTAGAAAGTATCTCTAGAGATGGATTTAGCAAACGAAATTCTAGGTACGTTGATTTTAGATCTAATTACACCAAAGATACTGTATCTTGTGGACAATTTAAAAATATTTATAACATTTCTTACATATGAATAAATTTAACAAAATAAAGCAATTGAATGTCCACAACACTTGTGAACTTCTGACAGTTTTCAGTTTAATGAAACTATTTTATTCCGATTCAATTTGGAGTTTTTTTTTTTTGAGTAGTTTTTAACGCCCGTTTTTACTACTGAGGCACGACAGGCGGTGACGCAGATGATACATGAGATGAAATGATAAATTGGGAAAGGATTTTTTTTTTTAAGGAAGGAAGCGTTCCAGGCCTAAGTTCAGGTATATTCCCGGCATTTGCCAGTTATGAAGACTGAGGAAAACCTGGAAAAAACCTCAGTCAGGGAGGACGGTCCTGGCGGGATTCGAACCGCAGACCTCCCGCTCACGAGTCCGTGCCTTAACGACCTCGGCCACCCGTGGCGGGAATTTGGAGGTGCATACCCTGGTATGTATTACTCTGATTGCCCTTCATTTTGAAACATGATGAGAAATGTGCTCTCTTCTAACCCAAACTGTTGTCCTTTGTACGTTAGGTTGGCAAGAGAAAAGGGGTTACTTCAATAAAGACAACTGAACATTCCTTAAGCCAATAAATGCATCGATAATTAGTAGAGCAAACCTATTATTTGTTTCGTTCCCTATCCCTCTCCCCTTTTCCTTTCCTTTCACTCCCTTTTTACCATCTGCACGTTTAACATACACACTGGATTCTTTGGCTTGCTTCTAACTGAAGTTTTGGTGCAAGAGCAGATCCCATGGGGTGCTACAAGAGAACCTCGCCATCCCAACAATTGTCCCGTTACATTCATCCAACTTTTCCGCGACTTCCACTCTGTTGTTACTGTCGAAACAAGAGATAGCCCAAGAGAACGGATATTTTTTATCCTTATAAAAAAAAAATAATACGTACAAGTAAAGTTCACTTCTACGAAAGTTGTTGTAAGTAGCTATATGTTTTAAACTGAGAGTAACAGTACTTCGTTATAAATTTAAACCTTTTCACACGTTTTATTTTTTACAGCAATACAGTGCGTTAAACGTTATCAAATGGTACACGTATGCATGTAATTGCTGAGTACTTGTTTTTTGTGTTTTTCGTCACACTGGTCTTGGCATCATGGTCTTGGAAAAGATTAATATGTATTTTATAACTAATTGTACAAATAATTCTGCAAGTCGGCGTATATAGGTAACAATTGTTTGTTTTATATACCGAGATGGTCATATTAATTGAACCTTTCCCGCTTTTAAAGTGCATAATGTTACAAGTTTATTAAAATAATTAACTTGGTGGGGATTTGCTAATTTGGAAGATAAACTTCTTAAATAAAAAGGAAAGCTGATTCGTATTTGTACAAAAGTATGCATAGAGGAAATTAAGGTTCGTTTTATTAATTTTTTCTTTTTATCCCCGTAATTATTTAACATTATTTAATAAACTTTGGTTTTGGAAAGTGAACGAGTTTTGTCATTGCCACTTACGAGTTTTTTCAGATCAAAAATGTGCAAGTATAACTTTATAAGCACCTCCGAATTCGTGCTTTTGGTTGTATGCAGCGATCACACTAGCGAATTCATTCACTCGTGTACCTATAAACAATATGAAATGTCAAGCATTAAAGTAAGAGAACTTTAAACTGACTGTTGGTCATCTTTATAAAGCAGTACGAAATGATTATACAATTTACAACTCAAAACAAAAATTTGATCCTGCTAGCTGCGTTTATGAAGTAATATGTCTTGTGGCAGTTATTGAAGTTTTATTTATGCTTTCAAATTTTACATTTACTGATGACATTAAAAACATTTATCAACCAAATTTAAGCACAGACCTTAATACTACCAGTACAATGACCATTGTTATCTTCCATATTCATACTCATGAGCTGCTATTGATTGTTTTAAAGAGTATCTCCTTCTGAGAAAATTCGGTGAAAAAATGACAAATCGCCACTTTAAAAATATAATGTTGACTTTTTCTCCATTTGCATGCCTTCTTTTTCAGCGGTCTCCAGTCCGATGGTTTTAAATCCCAACAACATTATGGCCAAACTTCTACAGGAAGAAGATACTATACACGGTTTGAAGCAATGCATTGTACCTGCAGCTCTATGGCATGATGCTTCACACATGAAGGGATAATCGGAGATGTATTTGCGATTTAAGTTACATAAATAAAACAGGATACATTTTTTTTTTCCTTTGAAAGGCTTATTAAAATATTTTTCATTAATGTGATCTCATAATAGAATTCATTCCATCAACGCAATAGTCTTTTTATTTAACGAATGGGTGGTTCAGCCAGTAAAACTTGAGACTCGCATTCGCAAGTTCCCAGTTTTAAATAATTTGGGGATTTACGTACGTTTACGTACGTATCTTACCGCTCGGAATCCCCCCCCCCCTCATTTCTACCCCTGAAAGGTATCTCCCTCCACTGGAGATGAAGACACAAATATGCACCGCTTGAACAAAGTTGAAGTACGGAAATATGGTTCTCCGTGCCTTACAATCACATCCAATTTTCTATTTATTTTTTTATTGTTTTCGGCATGTGAAGCAGATCTCCCTAATATCTTTTCGAATTTTAAATCTTGTTAATGATCTCACTTCCCTCTTTATTGTCTGGTGTGGTTGTTAAGCCTGGTAATGGTAACCTCATAACCTCTTAAATATATTTAAGGCCAAATCCAAGTTACAGATTAGCATGCAAGTAATATTTACCGCGATGTTTGCAGGACATTCTCTTGAGTAATTTTGAGTCCTAAATTTCAACAATTTATTTATGTGCAATTGTGATCTTTCATTTCCCACGTTCCTTTCGAGGTTCTTGTAATTAAAAATCTTTATAGTTAAAGTATGTAAATTTTAGTAAGTTATTGTTCCAAAAATACTTAAAAATAGAAGTATGGTTAAATATTATCAGATTTCACCAAATATTTCATGAAAGTGTAACTTTCGTCAAATCGACAAATTTTACCAAAATCACATTTGTAACTAAAGAAAAGAATGGTGATCAATTCTATTCAATTATAAGTTTTACATACGAAAGTTTTACAACATATCAGAATGTCTCTAGAAAACCGCACTTCTGGAACTGTTTAACTTCGATCGGCGGAATTTTAAGCGAGATCTTAAGGAATACATATCATTTGAATACATTTTGTATTTTATATGGGTGAATAAATTTGATATATTTTGGATGACAAAATGTTTATTTTTTTTACTTATTTGGAACTCATATTTACTTTCCTTTCTTCCTTCAGGGACACGTCGCCATATAAAGTAATGCAGGAAATGGTGCATGTGACAAAATCTCAAGTTTGAAAATCTCGCCCAGATATTTGTCTGTTTCATAAGCAATGGCTATTTTTTATTCATCCGGTACGAGATTCCAATATACTTCATTACTTCCAGTTAGAAGTAATTAACTATATGTCAAAAGAGTATTCACACACACACACACTCACACACACATATATATATACATATTTAACAGTAACAAGAAAAGCAGATATATATATATATATATATATATATAACAGTAACAAGAAAAGCATATATATATATAACAAGAAAAGCAAGGTTGACTTGTCTTCTTGCCATACAAACACTCAAGCAGTTCGAAATATAGCTATTACTAATCTGTGACCCTTTCTTAGTGTTTATGTTTTTCCGCTTTTCTAATTGTTGTTATTTTAGTTACATTGTTAATAGTGTTACATTATTTTTCATTTATGTTGTATATATGTGTGTTCGCGTTTAAACGATTAATTATTACAGCCATGTTGTCCATTTACCTAACTATTTTTAACCAGAGAATAAAAGTAAATGACTAAGTCAGGTATAATGCAAAAAACTCAGCTACACTCGCGAAAATACCCTCGTGAATACGTTCACTTTCTTTTGACGTATGGCCATACATTATTTTCAAATACATTAAATGCATATACCTATAGTCTAAATAATGTCATTTTTCAATGCTTTTGTTGCTTTACTCTTGATCAATGGTCCTGTTTGATTTGGTTTATTACGGATGCTCTTTAACATCTCAGGCCATCAGCATCCCATTCTATTTAGGGTTTTAAACAGCCAACATATTTTGCTCATGGGCCTCTTCTTTCAGGCTTGAGGTTCTTTACCGTGCCGTAAATTGTCCTATGGAATATTTAACGGAACTCTAACTAAGCAGCATTTGGTGAATCTGTATTTCTTCATAGATGAGCCATCACCAGCGGTGAATAATATCTAAGAGGAAAACTTCATTATTCCAAATATGACTAATCTGTCGGCACATATTATCATTACAATAAAAGGAAAATTCTATGGAAATATACGTTGTTACAGTTTTGTTAATTTCTTTCGATGTAAGCTGAGAAGTTACTGGGTGACACTAAGGCCTATCGAAAATTTGCCTAAGGATATTTTTGTGTGCCAAAATAACCCCAAAATTAATTGGAATATATTTAATAAATAAGATCAATTACCACTTTCCAACTGTAGCGCACGCTGGCTTTGGCAAAAGCAAGGCCATTAAGTGGAAGTAGATTCTTGCCATTATAGTTCTCTAAACGTTTATCAAGACAAAAATCAATTGTAGGGTTTATTATGGAAGCGTAATTCATGTAGAAACTGAACTCAGGAACTGAGAAAAATTTCAACAAGCAAATAAGCATATTCAGTTTACTCAACAAAATATAAAGAACGAAAGGAGTATAGGAAGACAAATGAAAGAAAGAAAGAAAGAAAGAGAAAGAAAGAAAGAAAGAAAGAAAGAAAGAAAGAAAAAAAAAAGAAAGAAAGAAAGAAAGAAAGAAAGAAAGAAAGAAAGAAAGAAAATAATACATGAAAGAGAGAAAAAGTAATGTTTCATTTTGACAAGCAGGAAACTAAGGACGTCTTTTCTCTGGTGGAAATAAATGGGTTATGTGTTTAAAATGTCTTTCTCTTGGTAATATTTTGCTTCCCCACTAAACTATAAGGTACAATATGCATGCAATCTCTAGCATTCAAAATGAAAATCTAACATCATCATTGTTTATTTTTATTTATATTGAAATTCATATCTGTGTTTATGTTCGCCCATTGAGAGATTTAGCATTATTTGATAATATTTCGTACAAAAAGCTATCACTGGTAGATCATCAATGTAGCATTTTCTTGATAAAAACACACGGTAGAAATTCTTGAAAAGAAGGCGTTCTCAACCAAAATCATAATTGCTAAAATCACTCAGTGCTGAAATTTCTAAAGGGTGTTTTGCGTAAATTGTCATGCATTCTCTGTTTACCTCATTCATCAACTTCAACCCGTCATCACTAAGTCTGTGCTATACAACCGCTGCAAAATGAGTAATGCTCCAGCTTCTTTTAGGAACACTCATGATCCTCATCTTAAGTGGTACAGAATACATTTTGGTGCTAATGCGTGGCTACTTATATACTGTTTCTGCGCCCTTTAGTACTAAGTAGCCTGGTGGATTTTCCATGTAAGATTATTTATTTAGAACCGATTCAGTCTACAAATTACGAAGAATAATAGATTTCTTCGCAGCAGTACAAATAGAGAACGATGTTGCAGACAGCATTAAGATTGTCCTATATACATTGCTAATGCTGTAATTAGTGACTTAGCTGCTGCATATGCTCGTTTACTGATCCTTTTTCCTGTAATGTCCACCAAGACGTAACATGGTAGATTGGCAAATCCTAAAAAAGGGGACAAAAAAAAAAGAAGTATTAAAGATAAAATTTAAACGAAATAAAAAATAAAGAGATTGTGTGGGGTGTGCATGTGTTAACTTCTTAGAAATACAGATTAGATAAATATGTTCGTACTGTTCAACATGAGTTCTGAAAAAACGCTTGTATTACATGGTGAAAGTGGTACAAGGAGAAATAGTCTATGAAAAATTTAAATGTATTAAAAACATACCAATTGAAATTGAAATATAATATTAATTAAATTAAGCATCAGAATGACTATAAATAAGCGAAAATAATATTTGTCATTGTTATTAGCTCGTAATTTCTGTGACGTTAAAAGTGTGTAAACAAATAATGTTATTGATCTATATTTTTCATCATTTACAAATATGCACGATATATTGTGCTTCAATATGTCTGTGTGACATAGCATTTTTCCCCTTTATCCCTTTTCTTTTCTTATGAAGCTACATTCTAAAATTCTATTAGGAACTGTGATTGTTATACCTTGACCAGATGGTTGGTTGCAGTATTTTCGGTTTTGTTTCGTGACGACATCCTTCCTTACAATGATATAGGTTACACTTGGACAGCGAAAGTAAGCTAGCCCATAGATATAGGAAATATAGCTACTTTTTGGAACCCTTGGCTACCATCGTTGGAATGCCGTCGTTACTTGGTTCTTATTCACTTTATCTTTCCATGTAAACGACACCACCTTCCCGGGGTTACCTTGTAAATTTGTTAGTGCATGGCCAACTCTGTATTAATATTTCCAGTGAACTAGGTATTTAAGTATTCAGTAATATTTTAAAATTTGCAAACTGGGAAGTTCAGTTATCAAAGTTCGTAATTTGGAATACCTTTGGGTAAATTGTATATATGTGCAGGTTTACTTTAAAGGTGTTTAGGTTCAACCATTGAACTGTTTCAAGATTAAATGTATTGTTTCGTATTTCATGAAGTGGTTTTAAGAGGTTTTAATTAAAAACTATTTTATATTAAGTAGAATACATGGAAAATTAATATGGCTAACTCCTTTAATTGTATAACGAATGAGTTTCTGAAATTAAGCAGGGATCATGCTTTTGGGAGAAAATCCTGAAAAAAAAATCTTTTGGTATACTTTCTGAGAATATTTTATCTTAATATTTTCATATTGTATGAAATTTTTGCGTGAATTTTTTGTGGTGTTTTACTCTCCCAATTTGGGATATATTTTTCAGGTAATTTTATTTTGGCTTATTTTGGAGAAATATTTTGCATCATTTTAATTTTTATGTTTTTAATGTCTTTAATTTCTAATTGGTTACGCCAAATTCTTCAATACTATTTGCCTATTTTAATTTTCCTTTTTAGGTGCACTTCTTTAACGATAATTACCATGGGAGTATTTTTATGAATCGTTTCTATGTTTGCATCATGTTTCAAGTAAATAGATTAATTGTTGATTTGAGTTCTAAACTCTAACATTAATGTCAGGCAAGTGTTATCTTAAGGAACGTGTTCGAGGAAATCCACAGGATATGGCCATGGAAAGATTTATCAATACGGGAGAAGAAGAAGAAGAAGAAGAAGAAGAAGAAGAAGTAGAAGAAGAATTCACGAAATTTAATCATTAATATTCCAATATAACTTACTGAGCAATAAATTATATGTACATAGCTCATTTAAAATAAATTTCAATTTAATATGATGCAAAAATTATGAGAAACTACAAATAGCTTTAACATACAATTAAGGTGAACGTATAACAACAATACTACACCCATTACATTACAGCGTGATACTAACTTTGAGTATTGACATTTAAAGCCGTAATTCTTGCAACGTTTGCACACATTAAACCATTAATTATGGCGAAACAAAATCATACATTTTCTATTTTATAAGGCATAAACAATTTTAATTCCGTGCCCAAATTATTATGAGTTAATGCCTTGGCTTAGCAATGTACATTACTTGACATGAAAAATTACAAAAATGTGCCACGAGCCAATACACTCCATACATTTAAAACAAAAACAATTTTAAAAAAACGCATTCCACCTAGCTCACTGCGTGTATACTATGAAGTTCCCAGAACAAATAATTTAGAATTAAGGAGCCAAAAATTTACATCAGATCCCCAAACTGAAGTACGCTTACTGCATCTTGAAGGAAGAGAAATCCAAAAGATTCCGTTTAACTTGTTATCCAATTGCTAATCAGCCTTTCGATCATGCATATATACGGAAGGAGAAGATGGGCATAAGGAAAAGGATGAAGGAAGTCTCATATGTCTCATATGTACATGTTTTAATTTTGATCAACAAAGCTACAAGCGTTATCTTTGATAATTTTATTTCTTATCCCGTTATTTTGGATACATTGGCCTTTCCACCACCACTTTAGAGCTTTCCAATTTCGAAACATTTCCATACATTCTTTTGCGCATTCTTGCTGCGGGGTATTGAGAGAGAGCGCTTGTGAAATAAGATGAAATTGTAATAGTAGACTTTCATTTAAGGAAATGTGTGCACAAATAAATAAATAAATATTTCTTCTGGAAAGTACAGTATTCGTTTCAATAAGGTATACATTCATTTTCATTATTTATTTCTACATTTTCAACTTTCTTTATATTCCTCTACCAACAATTTTAAAACTCTTTCTTTTATCACATATATTTTATCTGTTTTTCTGCCTTCGTTTGAATAACCATTTACATTGTTTAAATTAAAAATCATGAACAAATTTAATTAATTTCTATTATATTGGATTTGCGCAACTTCGTTCCCCACACAATACAATTGAAATCATTGCCACACAATCCTAGCTGTACGGTGGCAGTGAAACGGGAAAAAACAGAATTATCAGTTCGGTCCCTAATCGATTCGCGCTACTGGAGCACCAATAATAAGCCCAAGTCAACGCCGAGAGTAGCAGTGTCGTGCAATTCACTAATTAGATGTACATTCTTATTTTCGTATCACAGATAAATAGCAAAGGTGAAAGCGTTGAAATATTAATTTCTTGATTTTTGATATTTTAAGTTCAATCATGCAAATGCTTGCTTATTAACCTGATGCGCAGAACAAACATTTGTTATTGTACTAATACTGAGTCTTTAATGGTTTTGTCATCCGTTTAACGGTAAATGACAGATGGGTAGTCAGAGCGATACCCCGGCAAAGATGATTTAATATCCGCGCGAAACTAAATCAAGCTCTCCAAATTTCAAATAAAATTCAAATGAAAATGGGCACTTCGCTTAAAATATTGTACATTCACACATTTCTGGCATCCTTTTAGGAAATTTTAATCCACGCATCGGTTCAAATTCCGAAATTGAGTCAATTTATACTTGGGGGTATACAAGATCAATAATGTCCACGAATTGCAGGCAGGTGATCCCGACACCTGGGTTAATTTGTGTAATTGGGTGTTATGGAACGTTAATGACAAAGTAATTGATCCACGCTTAATATTCTTTACAGAAAAAACCGCTTTTATACATGAAACTCCCTAGCATGTGGGGAAAATCGTGTATGGAACCATACTTCACTAGTAAAGAATATTACTCTGTCATTAACGTTCCGTAATATCCAATTACAGAAACGTACTAAAATCACAATCACCTATATGCATTTTGTGAACAACTTTAGCCTTGTAAGCTGAAGTTTAAATTGATCCAATTTCGGAAGATAAACCGATGCGTGTGAATGACAATGTTTTAAAAAGATGCCAGATATGTGTGAATGTAGCTGTAGCCTAAAATCAAGGTTATACTTAATTAAATTAATTTGGTTATCATCGTAATAACGTAAATAGGATGTGATATATGTGTATGACTTGTATTAAGGGTACTGTATTCATTCCATATTTTCTTATAATGTTGCTGACAGAAAACACCTGTTCTGAATCTATAGACAGAGAGGCCATTGTATAGTTTATGAGGGTACAGTACAGTACAGTAAATAGGACTGCCTGTTAGGCTTTGAAGAGTGACGCATGAAAAAGGTAATGGAAGACAGAGAGGGTCGAACGGGTAAGAAGACATCTGTGGTCCTGGCCACGAACCTGTTTCGTTTGTAAGCAATTTGCCGATCTGAGACACGGAATGTGCCTTTTAACTAGCGCAGAAAAAATATTACTTAACACAATAAGGGGAGACTCCACTTTTGTAAACACAGACATATTGAGAAAGGAGAAAAAGTCAACCTTAGTAGACAGAGAATGATTTATGGATATTTAACAGTAAAATCTACACACGTCAACAGGCTTCCGACATGTGTTCAAGACAAATAGAGGCCGCGTATATATGGTCGAGACGTGATCTATCGCAAACTCATTGTAGGTAGATCTAAGTATTGAAAGGTTAAAAAATTAAGGAACATGTCAGATCAGAAAAGGTTCCGCATATTTATGACAAGAGTGCCCGTTCCTGAAATTGCGTTAGCGTGAGAATATTCATTTTAGAAAGTATTCGAACTCAACCAGTAGCCATCTTCCAAAACTGAACGAATAGGAGTTAGCCTGTGTTATAACAGATTACGAGACATTGCCAATAGAAGAGCTAGAATTAAACCGAGTTCTATAATATTTCAAGATTTATAATTCGCGTGGAAGGAGCTTAACGCTACAATAAATTTTATATATAGTATAAGATTGGGAGTAAGAGACACGAATAGTTAACTGCGTTTTGAGTAAGGGACACGAATAATCAGTTGCGTTGAGAGTAAGAGGCAAGGAGAAACAGTATAAGTGTTAGTGAAAGTTGGAATCAGAGGCAGTAGTTATCAGCAATAGTCAGTTAGTGGTTAGTTGGAGTCAGGATCAGAATATGGGAAAGGTCAGTTGTCGACTGTAATCAGAGTCGCAGACTGAGGGAATAGTTAGTTGGAATCAAAGTGTGTAGGAATAGATGAACAGAATTGAAGTGCATAAAGTGTGTAGTCAGTGAATAATCAGTAGTCTGTTTGAAGTGGTGTGTAATCGTGAAATAATAAAAATTACTTATAAATCGCTGGAGATCTTAAAACTGTCCTCAAGTCACTACGGACAGTCCAATATATATATAAAGACAAGGAATAATCAATAAATAAAGTATCAACTGAAAATTTTAGAATTTGTGTGTAGCCTGCTAGTCTGCCCTTCCCGCTGACTCAAACAAGACACAACATTTCAGAATTTCCATGAGATACAATATTCTTAAACCAAAAGCAAAAGTGCGCCAACTAACTAATTAAATAATCACTTAATTCCCCACTTCTAACACAAGCATCCCCAAATACGGCCCCATAGCAGAACTATATTCCCAATATATTCTATCATAATGTATGTGCTTATTTTTGTTATAATTGTAGTTGTAATTGCGAGCACTCCAATTATTTGAGTCGATAAGCATATTGTCGTGAAAAGGAGACAAAAAATTAAAGACGCAGTATTAATTTTTTATTATCTGCCTATATGTTAAAACGAAAGTTTTTGCAACAACAATCTCAAAAGTTTCCCACAGACATGAGGTGCTAGAGCTGCCTAATATCGTCTCATCCTTTGCTTTTGTTTGAAATGTCACCAAGAAGCATTGACCAAGTAGAATTTGCATTTGACATTCATGTTTTCAGTTGATTTTGGGCCCAGCTCTAACAACTAAACAAGGGAAATGTTCTAGCAAAGGCACAGTGGCGTAAGAAAATCTATTAATATCACTTAAATGAAACCATTCAATGTTCAGATCACACCACTTGAAGATGACATTTTTCCCCTTCTTATTCTTTACATCTTATGATATAAAATTACTTAATATTAACTCAATATTTTGTCCTCAAAGTTTAAACGGGACACCTGACAGATTGAAATCATAATTTGTTCATTAATTGATTATATTGTTTTTACGTTTACAAAAAGTAGAGGTATGAGAGGATCTGAGTACATTTTAAGGTAGTGAGTTGGCACAAGCTTGTCTTTCTGAATGGGTAATGTTTGTGATAGGGTCTAGTAGATATAGTACGGCATTCCATCCAATGCGTATTCTAATGGTATAAGCGTTAATTACCGTGAGTGAATGTTACCGAAAATTAATGTCATAACAACATAACCGTGTGTAAATCTGTAATGTACAGTGACATTCTACAGTGGCATGCTTTTACTGACTGCATCCTAACATAATTTCATAGAAATGCCCTGAAGGATTAGCGGAGATGAAGCACATGTGAAATGTTTGTTCTGTAGAATTTTAGGCATTCCTTGATGCATAAAAATAATACGTTTGTCGTAAAGGAAGTCTGCGGATAATAGAACACGCAAACAAAAAACTTTAGCCAGTGCATGAAACTATAAAAGAGAAACACGCTTAGTAATATTTCTATCTCTACCATTACTAACAACACGGCTATATTTTCTGCAAATGAACATATGTTTTCACTTAATGATCAGCAAATATTAACTTTTAAAATTATACCAAACTGAAACATTATTATTATTATTATTATTATTATTATTATTATTATTATTATTATTATTATTATTATTATTATTATTATTATTATTATTATATTTGCCTTGCTGAATCCAAAAATGTAATCTATGTTTCAGCAGCACCCTCAGATCTTTACTTATTATACTTCTGAAAAGTGCGATACTAAGTTGTCCCACCTTCTTAGTATCTTAGGTAAAATGTTTTAACATTATACTTGTGTTAATATGTATGTAAATTTCTTCTTATATTTACGTAGTTTGAATGGAGGAATGGCTTTAAAAGGCTCTCTCTCAAGCCTTATAGTATCCTCTCTTTGTGGGAACCGGCAGTAATCACCCATCATGTATGGCTTCCATCTCCCTTTATAACACTGTTCCATCTGCAAAATACCTTGATGAAAGCGTTACTCTTTTTCGTCACTCATTACACCCAAATTTTCCCGGAAAAATCGAAATGAGAATGCAGGAAGTAAATTTTGATAATCATCCTGCATTCAACTTCTTGAAAATTTGAACAGACTCTGAACTAGTTCTTCACCATTTTTTCCATCTTGTTGCCGAGGAACCCCCTCATAACACTTTTAAATGGTTTCCATTCTGAAAGTTTGTTAGAAGATAATTTTTCTAAAATACATTACTCACACAGCACTTTTTTAATCTGAGATCCAATGAATGTTCCTTCTTTTAATTTTGCATCACTTAAACTAGGGGAGACATTCTTCGCAGATATTTTTAAGCCTCGCCTATATTTTTCATAACCTTTACACATTTCTTCATAAGCCTCAATTTAATGTGAAAATTTAAGTTATGTTGTCAGGGAGAGAACTCTCTTCCTTGGCTATTTCTTGACTATGTAATGTTGTTGAGCATCACGGCTGTTTCAAAGACACAAAATACAAGAATATTTGGTGAATTTACTCTGCATTTCAAGTATAGAACCAATACCTTTAAAATCCTTGCAAATATGCCTAAGATGGTTTTCATATTTAATGATTTCAATAATATGACACATGTTTTCGTGATTTTCTTCGTTGCTATACTGTGTGCTACGGGTATACAGAGGAGTTCATTGTCCTTGTGTAATAAAACTGCCTTCATACTAATTTTTGGACCATCTATAAATAAGCGCCACTCTTCAGCATTATGTGTAAAATCTCATTTTAACATCATACCATTCACATCGTTGTGAGCACAATCTCCAGAATCTGTAACTGTAAAATATCGTATGATCACTTAACACATCAATGAGTTCCACTCGTGTTATCGAATGTTTTTTTTTTTTTTTCCTTAATGTGGAATGTAGATGACATCCCTTCGTAAGAATGCTACATATCATCAGATGGCATTTTGTGACATTCCCTTAGTTCTTGCCATGCAGATGGTGGGATAGTAACAGGTAATTTTCTCAATGAGGTATTGGTCTTACAGCCGAAGCGAGGTTCGGACACTGGATGGCTCACTTTTTTTTTTTGAACACCCAGTTACATTCAATAAGCAGAAACAGCTGTCATCTTTATGTATTTTGTTTGTTCTATTTGTTTTTATTTGTATTATTATTATTATTATTATTATTATTATTATTATTATTATTCATTTTTAGTTTACGCCAGACTAAAAAAAGGTAAATGCCTTTCTTTCCCATTAACCACTGAGTCAGTTTTGTATTACATCTTTTACAGCTGACATGGGGTGCCCAAGTACGATCGTGGTCCCCAAGGTTGCTTTCGATTGATTGACTGATTTATGGACGCTCTTCAACATCTCAGGTCATCAGCGTCCCATTCAATTCAGGGCGTGAAACGGCTGACAAATTTTGCTCAGAGGCCTCTCTTTCAGGCTTGAGGTTCTTTTTCGTGCCGTAAATGCACGACACGGGACCCACGGATTTACCTCCCTTCCGAAGGAAGCCATACTTAGGATTTTATCCCGAAAAAATTCATCGGTCCTGTGCGGAGGGAAATAAAAAGTGAGGACACGTTGGGCGTCATATGTGGAGGGAAATAAAGGAAATAATAGCGTTGGGCGATCTGATGCTGAGAAGTTAATTGGGCGCCATATGCAGAGGGAAATAATGGTTGTTGGTTTAAGATGATAGTCGGTGTTTAAATCTTCTCGTCGTTCTCGTTGTTCCTCGCCTCCGTCTGCTCCGGCTATTTATGAGACTTTTGGATGGGGTTTTTGGAGTGGTAGGGAATAAAACCAATTCACGGGTAGAAGAACTTAGTGGATAGTCCAGGTCTCGTAGACGAGTGTGAAGAAAAAAAAAAAAGAAACAATCAGTTCGTCATAATAAGAAAAGTATTTAATAAATGTTCAAGTTACTCTCAGGGTTATATGGATATTAACTATGGTTCTGTTATGTCAAGGAGCTTCGATTACTGGTGCTCTTTTCCACTTGCAAGCCGAACACAGACTTTCACTCCACTTCGCTATCGCGAAACTGTTCCTTTACTGCTTATCAAAACTGCCCATGTACTGAGATCAACTGCCGTACCTCCACTGCCTATCAAAACTGTCCATCAACACCCTATCGACCACCCATGTACTGCCCCGATTCTCCGTAATCCCGGATTTTTGTATCTGGGTGGTCGGTCGGTTTGTGCCGACGGTTTCTGACTTTGTTCAATAATTTAAAAATCACGCCAAGTAGCTATTGGCTGAACTGTTTGAATTTTGTTTTACGCAATCTTCTGGTTGGTATATTTTTCGCGGTCCCTCTGGCAAGAGGTGGGGTGATAGCTTCTATTTGCGCGAAAAATATACCTCAACGGTCTTCCGTTTCTTGTTTACCAGAAGTTTACGTAACAGCATTCCTTGGGGGGAAAATCAAAGTTCCTTTGTTAACATTATATCTAAGGGTATCTAGCTACTAGTTTCATGGTCACAAGGGCTGTTGCAAGAAAGAGGGAGTCTACGGTTTTATGGTCCTTTTCCGCCCTTTCTGCAGTTGAAAGATTTTGTTGCTCGCCAAACTGACGGCCTTGTATAATGTCTAGAAGGAGGCTTTTAATATATTTTATATACAAACAATTTTCTCTTCATCTATCAAATTAAGGTGATTACCTGGGGATGTATATATAGTAGAAATCTACCTTTTCACCTGGCCGGGTTCGAACCCGCAATCATGCGTTTAGGAGGCAAGCATGGTAACCACTACACTACCAGGACAGACCCCTAAGGTTGCAACTGAAACAAAATGCACAGACGTTCTTGACAAGTTTAGAAACTTACCCTCTCTGAGATTTCGAAGTAAACTCGCCACATATACAACAAAAATATTTGCACAGTTTTCACAATTATGCTTTTGTTTTTTTCATTGTTTCACATAGAATAGCTCACATTAATATCAAATCCTCCATACCCCATTTGAAAAAACTACAAACTGAGTGCCTTGTTTTTTAATACTAGTCACCCTCTTTCGAGACATGAACAAACGTGTTTATTCAGATATATCAAGAGAAGAAATTTCATAAATGGATGGAAACCTAAGAACGTTGCATGGATATGGCTATTGACAAAATATAATTTTTCAGAAATCTGACGTGATGGGCAAGTGTTGATTACATATTCGTAATCAGCATATCAGACTTGTTAATAACAAGTACAAATTTGTGCTTATTTAAGATAAAAGATATTCATGAAATCTTCCTGGCACCATATAAAAATGCTCCATATTTCACATTGGAAGTACTCGGGTACGTTTAAGATTGCGGGTTTAATCCCAGCTAGGTTCGATGAATATTTTGGGCGTATAAAATTCCTAAGTATGGCTTCCTTCGGAAGGAAACTAAAGCCTTGGGTCTCGTGTCGCAGATTTACGGCACGAAAAAGAACCTCAAGCCTGAAAGAAGAGGCCTCCGAGCAAAATTTGTAGGTCATTTCATGCCCTGAATTGAATGGAACGCTGATGACCGGTTTCATCTTCTTCCGGTAGTTTGCAATGATACATTTAACATTCAAAATCGAGTATCTGAGTGATGTACGTTATAAACGAAGAGCAGTAATTGAATTCGCATTTCTTTTAACAAAGAATTAGACCAGCCACAACAATACTCAAAGGCACTGCCAGTAGGACGAAAGAGCTATCAGCATCAGAAAGTGAGTGAGAATTACTGATCATCCACGCTTTGCGTGCTCGCACACTACAGTCAAACCTGCAAATATTCCTTATTCTGGACCAGTCAAAATTTTTCTGAAGTTGAATAAATGTTTGTGGTTCATTGTTTTCACAAAGATGTGACCAAAGAATATTATCTTTGTGACATGCAAAGCTATTGCCAAAAGTTTGCGCCGAGAAGAGATCATTAAAATTTTACTTCCTCGTCCACCCTACAGCCTAAGCCTTGCACCTTCCAATTTCCACTTCTTCCGTCCATTAAGAGATGCAGTCCGCGCGAGTTACATTAGCAATACGAAGATAGCTGGCTGTCTAAAGCAGAAACGGAATACAAGATCTGGCATCAAGATGGTGCAATTATAAATTTGCAAAAAACTTCTATAGAAAAGTAGAATGCATAGGCTACCAATTGGTAACAATTCATTTCATTAAAATTGAAATATAGCAAACCCTGGAAAACTATGCATTACATTACTTATTGAACGCTCTTCGTACATAATCAAACAAGTAGAAATAATATTGGCAAATGATAATATTTTTCCACATATAAAATATTCATAATACTCGTTCATACATCATATCATGTAGCTACTGCTAATTACGCAACAGAATAATTATAATTATATGAACACGGGAATACCTTTATTCATTAATCAATATTAACAACACCTCCTATCCCTAATTACCGGGTTTTAACTTTCAGTATCAAACGTACATCGGCTTGCTCAACTTTTTGGCGCCTGTTCAGTCTGTTTGCGAGTCTAAATTTTATTAAAATAACATTTCTTGAAGTATTCCTGGAAACAAAAATGTAGTCTGCTTCCAGAGTTGAAATCCATTTTCGCAAAAGGTTTCTGTCGCTTGGAAAAGCTGGATTCAAATTAGAGCGAATAGTTCGCTATCGCTGGTTTCTAGTAAGTGTTGTGTGCATCACGCATGTCTTACCTGGTCCCCGTTTACAATCTTGTAAACATAAAAGAAAAATTCCACGAAGAAAGACACATCAACTTCGTCCTTTCCGTCTACGACTAGCTGGATTGTATTCTACGTAGGCTAAAAAGAAAAAAAATTCAAGCATTAGGAACAAAACTGGAACATACATAGAAGGAAATAGCATATTCGTAAAAAGGGAGAATTTAAATAAATAGACACAAAGTACGAATCTAACCTACGAGTTCTTGCACCGTTGGACCTTACGATTCCGCCGAGATAACTTCAAGCATGCAAAATACTTTCGGATGAAAGCATATAACACAACTCCAGCTTATAGTGAGTATGAAATGACTGAAGGTTTTTGCATGTGAACAAAGCCTATGCCAAAGTGTACCTACTTAGACATATTTCGACTTTAAGAATCCGCCCATTTTTTGTGTCTTAAGGTCATTTTGCTGTACATGAGAATTCTGAAGGCTATGATTAGGAACGGCATTCATTTTATTTAAATGCATGAAATCAACTAAATCTTCACTTATGAAAACGTAGACTGCAGTCTCCCAGATTAACAAACAACACAAATTCATCTGTTATCGATGTGATTGATAAACTAAGTTAAAAATGATCACTTGTAAAATTCAAAGTTGCAATTGGATTTTAAGCATATTATGTTCAATGAGAACTTTTAATATTAAAGGATTAGGTTCCAGTGAGTAAGAATACTTTTTGACAATAAAATATTGATGAAAGCATTCAAAAATGTCCATGTGCTTATCGGAAGCTTCGTATGCTGTCCCCACCTTTTCCCATATTTCTTGTCCGCCACGGATGGCTGAGGTCGTTAAGGCGCGGACTCGTGTGGGGTTGGTCTGGGGTTCGAACCCCTCCAGGACCTTCTATGACTGAGGTTTTTTCCAGGTTTTCCTCAGTCCTCAAACTGGCAAATGCCGGGGAAGTACCTAAACTAAGCCTGGAACATTTCCTTCCTTAAAAAAATCCTTTCCCAATATATCATTTCATCTCATGTATCATCAGTGTACACCGCCTGTGGTGCATCTGTAGTAAAAACCGGCGTTAAACACTAATTAAAAAATATCCCTCGTGTCTTCATTTAATTGAGAATAATTTAACGCGATGCACTATCTATTGTAATAAACGAATTTATGTACCATACTCTTTGGGCATAGAGTACAAATTTCATTTATTTTTCAGATAATCTACTCAGAGTGATAGATAAGTGATGATATAATTGAAAAGCACGCAATAGTGAAGCAAAAATATCTCCATAATCATTGGATAACAAATGAACTTTTGCGATACATTAAAAATATATGGCTTAAATTCCTTCCCCTTCACCAACACCAGGGTGTAAATTATACACGATGTAGCACTAACACATTTTTCTGCAACCGTGATATAACATCTAACATGTAACTCAATTGCCAACGGTACAGATGAACTTACACGTTGACCTTTAAAAACATCTATTTTAAATCCTTTGACTTTTTGTGTCTTTAGGTCATCGAAAAATCGTAGTATACAGTTATTTCATTAAGACATAGAATTGGCGCAGAGGATTGTCGATGATTGTCAACAATTAAGAAATAAACATGCATGTTCAAAGAATTCGGAACTCAATAACGGTAAGAGTGTAGTATTGAGTACATATGCACGTAAGAAGTATGTGTCCCGCGCGGATAATTGATGTTTTACGGAGCCTCATAAAATGATTGCCGGCCAAAATGTTTAATAGTCGATTAATAGATAAACTAATAGCTCTGTAAACATTCATCTTATAAGACCCAGAAAACATGAGGCTTGGGACTTTTTCTTATATTTTATTGTTCAGTAGATATATATATAGTGATTATATAATATTTATACATATTATACAAGAACAAACATGTTTATTTCTAGCAAGCACATGTCTTAATTGTGTACAATAAAGAATTGTTCAAGTAACGCATTATTTTCTTTATTATTTATTTCTGGCCATGTACATGCATGTAATTATTTACAAATATACCGCTTCTGGTTTTGTATTTATTTTGGTAATGTACATACATGTGGTGCTTAATTATATATATATGTATATAGTGCAAACATACTTTTTCAAAATTTTTGTCAAGTACAAAAGTTCTATTGTGCAAGTGGTGGTTATATACAATGTTATATACATTTTATACATGATATTATGCAAGTATATGCATGTTTAGGTTTCTAGCAAGTATGTTTTAATTATGTGCAATAAAATAGTGTTCAAATTTTTGTCAATAATGCACAAATTGGTATTAATTATATATTTGATAATTTGGCTCTATGGCAATGCACAAATAACTTAATAATGTCTTCGTGAATGCGGTATCGTGTTGTCAGTTTACTGGTGTAGTTATACTAAATTGAGTCCTATTCGTAGGGTGTTGCTGGAAATGTTGATTCGGATGGTTACGGTTTTGCGTTTCTGCCGGTGGTCAGGGTAGATTTTATGCAGACGTCGTCGTCGTGTGCTTCAATTGAAAAAGAGAGCAGTACGTTGGTCCTAAAATGGAGAAAGAATAGCTATGAATAAGACAATTCCAGTGAGAGAAGTATGTAAAAGATAGAAAAAAGTGTGGTACTTACCAACGTTGAAGTGTTCATGATGACGTCTGTAGGTAGCTCCAGAAAGTTTATAGTATAATTTCTGTTACAATTGAGCAGGAGGAGTGTACCGTTGTATATTAATTGTTTGGAACGATGTTTCGTTGAAACGCCTATGTGTCGCATTCGGGAGATTGTTTTCAAATCCCTAGGGGCTTGACGTCCTAGTCTTGAGTTTAATCGTGATTTCTCCTGATAGCGCGAATGTTTCCCTGTCCTTTGGTGCACCCACAATAATAGGAGTTGCCTTTACTAGCAGGTTGAGAACATTTCAGAGAAATATGGGTTCTTCTTCTGATAGTTTCAAAGTAACAAAAAAAATATTTACATAATAAATAGAGAGATATTTAGAGCTAAATTCATCATAATGGATACTTTCACGAATATATGTAAAACTCTTAATCGAAATACGAAGTTCATGATAGTTCTGTTTATATTAGCCTGAGACATTAAAAAACAAACACATTTTTTCGGGTTATTTTTTATGCATTTACTACAATGTAGCATAAAGGTTTAAGAAAATATTCATTTGTATTCAAGTTACTAATTTTCACACTATTCAAATTTTACTTAATATTTTACTATATTTTAGGACTATTTTTGTAAATTTAAATTTAAAACAATCCCTGTGTTAAATTTTGTACCATGTTATCACAAGAATAACCTGAAAAAAAAGTTAATTTTGTACAGTAAAATATGAACTTTCCGGGAATAGCGTTCAAAGATTTCAATATAAGCTACATAGGGTGGGTTGTCTTCATTCTTCTTCAAGTTTCTTCCAGCGCATAATCTTGATATTTATAAATCTTAACGTTTTTAGATTTCAGTGCAATACCTTCCACAATGACAGATAGTACAACATACTTGGCAATTTAGCACACGTGGGGTAAAATTCGTAAGTTCACGCAACCGTTTACCAACAACAGCATCTTTATCGTTGGCTCCAACCCGATCTATAAGTCTTACGTTTATTAAAAATAATTTTTTTTTCCGTTTCATTAACACACGAAGCAGAATTGAAAAATGCATACTAAAAATTACACGGAGGGCAATTTAGTTCTAAAGATGCAGCTAAAACCAGCTATCTTTTTCTTTTTTTCCATCAGCAATAATATTGCGCTTCATACATGACGTGTTTTTCAGAAAAATATCAGTCGTAATATTCATTTGGCAATAATATTTACATCATTTTCACTACACCCTCTCATGAAATGTTAATCAGACGAAGCTAAACTTACTAGTACTTCTGTGAATCTATCAGATTTACTGTCTTTGGTTTTTGAAAGACAGTTTTTCTAGATTTTCCGGTTTTTCATCTTTATTTTCAACCTCTTCTCTCCATTATAATAGGTATACTTTAGCAATAATATTATGAAATGTTTAATTTAACACTAATTAAACCCAATTAAACAACTGCAAGCGGGTGTTGTTATACCAAAGACTTCTATTCAATTTGACCACTGCAGAAACAATTATTTGCAAAAGAACATTTCCTTAAAGGCAGGTTATTTAAATACTGAGTAAACGGGACTGAACTGCACTGGCAGGGACCGAGTGGATACTTTGGTGCTATAGCCTTAGTTAGCACAGGCCGTTAATGGGAGCACCTGCGGGAGGAAAGGATGTGGAAAAGGAGACACCGGGCGGCAAGAATTCACGATCGCGGAATGCGTGGTTGTAGGGTCCCTCGCAAGTTCCCAGATAGAACACCCAAGGAGTTCGAGTCGCTCAGAATGGCGATCCCCATACCAGAAACCGGGGTAGAATGCTTTACAAAGCGCAAGCCATCATCACAAAGGCCAGTATATCTATGTCCTGTCTCTTTCAATCCTTCAGCAGAACTAACGGAATGAATAAGAAGAGAGGAAATTTCCTCGACAGGAAAGAACCATCCCAGCATTTGCCTAAGCGGCCAGCGGGAAAAATGAAAAGACCCTAGGTGAGTCTGGTTTGACCCAAGGAATGTCTTGATCCCGGGATCTCGCCATTATAAGTTACAAGCGTTACCATCTGAGTCACCGGTAGGTAAGACACTGAAAGAATGAGAACTGTCAAAACGGCAGCAGCCTGTCCACGTAAGTTTACATAAAAGTTAAATTTTCAGTTCTGTAGCACTGAGTAAGTTATACGTTTCATGTATAAATTTAAAGAGAAAGCTTGAGAGAACATTATGCACAATTAAATGAAAATATTGACTTTTTTCTATGTGGGAATCCCCAAGTATATGTAGTGAATTATTAAATTACTTAATGTCTGTATTATAATTAAAATTTGTAAAAAGCTATTGCTGCTATAATGCGATACTCATGGCGAAAGTAATACTAGTGATCTTTGTTAATAATTATTATAATTTAATCACAATTTATAAAATTATTTGCTACTTATTAAAAAATTTAGAAAAAATATTGACCACACCTGACTGGACTTGAAATAGATAAATCAATGAATGCTAAATCTTATCTGCTCTCCTCTTCAGATTACGTTTTCAATAAAATAATATGCAACTTTTTATGACATACTAATATAATACTATGAATACATTTAAGTAGCAAACACACCCATCATTAGTTACGACATAGCCGTCATTTTGTTTACATATCCTATGAAAGCAGACTAACATCATTCCTGTTGTCTTCACCTGTGGTGCCTCTGTAGCAAAAACGGGCGTTAAAAACCACTCATTCATTCATTTCTTCATTCCTGTTGTCTAAAGTGGCTAGAGTAAAACTATATCTCATTTTGTGAAATCCACATCGGTGGTCTAAAGTATGCTCGGTGGAAGGTGTATAGATGTAATTAATCAAGGAACTGATTCGACACAGAGAAACAAATGAAAATATGCAATACATTTTATACTTGGAAAAGGCGTTTCAACTGACCAAAAATAAGTTTTTGCGTATTTTTATGGTCTTATAATTGAAATATGGAATGATTACGGCAAAATATATTGACATGATAGAATACAGCTGGATATCATTTTTTGTTCTCTTCACCTTTTTTGCTTAAGCTCTTCGCATCGCCAAAATTTAGCAGTTTTGTGTTCCATAATTTGTAATTTTTAACCGGAGTTCCATGTTACCACATTGCTTGCCAGTGTGGTGTTGGTATGTGCTGAGTAACATCAAACGCACTTCACACCGATTTGATACAAACGAGTAAGCGGACTATGGAGAATGAGCATTTGCGCATTTTAACACAGTGGTTTATCGTTCAGTTATATTTTTCACTACTCCACTTTTGTATGTGGGATCCCGTCTACAACCACACAGTCTGCGCTTGCGATTCTGGCCGCCCGGTGTTTCCTTCGCCATATCCCTTCCATGTGTGTGTGGCAAGTGCGCCACAAACTGCCTGCTGTTAACCAAGGCTAAAGTGCCGAAGTATCTTCCTCTGCCCCGGCAAGAGTGAGTTCAGTCCAGTTCAGTCAGTATTTAAATAACCTGCCTTAAAAGTGTAGTAGAATTTATAATCGGTGCCCCGAGTAAGTATAAGCATGGTTGATTGTTTCCTCGTGATAGGGAGGAGAAGCAAATTACCGGAACCACCTATTTATGATAGAAAATCCATTGCTCTTATCTCTCACTATTTTCCAGATTAAATTAGGAATTACCTAATTGTTGCTAAACCTAATAGTTACAGGGAGGCGATAGAGCTGCTCACTGCATTTGACATTCAGCATCCACTAGCAATGGCTATCGAAATAATGAAATATGACTACCAAAATATTTATTATCACGATAGATTAAGACAAAATGCTCAGGATTCTTATGCAGTATTAGCAGAAACAAATTTACGTCGCGCGCTACCTTCAAATAAAGATAATGGAAATGCCCGAGTAAATTACACAGATATTGGTTTCTTCGGTCGAGGAAGAGCAGACAATTCATTCAGGCAGAGAGCTCCAGATGGAACCGGGAACGAAGTTTAGGACATAGGCCGTGGGATCACGGATATGAACCGTGGCATCCTTTCAGGAACCTGAGTGAGAGAACCAGGCCCCCAAGAAATCCAGAGATGGTTAACTATTCGCTTTCATTACATTGGTTGATGTTATCTTGCACTTGCTAAAATAAATTGTTATAACACATGTTATGTGTAAGCGCTTGAGCATAGATTACATGAAAGTTAGAACATCAGCTAAGTGATAGGTCAACGACCGTTGTGCATTGTGAGTTACAGCCGAAGGTAGTGGCCATTCGAGGTGATTCGTAAGGGCAACCTGTTGTGTACATGTGTGGAAGAAGGGTAGTGCATGCAAACAGGTGCAAAGAAATACGATCACATCGAGTTGTGATGAAATGATTAAATAGAAATGTATACTGGTGAGATCACATTGATGACAAGAAAATTTATAATGGTAATGGTTTTCTTCCGTGTTTTGTACTTGATTAATGAATCATATTTTTTCGAGGTTATTTATATTTCTTTGCTGTATATTATGTGTTTTGGAGTGTTAACATTCAAGAAATGGAAAGAAGGTCCAAAAATGCAGGCATTTGTTGCGGAATTTATAATCGGCGCCCGGAGAGTAATTTAATATTTATATGTTTGTAAATACCACATTGATTTCATTGTGTTTAAGCAAAGACTTATGTAAATAGCAAAGATAACCGTAGTGGCTTCTAATACTTTATTTAATTATAAGTGACATAAGAGCAAAAGTGAATGTCAGACACCTGGACAGTCCCAGCTAAGTAATGGGTTTTTCCTGAAGTCAGGGGCCATAGTTTTTACGATGTGTCAGTCGAGCTGCTATGTATTCGCGCCGTCACTAGAACATCGGATGCAAACCGGCCAATCAACAAGTGAGTATTTTAAATTTTTGAAGACAATGATGCCCCTGCGTTTACTTGAGAGGACCCCGTAGGTTGAAGGTTAAGCACGTGGCGACCCAAGCCATGAGATAGTATATAGAGAGGCGAAATCGCCCAGTTTTTGTCCTTCTAGTTCATTCCAGTTCATCCTGAAGCATCCTGAAAGGCATTCTTCATTTGGTCGGTGGCAGAGAGCTGTAATTAGCAGCGTAACTCGTGCATGTATAGCATGCTAGTAGAATGCATGGGCCGCGAAGTACTGAGGTAAATTTTTCGAATAATACACCATCGATATTCGAGTACAAGCATTAAATTTCTATGAGAACGCCGGATACCAGATCAGTACATCGCAAAGCCTTGCCGCGAAGAGTGAATTAGATAATGAAGTGATTATTTTCAAGCCACGGAAGCTCGCGGTCATCAGAAGTACATAGATTTCCGGCGCAACGAATTAATTCACTAGTAGTCCAGGGTTGCGCGCATTCTTTCCTAGAAAAACAATAGCTCCTTTGTAATGAGAGGTCAATAAATACATTCGTCTCATCGCATGCCTTCGTGTGTTTATGTTTTAATCGTAATTCCTGTCCTTCCCGTTGTGTGAAGAAGATAACAAAGGCGGAGGAAAACCCTGAGAATAAGGTACCAGATGAAAACTAGGCTACCTTCTACACAAACGCAGCAACTGTAGACGACAACAACCGAATATTTTTTCTGAAAACCCGACGGAAACCCAGACACCACTACAACGCTTTCAAAGAGAATGTTCTTTCGAAAATAATTATATCTGTAGTGATCAAATTAAATAGATATCTTTCATATTACAAAATCCGCATTCGTTTGCTTAGTTGAAGTATTTTACAGAAAAATGTGGCATTATTTAAGTTCGTTAAAGTAATCCTGCCTTCTGAGTAGTATGTTATAATTGTATTTCAGTTAACTTAGTATTAAAATAATTATTTCATAATATTAGTGCTAAAGTATACGCATTATAACGGAGAGAAGAGGATTAAAAGAAAGGTGAAAACCCGGAAAAAGTAGAAAAACAGCCTCTCAAAAACCAAAAACAATCAATCTGACGGGTTCACAGAAGAAATTAATAAATTTAGATTCGTAAGATTAATGTTTCATGAAAGGGTGGAGTGAAAATGATGTAAATAAAATTGCTAAATGAATATTTTGAATGATATTTTTCTGAATAACATATCAGGTAAGGATTGTAATATAGTTGATGCTGGAAACAAAAAGATAGTACGCTTTAGCCGCCTCTTCAGAACTAAAGTACCCTCCGTGTAATTTTAGTCCACAGTTTTTTATTAATTCTGCTTCATGTATTAATGTAACGGACAACAAAAAGTTATTTGTAATAAACGTAAGACTTATAGATCGGTTGGGAGCCAATGATAAAGATTCTGTTGTAGGTAAACTCTTACGTAAACTTACGAATTTTACCCATGTGTGCTAAATTGGCAAGTATGTTGTACTATCTGACATTGTGGAAGGTACTGCACTGAAATCTATGAACGTTAAGATTTATAAATATCAAGGTTAAAAGCTGGAAGAAGCTTGGAGGAGAATGAAGACAACTCACCTTATTGAGCTTGTACTGAAAACGTTGAAAGCTATTCCTCAAAAGTTCATATTTTACTCTACAAAATTAACTTTTCAGCATATTTCTGCAATAACATGGTATACAATTTAACACAGGGATTGTTTCAAATTTAAATTTACCAAAATAGTGCTAAAATATAGTAAAATTTTAAGTAAAAATTTCATAATAGGGAAAATTAATAACTTGAATATGAATTTATATTTTCCAACACTTTTATGCTACGTAGTAAACGCATAAAGAATAAACCGCAAAATGTCACTGTTTCTTAATGCCTCAGGCCAATGTAAACAAAACTATCATGAACTTCGTATTTTGGTTAAGGGTTTACTTCAATATTCGTGACAGTATCTATTGTGATGAATTTAGCTCAGAATATCTCTCTGTATATTAGACAAAGATTTTTTTTTTTTACTTTGAAATTTTCAGAAGAAATTCCCATATTCCTCAGAAATGTTCTCAACCAGCCTGAAAAGGCAATTGTTTTCCTATCATTTTGGGTGTACTAAGGTCGCAATTACCACCAGTTTCCTCCAGATTAGCAGTAGGTTTTTAAACGGAAATAGATTCAAAAGTTCCTTGATCATTTTAAGTTTTAGAAAGAATGAATTTAATATATATTGGTTTCTGATCTGATTTCTTCTGTCCATGCCCAAAGTCAGAGTAAATCATTAAAAGATTTTAACCTTTCTAGAAAGCTACTCCTAATTGTCATTAGCTAACTTCACTGAGCTGTTGGCAACGGTACTGGGAGACAGACATGAACGAATTTAACTGAAAAGGGAAATGTCTTCTACAGTTAATGATGTGATGAAAGTACCATTCGTAATTTTGTCTAACGTTTCAGTAACGTTCTTCTAGATAGTGAAACAAACTGGCACAGTTTTTTTTTCAATTAGTATCTTAGACAGGGTTTAATAAAGTTTGTAGACAGTTTTCATTTCTCCGGTTTTCTCTTCCTTTTAAAAATAAAATAATGCCTACACTGCCTAAAATTGTGATTAATACTAATTACAAACATTATATAACAATAACTCAGTATATTGAAAGTACATTCTGTAATTTGGAAGATTACACACATTAAAATGTTTACAATTAAAGTACGTAAGATAACTACTAAGTTGTATGCAGCATATCAAACATCTAATTCTGTTTATCGACGACAAAGTAAATTCTGCTCGCAATCACTATGAAAGGAACGGTGTCAGCTTGAAGAAGTCACAGCTTCCTCACTGGCATTGTATACATACGAACTTCGGTGCCTTTTACTGTGGTCTTTCAAGAACGGTGCAAAGAGGAACGACGGAAAAAATTTGTCATCGAATCGCTACCCTGCTTCACGCCGTCATAGCTGTTTAGCTAAATCAACTGAGTTGCCTGCCGTGCATTGTAATGGGCCATCTGCCATGATAAGAAGGGAGAAAATGGATTTATTGGTAGAATGAGAGCATTCTTGCAGAGAGAAGGCATTTGCCCAAACAAAGTAAATGCAAAAATAAGCAGATCATCTGAACAGCAGCTATCTCGTTGACTCTGTTCCGAAAACTGTTAATCCAAATAACTATACATCTTCTGTGCAACCTTAATTTTCTCATCATTTTTAAGAATTGACAAATAACAAGTAAAGAAAATACACGTTGTAACAAATAATTCCAGTACACCTGCATAATTTTGTTCTATTATTCAAGTAATATTACCTGCATAGCTATAATTTATGAATCCTTACGTTATTAATAATTCTTTGGATATTTATCCAGTTCTCTGACAGGAATGTAATGTAAATATTGCATTGTTAATGGAAGAGGATACATTTTTATATGTATGAATTGCTAACCTAAAAATGTAACAATAAAACACAATGTAGGGCCCCAGGGGATTTGAAATTAGATCTCTCGACTGCGACACCCAAGGGTTTCCGCCTGAACTACTTATTCTCTAACAAAAACTGTAATATGAGCACACATCAAGCATCTCCGATTAATGTTGAATGAATATCACCTATTTTTTAAGCAATCAAGGCAAAATAATTTTGTTTCATATAATCAAACGTACATTTTAATGCCAATAAACAATATGTGTTATATGCAGGCTATAATGCACAACTTGAGTTATGTTTGTAAACATATACTTACGACAAATGTTACAAAACAGCTTTGTTAATAATACGCTTTTAATATTTTAGAGCACTTATAGTTTATAAATGACTGGAATAAATGAAACACCGAGCCTTATTTCAACATGTAGAATAAATATAAAATACTTTTTTTTAATTTTACTGTCTTATATATTTTATATATAAATAAGATTTTGTCCTAAGGATGATATCTGCCAATGTGTTGGAAACCTCTATACTATTATAAAATTACAACACGTAGAAACTAAGGTTTCAGTCATGATTGAGGACAGTTTCTTTCACACTTTAGTGTTAACTTGGCACTAAGCTAACTAGATAAGTTATCTGTCAATAACGCTCCATTATGTTGATCTGCATGAAAATTTAGATCTAAAGCAAAGGCATATCTTGTAAAATATGACAAACTTCTCCGCAGTTTTCCCTTCCCCTTGATTTTTGATTCTACAGCTCGTGCCTTGAGTGCAAACCCTCTATTTCTCCTCCCTCTACTATTCATTTCGTTTTCAATTCATTCCCCATTCATAATAGTTCTAATCTCTTTTCTCGAAAGTAATACAGTAAACAAGTGGTTGCATTGTACCGCGCATTCAGAAATTTTATTATTTGGAAAGGAAAACGAATCCTCCTCTATTGTGTAAATGGCGTTTTTAGTCCTCTTAAAACGCTGAACATTTCTCCAATAGAGCCTGAATAATGTCTGCTTTTTACGAGGAAATCCTCTTTTATTAGAATGATTTAAATGTTAAGTGTATACGTAACTGTGCTGAGGGAGTGTTATCTGAAAGCAAATGCGTGTTGTAGAATGAATGTATTCCTAAAGGGAAACATAATTACTTTCATCACATTCTATGGTAAAAAGATTTGTAACACGATCATTAAAAGTAAATGCATGCCAGCAGCCAAGTCAGAAAAGGACATGAACACCGACTTTTTTAGCATCCGTCCTAAGGTGCTTTCGTTGAAAACTAACGACTACCTTTGTGACTTTGCGAATCAGACCCTTCTATTTAGCCATAGTATTATATATGAATGTAAAAATGTATATTATCCAAATCAGTTTTTCATACACAAGAAATTCACCATTATAGCAGAGTTTAAAATATTTCCAAATTCTTATATTAAATCTTTATTAGTGCAGCGACCAGTAAATGAAAACGTTTAGTGCATGATTTAAATTGTGAATAGGCTGAAGTCAGGTTACTTATATCCCTTATTTTAATTTCCCAATTATCTAGTTACCACACAGTAGCATAGCTAATATTGTTACTTTACGCTTGTACATTCGTACTCATTTGTTATATACTACCAACCATAAATAGTTTTATTCACGCCAGGTACAACATTTCCAATTAAGTTGTCATAATGCAAAATTGAAGAATTGTTTCTACAGAAAGCGTTATGTAACTACATAAAAATGGTTTCGATTTAAATCTGCACAAACTAAATATATAAAATTAAATTTGATAACAAAACATATGGTTTCTAGCTAATTTCATTTAAGAAAAACTAAGTATATTTTATATTTTTCACTTAGAAAAGTGCTTAATCAGTTATATAACTGCCTGTTATGTGAAAAAAGCAAAGGTTCTTCGACACACAGGAAACATAATTCCAAAGAATCTGTAGGAAGATTTGAACAACTATTAAGAAAATTAATTTAAGAAGTTTAATATTAGAAGCGGGTATTTAAGTATCTGGCCAACCATTCGATGAAAATATGTATGTAATATAAATAATATAATATAATATAAATATTCATGAGTGTAATTTAAATGTGATAATATTAGCTGCATGTGTCATTCTATTTACAGTTAAAAATCTAATTTTGACTCTTAAAGGCAGTATGGACAAGCAGGTTAGGGAAAAGATAAAAGTGGAACAATAAGCCAGCCATTAGGATAGGCATAGGGAAAGGTAAATGCAAGGAAATGTGTACCTTCAGGTATTTTGAATTTGGAAGATTGTATTGGAATAAAGAACCTGCACCATCAAGTAGTTAGTAGGGCGAAAGCATAAAAGAAGTAAGATAAAAGAGACCACAACACAGCATATTCTTTGTAAATAAAGAACGTTTGTAAAACAGCAAGTGAACAAACACCAGCATGTCATACTCAGAGGTTTTGAAATTCCTATAAATACTAAGGAGTTTGTCTTAAGCATAACGCTAATATATTGTGGAGTCGAATTCAAAGTTAACACTGCTAAAGGTTGAAAGTTCATTGAAAAGTGTGCAGGAAGTCCTTGAGAGTAAAATTGTCCATTTTTTCCCAATAGAATTAAAATCAGAGGAAAAATGCATTGAAAAACTTGTAGGAAGTACATATTAAGAAAATGTTCAATCTACCAACCAATAAAATAAGAGAATAATGAAGTTACAATATTATGAATTTTTTGTAGCCTTTGGGTGTGAACCTGGAAATGGAATGTATGGTTTTTGATAGGAGAAAAGGACATTTAGGTAACAATCACGAGTTTTATACGCGTTTGCTAGAGTAATTGAGTATATACTATTTTTGAAGATTCGAGAACTGCTTATATAATGTTCTGACGGACTGGAGGCACTTACCTACTCCCAGATGCTGAAGTTTACGATTTAAGGACTTCATCGGTGGTGATTTTATCTGTAAATAGTTGTAAGACAATGAGCTCTTGGCAATAGTGCTTGGGAAACGGGTATGCAAGTAGAAGAAACGGGCATGCTTATATTTTCGTTTCGAAAAAAAATGATCGGTGGTCGCTTTCTTTGCTGGTAAAATTAGAATTTAATAAACAACGTTAAGCCAAATGGCGTGTACTAATTGTTGAAGCTACATTCCCGTTACGTAAAATAACATGGTATCCAATATTTTCCAACACTTTTCCTCCCATGATACTAATACATTTTGAGAAAACTGTTGAACGTTGAACGAGAGGAGCAACTCCGGGTTTACAAAAGTATCTCAATTATATCTGCGGCTATTGGCACAAATCAAACTAAAACTCACCATCTTGGAAAGGCATAGCCGATAATATGCGATAATATAAAATAAAATAAAATAAGTTAAACTTCGCATTACTCCGTCCCGGCACATAGTTGGCTATACCGGGACGCGTATTTCATTTATAATTTATTAATGAGTTAATGTCCACTGTACATAATAATTTTAAAGAGCATTATCTATAATTATATTTAAATAACGAAAATAAAATAACTTAAAATAAAACACTAAACAAATTAATCAATTCGCTACACAAAATAAAATTACAATCTACTTCACTGGAACCAGTGAAATAACCTATAGCTGGTAGCCAGCTTACTACCTAAACTAAAATTAACCTTTGGGGACAGAACGGTCAAGGCGCTGGTAACTAAGCACCTTCCTCACCCCTAGCTATCTAAGGAAAATATAGTTTCAATTCATTACATTTCAAATTCCACCTTCTATATTTACTACTCTTTAGCCTGATTTAGAACATTATTTCTCTTTAAGTTTTCATTGTTTATGTATTCTTATTCTTACAATATTGATACACAGACTAATCTCTACGCTACCCTACTTGGTTCACTTCCTATTCAATCATTACATTACACTACACCTTACTATTACAATCATCCACTAATTGATATTTGATACTATTTATTTATACATATAACCTTGTTCACTAAATCATTTACTTACTACTTTTCACTTTACTAACTATTCACTGCTTTCATCTTTTATATACCCTATCTAATATTTCCATCAAAATTTATTACTCACCATTTCTCACTCACTAATCACTTAAATACTCCCAACATCATCATTAATTATCCACCATTTTCTTCTCCTCGTGCCGCTCTACGCCTGGCTCCTCATTTTCTCGTGGTCCTTACCTCACTTGCGGTCTTCATTCTTTCTCTGCCTTGTGCAGTATCTTGTTTATTATAGTGGCCATCACATCCTCTGTGGACCTTTTATCTTCTTCAGTATTTTGAATGGTTTGGGATGGTTTGGATAGTTGTTAGTGTTGTGTGTTAATAATAATATATATATGATCCTTTATCACTTCCCTCTTATCTCTTCACACTTCTCTCGGTCTCCTTTCCCTTCACCTTTCCTCTCTCTTCTTTCTTCGTCTCTAGTCGTCATATTGTATTTAGTCGTTGTTTTCAGTTATTATAGTCCCCAAGTGTAAATTGCATATATGGTCATTAATCATTTCTCTCTTCCTTCTTCCTTGCTTCCTCTCCGTCTTCTTTCTTCTTTTTCTTCTTCCCAATCTCATAATCTGCTCTACCAATTCGTTTCACCATCTTCTGTGATCTTCTATTCTTTGTCTTCTTCCCGGTCCCATAACTTACATCTTCTAACTTACTTTTGCTTCTACAATCTTCCCTCTCCATTCCGTAATCCCCATCCATGCATACCCTCCCCTCATTCTGCCGGCTCCTTCTATTCCTCTCTCCTCCATTCTCCGTCCTCCCTCCTCTTCATCTTCTTTTTTACCTTTTTTTCTCCCCGTTAGTCTCCTCCCTCGTCATCTTCACCATTTCCTCCATTCTCTTCTTCCCCATGTCTTGAAATTGTGTTTGCTAAATTTAGTGTTTGAAATCTTGCTGATCTTCTAATTCCATCTTCAGCTTGTACTGTAGCTATTGGAATCTCTTCCTGTTTCAACTTTTATTCCCGTGCAATTCTACTAATTGTTCCAGTCAGTTTCTCCAAATGCTTTTGTAAATATTTATCTCTTATAACATGATATTTGTAATCCACCTAAATTTTTCCATTCATCCTTAGTCTGTTGTAAGTAATGTATACATTCAAACGTAGCGGACAGCTTCATACCAAAGGCCCATTAGTTTGAGCTTAATTTTTATTGCCCTAATAATCAGAAACAACTGAAGAAGAAATTAATGCGCACCAATGATCAACAAGCAAAATATTGTGCGTTTCATGTAATTATCCCTACGAATCTAAAAATCTAATATGTATAATAATTGTATGTAGCTTGGGCTTTCATAGTAACCTTGAAGGTACCTTATCAAACGAATATCCAATTTAAAAAAACAGTTTTATTACATCAACGAGAAAGCTGCAAAATCACAACAATTAAGATAACAGAATTATGTACACATATCATGTCACTGTATCAATAACAAGTTTAAGTCAGTGTTTCTTAATCGTCGAGCTTTGACCCACTACATCAGTTATAGTGTGCCTAAAGAATTTGTGTGAAATTGCAAAACTCGATTAACAGTAACAAGAAATAGACTGTGAAAGAGATATGAAAATGGTATGAATTAAGTCTTCATACTATTACTTCTCGTTCTACTACTACTAATTCTTCTTTCGATGTATTTACTTTCCTGCATTTGTAGGACTTATATAAAACGGGCAGATCAATCGCCTGTATGGGATATATTTACTCTGGACTGATATATTACATATACTTACTGAAGGGCTCTCTGAATGGATGCTTAATTGTATCCCAGGGCCACCTTGATGACATGGCAAACAAAGAAGAGGTAGATACATAAATTCAAAATGATTGATAAAATGGAAGGTTAATCCTTGCAGAGAAATATTAACCTACATTTGGCGTTTCTTAAAATGGACCGAGGAAAACCACGGAAAACATCAGTCACGTTAGAAGCTGCAGGATTTGAAGCTATAAACTCCTAAAGATGAGTCTCAAGAGCTATTCCCTTTGCTACATATTCAAAAAAGCAAAATATGAGAAAATGATATAAAAATGTAACATTCATAAAATTATGTTCTAGAACTGTATTTATGTAAAATTCAAATTTCGTTTCCCCTCTTCCATCCAGAAGTGATGCTTGCCACATTATTGGGAATACTCTGTTCTGAAAATTAATTACAGCATATTAAATAAAATTGCATAATAAGACAATAAACACAGGAAGTAAATTTCTTATTAATAGTTCAGTACAATACACTAATTTATACAAACTCTTAACTCAGTTAAATGTCGCTACTTTTTTACATTCAATCAAGAGATATTTCAATACTGAAACAATTCGTATTACAGCTTACTTTAAGTTGAACATATATTATTTTAAATTTGCTATTAACCCTGGAAGAGTGGTCATTATGTTACTTATGCTATAGAGTAGCACAGAATCACTAATGACCCGAGCAATGAATATTTTCACAGGAATCAAATTAATCATTTTTTACCTATTTATTACTCATATTTACCTTTTAGCAATTTTAGTATAAACGCCACCTTTAACTGTACAAAAATAGTAAAATAGAGCAGATAAACAAATTAGAGAAACCAGGAACTGATGTGATACAAACATGGAATTTACCCTTCACTTCACTAACATAAATATAAAGTATCATGGTGAATGTTATTTTCTTTAAAATAGGTTTCCTGTCGACATTTTTGACATATATTTCTTCTATTTTGTGGTAGTTTTTCGTGGTTTTTTGATCTGCTGTGTCTGGTAAGTTGTAATTTTTCAATCAGGAGTTTTGGTAGTGTGGTGATGGCTACTCTATACTGCATATATTCTTAAAAAAGATTAAATCTTTTCAAATATTCCCGTCTAGTTTCAGTAAGTTCAGTATTAGCTGGGCATAAATTTGCAAATTTATTTCACTAATATCCAGCACAAAGTAAAATATGGTGAAAGGCAAACAATTACTTCTTCTAGATATAGAATATGATCCAAAAATGTATCCACTATATCTACACCACATTTGGTTTCATTACAATATCTTATTGTTTCCGTGTTTTTCGTTTCTTTAGATTTTTGGTGAATTACATTATTGTGCTTTGTTGTGTAGAAGTTTTGGTTGGTTGCGTTGGGTGGATTGGACACCAAATTATAAAGCGATCTTGTTGATTGTGATGATCGCCTCGGTCGTTGCCCACGCTACATGACAACATCTCAGCCGCTGCTCAACAGAATTGGGAGAGAAGATCAGCGGTGTCAATAATCACACGATGGGATATAGTATAGTAAGTAATTTATTAATCGCAATATCTTTTGCAACCTCTGGTGTTTCTACGAACGGTAGAACTTGGTGCTATAGCTTTGATCTATTTTTAACTTAATTAATTTAATGCACCGTGCACGTAGCTGGAATCCAGCCTGCGTCTTACATACTTCATGTGAGCGCTTCCTCAACATTAAGACCATATCTGACAACAGAAATGCCGAAAGAATTTCCAAAAGGACTAACCATCGAAGACCTCCAAAATATGAGGATGAGAATCTGAATCTTAACTGAATCTGAGTGAAACTGAAAATGAAATGCAATGACCTCCGAAGGGAGGAGTCTGAGAATGAGTATGAGTGCCCCAGAAGAGTAAACGCCTCCTTGTATAGTAATTCAAATTGTTTAAACTTTAGCGTTACCAAGCCATAGGGATCCACACATGCAAGCGCACGTCTCAAGCTGCACTTCAAAAATTGAAAACCTTGGCCTAAAATAGACTGGTTTAAAGTCAACTTCTAGCGTTATGCCAGGGAAAAAAGTGGTGAGTTTCTGTCGATGTAAACATAGTGATGAGAGAAGTAAAAATATAATTTGCATGAAATATGTTAACTTACCGTAATTTGGTGACAAAGAGGTAAATTAAGTACGAATGTATACCAGCTACTGGGAAAATTAATATTTGCAAGTAGTAAATGGTAATACAGCAAGTCACGTGACTGTATTAAATAATCGTGTGAAACCAAACATGGACCAGAACACCTTGTAGATTTATTGTAAACAATTTGAAATTCATATGACGTCACATAAGGGTAAACAAGCATTGGCGCCTCAATGTCAGACAAGGAGACTGTCAACAAACTCAAGTTAACCTCTGCAAGAAATAAGTTGCGCTGCCAAACTCAGGTGGTGAAAGATGGAACTATATGATTGAATAAGTGGAAGTTAAATTTTACATTTTGTAAGTAAACAAGCAATATTATCTTTAATACCAAAGGTTATTTAAAATACTTAAAAATACGTACTAAATAATATTGGAAATATATGTTCGCAAATAAAATATACCTGCTTGCGAATAATTTACACTTGTAAAAAAAACAAACAAAGTGTTAACTTTTAAACAAAAGGGGTTCACATTATTTAAATTTGCAAAAGCTATATACATATATATATATATAAGGTTTTCGAAAAGGTAAATAGTATTGAAAAAAATAATATGATTTCAAAAAAGAGATATATATTTATATATAAGATTTTCGAAATGGTAAATAGTATTTAAAAAAATAATATGATTCAAAAATGAGGTTACGTTCCATTTAAAATAAGGCTCAACTTTTTATTTATATTTATAAACAAACAGTAGTATTGAAATCTAAACATGGTTTTATTGTAGCGCACAGAAATTTGAGTCAGAAAACAAAAACGCTATTGTTAACCAGCTACTTTTATGCCCACATATTTTAATGTATTTGGGCTGTAAAGTCGTTTGGTGGTAAATCTGCATTCTTTAGTACTAAAGCTGCATTGATATTATGAGAGTGGCGGGCATTTACTATATTGCCATTCAATACCATGTGTGCCGTCTATAACATAGCTTAAAATTTAAAATACATATTTGATCAAAGCCTCTAACATTACTCATAATGCCAATGGCTTTCATAAACGAAAAGTGTTGAGCGGGATGCATTAACTTCAAGAAAACTACTGAAAATACAGGACATATTGCGAAATATATTTATTTGTTCACATTAGGTCATAGCCAAAGCAGAAAGTGAGAAACTCTATTATTAGTCAAAATCATGCACGACTAGTTTAAACCATTAAGTAGATATAAATTAGGAAGTTGTTAGAATAAGAGTTATTCATTATAAAAATAAATATTGTACAAATTATGTGCCTGATCAATACAATATGAAGACAATAATATAGAGGCCGACAAGTGTATATTATAATATTATATTATATTGAAGTAGGACATTCGTTATTACATTATTCTTTTCACTTGATTTATCACGAGGTTGGGCACAAAGGGGCACGCTCGTGATTTTAAACTCTGAAATACTATGTTAAAATATGTCTAAGTGACGGGAAACACAAGTACAGAATGAACTAATACTTGAGTTGAGATGCTGCAGCCTTTTAATAGTTACCCCATGATTTTACAATAGACATGTCTTGCCTGCAAGACGCTGTTACGATGATCAGGGAAAGGAGATGTGCATCTTGACCCGCTCACGTCACTCTTTGGGTCCGTTAACAAGGGAAGCCAAGCAATTTTCTCCGGTACATGCGCAGAGCTTTTTCTGTTTCACACACGCAAGACGAGCATAGAATTAGCTCACGATTGTTGGCTTCAATAATGTTGGATCTCATTATCAGTGCTTTTGTTAAAAGAACATTATTAAGCCCCTATTCAGCATTATATTGTTTCATATGAATAAGAAAAAATATAGCGTTATATAATCGCGAAATGGAATGTAGATGAAAGTAGTTTAATACACTTAAATCGTTTACTTGTTTGAAATAGTAAATTAACACCTGGTGTTTTAAATACTGTTCATATGCGTAGTCTTCAGCCTAATTGCACATAATGTATGGCTCGACACAGATATGGAACAGGCTATCTACTGCAGAAAGCTTTCATATTTTGTACCGAAATAAAAGTATATCAGTACAGGTATAAATATATTGTGCTGGTAACATTAAATAAAGTAAACGATATCTAGCAACATATAAAAAGAGTTATACTGTGTAGAAATTATGAAATAATAATAATAATAATAATAATAATAATAATAATAATAATAATAATAATAAGAAGAAGAAGAAGAAGAAGAAGAAGAAGAAGAAGAAGAAGAAGAAGAACGAACACGGTTTCCTTTAAGGTTCTTCATAATTTATGCACACGGTTCATCAACTCACATAAAAATATTAAATGTGTGTAATACTAACCCGTGTTACTGCATGGAAACCTGATATCTACGGAAGTGAGGGAACAGAAAAGTTTTCTTTTCCATCTCTAATGATCATAGCTATTTAGGGGAACGCAGGTATTGTAACTCACCGTACAGTTGACCTACTTGCTTTGTAAAATTTCCTGGACGAAATAGTGCTTTGCAATAGATGAGAATATAAATATTTGTAAACACATTTTAACAACACTGAGACAGCACTCAAATATTGCGAAAGAAAGTTTTCCTGTATAAAAACACGCCCCGTGAGTGTGAATTTATCATTTTTGAACCAATGCATCTTGTGAAAGGGTGCCTTAAAAAACGCGTTGACTTGATTTGCGTAGTAAATCGCTCAAACATAAATAGCGCTTTTTATAGGATTATTTTAAAAAGCCAGTAATTTATTATCTATATTATTTATTATATTATATCATGTCCAACTCCCAGTATTGACACCACAATGACCAGCATTAACAACGAGTCGCGGGTAAGTGCTACCACTTTACAAACGTCTTCCAAATTACACAACATAGGCAAAAAACAACAATTAGTTTTTATTCCGGATGTTCTAAATAAGACATCATAGTGAGTTCAATTTCCAAAGAGGCATAATCGCTATAGTGGATTTCTAAAGTGTATAGATTTTTTTAAAGATTTTTCTAATGATTATTTGCTAAACAACGTACCTGAATTTACAGATGTAGCAATTAACGATACCAAGCAATCTGCTAGACCATTTAATATGAGGGTGCGTAGGTTCGATCAAGCGAATCTTGAGGTCATAATAAAATCCGTGAAAAAATTAATGAAAATCAATTAGGAATGTCTGTTGGTTGGGCCACACAAAACTTCGTATATTTGGACAAAGTAATTGTAGGGTTCATGCTACAAACACTGTAATTACTTTAAAAGAAACAAGTGGCTTGTCGAATTAAAGAATAAGGATCATCTTTGTTTACCTATAGCCATTACAGTGTATATAGTCAAACAGACTGAGATGCAAATTTTAAATTGATAAAACTTGTTGAATATATGCAAAAACTGAGGGCTGTGCAAGGTCATGGGCAAATTCCATTGAACATTTCCTTTCGATGACGTAAAACAATTTGAGGTTGTATTGAACAACTATTTTATCGTTTTTTTTTGTTTTTTTTTTTTTTTTGTTTTTTTGTTGACCACAGTAGTAAAAATCTGCCCTACAAATCAAACTACTATAACGGTATTAATATGTAATTAATATTACACAATGATCTTTTTAATATAATTGTGAACTTATATAGTTCTTTCTAATCTTAATTGTACTGCCGACATTGTATTTTCACTCAAATCATAAAAAAAGAACTATTCAGTGCATCAGTAATTATCAGTAATTATCGGCGTCTGGACAGTAATTTAATGTTTATATACTTGTATAAGCCATGTTAATTTTGTTTTAAGATGTGACCTATAATTCTTCGTTTAATTACGTAAATAGTAATGAATGCCGCAATGCTATAACGATTTTTTTAATTGTGCAAATAATAAATAGTAGAGATAGATTGGGATTTTTAGTTAGGCATCGGGAGATGAATGCTAATACAGACTTTTCATTTTACATAAGAATAGAAGTGAAAGGCGAACATTCTGGGGCTGAAGTGACCAGTAATGGGTATTTCTGAGCGTCGGCATGTTTTTATGCTGTGAACGTTAGCGCACTAAATTTTCAAGCGCTTCCAAACGTTCTATACAAACAGGCCAATCACTGGAGGACATTTTAAACATTTGAAGCCTTTCGATCTCATGGCATGCGTAAACCCCGGAGTCTTGGCCTCGAGATGTGAGGACACAAGCTAAGATGGTGTAAGCATAAGGAGGCAAATTCATCCATTTTGGGGCACTCTAAGAAATTCTTGGTCATGTAGGGGTGTTCAGTCGAAGGCGCACGGTTATCAGAATCACTTAGTTTGAACCACGCCAATAATTAACTACTAGTTTAAGGGTTACGGGCATCATTTCCCGATACGAACAACGGCTTCTCTGTAACGTGGAATGAAGTCAATAAATACACTTTTGTCTCACCACATACCTTCTTGTGTTAATACCTTGAAGAACTTTCTGTCCCCTTCCGTTGTGTGAAGACAACGAAGAGGGCGAAAATCCCTGAGATCAAGAGTCGATGAAAGTGAAGACTATATGATGTGCTCACCCAAAAACTACTGGCGTTAAGAATTAAACCACTCTCGTCGGAGACTCCGACAGACCAAACCCCACAACAACGCTTTCAAATTGGGCGCTCAACTTGTGGGACTACGACGTCGAAAGAAAAGCAAATAGGAAGGCTAATATGTCAAGAGGGGCTCAATCAGGAAGGGTACGACGCTGAAAGTGGAATAACCAAGATTTACTACTACGCTGCCAGGAATAACGACCAAGGAAGATTCGAAGACATCCGCATCTAGATCGAAAACAGTACACCGATATTTCTAAGGAGAGGAAAAATAAGGCAAAGAAGAATGTACCATATGCTGCGGATCACATATACATTTGCACAGTTATATTATAGTGGGATATTCAGAATTAAAGTATTTTATTATAATTTCTTAAGCGTTAACGTTCTGAGTAATAATTAAATCTATAAAATGAAAATAAACCAAAATTTGGGAGATATATAATTAGAGAAGATAATTTATCTAAGGGGAACGAAATTAAAGTTGAATAGTTAGCAATACAAGCCCTGGAAGCAGGTTGGTGCAGGTGGGTAGGGAAATTTCAGAGCTAAAGGAGACAATGACCCAGAGGGAGAATAAAAGCATTTACGGATTAAGTGTAGGAAATACCTTAATTACTCTTGCAGGAAATACGCGTGACGGCATTAATAAGGAAAATGTCTCCTTACTAGTCAATGCCTCAAACAGAGCAAGTCCTCATATCAACGTGATATGATTAGTGTGTCGAGGCCATTTAATAGCTCATGGGCTCACCAATTTATAAATCGTCTGTCTCTACCAATGTCTGGGAGTATGACGGCGTAATTCTAGGCAATTCCAGCAAGATTTCTTCAGGATAAAATCGGTATCTGACAAGATGAGAAAATTACGTACCTTAAAGAGCAGGCGCTCAATTGGTACAGGCTGACCCTTGCCGATTATACGCAATATAGGTCCGTCAGACAGTTATTACTCACGAAATACGGGGGGGTCCTCTCGTTAAAATTTAAAAAGATTAGAATTGTCAACCGCTAAATGTAACCCAAGAAGAAATATGAGTTTGATTCATTGTTTCCTCAAGGTCCGGAGGAAGAATAAACTGCTGAAACCACTTGTTCCGATCGGGAGTTCACGGTCCTTATTTCCAACAATTTCTTAGATCAAATTTTAAACAAATTGAATGTGGGTAAATCTGATAACTTCCCGGAGGCGAGAAATCTGTGCACGGCTTTTGACATTCAATGACTTGCTAGCAATGGCTTTCGAGATAATGCATTTGGCTATCATAATAATTTCAATCCCGTTAGGTCTATGCAATATAACCAGCATCATTTTGAGGTGGAGCTAAGAGCAAATTAATGGCATTGTGAACCACCTTTGAATTTAATTATAGAAATCGGCGAATAAATTACTTAGATACTGCGGTTAAAGAGAATCCATAAATAAATCAATCAAAAAAAATTAAATTAATATATTGATGTGGATTAATTCGGGGATTATTTATTAAAGATGTTGCTGAATAAATAAAATAATGCGGATATGTTGAAAGTATTGTCATAAGATAAAGATACATAAAAATTAAAATTGAATAAGGAAGCTACGTAATTTCTATAATAGTGAAGATAGCAGATAATTCAAAATGGATGAAATTACAGATAATGGAAAATAAAGTGTTACCAGTAGTTCAAATAATGTGAAGAGTGGAAATAATTCTAATAAGATAAAGAAGAAGAATAATTAAAACGAAATCAGGATGCTGCATGATTGTGCTAGGGATGAAGATTGTAAATAATAAAAAATGTAAAAATTGCAGATAATAAAAATAAGTTTTGAATGGCTAAAATAATGTGGAAATATTAAATAATTTTAACAAGAGAAAAAGTTCCAGAGTAAATAGTATTGAGTCGATAATGAATGATTTGAGGGGTGAAAGTACATTCGTCGAAATCTGCGGTAGAAAGAAAGAAGAAACTGTGGAAGTAGGCAGGCATTTTAGAGTATAGGTAGGAATTGTGAGTTTGCGCTAGAAAATAAATATCAAATATAAAATATATGTATAAATAATACGGAAAGATGCAAAAGTGAAAGAGGAGATAAGTAAATGAGGTGTGAAAGCAATCAAGGGTTAAAGTAAGAGAGAATTGATTTAATATTTGAAAGGTTTAATATATGGAATAATCGAAAAATTTGGGTAGCAAACCTACGAAATGGCGGATATAAAAAGCAATAAAATTCTAGGCATGTATCATAAGTATCATGTATCATGCTTAAGTCCTATGAAAATCCTAAATTTAACTAAGAGTTCACAGTATTTTGTAATATTGTTAATGTTAATTTTAATTGTATAATTCATTGTTTATTTTATTTGTATCGTCTTTGAACCAATGAATTTTAATATAAATCACTAATTATGTATTTGAAATGTAGGTAATAACAGTTTATTATCATTAAATATGTTGCTTTGAACTTGGACTTGCCAAAGGTAATTGTTAAAACAAAAGTTGTGTAAACTCGTGTGCTTATAATTATGTGAGAATGAAAACTGTGAAAAATCAATTGGGCAATGGGTCAGTACCCTTAGTGCATTGTGAGGTGCAGCAGGAAGTAATGAAAGGTCGAAGTGATTAGTGCGGGCAACCCATTGTAAGTAGTATGTGCGAAAGAAGGATGATGTGTGTGCAAGCCGAGTGGTTAAAGCGCGGACTCGTAAGCGGGAGGTCTGGGGTTCGAAAGTCTCCAGTACTGCCCTCCCTGAATGAGCTTTTTTCCAGGTTTTCCTCGGCCCTCCTAAATGGCAAAAGCTGCGGAGATACCCTAAACGTAGGCCTGGAACGTTTCCTTCCTTAAAAATAAATCCTTTCCCAATAAGTCATTTCATCTCATGTATCATCAATGTTCATTGCCTGTGGTGCGTCTCTAGAAAAACGGGCGTTAAACATCTTTCTTTCATTCCTATAGAACGTACTTGGATAAGTTGGTATTATTCGATAGATGCCATGAACACCAGACTAGAATCTTTGCTCTGGAAAAAGACACGGCAGGAGGTCATGTATACATCCAATCAGAGATTTCTGTGGTGTGATGATTTTACAAAAGAAGAGGTGATCTTTCTAATGGTTTAATTAATCAGGAAATTCTCCTCTTGAATAATGTGATGTTGTTATTAAGCCCATCTCTTCTTCAGTCAATTTTAATCTCTTTTCGAAGAAAAAGGAATTTAAAGGCTACAAGGAAATTCAATTTGTTAGAATGCTTTTGAAAGCAGTGAGACCTTCCCCTTACACTCCATGGTCACGAACAAGGTACACAAGGATATCATTAATAAAAATTCATACATTTTACTTCACTCTAAAATAAATTCCTTTCAAATGCATGTGAACGTCCAGCTTTTTCCCTCACAACCATTACATCCTTATTTTGATGCCGATCTCTTTCAAATTTTTAAGGTTGGATTTGGGATTCACTTTAGGGACGAATGTAATTCCATTTCCACAGAATAATATTCGTATGGCTACACCATTAGGGTCTCAGACAATATAAGAGCCAGCAAGATATATATTTCGGGACAACACCACATATAGGTTTTAACATTGGAACGCCCAATGAAGGCCAACTTACCGCTTTTTATTTTCAAACGCTCATATTTTAATTGTTTTAGAAGTATTTTCCCATGGTTTTGTTACTTTTAATCCCTTTCAATGACGTTTAGCTCACCAATATATTTTTTTTTCATTTCAAGCGTAAGTTTTTTAAATAATAGCTAATTTACCATCGGTTCGCGGAGGTGGTCAATAGATCGCTTCCTTGCCCACGTGGTTTATTGTGCAGTTATAACCGACAGTAATCCTCACTGCATAACAAACATATTTCAAACTCATTGTAGCGTAGTACGTGAGTCATCGCTTATCAGCTCTTGTATCCATGTCTAAAATTTAGCCTAGTTTCACATTTTCACGCATTTTTCATCGACTGCTGTCTTCATACCTCATGGCAGATTATAGGGACGTAGGAACTTCTAAGGCTGGTAAATGCAAAACATGTGAAATACTTTATGTAACAAAAACCAAACCAAACACAGTTTTTTGACATGTAATTGTGGTTTATGTAAAATAAAAAACTTAGCAAAAATTGTCATACTAACATCTCAGAGAATGTTTCAATGTAAGAGGTTTGTGTATAGGTATAACCCCTATATGTGTAACTTATATCTTTTTTGTACAAATAATTTGTTACTGCATAGCATAGAGCAAACCCAATTCGTAGAGTAAAATATTTCTTATATTCGACAAAATACTTGAAATAAAAATGAAATAATCTTTTTTTTTTTTTTTTACTAAAAACCATGTAGCCGGAGATGACCTATAAAATATGAACAAAAGAATAAATTGAACAAATGCGTGAATGTATCATTTAATTACCAACAAATTAAATGAATAGGCAAATGGAACCTGGAGACATAAAACGCTAAAAATAAGTGGTACGTGAACAATAACAATGAACATAAAAATAATGGAAACCGGAAGCGTGATTCAAGCTGGGTTTGTACCTGGTTCGCAGCTCAGAAGCCATATTGTTCCCTATTGATGACTACAGTTTTCTGGTATGTAAGAAATGTCATCGGCCTGAGCCAGAAGATCACTTAAATATGTGATACTAAAACACATCAGGTATACAACTCACTAAATACAAACTGAATCCGAGCCTGGCTTTCAATTTAGAAGCAAAATCCTTTCTTCTATGCCATCACAGTAGGCTAAAAGGCGATAAGGGAAAACCCCGTCGTTTTCGGTGAGAAAAGTGTTTTAAAATGCATAAAAAAGTAGTAGCATTCAATTGACCGCTAACGGGGTTTTAGGGGGTACTTGAAGCTCGGGCGTTCTAGTGTTAAAGAACAAATTTCACAACTTATTAATCTGTTGATGTTGATGGAGATTCATCACACTGTAGAGATTGGTGCCATTAGAACCATTTTGTATCATGAAAACATTTCAAATACACTAATTTCTGTCTAAGTGTCTCTCTGCGCACATTTAGGCGTGTACGCTTGTGAAAACTTTCCATGATAAATGTCCATAATTGACGGCTTCCCATAGCTAATAGCATAAAAAGTACAATTCTTTATTCTATTAGTTAGCCTTGGAGAAATTAGCGGGTAAGTCGTCATCTTATTAGTGTGGTGTCTAATTGGCATATTGTAAAGTCCTACAACCAGTCCATTTTTGTTATCATTGTCATGGAGCGTAAAGTGCTATTCAAAAAGCTCTGGTTAGCGGGCACTGCCAACGCAGTAAAGCAATAGAGCGACACGGTACAGCAACAAGCCTGAAGCCGTATATCTTCTGAGCTCAACTGCGGCACATCTATCGGATATTTTCTTCTTGAATCGCATTCAGACAAAGTTCGGGTGCTTAGGCCTTTCACCTGTGCCACCATATAAGTTTATGGTGACCATTGGTAAGCGGCGCAGTAATCCCGGCTTTGACAGAGTAACAGGCACTTCAGTGCTTAATTGTCATCTAAAAGAGTACCAGCTAAGCAATTGCATAGCCAAATTTTTAACCTGTATTTGTATACTCCATATATTTGCTTCAAAATCTTTGGACCCTGCATATTCCCGAACATGGAGAAATGGGAGACGCTAAACACGGCGGATGGTCTAGACATCCCCTATCACAGAAAGAAAGAAAGAAAGAAAGAAAGAAAGAAAGAAAAAAAAAGAAAGAAAGAAGAGAGGGAAGTACAAAATCAAAAAATTGCATATCACAAGTACTTGCCTCACACTCACCTCCGGTGAGCCGTTTGATAAAATGAATTAAGCTCATTACAACTAGCATATTCGTTGTGCTACCTGTTGAATGTTGCTGGATATGAAGCATTTTCTAAAGTCACAATGCATCAAAGAGATATTTTGCAACAAACCTATTAATTAATCTGCAAGTTCAAGCATATTTCAGACTGGACAACAGTATGGCACTATAGCTTGTTTGTGACGTCATATAGCCTTGAGGGAGACATGTATTCACACTAGTTTTTCCTCTTGTGACGTCACAAGGCCTTGTGGTTGTTTATTATTTTACTGAGTGTGACGTCATATGGCCTTGCCGTTTGTTGCACACCTACGAGCCCAAGAGACCTTGTATTATGCACAGCTGTTTTGTGCTCCGGGAATCAGAAAAATATGAATATTGTTCTAACGTTTCTGAAAAATTAACAGCGGCTAGCCTTGATGGAGCTCGAAGAAGATCATTTCTTTCCATAGAGGGAAGCGCCAACTTTACTTGCCATCCGCCTGTAGATATGGACGCTGTGTGGAATGATCTTACCCCAGAAGTAAAACAGGCTTACAGCTTATCGTAACTGCCAATAGCATTGCAACATCCGTCCCTTACAACTCACATTGACTTGGCAAGAACAAGCTATCCAATGTACATCAACGTCAGTGTACTATGAAACTAGCGGAGCAGGTAGCATGACCCAGGACGCTCTACGCCAACTAGCTAACGTTTGCGCCACTCTGATTTTATTACCTTGCCTGCAGTAGAAAGTGCCGAGCGTCGTGTGAAATGTCCGGATTATCTCTACTAATAACGGGCCAAGAACGCTTTTCCGACTCCAGAACGAGGAAGAAGTGTTTTTACCCGTTCGTTTCCAAATCCTTCCTCCACAGCTCGTCAAGCAAGACAACTCCTTCGTCTTTTACACCGTGTACCAAGTTGAGGAGGTTCCCAGAAACGATTACAGAAGGCATGTCGTAAAATTTATATTCATGTAGGTCATGGCCTATCAAACCAATCCCGTTGAAATTGGCAATTCATTGCCAAACTCCTATATGACACCCAAAATTACATCACAAGAAGTAGGGAGTATCCCACAAGCTTAAACTTGCTCTCTACCGAAATCTACTTCCTTAGCAAGAGCAAAACTGTCACCGTCAAACTGGTCGTTAACGATGCGCATGTCGCGGAAATCAGATACTTGCTTTCGCAAGTACTTCACTAAAGAATACACGCTCGCTATACCGTCTACCTAGGTACCACCAACAAGACGCCTGCTGCAGACTACAAGATAAACTCGGTAGGTTTTTATCCATTAAGTCCATATGCGATTTCGTCGTTCCTATTTACAATCCATATCCAGAAACATGTCACCAATAACTATTGCCACATGCTGTTCATCAAAATCACCATATTCTACGAGGATCAAACTCAGGGCTTCAACAAAAGCCACAACGACGAAGATAGTAAAGATGATTATTGTATATCTTTTACCAAAGTACTCGTACAATACTATTTGAAATAGTTTTTCGTGCTTATAAACATTTAATTGTGCAAAAGAGTTTAATTATCAAACGTTTAGTTCACAGTTTAGGCATAGTGCATAACTTTAATTTTGCAATTAGTGAATAAAATGTGTAGGTGCAAAAAGAGTAGTTTACAGTTTTTCCACCACAGCCCGTATCCATTTTTCAGTTCCTAATTTTGCCACCCATTTTTCAGATCCTAAGTTTGCCACCAAGTCTCTCCCCACCTCACAATGTTTTAGTTCTCGTTTTCCACTAAGTTTTATCCCCCAGTTTACATTTTAGTTCCTATTTTTATCAGCAATGTAGTTCAAATTCCCATTCTCGCTACTATTGCAGTTTATTATTATTATTTTGTAATTAGTATTTTAATCACTGTGTAAATATGTGTTTACATTCAATCAATAAAAAGGGCTCCTCATAGACTTAACCCGCATTTAGTCACAAAATTCATTTCAGGAAAAGGTTAATTTTTAAGCACCGTATAAAATTCAGGTATTGGTTTCGAATACAGAGACAACTGAAACAGCGTTTTTGTTTGTTTGTTTATTTGTTTTATTCGAGCTGAATGAACCGAACCCACAATACCTGCTGTTGGTATGGCATGCAAGGAGAAGCATTTTAATTAGTGCAGAATTTTATGGCGTGCACATTTCAACATTTCCGTGTCTTAAAACGTATGTGGTGATTTTCATAAACTGCACCCCTTAACATTTGAATCAATGTGTGCTGAAAGCTGTTACCTTATGTGCCAATCTACGTATTCCGCCCCTCCTTCGTTCTCCTTATGTTTCATTCCTTCCTTGTATACCATCGATTTTCTTAGAATATTCTCCAAAATTATGATTACCGCTCATTGGTTGAAGCATGTAGTGGTACTCGTTATTGTTAACTCGTTTCACTTGGCCTCAGCCCTTTTTCCAGTCTACCTTTCAAGCTTGTTTCGAAATATTGGCAAGTTTGTTGCGGGCTGCCTAGTAGAATTACGCAAGGATTGAGCCGAGCGGCTAAAGCGTAAGGGAAACTGTCACGAGGTCGCTCAATGCACTGCATGCTTCCGTGGTACGTTAACAAACAAACATTGTAATCAGAGCCCGAACATGAGATCCGGTATACGTAATACCACACTGTTTTTCTTGATTAACCAACCTGTTTAAATCCTCAGGTTCCCAACAACCATTTCATATATATCAAGTATCATTAAATAGTGCATAGAAAAACAGCAAATGGGGTAGGTACAAAAATTTATGCAATTAATTATAGTGAAAGAAAGGGTTGTGCAGTGAAGAATGGAATGTATGTATCATGCTCTCGTGGTGTCTGCCGATTAAAGATCTGTTGGATTAGTAGATAGTTACTAAATTTTATTTTCGGCACATCCCATCTAAAAAAAAATATGTGTAAAGCGAATGCATTTAAATCGCCGATGGAATTGCCCCAACGGTTAAATAGTGCGTCATAAACAAGTGTTTCCAGTTATGTGTCAAAAGATTTAATCTTTAAAATGTCATCACCCGAGAAGTTTTCATGGAACTGAAACAAGAACAAATAGATATTGTCGCTACTTGTGAAAAAGTTAATGTTAAAGATGTAGTGAGCAGGTAGCAGAAGCAGCGGAGAAAATATGCAGCCAAGTTCTGCCTTCTGTTGAAACTTACGTATCAGCTACTGGTATATGGACAGACAAGTATATAAAAATACATTATCAGTCCTATGTATCCAAAAATATATCTTACTTCTCACCATATTGATGAAAGCTTGCTGATGGAAAATAGTTTGCTAAATCGATGATGATTTGGAAACATGTTGAACACATTTTCTAACGCTGGGTTCACAATACGAGTTTTAATTCATGATAAAGTTATACAATAAAGAGGAAATCGGTTTATTGGGACTGTGTTCTCTGATGATTGAATGGAAAAAGCACATATATAGTAATCCATTCTATCTAGATTCGAAACTTTGCCATGCTTGAATTTCTTAATTATTTTTTATTGCGAGGTAAATTAAAGTTAAATTTGCGGCAATCATTTGTCGTTTTCATTAACAAAATATAATAGAAGTTTAATGCATTGTTTCTAAAATGCTAAAACGAAAATTAATCATCTTCGATTTCAAAATGAATGTCACATTAATAAACATTCTAAATTGAAAAACTAAAAGAGAATATATATTAGGTTAATATTTTATGGGCATAGGCTCCACAGCTATTATTGCCCTCATTCTTCGGTTATCACTCCCGCACTGTCATGTTCAGGTGCGTGCATGTTACAGAATGTTGCAGATTAAAGCAGCCTTCAGCTCATTTTCTTTGTTAGCAATAATACTGGGTTCTGCTATGGCTGAGCGCACACACAAGGACAAAGCCATAAAAATATTCCTTACATTAGTAAACATTGCAAGTTACTCTATCTCCTAAACCCAAGATCGCGGGTTCCAACCCGGCCAGGACCGATGGATTTTTTCGGTCTTAAAAATCCTAAGTATGGCTTCCTTCGGAAGGGAAGTAAAGCCGTGGGTCCCGTGTCGTACATTTACGGCACGAAAAAGAACCTCAAGCCTGCAAGAGAGGCCTCTGAGCAAACTTTATCGGCCGTTTCACCCCCTGACTTGAATGGGACGCTGATGACCTGAGATGTTAAAAGCGTCCATAAATAAATCAACAAAAAAAAAAAAAAAGCTACTCTCTGTCTCAATCTGCAAGATCGCTTGAAATCATTGTCGTCATCCTAGGTCAGGACAAAAATGTGTGTACACTATTCAGAAGCATGTTACTCTGCTTGAAGAAGCAGACATCAGTATCTTCCAGCGTGTTCTGCATTGAGGAGTAATTCTAATTTCCTTGAGTCGAACAGCACAGCCCTATGTCGTTTGATTACCGTAGGGTTATTTGCTCGATCAGCTGCTAAGAAAAAGCGCCTTAAAGGCAAATATGGATTACTTCGTACCGTTTTTGCAGAAGAAAATGCCAACATCAACTGAAACAAGCGTATATTCACAGATTAAACGACATTTTCATCCACAAACGGGAGAAAAATAATCGTCCACTTTCCCAGATAAGGCGCAATATACGTGGTTCATCTTTATCGTCCAGGTCACGTGTCTATATTAGAATTGGAGTCACAGGATTGCGGGTTGACAACACATTTAACAGCCACCATTATAAAAAAACATCCTCGAACGTGCTTCATGTTTTTTTTTTTTTTTTTTTTGTGCGAAGTTGATATATTCTAATGGATTCATTGTATTCCAACAGGATATTCATCCTGTCCACACAAGTCAATAAATTTCTAACTAGCCCTTAGAGAGGCAAGATATCACAACAATTGATTGATCCCTTTGCTCGCCTGATTTAATACTATTGGAATTGCGTGTTCAGAGGTGAAAACAGTTGTGGGATTAAATTGCCCTATATAAAGCTGCTGCTACTTTCCTCTTCAAATGCAGGAAAAGTGAATGCAGTTACCGGTTGTGTCTTTCTGTAGTGAGTGCAATGGCGAACTGATTGTTCATGACAAATTAAATCAGGTCCTTTAGAAATGTAATGCAATGATTAAATGCATGATAAACCTACACTTTGCAGTGCCTTTATTAACGTAATATAATTAAATGTTATATGATATTCCCCTAGTTTAGTACATTATAGAAAAAGGATGCCCAAGTGTCTATCTAGCGAAAAAACACAAAACATATAAACAACAAATACACTACTTAGTACTTTAATATGTCGCGTTACTAAATAACTGCCCGTCACCTGAAACCAAATTAATTCAATTCAAAGAGCACTTACTGATTTCCTGTGTTCGTTAACGCGACATTAGTGTGTAGTCAAAGTTAAATGTTTTGTAGTTCGTCACGTGCTTTTTCTGAAATAACTAATAATTATTTAAGGAAATAGTTTAAAAATAGTGATTGCCATAAACCAAATTATAATGATCATTTCATCATAAAGTTAGTTTATTGATATCTGATTTACATATTTACGTTTTTATGTTGTTTCGTATTTAGTCACATTCTTATTGGGCATAATTTCTTTACTTATCCTGGTCAAAATTCATATCTTCCTCCCACATGTCAGTGATACGTCTTCTATTTTCTTATAAAAGTGGTGGAGCCATGCTGCTTTTAAGGAATTACCTGCCCATTACTGAAATAATAGGCGAAAGTCGTGTCTTTGCTACCCTCTTCCCAAGGTAGGCAACCTTCGATTATCTAACTCGTCCAACTACTTCTGGACATGTGTGTACACAAAGCTAGACCCAAGACTGAGTACAATGCCAAATTGACCACATAACTGATGTATTAATTAAACACAACGCAGTTGAAAAGTCAAATAGCTAAGAAAATGAGCTAATGAGTAGTAATTGAATATCTGACTCTTTTTAAGCACACACTCTCGAAAGAAAAAGAATAAACCATTCCACTGGGGCCATTCTGGCTCTGCAAGCCTAAGAATATAGTACCGCTACTAAAAATGAAAGGGAAAATCATAAGATTAAAAAATTAAAAAAAAAAAAAAGATATACACTTCTTGGATGAAAAGATGTTTTGGAAACAATACACAAATTAGCAATAAATCTTTGTTCATATTTCGAAATCTGAAGTAACTTCGGGAACGTGAGAGGATTGAAATCATCCGAGAAGTTCAGAACATGAGCTCCAAAGAGCGGTTAATACGTTTTTCCATGCCATGTAGTTTAAAGTCATCACCACCAGATCCACCACCCCCACCCCCCAAAAATAGAGGAAACTGTTTGAAGAATAGAATACTGAAGATTAAAATAAAATACAAAGGTAATTTGCAAGTATTTTGATTATTGTCATGAAAACGACAATTCATTAAAGTGGCGAAAACATTGTGAATGTTCATTTTCATTTTTAGGACAGATTGCAGTGAACTTCCGTGTTTTCTCGCAACTACTTTTTCCAGGAGGTGAAATTTTAATATAGCAGGCCTCTTATACCGCAGAAGAAGGTCATTCGAATATATTATATCCTCTTTATCCACAACAGTTAAAATTTCCTTAAATAATTAAGAAAACAAAAACTGCAAGAAGTTAAAAATAATTTGAAACTGAAAATCCTGTCTTTTAAAATTTACACTCAAATATAACTACAATTCGCGTTTAGTTTATTTGTGTATTGTTTTAGGTTAATATTACATAATTTAGAGGTTATTGTTTGTGATTTTTTTGTAAAATTAACGTGCATCAGTTTGCATGTGTATCTTTAATACTAAACAAATAATTTTTCATTATGTTATGACAAATTCCACCATAAACACTTTTTAAAACGCTTTGTATATCCCAATATTTTAAAGACAATGATGGGTCATTCGAGGTATTGTGCGTGTGGATTAGAGTCTAAGAGCTGAAACCAGTAATAAATGTTTACTGCAAGCGAATCCAGGGTTCATGAGAGACAGTGAACAGTTCAACAGAAATGAAGACAGCAGATTTTAGCGCGATTCGACATAGAGCAGACACATCTTTCGGTTTTTGACTTGGATAATGGTATAAGTTGCCATTCCGTGTCTTAGGTTGACTTAAAATGTGTTACATATAGCTGTCGTTTTCTCTGTGCCCTTATTACCTGTCTGATGAAACATTGCAAATGACTGGCAGCGGAGCCTCGAGCGTCATCCTGATTACGGCATAATAATACGTCATCTTTTTCTGGCCTATTCTGGCCAACGTTGCGGTAAAGAAATTCAGCAGTTCAGAGCTTGCAGTTAGCAAGTCCGTATTGGAGGTGTTCGAACACAAGAGCAAATGGTAACCCCGCAGAAAAGTCATCACGCAAAGTCATACATTTGCAAAGCAGACACATATAATACAATATGCTAGAGTTTTGTAAAGAAGAAAAGAAAAAATGTTTTATCATTCCATTAAAGAATGGTGTGAAAAGAACGGCAACAGCAGTGGGAGAAAGTGAACGAACAGTACGTGGTATAGGGAAGGAAGGTGAGAAATTAAAACTCACTGGAGAAACATTGTCAACTCCTGGTAAAAGACATCCACATACAATTAACATGGAAATTGATGATTTTGAAAAAATGTGTTGAGCGCAGAACTTTTTTTTGGAGCTTTATAAGCAAAGAAATAATTCCGGCGTTATAAAAAATTCCTGAATGTCGTACCATTTTAGATGCATTCTGGAGAATACTGAAAGACATGGGATTCAAGAAATGCAAAAGCTTGGTAAACATTTTTATGGGGGGGGGGCCCTTGACATTGTTGCATGTCATGGAGCATATCTGAGAATGCTAAGAAAAAACGAAAAAATCCAAATAAGCCAATAGTTTATACAGATGAAACATGGGTTCATACTCTTATACGGTAAGCAAGTGTTGGGAGCATAATGAAATGAAGTTGTGCATGTGAACCATGTTAGGCAGAGTGCTATTGTTGTTCACACTGGTGGTGAAATAGGGTTCATCGAAGGGCCGAGTTAATATATCATTCCCTCATTATTCTGTAGATTATAATGATGAAATGAATGGCGAAAATTATAATAAATATCTAGACGAGCGCACCAAATCTGCCATCTGGGTGCATTGGTGCCTAGCTAATGCATCGTATCGCACAGTACAAGAAAATAAAGTACCAACAAAAGCCTCTAGAAAATCTGACATAATTTCCTGTTAAAAAAATAAAAATATCACAGTATTCTCAAATTGAACTATACAAGATTTAATAGAAATAGTAAAACAAATCAAGCCTCAACCTCTGTACACATTGGAAAGAATTTTAAAAAATACCGATTTACTGTAATATGGCTACCACCCAGCATTGCCACCTAAAATCAATAAAACTTGTTTGAATTTCGTGAAACAGAAAATAGCATTTAAAAATGGTAGTTCCATTTCCCTACCAGTTTTGAAACGAGTATCTACACAAAGAGCAAGCGAAATTAACAAAGAACATTAGATAAAATTCTGCCAAGCTGTTAAATATTTCGAGGAAAATTATTGCCATCGTGATACCTCAATGGAAGTTGAAAGGATTGTAATAGTAATAAACATAGGTATTGTGAGTAGTGATGACGAGCTTGATGAAGATGAGGTGGAATATGACAGGGAAGGTAGTAGAAGAAGGCAGGTCAACAGATAGTTCAGGTGAAATTGAGACCTTTGCTTCGGGCATGCAGCCAACTGTGGATTAAGTTGCTTGTATATACCATATATATTACAGCAATAGTAAATTCAATCATAGTGTTGGTGTTCATATTTTATTAACTTCCTAACCGTTGATGATGTTTATATGATCAGAATGTACTCTGCATTCTTCAAGGTGAATCCCAACACAGCGAGACGAGCGGATCGCAATTACGGCACACTAGCGCCATCACCTGAAAACTGGTATGTTTCGTCACACGGGACATATCTAATGTTTTATGGAGGGGAAGCAGCGGTCAACTGATGCAATTGTATGTTTTAACTACAATTGTATGTTTTATCTATTTTATCTTTTAAGGAAGTAAATGCGCATTTTTTTTCCTTTATGGGTAAAATTATATATTTTTCTCTGGTATATTATTAAAAATATGGTTTGCTTTGTATTGTTAATTGGTTGTTTTGAATAAAGTGAAAGAAGAAATTCTTCTAGTTGTGGGAGCACCATTATTAATTTCTTTGGCATACTTCAATTTTGGTATTCTTCTTTAGGAAAGTAAATAAGAAACTCTTTTTATTCATTATGAGTAAAGCCATGGAAAATTCTTTTGTTATACTTTCTAAGCTGAATTATTGTAATTATATTATTACACCGTATCCCTTGTTGTAGAAAAAAATTCTTATGCAAATGAATTATGTCATGTCACACGCTAAATTTCATTGCAATTTTTAAAGTTCACTTCCTTGCACATTCTTGATCTTAAAAATTAATTCTCAAAATATTGTATTTATTAAATTGTATTTTATTGAATTTTGTTAAATACATAAGATCATTTTATTAGAATATTTTCTTCTTCCTCTCTACAACAAATCCTAGGAGCGTCATCAGTACATGACCTAAATGTTAATGGCATTGGTACTACGCGAGACTAGTGGGAGAGTGGTAATAATATGAAGACGTTACAGCAAGGAGAATGGGAACGTGGGGATGTACAGCCAGTGTAATAGCAATATATATATCACTTTTCCACTAACTTTTCATCCCTAGTTATAAACTTTATTTCTGTAAACAATGCAAACATTCTAATATACTATATAGAGATATTTATTTTTCATTTTTCATTTGGTTTATTCACGTACGCTCTTTAGCATCTCAAGTCATTAACGTCCCATTCAAATCGGAGCGCGAAACGACCGATAAATTTTGCTCAGAGGTCTCTTCTTTCAGGCTTGAGGTTCTTTATCGTAATTGTACAACGAGGGATCTGCAGTTTTACTTCCCTTCCGAAGGAAGCCCATACTTTGGATTTTTACGCCGAAAAAAATCCATCGGTCCTCCCCGGTTTTGAACCCGAGATCTTGGGGTATTTCTCTTGTATTACCTCTTCCCACGCTTACATTTTAATTTTTATACAGGTTCAGAAATACATATAAATAATAAAGGAACGTGAGAAACGAGAAACTGCTGATATGCTATTGAACTAAATGAAATGGTTGATCCTAGTTAAACATTCATGTATGTAAATACTGGTAGAATTCAGTAAGATGTGAAAGAACAATAAAAATAAAAAGTAAACAAAATGAAATATATCATCAACCTCGTAATTTCTCCTACTAACTGAATGTTGCAGTTCATGTTTTGACAGCTTTTACTGTTGAGTCCATGGTGTTAAGATGCGCTCACTCTCCATGTTTTCTCGCCAACTACCAACGAATTGCCCACTTTGTAAGAGACAATACTTTTTATAACAAACGTTTGAGTCTTCAATAGATACCGAACTTAAATACTCATTCACTACCATTAAACGCTTTGCACCATGCATTATAAAATTATAAACTTAAATTTTTCAATATGAATTGTACTGTGTAATAAAATTACTTTAGAGTGAAAATCAAAAGTATTTCAAGTTAGGAAGTAATGACAAATGATACTAAAGTCTTATCCATGTTGAAGACTTGTCATGCAATAACAGACATATCCAGGAGATGTATATTAATATAAATTAGGAAAATTTGACTGAAATTATTTGTATTTACTGAGGGAATAATAGAAGTAATTGGGATGTATAAGGACCATGAAATTAAACTCTGTATTTTATTTAATTGCAATGCTCATTGCTTGGCAAAACTGCAATAATTATACACAATAAATCTATGAATATTAAGAAACATAACACGCACAAATAAAATAAGGTGTTTTAATAAAATAATAATTCAGCAATATGTATTGCTCGATTAAGGCTAGTTGAATCCTCCACCGCAAAGCCCCGGGTATCTAAACAACCTGAACCTGATGTTAACATACGTAGCTCTTCCATCATTATATTAATTTTTATTCTTTTTTATTTTTTTGGATCCACCTGCCTCGGCCGAGAAACACTTCAGTAATATGTAACACAGTTGCCATGCAGCAGGCTGTCAATTCTCTCTTCTTAATTTTGATGCTGGTTTTTCTCAATAACTATGCGCAGAATTAATACAATACTCAAGCAACAATGTTATTTAAATTGCATATACTGGTTCCATTTATTAGCCTGAAACATTTAAACTAAGATACTCGTTTATTTTAAGAAATATTTCTAGCTGTATAATATTTTACTATTTTTTAAAAGTTCCCCTAATTATTTGGTTATTTAATATAATTTCAAAATACTATATTCTGACAACTCCATATCATTTGTATAGTAACAAAACAAAGTTTAAACTTTCCTTTATATTCAATTCTTTCATATAATTTGGAAATCTTTTATAATATTCATTCAGTACTATCAGAAAATTTAGGAGATAAATTAAAGGTATGAAAAATTTACTAAGTTTAATTTTTCTGGTACCGTAAGAAAGAGGAATTTGGGATTTTTAAAACCTGTGCCGTGAATATAGTCTAGCTTGATGGGTTACTCCTTAATCCAAATTTGTGAAGGAAATTCGCAAATTACTATCAGGAAAATTTCTTTCATCATACCAAAACTGCTTAATTTGACAGTTGCTGTTTTGCTTCAATATTTAAGAAAGTTCTGAGACTGGAGTCGGACTTCCTCTCTGCCATTTCATCTTTGCATTATTCTTTCCGCCAGCGGCTTTTAGTATCCAACTTGTAAATAGGCAAGAAAATGGTAACGCATTTGGTATCTTAAAAGGTTAATTACTGCTCATATCATTGTTTTTTAAAAGTGTTAATCTGGACTATTTTATTGTGATAAACAATTCAGTATGTTAATTAACTTCCTAACTTATATGTTAAATAACCTATAGATCCTTTTTCCATTTATGACAATGGAAGGTAAATGCATTGTGCATTTTGTATAATGTATGAACACGTGTTATGGTTTTTGTGCTAGAAGGTGAAACTAAAAGTTACAGTACATTTGATTATAAAGCATATTCCTATTTTAAAGACTAACAAAGGAATTTGGCAAACATTATATCTTGAAAACAAAGCATTTTAATGATTTGAATTTGAGGATTTCATCTACACTTGATATATAATGTTAGCATTCCTTGGGTTAATGTTAAATTTTTCATTGCAATGAGCAAGTTTTTCAGCAATTAAACATGTATTGTAATTTCCATGTTAATGTGACCTTCCTTTCATTTAAACTATTTCCTGACGGAGTTTTTAGATGTTTAAATAGTTATTGTGATTAGCATTTCAACGTGCACTTCCTTTTTAAACCCAATTCAAGGTTCAAGGTTTTTATTTACCGATTATGTACAATTTGCACTTTTGCCTTCTAATAGATAACTACAAATTATGTATGTTCATATCGAACTCTATAATTTAGTTTCCAGTAATTCCTCCACAGCATAAAAATTGTGTTTTACAATAGGTTTTGAACTCTTTTTTTAATTTTGTGCTTGAAGTACTTTTAAATTATTTTGATTTTATTATACAAAATATGTGATACACAATTGATGCGCCAGAAGCAGTGAGGTTGTATTCCAGAAGGAATGAAGTTATTTTATTTCAAAGGGATGCAACTTGTTAAATAAACTATAGTTTAAAATTGTCTGTCCTTCCCCATGATATTTAGTACACACGTTTTTCCAAAACCAAACCATTTTATTTAAAAGTATGGGTTCTAACGTCTTTGCGTCTTAATGCTGCACGGCGATAGCGGGAGAGTGCTGCTGAAGACCGTAGTAAGACTAAGCAATCACTTCACACACAGCTAAATTCCAAATACTAAAAGTATTTCTGAACTTTCATAATTTTCATTGTTTTCAAAGTACCTTGGCCTTGAGACTTGGTGTTCCTGAATAACTCTTCTAAATGCTGTACAATTGTTTACATTAAAGCGAGATGTGTGTTAAGCCGTTCAAAATAAGACCAAAATATCTTGCAATTTGGACGGTTTGTATTCTAAAAATTGTAGGATTTAATTACAAAATTTCAGACAGTTCCTTTAGCTAAAAAGAAGATTCTGTTTCTATTCACTAGCTATGAGAATACTATTCAATGTAGCGTCAGCGATATTCACTGATATGCAACCGGGAACAATAATTGCATAGAAGCAAACCTATGACAATTTAATGATTCCTCGAAACATATTATACAATAAACAAGGGAACAAAAAGGGCATACTAGTCGATTTTGCTGTGTTTTATTGGAAAGAGATGTATAAACGTCAAAAAGTATGGTACGCCTGTTACATCTCTGAGGGGAATAAAGAGAAATAAAAATACTAAATCAGAATTTTATGGTATTCTTAATCATATGTGTGTGTGTGTGTGTGTGTGCGCGCGCGCGCGTATAGACAATTAGTAGGAAAGAGATACATAACCTTTTTTTTTTTTTTTTATGGACGCTCTTTAACGTCTTAGTTCATCAGCGTCCCTTTCAACTCAGGGCGTGAAACGGCCGACAAATTTTGCTCAGAGGCCTCTCTTTCAGGCTTGAGGTTCTTTCTCGTGCCGTAAATGTACGATACGGGACCCACGGCTTTACTTCCCTTCCGAAGTAAGCCATACTTAGGATTTTTAAGCCCGAAAAAGTCCATCGGTCCTGACCGGGTTCGAACCCGCGATCTTGGGTATAGTAGGAAGGAAGTATGGTAAGCACTACACCACCAGGACCGACACATAATCTGAGCGAATAGAAATTTTGTGGCTTTTAAATGTTCAGGATAATCCAAATGACACAAAAGATGTTTTAATAACACTATTTACATATTCAATTTACATATTGAGTAATGATCTAGGTGCAATTGTTTGCTCTCTTATTATAAGACAAGTCACAATTAGTTCATAAAACCCTTTTGAGTTATCTTGTATATTGTGTATACATACGTTTTCAATTAACGATATCGTAGACAAGCGATTGTGCATCAACTTAACTTCAAACTCCAATGTTTGTACTCGTTAACAGTCGAATGTTTAAAAAGAACTTCGTGAATAATTACTTAAAAAGGTTGCAGGTAAAATGTTGATACTGGAGATTCAAACTCTGGAAACACCGAAAGTATTCCAGTTTCTGGAAAGTCTTCGACTTGCAAAAAATTTGATAGCTGTTGGACTTTATTTTACAGTTAAGAATGGGAGAATTAGAAAAAGATATAGTTGATCTAGGCATTAAAAGTGGCTAAATTTGTTTCGAAATTCTTACCATAAGAGAAATTTTTTCTTCATAAAGTTACAGAAGGTTAACTTAAAATACTAAAGAGCATCCAGATTGAAAAAAGTAAAACCTGAAATAAGTAAAAATAATATTCTGACAGAGAGAGAGAGAGAGAGAGAGAGAGAGTCTTTTCAATGCAGGTCCTACTAGTTTGCATGAAACAAATTGGGTACACTGAAAATAATTAGAGGAATACGTGTATGGAATCATTGATTACTAAACAACATAATACTGTTTTTCCACTTTGTTTACTGTATCAATAAAAATTTGTCCGTATTTCTAACCCTGTGAAACAAAACTTTGTTTCTATTCTAATTTTACACAATTCTTTAATCTATAATTCTAAACTGTCAAAAATTACATTGTGTCAATATTTATTTTGAGACTTTGATTTAAACATGTGTTCTTCTAATTTTTGAGCGGTGTATATTTTTTAACATCACGAACGGACTTTGCTATTCCAGACTATAAAGTAAATAAATAAGTGTTACTATGATGATGAACCTTATCATCTGTAGGATTATTTTGTACGAATAAAATGTACACAAATTATCAACAGTTGGTTATTTGCAGCTTCATAATATTGATGCATCAGATCATTTTTCACGTAATGAGGAGGTTTTAATTTTTTTTGGATCGGCAAAGCATTGTAACACATAAGTATATCAGTCATTTAAACTTAGATTTTCATCCATTCACCTTCTGGGTATTTTAAAAGTTAAAGCTACTTTGAATAATAAAAGATTTCGCTTTTCTAAAGATATTGCGAACGGCCGATGAGGAAGCTGTTTGTCATCCAGAAACAGGGTTTGTAAACTGTTTTGAAAGGATAAAGGACTGTTGTGAATAAAAGATTCAAAAGGCGGTTCTTGAAAGGAAGCTTAAGTTTAAACCGTTCTTGATAAACCACTTTTAATAATTAATAAACTAACCATTAATGAGTTATCTACAGTTGGTAGTTAACAAAAAAACAGTATCTACTACTGCTTTTAAAATCCAATGCAAACTTAAAGATTCAATGAAAGCACACGTATGAGGTCTCATTTATCGAACATACCAGGACTTTCGTGAGTTTTTCGTCCGTATCACAGTAGCTGGCGGTTCGACAAAATATTCCCGGCGAAGTGGGTGTAGTATCGGCGTAACTGATTCAAGTTCTCGCAACTACAACAATTACAACGAAGATAAGCACGTACCCTATGACAGGCAATATTGGAACGCTGCCCTTCTACATGCAATTTTTTTCTCATCTTTTTAGAAAAGTGTTATTCCCACGTATAATTTTATTTTCAGAAATTGAGTTAATTTGTACCTGGAAGCTTTTAAAGTCACTGCTATCAGCAAATGATCCTAATACTCGGAAATGTTTGTAATTGGATGTTACGAACGTTCATAATATATTAATTAATCCACGCTTAATATTCTTCATTGTTGAAGCATAGTTGCAATTATGTGACGATGTCTTGACGCAAAATAACAATTACTGGAGTATAACAAACCCGGATTTTATATACAATATCCTCTTGTGTAATTTAAAAGTTTCTATATGGTGCGCATTAATTGCATAAATGAATAATAGGGCCATACACCGATTTTCTCACCATGTAAGGGTTTCGTGTACAAAATCGGTTATCTCTGTATTCCAGTATTTGTAATTTTGCAACGAAACATGGCCACGTAAATAGGTTCATGGTTCATCAGTAAATAATTTTAAGCATGCATCAATAACTCCATCGCTTACGTTCCGTAACGTCCAATAACAGAAATTTATCCGAATGTTATTATTACCTGCCTGCAATTCGTAGACAAAAGGGTCCATAATGCTTTCAAGTTTAAATTGCATCAATTTCGGAAGATGAACATACCTGTGAATAACAATGTACTAAAATAATACCAGATATGTGTTAAGGTTGCAGGTCAACATTTCCAATTACTCCTCTGAGAAGATACGTGCTTATTTTAATTGCAATTAGAGTTGAAATTACGTGAACTTAAATTTATTGCGCAGATATTACATCCGCTTTGCAAGGAGTTGCCGCTCTGCCTGCTTATGTACCAGCTCCCGTGATACGGGCGATAAAACCATGACAGACCCAGTATATCCTACATTATATTCATAAATTTGGTCATCATTAGATGCCGAAATAGAAAGATGACGCACGAAATTCATTTTAGTCTGTAATAATTCGATTTAAGAAAGAATACTTTTCCAATTTGCGTTTTTTGTTCCCGACTTTAAATTCTGTACAAATAATTTCCCTCACCAATAAAATTGTTTTTCTATCTTTGTTTGGATATCTTTAAATGATCAATTCCATGTAGGATTTGCACAATAACTTGATCCTTACTTTTTAAATTTAATTACAAGCGGCTACCAGTCTGATTTTTTACAGTTATGATCATCATAAACATGGTTACGGTCCTGGTTCTGTCCTATTGTACATTTAGCTCCTCTCTCGAGAGTATGTACGCAATGCAATTTGCACTAATACCAAAAAATTACTGGGAACAAATGCCAGATAACCTACATCTTTTGACATACAGTACCTATCCTTTAAGAGCTCTAAATACGAATTTTAAAATATATTGTGATATATCCCTAAGTCAACCAAGTTTCTGAACTCTTTACCTACAGACCCCAAATATACTTATATCATGTACTGAATCCGCTACGCAATCTGATATATTTGTATATGCTAGTGGAAACCGGTTGACGTATGTGAACGCACGATATTCGGTAAGACTGGAGTAAAAGTTACGATGATGCAGGCAATTGAACTTGCTCAGCCGTGTTTATCAGGCCAATTGTTTCCATTTTACTTCTGTAGAAAATGCGTGTTATACTTTTTCCGTGTCTTGTGGAGTATGCCAGAGTGAGGTGTGCGGTAAATTGCTATGTGCAATGTAACTCGTACAAGTATTGTAGGAGAAAATGTCGTGCTACGTTTCAAGGAGTAACAACTCATTCGGAAATTCAACTTTCAGATTGGTGAATAAAGTTCTAACCCATGGCATTTTGATTGACAAAGATCCAGACAAAAACACACAAAAAACGGTGTCATAAGCATCTTAATAATATGTTATGCGGAATGGCAGGTACTTTGAGCAGCTATTACTACAATATTAATTATTACTAATAAATAACGAAAGAAAAAATGCGCTCCGTATGCTTTCCCTTGGCAATTGGCGAGGCTGTTGCACAGTAACTTTCCGTCGGCAAAATAAATTTGTGATTGCGCAGAATAATAAGTACTCCGTACAATAACAATGCACATTCTGATTTACTTCTTACCTTCGTTTCCATATATGCTTGTTTTTCATTTATTCTGGCTGCACAGTTTTGGCTATCTGTGTTGCATAACACTTCCCTGAAGGTAATCAATTTATTCGACTAATGTAGTTAGACAAGACTTTGTCTAGCTTTAGAATTATCCTTTTTTTCTAGGTCAGAAGAACTTCCACAGTAATTGAGTATTAAGTGAACACTCTGCCAATGAAACCCAATAATGAAAATAATGCGCTATTGACATATACAGAATGACTTCCAGGAAAAAACAAATTCCTAATTAAGAAGTTTATCATGAACCCTGCGCAGGGGCGATAATACTAACAAGTGTTCATAATTCCAATTCCTAAATACAGCTTTTTCATTTTATAAGTACTTTATAGATTTATACAAACTGTGAACACGAATTAACCAAATGACTGCTCGGTATAAATAATGATAGGTTCAGTTACAAACTTGTAAACGCCTACCGTTCTTACTTAGAAATGAATCAGCCTGCTTATGTGATTAAATTTAAGAGAATTTCTCATTCATCTTGAAACTAGAGGGGTGGGGTACTCAGGTACTAAGTAATTCAGGTTCATTTGTACCAGCATAAGGCATTACATATATTGAAAGCTCAAAAGCAGCTATAAATTGAATTATTAAATTATTAATCACATTTCTGACAAATCATTCTATAATTGTACATTTGCTTAGTTACCATTGCAGAAAAATTTACTATCGAAAAGCTCGAGGACTTTGGATCAAAAGATACATCAACGCAAATATATTCTGTGAGGGTGAAGTGATAGAGGCGGCGGAAGTCTTTGTCGAAACTGGAGTCAACGGAGTGGAACACCTTAAAGAGGATTCCTAGTTCTACACGCAGCTTTTTGTTTCCACTTGCTCACTTCAGTGTGCTTCGCCTTTGAGATGCATTAGCAAGTATTCTGCTGCATGTCCTGGATTCTAAACTAGAACCGCACAACGCTATGGTTAAAGGGTTACAAGAGGAGGATACCTCAGCGTAATGTTTAATTTTCTTTGGAAACAACATACCAGGCAAGTTGAACTTTGTAGTAACTTGTCTCACCACAAGACCTGTATAGAGACACTTTGGGGCATTATGCATACAGTCAGACCTTAGCTTTATCTGGCAAATATTTAAGTGTAAGCTTGACTCTGAATGTATAAAGACCGCTTGCGCTTAGCCCTGATTTTAGCTATTGCTTGGAGAATAGCTTTATCCAAAATTTTCTTACACCAACTTGACTTAAGCTTAAATTTAGTGTATATAGCAGGTAAACATTTGATTTGATATAGATTTATCTTGCTATTTTAAGCTATCTTGAAATAAAGGATGAATATATATATATAAAACAATACATAAATCTAATGAAAGGAAGTGGAATTTATTTCACGTCATTTCTTAGGAAGAATGCCGAAACACGAAAATCACAAGAAAGAATGCTCCGTTTTGTGGTTGACTCAGGATTTCAAGCTAATATTGGAGAAGTAGTTGAGGTGCATCATCTACTCTAAGTAGATGGAATATATGAGTGAAAGAATGGTCGATTTGCTCGTCTGTAAATCAAATTTTCATCGCCACTGCAAGAAATGAATTATGCTAAGCAACATTCGCAAAACCGATTTAACTTTAATATACTCTTAACGAAACTTAAATAATATCTCCCGTTTTCATTTTTTATTGTTTAATGAACTGGACTAAAGCTGTTTTCAGTTATACCCTAAGGCACTCTCTTTCGTAAAACTGACTGATACTTTTATCCACGTATTTTATGCATATGTATTTTTTAACAGTGTTTAACGCCCGTTTTTACTACTGAGGCACCACTGGCGGTGGACACTGATGATACATTAGATGAAATGATATATTGCGAAAGGATTTTTTTTAGGAAGGAAACGTTCGACGCCTAAGTTTAGGGCACTTCCCCGGCATTCGCCAGTTATGAGGACTGAGGAAAACCTGAAAAAAACCTCAGTCAGGGAGGATGGTCCTGGCGGGATTCGACCCCAGACCTCCCGCTCACGAGTCCGCGCCTGAACAACCTCGACCACCCGTGGCGGTACACATATGTATAGCTGTTGAACTTCGTAATATAATTCACCACGAAATGGCGGTTAACATTCCGATTTAGTGGTTAAATTGTGGCTACTAGTGTTGTGTTTAGGAAGCAAAACCCAGTGAAAAGAACAATCCCATCACAAACATTTCAGATGAGTCCGGATTCAATATGAAGTCGATTAACGAGTTTTTCATTATAATAGTGCAAAAGTACTACGATCCCTGCACCAACTCTTCGAAACTACAGAAAATATGCGCAGACAACACAGAGTATCTCTTATCCGAAAAATATTGGAAACTGGATTTCTTTCCCTTTCCCTTTTCAGCAGTTGATGAAGTGTTCCTTCCCATATTTTTAGATTAATTTTATTATTTTCAGTTCAGTTGAGCCTTTTATCTGTAGTTCAGTCTTCATGTTCTGAATCAGTTTTTTTTTAATATGTTGTGGTGTTAGCATTCGAGCTACGTTGTTTTAGTTTATTCGACGGATATGATTCTTCGTTTTTTTTTTTTGTTTTGTTTTTGTTTTTTTGTTTTTTGTTAATAGTTGGAGCTTGTGACTTGCTTAACAGTACGAAGAATAACAAAATTATTTTGAAAGTTCTTCAGTGATATTTAATTCTATGTTACGTGATCAGAGTTTAAAAACTGCTATGTGTGTGTATGCGCCAGCTAAGCAGAAGAATCCTGAGTTTACGCATGCGCGCAACCAGACACGTGGCCCAGCAAAAGCATATTAGCTTACAATTGCTTTTATAAATGATTAAATTAACCGAAAGTTGCAAGTGTAAACTTAAAGATTATACTTTAACTCCAAGTCTAGTCTTCAAATTAAAGCTAGAATTTTATGCACACGTCTCTTTCTTAAGTTAATTTGTTTTATTTACGGACGGTCTTTAACATCGTAGGTCATCAATGTCCCACTCTATTCAGGGCGTGAATCGGCCGACAAATTTTGCTCAGAGGTCCCTTTTTTCAGACTTGAGGTTATTTTACATGCTGTAAATATACTACACGTAACCCACGGCTTTACTTCCCTTCCGGAGGAAGCCATACTTATGATATTTACGCCCGAAAAAAATCCGTCGACCCTGGCCGGGTTTGAGCCTGCAATCTTGGGTTTAGAAGGCAAGTATGGTTACCACTACACCACCAGGACCAAGCCTATTTCTTAAGCTTTAGCTCTTTACTTCCAAAATCAAAAATGTACACCCTTTTTCAAAGACGATGGTCTCCAAGCTTCTATTTTAATAGCCCATCTAAATGCAACAAAAGTGTAAATATTTACAAGTGTTTTTAAAGGTCTGCTAAAATATAATAGATAAAATTAGTGAAGCCTTTGAATGTATGCAATCACATTTTTAAAAATATTGTCAAAATAATTAATTTGTAACACTGGATATATATCTTTTACCTTCAGTTAATAGCTAATTTAATATTGAGAAATCAATGAAAAGAATGATATTAATATGTTTTAAATGCAATTCATAGTTACATTATTCTTATTTCTAAAACCTTATGATGTATTTTGATCACAACGGTTTACCTCTGATCTGCGGAAAGATAACTGTTCACCCCTATCTTGCAATTTTCCATTGTGTAAAAAGGTGGAATAGTACGCAGACATGGCACGCCAGAAGAAACAGAATTTAAATGTAACCAGGAATCTACCTACAGGATTATCTCATCTTACATATTATGCAGCACATGTTTCATGCTCTTAAAAACTTACTACTACATTGTCATTCCTAAGCTTTTGTAATAGACATATTAATCGGAAATCAAACGTACTTAATTTTCCAAAAGTTGTTACTCTGCTCAAAGATATCTTTAATACGCTCTGCAACTTTTCTTTTAGAACTAGCGTTGCTTTGCTCGAATGTATGGCCGATTTATACCTTATCTTAGGAATTCAGGTTGAAAACAAATATTCAATAGAATAGAACTTCTTTGTCTCTTATTTGCTGTTCTCCTTTACACTTCTATATAAAGCTAAAGTAAGAAAGCTAAGCGAATTATAGAGGAAGTAACAATTTTGATGCCATAATTTAATATAATTATTTTGTTTTGTAGTCTGTCAAATTTAATTTCTTTTCGTTCTTGAAAACAGTATGAGAAATAGAATTTTATGTTATTGTAATTTTCCTGACTCTATTTTTACCAATATATGAATATACTATTAATTCGGATGAAATAATTACCTCATAATTCTTAGATTGGTCTGCCTGTCTTTATGATGGAAGAGTTACTGACTGGGAAGGGAGTCATCATATGTTAATATGAAATGGTGGGTCCTGTAATGTGCATTATATTACAAGCTCGAGTATTAATATTAGAAGGAAATACGATATAGTATTTCATAAAGTAACTTCAGTTTGATTGACATCATCATTGAATACTTTGACAATAGTGCAGAACAATGACATTTGGCACCCTTGAAATGTAACAAAATTTCTAATGCAAGTTTCTGTACGCAACGTGTGCATTAAAATTTAAAATGCAATGTTATAGGTTAAAATACTTACCAAAAGTAACATGTATGTAACATAACCCTATCATACATTTGCTTTATATGGTTTACTGCTTACCATGAAATATTTCCATATGATCATTTTCATGAGTTTATTTCAATTTATTTGAGATTTTTTTCATTGTTTTGTTAGATTTATGCAATATTGCTTGTAAAACTCACCATAATTATCTGAATCTCTTTCCATGAGTTTTCCTTTTCTTCTTTGCTGTTACTTAAACTGTTTGTTGCCTAGGAACCTGTAATGTGCTTAATTTCTACATACATGTTGAACATATATCATTTTTAATTAAAATAAAGTAATTTGACATAGTATAAAACAAGTATTGTAGACAACTATTACAAAAGTGAATTTTCCTAACCCGTTTCTAAATTCTGAAAAATATTGCTCATATCGTGAGTCATTTTCTGCAGTAGTAAATAACTTTTAGTAACATGAGTTGTCAGATTACTGATACATAAGGTAACTAAACTTCTTAATGTTATGGTATGGAATCTAAGTTAACTACCAACGGATATCCAAGAAAAATGAATAAAAGTGCAAGTGACGCTAGAAAAAATGCATTTAAAGTGATAAGGTAAAATAGAAAATATTATTCGGATTGTAAAGAGAACATATTAAAAATAAGGAAGACGAGAGACCAAAACCTGATTAGTTAAAAAATCATAATACGAAGAACTTGTGTGGACTCGTCGCAAGAGAATTAGGAAACATAGTGGCGGAACTTAAAAGATGAAGAAAGTGGTTTTAAGAGCACTAACGCAATCTACACCAGAACGTAAAACTAAGACATAACACAGGCAACACGGCATCCCAGCTATATCCATTTAACTTATTAAGCACTTTTATGTCAGATATTTTACAGTGAAGTTATTTGAGGTACAGGCCGTAAGAGGCACCTGCTTACCGGGAGAAGATAATCGTCAAGACCGTATAATGCATATACAGGTATCGGCAGTTAGTATGAGGTAGGCTTTGTCGTTTATGTGTATCTATGTGCTCAATTATGTGTAAATAATGTCCTAATTGTTCTACGTTAGCTATGCGATTTATGTAACTAATTTTATACTTCAATAAATAGAAATGAATATGGATCGGGAAGAGAAAATAGTATGACTTGTTAAAAAAAAACCTTGTCAATAATAATTAATTAATTGGTTACACACCAAGAATAACAAAAGGCACATCAGCTTCTTGCAATAGGTGATAATTCAGGAAGTCACAATAATGCCCATAATTGTGACTGAAATAAAATTTAAAAAATGTTATATAAAATAGAACTGAAGCAAGCAACATTACAAAAAGGTATTTAAACTGCTTATAGTATGAACTCACAGAAGATGGAAAGCAACGGCAAATCAGTGCAACATGGGGAAGGACATAACTTTTTAAAGCTAGAAGCTAATTGCTTTTAGCCACACCATTAAATTACTACCTTGATCCGTTTAAGCTGAAAATAATAAAATATAAAAAAACGTACATATTCACCCTCCTGAATTTCATTAACCAAAGTATTGGCGCAACGAAGAAGAAAAGGAATATCATTTCCAAAGAGAAGGAGGCCTTAAACGACATTATAGCTGTGCTGTCCGTGTGTTGTCTCCCAGCCTATTATGTGCGCTTTCTCTCTTGTCTGTCCTCTCAAAGACATATTCGATGGCACAGGCCATATAACGTGGTATCACTGTCAATGAAAATGCAGTTGGCCGCGTGCTGAAGAGTCTCAAGAAAGCTATGTGACCGCTGACGGAAGCTGATGTGCCAACATGGCACATACTACGTAAGTTTTATGTGCTAAATATGCATATGTGAAAACAGGTATTTTCAGATGGCGATTTGTCGGTCCTGGTGGTGTAGTGGTTACCATACTTGCCTCCTAAACCCAAGATCGCGGGCTCGAACCCGGCCAGGACCGATGGATTTTTTCGGGCGTAAAATCCTTCGGAAGGGAAGTAAAGCCGTGGGTCCCGTATCGTACATTTACGGAACGAAAAAGAACCTCAAGCCTGAAAGAGAGGCCTCTGAGCAAAATTTGTCGGTCGTTTCACGCCCTGAGTTGAATGGGACGCTGATGACCTGAATGTTAAAGAGCGTCCATAAATAAATCAATAAAAAATAGCCATTTGCAACGAAATAATCTTAGTTTATAGTTATGGACTTGCGTTTATTTATTGCATTATGCAATATTGTCTGCTAATAGACGGATGTACCTTTTGCAAGTCAGGTGGGAGATTTCTTTGTTTTTTTATTGTGCAATAATTTTGAGCATTGGCGTCTTGTGCTAAGGAAAATGTCTGTATATTTTAAAAGGTTTAAATTGTCTATTGTCAACGGTTTTATTCTTGATTCAATATTGAAATTGACCTATATATCACTTAATTTTGCTGTGCAATACACAAAATAAATTTTGTTCATGTAGTCGTAATTTAGAATATTTGTATTGAAGGTTTGCTTAATAATTACCCAATAAATCTCATTAATGCTGTTAAATGCTTTATTTGTTTTAAAAAGCACACAATAATCCCATTTGAACGTATGCTTTAGACCCTTAAATAAGGTTTATTAGGTGCGGTACGATGTTGGTGGCAAATAGTGGTAAAAATTAAAAAAATTTTTTAATAATTCAAGTACTATTTTTATCTCACTAGGTTATTCCATAAATAATTATCATACTACTAAATATGCGGTGAAATGATAGCAAGCTGAGTATTTTTGAAGGTTCTTTTATTCACGGATTAATGTTCAATACGAGCCAATGATTTCTTCGTGTGCCAAGCTGTCTTGGTAAATAACTTTTTCCGGGAAATTTACTTATAACTATTAATGTTGACGAATTAAACGCTAATCGCTCTTGGGTTAATAAGACGCAAAAGTTGTTTTTAAACAAGGGTACTCACGGGAACATGGGCGTGAAACGGCCGACAAATTTTGCTCAGAGGCCTCTCTTTCAGGCTTGAGGTTCTTTTTCGTGCCGTAAATGTACGACTCGGGACCCACGGCTTTACTTCCCTTCCGAAGGAAGCCATACATAGGATATGTACGCCCGAAAATATCCATCGGTCCTTCCCAGGTTCGAACCCGCGATCTTGGGTGTATGAGGCAAGTATGGTAACCACTACACCACCAGGACCGACTTAAAATCCGTTGAAAGTGAAATTATCACTATCGGTTTATATATTTCAGATATATTTAGTGCACCACTACTTAGTGCGCAAAGTGTTTCAGAGAATATATATATATATATATATATTTGCGCACCGAGTAAACAAATTAAAAAACGTATTTATAAGCATATTACCTAAAAGTACAATAAATATGTTTTCTTTTAATGCTTAAGAGGGGCACGTGGACGCTTTCCAACAGTTTGTATGATCTTCACTAGAAAAATCAAGGACAACATTTAATTCTACACCGCGGCTGGCAATTTTCTCAAGGTGCACAAATAATTTGGAGCAGTGCTCGACCTCTTACAAACAAATAAACTGAAACATTCATGCTACCATTTTAAATGTGAATATTAAAAGCACCAGTCGTCAAACTTCGAAGCATTTCATATGTACGAGTGGCAGACACACCACTCATTCGGTAGACTTGACTAGCCATTCCTTAGTAGATTGCACAAATGATACAGTTAACAAGGTGAAAACAAAGAAATACTTCTTTTCTCGCGAATTAATCCACTTTTACATCTTATCGAGGACGTCGTTCATTTGCAAGCCCGCAGTTAACCTCCAGCGTTCATTTCTGCAGATCTGTCCGAATCTCAGAGCACTTTTCTGGCCACCATTTCTTCGGTAAATATATTTTTTTTTATAAAACCAAGTTCCCTTCGTGGCTGTATAAACCCTTTTTTTCTACTGCGGTTCATTGAAGCTGCTATCCCCGTTTCTATTTCCCCCTATTTTTCTTCTTGTCCTCTTCTTTTTCTGTCTCTTAATTTGCATCATCTTCTCTCTAATTGTGGCTGTGAAGTACGATCCCTCATGTTGCATTTTGAGTGCAGTATTTCCTTCTTTGGAAGCTGTTCCTAATGAAAAGAAAAGGAAACAAGTGGGTTTTATTTTGATTTTCAGCGGTATGAAATGGAAATGATCTTGAATTAGAAGCGGTCTTTTCCTTCCTTTTCGACCCTAAGTCTTCGCGGCTCGCTTTTGATCGAAACGTATGCCACATCATGTTGCTGGAATGATGTATGTTGATACTTGCGTCGTTGGGCTGTCAACGAGAACGTCTGGTGCACTAGATGAAAATGTCGTCTACACTCCATCGCCCACTGACAATCCACTCTCCATCACTTGTAAACCGCTCCCCAAAGCTACGGCTGCTTTCTCAGCAAGAGCTATGTTTTTGTGGAGGAATTTTGCTGTTTCACGCACACCAAAATCCTCAAGTATTAAATTGCGCATACAGAAGTGTATATATAATTCTGTATGCGCAATTTAATTTAACAGCTATATATAGCTGTTAAGTATGCAAAATATATTCATTGCTTGTGTAATCAACAAATATAAGCATACATGCAACCATTTTACATTTACTGTTTCTCTATAATCCCTACTACCTTTCAGGTGACGTTCATTATGCGGGCCGATTAAAAATTTGGTAAATAATCCCGTTGAAACGACAGATATAAGTATATTACATCCATCCAATTAACTTATTAGAAATATATGGTTCTCTCTGATATTTTAGCTGCTTATTTTAAATATAGATAGCATTACAATTATATTAAAATTTCCTTTCTTCCGGTGTAATACCCCGAAAGGGCCAGGGCCAGTCGCGGTGACCGCTGCATTCTCTACCTTTGAAACGCACAAATTCCTTGGCAGATAGCAGCTGCTATCTGCACTCCGCATTCCCTGGATCGCAATTACAATGTTTTGCAGATAGATGAGTTGCCACATTTCTATCAAGTAGCTTTCCAATTGCACTCCTGAGGCTAGGCAGGCCCATATCAGACCCCCCTAACTCTGAAATATTATAATTTGTAAAACGTTAAATTAAATTGCATAATTATAAAATATAAAGCGCTAAATTTTCAGGCATAAGCAGTATTTTCTGAAAAATGTATTTCCTATACCGATTACTACAGTCACTAGGACGGAACAGCAAACTACAATGAGGTTATTGAGTGCGGCTGTGCAGGGAGAAACGAGTTTACAAGGCCGTACGTTCCATGTGCAGTTAGCAACTTACAGTTAGTTTGAGGAAGAATAACTAGCGAATGTTTATGCGTTTGTTACATTAAATGTGGTGTATTTGTTGTTCATTAGTTATGCCACTACATATTTATAATCTTGAACAACATATTATAATGTGTGATACACAGGTGAGAACGAATTTTTGCAGAGAAGTGATAAGGCGATTCTCAAGAAATTATCCTGGAAATCACGTTCCAGGAAGAAAACAGTTCGTCAACTTGTTAAAATATGAATTAGTTAGTTAGTTAGTAGTAGTAGTTGTAGTAGTAATTGTAGTAGTAGTAGTAGTAGTAGTAGTAGTAGTAGTAGTAGTAGTAGTAGTAGTGGTAGTAGTGGTGGTGGTGATAGTAGCAGTAGTAGGGGCGATGGTGATGGTGGTAATAGCAATAGTAGTAGTGGCAGTAGTAGTAATAACAGTAGTAGTAGTAGTAGTAGTAGTAGTAGTAATAGTAGTAGCAACAGTAGCAGTAGTAATAGTAGTAGCAGTAGTAGTAGTACTAGTAGTAGTAGTAGCAGTAGTAGTAGCACTAGTAGTAGTACTAGTAGTAGTAGTAGCAACAGTAGCAGTAGTAATAGTAGTAGCAATAGTAGTAGTAGTAGTAGTAGTAGTAGTAGTAATAGTGGCAGTAGTAGTAGCAGTAGCAGTAGTAATAGTAATAGTGGTAGTAGCAGTAGTAGCAGTAGCAGTAGTAACACTAGCAGTAGCAGCAGCAGCAGTAGCAGTAGCGGTAGTAATATTAGTAGCAGTAGTAGTATTAGAGTAGTAGCAGTAGCACTAGTAGTAGTGGCAGTAGAACTAGTAGTAGCAGTAGCAGTGGTAATATTAGTAGTAGTAGTAGTAGTAGTAGTAGTAGTAGTAGTAGTAGTAGTAGTAGTAGTAGTAGTAGCAGTGGCAGTAGTAATATTAGTAGTAGTAGTAGCAGTAGCAGTGGCAGTAGCAATAGTATTAACAGTAGTAGTATTAGAGTAGTAGCAGTAGCAGTAGTAGTAATAGTAGTAGTAGCAGTAGCAGTGGCAGTAGTAATAGTAGTAACAGTTTTTTTGATTGATTTATTTATGGACGCTCTTTAACATCTCAGGTCACCAGCGTCCCATTCAACTCAGGACGTGAAACGGCCGACAAATTTTGCCCAGAGGCCTCTCTTTCAAGCTTGAGGTTCTTTTTCGTGCCGCAAATGTACGACATGGGCCCCACGGCTTTACTTCCCTTCCGAAGGAAGCCATACTTAGGATTTTTACGCCCGAAAAAAATCCATCAGTCCTGGCCGGGGTGGAACCCGCGATCTTGGGTTTAGGAGGCAAGTATGGTAACCACTACACCACCAGGACCGACGTAGTAACAGTAGTAGTATTAGAGTATTGGCAGTAGCACTAGTAGTAGTAGCAGTAGTGGTAGTAGTAGTAGTAGTAGTAGTAGTAGTAGTAGTAGTAGTAGTAGCAGTAGTAGTAGTAGGTGTATCTTCATTGTTACAAAACTGTATATACACATAATGATATTTTATTCATGGATTGTAAATCGCACATGCATAAGTATGATGCACAATTAGAAAGAGGAACAAGTAATAATAATAATAATAATAATAATAATAATAATAATACAAATGAAACAATATCAATAACAGTAAATAAACAAGCATTAAAAAGGGAAAAACTATATTCAGAGATAAATGAATGGAAACATATTACATTATTTATACCGCCACGGGTGGCCCAGGTCGTTAAGGTGCGGACTCGTGAGCAGGAGGTCAGGGGTTTGAATCTCACCAGGACTGTCCTCCCTTAATGGGGTTTTTTCCAGGTTTTCCTCAGTCCTCATAACTGGCAAATGCCGGGGAGGTACCCTAAACTTAGGCCTGGAACGTTTCCTTCCTTAAAAAAAAATCCTTTCCCAATATATCATTTCATCTCTTGTATCATCAGTCTACACCGCCTGTGGCACCTCAGTAGTAAAAGTGGGCGTTATAAACACTACTAAAAAAAGAGTATTTATAATTACACTATTTACTGCGTTCTATTTAGAAAATAAATAGATTCTAATTGCGCGCACATTGGCTAGTAAAATGTCCATATTCAACCAATTAGTGCAATTAGCAAACAGTTCTCAGCATGCCAATGGACCTCTAATTCCCTTAAAAAGTTTTCAGGAAAGAGCATTTTTCTCAGGTGTTCCCAGGGGGTACATTCGACCAGAATGTGCACCTATTCCTCCTCCCCTTCACAATAAGGACAGATTCTCCTACTATAAATATGCGTTATTTTTTTAGCCTTCCTACCACCCAGTTTAAACCAGGTCATTCCTGACCTCACCTTTCTCTCTAGAAGGAACATGTATACCTCTTTACCTAAGGTTAATTTCATTTTATTCGTTATGCTCAAGGAGACTTTCGTGTTACATTTTACCTCAATTTCCTGTCTGCTGGTACCTCTAGCCTTGTTCTAACCTTCTTCTATACGTTTTTATTATTTGCATTGCTTCGTTGGCATATTGAACCCAGGTCAATTCTCTGAGTCCCCTTTCCACATCTGCAGCCCAAAACGTTATATTTTGTGTCTATAGCATTTATCGCTAAGTGTCAACTGGTCTCTCCGCATTAGTATAAGCCAGTAGTCTTCCAAGATACAAAATAAACATAATAAAAAAAACAAAAAACATTTAATTTCATCGTCCTTGTTTTACCATTATCCGTATTTTCAGTACAACCCACCTCCCTCATGACCCCAAAGTTTGACGTTGCTTTGGAGACCCCGAGAACCCTTTTCCAAAAATCGACTTGAATTTTATTTACATGTTCATTTACATGTAATTAATAACAGACAAGTGTTTGTTTCATTTCCCGCTCATATGTTACTCCCAAATAACAAAACAAAAAAAAATGTATTCCATGTACACTGCAGTACAATTTTTCATCTAAAATTTAACATTTACCACCATACTCCATTTGAGGCAATGCTCTTCTAGGATGCGAATACCTTTCTGGAAACCATCTATTGTTAGAGATAAAATAATTAGCTCGCCAGCATACATAAGTATAGGAATGCATGTACCGTCCTTTTAGGGACATTTATTTCCTCAGCTAACAGGGTATCCGAGATATTATCTATGAATAAATTAAACAATGATGGAGATAGAATTCATACAAACTCATTTACTGACTGATCTACATTCTGATATACTGTTTTGGTTCATCGTAACATCGACTTTTACATTACTGTATACCTACATCAAAGTTGTTATGGCTTTGTTGGAGACACCTTCCTGACACAGTGTTCCACATAGAGTGCATCTATGAACACTGTAGATGACTATTTTAAATTCAACAAACATGAAGTATTATTTACCCCGTTTTCCTGTTAAGTTTATATCTATTAGCGTCATTAAACGGAACGAGAGACAGAATCTTTCAATGAAAGGAAACCTGTTTTGAACCGTGGTGTTCTAACGGAGGAAAAGTCACATAAAATACAGGAATTTTCTGCACAGATGCCGGCAATGTATTGCCGCTTAGGGCATAATTTTCAACACCTCTTATAATACAGATTAATGCTTGTTAACAAGTTTAAAACATTATCATTCTATACATCAAGTAAAAATATAAATACGACCATGAAAATATTAACTTCACGGGCGGCGATTTTTAGCTCCCTTTATCCAGTTGCAGCGGCTGAACTCACACAGTAAGCAGCCGTGCTAGCGCAGAAACCTCACAATAAATATGTCAAATGATGAAATACAGATGGAGCATGGATCTAGAGCGGCTTCACAAGAGGCTGGACTGGATCATTGGAAGAATGTGATTGAGTGATAAGCAAACCTGTTGCTAGCAAATATTTTGTGTCCTCTGCTATCTTATAATATTCAATTTCAGAATTGGAGCTTTTTATCAGATATATTTCAAGCAGAATAAGTTGAAATAAACACTATTTATTCTTTATGTTTATTCCAATATACATGTCCGGTGATGTTGTAGATTATTTGTTAAATAACATTATTGAAAAATTAAATATTGAAGTTACAGCTATGCTTTAAGTTTAAACACTTAAAGCACATACACGTTATGCATATTTTTAAACAAGCCACAAATTTGAGTTGAATTGATTTGTAATTTTGCAGATGCATAGTCCGCAAAAGTGTTACAGCATGATGTATTTATGACTTATACACATAACTTTAGGAGCACAAGGAAAGATGTAATAAATGATTTGAGAACATTCCATTGCAATACACGTTAATGTCCGTAGCTTCGCACATAAACACACATGCACACATATATATTATGCACGCAACAGCCAGAAAAGTGATTTTTATGATTAAGCCTATAGTTAATAAAAAGGCAAACATAGGGTAAAGATTTTTCGCCCCGGCTTTGATTTCAATTGAGTTACTTTCCCGATTGTGTGTGTGTGTTTTTTTTTTTTTTTTTTTTTTTTTTTTCCCCTCAGGAATTCCCCCTCAGTTCTTAAGAGCAGCAATGTTGACTGAACATTTTGACTCAATTATAAATTTTCATATGCTACAATAGATCTTAACATCTTAATGCTATGATCATTAAAATCTAGGGCACACATTTGTTTCTGATTGAACATATTAATTTCGGAAACTGAAGATAGAAATTTAACTGTTGACCTATGCCCGTGTGTACAAATTTGCATGACACTGGAGTACCACAAAGAAGACGAAGTAATACCCTTTAAGCAGAAAATACAAAAAAAAACTGATAAGAAATAACTTAGAAATGTAGTAATATGCCAAACACAAACTACGTTATTCAAAGATCTAAAATTGTAACCAGTACAATTTTCTAATAAAAACGATAAATTCATTTATAAATCTAGGTCGCACAAAAGACGTTTCGTACCTCCCAATTTTCCCGAAATCTACAATATTTAAGTTTTTTTGTTTTTATTGATTTATTTACGGACGCTCTTTAACATCTCAGGTCATCAGCGTCCCATTCAACTCAGGGCGTGAAACGGCAGACAAATTTTGCTCAGAGGCCTCTCTTTCAAGCTTGAGGTTCTTTTTCATGCCGTAAATGTACGACACGGGACCCACGGTTTTACTTCCCTTCCGAAGGATTTTTACATAGGATTTTTACGCCCGAAAAAATCCATCGGTCCTGGCCGGGTTCGAACCCGCGTTCTTGGGTGTAGGAGGCAAGTATGGGACCGATCCCCCACCATGTTTAAGTGATAACTTATACTTTATACAAATAATCAAAGCAAACGTAAATTATTTTTACTTTCAATAATAACTAGTAGAATTTTTAACTAAGGCTAACCCTAGAACTATGCGTTTATATAGAACGGGATTATAAATGTTTCAAAAGATCACACATCAATTCATGCACCTTTAAGATATGCGATGCAATACTTTCACTCATTCGGCTGCCTGACTAGTACAGGTACGTTCATGAGCAAGTTTTAAAACATGTGATAGATTCAATATAGATTTTTCTACAGTGAAAATCTATGTTATTTTTTTTTTTTTCAAAGTCTAGAAGCAAAAATCGTGTTTAAAAAAAAAAACATAAATACAAATTGCTCAACCGTTTGAGGTAAAATTGTTGGTCGGAAGGATGTTTTCTCATACACGATCAAGTAGCACAATATCAATGATTCCGACATTAGACAGAATTTTAAATTATTTTGCCAAGGCCTTTTCAGTGAACCAGTGACACAGAACGATGCCTTTAATGACGATATTTGATTACAACCACAGTAAAATTGGGCCTAGCATTTCTACTAATATATCCTAAAATGGTGCATAGCTTCGGATGCTGCCTTTCCGCAGTTAGATTGGGCTGAATGTACAAGGACAGCGAGAACTACAAAGGCGTAGAGTCAATCAATACACTCGAGTATTAATAGCTTCTTTCAATCTGTTCACCTCCAATGTGTAACATTTAAGGGCCTTTTAAACTAGATTCAAAGTGAAATGCATTTGAAACTATATACCACACCACTTCTATCCATTATAAGTTTAAGAGGCACAAAGAGTAATATTTTTCGAAAAATATCACGTTCGAAAAAGTCTCCTGTGATTGCAATTCATAAGAGCCGTGCATCACAGATATTTACAACATTTATTCAAATTTTAAATATTGATTAAGTTTTAAAATATAATGCTACAACTATTTTTCTCAGTAAGCTTCACGGGACGCTCTATTTTACTATTAAATTTAATACCTTAAGAACACATTGCGTAGTATTAAGCCTGCAAAACGGGAAGATAAAAATTTTGCTTTCGCAAGCAACTAACTTCCGCTTCAATTATTGCTGGATGTGGATGAATGGTCTGGGGCACAGGAGGATTGAGCCGTGCTCATGTTGCTCGATGTAGCTAACCTTCAAGTCAAAATACAACGGATGCAATAATCTAGAAAACTAACCGCTATACAAAGCCCCCCCCCCCACTCGTTGCAGTGCCTCAGGGTTGCGCTCTAGGCTGGGAATAATAATAATAATCATAATAATAATAATAATTATAATAATAATAATAATAATAATAATAATAATAATAATAATAATAATAATAATAAGTATATCTGATGTATTTATATAAGCAAAGGCATTAAAAAGAGGTCATGTTATTCAGGTAGGATATCAGAACTATTTATTACGTTAGTGAACTGAGACAAATCAATTTGCAAAGAATCTAAAAGGAGCGCCATGAAGTAGAAATATCGGTAAATTAGATATATTTTTGTGGGCATTTTCCTCATCCACGTGAATGTCTGTCGAGAAGGAAATGCATTTCTAGAAGCGTTCTGAAGGTATAGCTTCGTTTGCCTACTACTTAATGTACAGAGTGAATGTGGGTCCTACCGACATACTATCAGAAATAATTTAGAGATATTAGTTGAGTGTTTTGATATGATTTCTATAGTCTCCGATGCGTCATTAATCAGTACTAATTTGATATCATGAGCTACCTTGCATTGTCTTCATAATATTGCGCTGAATCACATTTGATAAGTAATGAAATACTCATTTCTATCTGTCATAATACAGAATTAACAGAATTACTAGATAATTTATCAAGTAAATTATTTTAAACAAATTATTTTAGATTAATTACCGTACTTCTTGTAGGATGAGCTGCTTTACAATAGCTCCTCGAAATGTCGAACACCACAATTACGAAATAATGTCATGAACTGTCGCACTTGCTTTAACATTTCAGGTGACGGGTGCACTTTATCGTCAGCTAAAACGATCCTGGAGATCAGGTCCGTGAATGTCGACTGGTGTCTTTGTAAACTAAGATCTTAAAATGCTTCCAAAAGAAGACATTCACCGGGTTGCATGGCCAAGATGCATGCGAAACACAACTACCACGACAAATTCATGTTTGACAAAATGTACGCTAAAGGAAACTGAAAATTGTAGTGGTACTTTGTCTGGGAAACCACATGCTCCTTCGAATAGCAAAAACACGGGAATTTCATGCTCATTATAAAATGTGTCAAGTTTACTTTGTTCGGAAAGACACAATTTCACAACCATCTACCATACCAGCCCACAATTTACAGAAATCATCTATTGGATGATTCGACGCATCAGTGGAATATATTGCTCTTTCCGATATGGAACATGCTTTCTGTCGTAAACAATCCAGCACTGAATCATAAGCATGTGGTTCCTGTGCACACAGTTGTAAAATACAATTTGCTAACCTACTCGACGTGGAAAGCTCTCCGACTGCAATGCTTGTATCTTCTGCGGAAGGTAAGGATGCAATATACTCAACCCGGTTCCTTGACTTGAGAGCAAGTTCCGTGCTATTTGTCGAGTACTGATTGTTGGGTTGTCCCCAATGGCATTTAAAACCTTCTCTTTAAGGTCAAGGTTTGGGACATACCTTTCACGGCTAGTAACATGCATACTAACCTGGAATGACCCGGATTTTCGCAGTAGTTGGTATACAGAAGAAAAGTCCTTGAGCAAATCTGCCATTACATCAAACTGCACTATACATGGGTGCATGTCTGCGCACTCAGGGTAAGTAAGTCGCTTACAGTCCGCTGCAGAGTGGCGTGGAGTACAGACGTAACAGTTGACTGCGTTTCGTTTTGTGCTATTCAGTTTTTGTCACTTTCTTCTTGGTTAAATTTTTTCTTCACATTTCCTTTGCGACACTTTCATAGTTGTCTAGCCAATTTTAATTATGAACAAGATCACACGAGTAAACACTTTAAAAGCTGCCTTCGATAAAAGTAAGCCTCGGCCTACACCATTAGATATACATCTCTGGTTGGATACCACCCTGCGTATAGCCGAGGATCAATTGGACACACTTCAATTAATTGGTAAGCAAAATGCAGTATTTATCAAGTTACACAGTAGAGTGATTTTCGAACAGTTGTTAAATGTACACCAGGACATATCTCCCTTTGTAACTGAAGACGGATCTGTGACTTCCGTAACCATTAGTGATGCCAGTGCAGAATATACCCATGGCCGTGTGTTTAATTTACCCCCGGAATTATCAAATGATAAAATATGCCAATCATTACAGGTATACGGCTCTGTAATTAAAATTGAAAATGAACATTGGTCTCTCGGATATAAGTATCGGGTGCAAAATGGAATTCGTTGTATTCAAATTGATTTGAAAAAACCTATTCCATCTAATTTGATGATTGCTGGTCACGAGGCTTACATTAGTTACGCAGGGTAACCACCCACGTGTAATACATGTGGAGAAACCACTCATTTCCGTGATCGTAGTCCTTACAAGAAATTTACTTCAAAGATTCCACAAGTACCTCGTCCAACATTAATGAGTGAACTATTCCCTCAGGAAAATATTATTTACTCCTCAGGAAATTTCTGCTTCCAGCCCCATTCAACCTGATCAGCAGGCAGACGCTCTTCCCCCTTTCGAGCCCTCTCAACAGCCCGCCTCTCCCTTGGAACCTATGAATCCGACCTTGTTGTTGTTGCAACGGCATGACATATCTCCCCTATCCCCACTTGATAGTAACACTGACCAGGTAGCTACTGCACCATTATATGCAGAGGAGATAAATATCGGACCAAATGCAAGGAAACAAAAAGTACGCGAAAGATCCCAATCTACGGCGACACCTTTGCATGACTTGGATGCTCTGACTTTACTCAATAATAAACCAGAGATTTCACCTCGAGATCCGCGCTTACAGGGTGGCTTGTCTTCTAAAAGGCATGTTAACAGTGATAAAGCTGGGAAATCTCTGCCGTTATCTGAAAGTCCTACTGATCCTATGTCCGAGGACACGCCTCATGCAACCTTAGAACTCCCGCTTGGAGAATAATTTCTTACTCCTCTCCTCTCCTCTCCTCTAGCTCTTATTCTTTTAATTGTTCTTGGACTAACTTGTCCCTCTCTATGTCACAGGCATATAAAATTCTTACCCTGAATATTAGTAATATCCAAACTCCTGAAAAATTTTGTCTTCTTGCAAAAACTTTTCATTCCCTGAATATTGACATTGCTCTTCTTCAGGAGGTAAGTTCTCCGTTAATAACTCGCTTATATGGATATAATGCTGAAATTAATACTGATTTTGTTACCCGTGGTACTACCATATTGCTTAAAGATCACTTGCAATATACGGATGTGCGTATGACTGCAAATTTTAGGGGTATCAGCCTTATCCTAGGGAATCTCAATATTATCAATGTGTGTGGTCCTTCTGGCACCCATATGCGGAAGGAAAGACAAAAATTCTTTGCTGAGAAGTAGCTTCTTTGTTTTCTAATTCTCCTAATGTGTTATTAGGTGGCGATTTTAATACTGTTTTATCTCCTAAAGATTGCACAGGGGTTTACTTGCCGTGTCCTGCATTTGTAGATTTAATTTATCGACTTCAGTTACGCGATACATGGGAAGTCGTGAATCGTGATCGTCCGCTTTACACATTTCAACGCAATCCCTCCGGAGCACGACTCGATCGCATTTATGTTGATCGCGCTCTTTGTTTTAGTACTGTGGATATATGTCCGACAGAGCTCTCTTATCATTGTGGATATCTTACTTCCATTACGCTACCTGCGTCCTCTTCATCACATGGTCGTGGTTACTGGAAGCTTAATGTGCAGATTCTTTCTGACAAAGATGTTCAGGAACTCTTTGTAGAGCGGTGGCACTGTTGGACTTATCAGCAACGATTTTACTCTACTAAACTGGAATGGTGGCACGGATAAAACGGTTTCTGCAATATGTGTCTGGTGATAAATATCGCAGAAAACAGTGTTATCGCCAGTTTCTTTATGGGGTATTGCGAAAGTTGTACAGACGCCCTGTGGTTGATACACATTGTAGTATTGAAATAAAAAGAATTAAAGCTCGGATTCTTAAACTTCAACTGGACGATTTGAGGGGCACTTAGGTGCGTTCTCGAGCTACGTTCGTTCATATGGAATCTCCGTCCATATATCATCATGTCCATGAACAACGGCGTGCCAGGCGTAAATATATTCATAGCATTCACAATGGCTCCCATGGTTCTGTAAGTAGCCAAATGGATATCCGTTCTGTTGTGTTTGAGTATTTTCAGAAGCTATATTCTGATATCACACCTGACGAACTCCTTGGTACAGAGAAAGTTACGGCTCCAACCTCTTCTGGGCCCAGTGATAATATTCCTCCTTTTACCATGGCGGAACTGCATGCAGCTTTAGTTGCCTGTTCTCGAAATAAATCACCTGGAGTAGATGGACTACCTGCAGAATTTTACTCAGCATTTTAGCCGTTGCTGACGGGTGCACTTTTTGCAATTTTCAATGAGCTACTGTGTACCACCTTGATTCCCTCTGCATTTGTCCATGGTGTATTGGTCCTTGTACCTAAATGTAGCCATCCCAATATTGCACAGGACTTTCGTCCTTTAACAATGCTCAATACTGATTATAAATTGTTCATGCGTTGTATTAAATATCGCTTATCACCAATGACTGCTGATATTCTTGCACCGGTACAACAGTCCATTCGACGTGGAGGCAACATACTGTATGCCTTGTGTGCTCTTCGTGACGCTTTTAGCGACACTCATATTTCGCGGGTTGGGAAACTTTTGATCCCCTTGGTCTTTGACCATGCATTTGACCGGGTGAAACATAGTTATTTAATTAAAACTATGATGCACTTAGGAATCCCTGATACATACTGCTACCTCATTCGCAATATATTAAAAGCAGCTACTTCCAAAATGTTAGTGAACGGCTATTTCACTCATTCCTTTCCTGTGAGAGTGTCTGTCAGACAGGGCTGTCCGATGGCTATGCACTTGTTTGTGATGTCCATTGAACCTCTCCTAAGAAAATTACAACAGTGCCTTCGTTCTGATGGTCACTCTCTTATTAGAGCATTTGCTGATGATGTCACTTTGCTGATCTCACGTGGTTCTCTTCTTCCTCATATTCACGAAATTGTGAATAATTATTGTAGAGATTCTAGAGCGCTCCTCAATGTGAATAAATCAAGATATATGCTCGTTGGCTCTAAGTCTAAGTCTAAGTCCCACCTTCGTGGATATCTATGGCTTCAGTCATTAAAATAATGGGTATTACATTTTTATTCACGCTACCGGCGATCATTCAATATAATTGGAACTGTGTTATTAACAGTGTTCGTAAAGTTCTTCAAGAGCATCAATTTCGTTCCCTTAATTTGTTACAACGTGTTCATTTTGTTAATATATTCTCACTATCCAAAGCATGGTTTGTGAGTCAGGTTCTGTCGTTACCATCCATCTTTGGCGCTAAGTTGAAATCGGCTACAGGATGGTTTATTTGGAAAGGTTTTCTTTACGAGTACCTAGAAATCAACTCACACTTCCAAGCTCTGAAGGGGGTCTAAATGCCATTGATCCACAGGCAAAAGCTGATTGTCTGTTTCTCCGGACAAACTGGGCACACCTAGGAGACTATGGCGATTCTTATAGTCATCAGTTTCTCACCCAGTGGTTGCCAGAACACTGTCTCAAGAATCCACCAGATCTTCGAGGGTTGCCGATTCAGGCTCCCCAGGTTAAGAAGCTACTTCAGTTAATCGCATACTGTCCTGTCGACCTATATGGCCAACCACCGAAATCCAGAGACATGTATACTGCTTGGTTATTCCAATTGCCGGCTTCCAAAGTAGTTCTCCAACACCCAGTGTACAACTGGCGCCTCATCTGGTCCAATATTCGACATCCTGCACTCAACACTTACCAACGGAGTGGTACCAACTGGTGAATAATATCCTACCAATAATATCCTACCAATAATATCCTAATTCCCTACCAATGAGCGTCTACATTGTATTGGAATGAAGATATCTCCTAACTGTGATGCTTGCGGCCTTCAAGATACAATACTCCATCGTTTAGAATGTGGTGCTGCTGCTGCATCAGCATGGTGGAGGGTGCAGGCCAAGATCCTCCTGTTCCTGGACGTCTCTGAGAAATGTTTTGAGCCCCATTATTTGACATTTCCAGTATTTAGTTGGTCCTCAGTAGCTCAACGAATGGCAGTGTTGCGATATATTGGACAATATTTACTTGAGTTTGAAGATATAATTTAAATAATAAAAATAATAATAATAAATAAAAATATTAAAAAAACAGTTGGACCACCAAAAACAAAAAGAAAAAAAAAAGTCGCTTCAATTCACTAGAGGCTCATTCAACACTCCACTAGAGGTCAGCAAACATTTACTCTTAGAGTCATGCCATTAACCTTTTTTACAGGACAATCCATGCAGCCACCCTCTTCGCCCTCAGAGAGTGAATGAAAACAGTGGCGAATTAATTAATCAATCCATTTACATTGCAATGGCCATAACTTCTGCATACAAAATAAAGTTTAGCAGTGATTGGGAAGAAGAATATTTCCTTATACCTTATTTGTGGAGATGATGTGAGATATTTGGTATGTTCCAAAATATTAAAGGGTGATTTCAAAGCAAATATCAAGCGGCATTATGAATCAAATCACTAAAAACACAACCAATTAACAGGTAGGAGTTTCAATATTAAATATGCTTGATTTGGAATTCAATGATTTGAGTTAAACAAAATGTATTGTTAAAGTAAAATAATTTATTATATCAGTAAAGTAATACATTATTCAATATTAAATACGCTTAACAATTTTCATGCCTGAACAAGATATGCGTTGTTAATTTGAGAGATGCATTGAGAAAGATATTTAAAAAATTAAAAGAATTCATTAAAGAATAGGGGGTTCATAACAAAGCATTTAGTTGATGAAATGACATATTAGGTACTTCTTGGTTTCCAAGCTGCCTGGGAAATAGGCAAGGTGTTGAAACCATTCACAGAATGGGAATTTGAGAAAACTTGCTGAGTGAGCAATGCTTGACGCAACCGCGGGACCGGCTGGCAGCACTATGTCGCTATGTCGGTGAGTGAGGGGAGTATATTTCTCCTCCACTGCTGGAGGCTTCAGTGTGAGTTGAAATCTTAAGTAAGCAGCATGGGTTTGTTAGGCGACGCAATACAGTTTATTGGGTGAACGTGTATCAAATGCATGGGGCAATACAAGTATTCTATTCCCCAAAGAGTGTTCATGTAGTATTCATACGTGCCTACAAAATCCGTGCGTGCTGTAAGCAGATTATTTCAGTAGGAATTTCCTGATGTTCACGTTTCTAATCGGAGTTCGATTTGTCGATAAGTAAATTAAATTCATGAAATGGGATGTGTTCTTGACTGGAAACATAGTGAGAGACAACCACATACAGTACTCACAGAAGAATCTCTGGATAACATTGGGCATACTCTGAAAAGGTTTCCTATAAAATCAATTTACGTCAAAAATGCTTGAAAAAAGAAGGGGGACAGTTCCTGCATCACATTGCTTAACATACGTAAGTAATTTACTTTTCTTTTTAAGTGTTCATGTTATGTATATTAGAAATAACTTACGTGACAAACCGTACTATATTTACCACGGAATTCCTGTCGCCCGCACCGGCACCGGCCGCATACCGCATAACGGTTGCCTGAAGGATTGTTCACTCCGTATTTTAAAAGTAGCTGGAATAATATGCCCAGAGAAAAAGAAGTATTTTAAAGACTGAGGATATCAAGTCGCACATTAATAAGATGAATAACAGACATAGTTAACATAATGATAATGTCATTGCATTAAACATTCAGAAATGGGAATATTATTAATTTACATTGAAGGCTCTAAATAAAGAAAGCTCAATTGAAGATATTCTTTCGTAGTGTGGATGAGGACCTTATGGTGTATGTATATTTGCTTTATATAATATATCTAATGGAAAGACAACAAGAGAAGAAATATTTAAAGCTGTGTATACCTGTGTGAGGAAAAAACAATTAAGAATAGCAGAAACTAAATAAGTTATAACAGATGGTTGTCCAGTCATTATTGCAGTAAGTAGAGACTACAGGCTGAAGTATTATTTAAGGGCACTAGGCTTAAATGTAACTCTTAAGTAATTTATATTCACCAAGAAGTTTTGTGCTCTAAACAGTGAATATGAAAGAAGTAATTGATTTAGTGGTTCATTTAATTGCATCAAACCAAGGGCTCCTAACAACCGCCAATTTCATAAGCTACTAAGAACATTACGATCCATTTATATACTGAAGTCAGGTGGCTCAATCGTGGCAAGATGTTTCGTCGGTTCTTCAACCACTGTGCAACGAACGATAGAAGATTTCATGCTACAAGTATTTTCATTCGTAATCTGTTCTTAATTCATTGTAATATTATCCGTTGTTTGCTACACGGTATGTGTTATTTAAATGTTTGTTTTCTTTCATTAAGGATCGCCCTTTCCGGAAGTGGAAGAAGATTAGTGGAACATAATACTGCATTTCTCACTGATGTACCCGAGCACCTTAATGAACAAAATTGTGAGCTAAAAGGAGAAAAAAAAGAACATAGTTCTATGAAACGAACAATTAAGGCATTTATAGCTTAATTGGATTTGTGGAAATCACAATTGACACAGAAAGGGTTTTTGTTTTTTGTTTTTTTTTTTTTTTTTTATTTTTATGGTTTAAAGTCCTTCAAAACAGTTGCCCAATGCCAGATGGATAAATATGTCATTGAGTTGGAAAATGTTAAAACTGATGATCGCAGGTTTACAAATTTCAATGGACCGGAGAACGATTTCTTGTGGTTCGTTAATTCCTTGTCCATAGATTTGAATAAGCTTGGGTTGAGGTTGCAAATGGAAGAATACCACTACAGCAGGATTCATTTGTGAAATGTAAGTGTCAAGATATTGTGGATCACGAACTTTGTAAAATGTTGTCAAATTCATGTTTCCCAAAATGATTAACATTTGTATCAAGGATTTTCACAATATTCGGTTCTACTTATCTTTACGAACAGTCATTTTCTTTCATTAAATATTAAGCATTTAAGATCAAAGAACAAGTCCCGATTATCTTAAGTGAATAGTTAAAGTAAAACTTGCCCTCAGGATATTGAGCCTGATTTGAAAATTTTCATTGGAAATTCGGCAATAGTTTAACGATGTCAAGTGAAATGAGAATATATTGTATGCTAATTTCGATGTATGAAAATAAGCATTTAATTTATTTTAAATTATCAACGTGTATCGTGCCACTTCCAGTTCGCCACTGGTCCCGCCGGCTACGTTTACTTCGCCTCGGAGTGACGTTCTTCTATTGCAATGCAGGCAGTCTCGTTTTCTCGATTCGGCGTGGCATAAATGTTGCCGACCACTGCCCCACGATAACAAATAAGAGAAGACAGCAGTTTATTTGCGAGGAGGGTTGCATGATGTCCAGGAGGAACGAGGAAAATACGATTACTGCTCGGAAACCATGGATTACAATGGTACTCGGCTAACATACCTAAATAACCTCATAAAGACCGCCTGTGGTGCCTCTGTAGTAAAACTGTTCAAAAAGAGGGGACTTAAATTATGTTGGAAAGCTTTTTGTTCAACCTGTAAAATATTGAACCCGAAGACCTACTTTCTCTTTCAAATTATATAATGGAATTATTTATTTTAACTGGCAGAGTTAAAGCCATAAGATTTAAGCTTCCACACAACCAGTCCTAATTAATATAATGAATGATATAAGACACAGACTAAATTTAAACTATGACATCTGTAATGTCCAGCTTATCACACATCTGAAGTTTAGCATCATAAGAAATAATTTATTTACTTGTAAATGAAATATGAAGTTATTGAAAATCTATATTAAGTTTCAACATGGAATTGATGATTAAATTTGTATTACTCAAATCTAGATTATGTATATGAATCGTCAGTTATATGCTCCTATTATGCACAAAAGGAAATAATACGCAAACAAAATTAATTAATTTAATAAACAAGCATAAAATAAATATTAAAACTGCATCATAGTAATTATGAAATGATAGAAGAACAATTTTATCACCTCCATGGTCTAGTGGTTAGTATTGCTGACTGCTGCCCGGGAGGCTCGGATCGATTCCCGGCACCTATTTAGAAATTTTTCTAAGATAAGGAGGTCTGGAACGGGGTTCACCCAGCCTGGTGAGGAAGCTGCCTGATGAAGAGGTGGCGATCTCCGATCTACTAAGCCGCGATATAGCGATCAGCGAGATGCGGTGTGCTGATCACGTGCCCCCTCCCTGCAATATTGGACTCTACCAATGAAATTATGTGATAGAGGTAGAAGACGTCGCACAAAGCTCAGGCCCACATGGGATTGTAAAAATGCTTCACAAAAAACATGAATAATTTAAATGTATCCACTTCCTAACCAAGAATTGCTGAAGTCTATTTTTAAACAATAACATTGGAAAATATAGTCTTTTGAAATCAACTGAATCATTTATAATACTCAGCATATTGGATAAGACTCTACTCGATATTAAGATATTTACTATCAGAAAAACTCGAATCCTCAATATACATATCTGTGGTAATGCGGAGTACATTCTGTCAAAACGGTAAGAAAGCATAAAACCCTGAAATTTCCTATAAGGAAATACTATAAAAAAAAGACATACACATACTGCAAATCTCTCTCCAAAATGAACCGAGTTGCATGGTACTTAAAATGTTCCTTTTTTAAACAAAAAATCTGCCAAAATGTGAATGGTAATTACTTGGAAGCGTAATCACAAACTTAATATCTTCTCATCTTTTCAGTGCTGTCCTGCGTTATCATAAAGCACAGTAGAATGTTGTGCTTTGTACAGAAGTACAAAGAATGAGTGCATGTCATCTTCATCAATCTGTCCTAAGTGCTGTTTCATCTTTTGTGCCTTTCTTTCTTTTCATTTTTTAGACATCAATATCAAAAAGGAATTACCCCTCACTAAATATACCGTACTAGATAGCAGAAAGGGAAGAAATAATATGTGAATAATATCCTACTGCGCTCAAAATCTAGATCCTATGCCGCAGTTCACAATCAACGTGCATGCTTTCACATCAAATTACAGGCACTCTTCAGATGAATCGAACTCTACAAATAAAAGTTGCTCTGGAGAAGATGTTCCAAAGTTTTCAGTCATTATAGGAAATGCGTACACAGCAGGCGAAAAGAAAACGAGGCGAGCAAAGATGGCGTTAAGTGATTCCTAAGTCAGGGGAGCAAGGATTTGGGGATTATTGAAGAGTTATGGAGATGATTATGGTATTAATTATAATGTTGAATTTAATGGTGTTTAACGCCCGTTTTTACTGCTAAGGCATAACAGGCGCTGTACACACATACATGAAATGAAATGGTAAATTGGGAAAGACCTTTTTAAGAATGCGTTCTAGGCCTAAGTTTAAGTTTTCCCGCATTAACCATTAAATGAGGACTGAGGAAAACCTCAAAAAACCTCAGTCAAGAAGTACGGTCCTGGTGGGAATCGAACCCTAGATCTCTCATTCATGAGTCTCTGTCTTAACGGCCTCAGCCATTCGTGTGGGTAATAATGATATTTCCAAATAGAAACTGTTTTAATACCAACATCTGTTATATTTACCACAATTTATATTAATATTCTTGCAGTTAAAAGGTAAAACGGATAGAAAATTTGGTTATAAACACAGCTTTAATAAATTTGAGGGCTAAAAAATTTAATAAAATCATGTGGACATAGTAGACAGGAACTACGAAATAATGTCGCTGTTATTCCAGCGAATTTCGAACTTAGTAATCGAATCGAATGCGAAAACGTAACTAAAGAACATGAGCAAAAAAATAACCGTATGAAAGCATTGCGACACAGTAAAGATATAATACCAAAGGCGAACGGGAAGGAGTTACTATGCTTATGCGACGCTTTTCAGCTGGAATTTACTAACGGGAAATATAAGGCATATGCGGCGGGGGAATTATAGTTTATAAATTAAAACTGTGGAATTATGCTCGCAGGAGATATAAGCTTTTATAGAGAACTTTAAAATTATAGAGTGGAATCGCAACATTCACCTATCTTGCTCAAGCTAAATCTAGCCTCAGTAAATAGTGTAAGGGCAATTGTTGACATCAGTAGTATCTATAGCAGTACTTAGGCGGTGGGCTGATACTTCTGCGGCTAGCACCACCAGTGAACCAGAGTGTCTTCGCGCGCAGTAACAAGCTACAGTCAATCAAGTCGGGGTATTGCTTATTATACAAATTGGCGGACACAAAACGGTTGATATATAATTATACAAAATATTGGGTATTTTATACATTCAATTAAACAAAATGGTGAGATATTTTGGACACCGCAGTCAACAAAGGAGGAACTATTTTACAGACATAATTATAGAAAGTGATGGGAATTTTATGCATCTGGCACACATCGGTCAGCAACAGCCGGCTTAGGAAGGATTGTTTTATTTATTATACAAAAATGGTGCGCCATCACACTCACAGCAGCCAATAACTGCCGCACACAGCGGTCAGCAACAGCCGGGTTAGGAAGAATAATTTTATGTATTATACAAAAATAGTGGGCCATCACATTCACAGCAACCAGTAACTGCCACGTACATATAGGCTATTTCCTATATACATAAAATTATATATAATTATACAAATGGTGGGAAATTGCTTTCTTGCCTACATTTTAAATAGGGCGGAATGGGTTTATTTTATTGAATACAAATCATAATGTGTGTTTGTAAAATATATTAAAACATACGCAAAATTTTTAATCATGCAAAATAAATTGCAGTTATAAAAAATGTTGAAATTATACAGGAATACTGAAATTATGAAAAATAGGATATTTATGCAAAAATGTAGTATATTTGTTTACAATTGTTAATTTTAAAAAATGCAAAAGTATATTGTTTAATTACAAACTACTCATTTGTGGCTGGGGGTGGCAGTTGCTATGGGGACTGTTGCGGATGACTGAAGAAGTGTTGATTGTGTTAATTCTTTGGAGTAATATGCATATATTTAAATACAACTATGAGCCTTAAATTAGAAACAGTGTTATTGCAAAAAAGGCAATTAACTTTAAAAAATAAATATTTTCAAAAGCAAAACTGTATTATTTTAATTACAAACAGTATTTATTAAACGCAAAAGTGTATGCAGTCTTACTGGAATGCCCAATGTTGTTGTTTACAGTTTGTTTGTTAAAAATGCGAAGTGTATTGTTTAATTGCAAGCTTAATGTAATTAAAGCAATCAACACACACAATTGCAGCACGTAATAAAATCGCACTTCGAACACAGTTCGAGAACACCCGTCACACACATGCATGGCTGTCACATAGAGAGGTATTTTTCGATTTAAATAGTTAACTTTCACGCTACGCACACCGCTTTTGTCAGCCTGTTTATTCGGACAAGGGCATTATATTAAGTTCGTTCCTCAACTGAGGCTAAGTTTGTTGGGGAAACGTATAGTTACAAATTAAATGTTTACCTTCCATAAAGAAAAAAAAAGTCGTGATATCACGTCAAAAGACGATCGTTAACGTAGTGATATACGTGGGGGGACGAGAAGGATAGAGTGTTCTTCCCGACGGCCTCTTTCTCACTAAACTCCGTCCTAATGTGCAAGAAGAAGAACGTCTTAAACGAGAGGAAAAGGTGGGACAATTATCATGAACAATGTCGCCTTATGATAGAGATTACATTTTTATTTTAGCTGCAACGTATTTATTTTATAAGGAAAAAGAAATGTGCTGGGGCTTGTAAGGTCAATAAGACACGGCCTGCGTTAAAGGAAGTTTAATATAATGTTAAAATATCATTATATGTATTCTAGCCCGTGCGAAATATTCAATGTCAAGCTTTAACCTACAGTTTGAATTGAAAGAACTCAATCGGAGAGGAATTTCTATGCAACAGTCGTATTTACATACACATTATTTTCTAATGTCATTTAATATAAACGTGATGATAATTCTTGGGAACTAAATTCCATATAATGGAAAATAGATGTTGAGTACCTTATGTTTCGGCCGCAGTTCAAGAACAGCCTTCATTTCGCAAGGGGCGGCAATCATCACCACTACATAACATGCTTGCTTGATTGTCACACAGAGACTGATGTTCGATTTAGTTCAGGTTGTTAGTGTGAGCTTTAAATAGTTAACTTTCACCGTCTCCCAATAAGATTTCGCTTTCATTTGTGCTGCAAGATTACGCATACTTCACTTTCGTTTTCCGACATAACAGCCTGTTTACTCGGATAAAATTAATTCAAGGGTATGGATATGTGAAATAGTTGACAAAAAGCATTATAATGTGAGAAATAAATTAAGTTTGTCCTTGTGAGAAAAAAAATTGAATTATCTTTCGATTGTGTAATTGTTTCTCAACTGAATGGAAAATGGGCTAAGTTTGTTACATTTAGGAAGAATGTATATTCACAAATTAAATTTTAACCTTCCATATGGTTGTTTATTACAGAATAAAGTCGTGATAACATATTTCACATGTCAGCATTCACGCCAAAAGTAGATCGCTCCATGGCGAAATACACGAGTTTGGCATAGACCCTCACAGAACTTGCTTCCCATCGGACCTGCCTGGGTCGCGAAGATCGGACTTGATTTAGGAGAATATTCTGGTGGATGACACCATAACACTTTTCTAAAAGGCTTGTCAAACATTTCACCTGCATTACCAATTAAATTGTTAACAAATGTTGATTTACCACAACGCGAAGTACCTGTAATTAGCATGGTACACGGAAAACTAAATTTAAAGTGTTGGTTTGCACACATTTTGGACGACTGGTGTAAAAGTGATTAATTACGTCTTCTTTTATACCCGTACAGGGAGGAATCAAAGATTTCACTTTGTACTCGGTTGTTAACTACCATTCTATAGGTTTTTCTCTGAAGGCTCGGTTACTACAGAACCTAGAATTTTCCTAGATATCTGTTTGCCTTCAAGCACTACCGACATTGCATTTTCCCTCAGTTCAGTGTTGACGATTACATTATACTTTATTTTCTTCAAATTCCCCGAGTTGAGGGTAATGCCTTTAATTTTGCCGACAGAGTGCTTCTTTTCCCCACACCTGACAAGCTATGGTGTAGTTTTTTGTGTCTGTAGATGCACATCTGGAAATATATGCACCTGCGCCGTACTTTTCTTGTTCATCAGTCATACAGCCCAAAAATGGTCCTGTGGTAGGCACCATTCCCCCGCTTTGTACGTGGCTATAACAGAATCAATGTTGAAATAATACACTCGCTCGCCCAGTCTCTTAAGATAGGGACAGAGCTCTAACCTAGCATGGGCAGATGTATATGCAGCTATAACTGTGTTGGTGGTGCAATTCAATTTAGGATTCTTTTCACAATGCTTCCATACCACGTACAGCACCTCCTCTGTAGCGAGCAGGTAAAGGTGTACCTCTACACCTGAGTCGTTCAGCAGGTCTATGAGCCTTGAATAATCTTTCACAAGCTCACACGTGGACAAGTTATGTCGTTTGCCATATTTACCCCTAAAGGAGTTTAACATGAGTTTAGCCAACTCGCCCCAGCCAGGATTGATTTGAATGGCGTCTTTGTCCAATGACACGCCTTCTTTTTCCAAATATTGCGCGATATACTCATTTTTGTCGCAGTCTTTTTGCCAACCGGAGGCTTCTGTTTTAATTTTCAGAAAATGGTTCACATAGTCCTGAAATAGGCCCTTTTCACCAGTGGAAGGGTTGTGGCGTACCATTTCGTACTCCCATATTTCATATACATGAATCACCCTATAACCTTCCTCTAATGCGACTTTAATTTCGTCCACTACCCAGGTACCTGTCATACATCTTTCATCCTCTGTATGCCCGCACTTTCTCTGGTTCTCCATCTCAGCGCATTTTCGGCACAGCGGAAACATAAGCTTGCCGTTAATGCACGATGGCATAACTGGGTGGTACAGTCTTTCCGGGGGAGTTATTTTACATTTTATAATGCCACCCTCAACATCGTCCAAATTTGGACATTTATCAACATGAATCTTTGGATGTCCCACGGGGTAGGCTTTTGTCTTATTGACAAACGGGTACAAACTGCACACGTTATAATAAAACATTTTCATGTCTCCAGTGGTCTAGCAGTAGGTTTTCGTATAATTTGTACGCCCACCGAAGAAGGCATCTCGTAGGTTGAGAGTTTCGGGGTAGGAAAAACTCTTGACAAAATCAGCCAAAACCCCTTCAGCATTAATCATGGCATTAAACTCACATTCCAACATCTCGGTGTCGTGGTAGGCTGCATCTCTCATCATCTTCGTGACTCTTGCGGTGTCCTCATATCTGGAGCCCATGGTTTCATTACCGTGTTGTTTAACTTAGAATTTCTATTCGGGTAACAACATGTGCAACCGTGCTAGAAGCATCCGTGAAAGAAATAGACACATTTGTCTTTGTACCCGTCCACTTTATGTCCTAAAATTTTAAATTCTTGGCACCTATAAGCGTGATGTATGGTGGTTGATTGTTGCCGTTCCAACCATGACAGCCAGATACACGCTATTCGTGACTGTTTATCAACTAAGCGGTACCCTCCTCCAGGAATAAGTGAAATTTTATTTCTTGACATGAACCGTTTCCTGTAAACATGCTTACATTCATCAGCTATGGTGACGCATTCTCTAAACGGGTCAATGGCGTTCTCGTCAATAAATTGTTTCCTAAATTTGGAAACACCCTGACGCAGGAGAAATACGTCAGTTTTGCAGTATGACACCATTTCATTTTTCATGTCAAAGACATAATTTGAGGATACCATCTCATCATGCCACTTCTCGAAGGTTTTGTGGTCACTTACACTCATGCCGTCAAGACAGTAATATTTCTGACCCGGTACAGGACCAACATACTTTTCATTTTCCATTGTGTTAAATAGTAGGAAAAGGAAACTTTGCACTCGGGAAGTTGAAAGGTCCTTAAAAAGCCAGACAGTGGCATAGAAATAAAATTCAAAGAGTCTAGAAATGTCACACACTTATACTTCATTCTGCATATTTTGCTACTGTTCATAATGAGCTCCGGGTTGCAATTTAGGTTGCCCACCATGTGCTTTAGCCGAAATTGCTCATGATAGGACCTCAGATTGTGTGCAAGGAAGATGATGTCCCAGGACTCGAACCCGGGTTGTATGATGTGATCAAACAATTGTTTCACAGGCTCCTTGTCAAATACCTACTCTTTAACACCACACTACGTAAAATAGGCCATCTTGTGAGGTTCGTCAATGCATAATCCACAGCTTTTGTACACCATACATAGATTTGGGACATGTTCAAACACGACCTCGGAATAAAGTGTGTTCTGAATACACGCAAACTGTATGAACATGAAATTATTTCGCATATTTGGCGACTTGTACGGCGGAATGCAGCACTTGTGGTTAGCATTTACCAGAATTTTACAGGTACTACAAAAAGTCTCCCCACACTGGTGAGGAGTTTTTCTACACCTTTTATTAATGAGTTTGTCGCACATCGGACAGACTTTTTCAACGTAACACACTGACATTGTTTTGGGGTAATAATTTCCCTTAATCAAATGATCATTAAAGCAGGTCAGTCCGTTGAAATCGCGATGACACGCGTCACATCTCACGTACCGTTCAAACGTGGGTGAGCACCTCTGACGACAATTTGCACAATTTGTTTCGCACCTGTGAGTTTCTTTTTTATTTACTGAGGGAAAATTGCACTGTCGACAATACCATTTACATTTGAATCCCCTGTGCAGGTTTACAATAGAGATATAATGGCTGTCATGGAATATTAAGTCGATATGTTTATCGGAGCTATTTTTTGACTTGTAGAGGACATTTTTCCCACTATGGTAACCAAAAAGTGTTATGCAGTAATCCTTTAGCGCCATCTCAAATAGTTTCACATCCTCAAACGTATACGGCCCATTAGTTTTGCCTACTTTCTCACACAACTCTACAGCCTTTAGTTTTTGATGAAATTCCTACTTTTGAAATTACAGCCCACAAAGAGAGATCGGCTAAAAAGTTTTAATCGCGATATGCCAAGACTTAAATTATGGTTAGTTCAGTGCCCAAAGATACAGATCCTAACCAATGGGTTTCTAGGGTTTTTAACGATTATTTATCGTTTGTTAATGACAATCTGCTAAAGAACCAGTCAGGTTCCATGGGAATCACAATTCATGATACCAAACACCCTGTTGCCTTGCAACCTACTTTTGAAATTATAGGCCATAAAGAGAGATCGGGTCAAAAGCTTTACTCGGGGTATGCCGAGACTGAAATTATGGTTAGTTCAGTGCCCAAAGATACAGATTCAAACCAGGGGGTTTCTAGGGTTTTTAACGATTATTTAAGGTTTGTTAATGACAATCTGCTAAAGAACCAACCAGGTTTCATGGAAATCACGATTCATAATACCAAACATCCTGATAAACCATTTAATATGAGTGTTCGTAGGTTCGATAAAGTGAATCCCGAGGTGATATTGAAATCAATGGAGAAATTAATGCAGAGTAATAAAGAAATGTTGTTAGGTGGACCACTCAAAATTTCATGTGTTTGGACAAATAAAATATTAGGTTCATGCTACAAAGACTGCGACGACTGTAGTAAAATCAGAGGCACATTAAAACAAAGAACAATGACAACCTTTGTCTAGCTAGATCCATCGCAGTGTCAATATCCAAAATTTACGGAGACATAAATTATTATTTTATTAGAAAGCAGGAATTTCATCAAAAACTAAAGGCTATAGAGTTGTGTAGGACCATTTTTGGGCTGTGTGACTGATGAACTATAAAAGTACGGTGCAGGGGCATATATTTCCAGATGTGCATCTACAGACACAAAAAACTACACCATAGCTTGTCAGGTGTGGGGAAAAGACGCACTCTTTCAGCAAAATTAAAGGCATCACCCTCAACTCGGGGAATTTGAAGAAACTAAACTATGATGTAATCATCAACACTGAACTGAGGGAAAATGCAATGTCGGTAGTGCTTGAAGGCAATCAGATATCTAGGAAAATTCTAGGTTCTGTAGTAACCGAGCCTTCAGAGAAAAACCTATAGAATGGTAGTTAACAACCAAGTACAAACTGAAATCTTTTGATTCCTCCCTGTACGGGTATAAAAGAAGACGTAATTAAACACTTTTAAACCAGTCGTCCAAAATGTGTGCAAACCAACACTTTAAATTTAGTTTTCCGTGTACCATGTTAATTGCAGGTACTTCGCGGTGTGGCAAATCAACATTTGTTAACAATTTAATTGGTAATGCAGGTGAAATGTTTGACAAGCCTTTTAGAAAAGTGTTGTGGTGTCATCCACCAGAATATTCTCCTAAATCAAGTCCGATCTTCGCGACCCAGGCAGGTCCGATGGGAAGCAAGTTCTGTGAGGGTCTATGCCAAACTCGTGTATTTCGCCATGGAGCGATCTACTTTTGGCGTGAATACTGACATGTGATATATGTTATCACGACTTTATTCTGTAATAAACAACCATATGGAAGGTTAAAATTTAATTTGTGAATATACATTCTTCCTAAATGTAACAAACTTAGCCCATTTTCCATTCAGTTGAGAAACAATTACACAATCGAAAGATAATTCAATTTTTTTTTCACAAGGACAAACTTAATTTATTTCTTACATTATAATGCTTTTTGTCAACTATTTTACATATCCATACCCTTGAATTAATTTTATCCGAGTAAACAGGCTGTTATGTCGGAAAACGAAAGTGAAGTATGCGTAATCTTGCAGCACAAATGAAAGCGAAATCTTATTGGGAGATGGTGAAAGTTAACTATTTAAAGCTCACACTAACAACCTGACCTAAATTGAACATCAGTCTCTATGTGACAGTCAAGCAGGCATGTTATGTAGTGGTGATGATTGCCGCCCCTTGCGAAATGAAGGCTGTTCTCGGACATAAGGTACTCAACATCTATTTTCCATTATATGGAATTTAGTTCCCAAGAATTATCATCACGTTTATATTAAATGACATTAGAAAATAATGTGTATGTAAATACGACTGTTGCATAGAAATTCCTCTCCGATTGAGTTCTTTCAATTCAAACTGTAGGTTAAAGCTTGACATTGAATATTTCGCACGGGCTAGAATACATATAATGATATTTTAACATTATATTAAACTTCCTTTAACGCAGGCCGTGTCTTATTGACCTTACAAGCCCCAGCACATTTCTTTTTCCTTATAAAATAAATACGTTGCAGCTAAAATAAAAATGTAATCTCTATCATAAGGCGACATTGTTCGTGATAATTGTCCCACCTTTTCCTCTCGTTTAAGACGTTCTTCTTCTTGCACATTAGGACGGAGTTTAGTGAGAAAGAGGCCGTCGGGAAGAACAGTCTATCCTTCTCGTCCCCCCACGTATCTCACTACGTTAACGATCGTCTTTTGACGTGATATCACGACTTTTTTTTTTTTCTTTATGGAAGGTTAAAATTTAATTTGTAACTATACGTTTCCCCAACAAACTTAGCCCCAGTTGAGAAACGAACTTAATATAATGCCCTTGTCCGAATAAACAGGCTGACAAAAGCGGTGTGCGTATCGTGAAAGTTAACTATTTAAATCGAAAAATACCTCTCTATGTGACAGCCATGCATGTGTGTGACGGGTGTTCTCGAACTGTGTTCGAAGTGCGATTTTATTACGTGCTGCAATTGTGTGTGTTGATTGCTTTAATTACATTAAGCTTGCAATTAAACAATACGCTACGCATTTTTTTTTTTTTTTTTTTTTTTGCAATTGTGTGTGTGTTGATTGCTTTAATAACATTAAACTTGCAATTAAACAATACACTTCGCATTTTTAAAAAACAAATTGTATTTATATTGAACATTCCAGTAATGCTGTATACACTTTTGCGTTTAATAAATACAGTTTGCAATTAAAACTATACAGTTTTGCTTCCAAAGATATGTATTTTTTCAAGTCAATTGTCTTTTTTTGCAACAAAACTGTTTGTAATTTAGGGCTCATAGTGGTATTTAAATATGTGCATATTACACCAAAGAATTAATACAATCAACACTTCTTAAGTCATTCGCAACAGTCCCCTCCCCAACTGCAGCCCCCATCCTGAAATAAATATTTTGTAATTAAACAATACAATTTTGCAATTTTTTAAATTAACAATTGTAATCAAATATACTACATTTTTGCATAAATGTTGTATTTTGAATAATTTCATTATTTTTGTATAATTTCAACATTTTTATAACTGCAATATATTTTGCATAATTAAAATTTTTGCGTATGTTTTCATATATTTTACATACACACATTATGCTTTATATTCAATAAAATAAACCCATTCCGCCCTATTTAAAATGTAGGTAAGGAAGCAATTTCCCACCATTTGTATAATTATATGCATGAAATAGCCTATATGTACCTAGCAGTTACTGGTTGCTGTGAGTGTGATGGCCCACTATTTTTGTATAATACATAAAATTATTCTTCCTAACCCGGCTGTTGCTGACCGCTGTGTGCGGCAGTTACTGGCTGCTGTGAGTGTGATGGCGCACCATTTTTGTATAATAAATAAAACAATCCTTCCTAAGCCGGCTGTTGCTGACCGATGTGTGCCAGATGCATAAAATTCCCATCACTTTCTATAATTATGTCTGTAAAATAGTTCCTCCTTTGTTGACTGCGGTGTCCAAAATATCTCACCATTTTGTATAATTGAATGTATAAAATACCCAACATTTTGTATAATTATATATTAACCGTTTTGTGTCCACCAATTTGTATAATAAGCAATACTCCGACTTGATTGACTGTAGGTTGTTACTGCGCGCGAAGACACTCTGGTTCACTGGTGGTGCTAGCCGCAGAAGCATCAACTCAGCGCCTAAGTGAGAATAGATACTACTAACATCTCTGTGTCACCGTTGTTGCGATACCGATGGATCCCAGAAACAGTGGAGGAATTTGTGGGAATGTAGAGAGACTCAGCAAATACATTCATTTGACAGGGAGGAAGAAATCGGGGCAGATATGGTTAGATGGTTGGCAGAAAAACACAATTAGCAGACAGACACGAAAATCCGGAATAATGCAAATAAATATTATACAAAAGTGAGATAGTATAACTGAAACTGTTCCCCCAGTTTCACCCGTTAATTTAATATAATTTACATATGTTTTCTCCCTTTCCCATATTTACCATAATATTTAGTCATGTTTAATAATTTATATTTTTTTTTTCCATTTCGTATTTTCCAAATTATAACTGTACATCATTTTAAAAAAACAAGTACTTTGCCTGCAATAGAGTCGAGAAAACTTCACAAAAAAGAACCGGTGAGGGTAAGTTAGCCAGTCTTTTGCATTCGATATGTTTTGACAGGGAATAGTTTGCGTCCTCTCAAAGTCACGTAATCAGGTTTTTAAAGGTCCAGAAAAGGTAATGGACCTCGGTAAATTGAAGTTACAATTACGATTTAAAAGTTTCGTATCACGAGACTTTTTTTTATATTCGTCTTAGCTAGCTAATCAGACGAAGCTGGCAAATTTAAAGTAACGAATATTAAGACAGGTTTTAAATTCCAAAGTAGAGAAGCGATGCTAACACGCATTTCGCGCGGTTCCAACGTTCTCATTTTGAATCTAGTATATAAAGGTAAGTTTGGTTGCCGAGCTTCTTTCGATCTTCAATTTATCAGTGCGCTCACTTTCCAGCGCATCTCAGTTGCGTTTGGTAGTGGTTTCTCAGATTCTTATGCACTCGGCAGTCGCATTATTCCATTTTAAGTTTTCACTAGATTCTAAGCGGAACAATTATTCGCAGTGCATCCACCCTATCCACGGCAAAGTACTGGGTATACGGCAGAAAGTACGCTGAATATACAATAGTAGCATCAAAAAGTCTGTTTATTCTCGATGCCCGAACCTCCTCCTAAGCCCTAATGGTTTTACACCGATTAAAATTGGTAGAAACATTGGTAGAAGCTGGTACTGCTTCTCCTAGGACGGAAGCAGCAAATAGACCCCTTCTATGAGCTAACATCGCAGACGGCAGAAACACACATGTAAAACAGTTTCAAATCTTAGCTTTTCAGCGTGACGTCATTATGAAAACAAATCCTTTTCCCAAAAGAAAACCATTACAGTCGCAAACTTTTGCGCCCAAAGTGGGGCTTCGACTCTATAGGAATGGAAAAACGCAACAGGTAAAGTAAAACGTACGATTCGACGCTACGACGCTGCTAGAGAAGGTACACGCCGCTACAGGAAGAATTGTTCGATGCTGCCAGAGGAGTGAAGCTGACCCCACATTGCAGAACTACAGCACAAAGACCACGCTGTGCCCGGACGACGCCTGGAAGGACCGGACCTTGAGCAGAAAGCATTTTAGTGAAGCCTAGCTTGTTGCTATGGATTAACATCGTCAGAGCAGACGCAGTTGCAGAGGCCTTAACAAGGCCTATAAGCAGTCCAGAGGTGACACAACGCGAAATAAGCACCCATCGCGATACATCAAGCAGAAGTAAACGGAAGTAAAATTTTCCAAAGGTGAACATAACATTGTTTTACAAACAGGAAATTAGCAGACCTATTTGATAATTCTGTAATTTAAGTATTTAATTCTATTAATAAATGGGAAAGTAAAAATGACAGGAGGAAGTGAAGTAAAAAGAGTAATGGTAGAAGATGAATCTGCAACAGAGCAATTATAAAGCAATTTTGAAGATGGCAATGTTAATCAGGGAAGCTCAATGGTAACTAGTGAGATAAATGTAGGTACAAGTTCATATAATATGTGCATAAGAAACAGGTTAGTATTAATGATGGGGCAGTTGATAAAACAACAGCTAGGAGAATTCAGTAAGGTACAAATCAATTTGCAGAGAATAAATTAAATAAGAATAGAAAATAATTGAGCAACGAATAGAAAAGAAGAGAGGGATTAAATTAAATGAGAATCAGAAGGAATTATAGGGTAAGCTACAGAAAAAAAACTAGGAAAGCTCAAGAAGAGATGATAGCCCAGCTTAGAGAAAGTCAAGAGAAATGTGATAGCGAAATTAGCACTGTTAGGCAAAACTTAGAAACGTTAGGAAAGATGTAATTAAAATTATAAATAATTTGGATTAATTTAGATCTAGGATAGCGACTGAAATGCATACGGGACATGCTAATTTGAGTAAGAAATGTAATGAATTAGAAAATCATGTCAATGATAAGTTAACCGTTGAACTCATAGTGCAGGCCTTGGATGCTAATCATAGCTAATCATCAGAACTAAGAGTGTCTATAAAGAATAATGATCAGAATTCACACAGTATGTAGACAATAATATTAATGTGTCCGTTGACATTCAAGGTGAAGCCAATAATGCATGCAAAAGTGTACCAATGATCGATGTCTCCAATTGGCAAGTGCTATTTTGAATGGTCATGTGATTAATCAGGGAAACATCTATATGTGGCCAAACCTACAAACTTCGCGGAAAGGATCGATCTACTTAAGGCCGCTGATGTACAATGCCCATCAATTAACAGTTTCCGTGAACAGTGAGCCAAATTTTAGGAATTTTCCAGACATCAACATTAACCGCCAAAGCGTCTACTGTATTTTGGGACAGGGGAAGTTTCGGAAGACCAGCGCATATCCGGAGAAAATCAATTGGAGAGAAGGCCGGTGTGAATTATGTCCACATAGAATTCATAAGCGGAAATAGGGGGAATAATCAGGCAATGCCAAATATTATAATAAATTGCCAAATAATCTAATCAGTTAATTAACGCCCTCTAATTTTAAGATGAATTTGGAAACAATTCAAAACAATTGTCCAAGAATTATAAGATCTCTTTTGAGTCAAAAACGTGCCTAATGATATGAAAAGCATATTTGTTAAGACCTTAAAGGTCAAGCCTCCAAATGATACAAATGTACTTTAGCAGATCATACGGAATTTTCAAACACATTTTCTTAGCGTGTTACTGGATACCATTTCACCAGAATTCCTTAAGACTACAGATTTCGAATGGCAAATGCCACCCTAGGCAAAACATCAGCATGTTGGATTACTTTCTAGTGATGGGTAGTAAGAGCAAGCACATTATCTGACCAGGAACTGATGACATTAATCTCAAATCATTTCACTGAACAGATAAAGAACCATTTATATGTGGCCAAGCCCACAAACTTCGCGGAAATGATCGATCTGCTTAAGGCCGCTGATGTACAATGCCCATCAATTAACAGTTCCCGTGAGCAGTGAGCCAAGTTTTAGGAATTTTCCAGACATGAACATTAACCGCCAAGAGCGTCAACTGTATTTTGGGACCAGGGAAGCTTCGAGAGACCAGCGCATAACCCGAGAAAATCAATTGGAGAGAAGGCCGGTGTGAATTATGTCCACATAGAATTCATGAGCGAAAATAGGGGGAATAATCAGTGCCGCCAGAGACCATGCAAATGGAATAGGAACTGAGCAAGGACTCTAGAAAGACAGTCCGCATCCATGGCAATCCCAGCGACGCGATGGATTAGGGATCTGTTAGAAGAAATGCCGCAGATAGGCAACTGCGTTGTCTTGAAGACAAGAAGGATTGCATAACTCGCAATTCCAAAGCAACAACGACCCGGCTAATATATGAAACAATGAAAAGGTGACAGATGGAACGCAGGGAAAGGCATTTCCCGGCCCTTCAAGGCCCGAATAGAGGCCGGGGAAAACGTTGATACAATATTGATGACAACCACGAGAGATCACACGGCCCGATCAATTTAATAATCAAGAACACAAGTCCCTAAACCTAATAAAGAAAGCCAAAGTGAAGATAATAATTGTGACATGTCTAAGATAGAATTTAGAATTGCAAATGTACGTACCAAAGCCCTATTAGATACTGGGTCAAGCGACAGTGTATGCAACGAGGGTTTTTACAACACACTCCTCTCCAATAAGGTGAAAGTAATATGCCTTCCGGTATGCGGGGTATATTACCAGAGGCTCCTTTTAAGCAGAAAGAGCGGGTAAAATTTCAAATTATGATCCGACTGGAGATTGATAAATAAATGTTTATGTTATGTTCCTGGTAATTCCGCGTCATGTTACAGAAGTTATTCTTGGATGCGAAACTTTTTTGCGTGGAAGGTCCATACTGGTTTTAAGCAAAAGAAAGTTGTTATTAAAGAAACGACGAGAGTAACTATTGCGCCGTTTAGCAGTCAGCGACATAAAGCGACTGGCAAGATGAAGTGTTTTTCGTCGTATATGTAGATTTGAGGTTCGGAAATATGATCACTGAAATCAAGGAAGAGGCCGATGGAGCCCAACTCGATGAAGGAAATTTTTGCAGTCTCCATTTAATCTAAGCGTAGATTGTGCTGATAATGGGTGCACTTCAGGAGACGAGACATAGTTTCATGGGAGAAGGAATAGCGCAGGGGCTTTCTTGCATGCAAATAGAAAGTCGGGAAAATACGCTCCGAGTACTACACCAAAATGCCCATATAGCGCACAGACTAAACGCACAACAACGCGTTAATCTTGAATCAGTCTTCATTAAGAACATAGACTCTTTCTCAGAGAAACGCTAGGAATGCACTGCATACATCCACAATTTTCAAGTGAACGACGTTAAGCTCTATTCACACAAACATAGGCCCTTTTCTGTAGTTGTACGTGAACAGGCGTACGACGTAATTAATGCAACGATTCAATATGGGGTGATCAAGGTCTCGAACTTTTGTTGTTGTATTTCCTTTGTGCTGGGTTAGGAAACGGGCAATTCCAGATTACAACGTGACACCATTTTAAAAACAAAACTGTTTCCCACAACAAATCCATTACTGCCCACAACATAAAATGCAAACACGAGAAGAAACAAGCTGTGACAGCGCTTAAGGCTTGCAGAAGGCACAGTGACGAGGAAAAGCGTATTTCTTACGCCCAATTAAGAAAAGAATACAAACATACTTAGTAAGTGCCAAATCGGAATGACAAAACAAAATGGCAGGGATCTATGAACTGCAGTCTACTTGAGGGACACGATAAACATGTGGAATTAAGTCAGAATAATTAAATTGTGAAAAAGAGAACAAATAAACACCGAACCAGAAAGGGGGTTGGCGTATTTTAATAGCGTGTATGGTGAAATTGGGATGCAGCTGTGGGAGAGGACGCGACTGTCTGTTAAGAACTGCATTTAATCCCCCTGTACCAATATTAGGTGGAGAAATGGCGGTTAACGAAATTATAATAACAATTAAAAACTTCAAAAATAAACGACACCGCGAATCGCAGGAATTTCAAATGAATTCATAAAATTAGCTTTAGTAGTACCAGAAGCAGCAGCAGATGTCCTGCTAATCGCATTTAATAAATTAATTAATGGAGATAGATATCCAGAAATATTGTCAATGGCGATGATACAGTCAATATTCAAAGGCAAGGGTAACCAACACGCGCCGGAGAACTACAGGGGCATATCTGCATTATCTGTTTTAGGTAAAGTATACTGTAACATTCTGTATAATCGAAGAAGGAAATGAGTTAAAGACGCCAATATATAAACTTAACAAGAAAACTGGATAAGTTATACAGAATATTAGTTGATTTTAAAATAGCCTTTGACAATGTTCAGAGAAACGCTCTGGGGGTAAAACTGTGTCAGAAGGGTGTCTCAAACAAAATGGTGAAAACTCTCATGCAGGTATACAGCAACGTAAAATTTGGTTTTAAGATAGACTAAAACAGTATATCGAAATGTAGATCAGCTAGTAGAGGAGTTCACCAGGGACCTATTCTATCCCCGTAATTGTTTAATATGTTTATGGACGATATCACTGATGCCTTGTTAGCGGAGGATATGAGTGCCCCTGAAGTGGACGGTACTTGCATTTCTGTACTTTTGTATCCTGGCGAGCTAATTCTTTTATCTCTAACAAGAGATGATTTGCGAAAAAGCATTCGCATCCTGGAAGATTGCTGCCTGAAATGGGGTATGGTAGTAAATGTTAACAAAATAAGACCAATCACTTTTAAAAATGGCAATGTGTACGGCAGAGATGAAAATGATACTACAAGGACAATAAATATAACATTTTATTTTTTTTAATTAGGAATAATATTTAATATGAGGGGAAATGGAATAAACACCTATTAATTATAAAGCACTAGGACAAATAAAATGAGTTACTACTTGTTCTGACTCGCGTTCCAGATATACCAGTAGATACACTAGAGAGGATGTGTAATGCTACGATTACGTCTATTCTGTTATATTATATTGCAGTTATAAAAATGTGGTGGTGGAGAGCTGAACTTGTAAATAAAATTCAAGTCGATTTTTGGAAAATGGTTCTCGGGGACTGCAAAGGAACGTCAAACTTTGTGTTTTGGATGGGTTGAGAAGTGGGGTGTTATAAACATACAATTAACAGCAAAATAAGAATGTTGAAATAGTGGCTTAGACTAATGCAGGGAGACCAGTCAACACATCGTGCTAAATGCTATAGACACCAGATATTAAATATACCAACAACGTTTCGGGCTGCATAGACGGAAAGAGGACTCAGGGTAATTGGCCTTGGTCCAACGAGGCATTGCAAGTAATAAAAATATATGGAAGAAGGTTAAAACAAAGCTAGAGGATATCAGCAGACAGGAAATCCAGGCAGAATGTAACACAAAGGTCTCCTTAAACCTATCAAATGATTTTACATTTACCTGGGATGGAGAGGTGTATATCCCTGTTCTAGAGATCAGGCCGAGACCAGAAATTGTCTGTCTACACTGGAAGGTTAGAAAGCTTAAAAAAATTTTTTTGTAGAGATGGGAGGAATTTTGGCAGAATGTACCCATTGGGAACACCTGAGAAAAACACTGTTCCCAAAAAATCTTTTTAGGCAATTGGAGGTGGATTGGCATGCTAGGATCAGGTTGCGAACCACGCTAATTATTTGAATATAGGCATTTTCTTATCCAAATTTGGCGAAAATAGAAGCAATTAATTTACTAGTTAGAACACAGTAACTAACAATTATAAATAATATGTCATGTGTATCAATTCATGTATCTGTAAATACCGCTCGTCATATTTATTTTTTAAAAAAATATTTATCAATACTGTCTTATTTTTTACTATTGTTTCTTTTCAAATTGTGTATAAGCATGTGCGGCCTATGACCCATGCATAAAATAAATTTGTAATGTAATATAGAAATGTATTGTAATAAAATATATGTCTTCTACCCTTTTATTAAGGTAAAATGGGACTCACTGTTGCCACGTATACTCTACATACGCTCTCAACTAAAGTGTGCAGTTGCGATCGGTCTATTAAATTATCCCTAATGCCATCTTGTGAATAATGCTTCACCACATGTGAAATATACCTGCACTCAAGCTTAGAAGACAGTACAGGCTAATTAGGGCGCATTATTGCTACGTGTACTCTATGTACACTGGCAACTAAAGCAGGCAGCTACGATGTATATTAATTTATTCTAATATCATCTTGTGAATAATCACCACATAGTGTAATATCAACATGCTGTTTAAGGTTATTGTAACACACGCAATTTCAACATGCATTTTATCTCTCATTTTTTTTTTTACTTTAAATTAATTCGCAATTGTATTTTGAAAGTACAGAAAAATATTATTAAACAAATAGGATAATATAAGATGCTAAAAGTTTCAGCAAATTACGTTGAGCTTCTTCACTGTCCTATGATAATGGTGCGCTTCCTTCCATTTCGTGTTCCATTATCCTGGCTGAACCTGGTTCTGGCGAATAAAGGCAGGTGGTGGTAGTGATTCTGAATGGGCAGTTCTTGATGACGACGAAGATGATGATTATGAAACAATAAAAATAGACACTTATATGGCGTTCGATCTTGTCCACTATCCACATTTCACTTTCAGCGATTATTTTTTTTTTGTACATATAATTCGGCCAGTTTTGTGCCGTAATGTGTTCTCATGCTTCTGAGATTAGTCGCCTCATTTCTGGTTGTCTGAATTTCAAGTTGTTCCTTTTAAGTTTGTTTGTATTTTTAAACTTGTAATGATACCATTTTGATGGGATTTAGTTCACAATTATATGGTAACAAGTGAAGAACTTGTTGCCCTACTGTCCTTGCTATTTCAATAACAATGCATTTATCTCTCTTTATTTTGAGACAGAACAATAGAACTTCCCGTATAAGCTAATGGAATTGAAACGAGATTTCTTTCTGAGTAAGCTAACCAATGATGACATTTTTCCTCCAAGGACTGACAGGCAACTGTTCACTTTTCCTACTGTCGCAATGTGTATTGAAATAACAGCTCCTTCAGGGCTATGAGGAGCAATTGTTCAGCGAACCAATTCTCAAACATTTCACCTGTCCTTTTGCCATTTGTGTCGGCGGTGTTTCGTTCACACAGAAAAGTTACAGCAGCATTTCTGATGGGCTGACATAGACCCAAGCAAAATGCTACTGGAGAGCACTTTTAACTTTGATATCCCTGCACGCTTTATTAATGCATTACCAACATTTATCCATTACTCGTCTGTATATGCAACTGATTTCCCCTGGGTTCCTAAACTTTTTGATGTCTTTTAGATATGTTTGTCATCTGATAATATTGCCTCTTTCTATTAGTATCCACTACTTGTTGCCCCTTCTTTCATATTCGAATCCCACATCATGTAAAAATCACTCCAAAATGCCTTTTGGGATATGTGGAAGAATATCATCACTGTTTACATTCAGCATAATTTTATTCATCGGAGGTGAAATGTTGCAGCAAAGAATAAACAAAGCGGCGCATTCCGCTTTGCACTATTCCATCACATTGCATTAACTTGTGTTTTCTTTAACTTTAACCCCTTTTTGCTTTCTTTTTTATTTATGGCTTTCTCATAGATCCTATCTTTCGTTCGACTTTACTACTGTTTCTGAACATCCGGTAGTCTTAGCTGTTCCTTTCACTGCCTTATTAACGCTCATGTTGTTTGAAAAATAGTCAATAACGTTCATTATTTATTTACGTTCCATATTTATCAATTTGCTAATGTTTCACCTCTTTCTAGCTTCTACCTTCATAGCTAAATAGTTACGCAAAATAATAAATACATAAATAGCCTACTGTTAGGAGCTGGAGAAATGGCTAGTCAGAGGAATGTACTGATAATTGAATGTGTCAGAGGAGTGTATTATTCACGACTTGCGCACGTATCGTAAACAGAGCCTGTGCTTGTGCTATGATGCACACAGAAAACTTTTGGCCACTTACAGGCCGAAGTTTAAATTCTTAACATTTCCTAACTTAATAACAAATAATAAAATATAATTGAACAAATTCAGAGACCTCATTTCAGGTCACTGCATATCATAAATTTGTTACTTTATATTAATTTGCCTGCTTATTAATGTAAACCACTAAGAGATATTTATTTTTAAAAAACAGAGGGGTGAACATTTTCAAACTTTGTGTTGTGGTTAATATCACTGACGTGTGTATTTACAAATATCACAAAGGGAGTTTGCCCCCTCCCCCAATATATAAGAAAAGTCGGCGCCAATCTTCAGGAGTGAAGGAAGAAATAGCAAAAAGTGCATATTTCAGTAACGCTTGCATTAATTTCTCCACTAACATTTTTTCACTCTTGGCAAGAGTGTTTCTTTGGACCACACAAGTTCAGTGGGTTCATTTCACGCACGTATATGCGGAAACTTCATGTTTTATGACCATGTAATTTTAATGTTTCGTCAATGTGGAACACTTTTCCTTGCCATTTATGGATTTCAATTTATGGATTTCAATCAATAGGTGCAGTTTATATTTTCTCATGTCTTGCAGCGGTATTTAATAAAGGAACGATTTTAATTTAAATATGTAATGGATGGATAGAGGGAATGGTTTGAAAAGGGGGCATTCGATTTGATAGGTTTTTGGATGTAATCTCAGGGGTAAATAATTCCTTCCTCTCCGACGTTGGTTACCGCTGTCTTACAGTTTTACCACGGCTGTTGAAACTCTGATGCTGGATACTTTTATGGTCCTTTTATAGGGGAAGGAGTATATATGGAGATTAATAATGTTTGTTCGTTATGGAAGAAGGAACACGATTTATTGTTCATACATTATTATATATAAACTATTGCACTTAACTAATAAAGAACGTCCACTTAATTCTTGCAAAAATAACTATCGATTTCCACTAATTTATCGGAACTAAGAAATTCCTTTCACAGACCTTGCCTGTCTGAATACCCTTGCCACACTGACTGCGGGCCTCAAAATTGCAAGACTAAGTAAATATGGTCTGTGTGACTTTTCCATGCAGTGGATGGCGTTTCCCTTCAAGAGGCTAAAGGCCTGTTTTTTTACCCCTATAGTTGCCAAAAGTTTATGGTACCTACTCCGCTTGAGAAATTTTCTAACAGAATATCAATAATCATCTAGCTCCAGTATTCTTTACTAATATTGCTACAAAAGGCTACAGAAATTTCCAGGTCAGATTTTATGACTGTGGGTAGCTTTCAGCGCCCTGGCAAGAAAATAACATTTTAGACACAATATTCAACACTTGTACAAGAAAATGACATTGTACATGGATATGACGACGTTACTTAAAATTATTTTCTACAATTAATCTAATTAAATATGGGGGTGACAGCTCATAAATACTGTATCAGTTTCTTGACGAACGAGGAATGAAATTTAGTTCCATAATTTCACTTCTTCTTTAACGCGTATTTCGAAAAGGATTGGTTTTCCTGAGTATTGTGGAGTATTATCCATAAGTACAACACTGTCCTCTGGGAGGTTGTAAAGATGCTGATTGTTAATCCAAAACTCAAAGTTTCTGAAATTCGTTTTACCATGATAATCGCCCTAGCTTGAAAAATCAATAATGAACTCTTCACAAACATTATTTTGTATCCTACACGGATGACAATGAGACAGTTACTGAAATTCGGCTTAGTCAATACGCCTGGTTGACTTTCATTTTGCTAGCCTTTCCTAATTGTTTAATTATTGTCCACCCAAGTCTAATTAACATATATATATATCTTAAAATAAAAAATAAACTTTAGGAACAATGTAACTAGAATAATAAGAACTGGATAACCAGAAATATACATGCATAATATTGTGCTATTGTGCATATACAATAGTACGAATGTGTACTCTAAAGCGACGTATTGCGTTAAGATACAATTCCATTTCATTTATGTTTGGTTTTCCAATTAATATTTTTCTTTAATATTTACACTTTTTCCAGTTGTAGTCATTTCTTTAAGAACTCGTCTCGAGAGCGAACAGTTAAGGAAATACAACTCTTTCTTTCTTTTTCGAATGTCATATAAAAGTGCTGAACACGTAAGGAATTCCTTTCTCAATGAATAAAATTCTTCTACGCAGCAGCATATCCCATTCTTGTCATAAACATTCGAATTCACTTTTGTAAGGTGTGGGCACTATATAGACCGGAGCGGTTTTGTTTTCCTGGAGTAGACAGAGAAGACTCTCCGGCTTCAATCTCTTCTCTTCTTACCCTGGTACTTGATCTCACTGGAATGCCGATATACACGTAACTTTGATTGTTTTAATCTAATTTTTATTGCCTCGATTTTACACGCAGGTATCATTTTTCCCAATTCCAGATTTACTACGTATTCCTTTCTTTCTTTCTTTCTTTCTTTCTTTCTTTCTTTCTTTCTTTCTTTCTTTGCAGTGGTACGTTCATTATTTGTATGTAAATATAATTAGTATATACATAATAAAAGTAGATAAGGATAAATCACTTAGATAAAGTCACACTTCTGCAATTTGAAGTGTGACTTTATCTAAGTGTTTTATGCTTATCAACTTTTATTATTACTGTTAATTTGTTACATTGTTAATAGTGTTATTTTATTTATATATATATATATATATATATATATATATATATATAAATGAAAAATAAAAATAAAATAACACTGTGTGTGTGTGTGTGTGTGTGTAACACTATACACTAACACCTAACCAAAAATAATTTAAATGTTCAACTGTTCACTATTAATATTTTGCTTTCGTTAACTCAATGAGAATGGGCCGACGTTGGTATATGAATAGATGATACACATGCAATTCGTAATGTTTTGTTTGGCAGATAAAACCCTCCTATCCCCATATAGGTCGCTGGCCACCGCACCAGCTCCCAACAGTACACCCCACCTCACATTCTAAGCGTACACCGACTTCTTACAAACTGAGTGTTGAACCTCTTGCTGCACATTGCCTGCTTGACAGGTTGGCGCCTGCTAGTTAAATAGATGGGTGACATTTATTCGTCAATAAACAATGAACACACTAAGTTACAGGATTTCTGTTTATTTTAAAAACTGTCTCCTATCCTCATCAACATTTTTTCTCACTTGGTCCCCCTTGTAAATGCCAGAACAAAAATGTTTCTGACTGCCTGACTTTTCTGCTGCACAGGTACATAATTTACCTATTTTATTTCATGTAAAGGATTATAACACTCATCTTATTAACTAATGATAATTCAAAAGCGGCAGGTATCCGCACTCAAGTTTATTTTAGCTCATGAAAAAATATTGGTGTGTTAGTTTAATAGACATTATGTGATTAGCATACAACCAGCAAATATCAGACTTTCAATGAAAAACTTAGAAATTTGGTTCCATATGAATCTACATTGATTCTAATATAGATATAATATGATAGATAAAAATATTCCACAAACGACAACGTGCTCAGAACTGAAATTTATAATGCCTTAGTATTTACACCGTATAATTAGCAACTTGGTGACAGCGCGAGAGATGAAAAAGACGGAGTTAATGATTACATCATTACATCATATATGTATTAGAGAAAGAAAGAGATTGCCCATTTACTTCCATGATGTCTTTTAAGATTAAGACAATCTTTAGTAATATAGCATGGCCAGTGGTGCATACATTTATTTATTTATTGCCCATTTACTTCCATGATATCTTTTAAGATTAAGACAATCTTTAGTAATATAGCATGGCCAGTGGTGCATACATTTATTTATTTATTTATTTATCTATTCGTTATCTAATGACCGGTGAATAGACAGACAACATTAACCCAAAATACTACATTTGAACAAAATGAAAATACAAAACAGGGAATCAACGAAAGAAGTAAAATAGCATAATGCAACAAGTTGAAGAAACCCCAGAGTTCAATGCGAGGGGAGAACTTTATGTTGAAAGTTCATTTCTGATGCTGACGTTGATACGTACTCTAGAACTGCGCAAACAAGAATGCAGGAACAGATGAAGAACTGCAAAATGGATGGCATGAATCTTCAATTTTGTAGGCCAGAATAGACTAGTAGCCTAACCATTTGATTTTATTATTAATTGAAATTTTTGGTGGATCGTTAGAACATTAGCGACACTAAGAACTACAAATAATGCATTAATTGTGATCACTAATTTTGGGTATGATTTACGCCTTAGGTTTTATGTTATTCTAGAGGTGCGTTACTTTTTTTACGTATGTTGAATTTTCGTAGGGTTTAAAAGTTATTTGGCAAAACAAAAACGTGTTCATATCCTCTTTTCACAATATATTCCAATGTATTAAATAGGTTATTTGAGAGACTAAATTTTTACAAGTATTAATATATTTACCAAAATGTGAAGTACGTTCTGAAATATTTAAAGATTTCACTAGCATACGGAACTTAGGAAAATTGTAAGTTTTAAGAGCTTGTAAATATTTAAAATTATTATTCGTAATGAATTGAAAATATACAAAAAATTTAATCAAAGCTAATTCATAACCTTATTATAACTAATTTTAATTATGTTCTAAAGCCAAAGTGCTGCTAATTGCTAATTTACATTTTTGAATTCTAAGCAGTGGTTCAAGAACAAATACAAACTTATCATTTGAACAAATAATTATGCACCTCGGGGTTTTAATACAAGTAAAAAATAATATAACATATTTAAACTTCTTCTTAAAATAAAAATATCGCAAATTAATTAATTATATAAATGCATGGGGTTTTGCATTGTAGTCTGCAGCCCCTTAATGTAATATACGGGTCTAATTGATCTGTTCAAAACTGCATTTTTATTTTATACTAAAAATCCTTTAATTTGGTGTCTTATGTCAAAATTCTAATGTTAAATACTATTATATTGTTTTTTCTTTACTGTATACGTAATCTGATTTCCTGTCGCCCATCTTATTTTTGTACTGGAGCTTACAAACCAATGTAAGAAGAGTTTTACATGCATTATCAAAATGCATTCACTTACTTACGAAACTCGATTTTGCACGCCAACCATGTTATATTCCTTGTTATTGGATAGTACCATATAAGTATTATGATTACAGTAGCCATCATGACTCTAAAAATTTATATTGCAATTCTTGCATTTGAAATTATTTAGGTACATTCACTAGAGGTATGCATTATTTATTTTACTACTAAAAATTATCAAACCAGCCGTAACTACTAGTTTGCAAACACGAAACTATGTAATGGTGTCATTTAGGAAAATCATGATGGCTACTTACGTACTTGTACAATTTCCTAACATGGAAGAAAAATGTTCTTTATATCAAGTTTCTAAAACATATAATATTTTTAGCCAAGGATGAACATACTTTCTATTGTGCCTTGTTAGATCAAACACAGTTAAAAGAGTACAAGTGCAATTTTTCAAGTAGTATCATATAGCAGTAAACATTTGTATCTGCTTTGAAATTCGTTGGTTTAGTGATACCTAATGATAATGATACAGAAATTCCAACAATTCGTTGTCATCCTTATGAATACATAGGTGTATCAAGTTAGAGGTGAATACACATTATTTTATAAATAGACTGCTTACACTAGAAAAGTATGTAGAAAACTGATTTTTAGATACAGTACAGGTTTACGCTTCTGTGAGTCTCTCTAGTAGGATGTTTTGTGTCTGGATTTTTTATCCAAGAATTTTAAACATTTTTATAATCAGAAATTTTATGTATTTAAACGATAGAGGGCAATTTGTTACGGTTTCTTTTCGTTACAAGCAAGGCATGTCATACTATATATATATGCCGAATTATATATATAATTTTATTAAATTATCTTAATTTTAATATATTTTTTTTATCCCATGTAAGGATTGTCATACAAAAATGTTTAAGGAAATTAATTTGTTAGGTTACAAGTATGCAAAGTGCAAATAAATATTTTTCACCAAAGCAATGTCCCAGTCGCAGGTATGTACTCATCCTGTTTTCTTCTCTGCATTTTTCTTTTGGAGTCAAAACTCTTTCCACTTCTTTGTCTAGATCTTTGTATTTCTTCCGTTTTTGGTCTGCAAATTATCATTTTCCAACCTGTCGAGTCTTTATGAATTTTCGATAGCTCTCTCTGCAATAAGGCGGTGGCAAATGTGGCACAAGTACATCTCATCTCTGTAGTCTTCCACATATGTAATTATTTTCAAGGTGGTCACAAATAACCAGCGGTTCATCAGCAATTTCATCTCTGATTATATCAAATACCTGATATCATTATCAGTTGATCCATTGGAACGCAGTTTAGTGACAGCATTGTTGGCAGTTTGATATTGTTTTCATCCATAAGCCCTTCAGTCTGCATGCGACGCCACATGCATTGTGGAAAGTCACAGAATTGAGCTATTATTTGTTCTGAAGGGCAATTATCTTTCATTGTACTCACAGCTGTTGCCTCGTGGTCGCATGACATGTAATTCGGATCGAGTGTTTCCCCATAATTTTCTTAAACTTTTACTTCAATACATTGAAAAATTCTGTGTATTGTGCGTTATTTCTTTAAGTGTTAACACCAGAACAACTGGAACAGTTGTTGAGTATTTAGTATTGGTATAAACGAGTCACAATTTTGGATGAACGCTTAACAGCACCATCGCATTTCCAAAAATTTTATTTTTGCAATATTGTATTGCCAGTCAAGTGTAAAAAAAATATTACCCATATATATATATATATATATATATATATATATATATATATATATATCCATATTCATGGATATATATTCATTTGGATATATATCCATATATCCAAATGAAGCAACCAGCATTCCCCGTCTTTGGTTACTTTTAAACATTTAAGGTGAAATTCCGAAGTCCTGAGTAGAAGTTGTTTCTGGCGGTAGCCCCATTCTACTTTTGCGGCATATAGCGTTTTGTGGAAACAATTTAATGGGCTTGACATTAGCCTAACTTGTTTCTTAAATTACATTTTACGGAGGGCGAACACGTCATCAAGTTTCAGGATACGAGTTCCTTTCATCTATAACACACTACCATGCCCAACCACAATGGGAAACTATGGAAATTTACAAACATTCCTATAATTTCAATAAGAAGGAAGAGCTCTAAAACTAAATAGCTACTGGTATTCGGTAATTCAAAGCAAAATGAGGCATATAACAGAAGAAAACAGAACCAATCAGAACAGAATAACAACACTGGAGAGGTGAAGCCCCCACCACCAGCCGCTCTGCCTCTGCCCACCCCGGGCCAATCAGCAGAGGGCGCTCACAGTACAAATAGAACGGTATTGACGGCCAACTTATCTTTCGTCGAAGTTTTGAATCCAGAGCAACATCGATAAGAATCTACGTGGCCAAGAAGAAGCAACCCAACGCCGCAGCGTACACCTCAACAAGAAAAAGCACAAAAAAAAGAAGCCAGCTGCTACAGATGCCACACTAGCCGAACCAAACCGACAACTCCGTCAACACCTGCCCAGTACTCAGGCTGTATGTCCGGATGAACCTACCAGCCACAATCATCGCAGTTACTCACCAACTCCATCCATGTTCAGCATCGCCACCGAGCGCCAACCACCACAGCAATGCAACACATTCAGCGCAAAGTGTGGGTGTTCCGAGGCAGTTTAACGAGCTCTACCTGCTGCACAAAGTCCAGACTCACTGGGCTTCCATGGTCAGAGCGGCTCGCATTAAATTTGCACATGGTCCTTCGCCGCTGGTCCTACTCATCTGTTTGCAGCAGGCGAACTATGTCGATGGGGTCCAAAAAGGAATAAGGGTTTGAAGGTCAACATTGACATCCAGCCTAGCAGCCGACAACGAACTCTCCCTTGCCGGAGATGCTGTGGCTATGGCCACTCTACAGAATCTTGTTCACAGACTCCACTCTGTCACTACTGCAGCTCGCCGCCAATTGCAGCCGGCACAATCTTTCGCTTCGAGCCGATACAGCGCTACATTTGAAAGAAATGATAATTCACGAGCCAGGCTTCCTGTCCGCTTGCCCCATGGGATGTAGACCGGCCAACATATTCAGAAGACACTCTCACCAATAGCACACGTCATCTGCCATTACGATTACTTGGAGATACCATAGATTACACGAAAAGAATTTTAATCCAGTCACACATGGATATATAATTCTATCTTTAATAATAAATGAAAATAGATGGACAATAAACCAGCCTCGCTACCACATCATGCAACAGCACTCCAAGATCTAAAGGCCTCTACCTGCGAACTGGTCAAACTACTCAGCCAACTAACTACCCAGATCCAGTCATTGCAAGAAGCTACCACCACTGGACTCAACAAGCTTGAAGAAGCCTTCACAGATAGCCAAGCCGTCACACGTAGAACACTAGATACACTGAACAAGCTACATGACCATACCAAACTCACCGAGACAAGACATCACCATCTGCACACCACCATTTTAAGTCGATTAGGCGATTACCAAGAGCGGATCACACCCGCAACACCAGATGACGGTAGTTTTTTTCGCACCACTCTACAAACCAGGACCTGGTTCTCGCTTTAGAGTCCTGGCGAACAGTGCACGACTTCACCACTCGGTAGATCGCCAAGACGACTACCACTGAATGGCAATTCCTTATCCATACGCCCTTTACATCCCCTCGTCATTGGTGCATCTGTAGCAAAAACGGGCGTTAAACACTAATCATTCATTTTACACCCCCATCTCGTACATAGAACACAACTATGCAATGATTCTTAAGGCACATGTCTCGTACTCATCACCACAAGTTTTTGACCTACTGCCTTGTATGATCACTTCAAAATGTAGCTGCATATCTGGATCTCGGCCAAGGTGTGTTCCCTGCAATTCACCATAGCTACTTTTTTTTAGCATCATCACATGGAGCCCGTGTACCAGCGATACGAGGCACATTTTATTTTACACTACAGACTAATCCCAATGCCCACCCCAAATACATTATTATACATAAATTAATAAACAGAATCACTCCAGAATAGCTTATAGTATGGGCTTAATTAAAAAAAACAACAACCCATAGGTGATAAGTTCTAGGTTCGCGAAGAGAGGGAGATCTCCGAGAATGGCTCCAAGGAAGCAAGAAGCCACGGCCGCGAACGCCACTCCTCGCAGCAGCAAGAACAGGACCCGAACCGCAGCCACCGCGACTACTGCCGAAACGCATAGCAGCGTCTCTTCCGTTTCTCCCTCGCCACCTGCCCAAAGCTCCTAGCCTGATTATACCGGACGATCCTGCCAATCACGGCATCGGATTTTATGGAACGCCAATGATAAAGTTTGATCTATGCTTACTGTACTGAGGAAGCATGGTTCCATTTACATGGCCCTGTTTCGACGCAAATTAATAGGTAAAAAATTATTACAAAAAAAAAAGAATTTTAAACACAAAAACCCCTTGTATTTAGAGAAAGTATGTATGGCTGACAGCAACTGCCTGCGGAATAATAGGCTATGTACTTTGAGAATAACATAACGACATGTTAAGAGCGATTTTTGTTTATTCGGAATTGGATAAACAAAGAGTTTGGAACAAATCTCCACATATTATAAGAACCAAAAGCAAATATTAGGCGAGTAATTGACTCAATTGCGAAAGATGAACTATGCATGTGAATAAAAATTTTATAAAAAGTTGTCAGAAATATGTGTGTATGTAACAAAACGAGATTTCCGGCAACTTCTGTAATAAGATACATACTTATTTTCATTGTATTTCTTGTTGTAATTGCAAGAGCTTGAATTAGCTGCGCGGATATTATATCGTGTTCGCTTCGCCGGGAGTTACCGCTCTGACTTCCCACCGTCACCTGTCTTGAAATGGGTCATAAAAATATGACATACTTGTAACTTCTTACAATACAAAATGTTAACAATATATTCACAAATGCTTACTAAGTATGCGCGTTTATTTATTTTATAAAACACTTTTGGATTATCTATAGCACTGTTGCTTCAAATTTTACGTATTTTATTTTGTATTATCATTCGGTGCACGTTTAGATTTTTGTTCATATGTGAGATATTTTTTCGCCATTATCTCAAAGGGCATAATTCTTTACTCTAATCCTCGTTATTGCAGATTTCTGGAAAACAAAAGGATGTTCCAACCTACTGTTCAAAACATGCAGCAAGTAATTTAGAAAATATAAACGGATTATAGCATATTTAAGAGCAGGAAAGCTAATAGATAAAAATTAAGAGATTAAAATATTAAAAACTTTAAGTGCTTTAAGTGCACATTGCGCCGCTTTTAACACAGCTCCAGTTCACTAATCTGTTAAAAAAAATAGCCAGTACATATGGGCATTTGTATTTTATTAATTGGGGTTTAATTTTACCCAATTCTTGTAACCGGATTTGTGCAAACTTAAATCAAGAATAATTATGAGTAAAGCACAGACTTTGTCTTTATAAATTTATAGTAAGCTGAAGCAGTTCTTCACACCCCCTCCATCATTAAGCGAATTTGCATATGAACTAAAGTATAACAATTATATAACATTGGTATCTTGTTTATTGTATAATTTTGAACCGCAGGTAGCCTGTTGTATATAAAACACAATGTAAGAATGACAAGAGCAATCGACACCTGAAATATGTAGCTATAAGAAATAATTAATAATATGTGTAAAGAAATATTATGTGTGACAAACGAATATCTGTACAGCGAAAATCGCCTGTTGTGTCTCTGTAGCAAAAACGGGCATTAAATATTACTCATTCATTGTACAGTGAAACGTTGTCTGATGCCGATGCAATTAACCGCAGACGTGACAATGGGAAGAGTACACCTGGCAATAGGGAAGCCAGGAAACGAAGTACCGTTTGTGTTACTTGCTGACTGTAAGTCCTCTCCTTGCCGTTTGACATTCCTCAGGAGGCGGTGAACGTGTGACTGGCCTCTCAAACCACGTTCGAACTTCAACCTATCAGAAGAAAAAAATTTTAAATGTTTTAATATTAACGCGCGGGGTGAGCTAGATCACAGTAAAAAGTTTTGAGATCCCAGCGCTAGTGGGTTTGCTGATTTTTTTTTTTTTTTTTTTTTTTGAGTAGTGTTTAACGCCCGTTTTTGCTACAGAGGCACCACGGGCGCTGGACACTGATCACACATGAGATGAAATGATATATTGAAAAAGGATATTTTTTTTTAAGGAAGGAAGAGTTCCAGGCCTAAGTTTAGGTACCTCCACGACATTTGCCAGCTATGAAGACTGAGGAAATCCTGAAAAAAAAAACAATCAGGGAGGACGGTCCCGGCGGGATTCGAACCCCAAACCTCCCGCTCACGAGTCCGGGCCTTTGCTGATGAAACCCCGTGTGAGTTAAGAAAGCCACGCTACAGTAATTGGAAAATAGTATCTCCGCGAAAGTATTCAATTTAGGCCTGCAATTCATTCGGTCCCTTCAGTATGGGCAACGCAGTTTTCAGTCTTGGTTTTATGATTTAACTACGCAGTTGAAGATAGCAGTTTTCAACACTAGAAGCAGTGTCCATTTGTATTCAGATCCTAGTGATCAGTTCGCGGTTCGTACACAAGTTATTCAGGTTTTAGTACGCGTGGAGACTCAGTTTTCAATTCAGTTTTTCGACTTCAATCGCACCTATATTGTTAACATCCTCAAAGTCAGTTTGCAGTAGTTAACAAGCGTCACTCAGCTTCTAGGATCTGCTCAGTTACTAGTATACAACTACGTAGTTTCAACATTGGCTTTCTTATTGTCCAGAAGATCAATAATCTGTTAGCTCGCGAACATTTAAACAATTGCCTCAAGTCAGTTCTCCTCCAAGAATCAAGCGTGAGCAGCAGGCATTGTCGGAAAATGGCAGCGCACTAGGAGGCAGTACATTAAATCGCAACTACAATAAACTTATAATGATTTAAACGCAGCAGTGCGTATTAATTTGCGTTGTATCTCTTCTCCCTTATTCGTGACTACGAGAGCACGAAACGCCGATATCGGGCCGCTAAGATGCTCGGGGTACGAAGTGGGACATTTGTATACAAATCAATAACCCGCTGCATGAAGTGACCGCAGTAGGCAGCGAGTAATCGACGTTCGAGTAACATGAGTGCCGCCCCCGCGAACCAACTGCTCAGAAACCACCTCAACGCTTTATACATTATTGTAATCTTTTACAAAATTGCCTAAGATGTTAGTGCATATAAGGTACTAGGGATAGAAATTTGGCCGTATGGGTTTAATAGAAAAAAGAAAGTTTTAATATTTTAAGAAATTTAATTTAATATTGTATTGAATGTATAAATTACTTTCAATGTTGTATTTTGTTTTTAGTTGGATCGGAACTCGGTCCCCTGGATATTCCAATAGGATGAACCGGGGACTGAGGGGCTGAGCAAATAAAATTAGAATAAATTTTTTTGGAGTTATTGCCTTCTGGAATTGCCGAAGGCACTGTTCCTAATTGTTATATTTAAAAGTAATGATTTTTATTTGTGTTTATTTTGTTAATAAAGTCATAATGTTTACGCATGAGCAATAAATACTACTACTACTACTACTACTACTACTACTACTACTACTACTACTACTACTACTACTACTACAAAATAGGCTTTGTTTTTTAGAACTACAGAGACCATGTATGACATCGTTTATAATTTTTCAAGAAAAATATTAATAATTCTAAATTATTTGCAAAATCGAATATACTACTTTTCTAAGCTATATTCTAAGTATCTACGTTATAAGAACACAGAAATTATTAAGAAATGTTCTTATCCCAACTGTAACAATATAATTAATAGGGGACAAATCAACGACTAACCAAACAAAAAATTCTAAAAATATATAACACAAAATAAAATGCACAATATATAAATATTTTATGTAATAATGAATATTTGTGTCAATGAAATTCAAAATCCTGCCCAACATAAATACTTTTTGAGAAAACGTGGGCCTTTGTCGAATACATAGCAACTTTAACCAAACATGCGGAAACACTGGAGGATTGGAATATAGGATTTAAAGCCCAGATGTGCTTCTTTCATTACTAATTGACAGAGGCGGCACCTCGAGGAGGTTGCTTTTTTGTGCTACCCCTAAACATTTCAATCTTTAATTTCTTGTAACTATTTTTAATATGTTTTTATAGATAAAAGTAAACACAACAGCAATGTCTGTATTGGACTTCTATCTTGCGCCTTGGATTTCTATTTGCGATTATTATTAGTAGAACAGTGTGTTGACAAATGGGCTGCAAATCAATGTCTCAGTGAGAGTGGAGTGTTTAGATCGAGAGGGGTGAGAGGAAGCAGGAGGAGCCTATCGTCCATAACAGTCATAATGTCACTAGAAACGTCACCTCATCACGTGCGTTCTCAGGAAAGACTCTACTTTTTAACGACTAATTGTTGTTACTGTTGAATGAAATATTTGAAAAGTATTGTTATATAATTATGATGAAACAATATACGAGGGTTGGAATTTAAATAGTGGAAACTATTTATTTACAACCGATACAAAAGAGCTGCATGTTAGCAACCTTTACTGTCCTTCAATGTAGTCACCAGCGTTGTGTATAACCCGTTGCCAGCGATGTGGAAGTCGTAGTATAACTTTAGCAGAGCCTGTTCTCTTGATGGTGCAGATGGAGCGGTCTACTGCCTGTCGAATAGCTGGAACACTTCTGAAGCGCATGCCACGAAGTGGTTCCTTCATCTTCGGAATCAAATCAAAGTCACAAGGACTTAAGTCCGGGGAGTATGGTGGATGGTACAATACTTCCCAGCCCCATCGACCGAACAAATCAGCCACAGCTTGCACTGTATACGCCTGAGCATTGTCGTGCAAAATGATGGGTGGATACTGTAGAAAGTTTTGCGGCTTATTTCTCAAAGCTGGTCGCAGGTGGTGCTCCAAAAACGAACGGTAATACTCAGCATTGGCGGTCTGCCGTGGAGGAATGTAATGCGTTAGGATAACACCATCACAGTCGTACACCAGAATCACCATAACTTTCACCGTATTGGGGCTCTGACGAACTTTCGACTTTCGTGGTGACCCATACTGACGCCATTCGTTCGATTAGCATTTCAGTTTTGGCTCATGTCTCATCCAGGATTATGATACGGCGTAAGAAAGTCTCTCCTTCGCGCTCATAGAGCTCCAAGTGCCTCTTAGCAGCGTCGTAACGCAGCCATTTCCGTCAAATCATGCGTATCCCTCCCATCGTGATGCAATTTTTCGCATGCCCAGGCTGCCTTCAGGATGTGAAGCACAGACATATGCGCTAATCTGTTTCTTGGGCGAGCTCACGAATCGTCTGGCGTCGATCACTGTCCGGTAACGCGGCAAGAGCATGCACTTCTTCTTCACTGACGCTCATAGGACGACCTGCCCGATGAATGTCTGCCACAGTTTGCCGACCATCTTTGAAGGCTTTTACCCAACGTGCCACTGTTCTGTAAGGAAATACAGATTCCCCGCAAGCCTCTTGAAGACATTTATGACACTGTCGTGCTGTACGACCTCTGGTACATTCAATCTTGATCCAACTGCGTTGTTCCTGTTTCGAAAACATAGTGACAACAGTACGTTAGACCGCTAGCTCACAAGTGACTTTGTTTCTCTCGATGGTGCGCACGCAGGTGATTGGGAAGGGAGAGTCCATTTTCTCTGAGAAAAGATAGGTATGTAAACGAGTGTGCTATCAGGGACAATATTAGATTCCGTTGCATAGCGTCTCCACAGCAGTGTTGCCAGTATTTAAGTCCCAACCCTCGTACATTTATGGCGTTACAAGTATATACATATAGGCATATTAAATTTGGAGAAACTTGCAGTTATCTCAATATTAAACTATACTACACTCAATACTCTCATGCAGGCGTTCTACAGCAGCAGTAATCAATCATGTATTCATAGTATTATCCCCTTATACTGTGGTTTATTGTTATTATTATTATTATTATTATTATTATTATTGAATAGTGTTTAACGCCCGTTTTTACTACTGTGGCACCACAGACAGTGGACACTGATGATACATGACATGAAATGATAAATTGGGAAAGGATTTTTTTTTTAAGGAAGGAAATGTTTCAGGCCTAAGTTTAGGGTACCTCCTCGGCATTTACCAGTTATGAGGACTGAGGAATACCTGGAAAAACCCCCAATCAGGGAGGACGGTACTGGTGGAATTCTAACCCCAGACCTCCCGCTCACGAGTCCGCGCCTTAACGACCTCGGCCACAGGTGGCAATATACTGTGGTTTTGTTAGTAGTCAGCTGTTGCTGAATGAAAGGCTAGTGATGTTACATATGAATTCGTGAAGTTATTGCTCTATCTCGTTTTTTGTTAACTAATTGTAACAAAATGAATACTATGTAAAATTTACATTCTAAGACTTTTTCTCTGCGACCAGTGGAAGAGAAAATCTAAATTAAAAACGGGGTACACTCATCCATTAGTTTGTTGTACGACTAGGAGGAGTCTACATTTGGCGATAGCAGCAGCAGTAATAAAATTGTCCACCTCGACTTTATGCTCCCGCGAGCCGCTACTGCAAATTCATCTGATTTAAGAGAGGAACATCAGACGGACAACATTTAACAATAAGACAATTATTTTAGTGTTTATAAGTACAATGGACCCAATAAAAGCTTAATACAAACTAGCATCCCTCAAAGTAGTCCCCAAAACCGTCCACGGTACGTTCCCAGCAGTTAGAATTAGTGAATACCACTAATTCATGCTAGCTTCTAAGTATTACACTTCCCGCCGAAATATCACCAAAACTTCCTTTTTGTTGGCAAAGTGGTTTTCACGCAACGGCTCTTTACTTCAAGAATCAAATTGAAGTCGCAAGGACTGAGATCTGGTGAATACAGAGAGTATTCTCAGGCTTTCCACCTCATCGACACAATAAATCCTTTACACAAGCTGTCCTTTGACGCGTCACTTATCTACAAGGTGTATGGCTTGTTTCACAAACGACACTACTCAGCCGATACTGTAGAAATGATTTGATTTATTCTGTGTATTTGCAGCACAGTATTCACGAATAATTCACGAATAAAGTGACGCACAGAGGAATGCCTAGACTACAATTAGCTAAAGTAACCATGAGTTACATGAGGAAAGGACTCTGTTGGACTTGTGGTATAGTGATGAACCCGCATAACGCCATTCAAATTTGGCCATTCAAATTTCATCTATTTCAATTATTTTATTTAACTTGCCATTTCAATCTTGATAGTATCGCTCCCGATAAATAGTAAACATTCCTAGCTATCCGTTTTTGTGCGTCATTTAATTCATGTGCCACCCAATTGGTAGCAATTTAGAGCATTTTGATGACATGTTGCAAATTGTTTAACAGCACGAAGGTTGTAATTCTAGTATGTTCACACCGCCACGGGTTGCCGTGGTCGTTAAAGCACAAACTCAAGAGCGGGAGGTCTGGGGTTCAATTCTTATCAGGACCGTCCTTCCTGACTGAAGTCTTTCCAGGTTTTCCTCAGTCTTCATAAACGGCAAATGACGGGGAGGCATCCTAAACTTAGGCCTGGAAAGCTTACTTTCTTAAAAAAAACCCATTCCCAGTTAATCATTTCATCTGATATATCATCAGTGTCCGCTGCCTGTTATGCCTGGATAGTTAAAACCGTCGCCAAACTCCATTCAATATATATATAATGTAATAATGCTTATTGATGAGGCCAGGAACTTATGGACTCACCCTCGTATATATATATATATATATATATATATATATATATATATATATATAATATATAAGGTATATATAAGGTATAAGGTAATAATGCTTATTGACGATATATATATATATATATATATATATATATACGAGGGTGAGTCCATAAGTTCCTGGCCTCATCAATAAGCATTATTACATTATATATATATTGAATGGAGTTTGGCGACGGTTTTAACTATCCAGGCATAACAGGTAGCGGACACTGATGATATATCAGATGAAATGATTAACTGGGACTGGCCTCGTCAATAAGCATTATTACCTTCACAAAACCCTTATCTGATGTCATACCTTATCTGTTAAGTAAATAATTGAAGCTGTACATTCTCTCCGCCGTGTTCAATTGTTCAGATATAGTTGCATAAAGAAGACTATGTATAGAAGGTTGTCACATGTTCTAAATGGAGTTTCGAGCTGTTATTAAGTTCTTCACATAAGAAGGACTTACTCTAAATGAAATTAAAGAGCGATTGGACGGTGTATATGGGGAAGCACCCCCTCGAATTGTACCATGAAAGAATGAACCAAACTTTTTCGAACGGGCCAATAAGGCATTGGAGAAAAAGAACGTGCAGGTTGGCCCTTGGGGGTTCCCACTCCTGAAAACAAGACGGCGGCTCAAAGTTATACAAATAGCAGCAAGGTTTGGGCCTTCCTAAAATAACAGTTCTTTGAATTATTCATGAACATTTAATCATGTATAAGGTTAATGCAAAATGGTTGCCTAAACTTCTTTTCTCGGTTCAAAAGCAGCAACGAGTCATATGTTGTCATGCATTTTTGGAGCTCTGCCGTGGCTACCAGAGGGAAGTTCTGCTAACCGTTGTTACAGGAGACGAAATTATGTTCCTCTACTACTATCCCTTGTCCAAAAAAGAATCAATGGATTGGCGTAAACCTGGCCAAGCACCGCCTCTAAAGGCCAAGGTCACTCAGTCAACCAAGAAGATCATGGCCACAATCTTCTGGGACTGTGAATGAATACTCTTCATTGAACTTCAAGGAGAGGAACTCCACAGTAGATAGGGAGTGCAATATTGGCTTGCTGCACAAACTAAGTGCTTCCATCAAAGAGAAAGGCAAGGAAAGCTGAGTGGTGGTGTGCGCCTTCTTCACTACAACACGTTTGTGCACACATCTATTGTTGCAAAGGAAACTGTGAAGAAATGTGGCTTTAAGGAGGTAGACCATTCAGCCTATAGTCCAGATCTAGCTCACAGTGTATGTTTCCTCTTCTGAAACCTTCGAGAAAGGAATTTTAAGTGTGAGGAATAAGTTGCTGTTTATGCCCATTTTGCAGACAAGACTTCTGACTCCTGACTTTGGGAGGGGAAATTAAAATGTTACTACAAAGATGTGAGATGTGTATTGTAATAAAGGGTAACTAATTAAAAGTGAAATATAGTTTTTGTCTTACCTAGAAAATGAAGGCCGGAAACTTATGAAACGACCTTCCTATGTTCTCCTAATTTTTGCTTTGAGCAGTGTCCGCATTTTTCTAAGCATTGTGCAACTGACGCACATGATGTCCACTGCACAAAAGTCGGCTGTTGTTACGTGTTCACAATGGAATCGCTGAACGCTTCTCACCTAATGCTTCTCGTAGCGCTTCATCATTTTTACCGAAGAGAACTGCACTTTTCACTGTACTACTTTTCTGATTTCCAGCTTCGAACGGTGTTGGCAACACACTGCATGTTTGGAAGTAAAATATGGTTGTCAGGTATTCTATAGTGTATTCCTTAGTAATATCTATATATATATATATATATATATATATATATATATATATTGAACATGCACGCGACACTTAAATGACGATGGTCACTCCGAAGTTACTTCACAACCCAAAGGATTTTTCGAAATGCAGATAAAACCAGTTTTTAATTTCTGTGTATTTCAAAACTAGCTACAACTGTTGCCTCAAAATAGCACATAATTCCATTCATCACTATACATGAAACAAGATTTTATTTCCTGTGAAAGTATTAATAAAATGGACAAATAAAAATATTTATATCGGTTAGGTTAAAGTAATTTAATTTCGATATTCCTGGTGATAATATTAAATTCCATGCCTACGTTTGTTATAAAAAGTTGAAAATTCCAAGTTTTACATTTCATAATTAAATGTAATGCTCAAAATACTCAATAGTGATTTTAGATGGAAATTTTAAGAAATATATTTTTGTTTCAATTATTTGGTACACATGAAAGTTATCAAATATTTAATGAAATTACTAGTTATTTTTATCATAAGCAGCCATTTTTAAAAATGATTTTAAGGAAAAACACATACTTTTTCGAGCCATCTCCTGGATGCGTTCGTGTCAATCCTGACCTTTTGCTATACATAGTGAAAGGAAAATCATTATCATAAATAAAGTCGGTAATAGAGTTTAATAGAATTTAATTTAAGTTTAAAAATATTTTTACCTCTTAAAATTTCTAAAAAATAAACATTTTATCTCGAAACTTATGGCAATGTTCCTATACGTTCTGCAATGTGTATTTGTTGTCAGCTTCCTTCCCTTCACGGGTATAAGATTTTAGTCGGGCTGAAGCCACTAAAGTAGAACGATTTGATGGTCTTCTTTCGCAGTTTTTTCAATATTTAGTTCTGATGTACTTCTTTATATAAACAACATGTCTAAATACTCGCGACTAATGAACATGGGTATGTGTAGCAACTACAGATATTTACTATGCAGTTACTTCAAAATGTATGAAGTATAAATTAAAAATGTATTACTTTGGAGACACTGTCTTATGTACAATAAGGGTGTGTTACGGACCAGCAGAGAGCGGCTACGAACTGCGAGAAGCCAGTCGTCAAGGCCGTATAGTGCAGGTGTAGGTAGCAGCTTGTAGTTGATTTGAAGGAAGCATTATTATCGAGTGATTATGTGTTTGTGGGTTATTCGCTGCTATTATCAAGTACCGCCACGGGTGGCCGAGGCCGTTAAGACACAGACTCGTGGGCGGGAGGTCTGGGTTCGAATACGGCCAGGACCGTCCTCCCTGACTGTGATTTTTTCCAGGTTTTCCTCAGTCCTCATAAATGACAAATGCCGGGGAGGTACCCTAAACTTAGGCCTGGAACGATTCCTTCCTTATAAATAAATCCTTTCCCAATATATCATTTCTGAGTGTCCATCGCCTGCGGTGCCTCTGTAGCAAAAACGGACGTTAAACACCATGCATTCAATCTGTTATCAAGTGTAAATGGTGTGCTAATAGTTCTTCATTAGTTACCGCACTATAATAATAATAGTCATAATAATAATATAAATAATAATAATAATAATAATAATAATAATAATAATAATAATGTTGAAGAACAATATACATTTTTGAAAACGGATTCTTGCAGAGAATTGATAAGACGATTCACAAGAAAATATCCCGTCGATTTTGTTCCAGGTAGACTATTCGTCTACTTGCTAAAAACATTGCGAAAGACAGGATCTATCGATGACAAGTAAGTTTCCAATGAAGCAACAAAAAATAAGAGAGCAATAATCTCTAATCTGAGAAACATAAGTCGCTGCTGAAACAGGCATTTCAATGTGCATATATACATCGATACATCTCATGCAATATAAATGGAAGAACGACACTCCATGTCATCTCATAATTCCAATATCGAAAGAGTAAAGATTCATTATTTTACGTACTGCTGGGGAGCAAGATTTCATACCTATCGGATACCTATGTTTCAAGTTACGTCGAGAATTTTATAAATTGCGAAAACTGTTAAAGAAGAAATTTAATTTTAACATTTTTCCTGCTTATTTACTGTAGTTTTTGGAAGCTTCATTAAAACAAAAATCTATATTCATGCATTATAGGCACCAAGCCATAGACTTTTGGATACAAGGTCATTATAAAGTCAGGCAGTCTATGGTACACATGTGGTTATATGAACGCTTTCATTTTCAGAAACCTAAAAAATACATTCACTAATTAAAGAGAAGAATAGCTTATGAAACAAATAAGACCAGATCCGTATATAGTCGGTCCTGTTGGTGTATTGGTTGCCATACTTGTCTCCTAAACACAAGATCGCGGGTTCGAACCCAGCCAGGATTGATGGATTTTTTCTCGGGCGTAAAAATCCTAAGTATGACTTCCTTTGGAAGGGAAGTAAAGCCGTGGGTCCCGTGTCGTACAGAACCTCAAGCCTGAAAGAGAGGCCTCTGAGCAAAATTTGTCGGCCGTTTCACGCCCTGAGTTGGATGGGACGCTGATGGCCTGAGATGATAAAGAGCGTCCATAAACAAATCAATCAAAAAAGCCGTATATATAGGTACATATCGTTGGAATTAAAGTCAAGTACAGAAAAGCAATCTAACGCTCAATACTGCAAAATTTGTGTTTATCAGTCTCTAATATTTGTTTAAACTAAGTATAAATATTTAGAAGCGTCCTTATAATATTAAACTTGGTGATAGAAAAATAAATCCTTTGACTTTGTTGTTTGTTCCTACATTGAGAGTAAATAGTTAATTTCACAAGAAATGGGTACGATAGCATACTATAAAGGGAGCAAGAAGATTTATAAGCATTTATATTCTAATGTAGCACCCTATTGTACATACTGAAGAGTAAAAAAGCAGAACCCTCCCTAATGTCCTGCATTACAATCCTCAAAATGTACATAGGGAAGAGATCTCAATATCTATAAATCAATAATAAAAGGATACGCAAAATAAAAATATATTTATATACTTATAAGCTATTTTGTATTTTATACAACTTTAAACTACAAATGATTCAGTTATAAAATCACGATAATACCACCTAATTTAACTGCAGTATCATTGTGTAACAGCAGCTGATTCTCCCCCATCCTCCAATTCTTGAACTCTTGATTGTGTTTGACCTGCTGTCACTACAGTGTTCTCATATACAGTAGGTTACGGTTACGTTTTACATCCGTTCCGCTACTACATACCCATTCTAAGTCTAAATTTCCGAGCACAAATTGAATCACGTAAGCCTAAAGTGACGTTCCGTCAAAATGCCTCGATATATGAAACAATTTTAACATAGGCACTTATTTGGAATATTTCTGTTTATACATTAGCGTAATCAGAAAGTACAGGATTTTTTTCTAAAGAATGGCAGGGTTTTGTAAGGTATTTCTTACATTATAAGGGTGTAATTTGTGTCTCTAGAAAAAATAGATATCCAAATTTAATATGCATTAGTGTTAGTTTGCTCAGTACAGTGCCACGGAGCCGCAGTTTCAAAATAGGACTCAGATGGGATTCTTCCGCAGATGGTACAGACTGTTTGTAGACACTGGATGCCTATATGAATGCAAGAGTCCTATCGACCGCATGTGTCCTACAAAAACGTTGAAAGATTGCGCGAGGTATTTCAGAGAAATTTCAGAAAATAAATGACTAAAGGAAGCAGAAAATGAAATGTGCTGCAAGGGACAGCGTAAGCTGATATCCGTTAAGCGGTTACTGCAGCTCCTTATATCATCATATAAGAAACATAAAGTCGTTTTTTACTTGAAATGCAGTCGAAAATGAAGCAAAATAAGTACTCAGAACGACTCATCTTCAGTTGTTGTTATTGATTTGGTTTATTTATGAACACTCTTTAACTTCTCAGGTCATCAGCGTCCCATTCAATTCAGGGCGTGAAACGGTCGATAAATTTTGTTCAGAGGTTTTTCTTTGAGGCTTGAGGTTCTGTACGACACGGGACCCACGGCTTTACTTCCCTTCCAGGTTCTTTTTGGTGCCGTAAATGTACGACACAGGACCCATGGCTTAGCTTACCTTACGAAGGAAGCCATGCTTAGAATATTTACGCCCGAAAAATCGGCCAGGTTTGAACCCGTGACCATGGGTTTAGAAGGCAAGTATGGTTACCTCTACATCACCAGGACCGATTCTCATCTTCAGTGATGAAACCACATTTCACGTTAGAGCTAAAGTGAATCCTCACAAAATCCGTATCTGGGCAACCGAGCTCCCACAAGCAGCGATAGAGAACCCACGAAATTCTCCGGACACTTATACTTATGTGTGGTATACGGAAAGAGTGTACAGACAAATTTTTCTTCACCGAAGAAACTGTAACTGGTGGCACCTATCAGGACATATTGGAAAACTGAAAACTGGTTGATTGATTACAATGACTTTTCCAAATGAACAGAGTTTTCATCATATTGGCAAAATTTGCGAAAGCTCCTAAGTCATGTTTTTCTTTAACAAGGTATTTGGCCGTGCTAGAGATTACAAATATCTCCCGAGGTCAGTCAGTTCACCGAACCTCACAGTATGCAATTATTTTCCTTTCGGGATTCGTTAAAAACAACGTTTAACACTATTTCCAGTGTCCCCCAGGATCTTCATAGACGTATATTACGTGCACTGCAAGTCTTAAAGCCGAACATGCTTTGTGAGGTATGGCAGAAATTTGGTTATCGTATTATTGTTTGAAACGTGACTAAGGGTGAACACATTGATCAACTATGAATAAAGCATCTCAACTTGGACAGCTTCATTTCCAAATGGCACAAGTTACACCCATTAAGATAAATTATTACTACATTTCTCGCTTACGAAACCCCACTATTCTTTTTCAAAGAATTGTATAATCTTCGATATAACATCTCATTGCAGTAAACAGCAGTCCGTGAAATTGTTATTGCATTTACGATACAGAATGATCTCTTACTTCCCTCTTTTCTTCCTTTCTTCCTTCCTTTATTCCTCTAGGTTTTATTAGCTGTCATGGGCTTTAGCCTATTGCAGCAAACACTTCTTTCTCTACCTCCATATTGCAACATCACTGGTAAAGAGCAGTATTCAGGAGGGCATCGATATCCTGCAAGTCGCCATTAGGGGATTTTCAAAATCAAAAATATTATCCCTCTATCAAATATCACCAGCTACAGACAGAAATTTTAGAATATTATAAGGCAAAAGATTCAACCTAAAAACAAATCAAAGAATGTGCTGTTCAAGAAGTTGAATCTAATTTTGATAATCCAAAGTTTTATAACACTTTTGAAGTACACACTCAATAGGAATGCAAAATGTTACATATCGACATACTGAAAAAGAAAAGCTACAAACATTTTCATATATAAAGTGGTTTATATTATTGTGTGCACAAATATTAATTACTAATGAACGCCAACGCATCTTCACTAAATCACTCTTGAAACCTACAAATCATACAAAAAATATTGTCGTGAGTACGGTTGTAGCAGTGAAATACACTGAAAAACATACCTTGTAATGTTTCACTCTCTACTTGTTTTCAAGGTGCATATTTTAGAACAATTTGTGTGGACAAAATCGATTCTTTAACTATGTGTTTGTGTGGGGTCCATTTATTTATGTAAGATATTTTACCTTAGTGACAAAAAAAAGGCATGAATTGAATCTTAGTAAGTTGGCTGCAAATTTCTCTAGCCTTAACATTTCCCAAGACATACCTTAGACCTGGGGAGCAACTGAAGTTCATTGACTTGGGAGTTTGCTCTTGGGGGGGGGGGGGTTAGCACGCAGTAGGGATACTTTGGCTGCCCTTATACTTTCCGATTATGTCAACAGTCTAACTTTCCACAAACCTCTCTGTCTCTAGTAGCCTGCAATTAGATTGTCTTTGTGTTTTTGTACCTTTGCTTCAAAATTAAATTGCAAATCTTCCCTTTACCAAAGAGTTGCAGTTCTTATGTGATTACACAGCGAACATTGAATATCTATCGTCATTGAATGGTCATCTTTTCAATTTTCATCGCCTCGAAAGATGTTAGTTCAATTATAATATTTTTCATGCCACAACCGTTTTGTTGACATAGTTTCGTACCCCCAAATGGGCTGTCTTCCTTTCACTTCATTCGAAATACGCACTGATATCGCCTACACTGTATAGTTCTTTCTAATATTCAACATTGTAAAGCGATTTCATCAACCCTCTTTAGCGTAAAGCGCTTTCGAAAGGAGTGTGTTGCAATAAATGTTAAAGAAATACCGCACGATTGGCTACTGCAGTAAAGAAAATTGAGGACACTATATGTTTTTTTTTCTTTCTTTTTTAATGTGAATAACCTGCTAAACAAATATGATCCTCAGATGATAGTGATCGATTCTCAAAGCTTTACCTAAAGCTTAAATATTCTATAAAATGTCCATTTATTTTAAATGCGTTAAAGCTTTATTGAACTATATAATATTAAATAAAGTTATGTTTTTATGAATTTTCTCTTCCGTTCTCATTTAGTAGTCAGAGTATGAGAGTTAATATTGGTATTTTATATTAAAAGCTATCGCATGATTATTTTCAATTCTTTATCTTAAAAATGTTAAAGAAAAGACGTTCTGTGTTTTTATAGTTTCAACATTAAGTTGAAACACTTTTGTTTTGTAGGTATATCAGATTTTATTATTTTTCTATCACCATTAATGATTTTCATCATCCTTGACATTCCTGAACACCACAATTTTCCGTTAAATTGCAAACCCTTTTAGAACATTTAATAATAATAATAATAATAATAATAATAATAATAATAATAACAGAATGTGGTATCACAAGATGAGAGACTGCCACGGGTAGCCGAGGTCGTTAAGGCGCGGATTCGTTAGCGGGAGGTCTGGGTTTCAAATCCCAGCAGGACCGTCCTCCTTGACTGAGAATTTTTTCAGGTTTTCCTCGGTCCTCATAAAAGGCAAATGCCGAGAAGGTACCCTATACTTAGGCCTGGAACGTTTCCTTCCTTAAAAATATCCTTTCCCAGTATATCATTTCATCTCATGTATTATCAGTGTCCACGGCCTGTGGTGCCTCAGTAATAAAAACGGGCGCTAAACACCATTAAAAATAACAGGATGAGAGAAGCTGTATCATGCTGCAAATATGCTCCATAATACCTGTACGTGCTCTTTTTACACTGGCTTATTCTGACTAATACCAAAAGAACACAAATATTTTGGAAGGCAAGCGAAAATAAATCGTATTTTAATTATTATCTGCTGCAGCCCCTTAAGCCATTACAAATAACTAAAAAGTGTATTTGAATGTTCACTTCTTTTATAATAGTCAGAACTTTCCAAATGTTACAACAGTAACTGGCACAGTCTCACTAACCCAAAATCACAACTTGGAGGATTATAGCTAAACATCGCAGCTTCTCCAACATACCGAGCTGTAGGACGCGTACAATATAGGTCGACACTTAAGAAGTTTTATGTTAGAAAATATTCAACAATAATATTTACTAATAACTGAATCTTTGTGGATAACATACATATCAAATCATTATAACATAGTTTTACGTTTCCCTTTATTACCAGTTCAGCAATTTGTTTAATGTGTGTGACTTGCGATAATGACGCAAACATTAAAACGAATGCTATTATGGAACTGAAAATGATGAAAATGTCTTTTGTTATTTACCCGTCGCTACCCTCTGTATTGTAACGTCACACGCTTAGCAAATGTAACTTGAATTACATTACGAAAACTGAACGCATGACATGTTCGCATGTGTAATACATATGGAAACGGGAACCCAATTTACCCTTTGACAGTAGTTACATAATATCTGTTTTGCCGGTCTGTGAACACACCAGTGTCATTACCGCTGTATATCATCTGCCCTACTCGGTTTAGCCAAATATAGTGAATTTGCCATGAATTTGGCATCTACGAGGGCCCACTTCGCATGCAAATACTTTTGACAGAGACATTGAACAGATATTAATGAAACGCAGTAGTGTCTGCTTTCTTCCGTCATATAAATCAGACGGAACATTATTTATTCCTAAAATAGATGATAAGTTTGTTTGGGACCAAACAAGACGAGATACTCAATTGTCATAATTATGTAAACCATTTAATGTAATGCGCATAGCTATGGGCTTTTCACACAAATGCTCCATTATTACAGTTTTTGTTTTGATTTTCATTTACTGATATAAAACACGACTCCTAATTAATCGCAAATTAAATTTAAGTAGCTCTTATTGTTATCCTTCATTCTGCAATGCGTTATAGGTCTTTCCTTTCTTAATAATATCACCATAAAATCTTTTGTCGCACCCTCCCGTTATTCCAGCGAATGAATTTTAGTTAGAAAATGAACTAATAAAGACCAGGAAAGTTAGCTTTATTTAGGGAAGAAAAATTGTACAGAACATGAACTTATTGTAACCAAAGAGACAAACAGAAATATGATGATCTCAAAAAATGCATTCAATAATGCTTATAGCATTTACAATGAAGAAATTTAACGGAAAAGCAGAAAGTAAAGCAAAATTAAATATTAATATTACCACGTGCTTCCCTTTAATTTGAAGTCTAATGATGATGATGATTGTTGTTTTAGGGGCGCACAACAGCTAAGGTCATTAGCGCCCAAACATGCTAAAAACTGCGTCAGAACCAAAAAATAAATAGTTAACACAAATCAAGTCTCAGTAGCACGTTATGCAACAAAATAAAAACCCATAGCAAGTAACAAGTGGGTGTAATGGTCAACAAAGGACTGGTATTAAAAAGCCGCAATAGCGAAAAAACAACAGTCCTATAATGGTCTAAAAAGGCTCAATAAAACCTATAACCATCAACACTAGAACATATAAAAACTGGTAGTAAAACACTCAGCAAAAGCTGAAAGTAAACCAGTATTGTAAAAATCTAAACTGTAACAATAAAACCCCAAAACAATAACAAGGGTTACATATAACAACTCAATAAAAGACTGGTACTAAAAACGATGCATCAAATGCTGAAACAACAACAGTCTTAAAAGCGTCTAAAAAATGCCGTCATGGATAAAAAGAGAGCACCTCACACCTTGCTCCAAAAACCACAAGCACGGATAAAACGGAGCACTCGCTCAACAGCAACCACATCATCTGCAAGTAATTCCTCAAAGAGGAGGGCATACCAAGTCTATGTCTAAAAGCTGCCAGACGATGGCATTCAACTAAAATGTGACTCACTGTAAAGGGGTGGTCACAGTGGGGGCAAGCTGGAGCGGGTTGACCATTAAAAAGGTGTGAATGGCTAAAACGGCAATGCCCAATTCTAAGACGAGCTAAAATTACTTCTTCGCGACGAACAGCACGAGAAGAAGTCGACCAGTTAAAAGGGGCTGATTTACACTCCCGAAGCTTATTGGTGGTTAGTAAATTCCACTCATCGTGCCAGCGCGAGAGAACGCCTCGTCGTAAGGAATGTATAAAATCCCCGAAGTAAAAACGGTGCTCGTACCCAGCAGGGTCTAAAAGAGCGGATTTTGCTGCAACATCTGCGGCCTCATTTCCTGGGATTCCGACGTGCCCAGGCACCCATAGCAGTGTTACCCTGACGCCAGCGTCGAAAAGGGTTAAAACTACATTCTGGACCATCTGTACCAGAGGGTGGAGGTTGTACAGATTTCTAAAACTTAAAATGGCACTCAAAGAGTCGGAACATATAACACTGTTCCCTAACCCCTGTTCAGAAATAAATAAAATCGCCCGATAGATAGCATAAAGTTCCGCCATAAAAATAGATGTTGCAACGTTAAACCCATACGTAAAACTTGCCCCATTTAAAACAAAAGCACATCCTACACCTGTGTCACATTTAGAGCCGTCCGTATAGATGAAATTCCAGCCATTAAAAGAGGATTGGATCTCGCTAAAAGAACAACGAATAATATGTGCTGCGGTCGAAGATTTCGGACATAACGTAAGCCCAAGATGAACGGGGGCCTCTGCTAAAATCCAGGGGGGAGAAGAAGTATCCCCGGCTAAGAAAAAAGCAGGTAACTCAATGTCCAACGTTCGTAAAATCTCCCGAAAGCGAAAACCAGCAGGCTTAGGAGTAAAAGACCGTGCAGCATAAAAACGATCAAAAGACACATTAAAAACGGCCCATTCCTGGGATGACGAGGTTGCGTAGCTAAGCGACAACCGTACGCAGCTAGTAAAACATCCCTACGATAAAACAACGGAGGTTCTCCATACTCCGCACATAAACTCAACACAGGACTGGTGGGGAATGCCCCAATGGCAACACGGATGCCCCGGTGATGAATCGGGTTCAGGCGGCGCAGAACAGAAGGCCGCGCAGAGCCATAAACGACACTGCCATAATCCAATTTGGACCGGATAAGAGAGCGATAAAAACGTAAAAGAACAGTCCGGTCACCTCCCCAAGATGTGCCACTTAAAACACGTAAAATACAAAGAGAACGTTCACACTTGCCTCTGAGTTGCGCTATATGCGATGACCAGCATAATTTCCTATCAAACACCAAGCCAAGGAACCGAACTTCGTCTGCGAAGGAGAGTGCGTCTGGGCCAAGATGGAGCGAAGGTGGAAGATACTCCTTGTGGCGCCAGAAGTTCATGCAGACGGTCTTCTCTGCGGAGAAACGGAACCCGTGAGAGACACTCCAAGCGTGAAGGCGGTCGAGACAGCATTGGAAGCGGCGTTCCAAGAGACAGGTTCTCCGAGAGGAAAGATAGATGGCAAAATCGTCTACAAATAACGACGATTGTATTCCTGGCGGTAAACACTGGGTGATAGAGTTAATAGCAATGGCAAACAGTGTGCAACTTAGTACCGAGCCCTGAGGTACACCGTTTTCTTGAATAAAATTAGATGATAAAACTGATCCCACGCGAACATTAAAAACCCGGTCTTTCATAAATTCCTGAATAAAAACAGACATATGCCCACGTATGTCCCAATCGTGAAGCGTTCGGAGGATACCGCCTCTCCAGCAAGTATCGTACGCTTTCTCTAAATCGAAAAACACAGCAACCGTTTGGCACTTGCGCACAAAACCGTCCATTACATGGGTAGTTAAAGACACCAGGTGGTCGACTGAGGAACGATGACGCCGGAAACCACACTGGGCGTTCGTTAATAATTGCCTCAACTCCAACCACCACATGAGCCGTCCGTTAATCATTCGTTCCAACACCTTGCAAACGCAGCTGGTGAGGGAAATCGGACGGTAACTGGAAGGAAGATGTGGGTCCTTTCCAGGCTTAGGTATGGGAATGACGGTGGCCAATCGCCAAGCGCAGGGAAATGTGCCGTGACACCAAATAAAATTAAAAGTTCGTAATAAAAATGCTTTGCCTTCTGCTGGTAAATGCTGCAACATGGCAACATGAATGTCATCTGGCCCCGGTTCGCAATGTCGAGAGGTAGAAAGGGCATGCTCCAGTTCCCTGGCGGTAAAAGGAACGTTGTAGCTCTCCTGATGGTCGGAGGCAAATGAGAAACATTTCCTCTCAACCTGCTCCCTTAATGCGCGAAATGTAGCCGGGTAATTGGCGGAACTAGAAACATCAGCGAAGGTTCGCCCTAAAACATTGGAGACGTTAATCGGAGTAGTGAGCACTCGATTTAAAACCCTAAGACCGGGTATAGGTGTAAACCTTGGTTTGCCAGCAACGCGGCGTAGCCGTTCCCAAACTTCGGATGAAGGCGTTGTGCGGTTAAAAGAAGAGGTAAAAGAAATCCAAGAAGCCTTTTTGCTATCCTTAATGACTCGGCGGCATTTGGCGCGAAGTTGTTTATAGCAAATCATATTTGCTTATGTAGGGTGGCGACGAAAATCTCGGAGAGCACCTCGGCGTGCACGCAATGCATCCCGGCATTCATTAGTCCACCAGGGAACCGGCAAACGTCTGGGGTGACAAGACGACCGGGGAATAGCCTTATCTGCGGCTGTTATGATGACCGTACGGAGGTGCTCGATCGCGATGTCTTTAGATGGAAATTCACACCCTGAAAATTCGGCCAAAGATCGATAGAGAGTCCAATTCGCCTTATCAATGAGCCATTTTGGCGTGCGCTGTGAATGTGCTTTCGGAGAGAGTACATGGATCTGACACGGAAAGTGGTCACTGGAATATAAATCAGAGATGACGTTCCAGGTGAAATGTACAGCAAGTGAGGCAGAACAAATGGATAAGTCCAAGTGCGAAAAGCTATGAGTGCTGTCAGAGAGAAAAGTAGGTTGACCAGTGTTGAGAAGTATAAGATTGTGATTTAGCAAAAAGTCAGCTAAGAGGTTACCTCTTGCACACTCCGTGGTGGAACCCCGTAGGGGATGGTGTGCATTGAAATCCCCCAAAAGAAGAACAGGGGGTGGTAGCTGAGACAAAAGATCGTCCAGGTCAACTGTGGTGATGGTGCCGGACGGAGGTAAATAAACATTGCAGACTGAAAAACTAAGGCCAGAAAAGTGAACTTAGCTGCAGCAGCTTGTAAAGGAGTCTGGAGCTGTAATGAGGTGCTGTACACGTCGTTTCGAATTAAAAGTAAAACTCCTCCGTGAGCGGGAGTGCCATCTTCGGGAGGGAGATCAAATCTCACCGAAGAGTAACCGCGTAAATTAAAAGAATCACTTGGGCGAAGCTTAGTCTCTTGGAGACACACAAGCAAAGGGTCAGTAGAACGTAAAATTAACTCGAGGTCAGGTCTTCGACTACGGAGACCACGCACATTCCACGAAAGGATAGCCATTGTTAAAATTATATAAAATGAATAAAAAATTTACCACCTTACTTTTTGGACGGTCCAGGACGAATAAGACGTCCTTTTTTTAAACGCGTGGGACTCGGTGGTTTTGAAGGAGCAGGCACATCCTGCTCCATCACATCCTCAGAGGGAGGGCTCTCCCGCTGAGAAGCATCCACCGATTCCAACGCCTGGAATCGGTTGGATGTAGATATAGGCGGCGACGGCGACCGCCTAGCGGGTTTGCTCCCATCATGGGAGCGTGACCTCCGAGGAGGAGAAGGGCTCTTTTTCTGCTCTACCTGAGTTGACGACTTTCAAAATCCGTTCGTGTAAAACTCGTCCTGAACTTAATATCAGGGGCATTAAAAACAACCGCTTTGGGCTTCACGGTAGAGCGCTTTGGAGAACTAGGAGTAGTTTGGACATGTGTAAAAACAAGATCGCAGGTCTGCGTACTGCTATCGCACTTCTTGGGCGCAAAAGAAGCTACTGCGCTGTAGGTGCCGGTCTTAGGCACAACAGGTTGGCGAGATTGGAATCGCTTCCGGGCTTCAGTAAAGGAGAGTTTTTCCTTCACCCGGATCTCTTGGATACAGCGCTCCTCTCGAAAACGAGGGCAATCGCGGGACGAGGCTGGATGTCCACCGCGGCAGTTGACGCAGACAGGAGCAGATGGGCATACTCCCTCGTGACTTGCTTCACCGCAGGTTGCACAGATGGGAACGGCACTTTTACAGGATATGCGAGTGTGTCCAAAACGCTGACACTGAAAACATCGCAACGGGCTCGGGATATACGGGCGCACTTCTATCACCTCGTAGCCCGCCTTTATCCTCTGCGGCAATTCGACCCTGTCGAATGTGAGGAAAAGAGTCCGGGTCGGCTCTAATTCCCCCTCTTTCCTTGCCTGTACACGATAAACTGAGGTGACCCCTTGGTCTTCCAGACAGCTCTGGATTTCCGGGTCAGACATTCCGTCTAGAACATTTGTGGTAACAACTCCTCGCGACGAATTCATGGTCTTATGTTTCTCGACACGGACGGGATATCCGTGGAGTAGCGTCGCCTTGAGCAACGAGTTGCTTTGAGACAGGCCAAGTGTCTCCACCAAAAGTGATCCGTTGCGTAGACGGGTACAGGACTTAACGGGCCCAGCTATGGCATCAATGCCCTTCTGAATTTTAAATGGATATACTGTCGTAAACGACTGACTCTCTTCAGTACGACTAATAACTAAGTAACGAGGGAAAGACTTCTCGATTACTTCTTTTACGTCAACTCTTTTGCGTTTAAAATGTAAAGGATTATTTTCCAGTACCATAGCGATTTATTCCTCCACCATTGCAACCGTCTCCGATGGCGGGCTGCTTGCTGGGCGCCACCCCGGCTTAGGTTACTGGCTCTGGCCTGAACAAAGTAACCTCAGGGTCACACCTTCCTGTGGGCTGACGAAGGGACCCAATCGCCTGCAGGAAGTCTACAGCTCATGCAATGGCCCTTCCCCGGGCCTGGCCTTCACCAGGGGATACGCTCCTGTCCTACATGATAACCATGTGCTGGGAGTTACGCCGTTACCCAGTCACATTTTACCGCGTCAAACACGGGGGCACCCATCAGACAAAGAACAGGGAAGTAGGACTAATAAAACAATAAAAGAAGTGAAATAAAAAGGAGTCAAACGCGCTGAGCGCGGACTTGAGGGAGCAGCTCGGGTGCCTCGGGGTCGCTACGCCCCGTACCCAATAAATTGGGCCCCTGAGGGGTTGAAGTCTAATGGCCAAGTGGAAGTTGAAATTGTCATATGCTGTCATGGTTCTAAAACAGTAATACTTTATTTATAGAGCTTAATCCCATTGCTCTAATTTCTGCTCAATAAAGAAAGAAATATATAACATTAATATTACCATATGCTTTTCTTCAACTTACCCACCAAAGAAATCCAATAGCCAAGCAAAATAGACAAATTTATACAAAACATTAATGTCAAGACTGCTTGCTTTTTATTTAGACATATTCAAAACTACAAATTCTACAGAACACAGTTAACAAAACCCCAAAATACACTGAATTAAAATACATTAATAATAACTTACACAATGCATTGGTCAGTGGATGAGGCTCGGGGAAGGAGCAATGAACCTACATATTTGGAATAGCTGGCCGAAATATGTCTTTACTCTCGCTACTCCTTCTCACTCTGAAGTCCATTGCACATTCGTAGTAAGCCCAAAGTACATCACTACTAGAAGATATATTACTAGTGTGGAACAATCAGAAAAAAGAACACGGGGAGATGACTAGCATATGGATGAGACAAATTAGAAATGGAAAACACGGATTTGACACATAGCAGCAGATAAGACCGTACAAAGATGGGACAATGCATACAATAGAAAATCAGGGGACTCTGTCAACATTTTCTATTGCATCAAAGGACATTTGAATTATATTTTTATGCAAAGGATACATACATAAATTGTAATAATTTCTTAATATATTTAACTTGTTTTATTTGAAGTTCACGTACTTTTCCGACTGTTGCTTCATGACAGTAGTTTCATGATTACGAAGAAAAAATATAATTTACAGACACAAAACGTACGAAGCTCTAACTTGGCTATTTGAGTAGGGAAATGTAAAAGTAATTTAAATCATGTGAATTGAATATTTCATATCTTCTACATTTGTTGTTGGTTAACTGCGACTAAGGAACTCGTGGAGGTCTCAAGAGATATGACCACACAATATTATCCATCTGGTATTCGATTCGTTATTTGACAGAAGTTTTATGTTTTCTACCCTATCTCAAGAATACAATTAAAAATTAAATCTTATCTGTTTTCTTTGCAATTGGATGTAAGATATTGAAATATTGTGAACGCAAATTTGTATTATTTGATTGGTCAAAGTACAAAATCCCAAAAAGTAAGGTTAAGTATTCCACTATGGTTCTAAGGATATTTGGTGTCAAACTTGAAACTGCAGAACCATCAACTTAAATATCTGTTAGATTTTATAAATTTATTATATGAAATATCCCGAATGTAGGGCATTTTCTACTTATTATTCCGTCTTTGAAAATAAGGAATTCTACTAAATAAAGTGACCCATTTAATTATTTATCTTATTAAATATAGTACATTAAACGGAATACGCTACATAGTACTCAGAAAACATATCAGCTCCTAAATTCGCAATTTTTTAGTCAGGGGCAACGTGTGGGACTACTACGCCCTAAGAAGTTTAGTTTAATCGGAAAAGTGTGTGCCAACAAGTTAAAATGTTATCCGGTTAAAACGAAAGAAACTGAACTTGAAAATATCTTAGCTTTCTGAAGCCAAAAATCTCAGAAAACGCACACAAACACACATTTGTCACGCGTAGTTGTATAGTATAATATAATATACAGTGTCTTTCACCTTCAAGTAATCAAGTTTATAAAGACTTACATAGTGTGTCGATAGCTGCTGATATACCATGGTATAAACTTGAAGCTGTTGAATTAAAATCTTTCCTGAAAAAAATATTGTAAACAACTTATTTCTGACTGCGCAAGATTTATCTTCGAACTTTCTGTGAAGAGACAATGGACAACGTAAGAGAGTACATAGAAGATACTTTCATTTAAGTTGTTTTTTGTTCAACTAGTGCTTATGGTCGGTATACTGGAAATCTTGTGGTTGGAAAGCTGAAATCGGACACCTGTGTTAGGCCGAGTTTGATCTGTTGCAATGAGCTGGGTCATACAAATCAATCAACTGTCATGCGATTCTTGAATGATGGAATAAGTGTTTTGTGGTCTACCGAATTCAAACGGATGAAATGTATTTGCGTTGTAAGCTGATGCTGCAGCATATATGCTTAAAGCTGCAACTGCTCTGAAGGTATTTAATTCCAATATGTAACATTTTACCTACTGAGTTAACGGACTGCAACATTTTTCCAAAGACAAAAGAGATTAGTTTACAAAGTTGAAGAGGTTAATTTGGGCAACAAAAAGCGTTTCTAAATGTGCCATGAGTGCATGCTTATTAACAGCAACTGCCCAAAAGTAATCATTGCCCCAGTTCCTATGTTAACAAAATGAGGAATGTGAATTGGAGCAATTAACATTTGCATAAACATCTAAATTATATAAAGACCAATGTGAATTCTTTTCAACCCTGAAAGCGCTTCTTGTGTTCATGATTCTCAAGAGTATATTTAGTGATTCCTAAGTGATGCTCTATTGTATTCATTAAGTTATCAGTTATCCCAGAGAACTGAGAAAAATATTACATTTTAATGTGTTCTCCAAAATCTTGATGAATGATTGTTATAAAAATCCTATCCTTAGGCCATCTTCGTTGGACATAACCCACGCCATTCTTCGCGTCGTTTTTAATAACTCTGAATAATAATTACATTGTTACTGACATTGATAGTGTTCGGTTAAATAGCTGTAGAGAAATATTTATGACACTAATAACATTAATAAAATGCGATTATTCTGTTGTAAGATCATGCACAAAGCAGATTAATGTTATACATATTAATTATATAAATTTGTGGTGAGAACAAAGAACGTTACAAAGCACTGAGTCTATGTAATTGTTTCAAAGACAACTGACAAAAACGTGCATCGAGCGCATGAACTACTTATGACCACATAATTCAAAATTTGGACTGAAGTTAGAGAAGAGTGACAACAAAATTATGAGCAAACAACACTGAAAGTAAATTGGAATGAATAGGTATCAAACAATAAGTTCATATAGATTTTCCGCTGTATCCCCCAAAAAGGGAACTGTGAGCATACAGTATGAGCGCTAAAATGTTAAACAATGAAAGATATTCTGGTCTGATAAGCGGAACTTCTTAATGTTACTTGCCGATATTGAACTACAAATTACAGGTAACATCTCCCATCCAACCTTCTTTTATGCTGTAAAAAACTTCAATACATACTACGCCTTTTGATCTCGTCAGATATTATGTAAATTTATGCACATACATGGCATTTAGTTCTGAAACTTCAAAATCTTTTAATAACAAAATGCATCTTGGGTCAAGGAAAAAGTGATTTCTTAATGGTTTTGCAATAGTGACCAAATGTAGGAAAATAAATTTTAACAAACGAGTTCAAAAACCAATTATCTCCATTATTTGCAAATTGAGTTTTTCCCATGAACATTAGCGCTGAGAAAGAAAGTATAAGATATATTTTGGTAACACGGACAACTAGTATTGGTGTTGCGGGTCTCCATTTCTTGTGTTGCAGGTTAAACACTTACAACGGAACATACTATATAACCTAGCCTATACATTTTATATACTTTTGATATTACTTAAGTTAATGTTTATTTGTTGAAAGCTTCACCCATATGCAAACAATATGGTCATTATTTTAACGGGCCGTGAGGTTGCAGCATACACATTGTTTGGATTGTTATGGGTTTGCGAACTTAGCATTACTGGGGAAAGTCGTAAGTTATTCCAAAACGTCGGTTAGCAACGTCTGGGAAAAGTCAAGAACGAAGTAGTTTTTTTTTATTTATTTATTTTTTTTATTCTGATTGTAATTTTAAGTCTCACCGCCTAAGGGAAGCGTGGGGACATCATTCAGAAAGAGTCAGTAAACGGGCGACCACAAAACAGTATAGATCTTCTATCACTAGCAGGAGCAAGCCCTATAAAATGCAGGCTTGCCTGTTAGGCAATTGTATTTCATTCTAATTTGGAGTGTTGTAAAAAAAAGTTAAAAGGTGATATGGTGCATTACAAGTATTTAACCCTCCTCTGGGTACCTGTAAATAGTTATGAGAAGGGGAACTTGGGATCTTCAAGGAACCCGTTGTATTTTAATTGATAGCACACTGTTATTGACTTATTATAATTATATTGTTATATTGTCTTGTAACTTTGTTATGAAGTATATATTTTTCAGTATTACATTTATAAGTTCACAATCTTATCATTGTTATTATTACTAATTATATTTAAATGTTGCATTTCACTTGTATAAATTGGTAAAATTAATACAATAAAATTTACTGTAATTTTTATATAATAACATTCTGAAGTTGTGATTCAAATCAACTTTCATTTATAGGATTTCAAAACCCTTTTTACTGTCGATAAGTCGTATAAAATATTAAACTTCCTTTTAACAGTAAAAATAGTAAATTCGGAATTAAAAAAAGGAATTGAATAGTTTGTACTTTTACTTAAATATCATTAACACTTTTGTTTTACAAAATGTTTCATTCACATTCCATGTATGTGTCATGCAATTTTTCCTGGAACGGGAAATGCAGGCAGTCTTTCCATATTGATAACATGTTTTAATTCTGTTGTACATACTACTTGGACACATGGAACAGCTTTGTCTCTTCCTATATTGTTGCTGATGTATAAACCATACCGTATGCTTGAAGTTCATAGTCATATCTAATAGCAAGAAGACAAATTTGTATTCCTTTGCATGCATATGCTAGTTATGAGTTTACTATTGATGTAAGGATGAACTAACTACCTTCCTACCTGAGCAGAAATTGTCTCCTTTTATGGCTAGAAGATAGACCTTCTGGTTTTGATGTAGCCATATTTCACGGCGGCAATCTCCAAAATGACAGTCACATTTTTGAACAATGTAAGGGGCGAAGCTTTGATGTTACGTTTCACGCTGCAAAAGCCTACAAGTTGATGCATTGTGTCAACTCCTTCTATGTATTTTTTATAATAATCTATTATTTCTAGTTACTTCTCTTCGCCAATTACTGTGTTTGTTGTATGTAAGGAAGATATGAATATGACTGAGAATGATTTTAAGGACATAATATACAAATGACAAAGAATCGGAAAATCCAAAGACAGAAAAATGCACCTCTCTTGAAGGATTTGATTGAAATTCCTTCGGAATTTCTACTTCACTTTTCCTCACAGTTCCAACATACGTTGTTTTCTCTCACTAATGGAATACTACGCAAATATTGTCAGCTAAAATGTAACTGCCCTTATAAATCCATTTCTCTGTTAGAACGTTTACAACTCTAGAACTATGATTTGTATCCCTTGGTTGATCAAGTTGTTTTCTTCGCTGTGCGAAGGCATATATTCGTCATCACTCTTGTCTAAAATCTCTTCGTTACCATCAACATCTGCCTCACCTAGCAACCGAAGGAGAATCTTGTAAGCATCTTCGTCAAGGACAATCTTCTCATCAATCCTATTTATATAAAAATATAAAATGTATTGTACCTTTGACATATTTAATAACAAATATGCTGCATTACTATTGAAATATCATCTTTCAGTACTTATATTAGTGGCAGATGAACATATTTCCATATCTTTGTACAATTTATAATCAGTATTTAAAAATTAGTATATTCGATTAGCTTATGAAACCACCCATTTCCTGCAGTATCTCTTCAACAATGCTATCTAGGAATGCCCCAATGTATAGTTTAATTGTTGGACAGCTTAGCCAACAAAATACTGCAGAAAACTTAACAAAAAGTAAGAAAGTTGGGTATTTAAAGACCCCATGTGTCCATTCACGTTCATTCTTCTATTAGACCTGAATAGATCTGAGAAAATCATTATATTTTATATAGTCGTGTCACGATCTGATAAATCATTTCACAAAAAGAGATATCATGGGACATTAGCATTTTAAATGCAATTACTGAGAAAATGTACACCAAAATAGTGGCGTATGTTCCCTATTGACCCTACATGCCCATTGGAGTATTAATTTAACAAATCCCCTTCCAGTCAAACCAGTGTATAATAACTATTTAAATAGTTTTCACTTCGGTGAGCCCCGTAAGGCTAAGTTATCACACTTGGATGTGTAAGAACTATACCTTCTGACGAAGGAACCAGCTTTGTGAGATCTTTTGGTGGGGCCACCAGGTAGAAAGTAGCAGTACTTTCCCGAAGTGAATGCATCGTAGAAAACAAGTCATATAGCAATGAATGTAGAAAATAGTGCACCATAAAATCACTACTTATTTTGAAAATATGCCACGTCCAAGAAAACCGCCACGGGTGGCCACGGTCGTACTCATGAGCGGGAGGTCAGGGGTTTGAATCCCACCAGGACCATACTCCCTTGCTGAGGTTCTTTCCAGGTTTTCCTCAGTCCTCACAAATGGCAAATGCCGCGGAGGTTCCCTAAACTTAGGCCTGGAAGGATTCCTTCCTTAAAAAAATATATATCCTTTCGCAATATATCATTTCATTTCATGTATCATCAGTGTTCATCGCCTGTGGTGCCTCTGTAGCAAAAACGGGCGTTAAACACTATTTTGCAACTAAACTGAACATTATTCGGCCAACTAGCAGTATAGCAGCTGTTGTTTGGAAACTTATACTTATAATTTAAAATATCGTTGTTTTGTGTATTTGTGCCCTTTGTAGGTTCTGTGGTTTTTATGTGCATCTAAAGCCAGCGCACTTATCAGGATGTAAAATACAGAATCAATATTTTATCTATATTAGTGTATATCATAAAAAATTAGTACTTTAAAACAACTACGATGATAGGTCCAAAAGTTTCCGGCCTCGCCGATAAGGCTTATCGCCTTCACAAAAACCGTATCTGGGGTCATACCTTACCTATTAAGTAAATAATTGAAGTTGTAACTTCCGGTTTGCTGCTTCAGTTATTCAGATATAGTTGCATAAAGATGGCTATATGTAGAAGATTGTGACATGTTCAAAATGGAGTATCGAGCTATTATTAAGCTCTTCACAAAAGAAGGGCTTACTGCAAATGGAATTAAACAATTGGACGGTGTATATGAAGAAGCATCCGCCTCATATTATACCGTAACAGAATGGACAAAACTTTTTTCAAATGGGTCGAGAAAGTACTGAAGACGAAGAGTCTGCAGGTCGGCCTTTGGAGATGCTCACTCCTGAAAACATCCCTCTTGTGGAAGGAGAAATTATGGAAGACGGCGGCTCAAAGTTACAGAAATATCTGCTAGGTTGGGCCTTTCTAAAATAACTGTCCTGCGAATAAATCATGAACATTTAAACATGAATAAGGTTAGTGCAAAATGGGTGCCTAGATTTCTTTTCTCAGTCCAAAAGCAGCAACGAGTTATCTGTTTTTAGCCATTTTCGGAGCTCCGCTGTGGCAATGAGAGGGAAGTTTTTGCAAACCATTGTTACAGGAGATGAAACTACGATTCTCTGCTATGATCCCTTGTACAAAAGGGAATCAATGGAGTTGCGTAAACCTGGCGATGCACCGCCTCTAAAGTTCACTCAAGTAGATCAAGTAGATCATTACCACAATCTTTTGGAACTGTGGAGGAATACTCTTCATTGAACTTCAAGGAAAGGAACACCACAGTAAATAGGGAGTACTATGCTGGCCTGCTGCACATACTAAGTGCTTCCATCAAAGAGAAATGACATGGAAAACTGAGTGGTGGTGTGCGCCATCTTTACTACAACACGGTGCATACAGCTCTTGTTGCAAAGGAAGCTGTGAAAAAATGTGACTTCAAGGAGACCGACAATCAACCCTACAGCCTATATCTAGCTTCCAGTGATTATTTCCTCTTCTGAAAACTCAAGGAGGACCTTTGAGAAAGGAAATTTAAGTGTGACGAAGAAGTGATGGATGGTGTTTATGCCCATTTTGCAGACAAGACTTCTGAGTATTTTTGGAGAGGGGATTGAACTGTTAATTCAAAGATGTGAGAAGTGTATGCAATAAAGGGCAACTATATTAAAAATGAAATATAGCTTTTGTTATTATCATACCTAGAAAATGATTAAGCTGAAAACTTATGGATTTACCCTCATAATTCCGGGTCTTTTATTTGTCACCCGTTTTCAAACTAGCTGGGGGTGGACAGTTAGAGAAATAATTCCCAGCAAAGCGGTTATAATATCCGCGCAACCGATTAAAGTTCTCTAAATTACAATTACCATTTCAATGAAAATAAACATATACCTTATGACAGAAGACGTTGGAAATTTTATCCTGCTACATCGACCATCTCTGGCATCTTTTCATTCACAGGCATCAGTTTATCTTCTGAAATTCAGTAAATTTAAAGTATAAAGCTTACAAGCTCAATTTTAGTTATGAAAAAATATTCAGTTACAAGTTTCTTATGAAAAAGCAAACATTAAGAAACAGCACTTCAAAATTTCAGGTTGACACCTGACGAAGTTGAAGTAACTATTTTCGTTGGTAGGATTATGTTCGTTAACATTTTCACTGTATGGAAAATTTCCAAATGTGCCTCCACTACCAGAAAAGCAAGCATAGTACAGAAAACTCAAAAAAACACAAGTGAAGATTGAAGATAACAGTGAAGTTTTACAGTACAGCCTAAGTGAATGTTTGTATTTCTGCATTTGGTCTACCATACTTCAATGGGATATATTTTAAATTACATATGAAGCTTATTCCTATATTTCTGTCCTATGTTCTCTTCCTTGTAGTTAATAATTTATTTCTGTATTTTAATTTCTGTGCACTTCAAGATACAACAGAATTTATTTATTAAATTTTTCCCATTAGATGTTGCACAGAACCATTCTGATACATATAAAGAAATCATATGTAATATAAGGATTTTTATGAAGGCAGGAAGGTTAAGTTAATATTTTAATCTGTTTTGAATTTATATTTTAAATGTAGTTCTACCCAGTATGTAACAAGACCTCACCGAACCTTTGAGAAATTATAGGTCTAGGGGGGGGATACTTTTTTTAAGGAACAAATGTTCGCTGAGACTTACCTCATGAATTATGCGTTGATTTTAGAAGCGTGTTCCGCGCCAAAAGTTCTCCGCTCTGTTACACTGCTGCAGTAGTTTGTTGTTGTTCTGTGAGTTGAGCATTCGGTCCGTCTTATCATCCCTGTTATACTGCACCTAAAGTTTGCTATTCTGTATGGTGCACATTCAGTTCACTTTCCCTCTATCGCTGCACGTACGTTGGAAGGTGGAGAATTGGCTAGCGACGTATGTGGGGAGAGGAGGGATTTACCTGCCTAGTAAAACATTACGTATTGCGTGTACATCATCTATTTACGGTGGTTCGTTCTCATTGAGTTAACGAAAGCAGAATATCAATAGGAAAGAGTTGGACGTTTTAAATTGCATGTTTTAGTTATATGTTAGTGTGTAGAGCTTTGTACATATTGCCCTACTAATTATATTTACATACAAATAATGGATATATCACTACAACGAAAGAAAGGAAAGAAATATACATGATAAAAACTCGAGGAGTTGAGAATATTGATAGATGCATGTGATGAGTCGAGGTAATAAAATGAGATTAAATCAATCAAATTTAATCTATCCCACTATACCGGTGTTCCAGTGAGAACAAGTAACAGCGTAAGAAGAAAAGGGGTTGAAGCCGGCGAGTCTTTTCCTGAAGTATAGACCGGAGCGTGCAAAAGTGAATTCGAATGTTTCTGACAAAAGGGGATACGCTGCTGCATAGACGAATTTTATTTGGTGAATAAGGAAGTTCCTACGTGTCCAAAATGTTATATGATCTTCGAATACAAAAGAATTGCATTTACTTAATGGTTCGCTTTCTGAGATGAGTTCTTGAAGAAATGAGCTACAAATGAAAAAAAGTAGCAAACTTAAAGGACAATACTAATTGAAAAGTCAAACATTAATATAATGGAGCTGTAAGTATCTGAAATCAATAAGCCGCTTAAATGAACAGAATCGTAATATGAATATATATAAACAGGGTACTAAAATGTATACACAATGGTATTTATTTAATATATTTCAAAGTTGGGCCGAAAAACAACAGTAATGTGCAGTATGATGCTCCTTAAAAAGATGTTATTCACATGCATTATGATAGCATAGCTACCTGATAAATAGATCAACAGTGAACAAATGAAGACAAGATTATCGTATGATGTTCTGTAAACAAATGTGACTCGCATTACGTTATGCATTGGTACAACAAAATGGAGCCAAGATTATCGTTTGAACAGCGGAAAGCAATTTTGGAGTGATAGTGAAAAACCAAGAATGTTGAAGTTCAAAGGCAGTGGAGACGTGTGTACAGAACAGAATCACTAACGCGAGTAGCAATTGCACGCATTTGAGACAAATTTGATACTCATGGTACCATATGCGATGTTCACAAGGGCAGATCTGTGAGTCCTCGCATAGCAACAAGCCCCGCGCACTGGATCGTAGGCACTATCCAAGGCACTGGATAGGATGAAGAGGCCCGATTGAGTTTCCACCGCGTTCTCCGGATCTAACTCCAATGAACTTTTACCTATGGGGAACTGAGAAATTTGAATGTAAAAGGTTTTGTATTTTTTGTTATTCAAAAGATTTCGTTACTTTCAATTATTCCTCCTGTTGGATCGAAAAAGGAGGTATTAAGATTTCGATCTTTAAGAATTTTGTATACCGTAGAAAACCAGCTACACTGGCAGGACTTTGTGAACAAATTAAAACGGCATGTGCTGCAATCGCTCAGGACACTTTCGCAAATGATACTCAATCAGTACTTCAAAGTACTCAGAAGTGTATCAATGCCGATGGTGGGTATTTTGAGCAACTGTAACTGTACTGTTGTATCTGTAAAAGTCAGACGATTAGTGCTCATCATATTTTATTTGTGTCAATTCAGTTTTGTTATATGAACACAATTTTTTTCTTTTCTTGAAGTATGTGTACATTAGTTTGGCATCCTCTGTATATACAATTGCACATTATTATGTATGGTATATTTCTGCTTCTCTAGCTCTTGATATTTTGTTACATAGTTCCAAAAATTTATTTTTCATTTTAATATATATAAATAAAATAATAATAGCTAGAAAAGCAGATATTTTTCCCCCGTTTTCTTGCTATAGAACTCAAGCAGTTCGAAAAATAGCAATTACTATCTGAGACTTTTTCTTAATGTTTTATCCTTTTCTGCTTTTCTCGTTATGGTTATTTTAGTTACATTGTAAATAGGACTTGGGTATATAATAATTTAACAATTAGGGAATGTTGACAAAATGAAAGTCATGCAGACGTATTGACTAAGCCGAATTTCAATAACGGTCTCATTGTCGTCCGTGTAGGATCCAAAATGGTATTTGGGAAGAATTCATTATTATTAATTTTTTCAAGCAAGCAAACGCGGGCGAGATTAGCATTGTCAAATTAATTTCAGAAACTTTGAGCTTTGGAGTAACAATCAGTTTCTTTCCAACTCCTCAGAGGAGAGTGTTGTGGTTATGGATAATACTCGGCAATATTGAGGAAAACCAACTCTTTTCGAAATACGCCGTAAAAGAAGAAGTGAAATTATGACTGCAAAATAGTATTACTCGTTCGTCAAGAGACATGAGAAAATGTAGACTCTATATATTGATAGAGATCCATAAATGGCAAGAATAAGTGTTCTGCTTTGACGAAATATTAAAAGTGCATGGGCATAAAGCATTAAGTTTACCTATATACATGTGTTAACTGAACCCTATTGAATTTGGGTGGGCAAAAGTAAAACTCTTGCCATGAGAGAGAAAAACCTTAGTGGAAAAATTAAAATGCAAGCATTACTGAAACATACACATTACTTTTTCTTCCTTCACTCCTGAACATAGGCGCCGACTTTGGATATATATTGGGGAGGGGGTCAAGCTGCCTTTGAGCTATTTGTAAGTACACATGTCAGCGATATCAATTGCAACACAAAGTTAGTAAATGTTCACCCTGCTGTAATTAAAGTTAAATATCTATTAATTTTATGCATTAAAATCAGACAGTATATAGTAACAAGTTTTGATATGTAGTGACATATGAATTTGTTCGCTTATATTTTATTAATTCCTTACAAGTTAGGAAATGTTAAGCCTATTGAACTCCATCCTGCAAGTGGTAATGTTTTCTAAACGCATCATTACAGAAACACAGGCTCTGTTTAAGATACGTGCACTACTCGTGAACATTGCACTACTCTGACACATTGCGTTGTCAGCACATTCCTCTGACTACCTGTACCCAACAGTAGGTATGCAGAATATACTTCCGAACCTGATAAATGATGTACACAAGAACCTGTGATTCCAGCATAACGGAGCCCAACCGTTTTTCAACTTTGATATGCGCCCAGATTTCCGGGAATATTACCTGGCCATCGCAATCGTCCCTTGGTTTTTGCCCTTGGGGGTCATATTAGGAGAATATAATACACGGTGTACGTCGCTCCATTTGACAACAGAGAAGAAGTGATTGTGGATTTTGAATTGTTGAAAAACCATATATTTTTTCAATATCACCACTACCTATTAGACTTATGGTATGCTCCCTCGTCCTAGTGAACGTATAGCCGACTTCTGAGGTTGGAATGCCTGAAAGGCGGGGCTAAGTTATCCCAAGAATAGCTACTGGGCTATTATAGATGATAGCTGGGCTGAATGAGATCAGGGGACTCTGAGGCCTACGTTTCCAAGGGATTCAGCTTAAGATTTGAGGGAAAAACCACTAAAAAAAGCCACAGCCAAGAATCTGAACCAATCGGGAATAGAACCCGACCCTCTGCTTAAGAAACATGCTATCACTAGACCATGGTGTGTTCTCTTTTTTAAAAACAATGATTGCACAAAATTAATGGAAAATAGAATTTTATTTCGGCTAAATGTTTACTGGAGACCCTGATATTTCGGATACAGTTAGTGTCAGCAAGCTTATGTTCTTCAGCAAAAAATTACTCTTTCTTTTTACAAGTTGTTGCTCAATGATGTCAGTGAAGTCGTTTCACACAGTATATTATATAATTTTGCATCGAAACAAGGCAGCTAAATTGTAGGGGGGGGGGGGAATGCTGCGTATATTACTGCAAATATCAAATTAATTTGGAAAAATATAGCCTGATGCATTTCTCCTATGCATTACGACATTCAGTTTCTTTTTTGTGTCTTTTCTCTAAAATTGTTTTTCTAGGAGATAACTGGTTTTCACATTAATCGATTCATTTGTAATGGTAATTAGTTCTTTAAATTGTATTAATTCCGATAGTCGAAAAATTTATAATAAAAATTAAAATTAAATTAATATTAATTTAAGAAGCAAATGAAATCTTAACCCTCTTATTTTCTTCCTCTTCAAGGAATTGTTCGTTGTTTGGTGGGCTTTCAGCTGCAATCATATAGGAAATTGTGTGCACTTACTAGCAGCATGGTGCTTAAAGCGATCTCCATGGCTCAGTTGATTAAAACTTTAGTCCAAAGCAAAATCTGAAGGCCCATATTACAATAGTGCTTAATTCAATCTATCTGCCTGATATTTATTCTCGAGTTCACAGAAGGAATGTCAGGTAGCCTTAGCTCTGCTGAACCCATGCACATATAGTGCGAACATCGATATTTTGCTAGACGAAAGTGAATTTTTAACTATGTTATAAGCAACTTTAGAAATTCAGTGTGATAACACCGAGATAACATTCCTCTATATTTTCAGGGAATTAAAGTAATTTTTAGAGTAGAAAAGAAAATAACAAATGAATCGATAAATTCAAAACGCTTGTCACTCATTTTATTCAGTTCTTGGTAATCTACAATCCTAGCTATATGAAAATACCATGCTTTATACCTTAGAGCATACGTATATTTTAGATGCTCCTACCTTGTATTACTTTTAAGTAATTCTTTTATATTTGCACATAGCAAATGACATCTCTTAACATTGTCAAGAGTTATTCACACCTTTGTGTAGTTTATTTTCTGACATTTAGAGATATACTGCTGAAGGCTATTATTTGATGCCTCCCTTGCTAATAGACATTTTTGCTGTTTCATCAGAATTTAAAATCCAAAGATTTTAGCACGAGCTTTTGTGAACATTTCTGCGCCATCAAAAGCGTATTTATACAATGTTTTTCCTTGATGATGCGGTCCTCAAAAAACTGAGTACTGTATTAACTTGGATACATTAGATGATCTCTTAATCGGCAAAACTGGGGAAAAACGTATTTAAATCCAATAAATTTCTTCAATCATTATTTATATTGCTTTCGTCCTGCATTCGGCCGTGCTGCATACATATCCAGAAGATTTAATTTATGTCTTCCACGTGTTTACTTTTCAAATTCTGGTGATCTACAGTGGCTGAAATTTTGAGTTTAAAATAAATATGTTTCATAATACAGACAAATTAAAATATTTGTTAGTCTGATATTCTGTTTGAAGCTAATTATTTTATGCTTAAGTATCTAACAAGTATACATAGTCCCCTAGGAAAATCTTTAAAAATTACAATTTTCCAGAATCTTATAAATCTCCCAGAGAAATGCGTGTCATAATACTTAGCTCAAAAAATCGCAGACGTATATATAAGGAATAAATTATTTCAGCTCCTTAGGACAGATCAAATTTGTAATGATTTATAAGATAGGCACTCCCTAAGCTCTTCTGCAATAAAATATATATGCTGGAAGTACTGCAGTTGAATTCCTATGCTACTACTTTCGTCCTCTTCGTCCTTTCGTAAAGGGATCACTGCAAAAATGGATTTCATTAGCAGTTGCTTTCCCATAAGCTTGTTGGAACCAGATATTTTGTTTAATGCAGAAATTATGAAGAAAGAGAGAAAATTAAAAAGACCAGCTATCTAGATCGAGGATCATGAGTTCTGAGACGCATAATCAGTATCCAACGCCGTGAAAGGTTTACGTTTTACAATTTCCTCTTTATTCAAAGGATCCATACTTGAACAGCATTATCCGGGTAGATTTTTATCTCTCTTGGTACATTTGAAGACGCTTTATATAATAGTCACAACCGGATGATAGGAAAAATGGAGGTAATATGTTCAGAGCCTCCACCGACAATGTCACAGACTCAATAGTTTTAATAGACATAAGGCTAACTTGGTGTTTTACGCCGTACAACTTGGTGTTTGCACCAAGTTGTACGGCGTTGATAAAGTTAGATGTTAAAAATAATGACAAAAGTATTGTTATTGCTTTACAAATTTACTGTCTAATGCCAAAAAACTACATTCGATGTGCTCCGGAAAAACTGCTGAATCAGTGAGCTGACGTGTAGTTGTCCCGGTCAATAACTAGCCCGAAAGTTGGGCTGATTCGGTACTTACTGCAAGACTATGCTGAGAGTGCACGTAAACAACAGGACTCCGCGACCTTTATTGCAGTATACTCAATGGCTAGCAGGCGAGCAACCGTCGAGAAGTTTTATACATAACCGTAAATTTTCAAACATGTTTCAAAATAGTTTTCTCAACTTAAGTTCTTATTAACGCTATATAACCACGAAAAACTGCATTAATATACGCATGCTTTTAGAACGATTGCTGTTATTTTCATTTTTTGATTTTGTTAGTGTGTGACTAATGTGGGTTTCGGTACCTTCTGAACACGCTTTCTGGTTGTTAGAGCGAATTCTAGTTTCCACTCAAAACATATATAGAATGTGGCACTAGCGACTCACAAACTAAGGAAATAACATTTGACAGACTTTTGTTGCTTTATTAATTAATTGTTGACTGATTATCTAGTTGTACTTTATCCAAGCAAAGCAAATGACTATAACTAATGTCATGAAACTATAGGTGAAGGTCTTATTACGTATATCAGCAGTTTATAAGGTGCACATTTGCTTCTTTATGAACTTAATGTATTTTAAACTCCCTGTTTAAAATGGCAAACTGAAGTTTCGATCTCCCAACAACGCAACGTAATTATCTAATATTTTTTTTCAATCTCTTTGCTCTTATTAATTATTTTAAAATTAAATTCAGCATCTGACAGATATCACCACTTTGTGCTGGCGTTTAGCAACAAGTTTAGACATATAGGATAGGAAATCGGAAAGCACTAGTTAGTTCTGTGTTACTTGTTCCAAGGGGAAATCGATCCGGTTTACTGGTGTAATGATCTACGTGTCAAGCAAACAGCATATAGATAAATTAAATGCTTCACTTTTATGCTGATGCTCTCACGGTTCCCAGTATATTCATTTTGAACTCTCTTTAGGAGATTTTCTTAATTTTCACCACGATCCTTTGCAGGAACTGAAACATATTTTTATATTATTTGTGCAATTTAGTTTGTTTCCTTATTAAACTGGAACACTCCTAGGCTTAATATAGTTCATTATTTCTTCATAACAGAAATTCATAAATGTAAGTAATCAAGTCGGTAATTACTAGACTAATTAAAATGTTGCATTAACAGATCCGGATTGTTCTTCATTTTACTAGGTACTTTTTTAAAGAGTTGCTTTATTAATTTTAGAATGTAGGAGTTTAGTCATTGTCTGTTAACATAAGATATAAATACCGAAAATATATTAAATGAGCCTCAGCTATATTTTATATTTTCTTTTTGTTTTCCATTTTCTCCATTTATACCTAACTCCTTTTTCTTTTAGTTCATTTTCTTTAATGACAGCTATAATACTATCAACCTTGCGCAAGATTCGGCCATTGCCTCTGCATTTTCGACTCAATGATTGACATTCTATCTCTCCATGTTTATATAAAAACCAGACCAGAGGAATCTAGACTTTCATTCCACAAAACCCGTCCGGTTATCACTATAATTCTTCTCTCACAAATGCTAACATGTATTTATCCTAACTGTATTTACCGCTTCTCCATAATAAATGTACGTATTTATATACGCAGTTGAGCAAAAATAAATAAATAAAATTAAAATAAAAATTAAAAAATAGGGCTTAGGTAAGTATGCTGGACTTTAGTTGGAATAGCTTTGTGGCCCCATTCTGCTTCTATTTTCTCCATTCTTCCCCATACTTCCTTTCTGAATAATAAAAGTGAAATATCTATGTTCAAGGATGAAAGAAACCTAATCGACCTGTTCGATATGCCATCTCGAGCATGTACTTTTTTCCTATAGAGAAAAAATAAAAATGGGGATGTTTATTTTCATGGTGGGGTAGTATAAAGCTTCTCGTTCCACTTTTAATACTACCGTGACGCGAAAGTGTGCTTTTCATAAAAGAACATGGAAAGAAGAATGAAGAAACATAGATTGAGATGGATATTTCGCTCGTCATCGGATGAAGTATGATGGTCCTATTCTATTCCAATTTATACATTTTGGATTTTGCTTTTGATACATACAACACCAACCCCTTTCCCCTTCTGAAAGCGGCCACTGCCTTTCCGGGCAATTTTTCCCAAGCAAAAGCGTATAGAATATGTAGGTTAGGAAGGTCAGAGGATTCTAGGAACAGAAAATGTAAAGGGAAATGCTTTGTCTCATTTTATGGACATTACTGTAAAAGTTAGCCCACTAGTATATTTCAGTTTATATATGTATGCATATTCAAAATGAAACGCAACTGTTTTTCTCTTACCATTAACAACTTTCCTCAAAAATACAATGATTTGGAATATATGTATAGAATTGCTTATTTCCGCCCAACTTATACATCGTTCTAGCTAAGCAACTCTCTGTCTTCAGAACACCAGATCAAGCTCCTGAATTAGTTTTCAGAATCAGCCAATGTGATGTCAGTATCTGACATTTTTGAAATATGGTGTTCCCTTACGTTGACAATAATTCGCGAATTACTGCTTTAAAGATAGTTTGATACTTGTCTTTTGCATTTCATTTTATGCATTTCTAACCACAGATTGACTCTCTCGCAAAAGGCCTCAAACTATTGCCTATAAAAAAAAAGTATGTCAGGTTTATAACACTTAACCTCAAAACAGCTTGGAAATCCCTGAAATATGATTTACTTATAAAATGACCCGCGTTTTTTATTTATTTCCGCGTCAACGCATCTGGGCAGTTGTTCCTCGGCTGACGCGTGAACAACAACGTATACAATCGCACAGCGTGTGTTCCTTGTCCGTAAATTCTGGCGAACATATTCATTTAAGGTATGCTAAACGATGTCTTGGACTTAATTTGATGAAAAGAAGCGTACCATAAATTTTTTTCACCAAGAAATTGCTTAAAAAGTTAGAGGAAACGGATAGCTTTCTCACCCATCATCACAAATTGCCTGGAGAAACAATAACTGATGTAATGGAGGTATTACTGACGTCGCCATAAAAATAATAGAATACTTACTTAGGAACCATAATCTTCCATATTTCACTTGTCAAAAAGTAAGAAAAATAAAACTACCCGCTTACCGTGACATTTTGTCGTGTTCCAGTGCCAGCGGAGTCGTCTGCTACAGGCTTCGCCGGCAGAGGCCGAGCGGGAGCAAAGGGACGTTTCGGTGAGTCATAAACCGAAGGATGTGGGTTTTTTTTTTGGGGGGGGGTTGTGATTTTTACATTTTATTTATTTACGGACGCTATTTAACATTTCAGGTCATCAGCATCCCATTCTATTCAGGACGTGAAACGGCAGACAAATTTTGATCAGACACCGCTTCTTTCAGGCTTGAGGTTCTTTTTCGCGCCGTAAATGTACGACATGGGACCCACGGCTTTATTTCTCTTCCGAAGGAAGCCCTACTTAGGATTTTACGCCCGAAAAAATACATCGATCCTGGCCGGGTTTGAACCCGCGATCTTGGGTTTAGAAGGCAAGTATGGTTACCACTACACCACCAGGACCGACCGAAGGATGTGTGGATAGGTTGACCGCATAAGTATTGAAAAACAATAACACTGCTTTCTAATAAGAATTTATTTACAGAGAGTGAAGGTAGATATTGAAAAACAAATAATAAGGGAAATGAGAAACGTTTCTGAGATCTTTCTAAGTCCTAAGGAGAAGATTCAGAATGTTCATGTTCTTATGTATCAGAATGACCAAAAATATTTATACAAGGAAGCTGAGTAGATTACATAGGCTGTTACGTACAGTCTATCATACTGTATCTGTTGTACCACGGAGAGACCATTTCTGTGGTGCTATACAGTCCTTCGTGCAACTAGGTGATTCGAGGCTGACATATAAATAATTAAAGAGTGTCTGGTTACACCCGCCAGGAGCTCATATTTTGCATTATAGTTGTACGGTCTGCACATTAATATTTGAGTGTGTGACCCAATTATCCATCCAAAATAATAATGTTAATCAAATTTGTTATTTCCGCTTATTGCGAATTTACTAGAGGGCGTCGAGGTCAGGGGTCGCTTTGTTCCCTTCTAAAACACTTGAGATATCAAAAAATTTACGGAGCAATAATAGAGTGTATTTGGATAATACACGTGGAAGAAAATTGGATAGGAGAAATGTAAAAAATATGGAAAAGACCAAAGGTCTACTTCCTTCAAAACATTCCTGAAAATGTAAATGTGTGCATAAAGCATTAGTATCAGTAGCTTATTTTTTTTAATAGTGTTTAACGCCCGTTTTTACTACTGAGGCACCATAGGCGGTGAACACTGGTGATACATGAAATGAAATGATATATTGGAAAAGGATTTTTTTTAAGGAAGGAAACGTCCCGAGCCTAAGTTCTAGGGTACCTCCTCAGCATTTGCCAGTTATGAAGACTGAGGAAAATCTGAAAAAAAACTCAGTCAGGGAGGACTATTCAGGCGGAATTCAAACCCCCCCGAACTCCCGCTCACGTGTCTGCGCCTTAACGACCTCGGCCACCCGTGGCGATTCGTATGGTGTGTGGGACAATGTGGCAAACCACGAAACCGAACCACGTGTTCGGTTTTATTTATGGTTTTCTTACTCTGTCCCGGCATTTTAGCCGTCACTTGGGTTACGGATGAAGCATGGTTCCATCTCAGCGAATATGTAAACTCTTAATACGAATATACGGGTTAACAGAAAATCCTCCTGCTGTGCATGAAGAGCGATTGCATTAATCGGAGTAAGGTGTGGGGTGTTTCGCAGACATTCGCATTATAGGCTCTACTTTTATTTGTTTATATCTTTATTTTTAAACAAACAGCACTGAAGTATACCGGCATTTATTCATTGTGTCAACATGAGAGAACTTGAACGTTTTTGGAGTCAGAATTATCTAAAAATAAATCCTTTGTCCATTGACATATCTTGATTTAACGCCGTCCGAGATCTTTCTTGGGAGTCTATTGAAAGGAAGATTGTACAAAATAATACTACCACGACCGAACAACTCAAAGAACCCAGATGCCAAGAAAAGGACATTATTGACGTTACCTCTCTGAAAATAGCATTCTAAAATTCCAAATTATTTATTATATTCATTTTATCCTAGGTTCTTTATTTTTTATGATTGTAATACCTTATGATTGTAATACCTTACACATACGCACACAAGGTTTATTTTGGAATATCCTTGGAATACAATATCCTTGAATGTGGGAAAATACTATTTTCACCATAGATTCTGAGCAGGTCCTATTTTCCATAGAAGTATGCGTATATAATTTTGCAATCATTAACTAAATAACGTATTTTTATAGAATATAGTGTGGGACATCTAGCGAGGAAATCACCAACTATAATGATGTATACAATCTTTAGTTCTATAAATATTGATATACATTGCGGAATATCACAGTTCAAATCTATCAAATTATACATACAAACATAATAAAAATATTGTAGCCAATGATACAAATATTAAGAAATAAATGTTAAGATAAGCATTTTAATATAAAATGTTGTGGTTACTATAACTTTCACATTGCCACTTACGGATATTGATACTCTCAGCATTTTGTATAAATAGTGTATATATATATATATATATCCGACTCTTACATTACTTAAGAAAAGAAAATCACAGCAGCAGTTTTATATGAATATGCTTTAGTACTGCGCCAGTACAATATCGAGGATAAATTGACAATCGGAAAAACTTCTGTAAATTAAGCTTGTTCGTCTTGTAGCTCTAGAAACGGTATTGCGTGACTCCTAAGTAAATTCTGGAGTTGCATACTTTCGTTAAGAAAAGAAAATGATTTTGTGGCATTCTGGTCTATAAAATAAATAACTTGAAACATAAAACATAAATGTATTGCAATTTTTAAAATGTCGCTGTTATTTAATTGCAATACTTATTTTTAAAATGTTGTTTGGTACCGCTACCATAATAGAGATGAATAAATCCTTAAAAATGACAACAAAACAAAAAAAAATTAAATTGACATTGTTTGGAACCGCAATATTCAGCAATGTAATCATGGGTAATTCCCCATTACATCTCCTAGTTAAAATAATGCACAACAGTCTCTAAATATAACTCCTAAGATATTATCTGAAGAAAAGGTATAGATATATGTCCAATGATTTTAGGATATATTTATAGTTTACAAGAGAGAAATTTAACGCTTTTGGAGACAGAATTATCCCAAAAATGTTTGCCCACCCAGATCTCCCATCTAATCCCGCCCTTCTTCTCTCCCTGAGACCTATTGAAAAAACACTTCGTACAAAAAACATACAATCATGCTTTTTAATATTATCACTTCGCTCAAGAAAGTTAGGGGGAAATGTTTGGTATGTATACATTTAAGCATAACTGTATATCAATTAATTAGAATATCATAACAAGAAAAAACATCACAAGACATTAAAAAGGTTTTGATGGTATGGAAAACAATTGAGAATAAATATTTTTAAAGAGTCGTGCTTCATCTCTTTTACCTAACATTTCATAGAATGAGAGTTTATTCTGCTAACAAAATCTATATATTACATAATTATATACGCATTCTTGATAAGCATTTTCTGTACAGTAGGAGAAAATAGCTTATTTGAAATGCTTAAATTTATGCAGTGCAGGTGCATACCTAAAATGCAAGATTATCCCCTTGAATTATCGAGAAATAAGTGAACATTTGAAGTGTACATAAATGTTTATTAGCATACCTTACCACATAACTTAATGCACAAATCCTCCTAGTTTAGGAGAATTGTCAATGCAACCTGCAGTTGACCTCCAGATATACCAAATCTATCCATGGGGTTTATAGGAATAGTATGTTTCTGTTCTGCTAAGTACAATACCAACTGAACTTTTTTTTCTTTTTTTTTTTTTTTCCTCCTACATTCTTACCTGTAGTGAATACATTCTATTGGGCTTGTCCTCGAACTTGGGCAGGAGTATAAGCCTCATGCACACTATTATTAAACACTGTTATTATTGTTTAAACATTAAAGTGTTTCTGCATCTTGTAACACACCAACCATAATGTACGTCTCTGTTTTTAAATGTTGAGTATTTTTTCTTTATAGTTCTAAGCAGAACATCCTGTATACCTGTAGTTGCTAAAATTTATCAGTATCTAAGAGACTTTTAAACGTCTTAAAGATCTTTAAAGGCATTCTTTTATTTCCAGTGTTTTTCGTAACAACCTTAGGTGAATGCATATACATATATAGAAAAGGATATGACCCAAACGGCATTGGTGGGCAAGGTGATGAATTGAATTGTTGATACAGAATGTCTCTTAATTCACTTACTTAAGTGTCGTAAATTGAAAAAATTAATATGTACCTTAACAGAATGAGGTCAAGAAAAAATGAACTTAAAGTAATACTTTTAATACATTAAAGCACCCCACATTGCAAAAACAAAACATGCACCGTGTTAAACTAAGAGATCGTCGTTTAAGCTCGTTTAATTCCTACATTGTTTGATACGTGTATCAAACAAATGAACCATAACAAATAACAAACTCAGTATATTCTTTATCAAAATCAATAATAATTGTCATTTCTGCAGCTAAATTGCAATTCTAAACAATATTTCTAATTTTTGTTAAAACAGCTTCCAATTTCTTTTGGAAAAGTGTCAGCTAAATATTAAAATATTTCGTGATTATTAAGATTATATTAGAAATTTATGAACGACAAATAAGGGCCATTAGCATCATCAGCACCGTCGACGTCCTTTTTATTACTATGCTGTTTAGAAGAAATATAAACCTCATTTTTACAGTAATCTACAGGCAAGGAGGTAATGGAGATGTGAGAATCAGGCACGCTATTTAATAATAACCATAGGGCACAGTTTCATTTGCAGGCTCGTATTATCGTATTTGTTATCATACGATTACAGACTAGATGGAAAGTTCGGCCTATTTTATAAGGCTGTATGTTGCCAATTTTGCTACGGAACCCTTTAAGCTGGCTCAAGCACAGGAAGCACTTCATAAATGCATGCAGCATAACAAGGAAATAAGTTATTCCTGCTGAGTGAAAATGGGAGAAAAAGAGGTAAATTAATCTCTTTTGCATTTTTATTAAAGAAGGGCGTATACTGCACCAACGCCAAATATGTATTCAGGACAATCTTCATGTTAAACGGATGCTCTGTAACAGAAGTATACATTATGACTGACATTATATTAAGACCTGACATAATTAGAATTTTTTTCGGCATTTTTAGTGGCTATAAGATCCCAATTTGAGGTCGAGAGTACATGTTGATTATTGTTCTTTCAACATTTGTTATGTGTTCGTGCATTTCATTCCAGACACATTTTTCTGGAAGATGCTATTTTCGTGGCCAAAAGCCAACGTTCCCCACGCCTGTGTTACTGGGAGGGAGTTTAAGCATTGCTGTCGCATACAAGCATTACTAGATGTGCATGATCGTTCTGGTTTTATCAAGATTTGGCACAGGTTTCAGCACATTTACATTCATTGGATCATAAATTAAATGTAATTGGAAGAGAGAATTTAACGTTCGTATGAAGCACCAAACGTGTAAGGGAAAAATCCATGATAACAATCTGCATACCCAAAAATATCATTGCAGCTTACACTAATAAGACAAAAAATGAGTTCACAATCAGAGCGGACTGTAATTGAAGAAAATGCTCATAACTAATATACAAGTAACAAGTGGATTTATTTCAATAATGGCTTGCGGATACATAAATTAAATATTTAACCCGCGCACTGGTGTAGCCAGACAGCTTGTGCTACAATTTACACATGTGAAACGCTGAAAAAAACACACACAGAAATTAATACAAGCAAACACTATGAAATAATCCTCCCTTTTCCCCGTCATGTTGGATAAAAAATTGATGCCATTAATAAGAATTTTAAATTTATAATTACAGAGTACGAAACAAGAGAAATGCATTATTCAATATATACACATATAAACAACATAAAAAACAACAGAAGTACATTTAAAATATATAAATACATTATATGCTATGATTTCTCTAGCCAGAGATTATCTCTTGCTCACCTCGTCTTCCTGATAAAATTACAAACTGCTTCTTGACCTCACAAATTTTTCGAGGAGAATCTGTAACCTCCAGCACTCTGTAGCTAAACATTTTGTATAAATATATAGCCAATTTTCTTTTTACCACACATGGGCACATTCTTTCGCCTGCCTCATTAGTCATTTTCTGCCCTTTCTAACTCGCGAGGAGCAGCCAGGCTATTGCCATTCTGTCTTCTGCTGTTTCATTTATATATGCCTCCCTCCACCAATCCCTTTTATTTCTGATTGTAATTCCAGGGTCACTTTGTTAGAACACTCAGATTCCACTGCCCGCCTATCAATTAATCTCCTTCTAACTTTCCTCCAAACATTTCTTCTATTTCTAACTCCCAACTCCCACACCCACCGTATTCCTGTTGCTTCCAAACTCCTTTTTATGGTAGATGCCCAGTATTCCGTTTCCAGATTTTTCAATTGTCCCTGATAGCAAACGAATTTTAACTTTGTATCTCCCCGCTTATTAAGTCAAACAGTATTTAATCACCCCGATTAAAAAAAAAATATTGTATCACAAATGCTGCCGAACTTTTTTCTCGCCCCCACAATTTGCTGCGCTCCTAGCAAACCTTAGAATTATTTTCATAAAATTAGTGCGAATTTGTCATTTATTTTCTGTTCGGTACCACCCCCACATTTCCGCGCCTTAATTTATTGTCGCTCTTATTTTTGCATTATACACTTGTTGTAAATTGCTGGCAGACATTTCCGGGACCTTAGTAAATGAAGTGAACAGTAGTAAATGTGGTGCCTTGACCATTTGCCGTGCATGATTAATTTAATACCTAAATATATGATGTTTTAACATTTTATATTCTTCCACCTGATGACACCAGGATTCTTCCTTGGTGAAAACCGACCCTTTTAACCGTAACCGCCTTTGTTTTCTGCACATTTGCCGTAGACCCCGGGTAGTACAATAAATCCCAAGACTGTCAACGCATTTCTGTAGCCCCGTCACTGAATCTGAGCACAATACATCATCTACATACAAGATTGCGGGAATTTTCTGATCTGCCACTATTGGTGCATCATAGTCAGCTTCACACAAATCTACTGAAATGCCAACTATGAATAAGTTAAATAAAAGGGGTGAAAGACTGCATCCTTATTTAGCTTCTCTGTAAAAGTCTACCATCTGGGTCACATTGTTCCCTCCGCACTTTACATAGAAAGTTAATCTCTCATAAATTGTCATCAGAGCTTTCAACACTTTATCCTGAGAGCCTTTTCTTCCACAATTTCTGTCATAAAGCATTACGTGCCACGCAGTCAAATGCTTTATGAAAATCGACGAAAATACTATACAGTTTCCCTCTATTACACTCCATATATTTATTCATCATAGTTTTTAAAGTAAAAATGCTGTCACATGTTATAAACCCATGCCAAACTCCTACTGGAATTTTGAAATTTCGTCATGCTCCGATACTCAGCTTTGTAAGCTTCATATTAAAACTTTACTAAACATTTTTCCAAGAACCGGCAATAAACTAACCTGGATTATTGAAACCTCTCTTTACCTTTAAATTGGATGAATTATTCCCGTTGCCTATTGATTCAAATTGGTTCCTTCATCAAAAATAGCGACAAAATGCTTTGTATCAGGTCTAGTCCCACCTTAATTTTCACAAAAACTAAAATAAAATATTGTTTGTTCAAAGAAATAAATACAGGTTGTTCTATTTATCTTGCTCACCCAAAAGAACCTTAGGTCAAATAAAAAATTGTTTCAGGCAAACTATTTTTAAAAAGGTGGTAGAGTTCTTGCTTAGGGTACACATTTTGTATCTCCATTAATGTAGGATATACGGGATAGAACTTTTTTAAATGGAATTATATACACTTCATTAAAGAATAAATTTATCATATCCAAAGAACTACTCAAAAAAGATATCACACTGTACCGTTTTTTTGTCAAGAAAACAGTAAAGTTGCAAACGATAAGGAGTGCACAGTTATTGAAGAAACGGAACTGTTTGATGCTTTTATTATGCAAAATTTTACCCAATGTAGTACTGCATTAGAATTCTGGGTTTTGTTTATGATTTCCGGTTCATGTAAACAAAGGTGACCTGAGAGGGAGGAGGAGGTAGGTAAACCATCTCCCTCACCTCTCAAATTGTCGTTTTATTAGCTTACATACCAGTGTACTATAGTCATTCATCAGAGTAAGTTAGTACTGCACTGAGCTATTGTGGCTATAATTTTTCTTGACTAAAATGGTACAGTATGATAGATATCTTGGCTAAAATGGTACAGTGTGATGCATTTCTGAATTGCTCTTGGGGAAGGCAAGCGTTTTCTTGAATAAAATGTAAATGGCGCTATTTAAAATACAAGATTATATTCCGTATCTTTTATACTAATGGAGATACACAAAATATGTCTTCAGCAAAAACTCCCCCATGATATTAAAAAAAAATGTTTAAAACAATTTTTCAATTGGCGCTTCAGAAAAAAAGATTATTTTGGGGTGAGCAAAAAAAAAATGGAATACCAGGAATTCAGTATACATGTTCATATTCTGTGCAAAATTATGTCCTTAAGAACCTTATGTCCAAATTTGTGTTGGCCTTTCATTTTATCAGTAACCTCATTTTAATACGTTAATATCAGTATAAGCACTGTTTAATTCTCCCATTTTTTCTTAATATTATTGTATTCGTTTAAGATTTATGCTTAAATTTTGGAAAAAGCTGACATGCACTCAGTTTTCGTTCTTGTTTGTACTTCACACACAATATTCTAAAAACATAAAGAAGTAGTTGCACGTTTATTGCTCAAAATTGTTACAGATCTTTCATGTTCTTTTCCATAAGGTAATGCTGATAATTAAACACATATGTAAAATATTTCTAAATTATAGCTATAAATTGTTAATTGTTACATAGGCAACTCATTCTTAATACTGGCATGCAAGATCGTTTGCAAAAGCACATCCTTATTTGTAGATCAATGGAACAGAAGACAGTAAAAGAGCTTTTGTTTTATAGACCGTTTAACAGATGGCAGGACAATTGCTGATTTTCCAAGCACCAGAATTTACTTTAAATGTATCATTGTCAGTAAGTGAACTCCAGTTTTAATGAAGCAGATAGAAACGTGAGAAATAGTGGAGAAGAAAATAATATCCTCGCTTACATTAGATGGAATTCAAACTTGCAACTGTTTCACTGAATTACTTGTGGAATACATGAAAATGTCACAGTTATCATCAGCAATGTCCGCACAGTTTTCATACTATAGATACAATGCACAATGGGTCATTAATAATTTCGAGCTGGAAAAAAATGTAACTTTAAAATTATATTTGTTTTTTTAATTTAAATATTAAGAGGGGTTCATATCTATAAATTTGTATCTTACAAGGAAAGTCGTATCAAACGAGCAATGCTATTCTTCTGCAATATTTGTTGACTTGAAGCATACCTGTTATTTTGACGCCATCAAGTTTTGGCAGGATGCGAATAGAGTGTGCTTGCAAATGATAAGAGAACTTGATCAGAAAGTAATGGAAAAATAAGCCCAGATAGACTCTTTTAAATCAATATAATTTCCTCTTAATTTAAATATTCCTAAAAGTATTACATCGTTTTAATATTAATATTGCAGAAACAGTTTTTTTAAACCTGTGACTTTTCATTTAGTTATATAACACTGTAGAAATATTTAAAATCCCATACTACACTATAATACAGAAAATTTATATATTTTATATGTGTTTTAATATTTTTTGACATTATTTGTCCATTCTATTTAATTTTCACTCATTTTTGCAGCACAACTATTTTATTCACTCGTCTTGATTCGCAGGGAGCTGTATGAAGTGTTAAGTGACAAGAAACAGACGAGCGATCAGATGATTTGCGGTTCAATAAAGTGCCATTAAGTACTTTTAACTATGGTTTTTACAACCGGTGAAGAAAAGTGTTGAACAATAAGATTTTTGCTGTAAAACATTCCAGCTGACTAGAAAAGTATTGAAAAAAACTGAGAAAGTTTGTAAAGTAGGTCTACCATAAATGTCCTGCAATATTCTTTCCACTTATGAAGATGGCAGTATTCGAAAACGTTCCGAAAATTACGGAGAAAGAACGATGAGAGAACTGTGAAATCCCTCACTCAAAAAACGATCTGAAAAACAGCTTCTTGATGCACAGGTATCTCAACAGACATCAGGAAAACGAAATGTAGCTGAAGTATTTAAGGAAATTACAGAGGCCACTTTTAGTAAAGCCAGAAATATTTTAAAATGCTTACAATATGCTCCACCACTGTCAGTTCCATACTTCAGAGAAGCACTGTGTTTTCAAGCAGGTAACTATTTATTTAAAGGTGTATGTTATAATCATACACAATAGTTAAACAAACAAAATGTAACATTTATCCTTCATACTACGCTGTTAGAGAAACAAAAGAAGCTATGCTTTTCTTTAATGCGTTTAACGTCCGTTTTTACCACTGAGGCACCACATGCTATGAGCACTTGATGAGAAATGAGAAGAAATGATATATTGGGAAAGGATTTTTTAAGGTAGGAAACGTTCCAGGACTAAGTTTAGGGTACCTCCCCGGCATTTGTCATTTATGAGGGCTGGGGTAAACCTGGAAGTAACCTCAATCAGGGAGGACGGTCCTAAGGTCCTGGCGGGATTCGAACTCCAGACCTCCCGCTCATGAGTCCATGCCTTAACGACCTCGGCCATCCGTGGCGGTAAGTATGCTATCGATCAACTAAAGAAGATATGAACGCTACAGAAATTTCGGTCGAAGTTAAGTAGCAGTTCCCACTAGACCTAATAGTTAAACGCCTTGTATCTGTGCAAGAGGAAGTAATTAGAACCATGGATTAAAATGAAACAATAAGTATTGTCTACAAACGGGGCTGTGATAGTAGCAGTGATCGCAGGCAGTATAAACAGGAATTTAAAAGCGTTCTTATTCTGATGCAGACATATGTATTATATCAATCATTCCGCTAAAAAAATGTAATCAACTTTAAAATTATATTCATAGAGAAAAATGTAACATATTCCGAAACCACAATTCCTAAAATTATATTAAAAAATTTACTTCAGAAAAAAATCCTGCAAGGGATTAAGCAAACAAATTCAGAATTATTATGCAACTAGAAAGAAGTAGAAAGTAAAAAATAATATAAATTCATCATAATTTGATAACATCAATAATCGATGATTAATAAACTTATGATACGGTTAATAACCGTATCATAATATGTTACATTTCTGGTACTGATTCCCAAAAAAATGGATTACATGCAATTATATAAATACATCTAGCACGATTTAAAGACATAATTTTGGGCTTCGTACATGGAAGATGGGTCCTCTTCTTTGAATGTGTCCTACCCATATCCCACAGAATTCCATTTAAAGTGACAGATAAGGAAAAGTAAGGAGAAATGTCTCTTTCAACAAAGATCACTCATTGATTCGGTCTGAAATGGGTCATGTAATCCATGAACGTGTACACGGCGGGAGTGGCTCCAGTAATGATAGAAATGCACTTGATAGGTTTCTTGTGAATGCTTCCCTAAGTTCAGAAATAACAGGCGTAAGTGTGATATTAATTCCACGATATGCCAGACTTCTGATGGCCGTGTGTTCTATAGATGTAGAATCATTTGATAAATATGAACGACTGAAGGGGCAGGAAGCCAGAAATAAACATTTTAGGAAATACACAAGTATATGGTCAAAATTTTTCTAGACATGCAACAATTTAGGACGTGTTTAATCTGCTTGTTATATGTTCAGATCCTATTCATACTCATATAGCATCCCAGATTGCACAGAAGGATAACTTATCTCCAGAAATTCGTTTGCTACTAAAAGTGCCAAAATTTAAAGATAAGAACGCCAGGTAAGTAATGAAGCATCAGATTCTGGTGATAATCATGTTGATAGTGGTGAATGCGAGAACAATGATAATGGTGTAATTCTTGGTGATCGTTGTGACCAAGATTGTGATAAAAGATCATTGGAGAATATACACAACTATCGTAAACCTCAGATTAGGTAAGTCCCTATCAAATAATTAAATTAGTAAAACTTTCTTCCAGAAGCCTATTTTCGCGTATTCTATTTATTTAATTTGTGTATACAGAGAGGAAAGGACTTAGAATACTCTTCTTTTAAGAGGGTATAGGGACTGGTTAGAGAAATATATGTTCTAGCAACATTTTTTATCTTTTATAATTTTGGCGATTTCAATTATATTTTAAAACGTTAACTGGCAACGTCGCGCAGCAACGCACATATACCAAGAAATTCGGCAAACAACGACAGTATAATGTGTGTCATTCAAATGCTACAGTTTCAATCAGATAACCCCGGGTTGCTAGCAGAAAGTGAGACACAAGCATTCCGGCCGATTGAATGTTTATGCGTGAGGAAGTCATGTAACATCATGTGATCTGACATACATCAGTACGTCATAAAGACTCTGCTCAGTTTACTCTGCCCTATAACATCAATAAGGGCAAACCCCAGGATAGTAGAAGATGTAATTACAGGGAATTTGCTACTTCCACTCTGAACTAACAGTTAGAGTAATAATCATTGCTTATTCTTGCTCGTTTTTGCAATATACGCAAATCAATTTGATGACTAACAATCAATTTATGACCACACGGAACTTTATACTGCAATATGTTCTTTCCTTAACATATAGGAGCATTAACTCCTTGAAAGAGACGTATTCTACCCCCTTCCATCCTAAAGGTATATATTGTACATATAACTCCAGAACGACTAAATTGTTTAGTATGACATTTAACACATAAATATTAACTGTTTGAGAATATGTGTAAGGAGAAATTATACAATTTTCTTCAAATAGCAAGTATTTAAGTTTTTCAATCTATATTTGTTTAATCATTCTGTAAGTCACTTTGTGATACTATAATTTATTCCAGCTAGAATTCAAGTTTGGCACACTACAATGGCAAAAACTGCATGATATACTGGTCGATAACACGAACGGCACTTTCCCGGAACAAAGAACAGCGAAAAAAAAAATATATTTGTCACACTTTAAGTACGACTCGAACCCGTTACCTTTAGACTGCCAAATGTTCTTTTTCATGTGTATGGCAAGTTGAAATTAAGAGACACAATTAATTATTTCCTACCACTTACAGAGACGTTTGTAGAAAATTTGAATTATGACCCACCATTACGCTAGCGCAGGTGATAACACTATTCTAGAATAAAACTTGATAGAGGTTCCTTCCGGATCATGCTTCCTCAAGAACTTAGCGTTACTCTAGGGTGAACAAAGAGATGGAAAATTGGAGTTTCTTTGACACAATTTATTTATCAGTATGACCCGGCAAGTAACAGCCCATGAAGCATGCCGAAACAGCGATCACCATTCTACCTGATTGAGATTTCTCCAGGTTTTCTTCAGTACTCATAAATGGCAATTGCCGGGGAGGTACCCTGAAGTTAGGCCTGGATAACTTCCTTATTTAAATATATATATTTGTCACTTGTCTTCTTGCCTAGAAGGACTCCACGTGTCCGAAATATAGCGATCTCAAGTGTGACTGTTTTTTAGTGTTTTATCCCTTCCTATTATTATAATTACTGTTAATTTGTTGCATTGTTAATAGTGTTACTTTATTTTTATTCTCCTTTTCCAATTTATCATTTCATTCCAAGTTGTCAACCACCTGTGGTGCCTTAGTAGTAAGAACGGAAATTAAACACTAATAAAAAAAATAGATTCAATATGCTAATAGCCTCCGAATATTCATTTTGATGGTAATGTATGTTCGAAATGTGGCGAGTTAGTTTATTTAGTAACAGCTTATAGCCGATTACTAATCACATTCTTTAAGCGAGTAAAAATTGATTGTTTTACTGTGCTTTCTTTACTTTCATTAATGATGAACAGATTTATAAAATGAAAACAGCATAAATACTTTCAGTCTTTTCGTAAGAAAAATGAGAATATAGTTATTTATGGCAAGAATCGTTAAATGGTGGTTTACTGGCAGTTGCGATCACCAAATGCAAAGACTTTGGTAACCTCAAGGAGGGATGTTGGAAAACCATCACATTATTAATTAATTTTTTCACTCACCAGGAGAATATAAACATTTCTACGCATGTAATTGTGAAAAACTTACAGAGTATACAAAAAAGCGTTTAAAATTCTTACAACTAGTCATTTGCAGTAAGTTTTCTTTCTAAATCTCAATCAAAGAAGTTCTGTATACATTCAGTAGTTGGTATTATCAAAATTTAAGGGCATGGAATATGTCAACTCTTATCAAAATCAGCCTAATACTTCTGAAGTTTAAGAACTGCTTTAATAAATGGACAGCTGCATCTGCTTTCTGCCTTAAGCAAATTACATAAAACCCACCTAAATACCACATTGTATTATAAATCAGCTGAATTTAATCCTAGCATGCATGCGGGCCCTTGCGATTCCCATTATCAACTTAATTTCTTAACCATTTTTGAACCACATTTTCAGATAATCATGGATAGCTTCATGCATTCTTCTCATTTATTTCGGTGCACATGCAGCGAAATCACATTTATAATAAATTCTAGACAACATAAATTCTCAGAATTCATGTGAATTCTGTATTCTTTTACGGTTGTTTTTATGTGTTTTCCCGCTTTTTTAATTTCGAATAATGTGCATTGTTGAACTATTTATTACTTGTTTCAGACAGTATAAAATGCTCATTCTTGCTTCAATTTACGTTTAAATTTTAAGCAGGAATTGTGTATCAAAAATGTCTATTCTAATAATAATAATTGCTTCTGGTGGCAATTGTAATAATAATTGTATTTAATTTCCGGTATTGTTTAACAAGGTCAACCATGACATAATAATCAATGGTGCTAATATTACAATTATGATCAGGATTTTAATATTATAATCGTTAGTGTATGTGTTTAGGTATGTTTGTCTTTCTGTTCAATAAGTAATATTCAGACAAGAGTTACATTTCTGAACATATTTCAAAATCGCAGATTATATAGCAATAGAACATGCTGGTCGGAACGGTTAGATAGCATTTAGTTGGAACTGGACCCCGGTTTACCCTTCTGCAAATCCTCTAAGACAGATCAGCAGACGAGACAAAATGTTTTATTACACTTTAAACTGGGCACAGCAAGAAATATGATTTCAATCAGTAACAGTCCTCAAAAGAATCTCCGCTTGCGGAAACAGGTGTCTTAAAAGAAACCAAAATTTTAGTTATTTCCGACAATTTCAAAGAAATGTCGCAGATATATAGCGTGCCTTATCGCAAACCATTTAGTATATGAATCTATATATGCAGCAGTAAAAGGGAATAACCGCAAAGACACCGCATATATGGCAGATGTCTCCTTTCTTGTGGTAAGTCCGAACGTGGGAACATTAACGAATAGGAGCGAGTATGTAATATAAACGATATCTATTGTGATCCACTAGGAAACTAAAAATGAACCAAATTCAATAATATTTAAAGGAAACATATTTTCGTGAGAGGCGGAGCGAATGCATATAATAGATTTAATATGAAATAAAAGAACTAAGATTGAGCAGGAGACAGACAGAAGTGCAAGAGTAACCGGAAAGAGATAGAAATGTGTGAGTGAGATTAAGAAGGATAGCAAGAGAATACAAGTCACGCCGAATTATTGCTAAGGTAATAGCCGTTCATTTAATATCACTATAAAGTCTTTACGGCAAAGTTATTAGTCTCATTATAAAGTATTGCCGTGAAGTTATAAATGACGGTCGAATTTAAAATTGTGTGAAGTTAATACCAAAAGAGTCAAAGTTAAAGTCAAAGTGCAAAATTGGATCTATAGATCTCCGAGTGAAGTCAGTGAATTTGAACCTGAGGGAAAATTATACAGTACATATAAAGCCAGAAGTATAACGACACGACGGACGCATAGCATGCTCCTAAGTCCTTTAAAACGTTCAATAAATTCATAATTCAAACTACAGCCGAAATTTGTATTATTCCAGCGCAGAATCTCCTTCCCTCTCTAATGACATCACGTCATTAAAAACAGTCCGTATTCCCCTGAGATTCCTATCCTTTGCTTTGGAACCAGATAAATAGGAAATATCGAACTCCAGAATTCAAGAGCCGAGGGAACGCCAGAAGATCATTTAGCACATATTATTAATTATTCAGTGTTCAAAAATTATTGGCCATCAAATTAAAACCCCTGTAAATAAATTAAACACCCACCATTTATAACCGTTTCAAATTTCCGTGATAAAAGATGTGCATGATGAGTTTTCGAATAAGTATTCCTTCGTTTGAAAACTAAATAGGCTCTTACACTGCAATCTTGGATTCTTGTGAATCAGATGATTATCTATACTGAATGGAGGGGAAGAAAAAATATATAATACTGAAGAGATAACTGAATATGAATATGAAATTTCCGTGGAATAAAGTGGTGTACAAGAAATGACAACTTCTCTCATAGGGAATACTGGATATAAATGTAATAGGGAAACCCTTATCGAAGTCGAAGAACGACAAAAATATTTTTAAAAAGATAACATTTTTTCTGATTTAAAAAATAATATGCCTTAAGACAGTGCGTGGTTTGAAAAGTTTAATTTTTGTAAGTATGTTGTGATTCTGACTATCCAATTAATATGATACCGTGTTTTATTTTAAAGCATTTCTTGCTTTACTGGAAGAAGTTATGTAGTGTGACTGTTAAAAAAAAATAATGTTGATATGTTCATGTAAAACAAAAGGTGTTTCAAAACTGGATACATACCTGTCAAAGTTCTCTTGTCTGGTAGCAATTTCATTGTCTTTTCTATTGATAATGTAAGTCCAATACTATTATATTTCATCAGTTATTGCTTAAATATATCACTAAAAGTTTTGCAGCACTACTAGTAATTTTTAGCATAGATCGGACAATTCTTACGTTGGAGTCCGCATTGACTCCAAATTTAGAATTGGGGGTAAAATAGAGTGTCTATTGTAGGGATAAATTAGTTTTTGTTTCAATATCTATTAAAACCCAACTCATTTAGTGTGATAATGGACTAAAATATAAAAACAGAGAGAACAAGGCAGAATTTAATAATAAATGGTGTCATTTACACTCAGCACGCGCTGAAATCGTCTAATGTGCCCATTTTATTTCAATCTTATCATTTTAATTTATACAATTTCTTGAATGGCGTTTAATCCTGTTTTTACTACTGAGGCACCACAGGTGGTGAACACTGGTGATACATGAGATGAAATGCTAAATTGGGAAAGTATTTTTTTAAGGAAGGAAACATTCCAGACTTAAGTTTGGGGTACCTCCGCGACATTTGCCAGTTATTAGGGCTGAGAAAAACCTCGAAAAAACCGCAGTCAGGAGGGACGGTTCTGGCGGGATTCGAACCCCAGATCTCCAGCTCACGAGTCCGCGCTTTAATGACCTCGGATGTGCTTATTTTTATATATATTCAGGAGTTTGTTCTATTACATATTTTAATTTCATTGCTTGAATATTTCTTACACTTAATGTTCAGTACGCCTGCCTTATATTGACATCGCTGCATGGCTTCTGCACTGGCCAATCTCGTTTAATTGCATGGTCGAAGAAGTAATTACTTATCATGTTTAATAATTAAATTAATTTTAAAGATTATAAAACTTATTCTAAATAATAATAATAAAACATGGATAGTAAAAATGCAAATTCAAAAGATTTTAATGCTGATAAATAAAATGCATCGTAAAGGACATTTAACAATAGAGATGTATGATTATAAAACATTCCAATAAGGAAAACACTAAAATTTAGCCGGCAATTATATAGGATGTTTCACCCACCATTTCTTTAATAATTTTAATAACATAATGATATTGTAACGAAATTTGAAAAGGAGTGCGTTCGTTTGGTTTTGTCCTGTCTGACTCCCTTCTGTGCTATTCATATTATATTTCTGTTATTCGGCTGAGAATGTGAACACAATACGGTTGTTTTTCGTGACTGTTCGTGTACGTGTGAGTTTACGCCGTAAAGTTGGAAAATTAACAGGAATACTCTGAAGGAGCGAGTGCTTATCGTTTGCACCTACTGTAGAACATAATCGTTTAAGTCATGCAAACAGCAATTCCAGGATATATCCTGCAGATATCCTCCAAGCAAGTCCAGCATTTGGATGTTGTGAAAGAAAATTGAAACCAAGGAAACTTTATTAGACGACCATAAAGGAAGTCGTCCGCAAAAGTTCAAGAAAACAATAACATTCTTAAAGCTACTGATCTTTTCCAGTGACGAAGTGAATGCGCCATTCCTTCACAGGAATAAGGAAATTTGGTCACAGCGCTCGCCCGATCAGACGCCATTTGATTATTTTTATGGACATGTCTGAATGACAGAGTATGATGCAGCTGACCATGAACCTTGAACGCATTGAAAGCTAAGTATTTGACAAGACTTTAAAAAATTTGATGTGCGGGTTCAATCTTGATTGGACGCAGACGGTCATCACTTTCAGCCCATGTTATGCCATCACATTTTTCACAAAATGAAGTAAAATTTCATTGAAATGTCTTTATTGCTGTTATGATTATTAAAGAAATTCCGGGTTCGTGGCGAGTGTTAATGTGTGAACGATGAGAAAGCAAGCAGATAATAGTACAGTATTTTAAAACTGATTTTCCATTAATAACCGTGTTTTGTTGTACATTTATATAATTTGACAATGATTAATGCTAATAATGGTAAAATTTTAACAAATACAAATAAACCATTACAGAAAAATGTGCACCAAATTTCAAATTACTATTTTGCGGTTTTACAAATTGTGAGTTATTAGTTAAGAATCCTACAAAAAATACTGTGACGATGAAAAAAGTAATAATGATGAATAGTATCCTGTGATAGGCAAATAATAATGTTCTTTCAAGAATGTTGTTCAACTGTTTTAGCTGTGTTAGAAACCAGAAGGGTGGAAAATAGCGACAATTTAGGGTTGGGAGTTTTGTCACTGGTTTCCTGAGGGAATGCATTCGCTCGTATTCCCTTCTTATCTATTAGATTTTGTATATAAGGCGCTGGTCATTGTACGCAATTAATGCACTCATTGTTAACACAGTATGTATAATGAATAGGTTTTACTCCATGTGCTTCTTCTGCATTTCGATAATTTTCAAATGAGAATCCTGGAAGAATTTAATTGACTAAAATACACGCCTGGGAAAAGAAAGGAGCACTACGGACAAAATCAAAGCAACTAACACAAATATAGTGCTCTGCATTTAATCTTTAAACGCAACAGTGCATCAAATCTACCGTCCGATCGGTTGGGTTTGACCGCGTTAGGACTTTCTTGTATAGATCGTAATGCCAAAAGTCAGTAAATTCAGAGTTCATGTATGTCGTTGATAACGTAATTTATCTCTAATTCTTTTCCTCCACTGTTCATAAAAAATACTATTTATGATTTCTAAATAAATTCCTTAGTAAAGCTTTAACTTATTAATGCAAGCCAGTCGGCTAACGTGCAGTGTGTAACCTATTATAACATTCTAATAATGACAGTACGAAACAAATAAATCCCCTGGACTTTAAACATTTACATTTTTCTATGAATAAATTTACTTTTTATCTTCTTTTAAAAACTAACTACTTTTTAAACGGTGTGGGTACCTTTGGAGTTTGCAACATAGTTTAATATATTTTGATTCAAATGATAACCTCTTTCCAATTAAGAATGAAAACATTATTTAAATTTTATGCATTAATTAAGATTTTTATTTATGTGTCGCATGTAAGTTTTATCTGATTTTCTATTTAATTTCTCCCTCTGGCACTGTCACGGGTGCCCGAGGTCGTTAAAGGCGCGGGAGGACTGGGGTTCGAATTCCACTAGGACCGTATTCCCTGACGGGGATTTTTTCCAGGCTTTCCTCAGTCCTAATAACTGGTACCCTAAACTTAGGCCTGGAACGCTTCCTTCCTTAAAAATATCCTTTCCCAATTTATCATTTCATCTCATGTATCATCAGTGTCCACCGCCTGTGGTGCCTCATTAGTAAAAACGGGCGTTAAAACACTACTCTCTCTCTCTCTCTCTCTCTCTCTCTGGCTTATTCAGACATTCTAAAAATCTGTTTGAAAACTTTCAGTGAGTATAAAAACATATTTGGGTAAGCAATTACATTTTTCTTCGCTTTTCATGTAAGGTGCTTTTTTCCTCTTCGGTTTTTCAACACACTTTGCTGAACCATTCCCCAAATAGCTACTTTCAATGTAATTTAAGTCAGATGGTTCCCGGTTGACCCTCTCATTCAGTGTCTTTCATTAGTTCAAGAGCACTCATAAAATCACATTCTCATGGCCTATTCTTATATCTCTTCATATTCTTTAAATTTTTACAGTCATATTTAAAATTTTGGAAATAAATATTTTCTAACAATTCTATACATGTTTTTATTTTGATTGTAAAAATAATTCCAGGTTTGTATAATATTTATAAACAGATTATATTTCAGGAAAATGATATCTCCAAAAACAATTCAGGTGCATAATATATGGGATATTAACACCTCTGACACTGAGGGTATTTGCAGGTAACCTTAAAAACTTACTATTCGTTTATGGCACTTTTTTATTTTTTTAATTTTTCGTGTATTAGATAAAGAAAATGAAAAAGGAGAAGCAATGAAGAAATTTAAGAATCTCACATAAGCGCAAGCTATGAAAACAGACATTTATAGTTTTCACTCCTTGAATTAAATGTTTTCCTCCTTAAAAGGAGGGTATCAACTTATTAAGAAATATTTATTTTTCAGAAGTTAAGATGCCCTTTCTCTTCATTTATGAAGTAAGGATAGAAATGTGAGTATAAAATTAGATGTAACATATCAGGTAATTAGACTACGGAAAGTAATAAAAAATTTCAGGTATTAATTGCATACTCGTTCTCCGGCAAAAGTTATTGCAAGTAGCTGCATTACCGACCTTTAAGGGGTAGGGGTGAGCAATTCCGCAACATGTAGCTGCAATAGCGAATTGAATAGCTGCATTACTGACATGTTGTAGGTTGCTACCTTACGACCTCCGCTGGTATGCAATCCCTGCAACAAATACCAGCCGGAAAAGAGTCATTGTTATACTAAATGGCAGAAATAACGGAAATTTGTTTCCTTACCGACCTTTAGTGGTTTGCAAAGATCTGGCCGGAAGAGGATAATTTTTATTGAATGGTGGGAATTTGCTTCCTGTTCGACCTTCAGAGAAAGGCAAACATCTGGCAGGGAGAACATTATTTTATTAATTGGAGCGAATTTGCTTCCCTACCAACCTTCAGTGGTATGAGAAGATCTGATGGAAAGGAGATTATTTGGATTGAATAGATGGGAAATTCCTTTCTTACTGACCTTCAAGAGTTTGCAAAGATCTGACAGGAAAGAGATTATATTTTTGATTTGACAAAATATTGATTAAAATTTGTGGGGCAAGCATAATTTCAGGGGTGAGCATTATTTTATTTATTACTAAAAATAGTTGAATGGTTTGTAAAAATGTGAGGCATGGTGTGGGTTTGTAAAATACATTAACGATGGAATAAAAAGACATAATGTTTCTCACTTACATTGAAAGAATAATAATGTTGAAAAGATGCCATGTGACAATCAGAGAGTATTTTCGCCACTCCATCAACTTTTAACGTACAACATAGAATATTGTTCGTAAAAAAATATTAAACTTTGTAAAAAGTAAGTTATTTTCTCCCAAAAGAATTGTAAACCGTCACGAGGCATTTATCATTCTTATCTTGCAAGCAAAATGTTCAACTGTGAAAATGTTTGTTAATTTCTAAAATTTATGAAATAACCTGTAAAAATTCACAATAGCATTTATGCCATACCCTTAATGCGTTGAGCGGAATCATTTCTAGCTCCCCTCCCTGTTGTCCACTGCAATCAAAAGGGAAAAGCTGCCCATACATTATACCTTGAACAGGTTTATACCTACTTTGGCGCCATGGAGGTTTCACCTCTCAGAACAAGGGTAAAGGCTTTTCTCCCATTACCTGCTAGGGGATTTCAATGTTTACCCTGAGGCAGAGGGTGGAAAAGAAGGTTTTCACAACTTACCTGAAAATTGCATTTCAACATTACCTTTGGCCAGAAATTTCTGTCAATTTTTTCTCTTCGTTGAAATTGCAATTCGATATTTTTATTAAGGACAGATATTTCTCACCTCACTCTATCCCCTTTCGTTAACGCCCTCGGGATTTGGGACGGTGACTAGGGCATGCACAGCAGCTAAACCAAACTCATGTGTTGAAAAACATTTGGACGGGATTATTACATATGCACAGTAGGGAAAAAAACTCGTGAAACTCGTAAATGTAACAGCCAATATATTTATTCCCTTATTACATTCTCACCAATATTACTCCATTTATAAAAGTCATCTTATGTATAATTTGTAACAGTGTTATTTTGTGTCGTATTTCACATTATCATGATTTAAATCTTCTCTACAATCTTCTCCCATCTTTCCAATATGAAAGTATTACACCCTGAAGTAACCTAGTTCAAAGTATTTCTTAAAATGTGTTTGAATAATTCGGAGTTTACTTACAACTCCAATCGTAGATAGGGTCTATTGCAATATAATACTGTCGGTCCTGATGGTGTAGTAGTTACCATACTTGGCTCCTAAACCCAAGATCGGGGGTTCGAACCCGGTCAGGACCGATGGATTTTTTCGGGCGTAAAAATCCTAAGTATGGCTTCCTTCGGAAGGGAAGTAAAGCTGTGGGTCCCGTGTCGTACGTTTACGAAACGAAAAAGAATCTCAAGCCTGAAAGAGAGGTCTCTGAATAAAATTTGCCGGCCGTTTCACGGTCTGATAGAATTGGACGCTGATGACCTGAGATGTTAATCAATAAAATAAAACAAAATGCTAGAAGAACATTTGTGTTTTTATCACGATAATTCAGTAAAAATGCACCACAATGCGAAAACGGGTCGTTTACAATGTTTGCTTTCCAAAAATAATTTTTCAATCCGCGATTCATGTAAATGTAAAAAGAAAACGAATATTAGAAACCAAAAATATAACTATGCGAAAAGGAATTTTTAAGGGGGCAAAAAAATAATTTTTAGGTCACCGCGGTTACTTATTGCGGTTAATTTCCAACCCAAAAAAAATTTCAAATGGTATGTGACATTTACTGTATTTCGTTTCTTTAACTTACTATAAATATTTAAAAATATTTAAAAATTGAAAGAAGGTAGCATGTTGTGTGGTTGTAAAATTTGTTAACGATGGAATGAACAAATGCAATAGTAATTCTCACTCATATTAAAGTAATAATTGTCATGCTATAAGTTAACTGCAAAAGTGTGTAAATGCTTGTTATTTTCCAATATTTTGGAACAGTGGTAAAAAATCAGCTGTGAAAGTATACAATAGCTTTCAAGACATGTATCTGACGTAAGAGTTGTTTCAACGACGGTTTTCGGCCAGTCACTAAGCAAAAAACAAACATAAGGATACAATATGAACCATCAAGGGTGAGGATGAGCGGGAAAGTGACGTGTTTGGTATTGAGGGGGATTGCTCTGACAACTGGTGATAGGTAAGAGGCAGCCTCTCTGCTTAACTTGAAATGAGAGACTAAATACGATTTCATTTCACCTTGGAGAACACCGATGGAAATATTCAACAAGATGCAAAGTGTTTCACCCAAAAATACATAAAGGTATAATAGTCTGAAACATTGCTGTTATTTATTTTGAGCTTTCATGCAAAACCCGAATTAAGATATTACGCTGATATATTAGATGAAAACCTTGGGGTTTTTACCTTATGTTATTAAGTTCCGTTTTCCTTCAAATAGTAACGTTAGTATCATAAACAAGAAGAAATGTGTAACTTTGCAAAAAAGTCATTAAACAACATTTTTATCTACTGTAAATTAATACTTCATTGAATGATACGTTTTGGAATAGAAATTAAGTGTTTTAAATCATTCAGCAAAGATATGCTACTACTGCTACCATAACAGTTCTCACTCTAGTATTTACAATAATTAACATTGAAACATAAACAACTATGTACTGATAAATACTGCTAGCAAAATGGTGAGCTGTGTAAATATTTGTTAATTTAATACCAACTCAATAACCTGTTGATAAATGAAATAAGCATCGTATACAACTTTAACTTTGTAAAATGTTATTATATACAAAAAGAATATTTTCATTAGGTCGATGAACCTTAATGAAAACGAATATTAGAAAAAACAAATTAACTTTGCAAAAAGAAATTATTAAACAATATTTTAATTGCATGTAAATTAATAACTCGTTCACGGATAATTTTGGAATAGAAATGATGTGTTTTAAACCATTCGAAAGAACTAATAACTGGGAAAAATGTTGTTGTGTCCCTATAGAATTGTAAGTAGTTTTTAATAATCTCTACTGTCGGTCTGTGCCCTGCAACAAAACTGCACTATGTTCTTATGTAAAGGAGAGATATTTCTTGTATGAAATAATGTACCCGTGTATGAAAACCGGAAACATATTTAAAAACATGTGATGACTCTATTCCATATATCCATTCAATTGTAACTGCGAATATTATCCCATAAAGCTATTCTAAACCATGGACGTGTTCGGGCACGAAGATTAGATGCATTGTTTTTATTGCAATTACAACACTGCAGTATGGTTTTCAAATTGTTTAATTACAAGGCAAATATAAATATATTTGACAACACACATCTGCCCTCTACGTCATCCAGAGACGTCTACTGTATTAGGAGTGGTCTGAATTCTCCTCAGTCAGTCCATTAAATGTCCATGTCATAGCCATATTCTACAATACACGCATACAGACGGTGCAAAAATGTGTACACAATTTCACAGTAGATATTTATTTAATATGTCTCTAATTTAGAACGAAAAACAACAGTAATGTGTAGTATCGTGTTCTGTAAACAGAAAAGACTCACATATGTTATTATAGCCTTACACGGAAGGGATAAATCAACAATGATAAAATAAGCCAAATTATCGTAACTCAACAATGAACAAATGAAGATAATATTATCGTACAAAGTTCTGTAAACCTATGTGACCCACATTACGTTGTGCTAGTGTTACTGCAACAAAATGGAGACAATATTATCGTTCGTACAGCGGAAAGCAATTTTGAAGTAGTATTGGAAAACTGATAATGTTGTTGATGTTCAAAGGCAATGGAGACTGTCTACAGAACAGAACCGCTATCTAATCGTATTCAACTACGTTGAACTTCTACCTATGGAGAACTTGTGGAAGTTATATACCGTAGAATAGTAGCCACACTGGCAACACTTCTGGAAGAAATTGAAACGGATGTGCTGCAATCGCTAAGGACACTTTCGCAAACATTGCTCAATCAGTAGTTCAACGTAATAAGAAGTGTATCGACGCCGATGGTGGGCATTTTGAGCAACTGTTGTGTCAAATTCTAAGATGATTAATGTTCATTATTTTCTTTTTGTGTGAATTCAGTTTTGTTATTTTAGCAGAGTTTTTTCTTTGTTTGAAGTGTGTAAACATTTTGGCACCCTCTTTATAATATACAGTGTATCTTTTGCTCATTATAATTAGCATAAAGGTATGCTGTTCTTTTAATGGTGTAATTTGTTCACTGCAATTACCAAAAGCATATTCAGGCAGGTTTGTATGAAAAATTCTTCTATTGCTTTACAATTCAGAGGATATCATCCCGCGCTCTAAGCAACTCCTATTGTATGAATGATTTGTTGTTGTATTTGTGGTGACATAACACCTTTATCCATAATTGCGTTCATCCTATCCGACTGGTCCAGCCAGCATTAAATTGATGCACCTACACGTTGCTCGACACTCGCCATGCTAGACAAAATATCTTCAGTTGTTAGTAAATCGTACACATACGCGCGCGCACGCGCGAATATGTATATGTGTGACCATATCCACATAAAATGCTTTCTGCTTTGAAAATGCGAAATACCTGTCACATACATGTCACCACTTATCTGAAGTGAGGAAAATTTCGTTAAAAAAAAAGGACTTGATAGACTAACGGTTATCTGATTTCAATGTTAAGTAAGTTTTTTTTTTATTGAGAATGGGAGTGAGCAAAAAAACACGCATGCACTTTACCCATTTCACATAAAGTTAAAAGTGATGTATTCATATCGATTGCTGTTAGGGAAAAACCAGCCTTAACTGTGAAAAAGTTATGTTGGAAGCAAAAGATATTGTCATACAATGACATACTATGATGGAACAAACTTTTCATCGCGATCATATTGCTTATATGGAAATGCTCATATCATTAGCATTAGCTCTCACATTAGGGATATTTAACGTAAATATATCGCAATAGACTAAAATGTGTACATAATATAAATAAAACATACATTTATTTATTATAATTAAGCATAATTTACGCCGTAAAGAAGGAATTTTTAATCACACTGTACCAGAATTTTTTATTCAGGATTTTACAAAAAATGAACATGGGATGGTGCAACTCTCAATATAGTTGTCTATAGAAAAATATGAATGGAATATAAAATATGTAAAAAGAAATTCTTAGACATAAGAAAACGTTGGAACTTAGTACTATACCGTTTTCACATTGCATTAAGTAACAGAACGGCTCTGCATCATTTAAATTGGCATGATATACACTACGTAAAACTGAAAAAGGCCTGCTATAACCAATAATACACATTCCGAAGAACTAAAATTAAATGAGAAATCGTTTGTAAAAAAAATAAAAAATAATCGGGCATTAAAACCTATTTCCAATATTAAAAGAGCATGAAATACCCAGGTGCACCGGGGAGGATATGAGGCGCTCTGCTGAAGGATAGTTGTGAGACCCGAACCCACGACCACTAAATTGTGTTCTATACTTTTACATAATTTTACGTGGGTCAAGTATCACAAAAGTCGTACACCGTCCATGGTCTAGCATAACTTTATTCTGTCATATTCAACAGATACATTTCCATGGATATAGTGAATAATATTATAATATTTTTTTAACGTGGTTCCGTTTTTCACATATATGGTTGGATGTTTTATACAAGAAATATCTCTCCTTTACTTAACAGTATAGTACAGTTTTATTGCAGAACACAGAACGACGGCAAAGATCATTAAATGCTTACGAATCCACAGGGAGACAGCAATAGTTTTCGTAACTATATGGTTTTGTTGTATGGTTTAAAAACCTTAATTTTAATTGTATCTTTGAATGAATTATTAATTTTCAGGTAATAAAAATTCTTTAATTACATTTTTTTCAAAGTTAAAGCTATATTTGTTTTTAATATTCGTTTTTATTCATTAAAAGCTTGCTCTGCAGTGAAAATATTCCTTTTACATCATAATTTTTCGCAAAGATAAACGTTCCATACGATGTATTTTGGCAAATATGTGAATTGTATTTATCAACATGTCAATGGGTTGGCATTAAATTTAAAATATTTACACAGTTCTGCATTTGTTTGCAGCATTTATCAACACATATATTTATACTTCTATGATAATTTTTACAAAAAATACAGTGATTTTTATTTTGGTACCCATACTTCCCTCGTAAACCGTAGATCAAGGGTTCAATCCCGGACAGGGGCAGAATAAATTTGTTTATAAGTTTCCGTTTTCATACACTGTGCACATAATGTTATGCCAGAAGTATCACTCCTTTACACCAGAGCACAGTACATTTTTGTAGCAGGACGCAGAACGACGGTAGAGATTAATAAAAACCGCTTGCAATTCTATTGGAACCAAGCTACTTTTTCCAAGTTATATAGCACATTTGAGTGATTTAAAATACGTAACTTCTATTCTAAAACCTGTCTTTGAATTAACTACTAATTTATATGCAAAGAAAACTTTTTTTTTGCAAAGTTAATTAGATTTGGTTTCTAATATTCGTTTTCATTCATTAAAGGTACCCCTATGGGATGAAAATATTATTTTTGCATAAAATATCATGTTGCAAAGTTATACAATTCATACGATGCGAATTTCATTTATCAACATGTTATTGGGTTGCTATTAAACTAACAAAGATTTACACATCTCATCTTTTGTTTGCCGCTATTATCAATACATATTTTATTTCTTATGTTAATTATTGCAAAAAAAACAGTAATTTTTATTTTGGTACCCATGCTTTCCACATGAACCTTAAATTACAGGGTTCAATCTTGGAAAGGGAATAATATAATTGTTTAATATTCGCACTTGGTGAATAAGATCATTTCACCTTTTATATAAGTTTCCGTTTTCATATACAGTGTACATTATATTATACAAGAAATATCTCTCCTTTATAAAAGAGCATAATACAGTTTTGTTGCACGGCACGGACCGACGGTAGAGATTATTAAAAACTACTTACAATTCTATAGGGACACAACAACATTTTTCCCAGTTATTAGTTCTTTCGAATGGTTTAAAACACATCATTTCTATTCCAAAATTATCCTTGAACGAGTTATTAATTTACATGCAATTAAAATATTGTTTAATAATTTCTTTTTGCAAAGTTAATTTGTTTTTTCTAATATTCGTTTTCATTATGGTTCATCGACCTAATGAAAATATTCTTTTTGTATATAATAACATTTTACAAAGTTAAAGTTGTATACGATGCTTATTTCATTTATCAACAGGTTATTGAGTTGGTATTAAATTAACAAATATTTACACAGCTCACCATTTTGCTAGCAGTATTTATCAGTACATAGTTGTTTATGTTTCAATGTTAATTATTGTAAATACTAGAGTGAGAACTGTTATGGTAGCAGTAGTAGCATATCTTTGCTGAATGATTTAAAACACTTAATTTCTATTCCAAAACGTATCATTCAATGAAGTATTAATTTACAGTAGATAAAAATGTTGTTTAATGACTTTTTTGCAAAGTTACACATTTCTTCTTGTTTATGATACTAACGTTACTATTTGAAGGAAAACGGAACTTAATAACATAAGGTAAAAACCCCAAGGTTTTCATCTAATATATCAGCGTAATATCTTAATTCGGGTTTTGCATGAAAGCTCAAAATAAATAACAGCAATGTTTCAGACTATTATACCTTTATGTATTTTTGGGTGAAACACTTTGCATCTTGTTGAATATTTCCATCGGTGTTCTCCAAGGTGAAATGAAATCGTATTTAGTCTCTCATTTCAAGTTAAGCAGAGAGGCTGCCTCTTACCTATCACCAGTTGTCAGAGCAATCCCCCTCAATACCAAACACGTCACTTTCCCGCTCATCCTCACCCTTGATGGTTCATATTGTATCCTTATGTTTGTTTTTTGCTTAGTGACTGGCCGAAAACCGTCGTTGAAACAACTCTTACGTCAGATACATGTCTTAAAAGCTATTGTATGCTTTCACAGCTGATTTCTTACCACTGTTCCAAAATATTGGAAAATAACAAGCATTTACACAATCTATCATTTTAGTTGTAGCATAACAAATAGTACTTCAATTTTAAGTGAGAATTGCTATTACATTTGTTTATTCCGTTGTTAACAAATTTTACAACCAAGCCACATACTCTCTTCTTTATATTTTGTTATTGGTTGCAACATAACTGCAGTAAGTACCCCGCGGTGGACTAAAAATTATTTTTCCCCCAACACAACTTATTTTCGCATAGTATAAATTTTTGTTTCCAACATTCTTTTTTTTTAATATTTATAGAATCGCGGAGTGAAATTTTCCTTTTGCGAAGCAAACATGTTATTGGACAAGTTTTCGCAATGTGGTGCATTTATTTACTGAACTATGGTGATAAAAACACAAATGTTCTTCTAGTATTTTATCGTAACAGACCATAGCTAGGTGTGAGTAAACTTCGAATTAATTAATCACTTTTTAAGACATATATTGAACTGGGTTACTTCAGAGTGAAATACTTTGTTATTGGAGACGGGGGAAAAGATGGTAGAGAAGAATAAAAACATGTAAATGTGAAATACGACACAAAATAATACTGTTACAAGTTATACATGAGCACAATTTTATAAATGGATTAATAAAAGTGGGAATGTAGTAACGGAACAAATTTATTGGCTATTACAATTACGAGTTTCGTCACGAGTATATTTTTCCATAATGCGCATATGCAATAGTCCCGTCCACATCGGTCTCAGCACAAAAGTTTGTTTATCCCTACTTCCCATGCCTTCGTCAATGTCATAAAGCCCGAGGCCGTTAACGGTGTAAAGGGGCCTGAGCACTAGGAAAGCAATAAGAAATCCCTGCCCCAATGTGAAAACATTGAAATTCCTTTAATCAGTAAATGGAACAACAATTTTACATAAACTGTTTACCCAAGGTGAACATTGAAATGCCATTAAGACGTAAACGGAGAAACCCTTTTTTTCTCTGTGTTGGTCCCGGTGGTGTAGTGGTAACCATACTTGCCTACTAACCCTAGATCTAGTGTTCAATCCCGTCCAGGATGGATGGATTTTTCTAGACCTAAAATTCCTAAGAATGGAGTTCTTCGGAAGTGTGTAAAGCAGCGAGTCCCATGTATAGATTTACGGCATGTAACAGAACCTGAAGCCTGAAAGATGAGGCTTCTTAGCAAAATTTCATAGGCCGTTTCCCTTCCTGAATTAAATGGAACGCTGATGACCTGAGATATTATACAGCGTCCGTAAATAAACCAAATCCAACAATTCCCTTCTTTCTCACGTTAAACAATGAAATCCCATTAGCATGTAATGGGAGAAAATCTTTTATTCTTATTCAACTCCATTGCGCCAGAGCAGGTGAAAACCTGTACGAGGCATAAATCATGGTCCATTTTACCCTGTTGCTTACACAAGCTGAGTAGATAACAGGAAGCCGATGTAGAGCAAACTCCGCAGCAGTGCGTTTAGGGTATGTCGTAAATGTTATTATATATTTTAATGGCTTATTTCCTAAAATATTGGAAATTAGCAAGCATTTACACAATATGACATTTTGATTGTCATATGGCAGTAAAATGTAGTACCCTGCGACGGCCTACAAAAATATTTTTTCTCCTAAAATAATTTACTTTTTAAATTATGATTTCTATTATTCCCCGTTGTTTGTAAAAAGTTGATCACGGGACAAAAATATTCTTTTATTGCAAGATTACTTCTATTCAGCATTATTTCAATGTAATTGAGAAATATTTTTACATTTATTTATTCTATCGTTAAATATTTTGCAAACGCATTATATACTTTTGGGGTAATCAATAAAGTAATACTCACCCCTGAAAGTATGCTTGCCTAAAAAAATGTAATGAATATTATTCAAAGCAATTTTAAACAATCCTGAAAGTCGGTTAGGAAGCAAATTCCCAAATTTAAATTTAAAAAATCCCCTTCTCATCCGATCTTTGCATACCACGGAGATGTGATAATAGAGCACATTCCCGCTATTTAATAAAATAAACCCTTTTCTAACAAATCTTTGCACACCCCTAAATATCGACAAGGACGAAAATTCCAGCCATTCTCTAAAAATAATCCTGTTTACACCAGATCTTTGCACACTAATAAGGAAACAAATTCCCGCTATTTTGCATCATAATGCTCCTTTTCTGGCTGTCTTTGTTGTTGGGATTGTATATCAACGAAGGTCGGTAAGGAATTTACCTACAACATGTCGGCAATTTAGCTACCCAAGTCGGTTGCCTGATTGCCAACCCCTTCTTTAAAAGGTTGGTATTGCAGCTATCTGCAATCAAGATTTCCAGAGAAGGGGCATACACTACTGAGCAATTGTAAACATTTTAAACATGCTTCATCTTGGGAGTTTCCAGAATAAGATGATTTAAATAATAAGCTGATTGCAATTCTACAATGCTAGAATGCTAAATATGGCTGCAGAATTGAACACTATACATGATCCTGGGAATTTGTTTCCTAAATGTTTGTCGTCAATGGAGTAATGAAAGGAGGATCTAGTTGGAAGTTGCGTACTGAAGAGTAGTGCTTACACATTAAGAGTACATACTTTTACACTCATACTAAGGAAGTAATTCTCGTATGACGATCTAAAACTTACTACTTTGTTCCATCATGTAACTCTCGCACAGCAGGTTGGTGGAGAAGCCATTTTGAAGTGGGAGAACTGAGCAGATGAGTATTAATGACCGCGTGAACAGTAATTAGTACGTAGTAGTAGTATTTGGTTTATATCTTTAACATCTCAGGTCATCAGTGCCCCATTCAATTCAGGGCGTGAAACTGCCGATAAATTTTGTTCAGATTCCTCTTCTTTCAGGCTTTAGGTTCTTTTATCTGTCAGAATTCTACGATATAGGACTCACGTGTTACTTTACGTCCAAAGCAAGCCATATTTAGGCCTTCTAAACCAGTTCGTTGATACCATGGAAAGGGTCATGCTACTAAGTATAGGATCTTCTTAATGAAAAAGCTCATTTTCCAGTAAAACAAACACATCATGTTACAAGTTATGTGTATACACCATGGTTTACAACAGTATTGAAGTTCTAAGTATGGCTACCTTAAAGCTCAAATTTGAAACTCACTGAAGAACATCTGAGATTATATAAATTGGGGAATCTTGGGAAGAAAATAAGCTAAGAATAAGCAATTCTCCTTCATCCTAAATTAAAATAGCAATTGACCTTAAAGAAAGCTATACTAATTTCCTTAACTTAATGGGAATCTGCTGAAAGGCAACAGTTTCATAATCTATATTTTTATTGTGTTCCCATTACAAATAATGAAATTTCTAAGTTAAATTTTCTTTTAAAATGCGCTTCTCTATGCTCTTAAACTTACGAAAGGTACTGTATAATAAAGGAACTTTTTATCATCTCCATTTACATATGCGGAATAGGGTATTGGGCATCAAGGATCACATGAACCTTCATTTTAAACGTTCAAGATAATAAAACAGCAATACATAATATGGTAAATATTTTTTACTCAGGATTTTGAAAAAGTCAAGCATTTCATTGATGTTCTCTTCCGACATTAGGAGAGTCTTTAATTTCTTTCTATTCAGCTTTTCTTCTAATTTTAAAGGCAATATCTCTAGTCTTTAAGTCACTTTTGCATCTTTAATACCAACATCGCTTTCCCTAACTCACTTGCGGAAGCGTATTACGCGTATCGTTGCGATATGCTTTTAACGTTTTAACCAGTAGCTTTGAGCGCTTAAAGTTCTATACATTACGCTCTTAGTTTTTACACACCCTTAAATTAGTAAAATGTAAGTCATTAACAAAAATAAATAAAACATAAATGTAGACTGTCTTTCATGTATGAAAGTAATTAAAATATAAACCAGATTTTTTATTTATTTATTTCCCGATCAAAATAATCAAGTACATATTAATTTTCACAGTCGCAAGCACCTTGTAAACTCACAGCCGAGTCTTGGCTTTCACTAGTGCTGTCTCACCCTTCCTTCTCTACTCCATTTTGGCTTATTGTGAATCAGCCGTGTAGTGATGCATCACAGTTAACGATATGATTACAAATGCATCCCCTTCTTCTGCAAACCTTGCTGAGAGACCTCTCACACACCTGCAAGCTCACCAAAAGCAAGGGAATTACAGGCAGAACACTTTGCTGAGGTCTGGGTCCTTTGTAATGATGGCTTGACAGCTCCCATTACTTATTCAGACCTCAGAAGCAATTTCGGAAGCTGTCAAACATCGATGGCCTTCAAAAAAAGTCGTGAATAGCGCGAATATTGTGCTCCGTAACGCTCTTACGTAGACAACAATCCTGACTCTAATTTCAACCCGTTCAAGGATTTCCTTGAACTCCTTATGCCAAGCAAGCACACGAGGCCTTGGAATTACTTCATCATTGAACCGTGCTGTCAATATGAGCAAAATATCCACCGGTTTCACGCCATTGCGTGTAAGAAATTTTATTTTGATGCGTTGCGCAGTCAAGAGGTAAGCCTATTGCTCAGACATCGTGAATCCATACTACTGAATGTGTCTGCCGAGGCCCTCCCCACTCCAGATATCCCCAGCCAACAAGTGTAGACGCAGACGCATTCTTTGTTCAATATTACGCGCTCAGAACAAAATATTTCGATTATAATTTATCCATCCTAGTATGCTTATACAGTATGTATCAGAATAATTGTACCTAATTTTCTGATGTCATAGAGTACATATAAAAAACAGTTTTTCTTAATAAAGAAGTGTCTGGAAATGCTTCATTTTCAAAATAAAATGCACCACTCATCATTCACCTTATGGCTGTATTTACAACTATTTTGCTACCATAAAAACTGTCGTTATGTGTTTCAGATGTTCTCGTTGCCATGTAAATAATAAACGTTGAAGTTAAAATGTTGTTATATATCACAAACTATCTCCTGTTAATCTGTTTATTTATTTTCATGGTATTACAATGCGTCGATATACAAATACTGATATGCAGACATTAATAAAGCAATTGGAGTACTTATAAGTAGAAGTTTCTTCCGGGCTTGGAAGCCGTGGTCTGATGGAGCCAAGGAGTCCAAAGATTTTATCCCCACCTGCGGAGGACATCTTCAGTGGTGCGGTCTGAGTCTTCTGGGCGAAGGTTCTGGCACGAGTATTGGAGTAGTTTACGGCAATACCTAATTTGGTTAAGCGAATCTATGAGGAACACTCAGTGCCATATTTCTTGCAATACAACATTTCCAATATTAGATCAACGTCTTCCAGATAGTGTACAGTGCAGATAAAGAAAGTAAATTTAGTAGCGAATCGAACTATGAGAATATTATTATACTTTGAACATGAGGTTTTGCAGAAGTTTGAAAATAATCCATGAAATGGGGCTCGAGCTGTTGCCCAATATATGAATACCAGTTACGTGCCTGTATGGAGAATTTTAATTGAGCATGAAAAGCATCCATTTCATGTCCAAAAGGCACAAAGATCAATCCAAGCTATTATCCTAAAAGACAACAACTTGTTGAAGGATATTTACAACAATGAGCCTGAATTTCTAGACGCATTTATGAACATACAAGGCATGTTTTTCAAGAGAATTCTTTTTAATGTAAACAAAACAGTCACATTTGGAGAGACAATAGTCCTAAAGCTGTGGAGAATCACCGCCATCAATGGAAGTTTTCTTGAAATATTTGGGGTTTATTTGTTGATCACTTTCAAATGGGGCCACTTATTTTTTTTTTTTTTTTATTAATTTATTTATGAACGCTCTTTAACAATTCAGGTCATCAGCGTCCCATTCAACTCAGGGCGTGAAACGACCTACAAATTTTGCTCAGAGGCCTCTCTTTCAGGCTTGAGGTTCTTTTTCGTGCTGTAAATGTACGACACGGGACCCACGGCTTTACTTCCCTTCCGAAGCAAGCCATACTTAGGATTTTTACGCCCCGAAAAAATCCATCGGTCCTGGCCGGGTTCGAACCCGCCATCTTGGGTTTAGGAGGCAAGTATGGTAACCACTACACCACCAGGACCGACGCCGCTTGTTATGCCTGTATGATTAAATGAACATATTTATGGTATTTTTCTTTCGGAAATGTTTTCGGAGCTACTTGAAGATATCCCGATTAATATTCGGAAAACATAATCTTTCAACACGACGGTGCAGCCGCACATTTCCGCTTAAATTATGGAAATTATTTAAATGGCATTTTGCGAATAGTTGGATTTTGTGTTGATTTTTTGTTTGAGTCCATATTCACATCAATTGTTTATGAAACAGCCATCGACCCAGTAAAAGAATTATTAGCTGGAATTTTCTTGCTTTTGGTGATCTTCGTAACCTACCAAAATATTTCGAATGATTCGTCGTTCAATCATACAGCGTTATACTTTGTGTATCAACAATGGCAATCGCAATATTGAACAGATCACATATTTTGTCAATACCATTTACTTAATATCTGGTATTAGACAAAAGAGTTACTGTGTAACCGTAGAAATTAAATAAAGTCGATTTCCAAGTTGGCATTCACTATTTTTTCTTTCATACTATTATAACTTAAAAGAGAAACGTTTTGCGTGTGGATTATTAACAAAACACTTTTATTTTTATGTCCTCCATCATATCATAAAATTAGGAATAGTTATTCTAATATACTCCGTATATTCTGCGCAAATCCTTTGTTTTCAATTAAAACGTGAACCTTTCTCAAAATAATACTTTAAAATTCATTAGTTTAGAATTAATAGTCCATAGTTAATAAAATACCACATACAAAACATTAAAAAATTCAACAATAATTTGAAACTTTGTAACTTATCTCAAGTAGAGTAATATCAGACAAGTTTTAACTTTGGGAGTATACTGGAAGAAAATCCTCAGAATATAACAATGGAGAAGTAGTTCTCAAATACGGAAAAGTAAGCATAACTTAAAAATTCTAACAATGAACATTTCATTATAAATTGCTGAACAATTAATAAAAAGTATGTAACCCATTAAAAGGATTGAATTTTAAATAACTAATTGTGGTAGAACGCAAATGAGTTTAAGAGATAAATAATATTTTGTTGTTTTAATTATTTTATTTTTTTTTTTTTTATTGATTCGTTTTATTTAAGGACGCTCTTTAACATCTCAGGTCATCAGGATCCCATTAAATTCCGGGCGTGAAATAGCCGACAACTTTTGCTCAGAAGCCTCTTCTTTCAGGTTTGAGGTTCTTTTTCGTGCCGTAAATATGCGCAACGGGACCTACGTCTTTACTTCCATTCCGAAGGAAGCCATACTTAAGATTTTTACGCCCCAAAAAATATATTAATGCTGACCGGGTTTGAACTCGCAACCTGGGGTTTAGGAGGCAAGTATGGTCACCGCTACACCACCAGGACCGACTCCAAATAATGTAAACGTATGCTAGCAATACATCATTAAAACTACCATAAAACATTAAAATAGTAAACTGAAATCCCTTAATCTTTAAATTTTAAGTTATGCATATTCAAATGCTTGCCACATTTACCGCATAATGATTAATCAAATTACCATCAAACCAATCTCAAGACAGAAACATATAATAAGAGCCCCTGTTTTAAAAGAGAATAAAATACTTTAATGTTGTGCTTCAATTACCAGTGCTTAATATCTTGCCTTACAATGCACGTTCCCTATGGAACAAATTTATAACAACGAACCCTTAATATAATAATACACTAAAAACTGTACAATAAAATATTTTAAAGACATATTCTACCTGCATTACTGGGTGTATATTACGAAGAAGGCCCTGGGCATAACAATGAAGAATAGAAGAGCCGAAAGTACACACATCATATGCCAACCATAGTTTCCTGTTCTTTTTTTTTTTTTTTTTTGAGTAGTGTTTAACGCCCGTTTTTACTGCAGAGGCACCACAGGCGGTGGACACTGATGATACATAAAATGAAATGATATATTGGGAGGATATTTTTTAAGGAAGGAAGCGTTCCAGGCCTAAGTTTATCATTTGTCATTTATGGGGACTGAGGAAAACCTGGAAAAAACCCCAATCACGGAGGGCGATGCTGGTGGGATTCGATCCCCAGGCCTCATGCTCACGAGTCCGCGCCTTAACGACCTCGGCGACCCTTGGTGATAGGAGTCTCCTCGCAGCGAGTGCGTGGAAGATATGCATAGTCAAGTAAAATCGCCAAACTAGTACGGATAGAGCTCCTGAATAGACCAACATACGATTTCTTGAGCCAATGGCCAACTTGCCTGCTCGTCACACCATTCTAAGTGGCTACGTAAGGAAAGAGGGTGAAGAAAATTGGATAATACGCGTAGAATTGCTTAACTTACCAAAATATAAATCCACAATTATTGTAACTACATATTCACACTATATATGTTTGTATGTATGTATGTATGTATGTATGTATGTATGTATGTATGTATGTATGTATGTATGTATGTATGTATGTATGTATGTATGTGTGCATGTATGTATATATGTATGTGTGTATGTAATGTATGTATGTATGTACACACAATATCAAATGGAATAGAACTTAGTGCCTTAATTGAATGGAGTAATTTAAGGCAATAGTTGGAACAAAAGTTTCTAATACCAATTTCGCCATGACGTGTTATTTAGCCCAAAAGAATAGTTTCTGCATTATCTTTCATGTGCTGTAACATGTTAATTCGTATGTAATTCACAAATCGATTATAATAATGCATAGATAAAAATAAATAGAAAAAATCGTAATGTTTTTTACTATCTTTTCTTAGCTCGAAGCGTCGCAGATTAAATACACTTGATAAGCTATTAGTTATCATTTCGGCAGTTATTGTCAATTGCTTGTACATTCTTTCCGAACATCTATCAGCAGCTTGTAATTTGAAATTTCTGCAAAATACGTTTCCAGGGTTATTGAAAAAGTCCCTCTCAATATCCGATGGCGCTCAACCTGAGGCATCTTGACTTTTTCTTGTGGGGGGATATGAAAAGCAAGGTTTAAACTGAAGCTGAAAATGTTGAACCCCTGCAAGAAGATATTTTAGAGACCACCGAATAAATGCGGAACATTATGAAGATGCTTGCATTCAGTCTAAACGGAATAAAAGGGTATGAAACTTGTGTGCACGCAAATGGTGGTCAGCTTGAAATTGTTTATTGATACTGACCAACAGAAATAATAACAGTTGTTCACACAATCACTGATATCATTGTCTATTATTTTTATTTTTACTATATGTTTTTAAATGAATATATATTTGTGAAATCGGCGTGAATAATTAAATCATATATTTTAAAAATAAAGTAAAAATAAAGGAATGAAATCCTATAACATATAAATAAGCTATGAGAACTTTTCCTTTATAAGTTCTTAATCCATTAGCATTTATTGCACCGAAAAATTTAACTCAATTACACATTTTACAGTCTTATGCGAATTAATGTGAACAATCCGGTAAATTTAGTTTTATAAGTTATCCACTGCTAATAACTGTTTCCCTTCAATTCTGCACCTCATTATTGATACTCGTTCTTTAGATAGCTAATTGTAGTTATGACTTTATTTGTTGTACTAGAAGTTGAAAAATATTCTTATAATTCTTGGCTGTTTTAACAATTTATTTAGTAAGCATATTTTATTCATAATGGATATCAAACCTAAGAACAGAAGTAAGATCATAACCATCCATAAATTTAGTAATATGACCCAGAGACAGCAGCTGAATCTAATGTACGTATGTTTGAATAGTGTTAATAAGATGATTAGAAGGAAATATGAGATTGGGTCATTTTCACCTCAAAGGAAAGGATGATGTGACCTAAAACTAAAAACATCCAAGAAAAATTATATTTATCAAATCAAAACCAACAAAATTAATCCTGCAATGAACAGATTTAATTTACAAAAAGATTTGGAGGCTGCAGGGGAAAAAATCGATGCGTCAACAGTGCATAGGCGACTTCTAGAAGCTGAAAGGGAAGCTTGAAGACCACTCAGAAAACAGCTATTGACGTGTTCTATGAAGAACAAGAGATTCGCATGGGCTAGAAGATATCAGAACTGGGCACAGGAATAAATCTCGCCGAAGCATGTCAAACAGATGGTAAAGCTTCCACAATTGAAGATATTTTGGCGCTGTTTTGCATTAACAGGCACTAAAAGTTTGATTCCTATTGACGAAATGAGGAACAGCGACATTATTTCAAAATTTGAAAGGAAAGAGCCGACTCAGAATTAAGAGATTGGCAGATGAATTGAACATTGAAAAGTCGATTTTTCAGCAAAAACCTTGCCCCATATCATGCATCAAATGATGTTGAATACTTACTAGCAAAAAATGGTTTTCAGTGTTTGAAATGGCCTGGAAATTAACCGGATCCCTACCCTATAGAGAATCTTTGGGTGATTTTCAAGAAACGATTGAGAAAATAGACTGCCCCGCCAATTAAATTATTATTTTTTCTGTGATAAAGTGTGGTTTCATGACCAGAAACGAGTAAAATATGTAAGAAACTCATTGAATCTGTACCTAAACGAGTAAAAACGGTAACTATGGTCAATTACGAGCATATTAAATATTACAAATACTATTTAGTAAAAAATATTATTGAGCTTTTGAGAAATAATTTAAAAAGTTCAATAATGTCGTTATTCAATTAGTTTACACAAGGGTGTATGTTATTCAGTATTACAGTACCGGTTTTCTGTCACACATATAGTTAACTCATATTGTGCTGTATTATAAAATAACGCCACAGGTGGACGAGGTCGTAAGGCGCGTACCCGTGAACGGGAGGTCTGGGGTTCAAATCCAGCTAGGACCGTCCTCCCTGACTAAGTTTTTTTTTACAGGTTTTACTCAGTCCTCATAAATGGCAAATGCCAGGAAGATACCCTAAACTTAGACCTGGAATGTTTTCTTCCTCAATTTTTTTTCTCAATATATCATTTCATCCCATGTATCATTAGTGTACACCGCCTGTGGTGCCTCAGTAGTAAAAAAGAGCTTTAAACGCATTAAAAATAAGAATATTTTAAGCACTTCTTTCTATCAGATAAAATAACGTTTATCGGCCTAAGAAAACTGTTTTCTCTAGTTTCTTATTGTTATATTCGTAAGACCTCAGAGGATGGCAACATCTGAAAAAGAGATTTACTGGTTTAGTTTAATATTACAGAATGTTGAACCTCCTGAGCAGCGCGATCGTCGCTTACGTCCTAGAGGTATGAGTTTTTGAGAAAAGGAAAAAAAGGGTTAGATTAGGCTGGGTTTGGTTAGGTTAGATTAAGTTTATGTTACCTGCTCTATTTTATGTTACCCAATACTGAAAACAAACATTTCTTTCTCTACTTATTTGATTCTGTGGCTCTGACTTTTAAGTTTTTTACCCCTGTTGCTTTATCTTTCCTTGAGAGGAAATAGCAGAAACATTTTTCTTAGCCTCTTCATTTCCAGCATTGTTAACAAATGCGCACTTGTTTGCAATGGCTTGCATCTTTGTAATTCCGCTAAAGTGTTAGCCTAAGAGTAGAAAATAATTTTTTGGTTTGGTTGTTGGCTGAAGTCAATGGAAACGTTCATATGGTGTTCTAAATGTGTGGTCTGGGTATTATTTCTTAGATTTTTATTTTATGTTTTATTCCTTTTCTTTCTTGTATTAATGGGTCTTTAAATCAAATACCCAATTTTTAATGTTCCTAAAGATCGTTATATAAATCAGAAATGCCTCGCGTGTTTTAAAATAAGTTATTTATGCACCCAAAATATCTAAAATTCGCAAATGTTAATTTTCACACGTTTTCACTTAACATTAGTATTTTAGAAATAAAAGAGATAATAAATTATTAATTAAATTGTAACTTTATAACGGGGATATATTTCAATAAAATACCATATTCAGGAAACTATGTGCAGATACCGTAAATGTTTCCCTGGACAATTTAAAAACATTCATTCTATATCTACTTTTGTGTTCTAATTTCAGCTCATAGTGTGTTTTCTAATTAAAAACAATCAAATGACTATTTCCATTACGTCACATGGACTTGACAAATTTTATAACACAAATATGGATGAAGACCTAGTGAGTAGCTTCTCAAAATAACCTGCACTTTGCTATCATTCAGAGCATCGCGAAGGACGCCTCTGTAACGTCATGCTTTTCTCTAGCTAGAGAGACAAATTACCCTTCCTTCTCTTCACTCACAACATGAATTAAGAAGTCCGGATAGTACTTTCAGAGTGTACAGCCAGACTGATATTTTTCATCCTGGTCGAGACTAAAAATGGTTACATATCAAGGATGGAGCCAACGGTCACCGGTAAAAAATACGAAGCCCTTCATGGTATTGGATATTTTTTATATGTGTAAGATTTTATTTTAAATATGATCATTATTTGAAGCTACAGTATAATTTTTCACTCATAAAGATCTACTTCCAGGACTGTTATAGATAAACTTCGTTTATTCTGCGTTGCGATTCACCAACCAAATCCATTAAGAGTTGATTTCCAAACATAAAACAAATAACCGTATATATTGGGTACATCTTTCAAGTTAAAGCCATTAGGTGCAAAAATCTTGTAACTAAGACCATTCACTATATTTCAGTTTTTTTTTTTCATATTTGAAATAATGGTCTTTTATACTTTAACTCATAAAAGCGGGTCATTATTTTTTAAATAATATAGAAATTGTACTCAAATGACAGCAAGTCCAGAAAATTTTATATTCAATGATACTAACTAGCAGTAGAACAATAAGTCGACATCAATCTGAGGACTTCCATTCTGTGGCAAATACATTAAAAATTCATTATTTAAAAATAAAAATTATTGTTTATGAATAATTGCTTGTTTTAAAAGTAAACACCAATTTACTTAAAAATATATTTCATTTTTTGATAATATTTGTTGGTTCTGAATATCAAATCTGATTATACTTTGTCTATATGAATGAATGATGTTTAACGCCCGTTTTTGCTATAGATGCACTTCAGGCGATGGTCACTGATAATGCATGAGAAGAAATGATATATTGGGAAAGGAATTATTTTTAAGGAAGGAAGCGTTCCAGGCCTAAGTTTACGGTACCTTCCCGGCATTTGTCATTTATGAGGACTGAGGAAAACCTGGAAAAACCCCCAATCAGGGAGGACGGTCCCGGTGGGATTCGAACCCCAGACCTCCTCTCAGGAGTTCGCGCCTTAAAGACCTTGGCCACCCGCGGCGGTACTACTTTGTTTATGAATGTTTATATGCACTGTAAACAAACACTATATACTTCTGGCTTATGCTGGGGGAACGGCAGGGAGCAGGTCAGAGAAAAGGATTTATGACTGGACATGGAAAAAGTGCAGAGAGTAAGGCATGTATATTGAAGCAGACGCCTCTGTATAAGTCCCACAATGGCCACATCGTATTGTAACCAGTACAGCAGTTCAAACACATTAAAATGACTGTTATTTTATCCGTCTTACAGCTATTTAGCAGCATTTCATTGATAAATAAGCTAGATAGCAGACTGAATTGATCCTATATTTTTAACTATTTACATTGGAGGATAGATAAGTTTGTACTATGGTCAACATCCACGTGGATTTCCTTACATCCATCTCTGCTTTTGTTAGATAGAGAATAATATGTTTTATATTTCGGCTTTACCTCGCCGCGACTTTACTTTGGGTATGTAAGTCTCTCCGTATTCGAAGCTAAAAATCAACTCATGATATAATGTTTTTATTTGGAGGCCATGATCAATGCTGTTTAACAGTTGGAGCGTCATGGTCTTGAAATAGTTGGACTGAATTTATTTCTTTGGTTTGCTCACATTTGGGCGATATATTGATTTATATTTTGTTCCAGAATGGTTAATTAGAGATTTGACACTGTTGAGATCCCAAACACTAAAATGGAATGTGGTAGAGTTACTGCTTCATTAAAGTAAATAAAGTATCAATCTTCGGTAACAGAATGCTGCGTTTCGGTATTAAAAAAAACTAATGATATTGCATTTATTATGCAACATTTCTATGCAGTTAATAATTTTCATTAAAGGTACCCCGAACTTTCTACCATTTTTATCTGGTAAAAAATAAGATAAAAGACATGAGCCTCAAGTAGTGGGGACAGTGTGTAGAAGTTCAGCTCATGGAAACTACGATGGTGGCAAGTTCCTGAGGCAACACGTTCTCTTTCCAGATCTTTAAAAAATAGTTAACTTATTGAATTGGTCTTTACATTCAGATATTTAAATACTGGTATTAATATACTTGCTAAACCCCATTACATTAAATAACTGCATACAAATTAATGCTTCACTCTCTTTATCAAAGTCAGAATATGAATGCTAAAATTGTATAATAACAGAAGTACAATTTTGCACACTAAAGCAGGATGTGAAGAGCTGATGGATTACTGTTTATTTGTCACTCATAAACTGACAATGATGAAAATATGGGGTGCAGAGAAAATATATACAAAATTGTGTGAGTAGAAAGGGAATTTGGTGAGTACTTTTTGAGTACGAATGAATTGTATCATACACTTTAATATGGAGCGATATGTATCGACATTATAACTACATTTGCAGCCTGTTAAACGTAAATCATTGTCATTAGTGGAGGTGCAGTCATAACAGTCTACGTCACGTACTGTTACTCATTGTACAGGACTTAGTGGAAGGGGTAAGGCCATTTGAAAATTATAGTATGTAAATTTTATGCAAAAAGGCTTTACTTGAGCTTTAGTTAATTAATTACAGCATATGATCCACTGAAAAAATATTCTATATTTGAAGGAATAAGTGATTTGTTTAAGATAAACTGTTGTTTACGGACCTATTCTTAATCCATAAACACATTTGTAGTTTTAGAGTTAACGTCTGCAGAACAACAGCGAAGCATACGAGACCATTTGATCCTATTTTTGAGGTGCCTATTACTGGACCTATTTCTACTCGTAAATTCCTGTATATATTATATTCCCACCTTGCGTAAATATAAATGTGTAAATGCAATACTCTCTCTCTCTCTCTCTCTCTCTCTCTCTCTGAATTTATTTCTCTTTTGTAATTCCTTCAAATTATAAGTAAACACTGCATAAGTACAGCTATTATTTCTTTGAATTTCAGACTCTACAAAACCTTTTTATTCTCAAATATATCATGTCTTGTTTATACAGTGAATTTGTTTATTGCAGCTACGGGCTCGCAGAATGCGACTTTGTACCGCTAGAGGCCTATAATACATGTGCAGGAGCGACTTGCAGTTAGTTTGAAGAAGTTTTCGAGTAGTTGTGCCTACGTGTGTTATCCGGTGTTTTCATTGTATGAAAATTTTTCTTCGTTAGTTATGCTAAAACATAAATTATCTAGAAGAACGGGATTTTATGTAGATGCAAATGTTAAACGAATTCTTGCAAAAAATGGTAAGCCGATACGCAAGATAATATTCTAACAATTGTGTTCAAGGTAGAAAAACTGTTCGTCAACTTCATCTCTCAATGGGAAGGATCTCGTTGCATATCCCTATGCTCTTACGGAAGAAAAATTAAATGAAATACAGGAATTTTCTACGCAAATTCCATAAATGTGTCGCCACTGAGGTGCATAATTTTCAACATCTCTTATAACACAAGTTAGTGATTATTATCATCAGTTTTAAATATACTGTAATTTTATACTTTTAATAAACATATAAATACTAAAATAAAAATGATAACTTCACGCACGGCGATTATATTTCACTTTTTTCGGTTGCAGCGACTGCACTTCCCCAGTAAGAACCCGCGTTCAAGTGATCCATAACTCAAATAACCTCAAGGTATAAATGCTTTCCTTATCCGGTATTTCAATAATTCTAATTTAAACACCAGCTACATATAATACCCATAGCCAATGGACGAATTCATTTCTAATTATGGAAATTTTATATCTAGCATAGTTATAACTATTGTTTATTAAAGAATTACACAGTATAATTGTTTTGAAATCATCTATTCTTGTGTTTAACGAGTGAGTGGTTTTTATTTTGGATCTCTGTTTCTCCGTTTATTTATTTTATATTCTACATAATACATTTTATTTTTATACCCAAGGGATTATTTGCCTTCATCTTCATCTTTTTGAGAGAGCACATTTTCCGCAATATGTTTGACGCTAATCACAATAGTATATACGAACACTCGAAATTGTATTAAAGATATTTAGCAATTTTATTAATTTTATTAACTTATGTTGTCATTTTGTATATATGCAAAGCAAATTCATTTTTTGCGGAAAATGAGAACATTTTCTCACGGATCTTATCAAATATGTGGTTTCCAAAGCAGTTCTTTGTTTTCGAATTTCTTTATCTAGTGAACATATTTAAGATATATACTAACCAGTTTTTCCAAATTTAGACTTATCCTATTATTAATTAATTATAAGAATGTATATATACTTATTTTAATATGGTGGTACCACTTTATTTTGTTTTCGATTATCTAACCAAATATATTACCTTCATTTTAGAGTTAACATTCTTAATGACATATGGATTCAAAAATTTAAAACAATGTAGATGCTATTTTAGCCCTATTTCATCATTAAATATTTTTATTTTCCTATATTCTGTAAATTTAACTTCAGTTTCAAGCCATTTATTCACATAATATGAATCATTTTGAAAAATTTAATCCCCCTTTTTAGTACATGCTTATTGAGTAAAAAATGCATTATAATTAACGAAGATTATTTCCATTAAATTGCTCTATTTCTAACCAACTGTTCTAAAATAAACTGCAATGACATAAAATAGTAGGTAAAGAGGATTTGATTTAAATAGTTTTTTTGTTAAATATTAGTTAATGCTTTTAAAACATATAAATCAACAAAACCTCGCCAGATTTAAAAGTGTAAACGTTAGTGAATATAAATATTATCAGAATATTAAAGGTAATATAGAAAATAAAAAAGTAGAAGATGTAAAATTGTGTAAAGTATGCAAGAAATAAAGCAAAAATATCAAAATAAAAGACATAGTGCGAACAGCTTGAAATTAACATGTATGTGTTACTCAAACACATATTATATGAATATTCAAGATTAATTTGTATATACTACTTAAAATAAATGTGTATTGTGAGAAAGAGATTATTATAAGAAAAGCATCTAAGTCGCGTTGGAAAGAAATCTTATATTACATTACCAACAATTATAAATCATTAGGCTAGATACCGTTATAAATACCGCTATCACACTCGTAAAATAAACGATGTTATTAAAAATCTAATGCTGTAGGAGTGGACAAATTGTTGAAAAAACTAATGGTACAATACTTCATAAATAATATGAAGTCATATGTTTTCAAATAAATAAAAGCGTAAAGAAAAGCAGATATCTAAGTTATCCGTTCACAGCAAACATTCAAAAGAGTAACTGCATATGATAAAAATGTGTAAATAGTTAACTTTCTTTGTAAACACCATTAATTTAAAATGTTTTATGGAGAAGAAAATGCTGTTAAATAGACCGTTTTTGGAAATATGTATTCTTCTTTGATTCAGCTGAATCTCATGTTTATTATTTGTAATAATAAAGTGTAGAAACGCAATAGTATCTTGAGGAAAAGTTAATTTTAGTCCAGGTGATGACTAGTAATTGAAAACCGCTACAAACACCTCAGAATAACAAAATGGCATGCAAACCAAATTAAAGAAAAGTACAAAAAATGTTATTTGAATTACTCAGCGATAAAAACTAAAATATAAATTACAAGATATTACTTACAATATGTTGCAATAACTATATATCAAACGTTATATAAGCGCTCATAGCCTTGATTCAGGCGTATGAAATAAGAGTGTAAAGAAATCTAAATTTAATTTTGAATCTTTCCACTTACATTAGGTCGTGTATATGATCTACACTGCATTAATTACAACCCTAGATTTTGCTGCTTTTATGCCATCATTTCTCGATTTTGTCCTTTAAATGTGTTTTTCTATAGCCTAAGAGGTGGTTTATAGTCAGTCATTGTGTTTTACACGGTTTAAGGTGTTATTCTTGTAAGCGTTTAAATTCAATGCGACTTTTCATCCGTATTGGGTAACATGAGAGGGGCGAAAGAATCCGGAGTTCGTCGATGGCTTAAGATATACTGTATTACTTTTTTAGAGTAAGACCAAACTCCGAAAAGTAGTGCATATATGCAAATTTCCCTTAGCAGGAATTGATTCGAAACCCAACATATGATCGCAAAGCTTGAGTCGGATTGCAGAGTTACTTGACCTATTGGCAAATCTGTATTAAGCAACGCACAACAAATGTAGTAGATATATTAAATTCTTTTCAGCTGCTTTCTTTGAGATATTATACTGATGAGGGCATTAAAGATTTGCCACATATGACAGTAGGAATGTAAGCTCGAAAGCTTATTTATTTGACATCCTATGGATAAATGCGTGGTTTGGCGGAGGCGGAGGCTTTCGGTACTTGAACCTCGCTCACAGCTAACTCTATGCCAAATGAGGACACCTCCGGGAGAAAGGGATTAGGCGAGGGAAATATCGGGAGGCCGGGATATACTGGCAAAGATTGCGCGGACTCAGAGTGGATTCCTAATATGTTTCCAGTTACAACACCTCGACGTCAATGGGTTTTGTTCAAACCCCTAAGAAGATCGGCATCAGAAAGCACAGACGTTAGATCTGAAACCTTCCAAAGCGCAAGCCACCATCACACCGCGCAGCCCACCTTGCCCTTGCACTTTCTACCCTATAACAGAAAACCAACGGAATGAAACGGGAAAGCAGAAAATTCTTAGAATATAAATATCCATTTCAATATTTGCCCAAGTAACCAAGGGAAACCACGATGGACCGCCCAACAGGAATTAAATCCGATACCTTCTGAATGCGAATTTCAACAATTATCGCTTGAGTCACTGCGATCAGTTTGACATAAACTATAGGCAAATCCATATTAAGCAAAGTACAACAATGTAACAGATACATTCAATCCGTTATAGTTCATTTCTTTACCTTATGATACTACCGACAGAATTTACGTTTTGTACGTAATGTGATTTATAGATGTGTTAATCTAAATAAATTTTATAAAATAACGTAACAATCATGTTAATAAAGTCTAAACGGAAACCCAACACATTTAAGTGTAACAGAACAAAGATAGATAAATTAGTATGATCTGCACTGTTGGAAACAAACTTGGAAGAATAGACTACGTGCGTTTCTATTCTTCAAAATCTCCTGTTCAGCAGATTTCGAGGCAATGAAATGGCTGATAGCCTTTGATCACCTGTGTTACTTTTCTGAATGGAAGGATAACGTCTAAGCCCAACTAGATTATTCGGATCAAATTGCTTGACGTAATTGTGAGAGGACCTTGTTTCCTATTCAATAAGCCGAGCAGGGCTTTCTTGAATGGCGTTCCATCTCTTTGAGAATAAAAGGTATTTCAATGCTAGACCAAGGCAAATCTATCTACAATGTTAAACCTCTGTGAAGAACGTTTCCAGTATTGCGTAGTGTCCTTTTAGTCCAAAGGGCATTCATCTCTCTTAACTAGAGTGGTAGGAAGCTTTTTAGAGCGGATGCCAGAGGAGTGATTGGAACATGATTTTATGAAAACACTTCATACAAAAAACTTAGCTCTCAATAGCGTAAATTTGCATTGTCTAATGCAAATTCTGTAACAGGCAAAGTCTGACTGATAAGTATAGTTTTCTGTAAATAACACCTACAAACAGAAATGGAACTGTGTATGTTGCTTTTAGGATCATAACCACAAATCTCTCGAATTCTAAGGAAGTATTGAAGGGCGTACCACGCAGTGATGTTTTATTGAGCTGTAGATGGCATTTTACATCTGTCAGATGACTGTCCCATTATCTGAATACAATTCCTTAAACTTGTTTAATTATATTTCCTCTTTCAACATTGTATTTGTGTATTTACTTTAAAAAAACACAAAAAATGGTGGAAAAACAGATATATTTCATAAAAGTAAATGTTACCCCTAGAGCTTAATTGACTAACAAGTTGGGCCTGCGAGGTTTTTCTAATGTTGATGCCATTGTTGGAAAGAGAGCGTGATAAATCCTCCTGTTCTTTATTGCATTTACTGACAAGGTACTGTAGTACTGGTAAAAGCATCTATTTTGAAAACTAATGCTGAAATGTTGCATTTTAGTTATATATTAATCGAAATAGATAGTAAAATGCCTTCTATTAAATACTTAAAAGAATGGGGAATAAAGCACAATATTAGGATTATAACTGCTTGATATGGTTGTTTTTATTGCATGCCTATTAAATGGAAAGATTTATTTTGATACGCAAACCGGTGTAGAATGTAGATTTAGTCACAGAGCATAATCAATGTTGCTACATGAAAAAATGCTAATTGGATATTTAAATATATATTTAACGCTAGATGGCCTAAGATATGAATAACTTAAGTTTCATTGGCTAGCTAAAGTTTGGAAGTGCCGTTTTAATGTACCTGTTTCATTATTTTACAATATATCACATTTTTAAGAAAATTTCAGAAATATTTTTAATATTTCCTTATTAGAGTTAGATTCCTGCTGACCATATTAAATCTGTATTAGATAAGTATGTGTCAGAATTTTTCTTCAACGGAGGACATTAACTCTCAAAGGTCTACCAGCGGATTGATTATGGTGGATTTTGTCCCGTCTGTTTGGCTTACAGATAGTTGACAGGAATGAATAGTATGTGTAAATTTCTAAAAAAAAATTTCGTTTAATGAACCCCATCTATAAAGAAACAAAATGTATCATTTGTTATTGGTAATAAACACACACACGTGTATATATATATACATACATACATACATACATACATACATATATTGTCACATACACCGTTGAGGAACATCATAAATTACTAAATTAATATACTTTTGGGACGTTTCTTATTTCATAAGGATTGATATTCTTTAACTTAAGTTAACATTGCTGATTCAGAGAGCACATAGATGTTGCAAGAATCAATTGGTTAACCACTTCCTATGGCACTCCCTAAGGGACTTTACCATGACATCAGCACCATGCAGAGTTATGCTGCACCCGGAGCCTCTCATGCGTCACTAGGAAGTATTCAGAACACCTACTCAGTGTTCTTGTATTGGTTGATACATTTTAATTCTAGGGCGTTGGTACACCATGATTGGTAATGCCGACTTGACAATGTAGAGACCCCCCTAGGCAAGCATATTTTATATAAGGAGGTGCAGAGCTCACTGATGGCGCTTCTTAGACTCATCTACCAAGTCCTCGCCCGCTGGGCCGTACCGTAGTTGCCCGCTTCTGCGAGCTCTGCAGGATCGACACCGCTGATGGCGACGTGATTCTACTCTTCCTCTACAACGGCCGACACATCCCCTAAGGTGAGAACTCCGTCATGTGGGAACCTATATCAACATTGCATAACCTGTAGTATTCCAACTCAACACCCACGGGTGTAACATGTGATCATATACTCATATAATTAATAAATGGATCTGCCAAGCGAGTAAAGTATTTTCCATCATACCTCTCACCACTGCTCACCCCCACGTCACGAAATTGGTCGTGACAATATATATATAACTAGAAAAGCAGAAAAGGATAAAACACTAAGAAAATTTCACAGGTAATCCTATATTCGAGCTGCTTGAGTTCTTCTATGGCAAGAGGATTTTTTTTTTTTGTTTCTTTATTTACGGACGCTCTTTAACATCTCAGGTCATCAGCGGCCCATTTTAATTAGGGCGTGAAACGGCCGAAAAATTTTGCTCAGAGGCCTCTTCTTTCAGGCTTGAGATTCTTTATTATGCCGTAAATGTACGACACAGGACCCACGGCTTTACTGCCCTTCCGAAGGAAGCCATACTTACGATTTTTACGCCCGAAAAAATCCATCGATCCTGGCAGGGTTTGAACCCCCAATATTCGGTTTAGGAGGCAAGTATGGTTACCACTACACTATCAAGTAGTGTTGTAGTCAAATAATTTAAATACATACATGTGTGTGTGCGTACGTGCGTGTGTGTATGTTTGTGCTTAGCTTCAAAATTATTACTTTTCAAAGATTGGATGTAATTAAATATAGACACAATTTTGATTCCATCATAGTGTTCTTAACGTACACACGAACTGTATTTAATACTACGGTCAGAAATACATAATATTTTATAATTAGTACCTTAAGAAATACAAAAGTACATAGTTGTAGAGTTAGAGCCTGGAATATATTATGTGTAAATTTTATTGTCTATGGGTTTGAAATAAATTTGCAAAGACTTGATTACGGAAGACATTGAAGTCTATTATAGTCCTGTTTAAATCGAATGTTATGTGTTACTGATTTGCGTTTTATAGAATCTATTTTGGCAAGTTCGTTCACATAATAGTAAGTGTCCTCGAATCCAATGGAATTATAACCAGCTGTTTAAGAGTACTGCTTTGCCATTTCTAGTCTTGCTGATTACAAGGTTGGTAGGATGTTTGAGATAGCTAGCTGTCTGCCTGTGAATCGACAATAAATCTATAAATTTCTCGACATTAATTTTGATAAATAAATGTTTTTGTTAAACGTTATAATTTTATATGCTGTTTTACTGCATTTGTTTGTGTTATTTATATTGCAACTTCCATTGCCCACCAAGTGAAATAAATACAGAATCATTAAAATGCATTGCTTATTAGACAAATGCGTCCTGAAGAACCCACTGCATTGACTGGTACTCCCAATACTCTATATGCGTTCTTCCATCATTCCCCTTTAAATTGAGGTCATCCGTAATTTTGGATCGTCCAAGATACCTGACTCATGATGCATGAGACGGGGATGCGGATACAGTATATACTAATCATAGTAGAGTTGTGCTGGTAGATACGGGATTTTGAAATGGTGCGGTAGTGGTCCGTACTAGAATGAATTTTCTTTTCAGAAGTTTATTTAAAATACTTCTTTTCCTAAATAAAGGGAATGACACTAGATCAGTTTGAAGACATCTTATTGGTCACTGTGGATGTGTCCTCGTTGTACATAAACATTCCACATGAGGAAGGACTAGAAGCGACGACACATTTCTTACTCATGCGTAATCCACCCCATGTTCCCCCCACTGAGTTTATATGCCAACTAGCCCATCTTGTGCTCACCAATAAAAGTTTTGCCATTGAAGGTCAGCATTTCCTTCAAATTAAAGGGACAGCGATGGGCACCAGAATGGCCCCTTCCTACACCAATTTATTCATGGCTAGATTAGAAGAAAAGTTCCTTCATTCAGAAACACTAGCCCCTTTGGTTTGGCGTAGATTTATTGATGACATTATTTTTATCATCTGGACCCACGGCATCACCTCCTTTGATGCTTTTTTTTTTTTTTTTTTTTTTTTTTTGCTAGGCTAAACACTAATTACTCAGTTACTTTTACCTCCACAGTCTCTCGAACTCAAACCACTTTTCTAGACCTTGATATCCGGTTGGTTAACAAAGCTTCCTAACGTAGGTTGACATTAAACCGAGCAATTTTCAGCAGTGTTTACATTTTGACAGTTGCCACCCTTCTCATATTAAAAAAACTATTCCGTTTTCTTTATGACTCCGGGGACATCACATCTGCAACAACCATAAGTCACTAGATGACTATATCACCAAGTTAACTGACAAATTGACTGATCGCGGTTATCCTCGTGCCATGTTTCAGTCGAGAGTTCTGTCTTCCCACCAACACCCCACGTCTCAGATCTTAGAGCAAACTGATAATAATCAGTTGAATTTTATAATTACCTATTTCCCCGGTCTAGAACGCCTTAAATCAATCCTAAAGGAATATTTCAGTATTCTTAAGCAGAACCTTACTACATCAGCATTGTTTCACAAACCGCCACGCCTAAGTTTCAGGTCCCGACATAACCTAAAAACCATTCTGCGCAAGAAACTAACTCTACATTTGTTTCTCAACCTACACCTGGGTCTTATCCATGAAACAGAACGAAATGTAAAACTTGTGCCTTAATAACGCCTAGTACATCCTTCTTCAGTCCGACACTTAAGTCAGAATTCAAAATTCGTATTTTTGCTAATTGTGCCTGCACTAACGTGATATACATCCTCCAATGTAAATTTTGTCCTGCTTTCTAAATTAGTTTAACCCTCACCGCAGTTTCACGCAGAATGAACAATCACAGATGCTCTGTCAAAACCTGCTCTTGTTTGCCTGTGGCCCACCTTCACCTCTCTGTTTTCCGTTTTCTGTTCACTGATACTTGTTTTTCTTTAATACTCTTAGATGCGGTATTTCCTACTTGTTCTACCAGTAAGCTCAGAGGCAGAGAGATGGTGGCTATTGTTCTTCACATGGCACGCACCCCTCCAGGCTCAAACATCTCTCTTTAAAAAATAAATAAATAAAAATTCCCACCAGCAACCAGAAATTTAATTATTTCTAAGTTGGTTTCTCTGCCCGCCAACTCAGCAGACTGTAAGGCACACAAGCCGTGTGCATTGCTAGACTTAGCCCTTGTCCTCCAGCTACGCGATCAAGAGCTCATTGCAGCCCCGAAATATAGTAACTTCAGCAATGTTTTACAGTGCACTAAGTGACCTCAACAATGTTCCACATTGTCTTCCAGTGCCTCGAACAGTGTTTTATGGTGCCATTATGTGTTTCTTACTTTAAATGTGGCACGCCTTTGTGCATTTTAAGTTGTATCAGGTCCCCTAAGGAGAACTTACTTACATTCCTTTTAAAAGTGCATATATATGTAAACACTGCCTACGAAATGTTAGGTAATAAATGACATATCACCATTATGAACGTTCTGTCCAGGGTTTAATTTCTTATTAGGGTTTTAATAAAAAAGAAAGAAAGAAAAGACTTTATAGTTTTTACACTAAATCGTTTGTGGATTATCGGCAGTTGGAGAAGAAGGGATTTTGTGCATGATCTAAATGAGTGACTGAAGCCTAGGCATTTGAAGCATCGGGAAACTGCCATGTGTCTTCATCATAACGCACGCTCCAGTGTACTTCTTTGTACCTTCTTTAATTGCAGCATCGCTGAATTCAGTGAAGAGTTTACCTACATCGCAACATGTCGGCACTTTGCTACTTTTTGGACTGCAAATTTAATATACCCAGATCCGTAAATGTCAATTTCATCATGAGTCACGCTACATTTTTTTTTTCAAATGGGAAACGACGTTTCCAACAGCAAATGAGAAACGAGTATTTGTCAGATTTTCTTCCCTTTCCCCTACCAAAACACATGAACAGCTCTCATTTCTAAGTGACACTGATTTCTCGCCCTTGCACTGCAATTAATAAAATCGATTAATAACGCAATGATAAAGACGCCCAAATAAAACTATAATACGTATTTTTACAATGTTCCAAATAGAGATAGGAATGCTGATTAATCCAGTGGAAGCGCTAGAAAATTGATAATTGCTGGTTTTCTCTGTCATTACAGTCATTTATGTGCTTTTTTAATCTTCCAGTCATCCGAATCTTATAAATTTACAATAAGTCTTCCTAAAACATCGCCTTATTCTATTTCATTAATGTAATCATGGTTTTGCAATTTTTCTGCATATTTTGCGTAAGAGTCACAGTCTATCTATCTGCTTGTTTACCTGTTTCTTTGTTAATGAGCATTTCCACGTCTTTCGGTTTAAAAGTGTTATATTCTTTATTTACAAACCTTCGCTTTATCTAAGTCCAAAAATGTCCTATTAGATTTTAATTATAATAATGAGATAAAGGTATTAGCTCATTCCTGTTTCATTGACAAGAAGATCCAGCTGATCCATTTTGGATTTGTTTTTAATACCAAGTCGTGTTGTAATAGCTCAGTTTTGCTTTCAGTAGCTAAATATGGTATACCATTTTGTTATAACCGTTCAGTAAATTCAGATTATATGCTATATGTGTTTGTAGGTTTGTTTAAATTAACCGAGTGATATTGAGTATTATTATTGTTATTATCATTAAATATAATTTATAAATATGTCTAAAATCAAACCTTAAATGTGGCATGTGTCATTTTCTCGTGGTATTCGATTTTTTTTTCTCTCTGCCTAAACGTAAATTTTTATTTTGTAGGAAACATATTAACCAAGATCCCACGTGACAGATAATCAGAGGGCTACTACATCCTTAAGTCCATAGTATTTGGTGGAATCTTGCCATATTGACTTTTAACTTGTGGCCTTTATTTGCATCGTTCGTCCTCGTGTTCCTGAAACATAAAATGTACAGTATTCTATAAGAGGATAAATAAAATTAGAGTCCTTGTGTGAAATTTTGCTTTATATGACCTGTGTAATTATTTGTATTGTTGGAAATTCACCTTGATTATAGATGTCAAAAATATTCCTACGAATAGCATCATTTAAGAAGTAATTGAAATTTGCAAGTGTCTTTACCGTTCTTATATGTTTCCTTAGCGATGGAAAAATTGGAGCGCTAAAGTATGACACCAGATGAGTGACAGAGTAGCGTTGTTCATAAAACAATGTTTTGAAGGGATAGACTGTCACTTTTGAATGTCAATGGTCTCTCTCCCGCTTTCCTTCTTCTATACACCACTTTTTGAAATTTTTGTAATCTTTTAAAAATAATACCTCAAGCTTGTTTCTGCAATATTAGTTTTAGATATAACTGCGACGGGCACGGTTTGTATTTGCTTTACTTGAGGACATTATGTAGACCTGAAACAGTTCCATTAAACCGGCGCTGGCTATCATAGCTGCATCCTGAATAACAACGATTTTCTAAAGCGAATCAGCACCAAGGTTTACATCAATAGGAGAAACATTTAAATAAAGTTTTACACGATACATTATTTGTCAGTTTACAAAGCCGTTTTCTATAGTGGCAATACAAAGAAAAATTTGAATGACTGTAGAATGGAAACAGCGGAAGCTAAAACTATATGCTTTGTATGTGTGTATGCAAAAGTGTGCCCTCTGTTTACGAAAGTAAATATTGATTTTATATTAGCATACACTGTTTTTATAAACCTCAATTATAAAGTAGCTACAAGAACTTGTTAACATTATACCTTGCCGTTTTTGAGCGCAATTCCTTTGTTCCGAATGACTTTTCTTTCTTCTCCCCATCCTTCTATCTGTCCGCATCAGGAGGGCATGTCGACTAAAACTTGTTCGCCATTAGTTCTTTATTCTATCGAAATTTTCTGTCAATCGGTGACGTAACCATCCTGATTGAAGTTTTCTCTCTTCATTGTACTAAATGCGGAGTTGATATCTATGCGGTTGGTGGTATAATTGCCTTTGGGCTTTACTTCCAAATTGTTAGGCCTGGAGCCTTCTCTGAAGGTTAATTCCTGTGACCTGATATAATGAAATTTAAACAATTTTTCTAACATTCTGAATTGGCCTAACTATATTGGCCCAAAGTGTCCTTTTGTAATTATTTGAAATAAGGAGGAAATTTGCCTTTTGAAAACCAACGTGTTAAAGCTAATAGTACATTAGGGACAATATTAATAGCCTTTTACTCAATATTTGGGCAAATATTTGATAAAATACTTCCGCTCAGGTAGTTCTTTATTAACCGTTTAGTTAATTGCAAATTTGCTGTGGCAATATTACTAGGATTTATTATTTGTTTAAATTGTACATTGCTGACTTAACATCTTCAGGAATTTTAAAATTTCAAACTAAAACAAATTAATGTGTGCATAATAGTTACATTTTTATTGAATAATAAATTATTTGGCAATGTAAATTTTCCTTCTCCTTAAGTTACATTACTCCGGACACTTCCTGGAAGATTTCCTTCAACTATACTTCCAAGGCTAAAACTTGCATATCCATATGAGTTATGGCACGTCGTAGGCACAACTTTTTTTTTTTTTTTTTTTTTTTTTTTTTGTAAGGCGAACCGTGGTTGTAATTTTCAGCGTCCCAAGTTTTAGTAGCAGAATCTTCATTGTTATCTTCGTTTTCATTGATTTTATTTTGGTGAATAAATGTATATTATAAATGCTCATGTATATTAGTATATTAGTAATGTAACATTTGAAGTTATTGCTATATTGACTTGTTTCTTAAAAAATTACCGCTGTTTTAAGATGTTCCACTTTTTGAGTTATTAATGTAATTTTTTGGGTCAAGGACTAGTATTTTGTCATTTATTTAATATTTGCAATTATTATTATCTCTTTTGAGTTAAAGGTCAACATGAAATTGTCCACTTGGGTGGGATTTTTGTTGCGAGTTAAACTGAAGCGCAAGTTGGCGGTTCACCAAATTGCTTTTGATCTGGGCTTACTATCAGCAAACTCGCTAAGTTTCAAATCCAAGATGAAAGCAGATCACGCTGTAATATAGAAGCCAAAAAATGGTAGAATTTCAAAGGGTGGAAAGTAGGTTGTTGAGTTTCACTTTGTTGCCAGAGGGTCACAATAAGATATAAGCTACTCCAAATTAATTACACCGATTTTAGACAATATATTTTAATGGAACCATAGAGACGAGCAATTAAAGGAATCTCTAGATAAAATTAGCTCAATTCCATAAGGTCTTAAACCGTCTGTGATGCCTCAGTAGCTAAAAGGAGCATTAAACACTATTAAAGAAAAAGCCGTTACCAGACTTGACATATTAACTAGTTAATGTTATGAATTAAAATGTAAAAATAAATAATTTGACTCCCAAGAGAGTAACATTTTAGTGAATGCTTTTCTCGAAGAACAAAATGTAAGTACAATGACTATTCGGAAATTTCTCTGGAATTAATCTTTCTAACTTACTTACTTTTGCCGAGGGGCGCTTGGTAAAACCTTGACACAGTATAATGGATGAAATACACGTCATGCCTAATAAAAACCAAGAAAATTTTTTCAACATTTTGAAGGTGTTACTTAGATTTAGGGATTATTTTGCATATAGCGTGTCTTGATTTTGAACCAACAGAAGTTCAAATCATTTTAGAAGATATAAATAATGGAATTTCTTTCGACTATTGTTATGAAGAAATTTTGTATAAATAATTTTCTGTCTTTGTTGTATGATCACTTGCTTGAGAGAAAATATTTTGGAACTCAATGTGACATTTTCTTTATTATTATTTTTGCAAAGATATTTAGGAAACCGTAGAAGCAGTGTGTATTTCTTACTCCCAAGCTTAAAATGTAAAAATATAAGACTAAATGCCAATCAATCTATAATTTGAGCCTTATTGTTGAGCTTCTCTCCATCATTAACATTTGAATAACTTGAAACAGTTGCGATTTAAAAGTTAGCTGTAACATAATGTCAATAAAGAATCTGTGGAAGCGAATGCGATATCTGATTTTGTAGATAAACAGAAAACTCGTTCTGTATGTAGATATTGTAAGAAAACTGGAAAGTACAGTCTCTGTGCTTTAAGCAATTAACACCTCTTAGGGCTAGAAATGCTGCATTTGTACCATCGCAGCTTTGCTTTCTTCTTCCAGTTTCGAGTCGCGAGTAGATCGCGAAACGTGCGTGACTATGATAGGTAAAATACATCATTGTGATAAAGCAAAATAGTGTTTTGTGCCTGTCTTATTAAATAACTTGTCACCCATAGTATTAATTAATTCGGGTAGCAATGTTCTCCTAATAACATTGTTTAATTTCATTTGCCATCTCGGGCTCTTTGATGGTAAGCATAGTAACTGTAATGATAGGTTTATTTGCAAATTAAACTATTAATTGATTACGGTGATATCATGCGAAGAAATATGTCTCATACTACTGGCGCGTAAAATCTATTGGAATTTCCAGGGAGGAGTATATATGTATGTAAATATGTTCACATGTGACAATGACTTTTCTTTCTTTTCGTCAGTTAAAGTGGCATCTTATTCTTGGAAGTTATATTGTGAAATTCTGCATTTTAGGCACCAAGTTTATAAACAATACGGGTATGACTGATTTATTAATCAATATTTCGTTATTCTTCGTTTGCTCCTTCTTCCCAGCGTTTTATTTCTTTTCAAGTCAAACTTCTTTGACAGATGCCACAAAGTATTATCTAAAGATTTACAAGCCAGAGTAGAAACCCAACACTCCACGAATCTTTCCTGTCAAGGGATGAGGGAGTTTCATTTCATAGCTATGCCTGGAATTTTCAGATCTGCTTACTTCCAGAGCTACTAATATAATTATTTTTGCGTGCTCCTGCACCAGCTTGAATGCCACCTCTTTCACCTCCTCAAAGAATGGCCTTAATGAAATGTAAAATTATTGAAATTGTGAAATGAAGGGTTATTAGGTTGTAATATTCCATCCATTCATTCTAGTCCCATATTTTTTGCTTCTAAAGCGAACGGGCGGATGTGTGACCCTTAGTGGATTATCGAGTTTTGAACACTAACATATATATTTTTTCCTTTCCACTACACATAATGTTCATCAATGATATAATTGGTCTGGGCGAGCAAAATATTTAACGTCATTGGATTTGAATAGTACTTATTATATGAATCCTTTGCATGAGAATTTGAAAAAGTAGACAGTTTTTGCTACAGATTAGAATTTGAATGAGTTTCATTGTTCACTATTGGGCTTTACTGTGGGTATACAAGTTCTAATGCGCCTGTTGCAATAATATTTTTGGGGATATGAAGTTAAAATATTATATATGCATTTATTTAGAATCGTTTGACCTTAATCTCTCTTATTTAAAAGAAGCATTTGGGAGATTCAGAAAGATTGGTTTTATTATTAATTCAGAAAAAATTGCTATAGCAATTAAAGGGAGAGAATTAGTTAGTTGTTCTTAATAGTCCCACTTTGTGGATGCCATTTGGAAAAGTATATGAAGAGTGGAGAAGGAGGGGAAAGTGATGATTGATGTGTGGTTCATTTGCAATGTTGAATGATTAATTACATCTGAAGTCTCTCTTCTCTCGATGTCCCGCCTTGAACTATCGTCTTTGCCTCTAATATTGCTCAGTAAGTGGCCAACAGTAAAGGATAAGGTATCTCACAGAAGTGAATAAAATCTTAGGATTGTACATGACACGATGTATTTGTTATTCAATGTCTCTTCGCACTGTTGGGTAGCATTTACGTCTTGAGGAGTATTCTGCGTTTTTAGGCCACTCTTGCACTATCTAAGCTACATGAACTCTGATTAAGCTACGATCTATACGCAATTTCATGAGACTCAATATTTTGAGTCATTATTTAACTCTGAATTTAACTCGAAGATATCTTTCCGACAGCCTAACCTCAATGTAGTGTTCTTTCTCTATCATCATGTAATATAACTTACTTCTGACAAATACTGTGTTCATCCTTTCCCAATTTATCATTTCATCTTATGTATCAGGGGTGTTCATCGCCTGTGGTGTCTCAGTAGTTAAAACGGGCGTTAAACACCATTCCAAAAAAAAAAAAAAAATCTAGCAGTCTCCTATTTCGCCTTTCACTGGCGCCAAGTCTCGCGCTGCTCACTGACTATTAATTGACGACAATTTGTTCAACTGATGCCCGCTAAATATTGTTCGCTTCTATCACCGACTATCGTGTTCTGGTATTTCCTGTAATACTTTTACTACTTGTTCTGTTACTTTACGACGAATCTGACGGTACTATCACGCGTCCTGACTGTGTATAACCGCGTATGGTCCTGAGGTCTCGAAATCTTTGACTTTTATCAACAACAAAGGTTATCCAGTCGGTATGCTATAAAAACCTTCTACATTACGACTTTTTGAATAGATTTCGACATTCTAGTTTTCCGCAAGGTTTTCTATTGCTTATTATTTATTCAGATCATCTCCCAAACTTTCCTTTTGGATGTGAACTTATATTTTAATTGCCTTGTTTACTTAAACTGTACCGTGAGAAATGGTCCTAGAGATGTCGTTTAACTTAGGTATTATTGCATCAAAGGTCTTTAATTGCTCAGTTACTTCCCCTCACTTAGCAAATGAAATACCTTCCGATCTCTTCGCATTAAAGATGACTATTCGACCTTCCTTTTCGCTACGGATATTCCTCAAAACCTAGCGGAAACCTTTGTTACAATACAAACATACATATTGTCACACTCCAGGATTTTAGGAGGTGACGGGGATCCAGGTATAAAAACGTTAGTAGGGTTCAAACTAGCTCCTTTTATTGCAACCATGCCTTAATGCAGTTACAGCCTTGGGTAAAGTCCTCCCAGTTAACGTTACTCAGGCACATCAGGAGCATCCAGCTGTTGACATTACTTACATGTATAAGAAGAGTATTGAACTGTTGACATTACTTATATGTATAAGAAGAGTATTGAGCTGTTGACATTACTTATATGTATAACAACAATATTCAGCTGTTGACATTACTTACATGTATAACAAAAGTATTCAGCTGTTCACATTACTTATATGTATAACAAGAGTATTCAGCTATTTTGAGCCCCAGTCAGGGCTTACCTTGGAAGATATGTCTCGGCGGCTAATTTTCAGAGTTAAGCTCCTCGGTCAGACTAGTTGGTCCGTAGCCTATTCACGAGTCTCTCTCTTTCTCCTTGCCCTGAGGAACCTGCAGGCTCTTAAATAGAATCCTGTACCCCAGGGAGGGGGCCAGAGGCATTACCAAATATGGTGTGCCATCGCCATAGGTTGGAAGTAAAACAGCCAATCACAGTGCAACACACGAAAGCTCTAAAACATCCTGATTGACACATGACATCCTGAAGCCCACGTGACTTCTGCAGATTCCTCAAAGGAAACTGATGTCATGTTGAAAAACCCTTGGGTTTGTCACAGTAAGTGGCAAATCAATATTTTCCTGCTGTACAATAAGCTACTAAGTATCTCATGCTAATACAAAACGGTAAAAATATGGATGAACCAAAAACTATGTCTTATTCTGAGACATTTCTAAATCAAACTAAATGATTTCAATTTACCAATACTTACCACCCGAAAATAGCGTCCGTGACATATTCTCGACGACTAACATGTTGCCAACCTCGACAACACACAAAACCCAGCGGAGTAAAAAGAGCGTCCAGAAATATAGAGTAAAATGCTATTACATAGATATGTAAGTAATACTGACACCTAGGTTTTTTCTTCTTTTACATAACGTAGCACCAACATGCCCAAGAGGAAAGAACGAGAAGAAAACGAAAGAGAGAGGAAAAACCCGCAACGGCACTCCCGCGGCCCAACCCAAACAGTCATACCATAAGTCCATGGTATGCACAACATACAAAGGTTCAAACGCCCACAAACACAGCACACGCCGACACTCAGAGAACACTCTGTACGCCACATACTGAACGCAGCCAACCAGTAAAGTCTTTGGTACGCAGCCAATGTGAACTTGTAGGAAGCAGCACGACGATTGAAGTCCGAGCCGGAAATCCTCCGGAAATCATAATTAGGGCACTAGCATGATTCATCAGGCCGGAGCAGAATAACAAACTGACCACATGTAGCAGTCATATAAGCAAACTATTCGTGTCAGCTCACAATGTCTTCAGGTAACAGAAGTGGGCTTAGGTGTATAGCTGTTCTCTGGGCTAATGTCGTGGGCGGCATATAGGCGAGTCCGCGAGCCATGCATGCCACCAGACGAAGAAACAATCATTAATTAAAAATGAGTTACCAAATTGAAGGAAAAAGGAAAAGAGGTGACAGAGGCTGCACATAAAGGAGGGGAATCCATGAAATACAAGGAAAATCAACGGAGCAGGAGGAAAGACAAGGTACTCAGAGGGCAGGTGGAAGTGGCAGACGTGATACCAGGGGAAGGTATCAACAGAAAAAACGGGTGCTACAAGTACTATCCAAAAAAAAACAGTAATACACTAAAACACAATACACATATCATACAAAGTCTAAAATAAGAAAACGGGAATATTAGTATGAAAACGTAAGGAGCATATAATATATATATTGTAATGACCAACTTCGTGACGTGGGGGTGAGCAGTGGTGAGAGGTATGATGGAAAATATTTTACTCGCTTGACTGATCCATTTATTACTTATTTGAGTATATGATTACATGTTACACCCGTGGGTGGTATTCAGGGTTGACTATTTTCTATATTTATCCTGATTTGTCTATTCTTATCCTTAATATATTGTGAAAAAATTTACAATAATAGGATAATGAAAATAAAACTAACAAATATCTTTTTGCTTGTCATTCGCCATAGTCGATATAACACTTCCGGGTCAAGAAAGCGGGTCATGCAAGTTCGATGTATCTGATTAGAACGAAGCGTCTGAGACAATAGTTCGGAAAGAGGTCCCGCACCGGAAGAACGCATGGTCATGGCATCCTGGCATGGCATCCTGAAGAATAAAAAAGGACGTGTTTAACATAGTAACAAACTGATTAAGTAGCCGTACTTTCTGGAGAATACTGCGCATAGTTACGTGAGAAATAAACATATTTTCAATATGCTGTTTGTGGCTAACAAAAATTGAGTACCAAATATGGATCCATCCCCTCTTAATGGATCCTTGTTGGACTGAAATAGTGTAGGATGGCTACCTTGAACAATGCGAAATTTAGATAACAACCAATTACAAAAGGCCTTATTACTAGCATTAAATGTACAATACTGAGCAACAGGTGGATGTATTCCACGTTGTTTTGTTAAAAATAATACAGGGACCGAATTCTCATAATATGTCAAATTAGGCAAGACAAAGAAGTCTACGCCTGCTGTCACCTCAATCGGAACCGTACCATAGGATTCCTGTGCTACCTGAGGGAATGCCAGGTTCAACAGTGAAGATAGTAATAACAAAAGTGCGGAGGTCATTTTGGCAATTATCAACACAATAACCAGCTCAATAAAACGACGACAATCCCCACGGATATATTCCTAATAGACACCTCAAAACCACCATATCAACCACAGATATTAAAAGGAGCGACCAGTGCGTCCCTTCGCGTATTACCTTAAATGTATATCCTTAAAACAAAAACTCGTGCACGAATAATTCAATAAAACCTGTGTAGGCGTCTCTTTCAACGTTTCTTGGGGCCTCACGACTTACCCATGAAAAAAAACTTAATGGGGCCTCATGGCATACCCATATAGATTAAACAGTACCTATAACGCACCTTACTACCAAGGGGCCTCACGACTTAACCATGGAATAAAGTGGCAGCGCTAACGGCAGTTAGGTCACTATCAATAATGTAAACCTGACATGCCCTAAGTAGTACCATAGTATAGTATGCCGTATTTGTAATAATGTTAGTTACATTCATTTGGTTGTTATTGTTAATAAAACACGTATTGCCATATTACCACAAATTTCAAGTTTTTTCAAACTGAAGTGGTCTCCCGTATGGATTCTAGCAGTGTAGCTGGCTCAAGCCACGGGGCCACAGACGGTATCGTTAGTAGAAGGACCCCATTCGTGCTTCGTCCATTAAGAGGACCAGGGCTTGGCCTCGCAGTTGCACGGTGTAGGCGGTATACCTGCCAACACAACTTAAAAGAGCGATAAGCAACAGCACACATAAAAATTTGACACCTGTTGGATATATGATGAGTATGGTGATACTGAGTTATATTTACTATGCGAATTAATAGCAAATTAAATCTATACCCCAACTGTCAAATAACATATAGATTTGGTGAATTTCTTATTATGTTGTCTCGTCAACTTTTAACTTAAGCACCTGCAAGCTGCTGCATTTTAAAAAACAATATAATTTGTTGTATTCAGTTCAAATTAACTGACTACCAATTTGCACCATTATACCGACCACACTAGCCCTCTCCCCAATCCTAACTTTAAGGCTATGCTACTGGGCATAATAGTATGAAGTAACAAAAAATATTCCTATAACTAATTTATGTTACACTTAAAGTATTATTCAGAAAACATTAAGAAAAATTTGATAGAAACATTAGAGCAGTTCATGACAACAGATAAATATGTTACAGAAATAACAATAACAATAGCAATAGCAAATATTTGAACTATAAGTCTGTACAGATATAAACGTTCTTTTACTACTTCTGTAGCAGTTCCCATTTTCCTAGCGGATGCATCTGAAATGTGTAATAATCAAGTAGTGTACCACGACGATGGCCTACTTAACAATGCGGAGCACCCTCCAACAGCAAGATGAAGGATATATAATCCAACGAAACAAATAATACAAGGTGTACCACCAATCAACATACACCTATAACACACTGTAAAACTACATTTAGGCCAACAAGGTTAAACTTAGTTTCTTCTATAAAATGAATAATGGGGATATAATCGAGATATATGTACAATTAACTCTTTCAGTTTGGAACCCCCGTGTTGTTTAATGCCATAGTTCACTGCAGACGTTCGTTCCACTATCACATAGGGACCATAACACCGATGCAACAACTTAGTCGTCTTTCCCCTTTTTCGAACGGGTGTAAATAGTTTAACAAACTGTCCAGGGTTAAACTGAAGTGCTCGCCTCTTCCTGTCGAAAATGCGCTTATGCCTATCCTGTTGTCGCCGAATATTATCTCTGTCCACTTTGCGCGCCTCTTGAATACGCTCTATGGTCTCCTTTACAAAGAGATTATCAGTTGTGTGTTTCAACTGAACCTCCCCAGGAAGGGCTAGATGTCGTCCATACAGTTAAAAGAAAGGTGAAGCCTCCGTCCACTCCTGCCGGCTTGTATTGTACGCAAAGAGCACATGGGGTAAACTTGTGTCCCAATCACGCTGATTAGTGGAGGTGTAATGTGAAATCGTGTTTATGATAGATGCGTTACATCTTTCCGTTAACCCGTTGGTAGCAGGATGATAACTGGTGGTGAACGTCGACTTCACCCCCATCGACGACAACAGGTGCTGCGTAACCTCACTTAGGAACACTGCGCCTCGGTCCGATAGAAGCATGGCGTGAGCTTTCCAATACAAAATGGGCCACATGTTCAGTAGACCCCTTTGGTACCGCCTTTCCTTCTACCCACCGGATGGCGTACTCTGTCGCCACAATTAACATCGTGTTCCCTTTATTGGATCTGTAAATTGGACCTACCAGGTCTATCCCCACCTTTCACCAACATAATTAACCTGAATAGGTTGCAAAAATCCAGGAAGCCGTAAATTTCGGGGCCCCTTCTGAGACTGACAACTGGGACACTTCTTCACATGACTTTCCATTTCCTTCCGCATGCCTACCCAGTAATACCTGGAACTAATCTTAGAAAATGCTTTTGCGAACCCCAGGTGACCCGATAACGGATTGTCATTAGAGGAGTACAAAATTTCATGCTTCAAAGTTTCCGGAATCACCAGTAAATGCAGTGGTCCCGAAGCACCAGCATTTTTTCTGTAAAGAACGTCTGTTTTTAACAGGTAAGATTTAGCCTGACGCTGGAGTTGAGTATGTACCGCGTCTAACTGTTCTACTGCCCGAATTATAGGTATTAACTGAGGATCCTCCGCTGCTTCTTCGCCACTTCTACCGGTGATAATAAGCAAGTCACAAGGTCGTCCGTCTGCTCAACTATTTGTTGCATAGGTTCATCAACCGGGAAACGAGAGAGAGTATCTGCATCTAAATGCTTCGTCCCCGATTTGTATACAACAGTATAGTCATATTCCTGCAACTTTAATGCCCACCTGGGCAATCTACCTGTGATATCCTTCAAGTTTCTAAGATAACACGACGCGTGATGGTCACTCACAATGTTTACCGGGTATCCATAAATATAAGGTCTAAAATGAGTCAAGCCATGCACTATCGCGAGGAGCTCTAGCTCTAGATGCTATAATTCTTCTCGTACTTGATCAGTGATCGGGAGGCGAACGCTATTGGATGTAATTCGCCATTTATTCGTTGTAGAAGCGCGCATCCAATCCCGATGCTACTAGCGTCTGTGTGCAATTCCGTGTAGGCCCCAGGTCGATAATGACCTAACACAGGGGTTGTAGTCATTAACCGTTTCATCGTATCAAATGAATTCTGATGCTGTTGCGTCCATTCAAAATCTCGGCTTTTCCGCGTTAACTCATGTAAGGTCTGAGCAATAGAAGCAAAATTAGCCACGAAGCACCTATAAAAACTAAACAATTCCAGCACTCTGCGAACACCCCATACTGTGTTAGGAACCGGGAGTTCGGTAATAGCTCTGATCTTATCAGCATCGGGTTCAATGCCCTTGGCCGACACCGTGAAGCCCAAGAGTTTGATAAGGGACATTCCAAAAAAAAACATTTATCAGGATTTAACTTAAAGTTATGCTCCCTTAGCCTTCCAAGAACTTCGTCGAGATTACTGAGCAAATACGGGAATATGGACGCAAATATCACTATATCGTCGAGACAGACCAATGCTTTCTTGTATTTTAGATCACCAAGCAGTTGATCTGTCACAGCTGAAAAATGTCTTGGGTCATTTACCAGACCAAAGGCCAAGCGTTCAAACTCCCATTGTCCAAAGGAAGTTACGAACGATGTGTACTTCTTACTCTCTTCCGCTACCGGACATTGAAAATAAACACTCATCAAATCGAGTGTACAAATCCATCTAGTGTCACCCTAATAGCTCAGTAAGTCGTCAATCAGTGGTAGGGGATAGGATGACGTAACTGTGACCGCATTTAGTTTCCGAAAATCGACGAAGAACCGGAAGTGACCATCCTTTTTCTTAACTAACATCACTGGGAAAGACCAAAGACTGTGGGACTTACGAATGATTCCAGCGTTCAACATGTCTTCCACCTGTCCTTCTATCACCTCCCGTTGAGCCTGGGACACCCTGTACGGTCTTTGTTTTATTGGCCTACTATCTGTAACCTCAATCTTGAATTCCCCAATATCAATAGGGCCTAAGACCTGAAACTTTTTAGCAAAAAATTTCCTATACCGTCTCAACAATATTTGCAATTGTATGCTGTATTGCTGCAAGTTACGAATTTAAATTAAATTTTTCTCCACTAATCTCCGCAAGGTGAGATTCAGAAACAGACAAATTAGCAGATTGCACTAAGGCAACTTCATGCACATTTGCGAAAGTAGTACCTGCGAAAATCACTTTAGGTTCGGCCGTATTATTGTGTACTAGAACTTCACATTCATTTGTCACATCGCAGAACACTGCTGTTATGTCTATATTTTTTTCTGGATTATCACTGTATTAATTTCCAGCATTATGTACCCCATTCCATTTGGGTCCAGGTGCACCCTAACCCTTTGAGATGTAAACGGAAGTACTCTCACATCCTCAGTGCAACGGGCTTCACACCGCTCCTCTTCCTCATCCGGCTGTACTGAAATTGTGCTAACGGGTATTTCATTTTTTCGCCACAATTAAGAACTAAATGACACCCATCCGGCAAATGCAGTGTTACAGTAGAAAAACCGAAATCAATTTTGGCCTTGTGTCGTTCTAAAAAATCAACCCCTAACAACAAATCATACCCAAATTCAGGAGCCGCCAGGACATCTGTCACAAAGGAAACACCCTCCAGTTGAAACAGTATTTGTGTAGAATAGTTAATATCTAGCAGCTTATTATCCGCTGTACGCAAAAAAAGGACGCTTGGGGACAGGGTTAAGGGGGGTATTCACTAGTCACTCTCAAATTATACTAAGTATACTTCCAGTGTCAAACAACACACTAATTTCAGAATGATTAGGGCGGCTTCCAATTATTGTTAACATATTCGCCGGTCTGATGATTGACACCACTCTATCGGTGCGACTGGGGGTAAAGGCCGTCATGGAATTGAATTCCGTAACGCCGCTGCCCCGTTTGGGTGGTTCTGTCGCTGATTACAGTTCAGTGCCATATGTCCGGCCCGCCTGCAGATGAAACATGTAGGGCCGCCGTCTATAGTACCACCAGGGTTATTGGAACAGCGCCAATTACCCCGTGCAGATTGGTTCGCATTCGTTCCTGAATTCCCAGTTCCCCGGCGTCCAAAGTCATCCCGTGGAGGAAATTTACCCCGGGTACCATTGTCGCGTCCGCGACCCATGTTGTAGGCAGCCGGGGCCCAATTGTGAAACGGCGTCCGACCCATCTGTAGTTGTTGAACTTGCCTCTGGAGACTGCGAATCTCCTGAGCTAGACTAGGTACGGCATCTCCTTACCCCGTGTCCTGTACCACAGCCACTGGGCTCGGTCGAGTGGACTGCAAATCTGCCCGCTGACCTGCGAGATACCTAGCCGCTTCTATACGGTGAAAAAATTTTGTCAAGTCACCAACCATCTGAGGGTCGGCGGGAAGGACCTGCTCTAGTAGGTAGGGCTTCAATCCCCGCATAATGTGACGAATTCTCTCCCTTTCTGACATTTGAGGATTTACTTGCTCGCATAATACCAAGACACCATACACATAGCGTTCAGTAAGTTCACTCAGATCCTGCACACGTTGCCGTAGACGGCACTCTAACACATTCTCCTACGCCGCTGGGACGAACGCGGATTGCAAGGCCAGTTTCAAGTAGTTCCATCCATAATGAACATGCCGTGGGGCAAAGGTCTTGAACCAGTTCGCCGCCGCCTCCCTTAAATAACAAGGAAGGTGCTGTTTCTTACCATTCTCATCCCATCCGTTTGCGGTAGCAATAGTTTCGAAATGGTATAAGTACGTACAAACGTCCTTCCTTGATTTACCTTAAAAAATTCCAGGAGCGATGAAAGGACGGGCGAAAGTTAATGACGGAGTTATCGTAGGGTTCGTGAAAGCAAGCTCCGAAACCGAAGGTCCCGCCTGAGCAGTAGATATCATCGCGAGATCTTCCGATGGTGCCGAACTCACAATAGTGGAAGAAGTGGCTGGAGGTTCCGTAGCCGGTAAATCACCAGTGCTAAAGCCCCGCTGTCCAACTGGAAAGTACACCAGGGGCGCCTGTCTTCTAATCCTCCTGCTACTCCTTAATCTAATATTGGACATATAGGGAACTTAATCCTGCCGATATCACTTGAACATCGTCTACCGCATAGGTTTGCATATTATCATCCAATATTTGCTGGTATTCGTGAATTAGTTTCCTAATTTCTGCACTAATTGGACTACTGCCCGGATATTTTGCCAACCAATCCATATACTTTAAAAATTACGGGGGTCCGCAACTGCACATCCACCCGGAATCCGAATGACCCCTGTTATGCTCAATAGAAAATAAACAAAACAACATGTCGCCATCCAATATAAAACAACTAAACCAACCATAATAGTATCACATCACATAATTATTAACCTCCGCTAAAAAAAAACATATACTTAAAAGGAAGAAAACAAAAACTGCAATAAATAATATATCACCCTAGCGAGGCACGGGATCGAACCATACCTTTCCCAAACTAATGGCTGGCGCCTGCACCATATGTCACACCCGATGATTTTAGGAAGTGACAGCGGATGCAACTGATAAAAGCGTTAGTAGAGTTCAAGCGAGTTCCCTTTATTGCAACCATGCCTTACTACAGTTACAGCCTTGGGTAAAGCCCTCCAAGTTAACGATACTCAGGCACAAAAGAGCCTCCAGCTGTTGCCATTACTTATATATATATATATATATATATATATATATATATATATATAACAAGAGTATTCAGCTGTTCACATTACTTATATGTATAACAAGAGTATTCAGCTATTTTGAGCCCCATCAGGGCTTACCTTGGAAGATGTGTCTCGGCGGCTAATTTTCAGAGTTAAGCTCCTCGGTCAGACTAGTTGGTCCGCGGCCTATTCTCCAGTCTCTCTCTTTCTCCCTGCCCTGCAGGAATCTGCAGGCCCTTAAATAGAATCCTGTACCCCAGGGAGGGGGCCAGAGGCATTACCAAATATGGTGTGCCACCGCCCTAGGTTGGAAGTAAAACAGCCAATCACAGAGCAACACATGAAAGCTCTAAAACAATGTGTCCTAATTGACACATGACATCCTGAAGCCTACGTGACTTTTACAGATTCCTCAAAGGAAACTGATGTCATTTTGAAAAACCCTTGGATTTGTCACAGGAAGTGGCAAACCAATCTTTTCCTGCTGTACAATAAGATACTAAGTATCTCATGCTAATACAAAACGGCAAAAATATGGATGAATCAAAAACTATGTCTTATTCTGAGACATTTCTAAATCAAACTAAATGATTTCAATTTACCAATATTTACCGCCCAAAAATAGCGTCCGTGACAATGTAAAAGATATCTCTTACCCATACAAACATAGATAACACCAAGTGCTTTTCCTCCCAAGTTCCTGTATAAGCTTCTGTTTTCAACACGCAAAAATAAACACAATGACCTAAATGTCTATAAGGTTCACTACAGATTACACAAATTAATCAGAATATATATTTTATGGCAATAATATTGATTAAAATCACATTGGCAATATAGGGGAGGGGAGTGAGGCTATTATTTACCGCTGCAAAATTAAAGTTGCCACTCCTCAGCTAAATTTTTATATTAATATTTATTTTTCTGGCATAGCTGTTGATCAAGAAAGCATTTGCAATAATCCTAAATTTCTATTCTCGATACCCCAGAACTAGTGTCCCAAAATGTTGATATATTCAAATATTTCACTAAATGTATTCCTTCTAATACCCTTTGTGCCCTTTATGGGGCGAAATTGAATGCACCTCGTAGGAAAAATATTAAATGTGGTCGGGGCTAGAACAGCAAGAAACGTTTGAACCGGTAAACGCATGCATTGATTTCACCTCCGGTTTTGTTAGAAACAGATTTTCCTATTCACATCATGCTACAAACGAATTTTTGTGGTATTGCCATTTCAACAGCACCCTGAGGTTAGAAAGGCTATCGCGTACGCATCGCGCAGCTTTGTGTATTTAACAAGAAAGTGTTCTATAAGTGAGTCAGAGGCTCTCGGTGTATTATATACGGCTCGGAAAAGTTTTGTTTTTATTTAGAGTATGTAAAATTTATTGTGATACTGGTAATCAAGCTTTTTCGTGGCCCAACTCCATAGACAGTTTGATTAGTCTGATGCTTGTAGGATATACCCGCATATAAGTTTTACGTTATGCATATTGGAGGAAAGAATAAATGCGTGGCGGACAGTTTGTCAATGTGTTTGCTGAGAGCCACTGTCATTAATCTCTTTCAGTTTCCTTTCAGTCCATAGTGGCTGTTTTGTCCAATTGCCTTCTGGCGTCCCCAGATTTCCGTTAATACTAGCAGGCTGACCCGAAATTAGATCCAATTTTTGAGGGTTTGTAGAAGGTTATTAACATGAAATCATACTGCTTAAAGGAGAAGTATTATCATGTAAAGCCCATTGAGTGCACTTGGGAATATATAAATCGAGACCAATTTTTGGATAACATTTTTTCAAAAAACATACAACACATGCGCCATCATTTAGCTAGCCCAGAATACTAACTTAGGAGTTTTAGCGTCAAATATCACCCACAAGTCAACGATAAAGATGTAGATTATGCTGGAAAAGTATTTTTGTTCAAGCCAGGACATAGTTTCTTCTAGTTTGTGTCATGCCATTTCTAAATACGTCTGGTTAATCGCAGTTTGTAAGGTAAGCACAAAAGCAATTATGAAATATTTAAAAACAATTTTTTACAGCATCGGGCTACTCTAATGCATTGTATTAGACAATTTACTTATTTTAGTCTTTTGGCCTGCATAAATCTCATTTCGATTCAAAAGTACATGATACAACTATTCCATTTCATTCAAAACCTTCTGTGAGTGGGCTTGCAAATTGTAATTCAAAAACTACCTTAATTGCGTACCATCACAATTATCATACTCGCTGAGATTAAATTTGCATTTAATCCTGCCAAACATGAAGATCCCAAAACTTCTCCTTTTGTATTGATGATGTTTTTCCCACTAAAAGGTCCACAGTCCAACTTGAGAACTTTGCAAGAGATGTTGCCGGATCGTCCTACTTCAACACATATCCAAGATATTTGGAATCTTGACAAAGCACACAATCTAGGTGCTGTAAAGCATAATCGAAATTGTACATCAGAGAAATGCAAGGAAAATAATATGGTGTATTTGAAAACATCTCCATTAAATAAATGAGGCCAAATGTTTGTTGCTAGATTGGTACCTAGATTTAGATTTTAGATTTAGATTTGCAGCATAGTTTTTATTGCAAATTTTCGTACTGCTCAAAGACCATGGCAAATACATGAAACAGGTATCACAGTTAAGACCAAAATGATGTAAATTTGGTTTAATGGGTATAAATTTATATAATATGAGAATTTATTTTGTAAATGTTTGGCATTTTGTTATATAAAGCGTATTAATGTTTTAAGGTGTAAACTTAGGCAGTATGGTATTTTTATATTTTATTAATATTTCCATATTACTTTCCTTTGACATGCTTTGTCAATGGGCCTTGCTTTTATCTGTGGGATAAGTTTCTCTGTGCCTGGCTTCTTACGAGTATGCTGTGCCAAGTACATTAACTGGAGGTATCTTCCTCCTTCCTTCCTTTCTTAGACAGCATATTCCGGCTGAATTGAAGGAGTTAACGCTTGACGAAGAGGTTTTGCAGTTAGCCAATTTTGTGGTATTTCAAAGTTTGTGTCAGTAGTATTAGTGCAAAGTGTTTATTTATTTATTTTATTTATATTACGGACGATCTTTAAAATCTCAGGTCATCAGCGTCCCATTCAACTCAGGGCGTGAAACGGCCGACAAATTTTGCTCAGCCTCTCTTTCAGGCTTGAGGATCTTTTTCGTACCGTAAATGTACGACATGGGACCCACGGCTTTACTTCCCTTCCAAAGGAAGAGTGCACAAGTGTGCAAGTCATATACTTTTTTATATAATTGAAAATTAAAATGCCTTGCCAAGTGTTAGACCATCTCTAAAATCTTTAAGCGAAGGAGAATGTCCCATTTGAGAGAAATTCGTTTGCTCCCTTTCTCCTTCTCCTTCTTCCTAGCCACATAGGGCGGGCTGGTCGACTAATACTTATTCACCATTGGTTCTTTATTCTATTGAAAGTTCTGGCAAGCAGTGACGTAATAACCCTAACTGTTGTATTTACGTAAGAGGAGTAGATTCCATTCCAACTCATGAAATAATTGTTTTTGGCCTTTTATTCTAAATTTTGATGCCCGAAGCCTTCTCCAAAACGTATATCGTAAAATGTAATTTAAATAATTTTTGTAATGTTTTAGGTTACACTTCAATATATTCGCGTAAAGTTTCCTTTTATAATTATTAATATGAGTAGGAAACTTGCATTTTAAAGCCAGTATGTTAAAATTAATTGTAAATTTTGGGCCATATTAACGTATTTTACTCATGCACCAATTGGGGAATTTTTTTTAATGTTTGTACCTAAGTAATTCCTTGTTAATCATTTATTCAATTGTTGTATACTCATTTTGCCAGTATTTCCAGATGTTACCATCTGGTAAAATTATGTATAGGTAAGTGATATATCACAGAATTTTTAACTTTCAAACTGAAAAAACTTCATATGTATGCTATGGACATTTATTATCGATTAACAAATTATTTCACAATGTAAATCATTCTTCTCCCTTATTGTATAAATTTACATTTCTCCGGGCACATCCAGGTTTACTTCCAGCATGCTTCCAAGACTAAACTCATTAGGCGTTAACGGGAGGGTGTTCAATTCCAGTTATTGAGCTATAGAAGCGTTATACGTATCAATACGAATTTGATTAGTGGTGGATCCACCTCATGCCTCTACATTAGACTGCTTATCATTATAAATATTTTCGTCAGTAACTTCTCTGGGAATGTTCTTGATTAGTACCTGGGTTTTTTTTTTTTTTTTTTTTTTTTTTTTTTTTTTTTTTTTTTTTTGATTTTATTCATGGACGCTCTTTAACATCTGAGGTCATCAGCGTCCCATTCAACTCAGGGCGTGAAACGGCCAACAAATTTTGCTCAGAGGACTCTCTTTCAGGCTTGAGGTTCTTTTTCGTGCCGCAAATGTACGACACGGGACCCACGGCTTTACTTCCCTTCCGAAGGAAGCCATACTTGGGATTTTTACGTCCGAAAAAACCCATCGGTCCTGGCCGGGTTCGAACCCGCATTTTGGGTTTAGGAGGCAAGTATGGTAACCACTACACCACCAGGACTTAGTACTTGGGGTTCAGTCAATTACGCTTTCTTAGAGTTTTTGTAAACTTAAGATAACAGCTATGTTTTCAGTATGATACTTTCATCTTGAGCACGGCTGTGCATAACTAAACCGCCTCGTTTGAAAATTTTGGAATCCATTTAACTGCAGTTACTTCTAATTATAAAATGAAAGTACCTTTATTTTTTACAGTTGTTAGTAATTGTTTTACCATAAGTAAATCTTCAATTCATTTCCATTTTTTAATTTGAAACAATGATAGCAGTGGCTTGGACCCATGTGTTACGGGGTTCATCTACATAGGTTCGGCATGAACTCATTTATTTCAATATGGAAGAAGTTTTATAACAATAATTTTTCACCTCTATCCACAGTAAGATGTTTTAAACCCTTCTAATACCTTGGGAGTTGGATTGGAACATCAAACTGTTACATTCAACATTTTCTACTTCTTAGCAGGGTAATTTATTCTACTTGCACACATGAAACCGTGTGAATCCATATCAATTGATTGCATTCAAATTTCAATTAGTATTTACTAATCCTTTTTTGTCGTGCAATCTACTTATTCATTTTTTTTTATGTACTACAAAAGTTGTGCTACATTGTGCACTGGAATTGAATTTTAAAGAGTGTACCTACAGGGCAACCTTAGCACATTTCAGTTTTCTGCATCACTTCAAGGTACAAGCATTTTAAAATGTTTCTTGCTGTGCTAATCTATCGCGGTTATCTTAGGGCACGTTCTCATGTCACTGCATTTCATTTTTCAAGGCTTGAATGTAGCACGTGTTTTCCATTTTCTCTCTTTATCCCTATCTCCTCGCCCCGTCCTAACAAAGTGTCTACGATATCCTTCCCTTGCTTTCCGCTTATTTCCATTTATTTTCGCACCAATTCATGTTCCATCCAACGCCCCTCTCACTTTTCTCCATTAGTCCTCTCCAATTTCATAAGCTTTTCCAAATGTTTTAGCGCCATTTTCCCTCCATAAAGAAATTTACGCTTCATTACAAAACCTAATTCACATAACGAATAGAGATGCCCCTTTTCCATTTCCAATCCCCAACTTCGTAATTTTTACAATTTATCAACCGCCCTTAACGACATTGGAAGCTTCCATTTACCCCTATTTCCATAAATCGCCAATTACCATGTGTACTCACGCACAAGTTATTGGTCATATTGTGAGTTATAATTTTACCAATGTTAGTGATATTTTTATTTAATAAAGTACGACACATAAATAAATGTTACGAGCGCGATCTGAGCAGTTTTCCTTCGACCATAGGTGGTAATGCAATTAGCAAGATAATTGCTTCTTAAGTTGGAATATCTGTTTAAAGAATTTATTCGAAATATCGCGAAATTCTTTCAAATACTGTTTCCTTATTTTTAAAGGTTAAAAATGAGCTTGTCAGTTTAAACATGACCATACCAGCTTTGAAGATAGTACACATAAAGAACGCAAAAATGTGCAGCAAAACCATAGATTGTGTTGAACAAATATATTATATAACAATATAATTTCCTTAAATTGCTGAATCGAATAGACGTTTGAAAGGAACGTGTAGATTTTATAAATGAACATTTGCATATGAAATAGCTTTGCGCAAGATAAGTGCCACATTTATTAACAGCAGATCAAAAACTCACTCGTATGAAAATATTATAACAGTGTTTAGAGCTTTTTAATAGCAAACAGAATTAATTTTGTGCTTCAACTTATAACTGAGGATGAGACTTGCATCGAAACAGCAATCAAAATCAGTAGATAGAGGCCAGTTCTTTAGCGTCAAATAAAATAAAGTCGGTTCTATCTACAAGAAAAGTTATGGCATCAATATTTTAAGAAGCTACAGGAATTTTACCAATTGATTATCTTCAGGAGGAAAATTTTATACGGAGAGTACTATTCCAATATTTTTAAACGTCCATTGAGCGCAACACCTATTGTTTCATGATTGGGCGCAATGTATTTGAGAGGTTCCGCATACAGTTACTGTTATGCCATGTCTAAAATACTTGTACGCGTAAGATTTTATTATTACATTAATGTTTTATTTATAAATTCAATATACCTCAGAATATGAATTGAATTTATAACTGCCTATATTTCATCATCACCATTACCATACTACAACAAGGAAAATAAAAATAAATTCCACGGGTTCTCTCCTAGTTCTTCCACAGAAAATAAACGCAGTTTTCATTACACCTTACCCTTAGAATCTCAGAAGATGCAGCTTTAAAGATGCTACAAAGAAGGTGAACTTTACTACTATTTAGCACTTGCAGGGTAGAAATGTACCGAGAATCTTCAGTGGTATGGACTGAAATTTAGTTGTTACAGACTAATAGAAATTGCAGCTATTGTAATAACGCTATATTCCCTGGGATCTCCGTCATTGGAGATTATTTAGATATAATACTTCCCGTTTCTGTGCAATATGCACGAAACGGGACTGACAGCAACGAAGGATACAAAAAAACAAACAAACAAACAAACAAACAAAAACAGTAAAGCAAGTGAATTGGCGCAATCACAGATACTTTCGTTTGATAATGAAACAAAATAGCATTCAGATGATCAATAATTAGCAAAGTGCTGCAATAGATTTTGAGAAGTTACTATGTGTATGAGCCATTCCACATTAACAGTTATATAATGTTAATAAAAGCGGTAAAAGTATATTGAGCCCGACGGAGACCAACTGGATGAAACAATTCGTGGGAAATGACCCGGTATGCAGAAGAAAGCAATTAATGTTCATCAAAACGTTGCACCTGTTTACAAATATGTTTTAGCGGAACTTGAAATATGAATTGTTGGCGCATCCATTATATTCACCATATTAGCACTCTTACTTCCATCTGTCCCATAATTCAATATTTTCTGACTGTTCATCGTTTTTCAACAAATCAAGAGGCAATTGCATCTGTAGAAGAATATTTTGTAAGGCTTCTTACAGATGGCACTGAAGCATCGCTGGAATGCATATTAATGACCTTAAGGGAATATATTGAAAAATAAATTTAATGCTCAAGTTTTTTCATAGTTAGACCTGGAACTTTTCATATCATCCCAGTAAGTGACTAAGTAATGAACAACAGTTTCCCTCAATTTTCAATTCTTTAACATCCAAACAATGGGACTGAAATCTTAAACATATATATTGTAACATGATCCAATGCTTTCCTGTTAACTTCCACAAAGCAACAGCCAGCACTGATGGAATGAAACTATGATATAGATAAAGCGTTAGACTATTTTCCTCTTTTATTATTTGACTTTGTTTCAATCTCAGACTCAAATGTAAATTTCGTAGCATTGAGTAGCATTCCTTTAATTTCTTAGATCCACCTTACCACTCAGTTCCCGAACTATTCTATTATGTACATTTTCATTCATAACTGCAGCATAACTGAAATTGGACTGTGTATACTCGAATCTATAACATACATGAGGGTAACCTTCATTAATAACATGACTATCATCAATGTTACTCAATTAACGTGTGTATGTTAAAGAGAATATAGATATCATGCTGTTTGTATGTAACGAAACTGAGATTTGGAGATATTTCAATTCTAAGCAGTACTTTTAATAGAAAAGTTACAAATAACAGAATATATCACTATTCTTAGTTAACATATTGTTGCAACCCCCTTCGAGGCTGGACATGGGGGAATCTCTCTGGATTATAAGTACATCCAACTCAAACATTTTTCATTAAAATTCTTAATCGGGAGGATAGGAAATATACTGCCAATATATACAAGTGGAACACCGTCGGACTAGGAAGTCGTGTGTCCTTCCTTACTCACTTCACAAAGATGACTGCGAAGTTAGCGGAAACTGAAATTGATTAATCTGCAGGGACAGAGCCTGCTCCCCTAACATTCTCATTTCCGCAAATCATGTGCAGAACTCGTGTGTAAGTGATTACAATAAAACATTTAACTTATGGCCGTTACAACTATGATATATCTCAAAATTCATTCCTGGCTCAATTATTAAAACCCACTCTTAATTAGGAAGTCCCCCTTATTACAATATTATTTTTTTAACCTTTATTATTCCAATTCAAGATCATTGAACGAACTGAATTAATGGTGGTGCAAATGCTATGGGGGGTCTGTCCGCTTCTCAAATAAATCTGAAAAGAATAAGAGCAAGGGAGATCTTGACTGGGCAACCGTTTCTTAAACAGTATTTAAAATAGCTGGTTGCCTCATAGAATCTACAAACTTAAATATTCGATTGGATTAGACTGGATTGGCAGAGACAGAAGAAGATTTTCTGATACTACAGGGGTGCTCAAGGGATGTCCCAATCGGGACACCTCAGGGAGAAAGGGATGAATTGAGGAAGAAGCCGGGTGGCCAGGAACCAGAGGTGGTAAAGCACGAACGTAGACGATACCCCTTACTAGTTTCCAGATGGGGAACCCCGACGCCGGCGGAACGTCCTTCAAGTAATTCGAATATCTCAAAAGGGCCGCTTCCGCACTAGACACAGGGGCAGAAATCTTTCCAAGGCACGACCGTAGAAGAACCAGCCTGCCTCGTCTAGTACATTCCACACTATAAAATAACCAACACAATGGAACTTTATAGTTGCGTAGCTACTATGGAGGGTCTGAGAGATCCCTGCACCCCTTTTTTGTGTGTGCTTTAAAATAGTGTTTTCCCTTAGATAACTTATTTTTATATTATTATACCTTCATGATGACCTGCAATGGCTAATGGAGTACATTTTATGAAAATCTCAAATTATTTAAGGCATTTATTTAATGAGGCCTTAAACAGGGACGAAAATTGCACTATTGCAAACTCGTTTTTTCATAGCATAGAATTATTAAGTACGTTTCTGATTTCTTTAGAACCTGAAATATTCATTTAAATAACAGTTCACCATATATAGTCTCCGTTTGCAGAATCACTTCAAAACAGTAGCATTTCTGTTAAATTCTTAAAAATAGAAAGATTCTCTCTTAGACTTGCGAAATATTGTCGCCTATGGCAAATTGGAAAATAATAAAAATGTAATAAAATAAACATTATAGTATTCAGAAGGAATATAATCCATTTCATCAAAGCACAGCATAATTGAACCAGTTACCATGATATTGTAAGCACTTCAAGCAGAGTTTTTGAGGCACACCAAGTAAATTGAAAGGGTACGTCGCTGACAAGATATTTTGATTTCTTCTTCAGAGGTGGAGGAGAGAAATTCTAAATTTTACTTTTCTCAAAATACGTTTCTTTTTGTATTTGAGGCTCATCATCTAATGCACGATCCGATTGATGGAAAAACTCAGCAGAGACACCTTGCTAGATTTTTCATAAAATGTAATCTCATCATAACTTTGGCCATTTTCTAGTTACACCGAAGCACACAGCAAAGTTAGCTATTTTCAACGAATATTTGGAATATTGCTGATATTGCTGCTGTTTTATCTTGTTTCCTCCTCTCTTTTCGGTCATCTGGATTGTCAAACCTCAAACCGTAAAAACAAAAACTGCTCTTTGTTCATTGTGCAACGAAAAACTTCTCTTCCTGTTCCATGATTGCGAACAAGTTATAAATAGACTCATTCCCAGATTTGGAAATTGCTATATAAACTAATGATCCAATAAATGCTTTCAGTTCCACTAAATCAATATCTTGAAAATAAAGCAAACATTTATTGACATACTGATATAAAAGCTTGGTTATTTTTTAATTCGTCTACTGCACAATTTCTAGAAGAATAGCTTGGTTAAAGAGCATATATTCTCAACGCTAGTCTTTCTCCAAGAATTTTGGCTCAAGGTAGCTAAAGGATGATATTATGCTACTTATTTCTTAAATTTCAATTTCTTATTTCTGCCGTAGAAATTTCCGCTGTCTGTTTATCCAGCGCGTTATGTCGTTTTTCATCTGCTTCTTCTTCAAAGAATGTGTTATGGTCACTTACTATTTCGAAATCCTAAACAGCACTATCGATAAATTTTTCACCAATTAGTCATAGTTTTTCTTCAAATTAGCATCTGTGAAACGTAATATAATACCCTGTCTAGAAGGTCCCGCATTTTCTGACATGTTTAAATGTAAACTGTAAATCACAGCGACAGAGAATACTTCCTTGGAGTGTACAGTAGGCGAACAAAAAACAAACGCAATTACCATGAAACGTCTGCGTGACCGCTCCCCGCCAGCGACAATGAATAAATTTAAGGGAAACAGAGGTAACAATGTGCGAGCTTGACAATGTGTAGCCAGCACGCAATGTGGAAGGTTTGTGGAAGGTCCACTTTCTGCTTGAGGAGGAGAGATATAAAAAATTTAGAAGAAATGCAGCTGTCTTAGAGAGATCCATAGTACTTATGTGGTAAATAAAATAAAAGATCGGAAATTTTCTGGAAAGGAAGCTACCAGATTAAGAAACCACGAAAAAACCCTAATGCCAGGATGAATCTAAATTTCTGCAATAGCTTTGTTTTTTCCATATATAGAACTATGTGTGTTAGGAAAAAGTTTGTTATTGTTTGAAGAATTATATTTTGTTTTCGTGTGCAGAAGCATGCTGAATTGATACGCTCCCCAATATGAATTCGTCCAAACATGTCTAACGATCATTTCCATTTTTTAAGACTGATGATGTTAAAGGAGTCGAAAATAATCGCGAAATGAAGAATGTATATGGGAATGAGTGGACGCTAAGAAATGTATCAACTTTCGACAACAATGGTTAGCTCCGTGACGCCCTTGGAAATTCGGACCACAGTCAAAATGGAGTTCTTCTCTTAAGGCATTCATTATCTAGTAACTTGTTGAGACAATTGATTGAACAGAAAATACGACTGTGTGTACCTGATATGTAACTTATATATAACTATTACACTTTCCTTTATGTCCACTATACCAACCAATATAGAAGAAACAAGAATTCTCATTTTCATTTGGAAAACCCTTAAATGCAGAAATATGAAATCTGATCCACATTTCAATTATAAGGTTGAAATTGTTCATATTTACATTTTCATTTAAAGAGAATATAATTAATATTTTTCATACATGTTTGTGATGACAGTTTCATCATTATCCTAAACAGTAACTTAAAGGATGGTCAATGTACTGTGCATGTCTATGGTAATTATGCTGTAAAGATTTGCCTTTCAGTTTCGTCTCCTGCTTTCCACTAGATATTTTAAGTCAAATTCATTGCAGACTTCCACTGAACGTAAAAGCATAGTAAACTGGATCACTATAAATAGAGTGTATATGTAAAACGAAAAGTTTCTCGCGAAGTTTAACAAAATTATATAAACACTCATATCTAGATTTGTTGCTAGTGTAAACTGCCACCGACACCTCTTCTTGTGTTTTAATGATTCATTAAAATGATATCCCAAGATTTGATTATCATAATAACTCTGAATTCATTTGGTTTCCTATATGTCGGATTACATCCGAGGACTTCTACTGTATGAAACCTTTTTTATTCGTTATCGAGCCCTAGGGAGTGCAACTCTGAAATATTTGGTTCACCTTTCCAGGAAGGATATTTAAATGAACATTAGACATTTGGACGTATAAACAGTCACAAGGTGATATACGTCCATTACATTACGCGTGAAAATTGGTTTTTAGTTTTTTTAATATGTCCGTAATAGAATACTGAGCTTGGTCAATATTCAACGGCATTTTGCTACAACGTAAGGTTTTAATTTCAGCATTATGGGCGTTAAATTCTAAACGTTATAAATGTATATAGTATAATGAAAAAATTAAATGCAAAACTACAATGTGTGGCTAAGATAGCCGCTTACTAATCGATGGATCTGCGTTCAACACTTGGTTGATATAATTTACATGAATAAAAATCTCCGGGTTTTCTTTCGCTCTAAAAAGAACAATATCTTGCGTAAACGTAAGGATTGGATGTCGACGACATGTACAAAGAGATTCTATTTCTCTTGCTCTTCCTTACTCTCTTCCCGTTTCTCTCGTGCGCACGTATAAAAAAACAAGATGATGAGCATGACACAATCACAATAAACGGAGGGGGTATAGGGAGGAGAATAGCAATGTTCATAGTGCAGTATTTGTAGACTTCCCGGTGTGCGGTTATGTCTTCATCCGTTTTACCTTGACATATTGACAATGAACCTTCCTTCAAGAGGATATGATGTAAACACTACATAATTCGCTTACTGCAATGTAAATTAAACCATCAGTATACCAGAAAAATCTTCTTCAAATGAAAGATGATCAGCCATCTTCTTCCGAAAGTTATATAATGGTCTAATGTGTGGGATTTCTTCTAATACAAGGCTCTCAAACTAGAAACTTCATTTTTAAAGCCCAGTTTAAGTTTTATGAAAACCCTAATGTTACCACGATGATTTAATAGGGAGTGTTATGAATATTAATCTATTCAAGCATATACAAATGACACAATTTTTATGCACTACTATTTTATAATTTTACATTCGTTAGGGCGATTTTGAATTCGAAACATGTTGAAATTAGATATTATATAACCTATTAAACTTATTTTTAAATTTTTCTTAAGGAACAATGTTACTAATCTTAGGCCGAGTCAGACTAGAATAAAATCAATAACTGCTGATCTGATTATTGCGCACGCCCAACTCCATACTATGGTTTATTTCAGCGTGAAAAAATATGTAAACAAAATTTTAGTGTAATGCATTTTAAAAATTTAATAATAATAATAATAATAATAATAATAATAATAATAATAATAATAATAAGGTTATTTCAAAAATTTCCCCGCCAAAATACATTTAAAAACCACTATTTATTACCACTGCAATATTGGTAACTCCACAGTAAATGGGGATTACTGTGCTCGCCTAATGTACAGACTACGTGCTTCCATCAAAAAGAAAAGGCGGGGAAAACTGAGTGGTGGTGTACGCCTTCTTCACGACAACGCGCCTGTGCACACAGCTCTTGTTCGAAAGAAAACTTGAAGAAATGTGTCTTTAAGGAGATCGACCATCTCCCCCTACAGCCCAGATCTAGTTCCCCGTTACATATAACTATACAAAATATTATATGTAAAATGGCGGGAATTAACGTTTCATACATATACATTTTTTACAATGACGAAATCTGTGAGATTCCAATTGTTCGTACACAAAGAGTATTAAAAGCTTTGCAGAACAAAAAATATTTTAAAATATGTAGCGCAGGTCATTTTGGTAAGCGTTTCAAAATCACCATCATCAGTATCTTCGTAGTTGCTGCTTTCGGTTCGATTCTCGAAGGGTATAATGATGCAGGTAAGCAGCATGTGGCAAGAGTTGGTTTTGAGGTGTTCGACCTGGGTCGACAGAATACAGATGCGGACGACAAAATTCTTGATGCAAGTGGTGGAGAAACACCGCCAACGTGATCTAGGGCGAGCGTCTTGGTGGTAGATGATTCAGGAGTATCTATTCAATAGTGAAGTACTTTTGAGGGTAAGCATTTGATTTCCACGACGTTGGCGTTGATGACGGGGAGTTTGACGGCCTTCGCCAAGGAGGCAGATTTCGGTGGATATTAAGTTGATCCCCTGTAGTTTTGGATGTCAAAATTGAATTTGAGAATGAGAGTGTTGCAACGGGGTTGGTTTGGCACGTCACGTTTGACGTGGGGGTAAATTTTACAACGTACTTCCGGTAGCCGTTTCTGAGAAACGTCTATGGTACGAGATGTACACGTACATGGTATAAAAGCCGAAAGAGTTGGGTTGGTTGACGATCTCTGCAGAAAGGTTGTTGAATCGTATGGATAAAGATACTGCTTTCCCATTTTGGAATCGGACAAGCTGTCAGAGCCCGCTCTTGGTAGAGATGGTCTGGAAGCCTTGCACGACGTACCGAACGTTCTGCTGGAGCGTAGAGATGATAACAAAATCAGAGTTGTGTGACACATAACTAGTTGGCATAGAGAGTGGTGCACCATGTTGCCTGCACTAATAGTTTCTCAGTACTGGAGCTTGTAATGCGCTTGGGATAGTGTTTTGCAATAAGAAAGGAGACCTAATTGGAGAAAAACTAAGGGAGAGGGCGAAAACTGTCCGAACAGGCCTGGTGACGTCATCAAGGTGAATGTATTCTGGCGCGCCATTGTAAACCTGCCTGAACCAGTTCGTGACGTCATCAGAAGGACGGGGAGCTTGCAAGGTGTTCTGGGGCGCTGTTGTAAACCTGTATGAACCTGACAAAACCAAACTCGTGACGTCATCGGGGGAACTTTCAAAGTATTCTGGCGCTACGATGTTGTGCTTTTATAAATCTGTCTGAACTTGAATGTGATGTCACTTAATACATTTGCTGTACCATCTCTTTGGCGAAATGAGATTTAAGAAAATGCTCCATTTCCAGGAACACAATTATGGTAACAACGAAGGTACACTGAGTATTGAGTGTAATTTATTTTCTCAAACGACTTCCCGAAAGCGTGCATGTGAAACAAATACTTGCGATAGGCTATTATTTGGTTTTGCACCTCTACCTCTTCTTTTTTCTTGTGATAAGGGATATCGGTGAACAGTCGCTGCAGGCTATCTAGTATTCTCCATTCCTCCATGTTCAGAGGTATGTAGTTCCCATCCATTTTGATATTAATATTTAGAAAGGCAAATACAAGCTTAAAAGTATGGATAGCCAGTTCCTTGGTTGCCACTCTTTTAGATGACGCGTGCAGGTATTGCATCAACAAGTTTCTGCCACTCTATCAAATCCCAGGTTACCGCGTCGCGTCGTCCACGTTTAGTTAAGTTTACCACATCCTTGTCCGGCGGCAGAAGGGAAACCCCTTTTATGGTCTGATTGCGATTCAAAAAAAAAATATATCCTTTAGAGGTACCATGGCTTCAGGCTGCGCCGCTTCGCCAAATTTGCTGTGGTGCGTTGTCCTGTGGGCCGTCGTTTTGTTGCTTCAGGCCGTTACCATGTTGCCGAGCTGCGTTGCCCATCCTCAAAGGCATTGAAACTGTAAACAAGAATAATCGATTTGTAGCACACAGCTCTATGCCAAGTAGACACATTCATGCACACGTATATAATGATGATGACTAACCCGTTCCCCTCTCTGTGAGCAACTGACAGAGCGGTGCACAAAGAAGTGTCGTTTCTATGGTGTCACAAGCGCCTTTATATATTTAAATACCAGAATTAGCAACATAAAAGTAACTGAGCTATTCATCGATAAAAAAAAACACAATTCGTGTCAATACTAAACTTAACGATTTGCAGTTCTGATGTGTAGTCTGTGAGCACTAGCCAAGAAGTATATCCTTGTAGGTTTTGAATGACATTATTATTGTCGCTCATGCTGAATTATGAAAAGAATTTCTCTTTGCACAAGTTGCGGTAATCTCGTAATGACCACAGGTAGTGCTGTCCCCGCGTTGCCAACTTCTAGTGTTATGAGTTCAGCGCGTTTCACACCACTCATTTAAAAAAATTAGAATATGAAGCGAAAGATGATCAATTCCGTAGCTATCGAAATATTTCCCCTACCCGTTCTTTGCAATAAAGAGGCAGAAACAATATTGCCTGGTTTCGCACTAAGATAGATGTTGGTGACAACTGCTACGGGAATCTGTCTGTTATGTACGTTTACCGCAGACAATTGATCACAAGCGTACCCGTCTAAAAAGTGTGAGCGTGTAGAGGGGCACTTTTAGAAAACGGTGTGTTTGCAATGTATTCATGATACCAAAATGGTTCTATTAGCATCAGTTTCTATAGTACGATGAATCTCGGCATGTCTGTAAGCAGCAATAGAATAATAAGTTCTGGAATTTGTTGTTTAAAACCTATACTTATAGACACTGTGCCGTGACGTTGTCCCGAAATGTAAGACTCGTTGGCTTCAACATATTGGTTGTTAATTCAAAGACCATAATAGTATTGTCGTTAGAATGTTTTTGTTTGAAAATGGAATGCCTTTCCTCCCAAAAGTGAATCACGAGATCATCTTGAGAGATTGAAAATAATGGAGAAAATGAGGGGCATTAAAATCGGTCTTCAGGGGCTGGGAGGTAAAAGGCCAAAATATTAATAGAATAATCTTTTAGTACCATGTCAAAATTTTCCCGTCGTCGAGAGTAAACGGTTCATCGGATTTGCCTAAGATCTCGCACAGCACTAGTTTTGTGAAGAAAAATATGAAATAAAAAATTAATTATTACATTTAGGTAATATTGAACATCCGTAATCTGTTAATTATTTCTCTGCTGTGGATTGAAATTTTTAGTAAATTGCGTCGTTTACTAATTTCAAACAATGTTTAGATCTACGGACTATAAAACCATGTCGATGATTATACCTAAACATATATTGGTTACATTATTTCTGAATTATTATATCCTCTGTATTTAATATAGATATTCCTTTTGAGCGCTAAAAAGAATGTGTACTTGGCTTAGACTTTCACCTGCATTGGTATTTTAATTATTATTATTATTATTATTATTATTATTATTATTATTATTATTATTTATATTATTATTATTATTGTTGTTTTTGTTGTTGTTTTTAAATATAATGTATACCCACGCCAATTTTTGGTAAAAGTTCAAGTGGAGAATAAATCAAAGAGTGCCTCGCTTTTAAAACCGGAAAATTTAGTCAGTTTACCTAAGTGGGATATTTTTCTGATGCAAAGAAAGAATAAGAACAAGAAAATGCATAAACTGTAGCTATTGCACCCTATCATATGACAACAAAGCGAGCTGCAGCTATTTCCGCAAACCTTGATATTTCTTAGAGCAGCTCAATATTGCAATTTAAATGTCTTTGTGCTCCATATACGAACTGGAAAACGGTTTGTCCGGATAGATCTCTGTCGTAGCATGTGGTCGCTTCGTCTTCAGCAGTATGCTATATGCTATAAAAACTGTCATATTATAGGTTTTGAAGTTAAAGTCAGTATCAGGCTAAGAGGTTTAAATTCAGTGAAGAAGTAAGAGGTTTTTCTTTCATCATTTTATTTACTGAATGAAACCCCAATGTAAATTTTTCTAGACTTACCGAAGTTATTGAATTTTACATCTATGACAGGTTCTTTTTGTGAATGTGTGAATGCTTGATCGAAAAGAATGCAATTCGTTATTTGCCCCGGAAAAATCGTTGCCAGCATTATTTTAAAAAGTTTTACGCACAGTTTCAACAGTGTAGCTGCTTGCAGGTATTTATGAGAACTTATTTTTTATCTAAGCACAAAATCTTTCTTTCACTCTACTATAATAGTTGGTGGTGAAGCTCATTTCGCTTCTCCTTTCTTTGTTGTATTTACCATCCTTCATTTGCATGACTTACACTCCCTGGTAATTTTACTCAATTTCCTGGTTCAGCTATCTTAACGCAATAAAGTTCACATGCACTGAGGGGCTTCCCGAATCCTACCGCATTAGGGTCGCCTCCATGACATTACAAACACAGAAGACATAGACATACATTGATAGATGCTATGAAGATGAATGACAAAATGGAAAGTGAATCTGGCATAGAAATATAAACCCACTTTTTCCCTTTCTTAAAACGGACGAAGGAAAACCAGTCAGGTTAGTCGGCTACGGGATTTGAACCTGGGACGTCTCGAATACAAGTCCTAAGCGTTATCGCCTGAACCAACGCCCTCGGTAATTTCTTCAGGTCATAGATATTTTTATCTTTTTTATTTTCGTTTCATGGCGTGCGTGCATATATATATATATATATATATATATATATATATAAACATGAATGAAAACAATTGACTTTGAAAGATTTCTTAACTCTTTTACATCGTCTAAAGAAATATTGTTATTTTATGGAAAGTATTTCCCATGATAGATTAGACCACATTTATACGTATGAATTCAGCGAATACTTTGCATATATTGCTATACGCGAAGCAGGAAATCTACTTCCAGGGTTTAGGCTTGTGAATTCCTATTGAAATGAAATGTTATGTAATACAGAAATAGAAACGTTGCGCTCACAATGAAACGAGATGGGAAGAGAAGGAAACAGAATTATCTGCAATTTGATGTCGCAGTTGCAATTCCTGGAACTAGATTTTAGGTGATGAAGTATCGGCAGCCGTTTAAAAGTGTTTCCTAGGTTTGATTACTTAAGCCCGTAAACACAGATACTCAGAGGGAGCTGAATGACTGTAATGTTGAGGAGAGTTATGGAGCATGAGCCAGCAGCCGTAGCTCATAAAACGGCGATAACAGACGGCGCCGTCCTTCCGACGACACTCACATTTGCAGTTAAAAGGAAGAGCTAGAACGAAATTGACGGTTTTTCCTGCACTTATCTGAAATCTGCTTTACACTTACCCAGTTCTTGGCAAAGAAATGACATTAGTGGTCTAAAGTTGGCCTAGTCTCGGAAAACGTACTTAATTTAGTCTATGAAAATATAATTTCTCTTTTTACATACCGATACAAGCTTTGATTAACCGCCTAGGATGGCTGAAGTCATTTAGGCGCGGACTCGTTAGCGGGAGGTCTGGGATTCCATTCCCACCAGGACCATACTCCTTGACTGAGGTTTTTTCCAGGTCCTCATAAATTTCAAATGCCGGGGAGGTACTCTAAACTTAAGCTGGAACGCATGCTTCCTCAAAAAATACTCCTTTCCCATTTATCATTTCATCTCATATATCATCGGTGTCCACCGCCTGTGGTACCTCAGTAGTAAAAACGGGTGTTAAACACTATTCAAAAAAAATAATTTGGATGTTTCCCTATTAAAGCTGCTCTCCCTTATCAAGAAAATGTCTGGTGCCTGAACATTTACGTATGAATTATATTTCACCATAGACAATGTATAAAAAATGAGTACAAACGAAAAGCCTACATTACCTGCTTTGCTTAAATGATATACGTGTATTTGTATATGCCAATATTGCTAATAGTCCGGAACAAATTAAAATAATGCTGCAAAAAGCACTGGAAGATAAATTCTACGTTACCAGGAAATTCGGTAGGAAAGGAATTACGAAATAGTTGGATATTACTTCATTACTCCTCTCAGCATGAAGGATCCAAATGCTTCATTATGATCACCACTTTGTTATAAAATAGTTGTTTTGCAATCTGAGTAAGAAAGGAAAATTTCTAGGCATTAAGTGCAACTCGAACCACTCATCTTCGGCTTATCTTACCGATGTATTAGCCTCTGAGTATCCGTGCCCTGTCCGACCACAACTGCAAATATGGCCTATCTGAATCTATATCCCTGGTTTATCTTGTACCAGTGATTTTATCCCTAAGAAGTGATGAAAGCGCTCGAGTACTTGTCACCCGGACTTCATAGCTAGCCAAGTCTTAAACAGAAACACATTACATATAAGAAATTTTGCATTTATTAACGTTTATTTATATCTTTGTTGCTTTTAGTGCTGATATCGAGGTAAGCAACCATTAAAATACTTTTCCAGTAATTAGTATTGATCTGTAATTGAATTCACAATTCTAAAATACGCCAAATGAACTATTTATCTAAACACTCTGCTGATGCTCTCCACTCAAACTATATTTTAAGTGGGTTAGTTTCCAGATTTTATAACTATAAACAAAGAGGGGATGGGAGCTTTTTTACTGAAAATAAGGCTGGTTGCTTAAAAATAAAGGATATTTTTACAAACATGAAACAATATGATCCACTTGTATTATACTTATATATCATCAAAGATACTCTTAAAGGGTGTAAAATGCAATTCAACAATAAAAGTAATTATACTTATACCATAAACATTAGGCTTATTTTTTTCTTTTACTCTATTCTATACATTTACAAAGTCAGCCTAATTTTGGGTTTGACTTGCAGGTATTTATTTTTGGAAACAAGCCCAAATATTATTGTAAAAAAATACTTGAAATTTATAACCACTTGCCACTGGGTTTTATTGAGTTACAGAAGCCTTTATTCTGGAAGTGACCCATTTATGGTTTTTAAGGAACACGGATTCCGTTTGATTTATATATCTGAAATAATTTATGACAAGACTACCAGTAACACTAATCGTATTTTTGAAAATGTCCTTAGGATTATAAAACTCATCACAAGTCGTGTACTCTAATTTTAATGCAAAAATATCAAAATAGCTCTTATTACAAGTAAATCCAACATGCAAGTTCAATTATAGCACTACGTTGTCTCACATGCATGTACACAAGCATTATGCAAAAATGTTTTATCAAGTTGCTTTCTATATATTATTTTCATAGTTATTATTTAAAAATGTCACCACTAATTGATGTTACAATCGATTAAAGCATTATCATCAGAATGTGATTATAAATTATTTAAATTTAAACCATTTTTTGAATTGAACTTTTTCAAATTCTGAATTTATAATTTTACTAACACTGTTTAATGAAATCAGGGAATTTATTTTAAATTTCCTCAAAAATTCCAAATATTTAGAAACTGCAAACATATTATGGGTCTTATAATTGAATGTGTCAGTACCAAGTGAGAAGAACGTTCGTGTGTCATGTGGATTCCTAAACTTGCTTAAACCTTTTGGTAAATAAGAGAAATAAAAGAGAAATAAAAATAAAGTAACAATATTAGCAATGTAACAAATTAACAGTAATAATAAAAGCTTTTAAAAGGATAAAACACTAAAATAAAGTCACACTTGAAATCGCTATATTTCGAACTCATTGAGTTCTTCTATGGCTTTTATTATTACTGTTAATTTATATATACATTATAATCGTTTCTGCCTGCATACTACCTTCTGCTCTTTTTCTTGCTATACCAGAATGGATTAAGGATTCATTCAAAAGTATGTTATCAAATTATTGTCATTTAAAATATATCTTACTATATGGTAGATAACAGTCAATTCTGGAACCAATATTTGGAAATCGTGTGCTTGTTCTTTGTCAAATCAAAAGATAGTTTGTACTTTATTCTATACCCGAGACTAGTCTCATATGACTTGGCAAAACCTCTGTGAGACACCCAACGCATTCCCGCGTTGCACTTAACATACACTAACCTCTTATGCTGTGTTGATGGCATAGCGAGAGAAAGTGGTGTTTAAGATTTGGTCTCAAGAGTATTTTAGGATGGCGGTGAAGCAACTCCTAAAATCAGCAGAAGACCTGCGTTGTTTAGTCGTGTATTATTATTATTATTATTATTATTATTATTATTATTATTATTATTATTATTATTATTGTTGTTGTTGTTGTTATTGTTGTTGCTGTTCTTGTTGATGATGATGTATAGTGATATGCAACCAGATCATGAGGTTTTAGAGCAATATTTACGGAATAATTTAAATACTGGAATATCGAACTATGCCTATAGCGCCCCCAAACACTTTCGATCCATTAACACTATTTAATAATACAAACATTTTGTCATCAATCAGTCCTACTAGCCTCACTGCAGACAACTTTAGTATTTATCTAGGTGCACCGCTTTCTTATCGCATGTCCCGTCTTTCCTCCCTAATCGTGTTTCAGTTCCTCCAGCTCCACTTATTTCTTATCTTTCGATTTTCCCCCGCCTATTCTGGTTACTTCCTTCACCGAAGCTTTGTAAAATATAATCTATATTCTATTTACTTCCTACACGCCTTTAAACCCGTAATTCTCAGTAACTCGAGCTTCCTTCATGTAAAACATATTTGCTTATTGGTTAATTTACCCAAGCATAAAATTCCGGGGCCCTCATTCAAGATATCCAGAAGTTTCGCAATGTTCTAGCGTCATAATACTGTGATTACATGTACTAATTTTGAATTCTTACTTCTCATTGCAAGGATTTAAAACATTTAGCCTTATCTACTTTAAATTTCATTGGCTGGCGCTATTTAAACATCGTGGTAAGGGCAAACACTTTTGCATTATAACGAGTTTCCAGATGCTCTGTAAACGCCAAGACGGCACTGCTTTGCTTCCACATTACAAAAGTACAATATTTCCAAATTAAGATATGATTTGAAGCAGATCTTTCTCTCCCCCCAACCCCGCCTAGGAATAAATTTGCATATTTAATAAATTAAAATGAACCTGTATTATTTAATGATTTGCGTCTTGTGGATAGCATCAAGCCTACACAAATATTAATATGTATCGTTAAATGCATAAATTTAGAAGTCTGATAGAATGACAAAACATACAATGCAAAGTGTATAGTTAACATTTAATAAGTTGTGATATGAATGTACAGGCATGAGCAAGTGTCAATAGAAAATAATACCGTCTGATGTCACTGCATTAGAGTCTACAGCGAGTGATGCGAGCTAGAACAATGAAGAATAAGCACCTGGCAAGGAAAAGCTACAACAAAACTCTACTGTACTTTACAGAGACGATAAATCCCTTAGGTAAAAATGGAAACATCTCAAGAGACGGTAAACGGATGAACAGCCTCTTGCACCATGTGGACGCGTGTTCGAACGCCCACCTATCAGGATCGAGAACTTGAAATATTAAATATGAACGCCTCAGGGTGAGTTCCGACTCACCAATGGCAGCCTTAGACTTTGAACGCCCAGAGTCCGTGGGTTCAATAATGAATCCCTGTGGGAGCTGATGATGATTGTTGTTTAAGGGCGCACAACAGCTAAGGTCATTAGCGCCCAATCATACTAAAAAACTGCATCAGAACTAAAAATAATTAGGAAACGCAAACAAGTCTGAGTAGCATGCAGTGCATGAAATAAAAGCCCATAAAAAGTAGCAAGTGGGTGTAATGGTCAACTAACAAGCGACTGGTATTAAAAAAGTCGCAATAGCGAAAACAACAGTCCTAAAATGGTCTAAATAGGGTTAGTAAAACCCTATAACCAACTACACTACAACATATAAAAATGGTAGTAAAATAAATCAGCAAAAGCTGAAAATAAACCAGTATTGTAAAAGTCTAAACTGGTAACAATAAAACCCCAAAACAGTAACAAGGGTTATATATAACAACGCAATAAAAGACTGGTAGTAAAAATAATGCATCAAATGCTGAAACAACAACAGTCTTAAAAGCGTCTAAAAATGCCGTCATGGATAAAAAGAGAACACCTCACACCTTGCTCCAAAAACCACAAACACGGATAAAACGGAGCACACGCTCAACAGCAACCACATCATCTGCAAGTATTTCCTCAATAGAGGAGGGCAAACCTAGTCTATGTCTAAAAGCTGTCAGATGAATACAATCAATTAAAATGTGACGCACTGTAAAGGGGTGGTCACAGTGAGGGCAAGCTGGAGCGGGTTGACCATTAAAAAGGTGAGAATGACTAAAACGGCAATGCCCAATTCTAAGACGAGCTAAAATTACTTCTTCGCGACGAACACCGCGAGAAGAAGTCGACCAGTTAAAAGGGGCGGATTTAATTTCACGGAGCTTATTATTTGGGAGTAATTCCCACTCCTCGCGCCAGCGCGAAAAAATGGCTCTACGTAACGAATGTATAAAATCCCCGAAATAAAAACGCTGCTCGTACTCAGCAGGGTCTAAAAGAGCGGATTTTGCTGCAACATCTGCGGCCTCATTACCTGGGAGTCCGACGTGTCCAGGCACCCATAGCAGTGTTACCCTGACGCCAGCGTCGAAAAGGGTTAAAACTACATTCTGGACCATCTGTACAAGAGGGTGGTGATTGTACAGCTGTTTAAAACTTAAAATAGCACTCAAAGAGTCGGAACATATAACACTGTCTCCCAGCCCGTGATCAGAAATAAATAAAACCGCCCGATAGATAGCATAAAGCTCCGCCATAAAAATAGATGTTGCAACGTTAAGACCATACGTAAAACTAGCCCCATTAAAAACAAAAGCACATCCTACACCTGTGTCAGATTTTGAGCCGTCGGTATATATAAAATTCCAGCCAATAAAAGAGGATTTGACCTCGCTAAAAGAACAACGAATAATATGTGCTGCGGTCGAAGATTTTGGATAGGACGTGAGCCCGAGACGAACGGGGGCCTCTACTAAAATCCAGGGGGGAGAAGAAGTTTCCCCGGCTAAATAGAAAGCAGGTAACTCCATGTCCAACGTCCGCAAAAACTCCCGAAAACGAAAGCCAGCGGGCTTAGGAGTAAAAGACCGAGCAGCGTAAAAACGATCAAAAGACATGTTAAAAAATGGCCCATTCGTGGGATGACGAGGTTGCGCAGCTAAGCGACAACCGTACGCAGTCAGTAGCATATCCCTACGATAAAACAACGGAGGTTCTCCAGACTCCGCACACAAACTCAACACAGGACTGGTGGGGAATGCCCCAATGGCAACACGGATACCCCGGTGATGAATCGGGTTCAGGCGGCGCAGAACAGAAGGCCGCGCAGAGCCATAAACAACACTGCCATAATCCAATTTTGACCTGATAAGAGCGCGGTAAAAACGTAAAAGTATAGCCCGGTCAGCTCCCCAAGATGTGCCACTTAAAACACGTAAAATACAAAGAGAACGTTCACACTTGCCTCTGAGTAGCGCTATATGCGATGACCAGCATAATTTCCTGTCAAACACCAAGCCAAGGAACCTAACTTCGTCTGCGAAAGAGAGTGCGTCTGGGCCAAGATGGAGCGAAGGTGGAGGATACTCCTTGTGGCGCCAGAAGTTCATGCAGACCGTCTTCTCTGCGGAGAAACGGAACCCGTGAGAGACACTCCAAGCGTGAAGGCGGTCGAGACAGCATTGGAGGCGGCGTTCCAAGAGACAGGTTCTCCGAGAGGAAAGATAGATGGCAAAATCGTCCACAAATAAAGACGATTGTATTCCTGGCGGTAAACACTCGGTGATAGAGTTAATCGCAATGGCAAATAGTGTGCAACTAAGTACCGAGCCCTGAGGTACGCCGTTCTCTTGAATAAAATTAGATGATAAAACTGATCCCACGCGAACATTAAAAACCCGGTCCTTCATAAATTCCTGAATAAAAACAGACATACGCCCACGTATGTTCCAATCGTGAAGCGTTCGGAGGATACCGCCTCTCCAGCAAGTATCGTACGCTTTCTCCAGGTCAAAAAATACAGCAACCGTTTGACACTTGCGCACAAAACCGTCCATTACATGGGTAGTTAAAGACACCAGATGGTCGACTGAGGAACGATGACGCCGGAAACCACACTGGGCGTTCGTCAATAATTGCCTCGACTCCAACCACCACATGAGCCGTCCGTTAATCATGCGTTCCATCACCTTGCAAACGCAGCTGGTGAGGGAAATCGGACGGTAACTGGAAGGAAGATGTGGGTCCTTTCCAGGCTTAGGTATGGGAATGACGGTAGCCAATCGCCAAGCGCAAGGAAATGTGCCGTTACACCAAATAAAATTAAAAGTTCGTAATAAAAATGCTTTGCCTTCTGCTGGTAAATGCTGCAACATGGCAACATGAATGTCATCAGGTCCCGGTGCGCAATGTCGAGAGGTAGAAAGGGCATGCTCCAGTTCCCTGGCGGTAAAAGGAACGTTGTAGCTCTCCTGATGGTCGGAGGCAAACGAGAAACCTTTCCTCTCAACCTGCTCCCGTAATGCGCGAAATGTAGCCGGGTAATTGGCGGAACTAGAAACATCAGCGAAGGTTCGCCCTAAAACATTGGCGACGTCAATCGGAGTGGTGAGCACTCGATTTAAAATCCTAAGACCGGGTATAGGTGTAAACCTTGGTTTGCCAGCAACGCGGCGTAGCCGTTCCCAAACTACGGATGAAGGCGTTGTGCGGTTAAAAGAAGAGGTAAAAGAAATCCAAGAAGCCTTTTTGCTATCCTTAATGACTCGGCGGCATTTGGCGCGAAGTTGTTTGTAGCAAATCATATTTGCTGAGGTAGGGTGGCGACGAAAAGCTCGGAGAGCACCTCGGCGTGCACGCAATGCGTCCCGGCATTCATCAGTCCACCAGGGAACCGGAATGCGTCTGGGGTGACAAGACGACCGGGGGATAGCCTTATCTGCGGCGGTAATGATGACCGTACGGAGGTGCTCGATCGCGGTGTCGACAGATGGAAATTCACACCCTGAAAATTCGGCCAAAGATCGATAGAGAGGCCAATTCGCCTGATCAATGAGCCATTTTGACGTGCGTTGTGAATGTGCGTTCGGAGAGAGTACATGGATCTGACACGGAAAGTGGTCACTGGAATATAATTCAGAGATGACGTTCCAGCAGAAATGTACAGCAAGCGAGGCAGAACAAATGGATAAATCCAAGTGCGAAAAGCTATGAGTGCTGTCAGAGAGAAAAGTTGGTTGACCAGTGTTGAGAACTATAAGATTGTGATTTAGCAAAAAGTCAGCTAAGAGGTTACCTCTTGCACACTCCGTGGTGGAACCCCATAGGGGGTGGTGTGCATTGAAATCCCCCAAAAGAAGAACAGGGAGTGGTAGCTGAGACAAAAGATCGTCCAGGTCAACTGTGGTGATGGTGCCGGACGGAGGTAAATAAACATTGCAGACCGAAAAACTAAGGCCAGAAAAGTGAACTGTAGCTGCAGCAGCTTGTAAAGGAGTCTGGAGCTGTAATGAGGTGCTGTACACGTCGTTTCGAATTAAAAGTAAAACTCCGCCGTGAGCGGGAGTGCCATCTTCGGGAGGGAGATCAAATCTCACCGAAGAGTAACGGCGTAAATTAAAAGAATCACTTGGGCGAAGCTTGGTCTCTTGGAGACACACAAGCAAAGGGTCAGTAGAACGTAAAATTAATTCGAGGTCAGGTCTTCGACTACGGAGACCACGCACATTCCACGAAAGGATAGCCATTGTTAAAATTAGATAAAAGAAGCTAAAAATTTACCACCTTACTTTTTGGACGGTGCAGGGCGAAACAAACGTCCTTTTTTCAGTCGCGTGGGACTCGGTGGTTTTGAAGGAGCAGGCACATCCTGCTCCATCACTTCCTCAGAGGGAGGGCTCTCCCGCTGAGAAGCATCCACCGATTCCAAAGCCTGGAATCGGTTGGATGTGGGTATAGGCGGCGACGGCGACCGCCTAGCGGGTTTGCTCCCATCATGGGAGCGTGACCTCCGAGGAGGAGAAGGGCTCTTTTTATTCTCTACCTGAGTTGACGACTTTAAAAAATCTGTACGCGTAAAACTCGTCCTGAACTTAATTTCAGGGGCATTAAAAACAACCGCTTTGGGCTTCACGGTAGAGCGCTTTGGAGAACTAGGAGTAGTTTGAACCCGTGTAAAAACAAGGTCGCAGGTCTGCGTACTGGTATCGCACTTCTTGGGCGCAAAAGAAGCTGCTGCGCTGTAAGTGCCGGTCTTAGGCACGACAGGTTGGCGAGACTGGAATCGCTTCCGGGCTTCAGTAAAGGAGAGTTTTTCCTTCACCCGGATCTCCTGGATACAGCGCTCCTCTCGAAAACGAGGGCAATCGCGGGACGAGGCTGGATGTCCACCGCGGCAGTTTACGCAGACAGGAGCGGATGGGCATGCTCCCTCGTGACTTGCTTGACCGCAGGTTGCACAGATGGAAACGGCAGTTTTACATGATATGCGAGTGTGTCCAAAACGCTGACACTGGAAACATCGCAACGGGCTCGGGATATACGGGCGCACTTCTATCACCTCGTAGCCCGCCTTGATCCTCTGCGGCAAATCGACCCTGTCGAATGTGAGGAAAAGAGTCCGGGTCGGCTGTAATTCCCCCTCTTTCCTTGCCTGCACACGATATACTGAGGTGACCCCTTGGTCTTCCAGACAGCTCTGGATTTCCGGGTCGGACATTCCGTCTAGAACATTTGTGGTGACAACTCCTCGCGACGAATTCATGGTCTTATGTTTCTCGACACGGACGGGATATCCGTGGAGTAGCGTCGCCTTGAGCAACGAGTTGCTTTGAGACAGGCCTTGTGTCTCCACCAAAAGTGATCCGTTGCGTAGACGGGTACAGGACTTAACGGGTCCAGCTATGGCATCAATGCCCTTCTGAATTTTAAATGGATTTACGGTCGTAAACGACTGACTCTCTTCAGTTCGACTAATGACCAAGTATCGAGGGAAAGACTTCTCGCATACTTCTTTTACGTCAACTCTTTTACGTTTAAAATGTAAAGGATTATTTTCCAGTACCATAGCGATTTATTCCTCCACCATTGCAACCGTCTCCGATGGCGGGCTGCTTCCTGGGCGCCACCCCGGCTTAGGTTACTGGCTCTGGCCTGAACCAAGTAACCTCAGGGTCACACCTTCCTGTGGGCTGACGAAGGGACCCAATCGCCTGCAGGAAGACTACAGCTCATGCAATGGCCCTTCCCCGGGCCTGGCCTTTACCAGGGGATACGCTCCCGTCCTACATGATAACCCTGTGCTGGGAGTTACGCCGTTACCCAGTCACATTTTACCGCGTCAAACACGGGGGCACCCATCAGACAAAGAACAGGGAAGTAGGACAAATAAAACAATAAAAGAGGCGAAATAAAAAGGAGTCAAACGCGCTGAGCGCGGACCTGAGGGAGCAGCTCGGGTGCCTCGGGGTCGCTACGCCCCGTACCCAATAAATTGGGCCCCTGAGGGGCTGTGGGAGCTGAGAGACCACGCGGCCGCAATGTGAATACAGTATAACTAGGGGAACGTTTTATGCAAAGCATGAATTTTTGAAGTAGTAGTTCCCATGTAGAATTCAAGCAGTTGTAGGGAGCAGTTTAGGCAGTTTTTTTTTTTTTTTTTTTTGACTGTTCTTCATGTAGTTCTCGGACAGTTTCAAGTAAAAAGGCAGTTTCGGCTTTTCGCTGTTGCAGCTGACAGTGAGTAGTTTGCAATAGTTCGTGGTTTTTACAGATAGCAATTTACAGTGAGCAGATTTTGAGTTTCGTTCAGTTCGCAGTACTAAAGGTAGTTCTGAATATTAATTTCAGCATTCAATTCAGCAGTCAGTAGGCTGTTCATCGAGATTCGTTCTACTATCAAGTGTTTACAAATGCGAGGAGCACAACTGCGCAACGTCACCATTGAGCTTCGAGATTCTTCCATGAGCAGTCGGGTTCTTCGCGAAATGAATTAACGTCGGCGGCCAAAGCAGCGCATGCAAGGCGCACAATTGTGTAATATTGCACCCATTGAGATTCGAAATTCATCTATGAGCAGTTGTATGCTCTGCGTACTGAATTAACATCGGCAGCTAAAGCAGCGCACAGGAGGCAAGCAGTTGATTCTGACTCTAATAAACCTATCGCAATTCCATGTACCATAAAGTTATAATTCTTCTAGTCTCTTTCCCTCTCCTCTATCTCGCGGTGCCGAGTGCGCGAAACAGCAGAAGTTGGGTATCTGAGGTGTTCGAGGTCTCGAGATGGAGACCGGGAGCAACTACACATCTACATTCATCTGATCAAAGTGATCGCCGAGGGCAACCGGCCATCAATGTTCCATTAATATCGGCCACCTACCGCCGCCGCGAACAATCACGACGATACCACCTCATATTTGTTGGCACCCAACGTGGGACCACCGCATAAAAAATTCTCCTTATACTGAACGCAATTTTTTATCTTATTCTTTCATGCATACTTGCTACAAATGCTATTTTTAGGCCATTTTTTTACTAAAACCTTGTTTTTTTTTCCTTTCTTATTTGTATAAAAGTTTCCTACACATAGCACAAACAAGTATTCTAGAATTTTGCGAGCTGACCTAGCATCTATCTTGTCACAGTGTCTGCCTTAATAGCCTGCTAATTTGCTTTACTTATACTCTCACTTTACATACTGTCAATTGTTTCCTTTTGGTAGTAACTTAAAGTTCAGCATATAAATAATAATAATAATAATAATAAATTATTATTTATCATTATTACAAATATGTGCACTCTATTAATATACGCGTATCGTCTGGCTGTGTAAAAATCCGTTTCAAACTGGTTATCATTATTGTTGGTGATGCTAAAATGTTGAAAAGTTATTAATTTTTATGACTGTTATTACATAGAATTTTTTTCTTTTATAGAGTGTATACCCAATAAATTCACATTTCGAACTTAAAAGACACAGTCCTTCACTTTGATATGACAATGGTAGTTGTAATGTATATTAACCGGCCTTTCCAGAAACTGTAATCTGTAATTTCAGTCCCTAACACCGTATTTTCAGATTTTATAAAACGATAGAACAATCTAATTTGGACATACACTATGGTAAAATAATACTATTTTAACTTAACCTCATGTCTGCTGCCGACAGGAGGAAACAATTATTTTGTGTAACATTGGGAGCATATTTTTTTTTACAGAGGGAGCAATTACTTCTGATGCTTTTTCGATTTTATTTTACTTAATCAAAAATACGTTTTTACTATTTTGGTACACTACATACCCCAAATAAATATTGATGTGCGATTTTTTCTTTGTCTTTTGTATTAACTTAGAATTTTCAGTTTTGCTGGTTTCTCCATTCATTATGTTTTGTACTGCATGGATGATATAGGATGGTCCATGGAAAACCAGCTCTCTGTACCCCTACCTGTAAGTAGCTGGAGGGTGCATCGTCGCAGACCGGTCCGTGTTTTGGGGAGCTAACCATTATAAATAACCACGTCGTTAACTCGCAGTTGCCGAAACAGAATTAAGGATGCGGAAACATGTATTATGTTATATTAAAGATACTGTTTTGCTTAACTATAAGTAGACTATCGATTATAATTATTAGTTAAATATTGACTTTGGTTTATTCAACAAACCTCTACATTTTAATGCAATCCTAGAAAACTAAAGAATTAAAGAAAGTGTTATGCGTTTAAATGATTTACCGAAAACTTTTTTGAAATAAGAGAAACCGGAGATTTGAAAAATACAGTTGAAATCTGAAATAATCCTGAAATACGGATATCTCGTAAACTTAATTTCAGCTAAACCTACGAAGAAAGTTACCACCATGTTCGCTTTGGCAAGGTCCATAGCTACAAAAAATGATAGTATATAATGTAGATATAGAAGAGCAATGTAATCTGAAATATAAAATGAACATACCTTGGTAATCTTTAATTGTTTCCCGAAGAAAAAATACAACATGCTGTTTTAACAAGTGCTTACATAAGAATTAAGTGCTAAAGAGTATTTTAATTAAAACATTAACTATTGATTGTAATCTCTTTAATTTGGTAATTTTAATATTAAAGGAAACAGTTTCAAATGAACCATTTGCTTTATTGATATCTTTCTGACATTTTCCAGAAGATGAGATAAACTAATCGTAAAAACTGCAGAAAGTGAAGAGAAATCGTTTTTCGATGCTCTGATGCGTATTTTACCCCAGCGTAATATTTTTATCTCCTTTTTGTTTTAGTTAAATAAAGTTATAGAATTAGATTAACAGTAAACTTGTGCTGTGTTAGTCACCAACAGTTCACTGGATCAGTTGTGGTTAGCAGAAAACTAGATTTAGTTAAACTAGAACAGTTAAAATCTTTCGGACTGTTTTTCTGTGGTCCATGGTTTAATATGCTACCATAGCTTTCACCAACTACTGCCGTTGGCATCATCAATGGGAGATGAACAACAACCGACTGCTGAAAAGACGACAGTACTGATCCGTTTCTGTTTGATGTTTGGCCATCAATGTCTTTTCAGCAGTCGGTTGTTGTTCAACTTCCATTGATGATATTAACCGCAGTAGCTAGTGAAAGTTATGATAGCATATTAAAGTTTGTATCACCGAAAAAAGTCCGAAAGATTTTAACTTTTTTAATTATAACACCGGCCGTGCAAGCCTAAAATATATCATAGATCCCTTGTGTATGTAAGTAGTGTGTCGATATGAATATTATAGAAATTTAAAAATTTCAAGTGAATGGCAAAATAGCTTCTGGTAATTGTGTGCTGTCGTTGCTATCCTCTAAATAGCATGTGTACCACCTTTTCACACTTTTGATGAGGTTCGAACGACTAGGTTCACGACAGAGCCGGGAGAGACCCTATACGTACAATTGGGAAAATATAGGGTTGTCGTTTCAGTCACATAGTCCTATCTTCTTTTATTGCATTAACAAATTCAGCGTTCATTATTGAAAAAAACACATTGATAATGGAAATTTACTAATAAACAGAAATTACCTATTGAGTAAGATATAGTACATATATGTTTTTTTCTTCTTCTTCTTTTCCTAATCCGAACTGCAAGTCAAAGGCCTACAGCCATCATGGGACATGGCTATACACGAAAAGTTGTTCAATATCTTGTATAAAGCGGAAACGGCCATATTTTATACATATTGATTCATCACAACTTTCTGCGTTCATTTGAAATTTTCGCACATGGTTCTGGAATGAGCAATGAATTGCTGGGCTTAGAGTGTTGTCTGATTCTCCATGGTAGCACTATCATTAAAAGAAGAGTTCGAGCCTGTGTAGGAAAAGATATTATTTTGAGCTATAAACATACAAAAACAAAGCAACACACTACGATAAAATGGCTTGCTACATTTTGAAAGGAATGTCTTATATGCAATGTTCAATCAGGTTCGGAACTTTCAGCACTTACATTTAAATAACATGTTATTTGTAGGATGGGTGCTTCATCTTGCCCTTCCTGGAGTGCTGTAACAGCACCACCACAGAGTATCTCTCGTATGTAGAGTAACGATAATTCTGCACTGAGCCTACGTTACACGTTTCCTTGCACACCGGCTAATCATCGTGTAAACTAATCTGCTTATCGCATTCTAATGAACGCTTAGGCTGTTTTTTACGTTAAAATGGCTAATTACTTAAACTAGAAATGGCATAAAAGCATTTTCACTTTCATTTGTTGCCACGCGCGTGCTTTTTTTTAGCTCAAGAATAAAAATTAATACTTTCTCAGAAATTATATGTACTGCAGAAGAAGGCTATGCACGTGCGCAGGATGCCTCCCTCGTTGGAAAGCTCTCTCCTACAATAAAGAAACTCCAAGTACAAACTTGTCGTTCGGGAGCTCTACCACTAAAGGCTGCGTTTACTAGACCGGGATGGATCTATTGGGAGCATTAAGGTAAGGAAGCATATAGTCTACAAGCGTCACACCCGTAAGGCTATCTATGTACGTTTCTTCGCCCCCTCTTCTCTCGACTATGCCCTACCAAGCAAGAAGTGGTCGCTACCTATCTGTAGAGTCACGAATTTCAAATGTATAAGTAGACATTTTAGAAAATAATTAAACATGAGGTAGCAGAGGAACAGAATACCTGAAGACCATTAGTCATACTTTCAAGGGATACTTAAATGATCTGATAAATTAAAAAACTGATGGCCAGTTTAGCTTAGCTAGTAGATTAATAAACAACTTCAACTTATGTAATTTCAGAACAATGAGAAAAGCGCTCAGTTATAATCGTTATTGGCTAATTGGAAGGTCAAACACTGCATTTTGCCCCCAAAAAGATTTCCTCGTTCGTTTGTAGCATTTTATTAACTGCCAGTTGGGACACGTTTTATCTGAAAATCCATGCAAGTTTCTATTTTATCTTTATTTTTTAAAGTTATAAAAAATCTAATGGTAGCAACCAGTGGTGAAAAACTTCAGTTCAATGCTAGAATCAGATCCGGACATAGGATATCAGGAGACCGAAAAGCAAGCAAATACCAAACACGCACAACTATACTTATTGATCCAGGTACATCAAAAAATGAACTATTGATCGAATTGAGACGCCTGACCCTACGGAGAACTAGACTAAAATATGTACTTTGTACATTAGAAGCGGGCAGTCTCCTGCCTTCACTTTAAGAGATGCCGTTTCCTTCTCTTGGTTTCATACACTATCCAGTTTTCCTCTATGCACTTACTTCCTATTCTTTCCTATTCTTTTTTTTTTTTTTTTAATGTTACGTTTCTCTTTTCCTACCATATAAAGCCCTTGGAGATTCCTTGGGTTATCCTCTACACATACACACCATGCACATTCATTCGTACTAACACGCGTGGTCATAAATTGAACAACTGAAAAGGAAGTAGAGAGAAGAAGCGAGGGAAAGAGAATGGAGGAAAGGGATAAATGGAGGTAAAGTTGTAGCAAAGGCTACAGGCTACAGGTATAAGTGAATAAAACAACAGAAGACGCCGGTAAATTCCATTGGAATGTAGGCAAGCTGGGCTTATATCCGTGATGCGTGTTACAGTGTGATATTGCTTCTTTTGGTGTTCCTGTTAATTATAATCATGATGGTGTAATTAAATATTATGAGAGTTTAATACAGCACCGTGGCTCAAGTATCAGCATAATTGTATCTCACTATGAAGTCTAGGGATCGAATTGAGATTCTTATAGACGCTCTGGAGAATTTTTTTTTTTTCCGAGCATTCAAGTTTCCCCTGCTATTATCCCTCCATCTTCTTCCTCTTTGTCTTCAACATCTGCTAAATTTTGACAAATGCATTTGGGATACCGGATATTTGCCGATTTCTTATCCGTGCATGGAATCACGCACTGCACCAAGTGGATACAATCATTGTAATTGTAAAGAGAAGTTTACACGCAAAGCACGTTGTTCCAGGAGAGAACATTATTTTACTTATTCAGTGCCACCATACATGAATACATTACTTTGAATGTAATCATAATTAATATATACGGTTTGTTCATGCAGTACTTCTTATAGGACAAATGTCAAATTAAAATAATGAAAATAAAATTTGATGAATATTAAACATTTATGTATAATAAAATGCTGCCATTCCAACGTCTGTCATAAGAAGGAAACTTATAGACATACAAATATAGATGTCGTGACGAAATTTTTTCTGGAAACACATTTATTTTTAATGGTGTTTAACGCCTGTTATAACTACTGAGGCACCATAGGCGGTTCTGCCAATATGTCTTCCGAAAAAGAAGTAAATGACGAAAATTACCATTTAAGAAACATTTCTCAATTATGAGCTCATGAAAAATTTGATTTCCTTATTCAACTTATATTTTTAAGTAGTGATCATTTTTAAACAATCATAGCATTATGAAGCATCATAGAAAATATAAACAACATACATCTATGGACAACCTTCTTTTGCATTGAACAATACCTATGTTAACAACGTTCTGGCATATTGTTACCTCATTTATAAGCAGCACGGCACTCCAGGGAATATTCTTATATATTTTAACTCCATTACGATGTCAGATATTCCACTTCCTTTGTTTTCATCTCGGGTTGTCCTAGATATCATAAAACATTGTTTACTAAAGAACTTCTGAAAGAATTTAAAAGATCTTCTGTGAACATATAATGCCTTCCTCCCTAGAATTTTAAAGAAAAAATGACCTAAAAATTATAGTCCGCCGTAACCCCCCCCCCCTTTATATTGAATACAAAAACATTGCTTTGGAAAAGTGACCATATTCTTTTTCTCAAATACTACTACCATTACTCGTTGCATTAAGCATGTGGAGTCGCCCATTGAGGATTAACAAACGGACAAATACATCTTATAACTGGTAGCAGTAACTATACAATCATGAGAGCTAATTTAATTTCCTTCAGTTCAGTATGTTTAATATTTTATAATGCTGCAAAATTGTCACGAACAATTACTGTAAAACTGGTACAATTACACCTAAGACAACAATAAAAATACAATCTGCAACATATCTGTAACAAAATAGTAACATATATGTATGTGCACAACTATCACTAACAAAGCGTCAACTTATTCACAATTACATGTTATAGAAGCGTTGTGTATTTAAGACTCTTCGACAAAATAATGAAAGTTATTACAAAGATGTTTCCAAAGAACAGATTGTTACATAGTTAATGTGTTGGGATAAGCCTTCAATAATTTCAAAAAGTCATAGTTAATTCATGTTAATAACATCGTAAGTCGGTAAAGACATAAATAGAATTAAACTGTTCAGTTTTAAATTTATACGTTTGTGAATTTTGTATAAAATCGTCTTTAATTCTTGTTCAAAATAAATTGTTAAAAGATAAATTTATCTGATAATGTTAGATTTCAAAGAATGTTTTGATGCTCTGCTATGAGAGTGCGACAGTATTTTTATTATCGTATTTTTTGTTTGTGAAAGAAAAGTTTCAAATAAAAATAATTTTACCCAGCAAGGTCATACATAGTAATAAAGTAGGGAATATATGGGTTATATAGCTTCACTAGAGCAAATTAAAGGAACAAAGGTGCATATTTTCTGCTAACTTCTGCTAACTTCTGTCTTATATTGAATTCCCCCACCATTCTTTTTATTGTATTTTACTTTTCTCTAATCATAGATTACATTTAATAGTTCATCAAAAGTTTCTGATGACATCGCGGTGAACAGAAAAACTCAAGTGTACTTTCGAGTTTCAAACATTGGGCAACTGTCCTCGAGTTTTTTGGCTTTTACTGAGTGGCAATTATATCGTCTTCAGTTTCTAGTATTTCCTGTCTACATAAATGCACAATTTATGTGAGAAGGCAGAGTAAACTGAAATAATTTGCATGCACAACTGATTAGGTAATCGCATTGTGTGTGTGTGTGTGTGTGTGTGTGTGTGTGCTTTGGTTCAGCATTTAGTGCAAAGTGGCCTCATTTGAATATGAAGCCCATTCTTCTTGTTAAAAGAACTGCGATTGCGGGGTTAAAAGCTCAAGGCTTTGACCCCAAACGGTGATTCTACCTTTAAACCAGCCAATGCAGGCAATAATTTTAAACTTTCAAATAACAACGAATATTAGGTAAACTTTAACCAGCCAATGTATAATATATTTTTCAAATTATTAAAGAAAGGTGCGATGCTTGCATGTGTATTTTGGCGTTTCCTAGCCAAGGATTTTTTTATTTGATAATATATAAGGGAGAATTTGCTGGATAAAACACTCAGTTTGAAGTTTTACACGCAGCAAGACACAAGCACTCCTAAGGTTTACATGCCGCGAGACCCATTTCCTCAGTCAGTTGCATTTGCTTTTTGCTCAGTTTCAAGTCCTGCACGCCGCGAGGCACAGTCATAAGATACGCAGATACGCAGTACTCATTATAAGTACGACTATCAGACTCACGTGCCGCGGCACTCATTTATAAGTTTCACACACGGCAAATAAGTTTGTTCCGGCTTGGCCAAGTCTATCGTAAGCAAAACACAAGCGGACGCGAAAGATGTTGGACATGATAAAATACCAATAGATATTATTTCATATCGCGTGCTCATTTAAACCATTGAATTCCTCTTCCAATCTTGTTAAGTGCGAGTCAACAAAATAGCCGAACCCACCCTGAGAAATTGTTGTCACTGAAGCGTAGGTAACAACACCTAAGCGATCCATAATCACCCAAACCAACCCGCTTCATAATATAGCGCCCAACGTGGTTGTCATACCAAACCGCTTCAACTTTAACTATTTATAAATTTTCGAAAGAAATTAGGTTATAAATTCTGTTCAGAAGTGTTGTATTATAGTTCAATTCGCTCACTAAACGCGTGCCAATCTCAGGTATTACCAAAATGTGTTTACTGCCAGAGCTACATAAATAAATATGAGCCCTTTTGTGAGACGTTTAGTTTAAATTTACTAATTTTTGCTACATAAAGTCATATTTAGTTAACATTATTGTCTTAGTTCAAATCTGTATTTTCATTTCTTTCAGAGCAACAGCCCCAAAGGATCAGGGTCAGCCACTGCGTCCGCTTCTCTGCCATAGCAGGGAGTAGTATTGCACAGGAGTAGCTGTTTTAAAATACACACAAGTAAGTACACCAGTAACATGGGCCTTACGGCCGTACATGCTGATACCGTAATTGTAACAATCACATACATACATACATACATACATACATACATACATACATACATACATACATACATACATACATATTAACAAACACACTCTTGAGCCCACCTTCCATTCACTTACCCCCCCTCTCCCCGACTTCTTTACAGTCATTAATCTTCTATGTCGGGTCTTCCCTAGAAATATTCCTGAATTGTATGAGTACCTCTAATGCACCAATACTCCCCGGCAGACGTTCAAAATTCTGTTGGAATTTAGAAATTGCGGCGGTAATTGCTCATTTATTAAAAGCTGCGTTGCTCTGCATTATGACAGAATGTGCCTCCAGGCTTCGCTTTCTCCGTATAGTGGGCATATTTTGTCCCCAAGAGATTTAAATGTTTTATTTCCATTCCAAGCCCCCAGTCTGAGCCATGCGAGACCACTTCTTTCTTAACAACCACAGACATTTACATAATAACCCCTCCTCCTCACCCGATCAATTTCAACCTTCAGGTTAAGCGATACTTTTTCTGAGTATGGAGTCTCAGTATTTTGTCTGTCTATATTCTAAGATATCTTTTACCTATTTACCAACTATTTCGCGCAATAGGCTCTCCCCTTTACTAAATACAGTATATTCCAATTTTATTCCAGCCTTTGCTTATTTTTCATGCCCAACCCACCATTCTCTAATTTGCTCCCTCAGACAAAAGTGCTCGGACAAGAGCTTGATCCCCCGTATTATTCCTGATCAATGCTTAATTGTCCTTATTTTTAAATTCATAATTTCGTTAAAGATACCACACTCTTTAAGAACCCCACAATTTGCTGTGCCCCTCCGTACTTGCAGTAACTTTTTAGAAACTGTGTTTGTACCTGATACATATACTCAGTGTTTTCCTACCCCCAGACTTTGGCACCATACTTCATAGTTGACCTCACAACCGCCCCCCTCTCCCCAATTTTTTGGGTACGGGGGTAGGGACCCCGATGCACTCGAGCTGCTCCCGCACGTCAACGCTACGCGTGTTTGACTCCGTTTTAACTCAATTTTAATTTTTATTCGTCCTATTTCCCTGTTCTTCATCTGATGGGCGCCCCCGTGTTTGACACGGTAAAAAGTGACTGGGTAACGGCGTAACGCCCAGCACTGGGTTATCATGTAAGACGGGAGCGCATCCCCTGGTAAAGGCCAGGTCCGGGGAAGGGCCATTGCATGAGCTCTTCACTTTCTGCAGGGGATTGGGGCCCTTTGTCAACCCACAGGAAGGTGTGACCTTGAGGTTACATCGTTCAGGCCAGAGCCAGGCGGGTTACGAGTTGATAGAAGTGCGCCCATATATCCCGAGCCCGTTGGTCCACCTATGGCATCTATACCCTTCTGAATGATAAATGGATTTACCTTCTGCATTTTCAAATGAATACAAAAAGAGTTGACCTTAAGGAAGTATCCGAGAAGTCATTTTCTCGCTACTTAGTGCTCAGTCGTACTGAAGATAGTGAGTCGTTTACGAAGGTCTGCGTAACGAATCACTTTTGATGGAGACACTTGGGCTGTCTCAAACGAACTCATTGCTCAAGGCGACGCTACTCCACGGTTATCTCATCCGTGTTGAGAAACATAAGACATTGAATTCGTCGCGAGGAGTTGGTTCCACCAATGTTCTAGACGGAATGTCCAACCCGGAAATCCAGAGTTGTCTGGAAGACCAAGGGGTCACCTCTGTTTATCGTGTATAGGCAAGGAAGGAGGGGGAATTACAGCCGACCCGGGCTCTTTTCCTCACATTTGACAGGGTGGAATTGCCTCAGAGGAATAAGGCGGGTTACGATTTAATAGAAGTGCGCCCATATATCCCGAGCCCGTTGCGATGTTTTCAGTGTCAACGTTTTGGACACACTCGCATATCTTGTAAGAGTGCCGTTTCCATCTGTGCTACCTGTGGTCAGGCTAGTCATGAGGGAGCATATCCATCCGCTCCCGTCTGCGTCAACTGCCGCGGTGATCATCCAACCTCGTTCCACAACTGCCCTCGTTTTTTAGAGGAGCGCTGTATTCAGGAGATCCGGGTAAAGGAAAAACTCTCCTTTACTGAGGCCCGAAAGCGATTTCAATCTCGCCAAACCGTTGTGCCTAAGACCGGCACATACAGCGCAGCAGCTTATTTTGCGGTCAAGGAGGGCGATAGCAGTACGCAGACCTGCGACTTTTCTTTACACGTATCCCAACTACGCCTAGTTCTCCTAGTTCTACCGTGAAGCCGCAACCAATAGTTCTTAATGCCCCTGAAATTAAGTTCAGGAGGAGTTTTACGAGAACGGAATTTTTAAAAAGGTAAACTCCGGGAGAGAAGGAAAAGAGCCCTTCTCCACTTTGGAAGTCCCGCTCCCATGATAGGAGCAAACCCGCTAGGCGGTCACTGTCACCGCCTATTCCCACATCCAACCGATTCCAGGTGTTGGAATCGGTGAATGCTTCTCAGCAGGAGAGCCCTCCCTCTGAGGAGGGAATGGAGGCAGGATGTGCCTGCTCCGAGCAAATAACCGAGCCCCACGCGATTGAAAAAAGACGCTTGATTCGTCCTGGGCCAAGCAAAAAGTGAGGTGGTATTTTTATTTATTTTATTTCGTTTTAACTATGGCTATCCTTCGTGGAATGTGCGTGGACTCCGTATTTGAAGACCTGACCAGGAGTTACTTTTGCGATCGACTGAATCACCGCTAGTGTGTCTCCAAGAGACTAAACTTCGCAAGCAAGATTCTTTTACCTTACACGGTTACTCTTCAGTGAGATTTGATCTACCTCCCGAAGATGGCACTCCCGCACATGGTGGAGTTTTAATTTTAATTTGAGACGACGTGTACAGCACTTCATTACACCTCAAAACTCCTTTACAAACTTCTACAGCGACAGTTCACTTCTCTGGCCTTAGTTTTTCTGTTTGCACTGTTTATTTACCTCCGTCTGTCACTACCGCCATAGCTGATCTGGACAATCTTCTGTCTCAGCTACCACCCCCTCTCCTACTTTTGGGGGATTTTAATTCGCACCATCCCCTATGGAGTTCCAACACGGAGTGTGCCAAGGGTAGCATGTTGGCAGACTTTCTCGACCGCCACCATCTCATTCTGCTCAACACTGGCCAACCTACCTTTATATTTGACAGTACTCATTGTTCTTCACATTTAGATTTAACCTTTTATTCACTTGCTGTAAGTTTTACCTGGTACGTCCTCTCCGATTTATACTCCAGTGACCATTTTCCGTGTCAGATACAGGTTCTCTCTCCACATGCACATTCCCAGCGCGCGCCAAGATTGCTTGTTGAAAAGGCGAACTGGCCTCTTTTTCGATCTATGGCCGAATTTTCAGGGTGTGAATTTTCATCTATTGACGTCGTGATCGAGCACCTCCGTACGGTCATCATAACAGCCGCAGATTAGGCAATTCCCCGGTCGTCGTTTTACCTACGACGCTCTCCGGTTCCTTGGTGGATCGTCAACGAATTCTGGGATGCTTTGCGTGCACGTCGAGGACGTGTTTTTCGTCACCATCCCACTTCCGCAAACATGATTCGCTATAAACAGCTGCGCGCTAAATGCCGTTGAGTAATAAAGGATAGCAAAAAGGCGTCTTGGATTCCTTATGCTTCTTTTAACCGCACAACGCCCTCATCTGTGGTTTGGGAACAATTACGCAGCGTTGCAGGCAAACCAAGATTTACGCCTATACCCGGTAATAGGATATCAAATTGACTGCTTACTACTACGATTGTTATCGCCAATATTTTAGGACGCACTTTTGCTGATGTGTCGAGCTCAGACAACTATCCTGCTGCTTTTCGCACTATTAAAGAGCAGGTCGAATCGAAGGGCTTCTCTTTTGCCTCCGACCAGCAGGATTGCTACAATGTCCCCTTTACCTCCAGGGAAGTGGAGTATGCCCTTACGAACTCTCGATACTGTGCACCAGGGTCAGATGATATCCATGTTGCTATGTTGCAACATTTGTCACCGAAAGGCAAAGCTTTTTTATTACAGACTTTTAATTTTATTTGGTGTAATGAGACATTTCCTAGCCTTGGCGAGTTGCCACCGTCATACCTATACCTAAGCCTGAAACGGACCCACATCTTCCTTGCAGTTATCGTCCGACTTCGCTCACCAGCTGCGTCTGCATGTGATGGAACGCGTGATTAACGGGCGGCTTATGTGGTGGTTGGAGTCGAGGCACCTATTGACGAACGTCCAGTACGGTTTTCGTCGTCACCGCTCATCAATCGATCATCTAGTGTCTCTGCACACTGTTTGCCATTGTTATTAATTCCGTCACTGAGTTTTTACCACCAGGAATACATTCGTCGTTGTTCGTTGCCGATTTTGCCATCTATCTTTCCTCTCGGAGAAAAGATAGATCCTCTATCTTTCCCTCTATCTTTTGGAACGCCACCTCCAATGTTCTCTCGACCGCCTGTATGCTTGGATTGTAAATCACGGGTTCGGTTTTTCCGCAGAGAAGACCGTTTGCATTAACTTCTGGCGCCGTAAGGAGTATCCTCCACCTTCTCTCCATCTTGGCCGAGACGCTCTTGCTTTCGCAGACGAAGTTAGATTGCTTGGCTTGGTGTTTGACAGAAAATTATGCTGGTCATCGCATATAGCACAACTCAGAGGCAATTGTAAACGTTCTCTTTGTATTTTACGTGTTTTAAGTTGCACATCCTGGGGTGCTGACCGGACTACTTTTACGTACATACCGCTCTTTCAATCGGTCCAAACTGGATTATGTCTGTGTTGTTTATGACTCTGCACGACCTTCTGTTCTTCGTCGCCTTAACCCCAATCATCACGGGGGCATCCATGTTGCCATTGGTGCATTCCCAACAGTCCTGTGTTAAGTTTATATGCGGAGTCTGGAGAACCTCCGTTGTTTTATCGTAAGGATTTTTAACTTTCTGCATATGGTTGTCGATTACCTGTGCAACTTTATCATCCCGCGTATGAGCCGTTTTTTAATGTCTCTCGCTCCTTTTTATTGTGCTCGGTCTTTTAATCCTAGACCTCCTGGTTTAGGTTTTCAGGAGCTGTTGCGGACTTGGCACGCGGAATTGTCTGCTTTTTTCCTAGCCGGGGAAAATACTACTCCCCCTTGGCTTTCAGCAGAGGCCCCCGTTCACCTTGGGCTTACGTCCTGTCCCAAGTCTTTGACCGCAGCACATATTATTCGTTGTTCTTTTAGCCAGATCATATCTTCTTTTAATGGCTGGAATTTTATATATACCGACGGCTCGAAGTCTGGCACAAGAGTAAGTTGTGCCTTTGTTTTTAATGGAGCTGGCTTTATTTTTGGTCTAAACGTTGTGACATCTATTTTTATGGCGGATCTTTATGCTATTTATCGGGCGATTTTATTTATTTCTGACCACGGGCTGGGGAACAGTGTTGTATGTTCCGATTCCATGAGTGGCCTTTTATCTTTTAATAAGCTGTACAGAAGATCCAGGGTGTAGTGTTAACTCTTTTCGACGCTGGCGTCAGGGTGACACTACTATGTGTACCAGGCCATGTGGGACTCCCAGGTTATGAGGCCGCAGATATCGCAGCTAAATCCGCCCTGTTAGACCCTGCTGAGTACGAGCATTGCAATTATTTTGTGGATTTTAAACATTCTTTACGGCGAGGCATTCTCTCGCGCTGGCGCGATGAGTGGGATTTAATACCCGCCAATAAGCTTTTGGAATGTAAATCCGCCTCTTTTAACAGGCCGACTTCTTCTCGCGCTGTTCGGCGCGAAGAAGTAATTTTAGCTCGTCTGAGAATTGAGCATTGCCGTTTTAGTCATCGTCACCTTTTTAATGGTCAACTAGCTCCAGCTTGCCCTCACTGTGACCACCCCTTTCCAGTGCGTCACGTTTTCATTGAATGTCATCATCTGGCAGCTTTTAGACGTAGCCTAGGTTTGCCGTCCTCTATTGAGGACTTACTTGCAGATGATGCGGTTGCTGTTGAGCGAGTGCTCCGTTTTATACGTGTTTGTGGTTTTTGGAGCAAGGTGGGAGGTTTTATCATTTTACTCATGACGACATTTTTAGACCATTTTAAGACTGTTGTTATTTCAGCTTTTGCTGAATTGTTTTAGATCCAGTCTTTAATTGTTGTGTTGCATATTGCCCTTGTGATTTGTTTTGGGGTTTTATTGTTACCATTTTAGAATTTTATAGGAATGGTTTGTTTTCAGCTCTTGCTGGTGTGTTTTACTACTATCTTTGTTTGTTGTAGTCAATATTACCCTTGTTGTTTGTTTTGGGGTTTATTTATACAATTTCAGACCATTACAAGACTATTGTGTTTTCCGCTCTTGCGGCTATGTTTTAGTAACAGTGCTTTGTTTGCGGAACTTTATACCCTTGTTATTTGTTATGGGGTTATTTTTATTGCCCAACGAGCTACTGTTAAATTACTTATGCACTGTATTTGTGTTAATTAATTATTTTTTTTCAATTCTGAAACAGTACTTAGTGTGCTTGGGCGCTAATGACCATAGTTGTTTTGCGCCCTTAAGCAATAATCATCATCATCATCATCATCATCATCATCACAACCGCCCTGTGCACCATCCTCATTGTTCTCAGCGGTGTTCCAGTATTTTTACCAAAATCTTTAAAGCCTCCATTTTTTTAATAAAGCACTTACCATTTTTGCCGGTCGCCATTTCGGGTCATTACAGATCCAAAGGACGCAAACTGTAAAATTTATTTTTTTCTTATTAATAAATCCAAGTAGGCTCTTCTTTCATTATGTAAAATAATGTTATTATATTTTCTTATGTGCATTTGGGACTTTATTACTCCTTTACACACAAAAATGCGAGCTTTATCTCTTTAATCAGTTACATTTGAATGTGTATACGTACTAAGCGTTCGCCGTGTTCAATATTTGAATTATAAATTAAATTCGCTAGTTCGACAGTCTACAGGGTGTCAGATATATAGAGGCATGGTTTATACCTAAAGAAACTGATATATTATTAAATGTTCAACTTTTTCAAATATTTTGTTTCAATAATAAAGCACAATGAAAGTAAACATTGTTTTTCGTTGTTTTTATTTGCATTTGTTTATGTATTAATGCAAGAGCTCAACACCAGTATATTTATCAACCATAATATTTGGAAAGTATATGAAATAGTGAGACAAAGATTAGCAAAATAACAATTAGAAGACAATTTTTAACAATGTTAGTCTATAAAAATATATTGAATTTAAAAACACTATTAAACTTAAAGGTTCCATGGTTTAAAACCATCAAACTATATCATATATACGTTATCTTAGCTTATATATATTACTTCGCTTTCCTTGGTTAGTTTAGTTCCACATGGTAGTAACGAAGTTTACTGGATCAGTATACCGACTTCTCGCTGTGGACCGCGAACGTTAAGGGGCTTTTCTCAGTGCAGGGGTGTTTTGGGGCAGAGTATGATTCTCTGTTTAAATTTTTTTTTCTATAAAGTGTCAAACTCTTTTCAGGCTAGTTTTCTAACTGATGTCGTTAGTCCTCACAAGGCGCGGACTTGTGAGCGGGAGGTCTGGGATTCCAATCTCGCCAGGACTGTCATCCCTGACTGAGGGTTTTTCCCCGTTTTTGTCAGTCCTCATAAATGGCAAATGACTGGGAGGTACCCTAAACTTAGGCCTAGAACGTTTCTTTCCTTAAAAAACACCCTTTCCCAATATATCACTTCATTTCATGTATCACCAGTGTTCACAGACTGTGGTGCCTCAGTAGTAAAACTGGCTTTAAACACTGTTAAAAAAGCTATTTTTCTTAAACCTGACGTGAGGTTTCTATCAATTTGCAACATATTCACTAATCCTTTATAAATTAAATTAACCTCAGAGTCTCAAAACTTCTTTTTCCGTACCAACACGATATTCAAACTTTATACTTTACTAATGGGCTAAATGTATATCTGTACCACATAACAATGATTCAAATTTAAGGAAAAACAAGCACAGGTAGCAAGTTGAGGATAAAAAACGCTAATTACGGTTTTATATACTGGAAAAGAATGTTTAGTAATAATGTAAGCTAGAGGAACAAATATAGAAAGCATGATGCACCCAATAAAATTGCTTTCATAGTGCTCTAGTGTAGTACAAAATAAGCAGACGCATATTTATTTGCAAAAATATTATATGAACCCTTCCAGAAGGGGCAAGAATCAACTATAAATATTGTCTAGTGTTCTACTTTGAAAGTTATTTGTAAAACCCACAGTATGTTATAAATTTGAAGAATGACGAACTGCAGAAATATAGTAAACGCTTTCAGTCCGTATTAAGAGAACATCTTTACAGAATTTAACATCAACTTTAGAAGAACAAAGTGGTTTGAACCGTATTGTTGATGACATTTTGAAACGTGACTCACTCACCATCATTAACAGTGAATATTAATTTCACACACTTAAATAGTAATTTGGGAATAGAAGTAAAGGAACATAATTATGGAAGAGCATATTTATCGTCTTTCTTCACAAAGCACCTACCACTCGAGGCTTTTTTTTAATGATGTTTAACGCCCGTTTTTACTACTGAGGCACCACAGGCGATGAACACTGGTGATACATGAAATGAAATGATATATTGGGAAAGGATTTTTTTTAAGGAAGGAAACGTTTCAAGCCTAAGTTTAGGGTCCCCGGCATTTGCCAGGTATGAAGACTGAGGAAAACCTGGAAAAACTTCAGTCAGGGAGGACGGTCCTGGCGGGATTCAAGCTCAGACCTCCCGCTCACGAGTCCGCGCCATAATGACCTCGGCCATCTGTGGTGGTGCTCCTGCAGGCTCAAAGACCTCTCTTTAAAAAAAATCCCTACCAGCAAACAGAATTTAAATTTTTTCAAAGTTGGTTTCTCCGCCCGCCAACTCAGCAGACTGTAGGGCACACAAGCCATGTGTATTGCTAGATAGCCCATTGCAGGCTCGAAATATAGTAACTTCTGCAGTGTTCTACAGTGCACCAAGTGACCTCAACAGTGTTCCACAGTGTCTTATAGTGCCTCGAACAGTGTTTTATAGTGCCTTTATGTGTTTTTACTTTAAATGTGGCACGCCTTTGTACATTTTAAGTTTTATATATATACATATAGCTTTACATTAATCTTCCGAAGCACTAAAGCTATGTTCGCCGTTTAATAAAATTTCTCTCACATTTATAATTTAAGCATAATATAAGTAAATCTAAAACGACTAAGCAGCCTATGCCACACTCCATACCAAGATGGTCCTGAAAGTTCTCGGCCTAGGTGGCCATGCGATTGAGAAGATAATTGTATTCCATAAAATTGAGAAAATTGAGTATTACGCAATGATTAAGTTATTTCTGAAAGATTCCTTAACGATAAAGGAAACTCATGCTAAATTAATAAAATTTTATGGAGACACTTCATCTATTTCAATGATTAAAATAGGCTGCTGAATGTAAACATGGCCGTACCAATCTTGAAAATGATCCACGTAAAGGACTTACAAATTATGCAAAATCAAGAGAACTGATTATGAACAAATATACGCTTTGATATTAGGTATGTGAAAATACTGCAATAGTGTTTGAAGCGATTTAATAGCAGCAGGCCTCATTTTGTGCATAGGTCAATAACTGTGGATGAGATTTCGATTTATGATCACACACCACAATAGAAAGTAGCCAAAGTAGTAGATCGAAGTCGGTTATTTAATGCCGGAGAACACGAAGTCGGTTTCACCTGCAGGAAAGACCATGGCATCAGTCTTTTCGGACGGTTAAGAAATGTTACCAATTGATAAGCAAACATAGGGTAAAAACCATAACCGGAGAATACTATTCGTCTTTTAAATAAACTACATAAACAATGGATGCGGAAATACACGACTTGCAAGAGGATAAGTACTTAGGACGATTTGCAGCAGAAAAATGCAATTCTTCATTTGGAAAATGCATCTCCCAAAATTTGTTTTAGCACTGGAAAATTTGAGAGAATTGAAATACGAATTGTTAGAGCACCCATCCTACTCCTCAGATATGGCTTCGTCTTTCATCTGTTTCCAAAGATGAAACTCTTCCTTGTTGACGTGTTTTTCATCTAATCAAGGGGTGGTTTTTGCCATAGAGGAGAGTTTTACAGACCATCTAGAAAACCAATTCGCAAAAATTGTCATTGCAGCACTGCTGGAACATATATATATATATATATATATATATATATATATATATATATATACAGGGTGCCAAAAATGTATACACAATTTTACAACAGATATCTATTTAACGTATTTCAAAGTTGAACCGAAAAACAACAGAACGTGTAATATGGTGTTCTGTAAACAGTTGTGACTCACATACATTGTGATAGCGTTGCTGCGTCATAGGTAAATCAACAATGAACAAGTGAAGCCAAGATTATGATATGATGTTCTATAAACAGATGTAACGCCCATTACGTTATGACCGCCAGGGGTGGCCGAGGTCGTTAAGGCGCGGACTCTTGAGCTGGAGGTCTGGAGTTCGAATCCCGCCAGGACCATCCTTCTTGACTGAGGGTTTTTTTTCAGGTTTTCCTCAGTCCTCATAACTGGCAAATGCAGCAGGGTACTCTAAACTTAGGCCTGGGACGTTCCCTTCCTTAAAAAAAAATCCTTTCCCAATATATCATTTCATTGCGAGTATTACCAGTGATCACCGCATGTGGTGCCTCAGTAGTAAAAACAGACATTAAATAGCATTCAAAAAAATACATTATATTATGCTAACGTTGCTATAACAAAATGGAGCCAAGATTATCGTTTGAACAGCGGAAAGTTATTTTGAAGTGGCATTGGAAAACCGAGAATATTGTTGAAATTCAAAGGCAATGGAGACGTGTGTACCGTGTTGTCCGGATCTAACTCCGTTCGACTTCTACCTATGGGAAAATTCTTAAGGAGGTTGTATACCGTAGAAAACTAGCTACACTGGCAGCACTTCGGGAAGAAATTGAAACGGCATGTGCTGCAATCGCTGAGGACACTTTCACAAACGTTGCTCAATCAGGTTCAACATACTCAGAGTGTATCGAAGCCGATGGTGGGCATTTTGAGCAACTGTTGCAACTGTAAAAGTCTAAGACGATTAGTGTTCATCATTTTCTGTTTGTGTGAATTCAGTTTTGTAATATTAACACAGTTTTTTTTTTCTTTGCTTGAAGTGTGTATACATTTTGGCACCCTCTGTGTGTGTGTGTGTGTGTGTCTGTGTGTGTGTAACAAATCGCGTTGTGGCGTGGGGATCCCTTCAGAACGCTTATTGCTGCGAACAATTTAAACACATAATAATAATAACATTTAAAGGTATTTGAATCAAAAGGTACAAATCTCTTTTTAAGCTACATATTTAAGATCTGTTTCAGAAGGTATATACCAGACACATAAACTTTCCATAAAACTTCATTAACAGAAAATAATTAACATGAATTTGTTAAAATATGCACCACATGAAATTAAACTTAGAATACTTAAGCTTACTAACATATGTTGACATATTGGTTATGTCTCAGATGAATCGAAATTAGCTAATATATATTCCATGCTTCTGAAAAACGATAGAGGCATACTAAAAATTATAGAGGTGTCCTGAACATTGCACAATTAAGTGAATACGAATAGAGTTTAATTTTCTAACATTTTTGTCCTTTATTCACTACGATAAAGAATTTAATTGAGTGGATAGATGTATGAGTGGCACACATTATAATAACAGTACCTTTATAAAAAGTACATCTCTGATTAAAAAAAAACACTGCAAATTAACAATAAAGTAGCATAAATAATCCAAGGAATTCGACAAGGGTGTCCTTTATCACACCACACTTTTTAATCTATTTACATACACTGTTATAAGTATATGACTAAAATAATATTTAACGGGTTTTGCAATGGATTATCTAAATTTTACTACTATAAAACCAAATAGTCATTAGCAAAAATGAAAATGCTACAAGAAGCATTTTTAAATTAAACTAAGTTTAATATGAAAATATATGCAAATTAAAGTTATACGCTCGATTTCTTGGCCTATTGGAGTGAAGATAGTTATAGCGAATAAAATAGTGGAACAAGTTAATAAATTTAAGTGTTTGATCTGCTTTATAACACATGGACAAAAATATGAAATTAAAGAAAAAATATTCAAAAAATATTATTTCTATGGAAAATTTTGACGGACATTAAAGTAATGTGTGAGGACCTTATTTGAAGTTATGGCAGCTCTTACTGTTGCAATTGGTCTTAATGAAAGTCCAGGAAAGGAAAATTGAAACAGGAATAAAAGTGTCACAAATATAAAGCTGTATATACTTTATGTGATAAAAGAAAAAATGAGCAAATTGAGAATTAGGTAAAAGTACAAATTATAATAAAAGTAGTTAATGAATATAAAATGTACTGGGAAGATCGTGTAAATGCAATACCATCTACATTTATTGTAGAAGAGTTATTAATAATAATCCAAAAGGAAGTAAGTCACTAGAAAGTTAGTAATACAAGGGGCGAGATCAGTCTTGATAGAGGCGGAATAGATTGGACGATCCAAACCTTGAAGCTAATGATACACGCCCTATATATTAAACAACTATATAAAGGATACAAATTCTTCATTGATAAACACAAATACGAGTATTGTCCAATGTGACAGTAAAATATCACAAAGAATTGAACCTAATGCCATACTTCCGTCAATAAAATGGCAAGGAAAAAAAATTCGTTAGTTATGATGTCCCCACGTACTTCCAATTATAAGAAATCTAGCTCATTACACCTTTAGGGTAATTTTTCTAACAATGATATGCATGTATTAAAAAGGTTTTGGGTGAACACAATAAAAATGTATAATTACAATCTGCAATTTATTATCAACTGTAAAACTCATACTATGGTTCTGCAAGATAACCCAAAATGATACAAATCAAAAGTACTCGTAATTGTTCCCGAGTTTCAGGCATAATATGCTTCCTGGAGGGTCATGCTTCATGGGGCAAACCGTTTGGCTTTCAGTGATCCAGAATTGATACCCGAAGAACTTGTGGGGCTTTTGTTCGGATCCACATTTCCCTTTGGAAGCTTTTTCTCCAGGAGTTCACTCAGTCTCATATTCTTTACCGCGCCTTTATCCCTTGGGTTTATGTGCGCTGGGGAGCAGGGGGTGTACTTTCCATCCCCAGAGTATTTCGGTTGTATATAAATATCAGTGGGTCTTAATATTTTCTATTCCCTACAGACCTCTCTAGACCTGAAAAAAGGACAACTGATTCCTGACTTATCTTTTAAATCTTTATTGTTTTCCAAACACTCGTCACTCTGTTCTTGGTCAAAGTATGTTAAGACAATGAGAGATGTTTTTGAGAACAGTCCTTTTACGTTTTTTTAATTTTATCTTAGTTATCCTTTCCTGCCCTTTTTATTAAAAATGTCCATTTGTTGGTAAAGTATGAATCAAAATGAAGAATAAAAATTTGTTGTTAATAAATATCACAAATTTATAATACCATACAGTTTAACATTATATCCCCAATTAATTGCCATTTACCCGATAAATCATCTTGAAGTACTTCCACAAAATCTGTCCTTTTTCTTCACAGCGTGTCCATATTTTGTCCTGTTTTCAGTGTTAAACGTTTACTTTTCTGTGGGGTGGCAACCATGTTTCTGGTATAACCGGTCTGAAGAAACATTGCAGACAGTAGGCAGCAATGATACTGTAATATGTCACCATTTTCTGTATTAGTCACAGTGCTCCAGTAAAGAAATGCAGCAGTTTAATGCGCGCAGTTAGCAAATCGGTATCGAAAGTCTGCTCACATAATACCAAATAGAAACCCCACCGAAAAGGTCATTAGGAGAACTCATACATTTGCCAAACAGGCATATTATATACAATGTTCTAAAGTTGTGTGAACAAGACAAGAGGAAAGATGTTATCATTCCATTAAAGAATGGTCTGAAAAGGACATCAACAACATTGGGGGAAAATAAAAGGACGTACATGGTATAGCGAAGGAGGGTGGGAAATTAAAGCCCACTGGAGAAACATTGTCACTCCTGGTAAAATCCGCCCATATCCAAAGAAAATTTAACTCGAGGTATTAAAAATGTGTCGTGTGCGGAAGTTTTTTGAGTTTTATGATTAGAGAAAAGAAATTGCGAAGCTACGAAAACTCCTAAATGCTTTGAAGGAAAGATAAGGGGGAAAAAGATACATCCTGGAAAATACTGAAAAGCATGGGATTCATGAAACGCAAAACATTGCGACATACTTTAATGGAGAACCCTGACATTTTTGCACTTCATGAGATCCTAGGAATAAATTAAAAAGGTCCAAAAATGCCTAATTGTTCACACAAACGAAACATGGGTTCATACTCATTATACTGTAAACAAGTGTCGGCAGCATGATTATATGCAAGAAGCGTATGTAAATCAAAATGTTGGGCAGAGTGTTATTGTTGTTCAGACTGGTGGTTTAATGGGGTTTATTGAAGAGGCGGAGTTGATTTATGATTCCATTAAAAATTCTGCAGATTATGATAATGAAATAAATGACGAAAACTATAATAAATGGTTAATCGAACATCTCATACTAAAAATTTCATATGGGTGCATTGCTGTTTTATGCATTTTGTTTATTTTATCACACAGTACCAGAAAATAAAGATAAAGTACCAAAAATGACTCCTAGAAAAATTGACATAATTTCCTGTTTCAAAAATCAAAATCTCACTGCAGATTAACATTTAACTAAACAAGAGTTTATAGAAATAGTTAAACAATACAAGTTTCAAACTGCATACACAGTGAATAGGATTTTAAAATAACACGAAATTACTTTACTGCCACTACAACAAATGGAAGAGGAAATTGAAATGATTGAACAAACATAGGTATTGCAAGTAGTGATGAGGGTGATAAAGATGAAATGGATTATGACAGGGAAGGTAGCAGAAGAGGGCAGTTCAATAGATAGTGCAAATGAATTGAAACCTCTGCTCCGGACATATAGACACATTTGGATTAAGATACTTGTATATACCATTTAACAGAAATATTTCATTCAATCATGGTGTTGGAAAATTGTATTTTATTAACTTCGTAACATTTGTTAATGTTTGATGATTAGCTGTACTCTACATTCCTCGAGCTGACTCATTGCGCAGCGAGACGGAGCGCCCTCACCTGAAAACTGCAATGTTTCGTCAGACGAGATATATGAGAAGATATGAAATTGACATTCATTGCTTCATTATTATCATTTGAAACTATTTCGTGACAGTCAGATAGCGTTTTGATTTCAGCAATGAAACTTAGTAATAATGGACTTTTTATTATAACAGTTGTAAAATACACATAAAAAAGTACAACAGTCTTAGGACCATATGACCATACATGTGCTGATATCCTCCTTGTAACAATCGACATACACAACACACACACAGACACACACACATATATATTAATGTATGTATATAAAATGTAAGTATATCGATGTGTTTGTGTGTATATATATATATATATATGTGTGTGTGTATGTGTATATATATGTACACACACAAACACATCGATATACCTACATCACACGTTTTCTAGGAGTAATTTTATATACATGCAAACATTAATAGAATCCTTAGGCCCATTCACAATGAATTTTAAGGTAATCATAACAAAATAAGCTTTAACACATAAACATAGTAATGTGTAAGCATTCACAATGAAAGAAACAAACGTAAGTATAAGGCAATCAAAAAGAGAGAGAGAATAAAGAAAAGATCAAGCGAAGATCAACAAACAGGTGATTGAAAATGGCTGTTTCTGCTTATGCATGTGCTAAGTGCGGTAACTAATTTGCTTGGAGTAATATAAACAAAGATAACTTTCGTATAATGCAATTCCTCTTTTATCCATTGACGCCATTCTGTCTACAGAGCCACTGATCTTCAGCTCTCTCTCTCTCTCTCTCTCTCTCTCTCTATCTCTCTCTCTCTCTCTCTGTGTCTTCCATAGCAGAGCAGCTGCGTTCTGATTGATTTCTTTAGTTAGAGGTAGACGCAATACATTGGAACTTGTAAGCTTCTAAGTTTACGTCTAATTGTACGTTTAGTTTTATGTTTACGTGATTCATTGTGAATACTTCCATTACAATACATAGCATTTAACTTTCAAGTTTACGTTACGTTTAATTTTCATTGTGAATGGAGCCTTGCTGTTGAGCCCCCTTCCATTTACTTATCCTCCCTCCCCCACACCGCTCTCTTCTCTATAGTCATTAACTTTCTTTGTTGGGTCTTCGCTAGAAAATTTCCCGAAAGTGTGAGTATCTCTCATGCACCAATACTCCCCGGCAGAAGTGGGATGAAAATGAAAAATAGAAAAAATGGGCGGCCTGTCACTGATGGATGGTAACACAGAGCATATAGTGAGGCTAAACACGGGCCAGGCACTTAAAGTATTTAGAAATGAGAAAGGGGGCAGAAGGAGACAGGTATTCACAGTATCACAGAAACAACACAAAGATCTGCTGGTTTTTAGAAAAGGGACGACGGAACGGCAAATTAGTGGAAGAGCTTTCATAAGCAGCGTGCCTCGGGTAGGAATCTAGTGTTTTAGTTTCCTTGCACATTCCTTTCTAATCTTCTTCTCTTTATTGTCGGTCCTGGTGGTGTAGTGGTTACCATACTTGCCTCCTACACCCAATTGGAGGTTATTGAAGAGAGTAAAAAAGGGATCTTATATTCATAACTGCTTAACTCCGGAGCAGTGGAGAATTCATTTTCAAGATGTATTCGAGAAAGGGAGGAACTGGCAGGGGCCAGCACTGAATGAAATGCAACTATTAGGAGTATTAAAAATTGAAATTATGGATAGGGATATTATGATATGCGGAATAATTAAAGCAATAAAAAGCTAAAAGAACAACAAAGCCCCTGGTCTCCACGTACTGCTGTCAGAAATATTTAAGGAGGGTTTAAGACGTGTAAACTTTATAGATATGATGAAAATAATGAATCAATGGGGGGCATGTGCAGAAGAATGGACAACGGCAATTATGTGTCCAATATTTAAGGTAATGGGAAAAATTTATTGCAAAACTTGATATGAGAGAATTAAGCAATGGGTAGTAGAATACAAATCACCTTAATAATTCCAAGCGGGGTTTAGGGAAAGATACAGCACGGCAGACGATATTTTTGTATTAGACTCACGGAAAGTAAAACAAACACAGAAAAAGAGGGGAAAACTGCATTGTGTCTTTCTAGAGTTTCCAAAAGCTTTTGATTCCATGGAAAGGTAAGCATTATGGAGTAAATTATGGCGGAAGGAGTCTCGGGTAAAATGATCAAGGCTTTAGAATCAATATTATTAAGGTACAGCCCTGTGTAAAATATGATCTCGATAAAGTTTCAAAAACTGTAATAACACGGAGAGAGGTAAGCCAAGAATATATCCTATCACCGTTCGTTTTCAATTTGTTTGTAGATGAGATAATGCAGAAAATGTTTGTTATAGAATCTGATGCCTGGAACATAGGAGGCATATCCATACCAGCACTCCCATATGCCGATGATCTAATATTGATATCTACAACAATTGACGGTCTGCAAAAGGAACTAGACTGCTTAGAGGCGTATTGTCAGGGATGGAGAATGGCAGTTAATGAGGAGAAGATCTAAACAATGACGTTCAATATCGGTGCGGTGTACATCAGTGAAGAGAGGAGGGCATGTGCAGATCAGGTATTATAAAATAAAGAAATTCACAAATTTGGGAGTCACTTTCGCTATGAACGGGAGCTGGGCAAAACACGCAGACATCCCAATGGAACGTATTGATTTGGTGTAAGAGTATAATATGAACATGTTCTTTGTTTCTCCAAGTGAATAATGTGCAAGTCTTCTGTTAATGAAGCTACTATTTTTTAGTCGTGACCATAAGTGCATGCTGGGCAGTTATAGGGTAATTTTTTTCTCTTTATCTATAATAGAGACCTTACAAAAACTATACAACCAGGTTTGACACTGCAGAAAAGTTTAGATATCAGATTTGAATAATTAAATGCTCCTCGGGCTGATGCAATTTACATAGTGCCCCCAGCAATTCTCACAAGTGAGAAACCTCACGGGTGGCCGAGGTCGTTAAGACCCTGACTCGCGAGAGTGAGGTCTGGGGTTCGATTCCCACCAGGACCGTCCTTCCTGATTAAAGTTTTTTCTAGGTATTCCTCAGTTCTCATAAGTGACAAATGCTAGGGAGGTACCCTAAACTTAATCCTAGCACGCTTCCTTTTTTAAAAAAAACAAAACCCTTTCCCAGTTTATAATTTCCTCTCATTTATCGTCAGTGCACCGCCTTTGAGTAGATAAAATGAAAAAAAATCAGAAGACGTGTGATGAGGATGAAGGGAGATTAAGATTTTATTGGTTCAATTTATTGTGAATATTTTGATAAGTCCTTTGTGGAAAAATTTAAGTTTATTTATGATGACCTCATACCATTTCTAGTTGATGAGTACAAAAGTTATGAACTTTTTAAGAACTATCAAAATCTTCATATAATTGGTGAAGGAATTACATATTTCCAAGGAATCCTACATCTAAGTACACTTATAATCCTTTCGTTAAATGTATTCGGATTCATATATATACTCAATAAATTACTTTGTATACAATGCCATGAGAAGGGGTCGTTTTGAGCAAATTCTCAGATATTTGCACCCTACTGATAATAATAAATTTGACAAGAAGAACAAATTGTGGAAAATTGGGAAAGAATAAGAGACCAGTGTAATAATATTTTTGTTCTTCAGCAACATTTCTTTTATGATAAATAAATTATAAAGTACCTTGATGGACTTTTGTGCAAACAATTTATTAAGGTTAGTACAAAATATGATGCTTCTCGTATACCACATCTGACCACATCTGACAGTGTATTAATAGCATTTTGGTAAGGCAACTATAATATTCATTAGATACATGATTTTACAATAAAGAGTGAAAAAAAATCCGGTCCCTTTTCTCTTTCACTGCCTCTTTACAGGAGTTTTATCTTCTGTCTTTCCTAAGAGAAGAAGAGTATAGAGGAATAGGTGTTATTAGGAAAAACAGAATTTAAAAATCCTGTCCCATCTCTTCAAAGCAGAAGTTGTCAAAATACAAAAGGGTGCATTTTTTATATTTTTAATATTCGCCTTTATAGAAATTGCATTATTGAAAAAAAAATGGTTGAATAATTCTGTGGTTATAGTAGCATCGGTCGATGTAGAAGTAGAACGTGTGTCATCTGTGAAAATGTATTATGCAAAGGAGAGGACTATTCACATACATCATCCTCAGATTATTGCAGCATATAACAAATACATGGGGGGAATGGACAGTGAAAGAGATCATTGTCATGCACAAAATAAATATTCGCAATAAGAAATGATATTGTGCTAAACGTTCGTGACTGATTTGACATATCCGTTTTTAATGTCTGTCAGCGGAAGCAAGAAACAGGAGCTATAACTATTCAGCTTGATTTTAGGAGAGAGATTATACAAGAAGTATACGAATCCTGTAAAAGGAATAGGCAGACCTTCTACCAGCTCGTTATGTGCATAAAAATCGCGTGTTCTAAATGATGTGAGATATGATATAAAATATTACACCCAGAAAACCGAGAAAAATAAAAGGCGATTAGACCTGTACTGAAAAGAGAACTCATCAGCAGTTTGCATAAAATGTGGAAAATATTATGACTAAAAAGTTTTGAAGTATACCATGAATGTCAGGAAATAATATGCTTAGGTATTTATTTATGTGTTTGTTGTTCATTGACTTATGATAATATTAGTTTATTTATGTTATAAACTTCTTAATGAGTGTATCTGTAATTAAATTTGAAATGCATTAAAACTTTGAATATGTGCATGTACGCGCACAGCGTGTCCACGTGGACACGTTACATTTAAGGCACAATACAAGAGAAGGAGTTCAAATTATAAAATGTATGCATTACTTAGGTGTATTAAAAACCAATAAACAGAAAATAAACTAAAATACATCAATGAAATTACATCAGGAAGTTCTAAGTCACTTATATAAATATTTTGCAAAGTAAAAGCAGGATAATTAGAACACCTTAAAACTGTTAATTCGAGCACAAATGTGTACATTTCGTAATATTATAACATCATATTCTGATAGTGGATTGTATTCTCCGTCTAAATCGTCTTATGTTCTAACCTTCTCTGGAAAATATAAGGTGGTAATGTCCAGTTCAATAATTATTCACTTTTAAGATAAAGTTATGGATATCACAAATATATACCTAAAATGTGCATCTAAAAGGTTCTAAAACACCAATACTAATATATTACAAATTCTTCCCGTTTCTCCCCAGTGCATAAATGTTACTCCTTTTACCTGCTTAAATATATGCTTTAAAAATACATCTTAGTTACATTTTGGATATATTGCTTAAAATTATTTGAAAGGTCAGGATATATACATTTTCATTCTAGACGTTATTTATTTTATATGAATTGTGTTTTTTTTTTTTTTTTTTTTTTTTTTTGCAAAATGGGATATAGTAATGATAATATATTTTTGTATCCAGAATTATAAAGCGCCTTTATTGTTGACCAAATTGTTCATAAAATGTTATGACATAAAATTAGCATTGAAACATATCCGTCATTAAATTTATTCATTGCTAAAATGCTCTTATCAACTGAATATTATGTTACGATAATATAAAGGAATCAATTGTGTATTACCAAAAGGAGAATCAATTGTTGATCTCCATCACAGAATATATAATTACATGGTTAAAAAATTAATAAATTATTGATATTTACCAAGTGAATTGATAGAAATAGTTCAACTTGATATTAGCCTGTATGAAATACAGTGAGGTTACTTAGTTACGGGTCGCCGGAGCGCAACTGCTTACTGGAGAAGAACAGCCGCCATAACCGTGAAAGGAATGCAGTCCCGCCCGAAAAGTTACATTTTCTATCTTAGAATTTATATTTGTATCTGAAAGCATAAAACTGTACTGCGATTTAAAACTTAAAATAATATGCGTTAGCCTGTATTACAAAATATATTGAAAATGATACCTTCGTTCCAATACATTGCTGGCATCTGCACAGCAAATTGCTGCATTTCATCTAGCTTTTCTCTTTCGTAATAACATGGCGGTTTGGAACGACTGGATTTTTTTTTTTTTTTTTTTTCCCGAATCTCCTTACCATTTCTCTGCAAGAACGCCATGTATCTACCGCCACCGGTGGCCTAGGTCGCCCTCTTAAATGACAAAAATCAGGGAGGTATCCTAAACTTTGGCTTACTTCCTTTAAAAAAATCCTTGACCAGTTTATAATTTCATCCCATGTATCATCAGTGTCTACGCCTGCGATGCTTCAGTGGTAAAACGGGCGTTAAACACTATTCAAATATGTGTGTGTGTGTGTGGGGTACATAAAACCAGTTCGTTTTGACGGTTTTTATGCAGCGTATAAATAACAAATAACTATTTATCATAGCATTTACATACAATGTAAGAACCGGGGAACATACGAAAGCACAACCACTCCCTGACGGAGTCTCCCTGAATCTGACTACAAGCTGCTATCTGAACATGAATTATACGGCCTTGACAAATAGCCTCTGCCAGAACGCAGCCGCGCTCTGCCAACCCGTACTTCTGACAATTTAACGGCATATATCATCATAAAATTTCTGAAATATCAATTATATTTTCAATGTTTATGAAATGAATGAATATATCATATTCTTTATGATCAAAATCAAAAGATTTTGTCTGTATTAATGACATTTCAGACTTTTAAGTTGGGCTAAACTTTTGGGGGTAAAGCTATCTTTACTAACAACAATATTAATAGACAAATGAGCTACATAATCTTCATAGACACAATGATGCCACAAGAACAATAAAAAAGACATTGGCGTCAGGGGAATTCATTAAAAAATGCATATTAATTTTATTTTATTAATATTGTTTTATAATTCTGATATATAAAAATGGCGTAAGAAACTCGTTTGTAATTATATATAATTATTGCATTAATAAAAATTACGAAAATTGCTTTACCTGTTTCTTAAGAATTTTTTCATGTAATGAAGTATAACGTTATAAAGTATCCTCATAATATTCTGCTATAAAACACTATTTGAGCCAAGCAATGTTAAGGGCTTTTGCTATTTGCAGAAGCAGATTTAAATCCTCATAAGTGGAAATTTTGCATACAAAGTGGCGACTGCGCAGATTTTCACCGGGTAAGAGATTTCCACAAATTTTCTATTTATTAGCCTTATGTGTACCAAACATTAAATATTATCCGTTGAATCCTACTATGGACTAGTAATGGCAGCCAGAGAGTAACTAATTAGTTAACATTAGATATTACATTTGTTTGAGAACAAAATACTGCCACCTCATATTATTATAAAAAATGTCCTTGGAAGCATTCTTCCGTTACATGTGTATAACGCATATTAACAAATCATTTGCCGTGCCGGTAACACTAGGACGGCTACGGCAGCTGATTAACCATGTGTGCTACGTTTACCAGAAAAACAGTGGGGATAGTGCATACCTAGTATGTAGTGAAGGGAAAGTTCAATGAACGCATATGGAACAGAATGGGAAATAGGGGATCAGGGGCAGCTCGGTTATGTTAGCATTTTACTAAACTCATTTAAGAGGTTTATTTCTCAAATACATAGTTTAAACCATAAATACACGGATATTACAGCTGTAAACTGTGACAAATAGAATGTGGTCATATAGAAAGCTATAGTCATAAATTTAATCGATTAAGAATGTTTATTCAGTGTTATAATTCTTTTATAATCGAATGTAAATAGTAAATGTCGCAGAATGGTTCTTATTATTTATCATAGAAATACCCGCAGCAACATTTTTCAATTGAATCCTATAGTTTTTTTAAGCATAATCTACAGATAAAAGCAATAGTGTTCGTGTTTATTACATATATATTGAAATATGTTTAAATGAATTATGCTTTATTAATTGCTGGTTATCATCATATAAGGAGATTAAAGCTAAAAGAAAGGACAGTGCAGTCATTGGGCTCACCTAAAGCTCAATGTAAGCTCCAGCAAGTGGAATATGGAGATGAGCTTTCTCCATTGTCCTGATCAACATTTCATTTGGAACTCGCCAACACTATTCTTGAACAACTGCTTCTGAAATAATTTAGAGCCCGGTAGTAGGTCACTTTGGATTAAATACAGTTAGGTGTTCCTCAACCATAAAGTTTCGCTTTAAAAGAAGAACATAGTGAGTCAAATCAGTTCAAGCTATAGTGAAGGCTCCTCCCTACTACCACATGCAGGAGAGTTGTGTGAGGTGGATTGACGCAAAGTAAAACATCATACATAGTTACACTGTTGTGGATTGCTTGGAGTTTCTCGGTGTCCAAATGCTTGACCCTAATTATTATATTACGAGGTTTTGTCATACACACACGTTTATATATTTATTTCCTTAAAAATAAAAAGAAAAAAGACCAACGTATTACAGGCTTCTTGCCGCCAATTCAACGTTACTAAGTAGTCGGATGATCCATTCATGAAGAGTGGCATTCCAGTGTTATCAACGGAAAATGTGGTGGTGCATCCTCCTGCGTGAAGTGTATAGGTACTGCAATGGGGTGAAGAAAATATCCACCATGTACATGATTATTTTCGCATTTCTAATTTAATGGATAATGCACGGACCGAACGAGCGTACCATAACGAATGCCACATTGAATCTAAATGTTTCAAGGATAGTGTCTGGGTTCTGATCACTAAGAATCCAATAATTTAAGTTACAATGGTTGGCAAAACCACCAACGTGAAAATACAAACTTTGTCGCAAATGTCATGTTCCTCTAGAATCCACTGCAGCATGGACTCTGAAACTCCCATTCTCACATCACAGTCCTTAAATGGGGCAAAAAATGTGACATCAATGGTTGCCATTTACTTCCGCTAGTATTAGTTCCATACACAAATTCATGCTAGGATATACGGAATGGAGGACATTTTAGAAAGATAAACTGAGGCAACGTTGATCTCTCCCGTGACAATTGTACTTGATAGCTCGACGCCCCGTTCTTATTTAACTAAACCTCTGCTCTTTAGGTTGGCATGAATTCTCTTAGTATTTTGAAACCCAAAGTCGCGTTTCTATCTCCCAGTCTCTATAATCCTTATATCAAAGTTGTGAACTGCCTAACCTCCATTGGCGCTGCAACTATAGCACGATCAGACACAGATAGCCTGTACGCATCTTCACTTATGTTAATTACCGCTGGAACCATTCAAGCTGCAACTCAAGCACGATCACACAACCACAGTCTGCACGCCGTCTTCACTTATGTTGATTACTGGAGCGGCAATAGCAATTAACAAGATTAATCCCATTAACACGGAAACGGCAAGAGCTAGGTTATACCCAAGCTCTGGATCGGTTCAGATCTCTTTAACTACATGATTCAACGTAAAATTGAATATGAGTATGGGTTTTCCTGTAGTAAGTGCAAGGCATATGCATTTCAAAATGTAGCCAAGTTTTCAAATAGAAGCAAGACTTCGAAATGTTATTTTTACTTTCGTTTTTCTTTTATTGCTTATGGCGCATGTAAATTCTAAAGTCATTTCTGTATGTAGTTCGTGCGCATACAATGTGTTGCATTTACCTATCTGCTATAGATGCACAGAAAGGCAGACCGGCCAGAAACCAAGCAAATTCCGGAACTATTGATTAGCTGGCAAATGACTGTAAGGGATGAATGGTTTTTATCAAATCTAATAAACATATTGTTTCAAAATGTTTAGTCACTCAAAGATAAAAACAATAAATTGTCATAGTAAAATCCCTTTCTCAGCGTGCAAAAATGAAAAGAAATTAAGAAAATCCTTTTACACGACTGAGTAACTTAAACGCGTTATGCGATGAACGTAAAATGTTTTTTTCCTCCGTTTTAAGCATTCAGTATCCCTAATAACTGTCCTTTTTCATTAAAATGGTTAATAAAAAAATCAGTGATGGAGAAAATTGATATATAGTACTTTGGAACAATTCAATTGACAGTTTCTTTTTGAATGCGAGCAATAAGTTTAACAAATATTCCGAAATAGTTACTTATAACATTCAGGACGTATAATTATACATTTTAACTAAATATATCTAGCAATGAAAATATTAAACAAGCAATAATTCCATTTATTTTACACTTAAAAAAAGAAGATAAAATATCTGAAACTGGAAGCTCGATTCAAGATTTCATTATCATCACCGAAATGGGTGGCCGAGGTCATTAAGCCACAGAGTCTCGAAGGGAATTTCCGGGACTCAACTCCCACTAGAATTGAAAACCCAAATTATTCAGGTTTTTGGTGTTCCTCAGTCCCCAAAAATGATAAATGCGGTGGAAATACCCTAAACGTATGCCTGGAACGCTTCTTTTCTTTGAAATAGTTCTTTTTCAGTTTATACTTTTATTTCATCCATCACCAAACCACACAGTAGTGAAAACGGGCGTTAAACACTATACACAAAAACAATAAGCAGTGATATAAAATATTGGAAATGTTTTTCAGTTTATCAAATATATATTTTATCAAACGATTTTTCCTATATGAATACATTTGAGATCTTGCTTACTTTTGTTGTTATTGCACAAATGATTTAAACAATATTTTCCATTATTTCCATATTCTAATTATTTCATTCTTTCAGATATTTTATAAAAATAATTATCTGAAGCCTCCACTGGCATTGAATCACGGACGTAGACGGGTACCTAACAATGTTTCCAGGTGCCTTTCAGAAGGTCTGCTTTCATGCCAGTCACTGGGGCAGAAATCTTTCCAAAGTGCAAGTCACCGTCACATCGCATCAGCTTACCTCGCCTGGCACCTTCGACCTTTATACAGAACCTATAGAATGAATTGGGAGATTATCAGTCCTGGTACTCTAGTGCTTCGTAGACCTCAACCCCGGTCAGAGTAGTAAATTTTAGAGTATAAATATCCTAAGGAAGGGAAGTAAAACCGTGGGTCCCTTCTCGTAAATTTATGACACGTAAAAAACCTCAAGCGTGGAAGAAGCCTCTGAGCAAAATATATCGGCCGTTTCATGCCCTGTATATATTGGAAAGCTGATGACCTGAGATGTTAAAAGAGCATCCGTAAATAAATCAAGCAAATAAATAAAAAAAAGTGAACGGTAAGGGTGTAGGTTGCTTTACTATAACTTATTGAAATTAACAATACGTTTCTAAAGTATTTTTATTTTTAGTATTGGGCCACGTTAATTAAACTATGCTTAAGTGGCTGTTGAATCGTGCACAGTAGGCAACTGACTGGTCCGTGGCCTTACACGGAATATCACATCTAATCGTGGCATGGTAAGATCCCAGAATTTTTCTTTGAAAAGTAGCAAAGACTTCGAAAAGAAAATAAATCAGGTTTCTAAACAGTTCATACTTTTTAAAACTGAGAGAATACGTCAGAAAGCTGTATAGAGTAATATATACTTTTTCAATGCCTTGCAATGGAAAATTCCATTGCAAACAACTGACACCGCTTTATGGCACTTCTTGGAAACTTTGCGAACGACTGCTTGGCTTGTTGCTATGGAAACCAGTCGATGTCGAGTCGTGCGTGCTTTTGTTGCCACTCCAACAGCATTGTTTCCCATTCCTTTACTCTTCACGTTCCATTGCTGCTTATCCAGTAATCACCAAGCATTTTTGAAAAAAATTATTCATTCTAATTCACCTGATAAAATCATAAATAGTACGAGTAGATTCTAACGTTAATAACAATGATTTTTATGTAATAGTTCTATTATTGACATATTAAAATCGGCGTATTTCAACCATTTATTCAGAGTTTTAGATAGTAACCTTAGCTGGAACTTAGAAAAGAATAACATATATAATAAGCTTTAAACATATTTGCTCTAAGAAATTAAACATAAATGTGCCACTGAAATTACGCAGCTTCCACATTGCGTGGTTTTAATTATATGTATAATTTACCATTCCGATTTTTGATTAGATTAATAATTTAGACACAGTTTTCCCTAAGATCCATCAAAAATATTACAAGCGAGTGTAATGTAATGGCTGTTAAACTTTTTTTTTTCAAAAAAAACTATTCGAATTAAAGCACAATTAATGTTAAATGTTTCATTGCAGTTCAGAAAGCAAATTAATGAATGCCCTGAGAAACTATATTATATCGCAAGTTGTAATTATAGGCTTATGGTATTCATACGCTTGTGTTCATATATTGCTGAAATTTAGAGCATGTGTGCAAACTGGATATCATTTACGTAAAAGGATAGTGAGATCGGTCGATTTCTCTGTAAAGTGGGCATTTTCTAACATAATTAATAGGGATATTTCCTATTAGTGGAAAATATGCGTCAACTAAATATTTTGTTTTATAATTTTCAAATGAGTTTATTTATAAAATAGAAACTTTGCCTGATTTTATATTTTCTACCATACTCATTGTAGAAAAGCCGGTCCTGGTGGTGCTGTGGTTACCATACTTGCCTCCTACACCCAAGAACCCGGCCAGGACCGATGGATTTTTTCTCGCGTAAAAATCGTAAGTATGGCTTCCTTCGGAAGGGAAGTAAAGCTGGGTACCGTGTAGTACAATTTACGGCACAATAAAGAACCTCAAGCCTGAAAGAGAGGCCTCTGAGCAAAATTTGTCGGCCGTTTCACGCCCTGAGTTGAATGAGACGCTGATGACCTGAGATGTTAAAGAGCATCCATAAATAAATCAATCAAAAATCAATCAATCATTGTATAAATAACAGTTTACCAGAAAGGTTAATATATGCGCGGTAGCTCAGACTGTAAATCCTGAAAATCTCATTTTGGTGATCCCAAGTTTAAATCCCATAGGGCCGGCATTTCCACCATTCGCGCTTTCCCTAGCCACTTAGGCCAATATATATTTCGGAAGTTTATGTCCTTTTCATAAATATTCGGATCTCCTATTTTAATTTTTATTTCTTTCGGTAGGCCTGGTTTTAGGGTAAAAAATCCAAGCAAATCTGTTTGGTGCGTGGCGATTCATTTGCGTCTGGAGAAAGTTCCTGTCCTAACCTAAGTTTCTGGCAGCGTAGCTCTCGCAGGTCTGTGCACTCTAGATCTAAGAAAACGTTTAGGGAACCCGCCTACATCCTGAATCGCTGCTATTGACTCCTGGTACCTCGGTGTTTCCCTCAATTAATCCCTTCCTTCTGTAGGTGCCTCCTTGGAGGGCAAAGTACAAAAGGCCCATAGTATGGCTTAGGTGCTGAATCTTTTCCTGTATCAGTTACCTATTTTATATAATATATCTTATGTTTATGCTCCATGATCTTTCCTAAAGTTTATAAATAATATCCATAAATCGATAACGACTTGTTCTTGGATATCATACTAGAAAGTAATACTTGGATTACGATGAGGTATAACGTTATTTATTGTAACAAGTAGAATATTAAACTTAAACCATCCCAAAATATTTTCTAATTGAAACCATCTCATCCTTTATATTACTTTTCTTAATCCTTAAATCTAATATACAATAAACACTCAATTGTAGAAAATAGTAAAAATAAACGCCTATAACTTCTAATGTTTGGGGTCGTACAGGGGATGGGGTCGTTACTCGTGAGATGAAGCGGAAATTAAGCCATTATTTAATTTCTTGGTTGGATGCCTCTTTGCTTCGGGATTAGGAATATTGTATCTCAGGGAAATTCTGGAATTTTGTAACTCCTTTGAGTCAGAAGGGAGGGTAGGAAATCTAGCAGGTTACACGAAAACACTAAAGTTATGAGTTAACACCATTCATTCACTGTTATTATAAGAATATCGTACTTTTCATAATGGCTTGGAAATATTTCGAAGATCTCAGTGGACTTCTAAATAATCCTCATCGGCTTACAATTGAACTGACTACTAACTATTCCTTTTCTACAGACCTGCGCACTCCGATTCGGATTACCTATTCCTATACCCATTTATTCCAATTAACTTTTACTATTCCTTCCTCCGACTCCAACCTCCAAACTCCTCACAACTCATAGCCTCGACTGCTCAATCATCACTGCTATTTGCTCATCGTACTTTTTACATTATATTAGACGTACAGTTTATTGTATTGTTAGGACCCTCACCCGCAAAAAATAGATCCACAAAAACTATTAAGCTTGGTTCGGTTCTAACTGCTTTATTGTATTTTCTTAATATCTATAATTATACAGGCTCGCTCCTATTCGTTCAATTTTGGAAGATTCCTATTGGTTGATTTTTTTAGTAATGTATAACGCCCGTTTTTACTACTGAGGCAACACAGGCGGTGGACACTGATGTTACATGAGATGAAATGTTATATTGGGAAAGGATATTTTTTAAGGAAGGAAGCGTTCTAGGCGTAAGTTTAGGGTACCTCCCCGGTATTCGTCAGTTATGGGTACTGAGAAAAACCTGAAAAAAACCCAGCCAGGGAACACGGTCCTGGTGGGATTCGAACACCAGACCTCCCGTTCACGAGTCTGCGCCTTAACGACCTCGGCCAACCGTGGCGGTCCTATTGGTTGAGGTGGACTAATTTTCTAAAAAAAAAAAAAATTCTCAAGTTATAGTAATTCCAAGAAAGGATATTCGTGCCATAAATATTCGGAAATTTTTCTGATCTGATATCCCTTCACTTTTTTAGCCTTTCAGATTTACCCACAATGAAATCGCGATAGACCACGTCTCAGCCATAAATAAGAAGCATCCACTTGTTTCTAAAATCATGTCAGAAACATGTTTACGTGTCTAAATGTTACTGTTAAAAGGAGTATAAAACATATGCTGTCAGCTAAGGTTGACATATATTCGTTCTCGAGAGAATTCTTCCCTTATTGTCATTACGCACCGTTACCATTAACAAGTGAAATAATACTTCTCTCTGTGCCAGTTAAAAAGGAACATTTTGCGTCTCGGGTATGCAAATTGTTTTCATAAATTCTTTCAAAAGAAACGATTTCGTGCTAGGACAAAAGGCTACCTTCTTCGCTGGTCAAACTTTTCAAAAATTACATTGGGGCAAATTTCAATATGGCACATTCCATAGTTTAACGAGCAGTCCAGTATTGAAATATGTGCTTTCACACAAATACAAAATGACCTCCTACTAAAGATTTAGCACAGGTGCTATTTAAACTAATACAATACCCTTAATACAAATTACATACATGAATCAGATAGTATTTACATTAATTATTAACATAGATTATAACTGTATTAATTTAATTAAATGTAGCTTTTATTTTTGACTACATATGTTCTTTAAGTATAATCAAATAGAACATCATAGATTAAATTGTTATTTGAAAATTAAAGCAAAACATAATTAAACTTCGTATGAAAATTTGTAGCCGTATTTAACAGCATTTAAATTAATGAATATTCGAAAATTAGTACTCGCATTCGAAACAAATTTCGCTACTTTTAAAGAAAGCAAACGGAACAAAACAAATAATGTAATCTTTTTCATGTAAAAAAATCCACACGCTTATAAACAATAAGAAAATGTGCAAATATTTAATTTAGTCACGAAGAAAGTTACATCACTATCGTAGGACATCCAGAAATGACACGCACATTAAGAAATATATCGATATATGTTAATCCGTCAGCTTGTTTTAAAATCAAGTTGTAGCAACTTCCAAAGAACCTTAATTTCATTAGCGATAAAAGTATATAAAACATACGGTTTAATCGTTGCGAAAGAGATCCAGCATTTATGTATCAATTTTCATTGTTTCCTGAAACGTTTCGTGTAAAAAACTAGTTATGTACAGTATATGTGTATAAATTGCCAATATATTGTTCCCTTCGGAGAAAGTGTTATGCGCGGAACAGGAAATGTCTGATTTCATAAGTATGATATACAGAAATGAGAAGTAAGCAAATGAAGGTGTTTTCAGGAATGGTTATTCTATTATCTTTCAAAATAATTTCATTTACATTTTTTTTTTTTTTTTTGTAAGGACGCGTTCCAAGCATAAATTTGGGGTATCCTACACACTTAGTATTTGCAATTACGAGAATTGAGGAAAAAACGATTAAAACCTCAATCGGGAAGAACAGTTTTGACGGGGATCGTACCGTAGACATCCCGTTTACGAGTTCATACCTTATTGTTCTCGGCCTCGTATCGGTAACAGAAATTCTCTTGTCTATGGGCTAATAAAAGATTTCGATCTGAATGTGGTACTCAGTATGATGTTCATTTCGGAAAAACCTTCCTCTGATCTCATCCGCTTCGTCTTTCTACGGCTTCCTATCTCTTTTTGTCACTTCTATATATATATATATATATATATATATATATATATATATATATATAGGCGACGTCTACATTTTTTCCCTCTTCTCTAACAAGGAAACGATGAGAGCTAACGTTATGTATATTAGGATTCTGGCTTTGCTCTTCCGACCACTTTTGTATTGTTATGAAGCTCTCTCTCTCTTTCTCTCTCTCTCTCTTGCTCCATCACCTTCTCCCCCTTCCCTGGCCAACCAGATAATAATACTTAATGCCACATCAGTGGCGTAATATAAGGTATATTTGGATCAACTTCATTAAGCTTTTGTCTAGATGCGCTATAAAGCAATATTTTCCTGTAACGATTGTGGAATGCAATTTTTATTATGCTGTATAGAGAAAAAATTCACTCATGAAAAATGTCACGACATATTTTAATTAAACTCTTTATGGATAAACTTACGGAGTTGTTGAAGTTTACACTTAAGTACTTTTTTTTCAAAGCTAAACATGTACGTGACTTGCAATTTTTCAGAAGAGGAAAAAATCTTATTTTCCTTCCTTTCCTTCTTCCCATTTTTTTCTTTTCTTTTTATTGTTTTTTTTTTTTTTTGTTCAATAAAATATTCGCTTCTTTTTAATACTCATAAAACTGCACAAATAGGAGCTTCTATTTTATTATGCATCTTAGAACGTCAAGCAAAATAGTATTCTGGTTATTATATAAAATCTTTGAACTTATTAAATTTTGTCATAAATATACGACATAGTAAACTTGCAACAGATCGATAAATATTTCTTTGTGTTGTTAAGCAAACATAATTAAGTTCTCTTTATTTTCATAAATTTTAAAAATATTTATGAAATTTATTACCATTTGTTTTAATTTCTCATAATAAAAATTAAAAGTGAAGAAATCTATTTAATACGCTCATTAGCCCCAACATGCAGTAAGTACGTATGCCAGTCATCAAGTGGACAGTTGGTTAGCATGGCATCTCAATCCAGGTAACGTTTTTCACTTTTCAGTATATTGCTTGCAAAGTAGACACCTTTCTTTTTTTGCTGCAGGTAGAATTTATGAGATCGATAAGCTGTAGCGCAATTCTGTCTTCTTGTTCCATCTTTCATTTTCCTTGTGACTTCTATGTTGACCCAAATCTATAATTATTTATGAATTGACTTCAGTTACACTGACTGATTTTGGATTAAATGTTTGTAAATAATTTTTCTTCTTTGAGTAATTGGTTTGTTTCATTTTCGTGTAAATGTTTAAGCATTTTATATTAATAGATAAATTAATACTTGTCCAGCTCTCCAAAAGAACTGACTTAGTTGTATAACTGCATTCTTTCCTCCTCAGTTTTGATTTCAATATGTTTACCTTCTCAATAGGACAAAATGCCCTGTTAAGAGCAATAAAACTGATCTCGCACTAGACATGTTATTTGCATACGATATACATGGTGTTTTGAGTCAATGGCAAAGGGTTTGCACAATATGGGCTTTGCAAATTAGACCTGATGATTCATCACAAAGTAACAAGTGCATATCTAAACTCAAGCTCCGAAAATGAAGTATAATGTCCCAATACCTTCATGATTAGTTGAGAGTGATTATCGTTTAGGGGGGGGGGGATTAGGGATAATGGTTGATTTTATATGACGCAGCCATGCAGACCCTATTTCACTTGAGCCTCTTGGAGGCTGCACTTCGGACCAGATGCAGAATATTAGTTAATTTGATTACAGCCCACAAAACATAATGAATAAAGACTGTATTCCGGCAGTAAAATACCCTTTGATTCAATTTCTTGCGCAATGCATAAACTTGCTGTAAAAAAGAAATTAACGTAATTGTTTTGTCATTTCCTGGTGTTAGTATAATATGAATTGGCCTGGAGTTGATCAATTCTAGGCTGAGTTCGCAGGTCTTGGATTTTGTTTTCAGCGCGGTGAAATTAATACATTTCATTTCTCAATTTTGTAAAGACAGTACATCCATCTGTTGCAGGAGATTAAAACGCAATATCACATTAATTTTAGAAAACGTATTAAAATGAAATTGGTTTAAAATTAACCTTCTGTTAATTCATGATAAACTTAATACAGTGACTTTATTTGTGTTACAAGCCGGCAGAGCGGGGCTATGTTCTGGGAGAAACCAGTCGTTAAGGTCATATAATGCAAATGATGGTAGCAGCTTGTAGTAATTGAGGGAGACTTTGCCAGCAAGTGGTTGTGCGTTCGTGTTTTACACAGTGATCCCATTGAATGTAAATATTGTACTATTGTTTTCCGTTAGGGATGCCACTGCATAAATACTGTTCTGAAGAACAGGTGTTTATATGCAACACATAGGTGAAAAAGAAATCTTGCAGAGAAGCGATAAGGCGATTTACAAAAAAAAAAAAAAAAAAAAAAAAAAAAAAAAAGTCCTTACAGTTGTGTTCCAGGTAGAGAAACTATTCGCCAATTTAAAAATTGTAAGAGGCTGCATCTCTCAACGACAAGTAACGTCGTGTTCTTATGGAAGTAAAGTTAAAAGAAATTTCGGACATTTCCTATGCAGATAGCCACAATGAATTGTTACAGAGGGGCATAATTATCAGTATCTCTTATTATGAGTTTCAAATTCAATCAATTTTTTGGTTTCTATAAAATATAAACAATAAAAATATAACTTTACGTTCGACGACTTTGATCCCTTTTTCTGGTTGCGGGGACAACCTCTCCAGTAAGCAGCCGCGCTCAGGCGGCCCGTAACTCAAAAACCACATCTTATAGCTTTGAAGAGCTCAGATCAACTGGTAGATAAGTTAACCTACTTATATTCCTTCCATAATGCCATTCAGGATATCGCAAACAATCCAAGAACTTTTGACAGCTTGTTTCTCTGTAACAATTTTCTTTGATATTCGACCGCCACCAGGTTTTACCTTAGGATTTCTCAATAAATCAATAGTATTACTGTAAGAAGATTCCTTGTTTTAGATAGTTCCAGTCTAAGGAAGTAAATTCTTTACTAACACCATTTCATGTTTAGTGGCTGCAAGAATATTAAATCTTTACAGAGTTTCGTAAATACCCACTATGACTTTCCTTTGCGAACATTCCCCAACGTACACTAGACTGACTGAAGTTCACGGCAACGCAGTGCTGCAGACTGTTGCAACAATAACACTGTGAATGTTTATTGCGAAAGGCTACAAATACACAAGAATAAAAGCCTAACAATATTGGTTGGAGCAGTAAAAGCTCTGAAATTCAAAATGAATTTGGATTATTTTCAATATGCATTGCTTTGGTACCTATTAAAAAAAGTTCAGTTTATGAACATAAGTTTTGTTGTCAGATTTAGGAGAAAAAAATTAGGGATAAATTCAATTCAAGAATATAATAAGATGTAATATAAAATGCACCCTCCATAGTGTTTAAATAACATAAACACACAAACTGAAAAATAATAACATATTCACATATTTCTTATGCTCTAGCATGAGGAACTCTTGCTGGAGATTTGTCCTTTTGGATATTTAGAGTTATGGGGGGGGGAAGTAAAAGCTCTTAAACCGAAACCATAAGAAAGTAACTTACTTAACGTGCTGAAGCACATACATTATTTAAATCGCAGAATGTTCTCTAGTGAAGTATTTGCACATCACTTATTTATATTATATTATTGATTTATTTATGGACGCTCATCAGCGGTCATCAGCGCCCCATTCAACTCAGGGCGTGAAACGGCCGACAAATTTTGCTCAGAGGCCTCTCTTTCAGGCTTGAGGTTCTTTTTCGTGCCGTAAATGTACGACACGGGACCCACGGCTTTACTTCCCTTCCGAAGGAAGCCATACTTAGGATTTTTACGCCTGAAAAAATCCATCGATCCTGGCCGGGTTCAAACCCGCAATCTTGGGTTTAGGAGGCAAGTATGGTAACCACTACACCACCAGGACCGACATCACTTATTAAATTACCTACCTTGTGCCCTACTTAGTTCAGAACATACAATGTCACATTAAGTACAAATGTAAGAAAACCTCAGACTAATTTTTCATTATTCTATTTATAGATCGGGATTAATTCAGCGTTCGGCATGGGGAAATATCGCTTATATAAACGCAATATCCAATATCTGTGGGCTATAGCTCGAGCTGTAAAGTTAATATATGATAAAATAAGATATATCTCTTTCCACTTTTATCATTTCTAGTGCATTTATTTTAAAATCCTCTCTTTCTCATTAATCCCTCAATAAATACAAAGGAAGCACACTTACTAAAAACGAAGAGCAAAGAAAAATGAAAAACAGTCAAATTATGTGCAACCTAAAGCATCCGAACTTTAAAAGCAACAGAAAAAATATTTACATAGTAGAATTTAGGTGAGGATTTTGAAAACATGGACTCTTTATGAGCACATGAATAGAAGGAAGACACACAAGAGGAAGGTTTGAAGGAAAATTAAGCTACACTTGAGGGGCATTCATAAGCAGCAGACTCTAACGGAGTGTGCAGAAAAAGTCTCGCTAGAGATACAATCGGAGCTGAAAATCCGTTGCAGGATTTTTTTTTTATTTAATTTATTTATGGGTGCTCTTTAACATCTCAGGTCATCATCGTCCCATTCAAATCATGGCGTGAAACGGCCGACAAATTTTGCTCAGAGGCGTCTTCTTTCAGGATTGAGGTTCTTTTTCGTGCCGCAAATGTACGGCACGGGACTCACGGCTTTACTTCCCTTCCAAAGGGAGCCATACTTAGGAGTTTTATGCCCGAAAAAATTCATCGATCCTGGCCGGGTTTGAACCCGCGATTTTGGTTTTAGAAGGCAAATATGGTTAGCACTACACCACCAGGGCCGATGGGATGGAGGATGAAGCGTTACATCTAAACAGGTGCCAAACCCTGCAATCAGGCGCTCTCTTGGATTAGGTTAGGCGGGTAGCGATGACTAAAGTAACAGAGAGATATGTGGAGAAATGATCTTGGGAACATATTCTCCATGGGGACGGAAGAATGAAGAAATACATATGCCGTTTTCGTTTGCTAAAGGGAGGAGAGAGCAGTGGTAGTGCTGCACTTTGCTGGCAGATAGAAAGGAGGAAGAGGGAGTAGGTAAAATTTTAAATAAATTGAGACAGCTGAGATCATGAGAGGCAGACAACCGTGAAGAGGAGTGGGAGGGCACGATTAACAGTATTTTTGGATTTATTTGCACATATATTTGTGAGAATATGTTATTCATTTTGCCCTGTTTTATTTTCTGTATATTTATTTATGTATTTTGAGTAAATCAATTATATATTTTTCATTACTTTAATTCATTATTATATACATTGTTTGTATCTTAATATTTAAATATTATTTTGTGTAATTTCATGTATTTCCTAGTGTATTGGGAATGCATGTATGGTCCCAGGACCAGTGCGACATGGATGAGCTAGATTTGTTACAAATACATTTTGTAAAGTAAACCACCACCACGAATAATAATAATAATAATAATAATAATAATAATAATAATAATAATAATAATAATAATAATAATAATAATAAATCCAAATAATAATTTTTTCTAAGTACCTCCGTTTACGGAGGTTAATCTTCACTCTTTCTTTCATATTTTATGTAATTTTTTCCATAACAAAAACGTTTGTATTTCTTCAGCCATTATAATATATAATTTTAATTTAATTCAAATTGAGAATATTGTAAAATATTTCAGATTGCTAGCTCCAGAACAAGGTAGGTTTCTTTGTCATGTGCATTATATGAACTAAAAAAAAATTCATACAACATGTAAAAGTGTTGTTTAGCTTTTTAAATAATGCATTTTATGCACTCCATTTCAGCACTCCAAACTAAATAGGCCTATGATTTAAGCATAATTTTCATTGCTAAAAACATGTAAAAGTTATAAGAGAACTTCTGACAACCTTTTGCATAGTTCAATGAATAGATAGAAAAGCACGTTGAGCTACACTGGCTTAAAAATAAGTACCTGAAGACATCTTATTTAAATTAGGAACTTTTCTCTATTGTCCACAAAGTTACAACAATCTTTTAGAGATTGTACACCAAATGTGGGCAGCAGAATAAATCTTGGAAACCGCATTCAATAGCAAACATAAAAGAGCATCGGTCAAGTCTTTATACCCTTAGGGTGAATGGAGTGAGTCAAAAGTAGAAGCAACTAACGATGGACTATCTACAAGCAACGGACTGCAGGTTCGGGTAAAAAAGTTTTAATCTTGAGGCGGAGAATGGAAGAAAGCAGTGGGGAGCCACAAAAACCATAGGTAACATGAAGCTATCGGCAATGTACGGTAATAATAAGTTTCAAAGCGTTCTGTTCTGGGTCGGAAAAGTAAAAACGCTATAAAACTTCCAATTAAATATTAACATTACCAGAAAAATAAGGAACATATCGATTTCTGTAATAACAACCATTGTGAAATAACCCGCAAAGGATTGTTGAAGAACCATAGAAATGCTGTCCGTATTTATTGTACTCCTAAGATTTTAGCATCGCAATTGAACTTTCATACAACAATCCTTACTTGGCTACTAAAGAAAACGCAGTTATTGGTTATATTGTTAGCCCTATTCAAAGGTAACCAAGGATGACAGGTTTATTTTTATTAATCTTAAGCTAATACGTCGTTCTAAACTACTATAACCCTGTTTGTTACATTCCATCCCAGAAAAAATAATTATAATTACAGCAACATATAATAATAATAATAATAATAATAATAATAATAATAGTAATAATCGTAATAACAACAACAATAAAGACTAGCTTTTCCCAAAAAGAAAAATAATATTTATTGTAAAAGCCATTAAACAAAATGGTAATTTTTTGCTAGTTCGCACGGTACTTTTACTCGAAAGATCCCAGGTACAAATCCTGCAGACGACTATCTTTCCTGAAGTTTTTTGCGTTTTTCCTCTGTTCATTTTCAGAAAGGACAAAGGTCGGGATAGAATTTTTCTATGGCGGATATACCTTCTATTTCATCATTCATGTTAATTCCATCTTCATGTGTGTGTGCGCGTATTTCTAAGTTTGTGATGCATTGGAGACCTTAACATTGAATTGGCTACTCTTCAGGATATATGACAATTCTGTGTGTGGCCAGAAATAAACAGCTGCCCTACAGGAGACTAACCTGGGCATTGGCTCCCAATCCCCAGAGGATATAGGTCCAGGGAGGATAATCACTCGAAGAGGATCTCAAGATGCCAGGAGGCAACCAATTTTTAAATTTTGCAAGAATCTTCTCTTTCATTCAAATGCAACTGAGCACAGCGGAATATTATATTTCGGAATCAAATAAATATCTTTAAGCTCTCAGCATAATCCCTTCAAACATGTAAAAATGTTACGTGATTTTCAGCATTCCTTAACGAATTGCTTATAAATAACCTAGCAAAAGTCCTGGAAGTTATTCCATTGTTTAAACAAAGTTAATTCCCAATATACTATTGCACAGCTCTTCTTCGCATTGTGTAGCTCCTTTAAATTGTGAGTGCGTCAGATTTACTACTCAGTGTCTGTTATTGAATACAAATATTTTTATGTGTGAAATGCCTTTGTTTACTGCCTCCTCATTCTCAAAGCGGAACAATGAACTTACCTACTCTATTCATACAATCTTTACTACCTCCTTTAAGAAGCACATCACCATTAGACAAACTGACATTAACTCTTTCAACCCTTGTAATAGATCCAGTTATTTACATTGCTTCTTCCAGATATTCCCCATGTTGTACATAATATCTATCTTCAGCTTCAGTTGTAAAATTAGAAGAGTATGTATTTCCAAAACAGTTTCTTTGTTAAATTTCAAAGCAAATAGTGAGGAAGTCCGCCTTCTAAATAACAGGATTTTTTTTTCAAACTGCACGATATCCACATTTCTCCCTATATTTAGTTCCAAGTGTTAGGTGTGAGACATGACTGAATTTGAGAGGATTTACACTATTATATTCAATATATAGAAATTAATTATGGTCGTTAACCACATTTTTTCTTTTATTAAATTCTATGCATTGTCGATATATTCAAAAAGGAAACGTGTTGAACTATTTTCTACACAGTGTTCATATTTTTTCAAAATTTACTATCATTCACACAACTTTTGTCTATATAACTCATTTATCATACTTATTGCTTTCGGAATGAACGTAGAAATTTCCTGCTGTTCACTGGGGTAGAGAGCCTTTTGGAGGTAGCTATAATGAAGTGTACAGTTTTAGCCCTGTCGTGGCAACTCTGATCATCACATACCAATGCCAGGGAATGTGCTTTTGAAACATATTTGCCTGGAATAGACATCCGCAGACTCTCGGTCAAGAATTTGAGGATCATATCGCAGAAAAACATTATAGTAAATGCATTTCCAGCATTTAGGATTCCATATTGGAAAATGCATCAGTGAAAAATACCCCAGCAGTTAGTTCGTCTAATTCTGTGATTTATTTCGTTTCATGATTGCAATCTCTGAATGCGATACATGGAAACTTATAGCGACATCAAAGATCAAATGAAGTTACTGTGCAGGACTTGGATGAAATGAATACTGATGATATTAAAGTAAGGGTATTGACGGGGATGTGGAAATTTATGGTAAAGAATATAATGATATCCCATTTAATATGAAAACTTGAAGTTGGATTAATTGCTTATAAGTACTTTTTCCGCCTAATTTCCGTTTCATCCTCATTTTACCTGAACTTAGCAAATGAACTGCTGGCAAAAACAGGATATAGGTATATATATAGGTAGGTACATATAATTCCGGCCTAGCAAATTTCTAGGTATAATAAAGACTAAAACTGTATTTCACTTTTCAATAGAGTTACTCTTTATTGCAAAACACTTACCAAATCTTTGAAATAACATTTCATTCCCCCCCCCAAAACAATAGTCAGAAGTTTTCTCTGCAAAAAGGGCATAAACCGCATTCATCACTTCTTCGTCACACTTAAATTTCCTTCCTGGAAGGTCTTTCTTGAGGTTAGAGAAGAGGAAATAGTCACTGGGAGCTAGATCTGGGTTCTAGGGTGGATGGTCGATCTTAAAGGCACATTTCTTCACAGCTTCTTTTGCAAAAAGACCTGTGTGCAGAGGCACGTTGTCGTGAAGAAGGCGCACACCACCACTCAGCTTTCCTCGCCTTTTCTCTTTTATGGAAGCACGTATGCAATAGGCCAGCATAGTAATCCCCATTTACTGTGGCGTTCCTCTACTTGAAGTCAATGAAGAGCATTCCTTCACAGTCCCTGAAAATTGTGGTCATGATCTTGTTGGTTGATTGAGTGACCTTGGCCTTTACAGGCACTGCTTGATCAGGTTTACGCCATTCCAGTGACTCCCTTTGAATAAGGGATCATAGTAGAGGGCCATAGTTTTATCTCCTGTAACAATGGTTTCCAGAACGTCTCTCTCGTTGCCACGGCAGAGTTCCAAATATGCCTGATAACAGATGACTCGTTTGCTTCTTTCACACTGAGGAAAGAAGTTTAAGTACCCATCTTGCACTAACCTTATTCATGTTTAAATGTTCATGAATTGTGCGAAGGAGCGTTGTTTTAGAAAGGCCCAACCTTACTGCTATTTCTGTAACTTTGATTCGCCGGTCTGCCATAATTTCTCCTTCCACAACTGCAATGTTTTCAGGAGTGAGTACCTCGAAGGTTCGACCCGCACGCTCTTCGTCTTCAATGCTTTCTCGACCCATTCGAAAAAGTTTGGTCCATTCTTTTACGGTAGAATATGAGGGGGATGCTTCCTCATATACACCGTCCAATCGCTGTTAATTTCATTTGGAGTAAATCGTTCTTTTGTGAATAACAGCTCGAAACTCCATTTTGAATATGTCACAATCTCTTACACATACCCCAGTTTATGCAACTGTATCTGAACAACTTAACACAGTGCAGCTGAAGTTACAGTTGCAAGTATTTACTTAACAGATAAGGAATGACATCAGATAAGGGTTTTATGAAGGCGATAATCCTTAACGACGAGGCCGAAAACTTATGGACCCACTGTCGTACCTGTAAATATATATAAAAGAAAAAGAAACATAAAGTAACACTATTACCAATGTAACAAATTAACAGTAATAATAAAAGTAGAATAGGATAAGCACTTAGATAAATTCGCACTTGAAATTGTTATATTTCGAACTCGTCGAGTTCGAGTTGTTAATTTGTTATATATAATGATTATAATAGTAATTATAATATAACCGTCACTTGTCTTCTTGCCATAGAAGGACTCCCTCCTAGAGTTCGAAATATAGCCATCTCAAGTGTGACTTTTTCTTAGTGTTTTATCCTTTTCTACTGTTATAATTACTGTTAATTTGTTACATTTTTAATAGTGTTACTTTATTTTTACTTTTATTTTATATTATATATTATATTATATATATCTGCGTGTGTGGGTGTGTGTGTGTGTGTGTGGGTGGGTGCGTGTAATACAAGTACTAGAGAAGCAGAAAAAAGGAAAACTTAAATGGTCATACAATACGAGGTGGTATTCACAATATTCGGGACTGATGCTGTCATTTCGACAGTAGTTGCAGTAAGAGATTGGTACCGCTAGGTGGTAACACTAGTGCATCTATAAGTGAGTATTTAAAGTTTCATGCAGCTAGGAAGATGTGCTGAGATTCTATAGTACTTTTCATGGTACTCTGTGTGTAGTGTGTGGCGATTTTACGATGGATCAAGATTAGAACCGAGAGTGTGCAAATTCTTTGCAATCGTCGGCAAAATGCTACGAAGACCCTCGCAATGATTCAACAAGTATTTGGGGGAAAGCATGAGCCGCACACGTGTGTTTGAGTGGTATGCTCGGTTCAGGGCCGGCCGTACAGCTATTGAAGACGATACTCACACCGGTAGGCCCGTCAGCTGCAAAACGCCTGACGTTTTTGCCAAAGTTTAACACCTCGTTCCTGAGGATCGACGTCCAACCATTGAAGACCTTGCTCATAAAGTGGGAATTATGGGACATGCCAACGATTTTAAATGATGAATTGGGCATGCATCGTGTCGTCGCAAAATTTGTGCCAAAGATCCTGAGTACTGATCAGAAGGTTCAGTGTGTTGAGGTTTGCACGGAGCTTCGTCAGGGCGTATCCGATGACCCAACCTTCTTGTCCAGGATCATCATTGGCGACGAGAGCTGGACGTACGCTTATGATCCTGAGTCAAAACGACAATCCTCCCGGTGGACGAGCCCGAACTCATCAAGACCAAAAAAAAGCGAGACAAGTGAAAAGCAAAGTCAAGAGCATGCTCCTCGTTTTCTTTGATACCAAGGGGATTTTGCACAAAGAATTCGTCCCAACAAATCAAACAGTGAATTCTACATACTACTGTGACGTTTTGCGACGGCTCGGTGAAAATGTGCGAAGACGATGGGCTGAACTATGGCGACAAGTGTTGCATTACGATAATGCGCCGTGTCACAATTCCTTATTCACCAGGATCTTTATGACGAAAAGTAACATGACGGTTGTCCCCCACTTATCGTACTCACCTGATTTGGCACCCTGCGACTTCGCTCTATTCCCCAAAGTGAAAATCAAGTTGAAAGGACGTCGGATCGACACAATTGAGAGGATTAAAGAAGAAACGCTGTATATGCTAAACACCCTTAAAGAACATGACTTCCAAAATGCACTTGGAAAATGGCATTAACAGAATACACACACACACACACACACACACACACACACACACACACATATAATCAAAAAAGCTGTTAGCACTAGGCATTACATATACATATTTTCCATATTTTATACAATACATACAGTTATCATTTACTTTATAGCATGCACTGGTGCTCCTCTAGCTCCCCAGGCTAAGTGCTTCCGTGTGCCCATCCTGGTAGCCCTGATGGTTGTCCTGCGGTCATTCCTATGCCGAAGTGATACATGGTAGTGTCGAACATCTTAACGTTCCGTCTTTTTCCTCTGGCAGCAGCGTTGGAGCCCCTAAGTTGGTGGCCAATTTTAAGTGGTTTCCTTTTATTGAATTCATTCTTGCCCCGGCCTGTTGCTTACGCTTGTTGACAACAGAAGCTCATTGTTGTCTTTTGTAGTGTTTAGTTGAGTCTTTTTTTTGGTAGTGTTTAACGCCGGTTTTTACTACTGAGGCACCACAGGCGGTGGACACTGATGATACACGAGATCAAATGATATATTGAGAAAGGATTTATTTTTTTAAGGAAGGAAGCGTTCCAGGCCTAATTTTACGGTACCTCCCCGGAATTTGCCAGTTATGAGGACTGAGGGAAACCTGGTAAAAACCCCAGTCAGCGAGGGCGGTCCTGGTGGGATTCGAACCCCAGACCTCCCGCTCACTAGTCCGTGCCTTAACGACATCGGCCATCCATGGCGGTTTGTTGAACCTCGCACAACAGTACTGGAAGAAGTTCCTTTCGTTAAAAGATTATTGGATGTAAATTAAATTGCACACTTTATTAGTCGTAACTTGTTCAAATTAGCAGGTGTTTCTGAAAATAACCGGAAGTTTAGTGCAGTGATTTTGACCTACACTCGGTTCCGTAAAATTGCCTTGCGGCGGAGTTAGTAATTACAATCTGGTTTTAATGTTAGGACTGCACCGAACCTCTCGTTCATGTTACCGGCCCCTAATTACGATATGTAACACATTTGGCAACTCATTCGGCACAAAATAATATTGGCAACAAGGATAGATTAATTCAAAAGAACGAAATGCATCAATTTATCATTTCAATATCTAAAAGGAGGTTTGCGCACCTGTAGACAAAATCGACGTGGAGTATACGTGTTTAGTTTACATAATTAGTTTACATAATTACATAGTTTACATAATTACATAATTTACATAATATATAATTACATAATTTACATAATTACATAGTTTACATAAAAAGGGATTCTTAAACGAGGTAAACTGGTTCTTCATTTTGTATTACGAAATATCCCTTCCATATGGATTTCCGATGCCGACGGGGCTCACTAACATTCGAGCACGCTACCTGCGACACTTTATACGTTCAAAATATACAGAAAGGATTCACCCTCTCTAAATTAAATTACGTCATAAGGCTGAAAATTCAGGGTTCTTGCGGGATCAAAGTTCAAACCAAAATTACCCTCCGCTGGGAGCATGGTAATTGAAAATGCAGAAAGTTTTCCTTTCGTGTTTACTTTTTGTAATATTTTACTGTTTCATCATTTTGAAACTCTTTCCTTTTAGCAATAAGATAAATAACAAAATTAAAATGTGAAAACTTATTATCCTAGAATTGTAAATTAGAATGTATAACTAATATTAACACTTAATTAAACCATAAAATATGTAATGAAACATTTACAATATACATTATATTAATTTTATCATGGAGGAAGGCTTCAATTATTAACCCCGGTCCTTAAATGAACTTCATAATTACAGAGCTTTAAATGTGGGGATTGAGGCGACCTAACCCTATAATAATTAACCTGTATTCAAATTCGTCAGCAATAGTACGTACTGAAGTGTGAGCTGTATGAGGTATGGCCCCATATTATTGAAATGCACTATGCACGATCATTTAATTGAGAGAAAAATATTCAAAATTACGGCTCAGCATTGGTCAGCAGCAACTCTTTCATGAAAAAAGGCTGATTATTCGTCTGGCATTTATGGCAGCAGCTTATTGTCATGTAGGTAATGGAGTTTTGTGTGCAAAGCAAGGACTCTGTATTGCTCAAAACAGATTATTCTAACTGTTTACCCCGGCCTTTCAAGTAAATCTAGTAATCGACTTTGAGAATATATCATATATCAAACATCAGAAACCACTGGCATCAAGTAATTCTGCCTCCCAAGTCGGTTGGCTGTAATAAATGCGCTTGAGTAACCTTGTAATTTTGTAGCAGAATGTATTGATGTGCAGCTGAGCTCACATGCTGTGTTATTTTTACAAGTGATAGTTACTCTGATCGTTCTAATCGAGCAGGATACCTTCCAGTTTTTTCTCAGTTAGCACATAACGCGTGCGTCAATTTTCTTACCCAATACTAATCCTGTTGTTTTGAATTTAAGCGCTGTTTGATCATCACTCGGATAGATGAATCCACGGAAAATGTCCTTGAAACTCTGCACGAAATTACAGCCGATTAATTTATTAAAATTTCACAGCAATTGAAAACGGATTGCTTTGTATTACATTTAAAACCATAGCTAATAGGGTAGTGACGCAATAGCTCCTCGCCGTTACGACCTAAGCAAGCACTAACTGGCCTTATGAGCTGAAACAGGCATTCTTGATTGTTGGTGTGCGCAGTTGTGATCTACCAGCACAGCTTGCGGTATGAGTTTGCGGTAAAACAAACGAAAATATTTTTCCCCAATGTGATTTCTAAAACAGTTTCAATAAATTGCGGAAAAAGTATAATGATTTCGCCCCATACATCAGAATTTCGAGTGTCTTGTTATCACTTCCGTCCAAATAGTAACACACTAACACGAGATACCTGGAATTGTTCAAACTGTTACTTCCATGCATCAACATTTCAGCTGAAATAATGAATTATATTAGAAATATATGAATTTGTCATAATTAATAAATTAAAATAAAATAAAAATATTTATACCCACTTTCACACTTAGTCTCCGTTAAAAATAAATATATTCTGAAAGAGATTGCAGATATGTGACAAAGGTTTTTTTTTTTTTTTTTTTTGGAGCAACACTAATAAACTACTTTCTCCAAGCATCCATATAAAGTAACATAAATAAACCTTTGGATAGTTGTATCCTTACTTCTATGAAATATGGGTCATATACGCTTGCCCCATACTAAATTCATTCGTTTCATTTCACCCTATTATTTTCCCCTTACATGCATCATTATAAAAATTCTATTTACCGCTCTTGTCTACACATTTTATATTTGCTCTGACAGTGAATCATTGCAATGCAATCAAGAATGTCAAAGTCGAACCTCACAGATATTTCAAAAAACTACATGAAATGATATAGTAAAAATAAAGTAAAGTAAAGTAAAGTAAAATAAAGTAAATCCAAATTAATAAAACGTAATATGTAGCTCCTATTATTATGAAAGTTTCATTATTCGCTCTTACCTCTAAATTGAAAGTGAATTGTCTTTGCACCTTGAACCTTTGCTATTCAATAAAGCATGTAACCACACGATTAAGTTTAGAGTAGTGTATTTCCCGACAACGTACACCCTCCAGTTGCAGTGCCTACCGTACTGTGGTGCGTATCTGCAGTGAGTATCCATCAGGTATACATACAGTGTTGTAGGCGACTCCATGGTAAAGATCAGCTAAGTCGAGACCATTTTATTGAATATACAAAAGATTATTACAAAATGGTTGCAACTAAATGTTTAGTACATACAAATGCTTTACAATGCTAAAACTGTGAGATGCATATATAAACAATTGTTAGAAATATAATTATACCAAATGTCATATAGAAAATAATGGAAAAATAAACGTTTGCTATTCAACACAAAGGGCAAAAACTGTGCATGCACTCGTGAACAAAAAAGTATTGAAAGTTTTCCAGCACAAAAATTATTTCTAAATATGTAGTATATATAACTTCGATAAGCGTCACACAAGCACCGTCGTCACTGTCTTTGTCACTGATGTTCTATGTTCCATCTTCTAACTGTGTGGTGACGCAGATGACAAAAGATTTTGTTGAGGTGTTCTTGGTAATTCTGGGCCTGCGGAATAGAGTTGGGGACAACGAATGGTGCGGTGTAAAAGCACCCGCCGACGAGATCTTGTAGTCAATGGCTTGCGTCTTGTTGGCCGAACCAATAAAGGTGCTACCGCAAGCCCATAATGAAGTTCTTTTGAAGGCAAGCATCCATGATGTTGGCGTTGTTGACGCCCCTCGCCAAAGCAGCAGATTTCAGTTGAGATCAACTTGATGCCCACGTAGATTTCGGTGTCAAAAGGAAGTTTGAAAATGAGACTGTAGCCAGGGGGTCAGTTTGGCGCGCCGTGTTTTACGTAGGTGTAAATTTTACGACGTGCCTCAGGTAGTCGTTTCTGAGAACATTCTTTCTTTGGTACACAATGTAAACTGCAAAGGAGTTGAATTGATTGACGAGCTCAGCAGAAAGAATGTCGTGTGGGTAAAAATACTCCTTTCCCATTCTTATGTCGGACAAGCGTACAGAGACCGTTCTTGGTGGAGATGGTTCTAGCGGCTAGGACCACTTACGGCACGTTCTGCTGAAACATAGACACGGTAACTAAATCAGAGTTGTGCGGCACTTCGGGTTAGCCTGCGTAGAGCGTAGTGGATCATGCGCCTGCTCCGGTAGTTTCTTAGTACAGACGCTGGTGATGGACACTGCTTTGCAAGAGGGGACGGTGAACATCATTCTCATTAGGGGAACATGTACGGTGGAAACTTGGCCGAAGCTGACGTCATCAGGAGACTGCCACCACGATGTTATAAACCTGTTAGGACCTGCACGTGACGTCATGAGGAGCTGACGTCACAGTGTTGCAGACATGTCAGAACTGACACAAAACGAAACTCTTATCGTCATCAGCAGATGGGAAACGTGTAAGTGTTCTGTCGCCACGGTGCCGGGTGAGGATAACCCTGTGTGAACAGTAGACGAACGTTAGTGTTGGAAATAAGGTACATAGCATAATGTGGAGGTAGGAATTGAATATGAATATACACGATCGCGAAATGCTAAATACGAGACTAACATGTTGATAAATAAAATATTCCTATTTGCGAAAACGTTTCGTATACAATATTTAACCTTGCAAAAAATGAATGTATGTTTAAATAAACGATGTTGTGTTGTAATAAAAATATTTTCACCCCGCGATCGAATTTTGATGAATAAAAATGTATATTAGAAACAAAAAGCTCTATAATTTTACAAAAAGGATATGTTGCAAATATCTAATATTAGAAGCAAAAATCTCTTCAACTGTGTAAAAAGGCAAAAAAAGGTTATGTTACCAAAAAATGTTACACGGCCAAAAAGAAGTAATGTTGCAAAAAAGCAATTATGTAACGAAAAAGATGTAATGTTGCGATAAAAAATATTTCCACACCGTGGCCGACTTTTAAAAAACAAACACATGTATTAGAAACAAACAGGTATTTAACTTTGGAAAAATAAGTTATCTTGCACAAAAAAAAGTTTGTAGGACACCATGGTCACAAACTACTTCTCACATGTTAGGAGTAAAAATACCTTCTCGCGGCACACTCGATTTACTGGTATTCTTCCTATGCCTGTTAATGCCATTTAGAGTGATTTATGTTTACAATGATTACATTTCAGCACGGTATAGTTATTTCCGCTCACACACATTTCAAAGGAGTTTATTTTAAGTTATAGGGTTAATTGTCATTATAAAAGGGATCCCTCCCATTACCACGGGATTTTGTACACACAGAGGTCTGCTTATCCAATAGGTTTTTACATTAGGACGGCACCTAGACGCCCAGACGCGCTAAGTTGCCTTAGCTACCAGATTCTTACTAGTGGAGAGGTCTCATTTAGCAGGACCTACTCGTATTATATAGGTGAGTCACCCCAGCATTTAGGTAGCCACCACCCTCCCCACAAACGACAGCGATTCAGGAAAACCTGCCCCCAAGGTACACGCCTTAAGCACTCCCCTGGGACACGCTGCCATCGTGGGTCTCATTTTCCTGTGAGTTCCGGGACCAACTGCCAAGCCGAGTCCAACCCAATCCGGACAACTCCCCTTCGGGAGGGGCTCGTATTAGTCCGGCCCGGCTCCTAGTAACGTTAGAAATACTACGGGGACTCAGGGTCGGCAGAGCCCGCACCAGGAGCATCTGAAGAGCAACGACCATAGCCGCGCCCCCCTTACGGAAGGTTAATTGTCATAAAAGTTTTCCCCCATTACCTGATAATGGCATTTAGAGTGATTTGCTATGTTTACACTGTTTATTTTTCACTATGGGACCACGGCCAGGATCGATGGATTTTTTCGGGCGTAAAAATCCTAAGTATGGCTTCCTTCGGAAGGGAAGTAAAGCCATGGGTCCCGTGTCGTACATTTATGGCACAATAACGAACCTCAGGTCAGAAAAAAGAGGCTTCTGATCAAAATTTGTAGGCCGTTTCACCCCCTGATTTGAATGGGACCCAGATGACCTGAGATGTGAAAGAGCGCCTGTAAATAAACCAAATTAAAAAATTCACTATGGGACGTATACCCCCTTGTGGTGCCTCAGTAGTAAAAACGGGCGTTAAACACTAGCCAAAAATTACAACTATGCTACAGATATTTCCATCCCATACATTTGAAAGGAATTCCTTTAAACTTTATGTTGTTTGGGCTAAGTGTCATAAACGGTTTTCTCCCTTTACCTGTTAATGGAATTTAGAATTTTTAGTATGTTTACAATGTTTATCTTACACTGCGGAAAAATATTTCCACTCACATACATTTCAAAGAAATTCTTTTTAGTTATATGGATAAGGCCATTATAGCTTTCCTCCCTGTGTCTGGTAATGTCGTTTACACTACGAAACAAGTATTTCATATGAATTCATTTTAAGTTTAAATTTTAAGGGCTAAGTGGCATAAAAGGTTTTTCTATTCACCTGCTAATGTGTTGCCACGCCCTGCACTTCGTTCTCTGCCTGAGGCATAAGACCATTGCGCAGGTCTAAAGTACATGCGCAGTAGGGATAACCAACCACATTGGTTAAAAGGTGACGGGGCTAATTCGTGTCATCGTATGCGCAATAGCGAAAACCAAGCTCGTAACGTCAATGAAAAGTCAAAAAAGTCTTTCTGTATAAACACAGCAAATCTGTCATTTTATCAGAGCATTTTGTGGCATTGAAGTACGTGGATATACACAACTTCTTTTCAAAAGATCATTCCTTAACTAGTTACCAACAGCACCAACATGTCTTCCATCCACATCAATTCTTCCAATGACACCGCTAGGGACGGCATGACGACGAGATACGGGTAAATGTAGACTTAGCCTTGCAACCGAAATTTGAATTTTCCAATCATAGGTAGAGAATGTTAAATTAATTTTATTCGGGGCATTCCGAAACCACTTCGTGGTGAGTTCGATGCCCGAAGATGCAGATTCGACAGAATGCATACCTAACATTAGCAAACGAGAATTTGTTAAACAATAAGCTTGGTTTTGTAGGTTTTCTATTCATGATACCAAGCAACCTGCTAGATCTTTTAACACAAGTGTGCGTATGTTTGACCAAGTCAATCCTGAGATCTTATTAACATCTGTTCAAAAGAAATGCAAAGTAATAAGGCATAATTGTTGGGTGGGCCACTCAAAATTTCTTGTATTTGCACAAAGGAAATATCAGGTTCGTGCTACAAACACTGCAATGATATTTGTAAAAGCGGAGATAATAGAAATTAAGAATAAAGTTCATCTTCGTTTAGATAGAGCCATTATCATGTGAAAAGCAAAAAACTGACAGTGATGTAAGTTATAAGTATACAGCACAACTTCAAATTCGGCAAAAACAAAGAGTTGTAGAACTGGGCGAGGGCATAGGCAAATCCTATAGACGTTTACTGTTCATAAAGTGACACAATTTGAGATGGCACTAAAAGAATATACTATCATTGTTTTTGGCGACCACAGCGCGAAAAAGGTGCTTAATAAATAGGAAAATATTAATGATAAGCATATTGATTTAATACTTCACGATAGACATTCGAATGCAATTAATGCCTCCATAAGGATTTCAAATGTAAATGGTATTGCCGAATTTGTACTTTTCCCTCTCTCCTTAAATGGTTACCTTTAAAGCAAGCAACAGAATTTTTAAATTGTTCATGTAGATTTAAGGATACGTTACGGCGATTTCTTGTCATTTGTAGACGGGATTTCCTCTACTATAGTTCTAATGTTTCGTCCAAACTGGCATAATTGGCACTGCATACTGTCACCCGATATAACTTAAATCAGACTGGAGGATATTATCTTTTGTAGAGGAGAAAACGTTATAAAAAACGTAGTAACTTGTTCTCTGCTCTTGGAGGATTTTCAGAAAATGTGTTGTCATTTTTAAAGAGCGGTGTGAAATCTGCTTGTAAACAGACGTTGAAAATGAGCGTCGATGTGTTTGCCGAGGTGGCTGGTTTGGGAATTTCCCCAAAGCAGTAGTTATAGACTAGACTGAAGGAGGCTGGATCTAATTTGATAAGAAATGCAGACTTAAAGATTGACTCTATGATAGGCTCAGAAAAAAGCGCCTGTTAAAGTGCCCGAAAGGAAAGCAGGGCAAACAGTCCAAGATTAAACATCAAATACGAAGGATGCAAGTCGTGTATTCATAATGGTTAACAAATATTCCGAAGAATCGGTGCTGCACATTAGTTCTGAATTAGACATCTTTAAGGACTTGCCCGTTCAAATGAAAGTGGATGAATATGCTCTTTAACAACGTGAGCCCCACAATTAGATTCTCCCCTTTTTCGCCCAAATTTAATCTCTTTTCGAAAAAAAAATTATTTTTAGGGCTACGTGAAATTCAGTCTGCTAGACATTTGTTGAAAGCTGTAAGACCGTCGCTATTCATCAAACTTGCATACCAGGTATTGTTATAAATGAGTAATGCCAATTACCATTTCAAAGACGTCGGATTTCACTCTCTCAACAATACAAAGGGAGTTAGTACTATGACTTTCAACGACGTTTTCGTAGGTTAAATCCTCAGAATGGTGTTTGTGGTCATTATAGGTGGCCAGACATACAAGGGCAGCATTAACAAGAAGCCGTATAGTTTACAGTACTTTAAAATAAATTCCTTTCAAATGTATGTGAACGGACAGTCTTTTCCCTCATAGCTTCAATAGCCTGATTTTCATGCCACTTATTTTTTCCAAGTTTTCAAACCTGCAATATTGTATCGGGATTCACATTAGGGACAAAGGGCATTTCGTTTCTAGACATCAATATCCTATGGGTACCATTATGGTTTTTGGATTAACAGCCGATACGGAAGCCAACGTGTAATTCAAATCGGGACGTCACGGCACTGTGTCTCTAAGTATAGGTTTTAAACATCAAACTCCAGAATCTATCAATCCGTTGGTGCTGCAAGAGATTCATCGCGCTATAGAAATTGATGGTAATAGAACAATTTTTGTATCATGAATACATTACAAATACGCCGTTTTCTAAGAGCCCCTCTACGCGCTGAAACTTTGTAAGGGTGTATGCCTGTGATCAATTGCCTTAGTAAACGTACATAATAGACAGCTTCCCATAGCAGTTGTAGTCAACTCAGATCCTTGCACGAAACAAGGCCAACTTTGGATCTACATCTTTGTTGCAAAAAGCGTACGGGGAGAATATTTCCATAGGTACGAAATTGGCCCTCTTTCGTCTCAATTTTTAAATTGTCTCAATCAGTGCTATGGTACACGTGGGACTCGCGATACTACAAGATTGCAAGTTAAGGACAGCACTACCTGCGGTCATTATGGTATTGATTACCTTTTTCATGGCTGCCGCAACTTATACAAAGACAATTTGTTTTCCAAATTCAGCATAAGCCATTTTAAGCACAATGATGGCGTCACTCAAAAACCTATAAGGATTTACATCTTGGCAAGTGCTCGCAAATTACACATCAGAGCTGCAAATCGGTATTATTGACACGAATTATACTTTTTTCCTCAATGAATAGCGCAGTTACATTTACGTTGCTAATTCTGGTATTTTTATCTTTCAGAAGGCGCTTATGGAAGCATAAGCCCCTCTCTGCCAGTTTCTCTCAGAGGGTTAAGCAAGCGAACAGGTAAGGTCATCATCAAGTGCGTGCGTATGCCTACTTGGCAAAGCGTAGTGGGCTACAAATCGCTTATTTTTGTTTATAGTGTCTTTGGGGATGGACAACGCAGACCGGCAAGAGGATGATCCAGCCCAGAACGATGCAGTGCAGCCGTTACCTATGTCGCAATCAGACCAAATTTGTGTGCGTAAGGTTTTCGAATATGCCACCTTACGCAGTTGTGGTTACTGTAGATAAATGTCAGGGACACAAAGCGGTAGTCCTGGGTTCGACAGAGTGACAGAAACTTGTTGAGGCAATACTGCCTTGACTAGTTATCTAAAAGATTGGCAGCTAAGCAGCCAACCATTCATGTTCTTTAAATATGTATTTGATTCTCTAAACATAATCATCAAAACGCGGACGCTGCTTATCTCTGAAATGGAGAACACTGCACACCCTGAGGCAAACTGTCACCATCATCTATTACAGGAAGAAATAAGAGACAGAGGTGCAAAATCTAATAATGGCCTATCACAAGCATTTACTTCAGACCCACGCTTCCCTCCCCGTTTGAGAAAATAAATTACACTCAATACTCAAGGTTTTGTCCTACTTTTAGAGTATTACTGGAGATGGAGCAATTTCATGAGTCTCAATTCATCAAAGAGATGAAGCAATGACGTCACGTGCAGGTTCAGACAAGTCTACCTCAGCACGACACCTAGGCACCAGAGCAAATTCTCCCTGATGACGTCACTAACAGTTCGTGCACATCTACAACAGCTCGACACCGTGGCGCCATCCCCTTATGGCGTTACGAGCAGGTTCGGTTAGGTTTTCGTCCTGCAAGTTCCCCTCCTCTCTATTGGCGCTAAAAGATTGTTTTTTCTCAAACAAGTTTGGTTATCCCCTTCCAGTCATATGACCTTGAGCGAGGTGAATTTGTTTACAACTCGCTGTTATAGTAGTGCTTGCCGAACATGGATTTTGCGCCAAATTTTCTGCAAAATGCTCGTCGTCCCACAATAATGAATCCCAAAGAACGTCATCCACTAGCTGTAGAGGGGAATGCCATTTCTACATATCATTCACCTGTAGATATGCACATTTGATACAACGGTAGCAAAAGGTGTTTACGCGCCTTATCGTTGCTACAACCACCACTACAACCTTGCCTCTTTTACAACTCATGTTGACGGATTGCCAAAACACTGTCCAATGTGCATCACCAACTCAATTATTGAGAAATAGAGAAGCTGCGTAACATCCAACATTATCCACGACGCATTGCGCCAACTAGTTGAAGTGTAGCATAACTATGATTTTGACATTGTGTCTACGCCACAGCAGAACGTGCGGTACATCCTGCAAGGCGTCCGGACAATCTCCACCAAGAACGGACCCAGAACGCTTGTCCGAACTCGAGAACGGGAAAGAAGTATTTCTATCTATACGATTCAACTACCATACTCCAGAGCTCATACCTACACAACTCTTTTGCGCTTTACATGGTGTACCAAGGACAGGATGTTCTCAGAAACGGCTACCCGAAGCACGTCGTAAAATTTACACCCACGTAAAACATGGCGTGCCAAACAGACCCAGTGGGCCTCGGGAACAATTACATTCTCAAACTCAATTTTGACAGCCAAAACTACGTCACAGCAAGTGTAGAGTATCCAGCAAACATCATCTTGATCTTCATCGAAATCTTCTTCCTTCACCGTCAAACTCGCTGTCAACAATGCCGACGTCGTGGAAGTCAGTTTCTTGCCTTCAAAAGTAATGCACTACAGAATAGACGCTCCGTACCGCCTACAAGGTCAAGTGCGTGGTGCTCCTGCACGGCTTCCATTGGCGATTTCGTTGTCTACATCTTCATTCCGTCACCGTAGAAACATATCAACATCATTTCTCATATGCTACTCCCCTGCGTCACCACTTTCGAGGATCGAACCGAGAGCAGCAGCGACTACAAAAGTACACGATGGTGCTTGTGTAACGTTTACCAAAATGACCTATACTACATATACTACATATACTACATATACTACATATACTACATATTTAAAAATCAATGTTGTGCTGGAAAACTGTTAATATTTTTGTGCTCGGGTGTATTTTCAGTTTTTGCTCATTGTGTTGGATAGCAAGCTTTTAATTTTGCGTAATTTTGTATAATTGTTTTGTATAATTGTTTATTTATGTATCTCACCTTTTTGCCATTGTAAATCTTTTGTATGTACCAAACGTTTAATCGCCATCATTTTGAAACTAATCTCTTGTATATTCAATAAAATGGTCCCGACTTAGCTTTGCCATGTGGTCGCCAAAAACACCGAATGTAGAACCTGATGGATAATCACAGCAGGTTACGCACCGTAGTAGGGTAGGCACCGCACCCGGAGAGTCCCGTAAGTGGAGATATACACTATTGCCTAGCCTCATAAATGTTTCGAAAATCTGTACAAATCGACATACAAAAATAAACTTAATGAACACAAGATAGTAAGTCATCCCCCAAATTGTGTTATGTAGTATAATTTTACAGTCATTTAGACGAGTTCATCATCATCATCATCATCATCATCATAATCATCATCATCATCATCATTATTATTATTATTATTATTATTATTATTATTATTATTATTATTATTATTATTATTAGGAACAAGAGTGTGGTTTGAATACAGGGAGCATTTAGCCATATAACTGAGCACCGACGTTAAGTTTATCTGGATTGTTGAGAGCGTCCGCCACCGAAACCCAGAAGACTGACTTCACTGCTTTTTCAGTAAACTGCAATGTTTGTAAAATGATAACCCATAAATGTTAGCTACACGATGAGAATCGATACGTTTACAAAAAATACTTATAACTGAACTGAAAGTATCTTCAATAAAATATTACAACATGAGAATAACCTGGAATCACGTGCATTTCCTTTGATCCTCTCGTATAGCAAGAAAGTTTACCATAGAAGGTTTTATTTTGAGTGCACAGGCATCAACAATCTATGGTAAACTTTTATTTTATGTGTATAAATATTCGTGAAATGCGCTCCATAGAACCTTTTGAAATATTTTAAAGAACAAATAGCTGCAATACTTTTCGCAAATAAAACTGGTTTGCGTTCTGCCAGTACTTATTGTAAGAGTATAACTATCACTTACTTCACAAATGTATGTAATTTCTGATTGCATTGTTCTTTTTAATACCCTTCTGTATTGCCATTCAATATTAATTTATATTTATAGAGACGGTTTGAATCTGAAAAATGATATCCTTTTATTAAATAAGTAAAATATGTCAGTTACACCAGTTTGTTAAAATGAGAACATATCTTTATTTTTCATTTATTTTGTAAATGGAATTTTCCCAAACATCCAAATATATTTCTTTCTAAAATTTTAAAAAGTAGGTTTAACATGTGCCGTCTGAAAAATCGACACCATGATATAAATGTAAAACTCATAGGAACCGCAGAGCACCTGGCGGGATTATTGTGTATAGATGACATTATGATGAAACACGGAACTAATTGAAGGGGAGAACAATCGGAGGGCTGGTATCACTGTAAGAACGTAAAGAAGGTAGCTAAAGAGCAGTTAAAGAAATGCAGATGGGAGGGGAGCGAAGATCAACGGAAGGTCTTCGCTCAGAGAAGAGGTGAATATTGTCACGACTAAAGTTGTAATTAGGGGGTAGCTCCTAAGGAGGGTGATGGTAGAGATAGACCCCAACGTTCCATGCCAACTCAATTTATTATAAAGGAGACAAACACCGAATCTGAATTGTGATTACAAGTGATAGCCCTGACGGGCCCTTACGTTTTACGGATCTGTTGCCGTAATGCTGGGAATGTAGTCAGCAGGTCACTCTCCAAAGACGACAGGCAGAAGACGAAGACCAGGGGCAGACAAAGACCAAAGACCCCGAGCAGTAGTTCTGGTTCCCCTTAAAACGTTTTACTATTGCCTAGGGGAATCTCTGCATAAATATACCAAATATGGTGTGCTATCGCCTTAGATTTGAATTATATCAACCAATGAGAAAGTACTGTGTAGGAGTATGACCCTTTCCAAAACTGAGTCACAGATCCAAGTTCAGCATGTTTTGCTTGCTACCAGGCAGAGGTTAATGTCACTAATAAAGTACCCAAAGGAAGAAAAACAGTTAATGCTTTCGGTGAAAGGATTTGCCCATTGTGCGGAGAAAGCGATACCTGGAGACATATTCTGGCAGAATGCAAGGAAACAGAGAATTCAAGAATAAATCATTTATCACCGTAATTTCTGAATTCCAAAAGAAAATTGTACATTTGTACACAATTGTACACAATTTGGGAATATTCCTAGAGAAGACCCGTTAATGGCCATAATGAAGATGGGGGAGGTGGAGATGGGGTGTGAGTAAAGGGAAAGGGGTTCAAGAGTAAGGGATTTAATTCATTTCTTTGTATTTGTTCTTAAATTATTAATAGAAGGCTTAAATATATCGAATTATTTGTATATTTGTATGTATGCATGTAGATTTGTGTGTGTGTGTATGTGTATGTATGAGTATTGCCCTTTAAGATTGATATATGGATGACATTAGCATGTACGGCCGTAAGGCCCATACGACAGTTGTATGTATTTAAGTGTATCCTAAAATCGTACAATAAAACGTCCATATAATAAAGTACCGAATAAGCAGCCTCTGAAGATATTTACCGCTACACTGAAATTCCTAAAATGATCACGTTAAAGAAAGATATGAAATATAAAACCAAATGAATTTAGCTTCCAAAATGTAAATTTACTACATCCCTCAGCAGTACATGTGACAATATAAGGGAATTCCGAAACAGAAGATCGCTAATTGGCAAGGCACAGTGACCGAAGAAATCAAAAAAATAGTCCGGAGGGGGAAAAAAGCTAGAATTTGGAAATTAATAAAAAAGTCGAGAAATAAATATAGAGCAGATACGCCAAGTAATTGCAGCTGAACAATGAGCGGAACACTTTAAAATATATTCGGGTAAAAGAGTGGGAAGTTGGTTACGCTAGAGGAAGGGATAAAAGGGAAGGGAGGGATGGAAGTACACCTGCTAGACGTGGATATTGTTTCGGGGGTCTAGCAAGGAATAATGTTTAAAAAATAGGCAAAGAACCGGGCTGGGATTGACTGCAGCCGGAAGTTTTCAAAGAGACCGCCGGTGCAAATGAGTTGGTTTGGTGTTACTCCAGATATTTAGAAAATTGTTTGAACGGGAAAATTACATACCTTTTGGGAAAGAGAATAATTCAACATATCTATAAAGGGAAAGGAAAAACAAAATCTCCTGACAATTATAGGGGAGTCGCTTAGTTGCCAGTCGTGAAAAAAGTATATGTAGAATACTATATAGTAGAATAAAAGTTTGGCAAGCGGAATTGGGCAACACTTCAAAATTCCAAATCGGTTATCGTTTGGGGCACAGTAGATGGCACGTTTATTTTACAAACAATTGACAGCGAGAAAAATGTCAATGAAACGAGCGAAACGCCACAGTGCTTAAGCAGATATTCAGAAGGCCTTTGATTCCATCAACGACGAGGCGCTATGGGAAATTCCGTGTAAAGGAAATGTCAGGTAAGCTGATATAAGCATTACAAGCTGAATCTTCTTTGCCTAAAGTTACTCATCATTAGTTTTTAGAGAGTCGGAAAACGTATCTTTCAAGTATCATGTTTCTACCAGGAATAGAACTCGTGCTAGCAGATTTACAAAATTGATTATTGGCAGCGAATATGCCTTATTTTATTCATATTCATGCAGATAATCCGATTGGTTGCAAAAGATAACCATTTTTTCAAATATGAGTAAAATAATTACACAGATCTTGGCACGTAGAATTTGAAGGTGGCCAGAAGATAATTAACAATTTCAGAACTTAAATCAAGGTTCAGAAAGGGCCATATAACTATGGATAATGTGCTAATTTTAAAATCGGCAATAGACAAATATTTACCGAAACACATGGGATTCTCTATACGGTATTCATAAACCTAGAAGAGGCATACGACAGTATGATGCGAGAAGAACTTTTGTATTAACTGTCAAAGATGGGTTTTAGTGAAGAGATAATTAAATTATTGAAATCATTATATCAACGCAATAAATAATGTGTAAAATGTGTAAGTTGTGAAATGACCTCAGAAGTGAATCAGTAACGAGGACTTATACATTTATGTAAACTAAGCTTTATTCAATTAGTTTTATTTATATGTAACATAATATTTGATCTAAGAAAAGTGATAAACATATACCTTGAATAAATTATATGGAAATTCCAATATAATTTGTGCATATTATATGATGACTAGCTTATTTTCATTCATTGGTTAACAAAATGATATTAATGAAAGTGAGTGTAAGCTTTTGTGATGAATGGGGATTAAAATGAAATATCACTAAAACTAGAATAAATGTTTTGAAGAGGGGTCATATATTAATAAAATATGAAAAATGGACTACATAACATAAGAATATTCAGATAGATAACGGCTAGGTAACCTAAGAATTAAAATAATTAGTCAAGAACGTTCGGAAATGCAGAAGCAGTTGGCTTTTACAAAGGATAAGTTACTTTTTTTTATTGATTTATTTATGGACGCTCTTTAACATCTCTGGTCATCAGCGTCCCATTCAACTCAGGACATGAAACGGCCGACAAATTTTGCTCAGAGGCCTCTCTTTCAGGCTTGAGGTTCGTTATCGTGCTGTAAATGTACGACACGGGACCCACGGCTTTGCTTCCCTACCGAAGGAAGCCATACTTAGGAGTTTTACGCCCGAAAAAATCCATCAGTCCTGGCCGAGTTTGAATCCGCGTTCTTGGGTGTAGGAGGCAAGTATGGTAACCACTACACCGCCAGGACAAGTTAGATTTGAAACTGATAAGGAGATGTTGATATATAGCATAAGTGATGAGTTTTAATTGGATGGAGGGAAAAGTTCAGACGGAGTTATCGTGTAGAAATATGTACTACAGAGAATGGTTGGAAGAAATTAATAGTTTTATATATCCCAAAATATTCTGCAAACATGTGGGCAATACTTCAAATGGGAAAGGTTAGTGCGAGAGGTTTGGGATGAAGCGAATATTCAAATATTTGTTTTGGGTATTCCAGTTGAATGAAGAACATGTTTTAAAACAATAGGTGTATTAACAGCTGAGTTAATAAAATAAATATTCACTTAGGAAAGAATGGGATAGGTGATATATGGATGGAGAGATTTGTTGTTGATTTGGTTTATTTACCAACGATCTTTAACATTTCAGGTTATCATCGCCCCATTCAATTCAGGACGTCAAACAGTCAATAAATTTCATCTTTCAGGTTTGAGGTTATTTTACATGTCGTAAATCTACCACATGAGACCCACGGCTTTACTTCCCTTCCAAAGGAAGCCATACTTAGAGCTTTAACGCCGGGAAAAAAAATCCACCATTCCTGATCGGGATAGAACCCGTGGTCTTGGGTTTAGGAGAAAAGTATGGTTATCATTGCACCATCAGAACTCCCTGTATTAATGGAGAATCCCTAAGGAAGTGATTTTGGAAGTGCATCAGATTACGGTATGAAGATATGGATAGGCTGATTCTGCAATGTCCAATAAAGGTGAAAAGCTCAATCATTTTATATGAGGAAATGAACATACGTTTTGGAAGTGAAAGATATATTGAAATGTGTAGCAAAGACGAAAGAGGGGGAATTGCTTAGCTCAGACTTAGATGATGAAATTTCGAAGGATTCAAAAGTAATTGTGAACAGGACATTTGGAAACTGAAGAAGCAGCCCAAATATTGTTTGAATGTCCAGGATCCCATGAATGAAGAAAGAAGCTTATTAAAAAATAAAGTGAATAAGTAAAATAAGCAGTATATAAAAAGTTTGGATGATAATGGCCGAATTAGGAAATTGGTTTTTTAATTGACTTGTGTTTAAAGTTACAAGATAATGGGTCTAGTCAGTAAAAAAAACAAAAAAATGAATAAAATGGGGAAATTTGAGACAAATGAAAGAATAGTAGCACCAGTGTAGTATAATAAAGTTTTTCTCCTATTAATAAGAGAATTTTCGTATTCGTGTTTTGCTTTTTGTGTTAATTATTTCCTGGAATGTGTTATAGCAATAATGATCAAGGTCACAAGCTATAGGCACCCATAATTTGGTAATCTACTTAGAACTCAAAAGCACTACATTTAATTATATTTTAGTCCTCACATGTTTTAAAATTGGTATGTTTCGTACAAAACCAACTTCCCTAAACGCCAACGGCCTGCAATGCATTGGTCATTATAAAAGTGAAAACTTTTTGTGACAAACAAGTTGAATAATGAGTTACAATAAATTTCATATAATATGGATTGTTAATGCAATGTTGGTTTTGAAATTGGATTTAACTGTAACTTTTCGAAGATTGTTCAAATGATTAGAAGCTCTATAATATGTACACATCGCCCAGCAAAAGAACTAGGCCACTATCACAACAAAGTTTGAACAAAGTGGGGAGTTTTCATACTTCAGGGTAAGTTCATGTATTTAGAGATTGTTGTTTTATTAGCCATGAACTCTAGAGAGAAAAATACAATTTGCCATTGGTGCATAATCTATAAGCAGTTTTGCACCAAATATATGTTTTTCATCCTCTTGGCTTACTTCCCATTTTAGAACCTGCTCCAACTGCTTTCTCTTTCGTTGACTTAGACTAAAATGGAATATTCTGTAAGTTTCATGACGTCGCAACTTCACTCTCAGCCTGTTCTTCTTGCTTTAGAGGGAGTAGCGCTCACAGCATGGTTGGAGGGCTTTTTGGACATTACTTCTAAATTTTAGCTATGTTACTTTCTCTGAGGCTTCACCCACTGACCAAAGCAGCGGAAAATGCAGTGTATTTTTTAATATTTCATTCAATTTTAGCTTTTGCGTTCTGATATGTAGAATGTTGGGTTAGCATAGTTTAACATTAATTATTTCAATTTTGTTAACGTGCCTAGACTTTAAACGTTATATTTTAAATTTCAGGATACATTGGTTAAGGTTAATATTCAAACTTATATTGACAAAACACTTATCTATTATATTTTATATGCTTAAATTATACATTTGTTATATAAACTTATCTTAATGGATTATGTAAAGTGCTTTTCTGGTTAATGGAATTTTATGTGGATGGTAAAGCACTTTGCACAACTTGATATTTTTTCTGTTGTTGAAAGCACCATTGGTGAGCTATTATACACAGCTTTACGACAATTGTTATAATAAATATAAATTTCAAAACATTATGTGAAAACTACCTGTACCGGCTTTGTTCTGGTCGCTTTCTTTTCCCTAAATTAAATGCATGCGCAGGCATTAATAGAAGGTTGCAGTATAAGAAATCATAATTAGTTGTAAGGATGCTTAACGTCGCATACCAAAGCATACAATTCATTAAATGGAGTGCCTCTAACGAGGGAGTTTATCTGTACTTGGTAAGTCTTTTTCCAAAATCAAAAAGGAGAATATCAAACTTTATTGTTTATAGTATGGTATCACAATTAAGGAAAGTTCAAGCTTAATAGATAGTACAACAATTAACATTTGTATTCCCTACTGAGAATTCACAGCGGGACCACTAGTGATACACAAAATGAAATTATGAATGGGAAAGTATTCTTTTGGTGGAAAGAAACCGTTTAAGGACTAATTTTGGATATCTTGTCATTATTGGGGACTAAGAAAAATCTGAAGAGCACGGTCCTGCCAGGAATGGAACTGCAACTTTCCCATTCACCTTAGAGCCATAGCGACCACGGCCATATTGCCACTGAATTTCAAGCTTTATGTGACATAATTATTATATTGTTCATGCATGCCATAGGATGTTTTTGAGCGCAGTTTTTCTTTGTTCTATATTATTCCCTTTCCACTTCCCCATCCTGTTCATCTAGTCACACCAGGATGGCTCGCCAATTACTCCTTGGTCCCTATTGCTTCCCTCGTCCATCGAGTCGGTCCTGGTGGTGTAGTGGTTACCATATTTGCCTCCTACACCCAAATCGCGGTTTCGAACCCGGCCAGGATCGATGGATTTTTCCGGGCGTAAAAATCTTAAGTATGACTTCCTTCGGAAGGGAAGTAAAGCCGTGGGTCCCGCGTCGTACACTTACGGCACGAAAAAGAACCTCAAGCCTGAAAGAGAGGCCTCTGAGCAAAATTTTTCGGCCGTTTCACGCCCTGAGTTGAATGGGACGCTGATGACCTGAGCTGTTAAAGAGCGCCCATAAATAAATCAATCCAAAAAAAAAAATCTCGTCCATCAAAACTTCTACCAAGCTATGACGTGACCTTTTTGATTTGCTAGTCTTCTGTCGTCTTTTCCCCTCACTCAGAGTCGCCCCTAAGACAGCGGGAGCTATAGTTGATTTCGGCCTTCTTTTCAAAATTGTTAGCACTGGAGCCTTCTGCAATAGACACCATATGTTTTAAAAGTTTTATAGTATATTATAAATTGCATTACACTTTACTGGCGAATAGCTATCTTTTGCACTTTCTATAATGAATAGGAAATTTAAAGTCAAAAGGTTAAAATTAATTGTCATCATGGGAGGCGTTATAAAGTTTTACCTATTACTTAGAGGGGAACATTTTATTAAATGCTTCCACCAATGATTTTGTATTAATCTTTCATTCAATTCATGGTCTATTAGGGCAATATTTTCAAACTTTATAGTTGTTAAAATATATATTGATGATTAACATGTTATGTAATATTGCAATTTTCAAGCCACAACCTATTCAATGTATGTACTATAGCTACATGCATTGTTGCTTAATGAGCTATATTGGAATTGTAAATTATTCTTCTCCCGTATTGTGATGTTACCTTTCTAGGCCCATATTCTGAAGAGGTTTCCCTTACAGTACAATTCCAAGACTACAACTAGTTCAAGCATTAACTGGAAGGTGTTGAATTTTGAATGTGCAGTTAGAGAATCGTAATGTGCAGCAAAAGTAAGGGAAGTGTTGATCACTCATATTCGTAAGAGTACTAATTTACCTTAGTAATGAAAGGCGAAGCAAAATGCAGATTAAATGCGATATTCCTATCTAGCTTACAATAAAGGTCTAGCGATCAGAGTTGCTGACTACGCCTTGGGTGGTTACCGGGTTCAACCCCCAGTATCTACTAGAAAATGTTCTGATTTAGGGAAGTTTGGTACATGGTACACTCAGACTTTAAGACAATTGGGGAGCTTCCTTGCACAGAGGTACCGATTTTGTTATCTGTAAAACCGCGTGATGAAGTGGTGTACACAGAGACAGAGCACGTAGAGTCGCCTAGGCGGTGGGCTGTTGAACCGCAAGGAAGGAATGCACGAATGGAATACCTTCGGAATACAAGTTCATTTTGTAGTTTAAAATATGCATAAGTACGTAAAACTGGTCCTATCATTCATACCGTAACGGGTGGCCGAGTTCGTTAAGGCGCGAACCCATGAGCGGGAAGTCATGAGTTTGATTCCTCTCCGACTAAGGTTTTTCAAGTTTTCGTCAATCCTCATAAATGGAAAATGCCGGGGATGTGCCTTAAATTAGACTCGGAATGTTTCCTTCCTTTAAAAAAAAACTTATTACTTCATCTCACGTATCATTAGTGTTCATCGCCTGTGATGCCTCAGCAGTAAAACTGGGAGTCAAAACATTATTCAACAACGCCCATTACAACTGGGTGATCATAAATTTAGGTGTCTATGTATTTTACACAACTTAAAGCTTTCTCAAGAGTTAACGCTCGTACGGGTATCTAACTCTTAACATCGAAGTACCAACCTTCAACTTCCATAACAATGATTATGCTCACGCACATTTTTAAGTTTTCCTAAATGCGGATGCATAAAAGGGGTGCAATATACATTATCAGAAGTCATCAAGTCAATGACTAACATGACTATTAATAAATGAATAATAAATGGATAAAACTGTTAAGCTTTTGCCGGCATTCAGCGATAGAGAAGATTTTACAGAAACTTGATCCAAGGTAGCAGGATATTGGAGACTCTGTAGCGCAACCTACGTTTAAATGAAAGGAACATAGGAGTGTGTTGTATTTTATGTTTCCCAGGAGGATTTCGGTTTACTGTTTCGGTCCTGAGCATACAAAGACGATAATGCTCAACTTACTAGCCTTCTTCCCTTACTCAAGGAAATACCTTCTATCCTCCACTTAGAACCAAGTATACTCTATGATACCTTTACACAGCTTTAGGAAAGTAAGTGCAACTCTCGTGGGTATCTGGAAGTTTCCAGAACTTATCCCAAAATTTCAATTAAAAATATAATAAAGAATTAGAATATGCATTGCCTACCCAAAACTCCACTTACTGATATGTACGTATAAATGTATTTTCTAGAAAATAATTCTTTGGCGGAAAAAGCACACAAGTCAAAATGTTTGATTTTATGTTATTTTTTATTATTATTATTATTATTATTATTATTATTATTATATGAAGCAAAGATGTTTATTTTAGTTTTTAAAACATTTATGTAAAAATTTATTGTGATTCATATTGCATTTAAAAATAGCATAATTTAATAAACACGTGTATTTCATTTTTGTACTATCATCCAGATAAGAGTTAATATAAAAAGTTTCTCCTAACAATTTTTTTAAATACTGCCTTTTCCCACTAGCCAAAGATACGTAACCAAGAACCAGCATGCATTCTTTAGTGACATCCCCATTACAACTTCCCATGTAAGTGTGCAATGAGACATTCTCAAGGTGAATGTTTAGTACAGTCATTGTGGAAGAATAGTACGGTCACACCTATATTAGAATTACATACTCCAGGTAATGACTTCTTACAATTGATGGAGAACTATGCAATGGACAATCTGCCACAACAAACACACCATTCTGGATATTACAGATCATTCTGGATATGTTCAGTTGGATGATGCTCCATCTCGCTGTGATTATTTGTGGGTACTTACCTTATGTTTATGCTGAAATTGCGTAATATGCAAGAATTCAATATACATGAAAACATAATTTAAAAAAGTGTGCTCCGCTGCTTTAGAAAGTATCTACAGAAGGTTCCAAAACTATTTTACGATAGCTACAACCAAGTGGAAACTTAATGAAGACGAAAAGCGTTTCCTCCATTGACATTTTCTGGTTATCAGTTCTTTTATATACGCATTAATATGTTCTTAATCGCAGTATAGTTAAAATCCTATTTCCAAATATGTGCATAGGTCGAACACGAGAAGTTAATGTACAGTAAATTACACACATGTATTCGGATTAAAGTCTTCATATTACACCTTATCTGTCGTACGTGATACAGCATTTTTATTAAGTTCTTACCTTTATCGCTTACACGCTTAACATAGGGTCAATATAATGTTATTATGAACCTTATTATGCCAATAAAGAGCATATTAGTACACGAAATGCCCAAGAGAAGAAAATAGATGTAATACGTTTTTTAAACTCTTTCTTAAGAGGAATTATTGACATTTAATGATAAAACTCAGTTTTTGCAAAGCAGTTAAATATAATCGCCGTATGTTAAACCCACTAGACACATTTTCTAAAATTATTGCAATCGTTACTACACAAAATGTAAATCACATTATGTTAATACAATGTATCATTTAAGCAACAAATTGGATATATGATTATTTACAGATGATGTTGGTTTTCAAAATTGCAGAAAAATGCAAAAAGTACTTCAATTCACTCCGTCCTTAAGTTTATTCCTCTCACTTTATTCAACAGTCCCAACAAAACAAATTTGTAAACTCAGTTCTTCAAGTCCACTACACTGGATTAAGGTTGATTAGGTATTATGGATGAAATGTATTTATAATGACAGAGATTCTTCTGCAGTCTGTTATTTTTAAGTTAAATGTCATTCCTTAAAAAGAATGAGAAAAACCAAGTGAAAATTTCACCAAAGGAAATTGCTCTGATAAGGGGTCAGGAGCTGGGCCCTGGTTGGTAAAAAAGAAGAAAGGCTACTCGGGGCTATGACAATAAAGAATAACATTTACATTGGTATGTATTACCGATTATTTTCCAAATCTTAAAATTATCTGCGATTTCAAATCATGCCTCGGATCTCAGAATTTAAGAAATCCAGTGTATCGTCAATATTTAGTTAACAAATAAACATTAACTGAACAGTAATATTAACAGGAAATAAAAAAATGCAAATATGAAACGGAGATTTTTTAATGGTTCGGCAGGATTGTAGCCATACAGCAATGAGTTATGCGAGCCATTTTGAATGACACAGAACTGAAGAACATTGCGGAACAGAACGAGAGAAAGGGGCGATCGTCCATGAACCAAGCATGTGTTGTACAGTGCAGTACAAGTTGTCTGATTGTGTTTTACACTGCTACAAAGCTCAGATACAGGCTTCTGACTCTCAAACAGAAGGAGCCCAGTACCAAAACCTGTCAGAATATGCGCCAGAGTGTTGTGAATGGCCCAACCTGTTTATGGTTATGGCCAAGAGACCAAACAACAGTCTTTGCAGAGGAACTAGCATCCCCAAGAACAAAGAGAGCAAGGCATATTAGAAGCGGTACCAAGGGCATGCTCATCATGTTTTTCGATATTCGCGAGATTGTGTACCGTGAATTTATTCCCGAGGGCTACATCATCAACAGCGGGTTGCACTGCAATATTCTGAAGTGTGTGAGGTAGGGTATTTTCAAAAAATTTGAATTGTGACGCGAGAGCAACTGGATACTCGATCACGACAATGCATCCATTCACAGAGCGTTACGAACGCAACGGTGTGACAACCCTTTCTCACCATTCCACTCGCCAGACTTTGCCTCTTCTTCCTGAAAATGGATCGGAAGCTGAAGTGTAGCTGCTTTGACCTCGTGAATAAGATCAAGCGTGAATCTCAGCAAAAGCTTTACAGTTATCGTAGAGAGGGCTTTCGAGATGCTTTCTTAAAGTGGAATAGACACTGAGAATGATATATCGCTGCGCGAAAGGACTATTATGAAAGGGATAGTAGCAAATTTAAATCGGTTTTTATAAAGATCTAGTATTGTATATTTTGACAACACTTAGTAACAGCTGAGAAGCATTTCGTTATAAAATCAAAAATAAATAAATAAATTGCAAATCATGTCCTTTATTGGAATCACTATGCACTTTCAACGGATGATAAAAGCACCGGAAGCCCTGCGCTTTGACACTCTTAAGCTGAATTTGACAATGAAAATTGCAGCTGGGGGGGGGCTATTATTTATGTGAAGCATATATATCACCTTTAGTTTTTTAATCTCCCAAATGCTATTCCCCCTCCGTATACTTTACTATTAATAGGATAATTTTTCAAAAATTGCTAATAAGCTTTTCTGTTATAAATGTACTGCATTGTCTCCCACAATAAATAATTTCCATTTGTTTTCAGACTTTTTGTATATCTGCTTAAAAATACTATCGTACTCCTGCTACTACACTATGTAGCCGGAATTAAAGGCCGTCTTTGATTAAACTAACATTGTTATAATTAAGGCTAGTAATAATTAACATAAATATAATCTGATACATGTATGTAGTTTGTAGTCATTAGACAGCACCTGTGCTAAACAGTAATAAAGGTCCATTGTGTATTTATGTGAATGGAAAACGGTTCGGGTCGTTAAGCTTGGAAATGTTAAAAGTTTTGACCTGGGGAAAGGGTTATGTCCTGAAAAGAGGTAATTCTCTTTTCAAAGGATTTAAAGAAAACCATTTACCGAGACGCAGACAAAAGCAGAGAAACATATTCTTTCAATAACTAAGGGTAACGGCACTAATGACTTTACGGGTGGATTTCTTTCGAAGAAGGAACAAATGTCAATCTCAAATGGCAGCTCAAGTTTATAACCCCTCATGACAATAACATTCAAACGTCGACAGATTTTGACATGACTTTGCAAAACAAATAGATGTTCCTTATTTATGGCCGAGATTTCATTGTGAGCAAATTTGAAAGGACAGGAAAGTGAAAGGAGATGTCAGATTATAAAAATTTCCCAACATTTATGGCAGGAATGTCCGTTCTTAGAACTATTATAACGTGAGAGGTATTTCCAGAAATTGGTCCCACACAACCAATAGAAATCTTACAAAATTGAACGAATCGGGGCGAGCCTGCATAATTATAGATATTAAGGAAGGACCAATAACGCAGATAGAATCGAACTGAGCTCCATAAATTTCGCGGATTTAATTTTCACGATGGGAGGTTCCTAATAAACAATAAACTTTACATCTGATATATAATGTGAGGGACACAGAACAAGAAAGACTGGAGAGAGCACCAGGACTTCGACAGCAGTGAAAAGTTGGCGGTCCGGGATCCGAGGCTAAGAGCTAAAGGTTGGATAGTTGGAGAAAGGAACTGTAAGAGTCAATTTAAATAACCGGACAAAAGAATAGACAATCAAAATCAAAGTGAGCGAAGTCGGTAGGAGAAGAACAATAGTCAGTCAGTTCGACTCATTTCCAAGCTTACGCGAACATTCCAGTATTCTGATAAGTATAAATAAATGATGTCAGATAAGAATTCCAGTGTTTCCGTATAGCTTTATAGATTTCCTTCCCTTCCCTCTGACTCAGACGAGTCACAAAATTCCAGAAGTTCCCTGAGGTAAAGGTTCCTGATCCCGACACAAGGGGCATCCAACCCCGAACTCAAAGAAACACAATTAATCCACTACTCCTCTTCCCGCGAGCGCACTGCGTCCAACCAACCAATCCCAAACAGCCCCAACTATTTGTATACGATATGAAGTCCAAGTTTAACCATACAATGAGAAAATTTAAGAAAATAGTAACAACAACTTTGCAAATATGTGGCGATGGTTCACACTCATTGAACAACAACTATTAGCGCACATCTTCCGAAGCATTAAAGCATTAGTCAAGTTATATAACCGGAAGTATGTAGGAGCTTCTAGATGATCTAAATAAAGGAGAGATGTACTGTCAACCCCTGATAAAAATAAATGTAACGTTTCGATAGTTTGTGTTTAATGAAAATGAATTAGAATTTAGATTCTAGAACAGTGATTATGAAGCCCCATATTTTTGTAAAGTTTAAGGTTTATATTAACTTGTAGCATAAACTATTTTATTTAAATTTCCTTGCAACTTACAATTTTAAATTGCTATGCTTAGAGTTTACTGTTCAATTGCTTGGAAATTGTGTTTTCACATTTTTCAGCACATAAGGAACTTGACACAATGAAGGTTTTTACATAGCAAGTTATGAACTTATATTCATAAACAAATAATATTATTTTAACCACTGAAATAATATCACTACAATGAAGAAATGGTGATCATGTAATGAATAAACTTTCCTAATAATTTTTAAAAGAGTTAAAGAAAAATGGTGGATACTGAGTAGATTATATCAGTTAATCGGAACAAAAATTTTATTATAGCTGCTTAAATATTCCCAATTTTTATAAAAGATATATGAATAAAATTTATCGAAAAATAATAGAAAGCACTTGATGAAATTATTATGTAGAACTACATATACATCCTTTGTATGTAGGCAACGTCCTTAGAGTAGTGCATCTAGTACTGAAATACTTAAAAAATTTAGCATAAGCTTGCCTTAAATTTTTACATAGATAAAACATTTATATACAAATAATTATTTCTATAAATAAGTCTTAACATGTCCATTTCCAGTAATTTTCTTACAATAAAAATGACTAATAATTTCTCCAGATAAAGTCTGAAGTTACCTAGTTGTGTGCGATCTAATTAAAAGGATCATATTTACAATTATATTTCTCTGCGCTGTACATATATGAAATTGCTTTACCACGATATCCGAATACAGTGACCATACATAGAATTATGTTGCACTCCGATAAATTCATCAGTTTTTAGCATTATCAGAAATATGTTTTAGCACGTATAATGGTTAATGGCATTTACAACTCACATTACATTTTATGCTAGTCGGTTATTTGATATGAAACCTATGTATATTTTGTGGTTATCATTTGTATCTTCTGTCACATATCATGGTAACAGTTTTCGTAGGCAACAAGTCGTATTCCCAGTGTCATTCTTCATATCGTCGCCCACAGAGTATTGAGGCAGAAACAAGAAGCATTTAAATACGCAAACTATCTGTGTCAGCAGAGAATGAACAAACTGAATATGAATACCTGCTTTGTGTATTGCAAATATAAATGCGAGAGTTTGCGAACATGATTTTGGTTAGGTGAATTCAACAAATTATTCGTGCTCATCAAGATACTGTTAATGGAGGTAATATATTTAGGAGAAGATTCTAAAATAATTTTAATAAAATTAAGTAAATTAGGATAGTAAAATTGTTGCATATAATGACAATTATTGAGGATTATTTGCAGAAATTGCTGGGAGATATGGTGCCTAAATAATTATTTTTGGTTATGGCTGCTAGGAGCTATAGCGGACAATGGAAATTGAACTAATATTCCGTTAGGACAAACATCAGCAATTACACAATAAGAAAGCAAGCCAACGTGCCCTGTATGTTTAGCTAATTGCTTTGAATGGACATATATTAAGTCTGAGTACTCATAGATTCAATATTATTGCTAACCAATAGTTGTAATTGTTGAATAAGGATTTATGTTTTCATCAATTAAATATAACATTCGTATTGAGCGAAAGGCAATAAAATTTAAAATGATTACTGGTTAGTTAAACAGAATTTTTTTACATTACTTTAAACACTTGTCAAAATACATGAAGTAATGGAATGCGTAAATAAAAATATTTAAACGAAGCATATTAAAATTATGAAAAACTATGTGGCAACTGATACAATATATATATATATATATATATATATTGTATTAGTGGCTACACCCTCTACATTGTAATGATAACATAATTAACTAGGCAACTTTACATCTCCTCAATGCACTTAGTCCAGCGAATTCCACAGGTTCTACATTTTGCGTTTTCTGTTTTCCCATGGGCTTTATTGCTATTGAAATGAAGTCATAGCTCAAGTTGTATAGAATGCAGGATAAGAATTAGATCCACATAAACCAACGGGCATGTACATATTTGGATAGAAAATGTTCCAAGCATCAAAATCAAAAAATAACCCATAGTATTTTGGTTCCATATTGTTCTCTAAAGCTTTGAAATCATGCTTACGTTCAATTCTAGCAGAGAGCAAGGCGATCACATTCGGCCACGCAGTAGCATATCCCTCAGCATCAGAATTCTACGAAGAGTTGGAAAAGTTGGGATGAAGGGAAAGAGAATCACAATAACCGCGAGCCTTGACTGTGGGTGTGAACTCCAGTCCTTCCTCAAGATGGGTCGCAAGGGAAATCTTGGATGTCTCTTATAGTGCCCCCATCCTGCGGGTTGGTGGTACACACAAATACAAAACTCTCCGATTAACTTCAATAGCAGAACAAGCATGTCCAACCCTTCCTCTAAAGAATGGATAGTTTTTTTTTTTTTTTCCCTCCTTTTCTGTTCTTTTCATGTACTCACAAATACCGCATTCTTATTCATTTGTTTTGAAGCTGCTAATAACAGTGGCATTCATTTTTATACGTTAAACTTGTTATTATTCGACTGTGCATATGAACCGGACCACCTTCATAATTAATATTTACTAAGTACTTATTTGCAAATGAGTGAAATGAATTCACTTGCGGCTAATACAAAATCACATTTATTTTGAGAAGCCTGTTGTTTGAAGCGGAAATAAAGGAGATGATGGTGAATTAAATGTATCCTGCTTCTGGATTAATTAAATTAGCACTACGTTGAGGGATCATTTGAAGTGGGAATAATATAATGGCTGGAGATGTGGGAGAGATTGATTAGTTGACTGATTAGTTAAGGACTTGTGGTTTACTTGTAGTTTAATTAAGCCCCTATTAGGTGCTTATGGGGGATGTGAAGTCATTCGGCGACGTTTCTTCTCCTGCTCTCCGGTTCGCTTTCTTAATGATGAATTGAGGTTACTGACCTCATTACCTCGGCTGTAAACCTCTACTAGTGTTTTAAAGACAGATCGTTGTCTCGAAGAAAAGGAACTGGAGAGGTAATGGTTAACTGAAGATACTTTTCATGCTGGTTAACTATATGGTTTGAGTATTGAGTATTTAGCTCAATCCCAGGGTTCAGAAAACGTTTATGGAGGTGAGAAGAAGCCTTGAAAGCTCTCATGTGACAGCAGTACCAGGTTTAGGAAACTTGGTCTCTTGTAACTCTCTACACAAGATCCGGGCGAAGTTTTGATCCTATCTCCTGCAAGTTACGAGCGGCCTTGTTCGTTCACCTTCAATTTATTAAACAGTCGAGAGTTGATGCAAATCTCTATACGGGTCACAACAGAAACAGCTGTTACTGCTGACAAACTAAAAAACACTGATTACACTCTTACAACTGCTGCCTCGTCCTACTGAAAGACGGCTCTAAAGCACTGAAAAAAAAAAAACTGATGAAAACCGATCTGACGCACTGCAGAGCCTATGTTGGCCTCTAAATCCAGCACACTTTTTGTTCGATCTCAGTCGGTCGGTTACAGTGTCCTAGAAGTCTTTTCAACTCAGATAATTTTGTTATAATTATTTTACTGGCTCCTTATCGGCTGGAAGCCCTGCACGCAAGTTATACAGAAATTATCTGACTTCTATTTGCGTCGTTCTCCTTTATGTTTACTTCTCGGAGAAACAGTTACTTCCTCACGGGTGTGAGTGAGTCTCAAATGATACATCACAAAAAATTTCTCTGGCCGGCACTTATAAAAGACCTTCAAATTTTCGCTTTACAAAGTCTGGTGTATAGGCTTCCTTTATTCAGAAATCTCTCAAGGCCCATTCTCCTTACAGAAGTTAACGGTTCTTCAGGGGTATTTGTGAGCTAAATAACAAAAGAACTTTCAGTTTTCCATTCCTGGTAACTTGAACGACCTTGAGGGTTTATAGGCCTGGGTTCCATAATCCTCCCCAAATACACCCTAATAAATCTTTGGCATCTCTAAAGGTGCCTTCTGAAGCATGTGCAACGAGAAAATAAATGCAAGGTGATCATGTATCATACCCTTTATTTGAACCATACCAATATACAATACTTAAAATCTAGTTCAGTTATATAAATGTAATATAAATCTGGCAATGATGACTGCCTGGGGTTCGAAGCCGGGACAGGTCCCGCACCATGTTATATTCTGCTAATTATAAATCATAAAGTAATTTTCTATTAAAAAAAAAAGCATCTGCTTATTCGTTTCCTGCATCAGAGATTCTGAATTACGGTTTTTTATTTGTTTTTTTTTTTTTTTATTCATTTATTAATGGACGCTCTTTAACATCTCAGGTCATCAGCGTCCCATTCAATTTAGGGCGTGAAACGGCCAACAAATTTTGCTCAGAAGCCCCTCTTTCAGGCTTGAGGTTCTTTTTCGTGCCGTAAATGTACGACACGGGGCCCACTGCTTTAATTCCCTTCCGAAGGAATCCATCCATACTTTAGGATTTTACGCCCGAAAAAATCCATCGCTCCTGGACGGGTTCGAACCTGCGATCTGGGGTTTAGGAGGCAGGAATGGTAACACTACGCAACCAGGACAGACTTCTGAATTACAGCTTTCTAAAACTTATTTATAGGAGCTAAAAGTCATTATGACAATTGTTACAAATTTCAAAAGTTGAAAAAAGTAACATATTTCAAAAGAATGTTTTATTTATATTAGACCCATGTTCACTGACAAAGGAAATGTTTTGCAGTTCATATCAGATTTAAAAATGCTTAAGTGTTGTTTTCTTATTAAAAATTAAAATAAAAAAAATCCGTTTTAAACCGTTTAGCAACTGACGCAAAATTTTCGAAATGCTGCACTTCAGCATAAAATATGCAGCCCCGAATTCAGTAGTATTAAGAACGAATCTGAAGCTATCTAAAGAATATATAAACCAGATTTTTCCAAACTTTCTAGATTGGCAGTGTCGTTTAGTGCAATAAGGGTTTCTTCAATTGATCTTTCTTAACATTCTTTACTGATGAAGCATGGTTCCATTTACGTTTCATTTTCGAAGCAAAATAATAGGTATTGAAATATATGGAATCCCAATTTTATACATGAATCACCCTTGCATGACGAAGAAATCTGCATATGGAATCATGTTTCATCAGTAAAAAATACAAAATGTGAATGAATTACTCTAACATTAACTTTACGTAGTTTACACTTTCAGAAATTTATCTGAAAAACAGGATCATCTGGCTGCAATATGTGCGCAATAGTGACCGTGTATGTTTTCAACTTTAAATTGACTCAAATGCGGAAAATGAACTTATGCATGTGAATAATAATGATATAAAATGATACCAGAAATACAGTGCTGACCAATAAAATTACACCCATTGAGCGTGCTCATAATAGCCATGAGGAAATGCATTGTCTTCTCATTCGGTTACTTTACGGGGCCGTTGGGATCCCTCACGTCTGTTGTTTCTTCTATTTCGATCCAATGATTTCATACTCCTTTCTCTGTGGATGCATTTTTTTAGCAGTGTTTAACGCGCATTTTTACTGCTGAGGCACCACAGGCGGCGGACACTGATGATACATGAAATGATAAATTGGGAAAAGATTTTTTAATGAAGGAAGCGACCAGGCCTATGTTTAGGGTACCTTCTTGGCATTTACAATTTATGAGGACTATATAAAACCTGGGGAAAAAAACTCAGTCAGGGAGGTGGTGGGAATCGAACTCCAGATCTCTCGCTCATTAGTCCACGCCTTAATGACCTCGGCCACCGCTGGCGGTGGGTTGGATGCATTTCGTCTAACATGAGGATAAATTTCTAGGAATGACATCTAGCACTCTCGTATGCCACAATTTTCCCTTAACCAAATTCATACACCACCTGTTGTCATATTTTTGGCGAGTCGCACTTGTTCCTTTTGAGAACCTGTTTAACGCGTCAATTTGGGCGTTGCAATTTTAATGGCCAACAATGCATATGGATGTAGCAGGAAAATATTTTTAACATCTCCTGTCTTAAGGTATGTGCTTATTTTCCTTGTAATTGCAACTGTAATTGCTAAATGTGTAATCAGTTGCGCGGTAATTCGTCCAGTTCACTGGAAGTTAACATTCTGACAGCCGACTCGCCGGCTGCCGTAAAACGAGTGACAAAAGACTAATTTATTTTCACATTCAAACCCTAAAATTATTACATGAATGGAAATGTAGAAAACAGTTGTATTTAAAATACTTAAACTGTAAAAATTAATTATATATTCTGCAACTACATGCCCGATAAAAGACATAAACTATCCTTAGCAAATTTTATATATTATCAACAAAACTCTTACTTAATTTATCCAACTTCTAAGATCTAATTATAAGCATAATTAGTCATTATAATGGTCTAATTTCAGAGGTTATCATAAGATGTTCATGTCTGCAAAAAGAGTTATTCCTGAAAACAAAGACCTTATGTGTCAACTGACAAATTAAGTTATCATACTTTTTGCCTCCTCGAAATTAAGGCAAATGATTGGAAACGAAATTACTTCCAATGAAAAGTTCAAAATCGGATATTTTCTTCCGAAACATTACAGCGTATAGTACTGACAGAGATAAGATGTGCCAGTTTTCTGTGATTGTCATCATACAGCTTGTCTTTCAACTTCCTTCTACTCCCTCTAATTTCGTATCTTATTCTACGTTTTTCTTTTTATTAATTTCTGCTTCCTTTCAAGTAACAAAAAACGCCGACAATATATTCTAGTAAGGTCGCTGAAGACAGCGCATGAGGCATGATTATGTATAAATCAAAAGAGTTCCTGACGCCGCATGTTTATGAGAGGTGTCGGGTTTGTTTCGGTAGCTCTCCGTCCAAAAACAGTGAAGAAAAACTTGTGGGGACAAAGAAGTTTGAGGGATGGGTAAAACACCAAGTGCGGGCGTGAGAAGACGGCAGGCTCAGGTAGAACATAAGAGTGACGTGAAGGTATGCGCCTTGACTTGAGTTACTTCCAACAAGCCAACACGGTGAGTTTATATTACAGAAGAGATAAGAATAAGAATGAAAATTGCAGCTAGGCTAGCACAAGTTTCATCGAGTTCTCTGTAAACCAACCTCGCAACGTTCTTTTTAACTTATCTTTTAGGAAGCAGAATTGAATCTACAGCTTCTAAAATTCGTTTTTCATTTATCTTTCTATTTCTCTCGAGAAAATGAGAAGTTTGGGGCAAATAGGAGATATCTCGCGTGCTTATAATCTTGCGGGAGAAACAAATTGGAAAATAAACGAGGTCGATATGTTTGAAGCTAAAAAGTATTTTATTATCCATTTTATCACATTATATAGTGCAGCTTGAATAACGCTCCATAGGCATGTGTATACTTCAATTGTAGCAGTAATATTTGTGTAGCGTTGAAAGGTACATGAGAGTTAAAGGGAGGAAGTACAGCAAGATGCATAAAGAGGTCTTGCTTTGCATCCTGCATTGTGAATATTTTCATTGTCATCACGTAGCTATGAATCGCAGAGAGCATTTAATCATTTCGCTCTGTTAAGGCTCATCTTGGAAAACGTGTTTTTGTTTACATTCAACTCACTAAATACCAAAGTCCTAATGACCCATCAGCTGGCCATGCGAGAGTTCCGCAACCTACCGCCCGAATAATTTCCCTGCGTGACCTGATTTCCACGCTCAAGGTCATATTTCAGGCTTCCAAGACAACTATGCCACAATACCTGTTTTTTCTTACTGTGAGTTAACTACTCTCCATGTTCAAGTCACTTTGCTATTGTGTGAGAATTAAATTAACCGTAATGAAATGCCAGATCGCAGAACATGGAAATTTTGCTTATACACTCCTTATGTGAAAATAGAATTGTTATGAACAGTGTGTAAGCAACTTGTAGGAAAGTTCTGGTTATTTCGGTTCCACATTCAGATAATGTAGGATTTTACATATATAGGAAAGAAGATATAATAATCGACAGGATTCCCAAAAGAAAATTACATGTTCAAATAAAAGAAAAGCCTGATAACACTAGAGAAACATTAATGTTTTCTCCAAAGAAATCTGTACGTTGCGTTCATAGGAAAAAGGTATCTAAACAGTTCAGCACATATATGTGTTAATTAACTAAATTATAAATTTTATATAACGGTGCTGTCCAAAAATTACAACCCCTTGAGCAATAAATTGTGCAAATTTCCGTGATTGGGTTTTGAAGAGTACTTATAGGTGATACACAATTCATCATTTTCACCTATTATTCTTTATTTATATAGAATTTTGCAGTACTATAGCCCCTGCTGAATAGAATATCCGTAATTAATGCAAGAAATTCCCATGCACGATGAATAAAATGTGTGGTGTGCTGTAACTGCAAGACGAATAATAGTATCTATAATATTTCAATATATTCTACATTTACACCGTTATCACACATAAACAGTCGAATATTTTGAACAATTGGAAACTTGGAAATTTTCAACAAGATTTTGCCCTACGGTTGGTTTTATATCATAATAATTTTTCAACGGTTAGAGTTCTCACGTTTCTCAAATTTTACCGTGTGCGATTATTATTCCTGAATATTAAACCCATACCCAACTCTTTGATTTTTGGCATCTGTAAGTCTTTCTCCCCCAAAACCCACATCATAGGGCAGAAAAGATTAACTTTAAAGAGAACCAAATTAATTGCATTGGGGTAACGAAAACCATTGAAAGAGGGAACCTGAATATGAACACTGCTACTAGTGTCTAGCAGTATCATTGTCGAGCTGCAGTATTTTATTTACTAGCCCTAAGAAACTCGCGGCATTTGGTGTGGATCTCAAGCTTCAAATAGTAGAAAAAATTGCACTGAATAAAATCCAAATTTATTATCATTCCTATAGACAGCAGGGTTTGGCCTAGGGCCCGTTTGGAGTGCCGTACAGATCAGATAGAGAACACAATGGCGAAATTCGATGGAATTGTGCTCAGCATTACTAACACAAAACAATGGACAAACACATTAAAATCCAACCATTCTCTAGATAAAACTCAAATACGTTGAGCTTGGGTTAACTACTTACCGTAATGAGCGCAGCTACCAGGACCGGCAATAACAAATACTAAAATTTATTTTTAATAGAAGAAAAACAATTACTTTAGACTGGTGTTACTGCATTGTGTGGGAATGCAGATCTTACGATAACTCGTACGAATGGCTTTGAAATATTAAAAAACTAAATATATTACAATTTGTGTGTGGAACGGTAAGGGAATGACGGGTAATTAATTTGATGTTGATGGAGAATTCAATGCCCCCCCCCCCGTTGGAAATTCCGATTTGAAATGGGATTTAATATGTGCGGGGGATTAAATTCGATCGCATTTCGATTAAATTAATTCGATGATTTATGTTCGTGGATTCTTCGTTGGATGTTCGATTTGGATAGATGGACGGTGGGTTTTTTATTGGATATTTGGAAAGATTTATTAATGGTTTATTAGCGAAGCGGGCCGATGTTTGCTGGGCCGACTGTCTTGGAGTTCCTTCCTGTCGTTGCTCCGCTCGTAGATCTTATCCGTAGCAACTGCCTTGGCTGATGTAATCTGAAGTTAACATTTCCGGTTCCAATCAGTCGTAGTGTTTCTCTCAGAGAAATTTTTGAGCTTTCCTCGATTCGCGATCAAGGGGCGGATAATTGAATAGACTTATAGCAAATTATGCACAATCATTAGTAAAAACATTCTACGATTGATTCTGCCACGCCATATGTCTTTCAAACGAAGGATGCCTTAGGATTTTAATAAGTTCGGACTTTTCTAATAAGTGGATCCTTGACTGGGGAATTGTTTACAGAAAACACACTGCCTCATTTTTCACAATAGAGATTTCATCTACCCCGTTCACTCGCGACGGTTATACACTTCGGCGCCGTGATTATCAATGTGCATAAACACTTCTTATAACGACTATACAAAAATTGCAACTGCATCGTTTTGCTGCGAAACTTTAATCACAAACTTGAATTCTGAACGGCAACAACGTCGGTCCTGGTGGTGTAGTGGTTACCATACTTGCCTCCTACTCCCAAAACGCGGGTTCGAACCCGGCCAGGATCGATGGATTTTTTCGGGGCGTAAAAATCCTAAGTATGGCTTCCTTCGGAAGGGAAGTAAAGCCGTGGGTCCCGTGTCGTACATTTACGGCACGAAAAAGAACCTCAAGCCTGAAAGAGAGGCCTCTGAGCAAAATTTGTCGGCCGTTTCACGCCCTGAGTTGAATGGGACGCTGATGACCTGAGCTGTTAAAGAGCGTCCGTAAATAAATTAATTAAAAAAAAAAAAAACGGCAACAACTCGAGTGAAATCTGAAAACTAAGCAACTTGAAGTTTCTCCCAAGGAGTATAAAATCTGTAAGTTACTTGAAGTCGCTCGCGCGGAAACTGAACTTCAAGTATTTGACGACAAACTTCAAGTATTTGACGTCTCTCTCGCAAATACCGCCACGGGTGGCCGAGATAGTTAAAGTGCGGATTCTTGAGCAGGAGGTCTGGGGTTGGAATCCCACCAGGATCGTCCTTGCTGATTGAAGTTCTTTCCAGGTTTTCCTCAGTCCTCATAAATGGCAAATGCCGGGAAGTATCATAAACTTAGTTCCTTTAAAGAGAGAGAGAGAGAGGGAAAAAAAAGCCTTTCCCAACTCACCAATTCATTTCATGTATCGTCAGTGTCCATCGCCTATAGTGCCTCAGTAGTAAAAACAGGCGTTAAATACTAACAAAAAGATCTTTCGTGAAGACTGAAAAAAAAAAAAAAAAAAAAAAACGAAATTGATCAAATTCTTTGTAATAAATATTTCTAGTGATTCTCATTAATATTAAAGCGGGTTGAAAACGTATATTCCGCTTCATATGATAATATGTTCCACAAATACCTGATGATATTTCAGTTATGTTGAAATTTTACATTAGAAATGCTCAAGGTATATGCCTATAAGTACCGTAATAACTTAATGAAGGCAATTCCTCTCATAATGATTGCAAATCGCTCTACATTACAGTTATTTTCTACGAACATTGAAAGAAGAAATGTGTTTAAAAAAAACGTAGGAATTATTCAGTCAACTGAGAAACAGACCCTCCTCCACTCTGATGAGGAAGCGGCTGTTCTGAGAGGCTCGAACTTCTTGGAGAAGGAGTCGCCAACAAATAGAAGCTTTCTCAGGAAACCTGTTAGGGACATCATCTAAGTCCTTATCTCATCGCCCCTGGATCCTGGCTCGTCACTGTGTCCCTAACCTCATTTCTCCCCCTGGAGGTGCCGTCATTGAGATCGTAGAGCATAAAAAGCCAGTCATTGAGTATGGCAGAAGCACGAAAAAAACCGACTGGTAGTATTTAATGTACTCTGCACACTTTAGCGACAGAGAATATTTCACAAATATCAAGGCCGACCAGATGAATCTCGTCATTGTCACTAAAAACCGTTACAATTCGTTTATGAGATGTGCTCAAAAAATTTAAAAGGTTTAAAGATTTATCCTAAAGCCTAAAAGTTTAGTATTCCGGCTGATCCTAAAAGTTTACCAAAAAGAAACATATTCATTCTACAGATTTTTAATAGTGACTCAAAGTATCTTTGCACGTTTAGTCGGCCGAATTAATTAGAACCACAGTATTCGTTGCTTTGAAATCTTTAGGATTTTGTAACAGTTTGTGGAGAAATTTTGAAAATATTGAGCCGTTTTTTAATTTTTCGTGATAATGTATACAAAGTATTTTAAGATCGCAGGGGAAGAACATTTACCTAAGCACGAGCCACCACCATATCACACACCGACCTGATTGTGATTGGCATTTTCGACCCTATGAAATGAAATGGAACAGTTGAAATTTCGTGGAAAGCTGCATTCCAGTATTCACCTAAGCGACCAGGGGAAACCACGAAAAACTCTCGGTCAGAATGGCCGAACCCCAGGGATTTGAACAAGTGACCTCCTAAAGGCGAATCTCAAGTTTTACCTAATGAGCAACCATGCTTAGTCGTATCTGCAGAAGTTGCATTGTTTCATCCAATAATAACGACAAAATCAATCACCTTAAATGAAGAATTGGATGTCTGCTATATCATTTGAAATTACTTATTCCCATTCTAGTTCTGTTATATATGCGGTTTCATGTTATTGTTAGATTGTTTTGAAGCTATAATATTCCCATGAGATGGAAGGGCATGATCATTGCCTATGATCATCGGTTTTTCTAAACGCATCTCTTTCTTGAGGAAACAAGGATCAAGATTATAATGCGATGCTGTAATGAATCTAAACTGAAATGACGTTTACGGCATATAACCCAAATCGGGGTACTCTCAGCACAGAAACGCCATTAACGAAGTAGCCTAAGCTGTAAACACAGTACAAGTTCCTCAGTTTGTCTCAGGTTACATGCGGAGCTGATATTTGTTAAATTAACCTCACTTTGAACAACGAGGTGTATTTTTAAAAATTTGATAACGTTATCTTCTATATCCTTATTTGCACGCATCTATAAACCTCATAGCTAACACTATAGGATTATTTTTCTTCCCCCCCCCCTTCCATCTCTGCTCACAAACTAGGAGCTTGCTGTTTCTCGCACTGAAGAAAGAAATAAAAGAGATAAGAGGCATAATACGATGGAAAAATAGAATGAATGAATGATGTTTAACGCCCGTTTTTGCTACAGAGGCACCACAGGCGATGGACACTGATGATACATGAGATGAAATGATATATTGGGAACGGATTTTATTTTTAAGGAAGGAATCGTTCCAGGCCTAAGTTTAGGGTACCTCCCCGGCATTTGCGATTTATGAGGACTGAGGAAAACCTGGAAATTACCTCAGTCAGGGAGAACGGTCCTGGCGGTATTCAAACCCAGACCTCCCGCTCACAAGGCCGCGACTTAACGACTTCGGCCACCCGTGGCGGTGGAAAAATAGAGAAAGATGCAGAAAGTTAGAATCAGGCAGAATTTTCAAGACAGCTCGAAGCGAACTAGTGCGTATACCGAACAGAAAGCAGTAGCAGCAGCTTATACGAAAATATCCTCCAGTTATAAAAATATGAAAACAAGTGGAAGATCGACCACTAATTAGCTGCAGTCTGAGTTTTCCGATTCATATATGGATACCACATGAATGCTAAAGATTTTTTTCTGATTCCATACATGACATTCAGTTATTCCTAATTCAATTTTAGACAGCATTAACATAAGAAGTGATTTTATCACATTTCATATGTACCGATGATGCAAACCTCAAACTGCTTTCTATTCTGGATAACTTATAGAAAGTTCTGTACCCTACTGTAGGCATATCTTCGTTTGTGATTGGCAATAACGAGTTTACAACATTGTAGTAATTTATATGTTTATCATATGAAGGTAAAATTTAGACACTTTTGTAATTTTTGAGAGAGTAAGTAAACTAACTAGAAATTATGCATTTGATAATGGCTACATTAGTCAAATTTATATCTTACAGATGCGATTTTATAGATACACTCTGGAAAGCTAAATAATTTTTATGACACATGCTTTTGGGCAGGTTTGAATAGAACTATGTTGTTACACCGTTTTAGAAAAATGTGCATATTTAAATATTTGAAGCAAGACTCAGTTCCCTCTATGTTTATTCCTGTTCATTACTGTATTATAAATATATGCATTTTGTTAACATTATTTCTCTTATAAATCAACATATTGCTATAAATTGTCGGATCGAACCTGCACTCTATATGCGGTAGAGACAAGTAACCTGTAGTATTTTTTGTTTTCATGCTAGGAAGCCTGAATTGCCTAGGGAATTGCAACCCAATCATTACATGATTAATTACTTTCGTTCAATGTCTCGAAGACCAATTACAGCTAACAACGTTTTTGTACTAAATAAATATTCTTCCTAATAAAACACATTTCAATATAAGTGGCAATTCCAATGGAAAGAGTTGCGTATCCGTAATACTTTCAAACCTTCGTTTTTTAAATAGGACGAATAATTATGATATTGTGTATACAATGTGTACTCTACAAAGGTAAGGGAAGAAAACTCTGATAAAAATCACTGGTCCTCCAGTTTATGAGTCTGAATAGTGACTGGTGCAACCCCCACCCCGAGTTTGTAAAGCATCTTTTCACTAAAAATTAGATTCAGGGCTTTGGACTGGAGGATTGGACGGATAAGCTGGAGACGAACCATTGTAAACAAGGTGAAATATAAACATTGAATTTTGTAATAACCGCACTCTGTATAAAGCAGGTGTTTTATAATCTCTATGATTGGAAATTAAAAATTACAAACACAAAACTGCTTGATGTACGAGAGTTAATAAGTCTTGGATATTAAATTTATGATTATATAGAATTAAAGATTCGGTATAATGGTAAAATCATTAAGGAACACACGAGTATGGAATAACAATTCAAAAGCAACATAGTAGATCTTCAATCCATTGATGAAAAAAATGATCATTAAAACAAAATGTAATATGTTTGTTAACTAATACTTCTAGATCTACTGAAGAGAAATGATTGTATAAATTACATATTTATCAACTTCTAGAAAATACATATAAAACTCATCCTTAGAACATTATTGTACGATAGCTTCTTATTGTGCAGCAGACCTGATTAAGTCACTTGGACATCTACCTCTACTTGTAATTATAACTTACAACCAAAATACTAAAATAGTTTGTCTATTTTACTATTGGTTTATCGACAAGTACATTTGATCTGTGGCGGCGCTCAAAAATAAAACTAGAAAAGGCAGTACATTAACATTTTATGTATCAATGGTTACACCTTTATGCCTATATGGCAGTGAGAGTTGGAATATCTCTTACCTATTAATTTAGTTTTATTTGTAGCTTTTATCATAGTTTTAGGCTACAGACCACAAAGGTGAAGAAGTGTAGAGACCTAACAAAAGGTGGATTTACTAATTTGGAGATGCAAAGTGCTAAAAGCTCAACACTTGTAAGAGTAGAAGAAATATCATGAAGGCGATACGTTCCTATGTTTCCTCTGTATATTTTTCCTTTCCCTATTTTGTTGCCAAAATTACCTATGATTAGTTCAACCTCGTTTAATGTTTTCATAAATTATCGCAAGGTCATCTGCTTACAGGATGGCTGGGATAAAATGCCTTTTATTCCATTTGAACCCTGTGGAAAACAGAAGTCCGTACATAAGTCAGCATTTCATACGGGTGCCATATATTTGAAATACTTATTTTACAACTGAAGATATGAATTAAATCATATTTAATCAAACATCCTCCATACTCCTGATTAGCGCTGCCTAAAATCAACGTTTCCAGTTACATTGAAATAAATTATCCGTAAAAGGTCACTTGGACCTGTGCAACCTCTTATAGGTAGCCCCTCAATTGGTGTATTATAACTGAGTTTACTAGACACACTTGTGATTTCACATGATGTATGGCAGTTTTGCCTTATGAGCTCAAGTAGTTAAAATAATAACGTTCTAAACCCAGAAAAGTATGCAAAATTAAATAATTTCAACACAAAGGAGTCAGGTAGCCCCCCAATTTATACGTGAAATCGTTAAATAAGCTTACAGTGCAAATCAACGGAAAGTCGTCAGTGTCTATCCAAGCACTGCAACACTGAAAAATAGACAAAATCTTTGACATTGCGTAAAATGTACCGAATTTTTTAAAATATAATTTATATAGATAGAAAACCCACAGTCGACCGTTAATTCTTAACAAAGCTATTGGAGCATGTGCAATTTTAATGTCGGGATTTTTTCTTCTTTTGGTTCATATTTCGGGATAAGAACTTTTGGAGACTTACCTCTTCATTGCAATAACCCTTTCGCAGCCTTTTGGAGATCATCAGTTAATTTGTGTGTCTGAAAAGATGAACTAGAGTTAGCGTAGAGCAAGCAGAACGTTCTTGTTTATTATTACTTTCTTTCGGTTCAGTTCTCTGGAAAAATTTCCGTTAAAAAGAGACGATTGCCAAAGTATTTAAAACACTCATATTTTAATCTGCCGCTTTGCCTATACCTGGCATATAATTATAACATCTACCACCATCACAATTTGCATCGATTATCTATTGTCAGGGTATATCCAAGTCAACAATGCATATAAAATATTACACTAGCAACTTCTTGAAATTTGCATATTTTATTAAAAGGGACACATCTAGAGAAAGTTGTTGCGAATGAGAAATAGATTCAAATAGCTACCACTTTATTTTCATTATATGCCTATGTTAAGAATGTTAGTCTATAATCCGTTCATTTACACACAAGGTGATTTGTGCGACATGTTATAAACTTGTAGCTTCTGTTTATTTTTATTTATTTATTTTGTGTTAATGTCGTTCTTCCCGTTTATTTAAATCATAGGAATTTTAGCTTAAATCAATTCTCACCGTTACTAATTCGCCGCAATAATCAATGATGTATTGTCATTTTTTGTTGGTTATCAGTGGATAATTCTTCGGATGTATTAAAGCGACAATACCGAATAACTGCTCTCTAATCTGCGATTAAGGAATACTAGTTTTAACGTGCTTGTATTATGTTTAGTCGACATTCATTTGTATAAGAAAATGGGGTCTTTTATTACGCTTAGTTATCTAAAGTGAAAGTAAGTAAAAGGGAGTGAATTAAAAATATGGACAGAAAATGGTGACATTTTGCAAGTGATGATTATGTTAAATTCTGCAAATGTTGTAAAACAAACAAAAAAACAGTAAGATGTGTTATGCATTTCTTTCGATTTAATTTGCACTGAAATAAAAGTGTAATAATTTTAATCTGCAAGTCTGACAAATTATCATCCTAAACCACAAACTAACTACAGTAATAAATATAAGCATATATACACATACAGAGCGACCCAGTGAACTATGAACCATGCAATGTTTTGTCTATAGGAGAGAGCTGCGCTAGTTGTAGTCTGCTTTAGAGTGGCACTGACACAACCATTCACCAGTATCCTGAACTATTTTAAAAGTTTTTGCTTACCGCTTTATGAAGGTGCTGAAACTGGCCACCGTTGTCCATACATTTTTACACCTCTATGAAAACTATCCATCTCTCGCTGTGGTTCATTTTTATTAATACTGGCTATTTCCTGGCAAGACATTTTGTTTAACTTCTTCCAGGGTGTGTAGATTTATCATGTATATACATTATTTTTATTTACCACAGAGACAAAATTGGCAAGGAATTAACTCGTGGGATCGAGGGAGCCACAAATCCTTTCTAATAATTTAATCACTTTTAAGTGCTCTTTCAATTCCTGTCATCGAAATATTCACTGTATGAGCTGTAGCAGAGTATTGTTTAAAACCAAAGGCAAATTTACGCTTTTTATCCATTAAAGCTGTAAAAACAGAACAAATTGTATTCGCGTATGCCATTTTTATTTTGTACGCTGTTAACTTTAACTATGGCATTTTTCAGTTGAATGGCCGATGTCATCTAATGTTTCTATGCTGTCTCTTAGGTTCCTTAGACTGAACAATTTAAATGGCCAGAAATTCATTACAAAGATTGTTATATAACCTGGAAGTTAAATACCTGGAATCTTTCTTTGAACTTGACGAGCTGAGTGAGTTAACTCATGAATGATAAATAAATACTCGTTGTCGCAGTATAACAATAAATTGAGCCAGAATTCACTTAGCGAATAAATGCAGAACAAAACACACCTCGTAATAATTGACCTGAACTCATTCACTATCAGATCCACACTGACTACCCGGGTGGCCGAGGTCGTTAAGTCACGGACTCGTGAGCGGGAGGTCTGGGTTCGAATACCGCCAGGACCATCCTTCCTGACTGAGGTTTTTTCCAGGTTTCCCTCAGTCTTCATAAATGGCAAATACCGGGGAGGTACCCAAAACTTAGGCCTGGAAAGATTCCTTCCATAAAATCCTTTCCCAATATATCATTTCATCTCATGTATCATCAGTGTCCATCGCCTGTGGTGCCTCTGTAGCAAAAAAGGGCGTTAAACACTACTCATTGTACACACTGACTACCAGACGTGACCTTGTTCCAATCAGACGTGACCTTGTTCCAATCAACGGCGGGAAACTCGTGCACACAAGCTCAGTGGGAAAACATCGCGAGTTGGTTCATGGCTCACTGGTTAGCTCTGATGTGTGTTCTTTTCCTTTCTTTGTTTCTTTAGTTCCTTATTTCTTTCTTCTCTTCCCCACCCCCTCTCTCCTTGGGTTCGCAAATTCAGTGTTACAAAAATGTTCAACTAAAACATGAAAAGTAAGCGAACATTTCTGCAGAAGCAGAGCAATACACAACAAAATGCTATTTTCCTAACAAACGTGAATTTTACAAAACATTAGTAGACACAATTGTTACTGTTCTACATTTATGACCAATTAACAATAAAGGGTTAATGAAAACCAGCTTTGGGGATTTTGAACATTTGTACTTTCTGAATATTAACTTATTCTTATGCATCTTGCACAGCAATACGAAGAAACCTCCTGCATTTGTATTTGTTTTGCCCTCAATGAACATGTTTTTATCTGTTGACCACCAGATGGTGTTTTGCACGCAGCTGAGAAGGTATTTGCATATTGGGATTTCATGCTGCTAAGCCCATAATCTCAGTTCAATGTCGCTTGTGAGGTCTGGAAGGGTCCACAGTCAGACAGATCTATCCATGCATAGTACCGCAATTTAAAGATGCTGCTGTGGTACCGTCTACAGTTGCAATCGACTGGACCACTAACGTCAATGACACCAATCTGGCCTCAAAAATCCACATTAAACATCTTAAAATAAATAAGCAGTCGTTTTTGCTATGTACTTTGGCGCTTACTTTGTTCTAATAACTTTATTAACGGACATGCAGTTATATTTTAAAACTCCGGCGATATTTAGACTAAAGCTGTATTTAGAACTCACTGCCAGATAAATTACTAATAAATCTGTCTCACAGAAAGATGAGCTTCAGAACTAATACGGTTCACTAAGCAGAAGAAAGTAAGATAAAGCAGGGTACTTAATGAATTAATGTCCCTAAACTTCCACACACATTCAAATAAAGTTACATTATCCACAGCAGTAGCTTGAAATTTGTATCATAAGATGACGTGCGAATAAAAACAAATTTAATCAACCAGTACCAAGTATACCTTTCAAGCATTCGGTACAGTAAAAGAGGGTACCTCAAAATATCTTTAATACATTTGGCGTTGTAGTTTAGAGAATAACTATTACACAGTGGACATTGAAATGCAATTTTATAAAACAAATTTACGCTTCATTCAATTAATTATTAAAATCACGTTTATAAACTCCGCCATTACTTGTGAACTTGCCATGCACCCATCAATTGCAATTGACGCATTTAATTCAGCCTTCCTCTGACTTAGTATTAAAAAATAACTCAATGCAGAAGATGCAGGCTGCATTGTTTCATCATCTGTAGTCTCTATATTATTTTAATTTTTCTTTTTGTTTGTCTCTATTATTTTATTTCAGTTTTTTGTTCGTTTTCTCTCTTTTTAATTGGAAAATATGCTCCTTTTGGGGATATTATTCAGAGTAGATCACAATTCCTTTTTGTAAGGAGAGCTGGTAAGAACAGCGGCTTATTCTATCTCATTCCCTTATTCCGCTCATGGATCTAACTACTTGACAAAAAGAAACCATGTTTTTAAAGTTAATATGTTAATTGGAAATTACAGTAATAATACCAAGAAAAATTCTTGGGGAAAATATCAGCTATGATCAATTATTTTAAATGAGTAAAATCCTCGTAGTTCCCCATTAATTAACGTTCCAATCTCAGTTCAAATTCAAAGTGTAATGTTTGATTGCGTTATATTACATCAAATGACAAAAATTGTTATTCTTTGTTAGTACATTTTCTAAATCTTTAAATATTAATTTATAATAGATAGCCAGAGGAAACTATTTTTATTTTCCCTTCATTTTATTAAAAAATTATTATAGTTTTCTTTACAACTTTTGATTGAGCTGAATTCAAAAGGAAAGTGTCTGCAGCTCGCCCTAAATTTCAAGATCGCCTAATATAAACCTTTTAAGTGATAGAGCATTAGTAGCACTAAATTACGGGAAACAGCGAGCAAATCTATAACTTTAGCTTTTCAAATTATGTAACAGTTGAAAGATAGGTTTGAAAAAGCACCTGGAACAAAAATTAAGATGCTGGCCCTCTTGAAAAATAAAAAATTATACATAACATGTTACATCATGTTTTACATTGGTTTATATGTGTATGAGTATTGTCAACTTTACTGTCAATGTTGATTGCAATTTTGTCGCTATAATTTCATGTAATTATTATTAGATTGGTAGAGCAGAAGAGAAGACCGAACGGCCTTAGCTTTACTAGAATAAATACAATAAATAATAATGAATAAAAAAATAATAACAGTAACCCTGGACATGAAACTACTAATTCTGTTACTGAAATTCTTAATGAAACATTGGAAAAACTAGCCAATGTCAATAACATGGCTGACAATATAAACCAACGATCATTTTTTAATCATTTGCGATCATTTTTAATGGTGCTTAACGCCCGTTTTAACTACCTAGGCATCACAGGCGGTGGGCAATGGTGATACGTGAGATAAAATAAAAAACTGGAATGTTTATTTTTTTAAAGGAAGAAAGCGTTCCAGGCCTAAGTTGGGATACCTCCACGGCATTTGCTATTTATGAGTACTGAGGAAACCCTGGAAAAAACCTCAGTCAGGGAGGATGGTTGGGAATCAAAATCCGAACCTCTCGCTAACGAATTAGTGCCCTAACGACCTTAGCCAGTCATGGCAGATTTTGCGATCTTGAAAATCGCCCACGGAGTTTAAATTAATACTAAAAGGACAAAAAAGGGGTATTTGAATGAGGCATTTGGAAACTCGTCTGGATTGTTTACTCTCATAATTATGGGTTATGAATGAATACTATTACGTATTGTTACATATTTAACTATTTATAATCAATATGAATTAATTATATTAGTTTATTTTGTGTACTTTTGGTTTTGGTACATATTTTGCCATTGTAGTCTAAGTTTGTTCAATTTAATGTATAAACTTTTCTATTAAATAATTACAATTTAAATAAAACTGAAATTTATATTCAGAAACAGTTTTAAGAACTACTATTCCATATAGGCAGCATTATAAGTACAGTTCCAATACACTATAAATAAAAATATGAGTTTGCCTTTTTTGAACTCTCAAATTTTAGGCGTTATTCTGGATCGCATGAGTAAAAGTTAATTTCGCTTCTTGTTCTCTTTGCCTCTCTACGCGATTCTCGACGCAGGTAAGTAGACATATGTGAAGCCGCCATCTTGAAGTGTAATAGCCGGTGCCCATTTTCTCAAACCCTGCAATTTGCGCCATTACTGGATGTCGTCACAAAACCCTACTGACCCCAGTGAATCTGTCCTCGCCCATGGTTCTTGAACTTCTGCACCTGTAATATGATATTGTACCCATCTCTGGAACTAAGCACTCTCTCAGATAAGTAAGAACAACATATTCGTCATTTCTAGCGGACAGCAGAAATGCCCCAAGTAACGCGTGGGTTTCAGGTCGTCCTGACGACCCTCAAGATAACAAGCAACGGAGACACTTGTTTCTCACTCTAAAATGAATTGTGTTCCTGAACCTGTAACATATTTTGCTGTGACACATACAGCTTTCTATCTGCGTCCTTCCTAAAACCAGTACGTCAACCGTCCAAAAATTATCGTCACTATGTATATCATTTGAAGTTACTAGGTATTTAGCAAACGTAGAAGCGCTAAGAAGAGCGAAAACAGGGTGCAAAAGGTCGGGGTGCGCAGAGTTTATGTGAGAGAATTGCTGTGAGCAATAGCTATTGCGGCACAATTTAACCACTTTCAAAAAAAAAAAAAATGTACTTGATAGAAATTAACTTTATGATTACTTCTTCATTAATGAGTTAATCCATGGGTAGCTTTACTGGAAAAGCTTTCAAAATACTCAAATTACAAAAATTAAGCACCATATATTGTCACGCTAGGTAAATTTATGTGTTTAATTTATTCTACGCCTTTTACATTCTTTCTAAAATGTGTAGGATAAATTCGTATTTAGGTATACTTATAGCTACGCTCAGTCACAGAAAAGATATGCATAACAAGGAAACCATTACATATTTCCTGGTGAATACGAAGTAACTTTATTTCTAGCTAGTACCTCCTGAGACATAGATATGTATCAGTTCATTAGTTTTTAACTTTAATTTAATTGAATAGTAAATATGCCATAATGATTAACACTGAGAGGGGATGACAATATTTGGAACATGGCAAATCTATTTCGTAAACTTTGGTTGTGTGGGGGCCGGTCTTCCTCTGAGTTTGGCACGAGCCGAGAGAAGCAGCATCAAAGGTTTTTCACGCCGACCTCATGTGGCATAGGATGTAGATAGGATTCCAGGATAGTTCAATGATGTGCTAAAGTCCAACTATACGGAACTCGATATCTCTCTAAGGTAAAAATATTCTCAGGAAACATTTATAACTTTTTGGACAATAAATAATTGAAGAAGGAGTTTGGTTTTAATTATTTCTTTAAGTCTATAACATTTATAATTTTTAGCCCTCCTGTCGCCTCACAGAGGTGGCATGCAACAATATCACGATCTGACACTACATTCAACTTAAAAGTAAGATCTTATAGGACTTCATTATTTGAACTGTGGCCTGTGAGCTTCATCATTAGAAATATTGTGTGTTTAAATCATCTGATACAGTGATTCACACTAAATTATCGGAAACAAATTTTCTTCTAAGGACAGATTAAATGAACTCCATTTAAAATGAAATAAATTCAAGGTATTACAAAGTAATATTACAATTATAATAATCACATTGCAGCAGCAATTAACAATATATGTGACAAAAGTGCACTTGCTCCATAACAGAATCGAGGATAAAGTTTCCGATTTAATTTAAATTAATTAGTTGTTAATGTTTAATATAACACAAATTGTTTGATCACAGATAATTTTGTTTCGCAAGTAAATATGACTGCTATAAGGAACAATTGTATCTCGTTCCTGCGGTATTCATTTGCGTCTTTGCTTTGGTGTAAACAGTTGATTTTTTTTTTTTGGGGGGGGAGGCAGCAGTCCCCCAACTTTAGTTAAGGCTGCTGTTCTGTTTGCTTCTGGAGAAATGAATAACATTTTCAACCTTATAAAGATGAATATTATTGCTCCAATACTATTTTTATAACTGAATAAATAATACTTTCACATTTAATGTTTCTAAATAAAATGTCAATTTTTGTAATTTGTTTTAATTCTACTTTCAATTCTACAAAATTGAAAGTCTGGTGTTTTCCATTGCAGTAATTTAGAAAGTCACCGGGGTAATTGACTATACAAAAGAAATCCAAGGGTAGTGCGTTAAGCCTTGTTTTTTATATACAACCTGTCTTCACAGGGTAAATAATCTCAACGACTTTCAATCGTTTGGGTCTTTGAGACCTTAAAATTAGCCAATGTTGACCAAATATTTTGAAACGTTCAAGAAATGGTGAATGATAGGTGGAATAGGTGAACTTGAACTAGCCAATGGAGAATATATCTTTGAACTTTTAAAGATAGGCACGAAGATTGCGCGTGCCTGTGTAACCCTGTGGTACCGATAAAGCCAACGATCATTTGATTTGAAGTTAATATATAAGAGGAAGTTGCTCGGCGTGGACAACCAGTTTTCAATTCGACTCAATTAAGCAGTTCAAACAGTTTTAAGTGGTACACGCCGCGAGATACCCGCAGTGTGCAGAAGTAAGTCGCAGTATTCATTATAAACTCGACGTTGCGGAGGCACACGGTTCACAGAATCAGCTCTGACGCAGATACGTTTTCACTTGAAGTCATCAGTGAAGCAGTTTTAAGTTTCACGCGCTGCGGCACTCCTCTGTAAGTTTCACAAGCGTCAACTAAGTGTATATTCAACGTAGCTAAGTCTATAATACGCAAAACACCAGAGGACGCGAATGAATTTGGATATAAGAAAGTAATTATATGTAGGTTAGGACGTATCGCTTACTTATTTACACAATTGAACTCCTCTCCCGGTCCTGTTGAGTCCCAATCAACTAATCAGTAGAAATCACCCTGCAATGTTGTCATTGAAACGAGATCAACAACACAGAAGCGACAAATAATCAAACTACGAAACTACTTCAAAATTAGCATTACAACGGGAGGTCACCCGTCGTCAACAACACGCCGCATCAAGAACGGTGCCCAACCTGAAGTATGTAACCGAAGCCCACTAAACAACTTCATAATTAGGCTCTAATTGTTGCGGTCATATCAAACCGCTTCATTAGAAAGAGAAAATACATCTTAATCAGTATTGATTAGATTCACTGTGAAACAATTGCATAGAACTAATAAATTATAGTGAAATATTTTGGAAATGCATCATGTACACGGAAACGTGCAATGATAAAATGTATACATATGTTTATCTTTGTCAATTATAAGATTTGTGAGAAGGTGTAAAATGCTGGCGGCGGAAAAAGATAGCCTTCCTTCTAGATACATTAGAAGATAGCAAGAACCTACCAGTAAGACGGTGAGATATGTACAAGAAGCAACTTTCAAAACCTATAATAAAATGCAAAAATTAGCAAACATTCTGTTGACTGCTGAAAAGTTTCAATGTTTCGTGCCAGTCAAATTTGATATGTATGGGTCAATATGAATAGATCTATAAGGATAAAAAATGAAATACTATGTATAAAATAATGGAAATAATTTTCCCTATTCATGCTATTTTAAGTCCACATTATACATTTAAAATTATTGTTTCTTGTATGAGATTAGAAAGATTTTACATTATCAATTGCTCGACAACGTTGAGAATAAACGTGCAGGTGCAAATATACTTTTTTATCCCAAAACCATTGTGTTGGATTGCAATTGTCTTTCACAGTGCTGTTCGTGTAACAATTTTACTTACAAGAAAAATCCTCGGGTTCAAACAAACAAAATCGCGTAAAAGTTTAGCAGTTAGTTAATTGTTTACATCTAAACTCAAAGTGATCTTTGTTTTCCTGCAAAAGGCCGGAGCTATTCATTAGAGAGCTCGTTTAATAACCCGCTTTTCGCTTCGTGCTCCATTAAGGCCTGTAGTTAGAATTATTTGCGTTTTACATAAAAATGAATACCAATATTGGATTCAAATGTTAGCATACGCCTTATAAATGAATTTTGGTGTTATTTTGTTTGTTTGAAATGGAGGAAATTTCCTTATTAGTATTTGTAACTTCAAAAACCCCGCTTAAGCTAAGAACGCTATAATAAAGAAAACCAAATGGTACTGGAAACAATTTTTGAAAATTCTTACTTGAACCAGATGACGTCGGAAGAAGGTTATGTATTTATCAGATAATCTTATCATCGAAAGCTTATCAGTTGCCTGGTTCAGATCTTATAATTGAAGAGAGCCTTTCTATGAACCAGGTAAGTCAAAACGTATTAAAAATACAACAAATTAAAGCTGATCATGTTATGTTAATGATATCTTTTACTAACTCGTCCAAATTCAATATTATATAGTGATTCAAAAGTAATTTCAAATAGAAGCATACACAAAGGTATCAAATATATACTAGAAGAGGAAATTCTACTCCATAAGTTCACTAAGTCACCATAAAATTTTGTAATAGTTGTTAAATCGCTATATATACATAGAGAGAGAGCGAGAGAGCGAGAGAGAGAGAGAGAGAGAGAGAGAGAGAGAGAGAGAGAGAGAACAGTACAGAATGGATGTAATAAAATGCTTCTCATAATATTTGTTCTGTGCATATTAAAGAAATTCAGATCGTTGATGCCCTAAAACATAATGCGAAACATTTTAACCATATTTGATTTCTTACATTTTTGTAGGCCCGAAACCTGGAAAATATGGGAAGAAATATATGTTCTTCCATCTCCGAAGAACTTCACTTTTTGCGGGGTTTATCTGTGGGGAAAAAAGGTAAATACTGGGAGGAATCTTCCTGTAGAAACAATATATATGAAAATATTTGTGCGGAATTTAATCCAGCCCCTTGTTCCTCACGGATATGGAACCCAGATTCACCAGAAGAAAAACCATAACTGCAAAATGCAGGATCATATTAGAGATATGCGAATTTTCCCACATATTTCTTGGGACTAAACAGAATTATGGAAATAATGGTGTAAACATGTAGGGTAAAACTATTTGATAAAACACCACACTGAAATGTCTAGGAAAGGAAGATTGCACTAAGAGTTTTATGAAAAAATAACAATGGAAGCTTAGTAAATTCATGGTACGATAAAGAAAGGAAGAATGAAGGATTAGAGAAATAACTGTATGCTCTATTATTTATAAACTACCGTGTAAGTAACGCATATGTGTAAATTCTAATCAGCAGCAGATTTAATGGAGAAAAGCCCATTTTACATTATACCCCACCAAAGTATAATTTATGTTGGGATCACTTCTAAAATGCCCTTTCTTTGCTGGCGTATTTAACATTACTCCCACCTTAACATATTAAATAACTAACTTTTTACCCCCAAGGTGCGCCCCATTAGCATACTCCAGCACGGCAGCAGCAGGCTGGTGTGTTGTGCCCTCTCCAACGAGTCGTTACTCATTGTGTGCTGGGAATTTGCACTTCAGCAAGGCTTTGTTAATATTTGCAATGCAAGGTGTACACTATACATATTATATATTATGTGGTATATAATATACATGAAAACACATTTATACCACTTCACCCACACCAAGAGCAGCACCCCTCTTTCTAGCCACAAGCCCGAAGCTTCCCTCTTCCTTACAATTTCTCTTGAGGAATGAGCTTTTGAGAATAATAAAGATTACTTCGCAAATCCCAAGTCATTATTTCTAATTTTAAGCATGTATACTAAACTATATCGTTAAGTTATTTCCTTCCTTGTAAATATAATTCTTAGAAATGGAACAAAAAAATCTACTTTTGTAGTCGCGCTTTAAGTTCATATGTACAAGTTTTGTATATTATTTGAACGAGGTGTACGTGCATATAAATATATATATAATAGATATTCATCAAAAGTTTAATCAATGTTTGACATTATACGAAGAAATTTAAAAATAGGGAACATGGATTCCTACAAATAAAATACAAGATACAGAGATTAGAAATTAACTTTCTAAGAAAAACTAAATCATTTACATAATTAGATCACGTGTCCAATTAAGAAATCAAAATATAATAAAATGTAAATTCCATTATTGACAAAATAGAAGAAATGTTTGCTTACATCATATAAATAGACCTGATAACACTACCCAATAAGGCATTAGTATACAAACCATCAAGAAAAAGAAATATAGGACGACTTCAAAACAGATATACTAATTAAAGTGAAGACAGAACAGCAAAATGTATATAATTATTGAACTGCAATTTTCATCATGTACACATTTTTTGAACAGCATCCACCTATCTAATCTGTTTACCTACAGATTCACTTATTTCAGGTTAGTGAATTATTTCCAACAGGGGTGAATCTCTAAGGGTTTCATCCAGGCTTATTACAACAATCGGGGACTTATTTGACCAAATGAATCCAGTCTGGAAAACGGAGATTAAAATTTACTGAGATGCGTTTGTGTCAGTGATGTCCTCTGTTTCGATAGCTATTGGCTTTTTGAATCTGTTACCCCGGATCATTAAAGTCTTTTACGGTTAATTGTCACCTGTTTCAGGTCCTGTTTGCATATTCTCAATATCTTTTTCCTTGCTTCAAAAATAACTACATTACCTTCAGCTGGTAACAGTTTCCGAGCTCATTTGGACCACCATCTATTAAGTGAGTAAGGCCTTCGGCCTTCTTTGGTAATGCGTAAACATCTTAACACTCAATTTAATTAAAGGTTCAATGGATAGCAATCCCCTAAGACAGTAATTATCTGCCTAAAATAGCTGTCATAAAACCATCTGACTTCAAGCTCAGTAGTGTTATTATTATTTCCTCCTGTTCATGATCCCAAAATACACAGAAATGTTGATACTGTAAGATAATATGCCTGTCATTGATCTTCTCTACAATGACTGCCAGTTTTGTTTTATATATGCCAAACCAGAATTTATGGAGAAAGGTTTTATAAAAGATATTGCGCAAACACTTCAGACGCATATATAAGAAACGGTTCCATTTATATTTATCTCATATATCTGAACAAACGATAAACAAAAATCCAACAACATGTCTTACATATTGGAATTACCTATTTCTTTTGTACTTTATGAACTGTAATTCTGAAACCTCCCTCCTGTTGTGGTATTGCTAAGACGTGTTTTAGTTGCTTTGACACTTGATTTTTCCTTAAATATTTCAAACTAATATGCAAAAATATTAACTTTAGATGGATCATATCTTACTGTATATCGATAAAATGGTGGAAGGGGTAAAACAACCCTTGACAAAAGTTATTGTCGAACAGTTTCCTCAGGTATTCATAACTATCCATCAAACTTCGTGACTTCGATTTCCTTCCTCTTTGTGATATTACATTTGAATATAAAAATAGTTTGTTTTTTCATTCATTTTGACGCTCTATAACTAGAACAGCGAGAGGGTTCAATTTGACCGCTATAAATTTAAGCGTAACTGCTCAGTAAAACTTTCGACAAATGACCAAGAATACTGTTACAATAATCAACAATGTGAAGAGAGAATTATCACCTCATTGTTAAAACCCGGCATTATCAGCTGGTATTATCAGCTTTTAAAATATTACGTTCTCATTTAGATAGTACTGTGTGTTCAATAGCGTTGTCTTCAATCGTGTATCATCAGAGGGGCCTTTCAGATGATGTTTGCGCGCTTTTTTATGGTAGTTCCGACGTTGAAACAGAAATTGACCTGTCGGACTGGGTCGCGTGGATTTATGCCAAAAGCTAGTTCCAGTGATGTAGATGTTAGTGAGGACTCTTTATCCGAGGCAGGTGCAAGTGCTAATTCCACAGTTTTTTTCCCCTTGAATGGTACTATCTCCGTTTTTACTACTGAGGCATCACAAGCAGCTCCTCCACAGTCAAAATGAGGCTACAGGCGGATCTGAAGGGGAAGTTACCAACATATCATCATCTTCTTCAGCAAGAAAGGCTGCTATAAATACCCTAAAAGAGCGAGGAGGTTTCACTACATATGCTTTCCAACGAATGGATGATTCTGCCATCAGTGTTTTTTGTCTACTCTTTGACGAATCGATGCATCATTGTATAAAGATATATACAGTATCCAATGCTGAGATGATAATGAAACACCAATGACGGTTTCATTCGAGGAACTGGAGAAGATGATCGCCATCGTTTACTCTCAAGGAGTAATCTATACGAAAGGTATGTCAGATGATCTTTGGTCGCGCTTATGGGAACCTATATTCATCAAGGACACAATGTCACGGGAAGATTTTAGGAGTTGCTTAAATTTCTCCGATTTGATGAGAGATCGAACCGAGTTGAAAATTTTGCAACTGAAAAGTTTACTGTTGTATCTGAAATTTGGAATAGGTTTGTGGAAAACTATCTCCATTGTTATCGTATAGGAGAAAATATAACTATTGATGAGGAATTACTTCCAAGAAAAACAAAATGCTGGTTTACCCAATTTATGCCCAACTAACCTTACAAATATTGTCTTAAATTCTGACTTAAAAAAGGCGAATTAACCACTCCACCATCATTTTGAATCGACTGATGGTCGAGATTGTACTTGACTGTTTACCAAGCAAAGAAAAATGAGAATGTCCTACTCCTCAGTTCACTGCATTCTGCGTGGTAGTGAGCAAAGAAGATGAGAAGAAACCAGAATCTATAACCTTTGACAAGAACACCAAATACGGGGAAGATGTCACTAGCCAGATTTTCGTAAATATTGAACTAAAGATGATGTAAAAGATGGCCATTGCACTTTTTCTACAATATCCTGGATATTGTAGCAATCAATGCACGAGTCATCTAGAATAAGGTTAAAAACAGAAAGATAAAAGGGAAGAAGTTCATCCTTGAGCTGATGAATAAACTGAAGAAGGGGAAAGCACAAGAAGAGTAACAATCGGAAGAGGATGAAGGGCCTTCCAAAATGCGAAAGAAATGCCAAATCAGTGCATGTAAAGGAAGCAAGACGAATGATTTATGTGAGAAGTGTGCAAAAACTGTATGTGGAAAATGTGTATGAAAAGTACATATCATTTGTGCAAAATGGGTATAGACGGTTAGGGAAACGTCTTATAAATATTCTAATATATGTACTCAACTTAGAAAAGCTAGGAGGGGTAATGCAATTATTAACTTAAAAGCAAAAACTAAATTTTAGATTAAGAATAATATACAACTTTTTTCAAGTTAAATATTTAAGCATTATTTAATATCCAATTTTGTTTGTTGTTCTGAAAGAATTTGTAAATTCAAATAAAATCATTAATAAATAAAATTAAAAAATGTTGCATGTTTATATGGTGGGGGTCATAAAGACCCCTTTCCGCTGTTGTAGGTACGTCAGATTCTTAGCTGTTTTAGCGATAAGAAGCACGATGTTCTCAAAGCAGCTACCATTACCAAGTAATGCTATCATTAGTCTCGATGTGTTACTGAAAGTGTTCGCCAGCTTAAGGAGAGTCATAGCCTTAATTTCCCACCAAATGTTACTTTGTAGTCCCTCTAGAGTTTCGTGACTTGTTGCGATACACTTTCACTCGTGCCAGTGTATATTACAATATGAGGTGATGTGATACACCAGGCACTAATATAAAAGCCTGGTCCTGCAAGTCAGTATAGGGTGTAAGCTGAAACTTCACCGCGGAATTAGCAGTGCTAAGGCTTGGCTACCATCAAAGTCTCATTCAAATACTCGCGTCTCTGTTGACTTGATAACATGAAATGTACCGCACTAAGATAGCTTTTTTTCACTTATTTCTCAGAATGCGATAGTGCAGAGTTAGTGCGCAAAATCTGGGGAAATCTGTTGCCCAAATACTAAAGTATAACTGTGGCAGCAAATATTTCCGGTCAATGCATTTTCGAATTCGGAGTACCAAATTAAATGGAAGGCAAGTAATTTCGCTTTTGCTAGAACAAACAATCAGATAAATCAGTATATCCTGATACGTGGAGTTTTCAAGAAACCTCTTTATTCCCTTTAATGTGCTGAACCATTGTTCTGACTCATCTGCTGAAATTGAAGTGGTTAAAACTATTAGCAGAGTTTTTCATGCTTCCGAATATGCATCTTCTTAATAATATTGAGCAAAATAATCGAAAAACTGACATACGAGGAGATGTTTTTTAAAGTAGCATAGTTGCACTGTTTTCTGCGGTAGAGAAAACCTTATCAACATCAATTATATATATATACATTTAATTGATGTTGATAAGGTTATTATATATATATATATATATATATATATATATATATATATATATTAAAAGTATATCTCCTCCGAATTTACCTCATCCCTTTGCAAGCTCATATCCTTGCCAACGCCCTAAGTGTAAAACCTGTGCGCTACTTATGCCGTACCATTCATTCCGCAGCCCTAATGTTTCCAGAGAATTTAACATTTCTTCATTTGCTACCTGTTCTTCTAAAAACGTCGTATATATGTTATCTTGTAAGTTTTGCAAAGCATTTTATATTGGTTTAACTTCCACCGTTGTTTCGCTACGTATGAACAGAACGTTTGACGTTCTGTTAAAACCAAGTCTTCCTTGCTGGTTGCCCAACCCGATTTTTCTCACTGTAAGGATTTTGATGATGTTTTTTAATTTAACACTTATTGATGAGTTACCTAAACATAGCTCTGAAAGTTTACTCAGAGATAGAGAAATGGCAGCTATATTTTTACACAAAGCGCGTATACCACCTGGTTTAAACCTTGCCTATTAATTTTTCCCCCACAGGCTCTTATTGCAAGTTTCATTTGTTTCCACGTATAATGTTACCCTCGATACTAAATATTTACTTTTATCACTTTCACTTATCTTCTTGCCATAAAAGAACTTAATATTTCGAAGTATACATGATATGATTTTCTCTTAGTGTTTTATCCTTTTCGACTTTTATAATTACTGTTAATTTGTTACATTGTTATTAGCGTAACTTTATTTTATTTTTCCTATATATAGGAAAAATAAAAATAAATTATGAATATTTACATGTTGTACCTGAAACTAACATCAATATATTGCAATATGTCGCAGAATCCATTAAAGATTACAAAAATTCTGGGGTGTTCAGCAATTTCTTCAAGTCAAAGGCTTCTTTTACTGCTATGCCTTCCCCGTCATACTCTAACTGTAATTGTTTGGTTTACTTTACACATTTTACAACCTGAAATTAAAAAGTCCATGCTACCGAACCAGTATTTACGAGCTTATTGCATATCAAGCAATATGACAGTACATTTGGACGAAAAGGAGAAAAATGTTGTGAGCCAAGTAATGTTGTCCCCCAGACAATGTTTTCGTTTTTTTTTTTTCTTTTGGGGGGAGACCTTTTTAATAAGAACTTTTTATAACCAAAATAAGTTAATGGGCGTAACAACGTGAGTATTTAGCCTAAGGAATTGTGCTCCGCAACTTAGGCTAAATCCCACTCTGGGTACAACTCAATACAGACGCAACGTCATAGTATGCTTGTGTTATAAGTTATTTACTATATTAAGGTTTAGAGACATTTTTAAAACTTCAGCTAGGTCAGTCACTATAAGATCATATATATATATATGTTGCATAGAATTTTTTCACGGCTTACCTTACAAACAAATTGGCTGGCTGCAGCAAGTTACGTGTTCTGTTGTTTCATCATTCTGCACAACAATCAAATCAATGGAAAAGATATCACTTTCAGTTCTTTGACGTAAACTCACATATACATAAATTTCTTCTGTATTGTGCAAAGTGTATTTACAAACAGACCCACTCATTTAAGTGGACGCTTAAAGCAGTTTTTCCGAATCAAAACAATAAATTCAAATGCTGCCATAAAATATCTCTCCTTGGCATTTATTGTAAGCACTCAATGTTGGTTCATGTTTACCAAAAAAAGATAAATTATCTACCACTCTGCTAAATTGAGTGTCTTTTTTTAATTAATTATTGGGTTGATATTTACTATAAATTTTGAACGTTTTTTACGAACCAAATATGACCAATTTTTTTTTTCGAATCTACTTCCAAAAATTAAAAATAAGATCCAATTAATTTCACGATTTATTCAAATTTTACTACAGAAAATAAATTGGTTCTATTTAAAGTAACAGATTAACTCCGTCACTACATTTAATTTTCTGAAATAGTTTTATTAACACTGACAATGAATTTAAATCTAATTTAAATGTATATGTACTTTACGATTTATCAATCTTTGTTGGTCAATACATATGGCAAGTTCAACTGGCAGCAAAGCGCTTAAACTAAAGCTGTACATACACCTTCAGAGGTCAAAAGTACTATTTTTGCATGTTAATTTGAAAGAAATATTCAGCTCTTATACGTGAAATAAATTGGTAAGCATTTACAAAATTGAGCGAGTTAAATATTAAAACGTAGAGCGACCTAATGAACTGTGAACCAACTTGCAGTGTTATGCTTATATGCAAAAGGGGCGCTTTGGAAGTGTTGTAGAGTGGCGCCGATAAAACCCTTCAACAGTTTTCTCAACTATTTTACAAAATGTTACATTTCAACTTTATGAAAGGATGTGATGAAACTGGCCACCGTTGTTGTCCATTAATTTTTGACACCTCTTTTAAAAAAATAACCAATCTATCATTCACGTTGAGTTATGCTGTCTATTTCCTAGCAGATATATTTTGTATAAATTCTTTCAGAACATGTAAGATGGTCTTGCAAACAGTATTTTTAATTTATCCCAGAGTTAAAAGTCATAAGGGGTTATGTCCGGGGCGCTTTGGAAGTGTTGTAGAGTGGCGCCGATAAAACCCTTCAACAGTTTTCTCAACTATTTTACAAAATGTTACATTTCAACTTTATGAAAGGATGTGATGAAACTGGCCACCGTTGTTGTCCATGAATTTTTGACACCTCTATTAAAAAAATAACCAATCTATCATTCACGTTGAGTTATGCTGTCTATTTCCTAGCAGATATATTTTGTATAAATTCTTTCAGAACATGTAAGATGGTCTTGCAAACAGTATTTTTAATTTATCCCAGAGTTAAAAGTCATAAGGGGTTATGTCCGGGGCGCTTTGGAAGTGTTGTAGAGTGGCGCCGATAAAACCCTTCAACAGTTTTCTCAACTATTTTACAAAATGTTACATTTCAACTTTATGAAAGGATGTGATGAAACTGGCCACCGTTGTTGTCCATTAATTTTTGACACCTCTTTTAAAAAAATAACCAATCTATCATTCACGTTGAGTTATGCTGTCTATTTCCTAGCGGATATATTTTGTATAAATTCTTTCAGAACATGTAAGATGGTCTTGCAAACAGTATTTTTAATTTATCCCAGAGTTAAAAGTCATAAGGGGTTATGTCCGGGACAGAGTGGGCCACAAATCCTTACTAATATCTCTGTCATTTTAAAGCATTCTTTCAATTTATCTCATGAGAATATTCGCTGTATAAGCTGTGGCAGATTCTTACTACAAAAATAATAAATAAATGTGTAAGAAATTAACAAAATTTTAATCATGTAGGGCACATTAAATTTTGTATTAAATTAACTTTTAACTATTTAATAGCTCTTTGCACAGAGCCATAAAAATGCCTGTTTGTTGTGAAATATGTCCAAGTGATTTTGAAGGGATCCTCTAAACAATGGCCGATGTCATCTAATGCTTTTTCAGGGAGAACCTTACGTTGTCTGTTAGGTTCCTTAGACTGAACTCTTCCCTTTCCCTGAAATTAATTATAAAGACTGGATTGTTGTAAGATCTGAAACATTCACATCCGGGAATCTTTTTTAATATCGTCTTTGAACTTGTTAAGCGAACTGAGTGAACATATATGAACCAATAAATATACCCAGGGTGCCAAAAAGTACACCCACTTTCACAGTAGATATCAATTTAATATATTTCAAAGTTGGACCGAAAAACAACATTAATGTGTAGTATGGTGCTCTGTAAATAAATGTGACTGATATACATTATGATAGCGTTGCTAGTGACAGGTAAATCAACAATGAACAAATGAGGCCAAGATTATCTTATTATGTTCTGTAACTCACATTACGTTGCTACAACAAAATGGAGCCAAGATTGTTATTTGAACAGAGGAAAGCAACTTTGAAGTAGTATTAGAAAACCGAGAATATTGTTGAAGTTCAAAGGCAATAGAGACGTGTGAACAGAACCGCCAAAGCGAGTAACAACTGCGCGCATTCGAGATAAATTTGAGACTCGTGGTACTGTATACGATGTTCACAAGGGCAGATCTGGGATAGCCTTGCACAGCAACAAGCCCCGCGCACTGGATCCAAGGCACTATCGAAGCGCTGGATAGGATGAAAAGGTCCGATTGAATTCCCACCGCGTTCTCCAGTTCTAACTCCGTTGGACTTCTACCTATGGAGAGCTCTTAAGGATATGTTGTATACCGTAGAAAACCAGCTAGACTGGCAGCACTTCGGGAAGAAATTGAAACAGCATGTGCTACAATTGCCAAGGACACTTTCGCAAACTGCTCAATCAGTAGTTCAACGTACTCAGAGACCGCCACGGGTGGCCGAGGTCGTTAAGGCACGCACTCGTGAGCGGGATGTCTGGTGTTCGAATCCCAACAAAACCGCCCTCCCTGATTGGTTTTTTTTTTTCAGTTTTTCCTCAGTCCTCATAAGTGGCAAATGCCGGGGAAGTACCCTAAAGTTAGGCCTGGAACTTTTCCTTCCTTAAAAAAAATCCTTTCCCAATATATAATTTCATTTCATGTATCATTAGTGTTAAACGCCTGTGGTGCCTCAGCAGTAAAAACGGGTGTTAAACACCATTAAAAAAAAACGTATTCAGAAGTGTATTGCAGCCGATGGTGGGCATTTTGAACAACTGTTGTAAATGTAAAAGTCTAAGATGATTAGTGACTATCATTTTCTATTTGTGTGCATTCAGTTTGGTTATGTTAACTCAGTTTTCCTTTGCTTGAAGTGTGTATACGTTATTCAATAGAAAACATATACAGATCCACAATTCTCTTAAAGATTCAGTGTAGACTTTTTAAGTAAATACCAGTCACGGCTCTTTCCCCAGAAGACTTTTTTAAATTATAATTCTTTAATTTTAATTTTGTGCTGTCCTGAATTGTATTTTTCGTGCTAATAGTGAAATTAACCGTTAGTGTGTATTAGATACGTTACAAACTGAAACATATTCAGTTCTCTAAAATTGTTGATTTAAAAAGTGAAAGCATGTGGTGGCAAAGATTTTTTTTTTTTTTTTTTTTTTTTTTTTTTTTTTTTTTTTTAATGAAAGGAAAACCTCATTTTAGGGTTATAGCAGTCACTACTTCAATCAGTAAGTTCGTTGTCCGATTTTTCAAAAGTGTATTTTTCAAAACTGTATAAAGCATAATTTCTACAATTTTAAAGATAATTGCATGAAACTTTACATAATTATTTTTGTTATTAAGGTCAACAACCTGACCTCAATTATTACGTTATGTTAAGTACAAAAAAGGTTTTTTAAGTGTTATAATGTGGAAAAGTGTGTTTAAATTTCAAATTTCAGGGAAGAATTTTTCCACAAATTTGGATTTTACACATTTACACTATTGAAATTAAGTATGTCTACTTAGATATTACCTTTGTAATAAACAAAACATTATTCAAAAAATTGAAAATTGAAACAATTCAGAATAATTTTGTTTATTCCTTATTGTTTAAAATGTAGTAATAGATATTTCAAGAATCAATAATTTCAAATTTTCAGTACCTGAGAATACCATTCATTTTATTCTATAAAACGTATTTCATACATTAACAGTAAGAAATTTAATATTAATAGCTTATATGAATGGAAAAATGAAATGTGAAAAACATACAAATGTTTAAGTGTCAAGTCTGCTCTGCGTTGGATGTGCTACAAGCGAATGGTATCCCCAAACTATGGTACAGAGCTGAAACGGCTTATTGAAAGAGTATCTCGAAAGATGAGCCCTTTATTCTTGCCGGAAGTTTTGGTCAAGTCATCAGGTTCCTACATCAAATGAATGACCCTTGTGCTTTGCTAATATTTTTAATAGTGTCTAGGGCTTGTTTTTACTGCTGAACCATCATAGACAATGCACACTGTTGCGATGAGAAGTTGAAAAAAAAATAACTTTAAGGAAGAAACCGTTCCTCCATATTTACCGTTAGCTGCACGATTGCTTTTCATGGAAGATGTTTTAATTGTTAGTGATGTTTCTATCTGGGCCTGAGGCATTGTTGCTTTTTAGTCTTTTCAATTCTTGATAGATTTGGAGTGGTGTTGTGAGTGTCATTTGTTGATGTGGTTTCGATGTTTGCTATGAATTGATCGAGTGATTAAATTCATTGTCGTGAGTGATGCTAATGATTACGTTTACCTTGAATCTGTCTAGGAGGAGGTTTGAAAACAATGTTGCTTTATCTTTGGGAGTCATGATAATTTCGTGGGAGCTTTGTAGCACTGCCGTTTTGGGATGTGCATTTTTTGGATGATTTATACATTTCAGTAGGTCCTTGTTAGTAACTTGTGTGAGCTTTTGTTCCCAGTCTTCCTGTTTGTTTATTGCACTGTGCCTTCTAATGATGAGTCTAAACAACTGGGCTAGTGTCCTTTATATCGGAAGTCTTGAGCTTCTCCACTATCGAGGCTGCTAAGTTATTTATTTTTATGTCCACTGCTGTGGGTGAGTTAAATCTCTGTGAGTGTTTCACCACGTGGTTCATTAATATTGCACACTCCTGCCAGTTTGTGTTTGGTGTTCTTTGAGGAGATCGTTTAGTTTCTGTTATTTTCCCTCCAATTTAAAAAGTGATTGGAAGGTGATGTGTGTATTGGTGCGATATATGGTTAAGTCGGAATAAATGAACAGTCCATTGTAAATGATTATATCCAGGGTTTCAGGTTGAATATTGCGATTGCTGTTCCAAAAGTGAACCCTGGTTGAGTTTTTCAAATGTATTTCCGGCGTTTGTGTATTAGATTCCCTGCTTCGTTGTTTCTATAAGTTCCAGCTGAGATGTTTAGCATTTAGGTCCCCTGCAAGAATGAATTGTGGATGTGTTTTTACAAATTTTTGCAGGTCACGTATTTTGGCGAATCTGCGGTGAGGTGGAGACGGCAGGCCTATAATGGTTACGTTTTGGTTGTTGGTGTTAAATTGTACACCCATTTATTCTAGGGTGTCCATTAGGGGTGGAACCTATGTATTATGTACGATAAGGCTTTTTCTAGTTAGGAATGCAATATCTACTCCTCTCGTTTGGTTCGGTCTGCCTGTCCTGTGTACAGTGTTTCTGGTAATTTTAAACTGAACCTGAGTTTCGAGCTTGGTCTCTGCTATGCAGGCGATGCCAGTATTGTGATGCTTAAGCTAGTTCCTATGTGCTGCCTCATAATTCGTTAGCAGTCTAAGTGAGGGTTTTGGTGTATTTCCTTGTTTACTAGTTGCTCCATTTAGACGATTGATTCAAGAAATTCAAATATAATGTGTAATTTGTCAGCGAGGCCTGTGACCTTCTTGAATTGTATTATGTTTTACTTGAGGCTCGAAAAGATTTTATTAAAATTTAGTGTTAAGATTTCCTTGAGACCCGTTCAGGTTGTGCGTTTAGAGTTGTGCTTGTTGTTCCCGTACTGGCTGTTGAGTATGAAATTCCAGACTGTACTTGAACGTTGTTTGCGTTTCGTGTTGGCGCAGTCTCTTTCTGTTGAAAGTATGCTATTTGTTTCAAAAGTTCTTTTGATTGCCCTTTATTTTGGAAAAGAATGCACCCTATAAAGTTTGCTGGGTATTCCTGGTTGCAGTTTGTGAATAGTGTGCTGATATTTGAAAGGATTTTGTTTGGATAGTTTCGGATCATATGTAAGCCACAACACAGCACGCACAGAGGAGTGAGGTTACACATTTTGTATGAGTGACCTAGCTGCTGACAGTTATATCATTGCGCTATTGAGTTCTGGGATCGATAATGCTCCTATGATTACTCGTAGTATTTGTCTTTCATTAATGAAGGTGTTTAAAATTCTGAACAAAGGACATTCTCGGATTCACCGTTTCGCCAATAAGAACTTCTGTTCGCATAATTATGTTGATGAAAACACAGTGAGAATGTTAAAAGTGAATCTTTAACTCTCTCAAACCTCTAGTTCTGCTAGTTCTTAAAAGTATGAATGTCAAACTTATGTTTACCCTCTTTTCTTAGGATTGTCTGTCCTTCTGAAAAAAAATTTAACTGAACATTAAAAAATCCGATGCATTATATTGGTATCAGTATCCTAAATTTATATAGAACGTATGCCTATTTAATACATGATTATGAATGGACATTTTTTTTTAATAGTGTATAGCCACATACAGCCCACAAGCAAGAAAGAAGCCAAGAAAAGAAATCTGTTTTCACTACTGCATGCAAAGTAATCCCTGATGAGCACAGGCATTTCATTGAGGAAGGCAAAACAAATCACAAATGAGTATCACAAAGTCATTTAATGATGCTTATGTATTTGATGATTTGATGATTTTTTATTTTTTATGTTGTAGTTATTTTTACCTTTAACTCTTACCTTGATGAATAATATACAAATGTGTGAGGTGATTAAATTCAGTTGTCAAATGCGTTAAGATGTATGCAAAAACTGCGTAATTCTTAGCCACTTTTTAGGAATGAATACGAAACACATTATTGCGTTGAATATTCACAAGTAATGTACAATTCCACCGTAATGTTTACTTCTTAAAGAATGAATGATAATTTGTGTTTAATTACCCATTAAATTTTAAAATTCAATTTACTCAAAATGAAGGAATTAGTACTTACAATAGGTGTGCACTAAGCTATCAATGTGTACTAAATTTTCAAAACTAAACATTTTTACAAAATAAGAGAAATAGAAAATAACTAAAGAAAAGTTATTTATTTATGTCCACAATGCACATAAGTAAGGCGTTTAGTGTTTTTCTTGTGATTGAGATAATTAATATTTCAGTCAAGTATTTCTTGTTGATTATAAAAATTCAGCTTGGTTCGCAAAACAAAGGAAAAAAGAACACAGGTAAACGAGCATACTTATAATGTATTTTATATATATATAAAAGCTCAGAGAAGAGGATAAGGGTCCCGTAAAAGGTCAGTACATAAAAGGAAAATGCTGGTGTACAGTAACTCTCTACTTGGGTAGAAATGCTCCCAGAGTCATGCTTACTTATTGCGGCCAGCAGGGTGTGGCCTTAATAATACAAATAGCGGCAAACCGTCCCCTTGTCCTGCCAACAAAGAGCAACAAAGGAGTTCCCTGCACATAAATGAAGCTCATTTCGAATGTATAGACGTGTTTCTCTTCATATTAACCACACAGCATGGATACACATCAAATCCTAGCCTCCGTTTTGCTACCGCAGTTCCACGCATACAGTCAGGTACAGTGGGTAAAGCATTTATTTATATTGCAACATAATGAGAATGTATGAATTGATATATTCCAGTTTCACTTACAGAGGAAAATATTGATTTATAAAACATATAAAACTTGGGTTATTATTCAGAATATTTCCTATGATGTTGAAGATTCATTAAAAAAGCATTAACTTTTAAAATTGTCTATCTTCATATAAACATAAGTAACAATTAAAAAATAATACATTGGTATTTTTTTCAATATTACTGGCGTTACATATTGAAAAAGAATTATAAATTATTTTAATACTTCCTTTCTTAGTATCTTCCATTCTGTTAAGAGTATTCAACGGAAAATGTAAACTTTTTGGATTTAAGTTCCTTTGATATTTGCATGTTGAGTACTTGTATCATACTTACATCTTACCTTAAAAAAACAATCAAACTTAATCATTCACGTAGAATATGATCTTGAATGGATGAAGGATAGATGGTCTAAGACGGAAAAGAATATTTTCAGTACTAGAGCCGCCTTGCTCACAGTAACCTTATATACCTAAGCCCCCAATGGTGAAACCACCGGCAGGAAGGAATGAGGTGAGAGGGACACAGGGCGTCCAGGATCTAAGGTCGGTGACTGCGCAGAAGCAGATGGGGTCCCGATATTTTTCCAGATAGAAGACCCCAACGCCGGTGAGAGCCCCTCAGATAGTCCAGACAACAGCCCAGAAACCTTTCTAAAGAGCAAGCCATCATCACAACCCACCTTACTCTTAGCACTTTCGACTTTGTAACAGAACCAATGGAAGAAATTACATGAAATAGGGGAGCGAAAAATGGTTGGAATATAAATACCCATCCCTAGCATCGCCTAAGTGACCAATGGAAACCACGAAAACCCACGATAAGGGTGGCCGGCCGAACGGGAATAATCCGGAACCTCTCGAATATGAATCTCAGGAGTTACCACCCGAGCCACTCCTCTCTATCACTATGGTCTTACAGACTTAGTAGATAACTAAATCATTCTGCAAACGTCTATCCTCATAAAAATAATAAATGCATTAAAACTAATAAATTTACATTTTTTCATTATTACTGGCATGACTTAAGCAAATACAACTAAAATAGCATTCTAATATGATCTTTCTTTCTATTCAGACCACTCAAAGGACATTTTTGTAAATATTGTGGATTTAAGTTCCTTTTTGGACATTTCTTCTCATAAGGTATTTTTGGCTAACGCGAACCTATCCAATAGTTTTGCTGACTGCGGATTGTTTTACAGAGGAGAAAATGTAGTCATTTATTGTCAACACATAACAGGACATTAGAGAGTGGAAATGTTCGGTCATCTGATAACATAAAAGATAATTATAGGTCCTTAGATATAAATTCTGCAGCACGCAGTTGTTTGTGATCACAATTCTATATATGCGTTTCTCTGGCTCCATTTTACTACCAAAATGTAAAGTTGTGCATATGAGTTTGTTTCTTGCAACGTGGAGAAAATTTTATCTCATAGAACTGGTTAAATGTAGTGAAATGGTATGCCATATGTAAAATAGATAGTTACATTAACTTCAGCCAAATCGTTCTTCTCGTTACATTTTCCCTTGTCGCCATTGTGGCTTATAACCAGTTCAATACTTTACAATTCTAGCATTTTTATCATAACCTTAAATAGAATGCGCCACTCATTATACACATATCCCAGAAAATTGCGCTTTATACTAATCCTGGCTATAATCAATACCCTTGGGATTACCAGTTATACAGTCTGCAACGGAAATGAAGACCACTCGGCTAATGTAACCCTTTCGGATACATTATTATTTTTGAACTTGCAACACAAATTGTGGAAATAAAATTCTCTTAAACCGTCACTTCCATCCATTAATGTGTTATTTAGCCATTCCAGCCTGTGCGCAACTGCTACAAAAGTCTTATTTTGAGAATCTGCAGGCTCTCTCTTTTAGCATTAAAACATTTCTTAGCTTTATTACCCATTTTTATAGTATTTTCTGAGTTTCAAAACGTCATTACACTTGTAACAATAAATGATGTTTATCAATTCAAATTAAAGTAATTTTTGAACAACGAATCAGATACGAAATATTCAAAACCGCTACTTTTTTTTTTTTTCAATCAAAGCACAGCTATGCGGTATGCCGTGTAAGCCAAGAGAAAACCTGCTTGCTCAATAGCATTAGAACGTCAAACAGACTTTCGGGGTTCTACTCCCGGCCGTGTATTCAAAATGGTCCTTCAGGGTTATCCTTTGAGAAGTCTCTGGAAAAATCATTTCCAATTAATTAAAGAATGGTGTGTTTTTTCAAAATTCCTGGATATTATAATAGTATCTTCTTTACTTCAATGTTCCTCTTGGGAATTGAATGTTTTGCATTGCTACTGAATCTGTGAATATCAGGAACAGTAATAAGAAAGATGCTGTGCGTATTAAATTAGTGCACTTCTGGGGTTTTTCCCGAATAGATTTTTCGATGGTTTCGTAAATATAAGGTAATTGTCATTATTCACGTACAGCAACTACAGAAGCAGAACATTTTTTATTGTTTTAATAAGAAAGCACATATTTTTATCATTTCAAATGTTGGTTAATACGCATTCTGAGAGTCGTTAAGTCTAAGGTTTAAATCCTTGAAGGAATTTTCAGTTTTTTTTTTTTTTTTTCCGCAGAATGAATTAGGAATAGTAATAGGGTTACATTTGAGGAATTTAATTTGGAATTTTCAATTCCAATATTCCAATCGGTTTTAGAGACAGTAGTAAAAGATGAAAATCTGAGCTAACAAGCAAAACATAGTAGTTAGATCATACCAGACATAAGACCGAGATTGTAGGTTTGGCTTTAGTATAGACACCATACTCGAAGGTATGGGAACTTCCCATATGTTATTGCTACTGTATTTCTAGTAAAATTAATTTAATTAGTTTACACATTCAACACTTCTTCTTAGAGCTGGAGCACGTTTAGGTTAACATTTAGCATTTTATAGAATATCTTCGTTTGTCATTTAGGTTTTGTAAGATTTTGAAGAAGTTAGGTTAAGATCAATAAATAACTTTTGTTAATGCGATATTAGAAATATTCTTGGAAAAAGATCAAATGGATTCAATACAGTGTAAACAATGTAACAAATTAGTAACTAATGCAGAAAAGTTCTTTAATCAGTTATGCGAAATCCGTGTACCACATTAAATGTTTTCAAAACAAGACCGTATATTTATAACTCTGAATCACAATTGCCAATAAGATTTTAATTATACAAATGTCATTTCTTTAATTGTTACATTCATGAATTACGACAGTGCTGAATAAAACCAAAGAAATAGTTTTATATTATATTATTTCATTCGTGTTCTCTTACCACTTTACTTTAAATTATATTTTCTGAAAATCTCTCAGTATCCAGGATGTTGGGGAGAGGCCAACGCATTATGGAACTGATTAGGCAACTACTGTGTGTTTCTCCTTGCCTGCAAACATCTGCAGGCAGTACGCATTTTTATTATTTAGAATAGAGTTTACAATTTCAGCATGAAAATATGCATAACCGTCACCAAAACAATGTATGTGGGAAATGTATACTTATGTTTCGCTTTCATTACAATTGTTAATATTGACTACTGACACTTGGCTAGCAATACTAGAATTAAAAGTTTATGAACCACCTACAAACATGTACATTGTTAATTTCTACCATCTGGCTTTCCATCTGTTTCACATTTTCATGCATTACAAACAGAGATTTTTCATTTTTGTGTATTATTTTCATTAGGGAAAAGGAAATTAGATAAGCGCAACCCTTCTGTAGAAAACCACTGAGCGGAGTGGTTCAGGCGTTATGCCGTAGAGCTAATCATCTTGAATTTGGTTCTTTTTGTGGTTTTCCCTGGTCAATTAGGCGAATGCTAGGATGGATATTTAGTTCCACCAGTTTTTCTACCCTCCCATTTCCTCTCACTTCATTTCATTCTACTTGCAGGAAAGCATTAGGCAATACGCATTGGTGTGCCAGGGCTTTACGCCGAGGAGAAGAAAGTTCCTGTCCTAGCGTCTTGCAGTTCTGTCTAGAGGCCCGGGCACCGTGTGACACTTTGGTAGTACCAGAATCTGTGTCTTATCATCTGCAGTTAGGGAGCCGCCTATGTACGTGCACCACTCCCTCGGGTTCTTGGTCACCCGGTAAACTCTCCACCACATTCCTCACTCCACGAGGTGCCTCCTTGCGCCGTTAGAGTGGCTAAGATGCCGAATAATACTCCTCTGTTCCAACTATCCCTATTCACCTCTGCAGGTAGCCATCCTCGAGCTTAATTTCTGAGTAAATCCAGCTTATATGCTAAAGGGTGGAAAAAACTCCCCAGTAGAGTGATATAACTTGCTAACTTAAATGAGTTAACCTGTAACTGGGACCTAAGCGATAAACTTAGCTTAAAATTAGACTTCGAAATACAAATGCTCATATCTGAGAGAAGTTAACAGAATTAAAATTATGGTACAAATATTCCAATCTAAAGACTGAATAAATCTTTGTTAAAGCATACAAAACTTTGCCAAACACTTGACAGTTGTTAACCGTGTGTTCCGAGAGAGGAAGTTTTGTTGGCAGATGTGTATTTATTTCCTAAAAATGTTAAATATGCTCTTTTCATTTTTCTACAGAGCAAGAAAAATAAATTATCAACTTGTACAAAAATGGCCAAATCTGACAGTATTTATTTTAAAAGTACACTCTCTACTAAGTTAGCCTTTTGGGCGAAATATTGAAAGTTGTTCTCCAATAATTATTGTATGCAGTGCTTTAAAGCATCCATCTGGATAAAAAAACGAGCGCACATACAAAGTCATAAGGTGTATTGAAACATCTTTAAAGATAATCCTATTATAAGTAACAACAGTAACGCAGTTGCTTTGGCCAGATAACCTCAAGTAGCTAGAAGTACTTGACACATTCTTCGGAATAATATTGAAAAAAACACTTTTCTTTGTTGTCTGAACATTCGACTAATAGCTCTTCCTATTTATTCCAGCATTTACCTGTATTGAAACACATCAATTAAAATGAAGTACACACGCTCTGCAAGGATACAATGAAGATTTAAATCGCACTGCTCTGAATTGTTAGAAGATATTTCACATTTTATATTACAGTTTTTAGTAAATTTTACTATAATTTTGGGCTTTTGTATAAAGTAAAGATTGTGCTCCTCCCCCTCCATTAATTCCGAAAAAAAAAATCAACTAAGTCTGTGTAGCATGCCTATTCTTTCTAAAGTAGTTCTACGATTACTGGCTCTTTCTATTTCACCTTTCCAGTGAACGCTATTGCCAAAACACTATCATCTATTAAAGCAAACAAATAACACTAATAATAAGCTTGTGAAGAGTGAAGCGGAATATGCAGTTTCAATCCCCGTAACGATAATAAGGATCATTAGAAATATTTATTACAATTAATTTGGTCAGTAATGTATGTTTCTTTCAGCCTGAAGCCTCTTGCAAGGTTATCCCTGCAACGTGTGAGCTTTAAAAGGACAGCGCTTGTTGGAACGAACAAAAAGTGCAAGCGTCCATTTTTAGGGAGACGTTTAAAAAGTTTAACTCACACGAATACAAACTCTGGTTACGTCAAGGCTGTTTCCAAGACAAATAGGGAGACATGTTAGGGAAAGTTAATTATCATTCTAAATCCTAGCTTTATACGGAATTTCTAGAAGCTTTAAAGGGGTTTAACTTTACAGCCAGTTAGAAGACAGGACCAAAAAAATTATTCCAGAATCTTCTATCGAAGAGATCTTTATCCAATTAGATGTCTAGATTTAATAGAAGCTGCTAGAAACTCCTGGGAGTCAAATTCAAAAAGTAGCGTGGCGTCCAAACTGTTGACATTCAAAATTCATATAAAGAGTCCATTTTTCGGGGCGGTTCAGTTAATTAGTCTTCAGATTCCGCGGGAGAGTCTTCAAGTTAGTGCACGTTGAGTTACCATGTTGTGAGTTGCATCTCAGAGTTCGGCGTGAGTCAGACAGTCACTGTTTAAATTTCGCCAGGCAGATCACTTAGTTAGTGTTCACATTTCACTCCAGTTGTGGCCGTTTAGAACTCAAGTTAGTCCTTAAAGTTTCACAGCAAGGCGATGCAATTGCAATTTGTGTAGAGTCGTTATATAAAATGTTCATATAAAATGATAATCACAGTGCCGAAGTATATAACCGTCGTGAGTGAACTGTGTTAGATGAAGTCTCTATTGTGTATAATGAAACAGTGTGGTTTTCAGTGAAAAATTACCCAGTAGAGGATCATTCTATTAGAAAAAGCCCGAACTTAAAAAAAATCTGAGGCATCCTATGTCTGAATGGCTTAAGGCGTAGTAGTATCAATCGCAGAACAGTTTAATAAACCTATTGTGCTTATTAATTTGCTTTAAGACTTACAAATTAGCTTATTCATACAATCCTTTTGCGTCCCTCGATCTCTAATCGAGGAAACCTCAAAAACTTCCCTGAACGAAACAGCACGACCCATTGGAACAGGAAGTGGTGATTTCAACTTACTTAACCCGAGGCAGTTATCTACAGATACGTTTTACGAGCAAGGCAACAAGAAGAAGGAACTACAAGACAGTCGGCTTAACTAACATCGGCCCGCTTTGCTAATAAACCCATAATAAATCCTTCCAAATATCACCAAAAAAAAAATACATAGTCCACCAATACAAATCAAACAACCAATGAAGAATCCGTTATCATCTGTCCTTCAGATTAACTAATTAATTAATTAAAAATTAAACCATCCAACCTAACTAATCAGATTAAATTCCCCGACTATCCGGTCCCGTTCCAAGGAAAGTAAGCTAGTCTACATTTTCTTGGAACCTGAGGTGCTTTTGTGAATTGTTCTTGGTTTTAACTTTACAAATTCTGTAAAGAGTAAAATTACCAAAGAAATTATATTACTTAAGCATAAGTTATTAGACAAACTGAAAGGCACCGTGTTAATATCGCAGGAAATATTTGATCTAGCTAAAAGGGTATTATTCTTATTTCAACAAGGCAGGAACTTCTCTAACTGATTTTGCCTTTGAACCACATAATTCCTTAAGCTTGTTTTTAAGGTTTTTGAATTCTTTTATGGTTTCTATAACCGAGCATATAGACTTTTCCAAATATTGTCGCATGTATTGCTGAAGGGTATAGCAAATTAACATTTTTGTAAATTAAATTCATTTGTTTTACATTTCGTATCTTCCCTTATGAAGATCGCCTTAGGGAATTTCTGTATGTTTAAAAGTATTGGGGCCAATCACTTCAGAGACTGTTTACACGCATTTTATAGCGACATTAACCTCAGTCTAATATCAGGAAAATCATGCTCAGCTTGGATCTGTCACGCGGTGTAGGAAAGGTTTAGACACATTAATTTCTCATTGGATAATAAAAATCATATCTAAGCTATGGTACACCATATTTTGTATAGTTTGTGTCACAATTTAGAGACCCCTCCCAGGCGACTGTAAACGATACAAGGTGTAATAAACGTTGCTCGCTCTCTTCTCTTGGCTCTCTGGCTCGCTCCCGTTCCGTGATTCATAGTGGCGTCCTGGGAGGACGGACTATCAACATCGACGCACACCCTTCAGCAGTACATGCGATAATATGTAATACAGTGTGAGAGGAATCACAAATTTACACTGATGAAAGACAAACCATCCTTAACACTGGTTTCTTTACCTGTAGACTTAGATGCATTCTGCACAGTTGCAGTAGATCATGCAGCTTCTCTCAAGTTCATTTATCACAGAATAAACCACTTTAAGTGTGTTGCATGACATATTTAACCCAAGTCCCCCAATGTGTTTCTGGAATGGCGGGAAGGGGAATATTTGGTGCTCTGTTTTTAAACTCCTCTAGTCTATTTAGTGATTTCTCTAATTACATGGGCAACCGGTTCAACTATATTCGGATAAATCACACAAATTTCTTCATAGACTATGCAGAGTATGTGCTAAACAAGTAACGCGAACCGTTTTAGGGTTGCTAACTCCAAGATCCTCTCCTGCTTAATATTATATGGGGCAGTGCCTGCTAACAACGCCTTGTATATTTCACGCCTCCTGGTCAGAAAATATGCATAGCCTCGTTGAAAATACGGGCTACCGTTGTGTGATCCATTGCTAAAGGAAAACATTTCTCTAATTGTTTATGAACTTCTCTCAGAATTCCAATTACAGCGTTCACAATTTTCCTTACTCTGCTATCATTCTCACACAGCTTTCAAATTTTATTTACTGATTTCTCGTATCACTTAGGCAGATAGTACTTTTGTATCGTTGACTCGTCTGGAGATCTATTTGTGTTTGTTTCTGAATAAAATGTTTAATTACCGGATTATTACTTTTTGAGCATGGAATATTTCCAGATAGAAATACCTTGCACATATCTGTAGAACATTTCACTAAAGAAAAAGAAAAGGAAGAAGAAGCCAGAGATTCATCAAAAAGAGATTGCCTAATTGCTGCATTTCTTGAAACTGCTGTTATGTTGTAAGTTTTTGCCCACTTAAAAGTGACATCCAATTCAGAATGTTGGTTTCCAGCTACGTTTCTATAATACGCATTACAGATAAATATTTTGTCATCAGTTAGTTGCAAACACGTTCTCAATTGATTTGTATATTGACGTGAAAGAACAAATAACTGCACTTAAGAGTAGCTTTTCCCATTTCTAATTCATGTAGCGAGGACACAACAATTTGCATACGCCTGCAACCGGGAACTAAAAAACCAAACGCTAAAGGTCCAAGAAACATAAAATATGAAGCCACGGGAATCACTACTGTCACAAAATGCAAAGCGACCTGCATATGCGTTGTTGCGCGACTGCGCCGTTCTGCTGGCGTAACATCAAAACCGTTATTTACATGTTTCAGGGGAGTCCAAAGTGCAATTTCATACCATAAACGGTCAACATATGTTTATCAAAGCAATATACTGTATTATATGCAAATATTTTCACCACCAATATGTCTATTCCGATAAAAATATTTAAAATATTTTAGGTGATATTGCCATGCGGTATTTTGATACTAAGGGTTCCAACTGGAAATTACTTTACTTAAATATCATCAAGCCCTAGTAAAAATAGTAATTCCGTGAAGTCAATATTAGCAAGTTCGTCTACAGGGTGTGGGGAAGCGCAGGCAGCGTAAGGTTTAGGTAACTGTATGTTAGCTGCATGCTGCTTTACTGCTAATTTATTTGGCGTTTGCTGCTGCAATTTGTTCGAAGTTTATACACAACTTTCATCCCAAAACCACTGCTAAACCAGATTATAAAGGGAATGCATATGAAACGAGTGTGCTTCAGCATTAGAGTTCCTTGTTTGTAAGAGTGGAACCACAATTATTGCCTGAGGTTACGACGCCTTATTCCCATTATTTTAGAATATATGTTGGCGTTGGCACTTCGGATGGTATGTGCCAAACTCTCTTTACTCTTTCTCCAAAGGTGTAGCGATTACCTATGCCTCTAGAGTCATGTCAATGCATTAAGGTGGTTCTGTTGACGCAGATGCTTCGCATTAGTCCCAATGTATTCGCGAGCAGCGCATTGTACTGACTCAGAAAGGTGGCCAGTTAATTTCGAGGTTTTCTCTAGAATCATGGAACGTGCGCATTCTTTTCTGTTCTTGGTCGAGAGAAGTTCCGTGAAGATTTGTGAAAAGTCCGAAATAGAAATGTCTAGAATACTTCAAAAACAGCCCTATAGGTGTCTACATAAGCTGGAGAGAAGCACAGTTGGTGGTCTGAATCTCTGCCTTCAGGTCCACGTCCATATCTGAGCACCATGGTCATGGTCGTTAAATCCAATCGTGAGAGGGAGGTGTAACATCCCCGATCGACGCTGATTGTGCTGAGGTGGCCACCAGCTGAAACTCAGCTTGGTGATGGTATTTAGTCGGTGTTGTCACTAGTAGAAACTCTTATCCATGGAGGCGTGGATGAGTGAGCAGATTCAAGGATAACAGGGTCGTGGCAAGGCTAAGTCGTATACCCTTAGGAAATGCGAAGTGCCCCTTGACTTTTAAGAGATAATTCTATCAAGTCCGAAAAAAAAGGTAAAAAATTTATTGGTAAAGTAGGCTAGAGCTCGCAACAACCTGCGTAGCTCCTAGTAGTCTAGTTTGTGTCCTTCTCTTGCCTGCTTTGTCCTGGCCGACCCCTTATATCTAAATTGTAAGACAAGCAAGCTAGACATAAACAGGAGGCAAAGTAACAGGTCTAAAAGTATACAATTGTATTTTTATTTTTAACATCCTAAGTAAGGCATTTTTTGAACAATCTCAATACAACTGGTTACATCAATGTTATATACACTTGCTACCGTTTGTCGGGTCTTGCTACATTATACTTTATAACTTTAGTACAGCTGAGTAAGATATATATTATACACAACTGACTTGCTTTGCTGCGTCTTATTGCACTTTATTACTCAGGATATGTAACGTACACAACGGCCTTGCTTTGCTTCATATTCCTGTGTCAGATGTCTAAGGTTCAATTCCCGCCAGGATAGTCCTCCCTGACTGAGTTTTTTTTTTCAGGTTTTCCTCAGTCCTCATAAATGGCAAATCCCACGGACATACCCTAAAGTTAGGCCTGGAAACTTCTTTCCTTAAAAAAGTCTTTCCCAAATTCCATTTCAATAAGGGATGTCTCAGCAGAATGACTTTGAAGGGATTTATTGATGTGAGAGGATAATACCAAAACACTTATTGAAGGATGCTCTCTCTTTTGAATTCTTTGTTTTTTTGTTTTTGTTTTTTTTTTTTTGTTTTGTTTTGTTTTTTTTTTTTTCAAAAGCAATGAGGGAAAGGAAATGTAAATTAAATTGCAGTGCTCGAAATTTTTAGAAGATATTTTACAGCTTTACAGAATATATGCAAGGGTAATAATGAAGTGTTTGGTTTATATGCACACTTGTGTGAGCAAGGGTTCAAAATCGTAGCGGATAGGAGAAATCCAAAGCTACTAAAGTGGGTGGATATTCTGTTTATTTTTCAGATGCTATGCCAATGAGAAGAACTTGGTGGTTGGTCCTGAGAAAATAAGGTAGTTCAATGGCTGAGCATTATTTCATTAAACCGTACATTGTATCGCAACTTTAGCCATGCTTTCCTGTTTAACCTTTTTGACTGTAAACATACGCCAATTAGTGTTAAAATAATTTCTGATTCTCAATTTGTTTCTTTGCATATAAAGCATAAATATAATGCTCAAATACTAGAGGTGCTTCAAATTCTTACTCCGAGATAGCCTTTAAAGTTTCCAGGACATAAAGCCAGATGGGAGAATATGAGGTACGTCACCCAGTATAGGGAAACTTGGCGTTTGACATATACATTCACTTATCCAAATGTATTAGTCTAAAAATTGAGGTAACATGGCCTAGTCTCGCTTCGATTACGAAGATATAGATTTGATCCCAGTCAAACGTAGAACTTTTTCTACACGAAGCGACATCTGGACTGGTTCCCTCCAGGCGATCCGTTTTACCGCCCCAACCACTTCATTGTCTCTCACAATGATCTAACACAATGTCCACCAAAAGGCATATGCTAGGAAATTAAAAATGCGATTACCCCTTAAAACTCTCAAATATCTTTTCTTGAGATGTAATGTTCCAAAGTTTGATAATGTACCAGCTGAGAATACCATAAAAGTTTAATATTTTATTTATTTGCGTTCTTTAAAGTCGCTATCATTTATGTACAGTGGGAGAAAGTCAAGTCATATTTTGATGCAAAATCTGATAATATGGCATTTGCATTAAAGAATAAGGTAAAACTTAGGTATTTAGAAATAAAACCCCTACTGACCCGATAGGTGCTAAATGTACTTTAAATATTTGAATATATGTTAGTGCTGTCATCTCTAGTATAGCTGTGCCTTTTTATTTTATTTACACAAGAGCAATAACTGTATATTTCCCTTAAGTGCGTCATATCTGTTAATAATATTCAAAAGTACATAAACAGGAACATTATATTCAGTGTCTTTGTTATTTGTCTAATTGTCACTGAAGCTGTATATGTACTAGTCCATGAGGTTAAGGATAACCCCACCTCGAAAATCTTAACTTTAGTTGCAGACAAACGAATGTAATATTTTTTTTTTTTTTTTCGAGTTTAGCTTCCTAAAACCTAGGTCCTAACGATGTACGAAGATGCTTTGTGCCTTAAAATGTACTCCTCGATCCATAAATTATGTGCAAAAGAAATACGGCTAGGGTGAATATTGTGAAGGGCAGATAGTTGTAAACTCAGTTTGCGAGAGGAAGCTTCTGAAAGATTAAGTGTCTGGGAAAGTCAGAACTCAATGGGAAACGCATGGGCCAATACGCTTTGCTTCATAGCAGCAAGTTCCGAAAAAGACAAGTGAACCCGACTAACTCTAACCAACCGAATGCAACCCACCGTCAAGTTGACGAGAGTCCTGGGTGGATTTCTTTTCTATCTCCCTTTCCCCATCGACCCTAGCAATAGCACAGCTCTTCACACCAACACACTCACACTTCATTGTTGAAAGAAGTCAAGAGGTTCACTGCCTTCTGAAAGCCAGTTTAATTGCTGAAACGTGTTACTACCATTTCAATCCCTCCTCCATTCTTTCAAAAGCCTGGGATCCATCTTTCATCGGTGAAGAGTGTGTGCCTCAGTAAATCCCTCTCCTCTTAAATGGATGCCGTTTCTTTTATATTTTTTCCCTCTCTTTTGCTCCCGTTTTATATGCTTTTGGTTCCTCTAACAGTATTTTAATAACTTTTTGAAGAAAGTAAAGCCAACTCTGATTAGCCATGATTTATATGCTGAACGCTCTTTAAGAATACCAATGATAAACATCATGTGATATTACACGTAATTTTTAATAATTGTAATGTAATTAATGCATTTGTTAGATGAATAAATGTCCAAATAAATAAGATATTGGAAATTAATCAACCGTATCTTTGTGACCTCATATCTGTCAAAACTGTCAGTATTTGTTCATGGACATTACCTGTTTAGAAACAAGTGAATTATTTAGTACAAATGTCCAATAAAGAACTCGTGCATTAAGTTGCATAAATTACAATGAAAAAAATTATTTTAAAAACACACGAAGTAATAAGACATCCTAATAAAACAGATGCCTTTTATACCCCTAGAGGTTAGCACTATGTAATTTATTATCGTTATCCAGTATTCCTACTTTTAATACATAATGTATGTTTTTTTAACATATTGAGTAATTATAAATACTCATTTACATCTCAACCCTTGACTGTGGATTGCACTTAGCTTCAATGCCATATACACTCCTTGGAGATATCCCAATAACAAAGATATAATAATGCATGGGCATGAGTTTTTAGTGTTTCAAACAAATGTTGCAATTGCCTTCGCAATATGAATTATATTAATGTATTGTAGTACAAATTATTAAACTAGTATCTTTGCAAGCGCGTTACTAAAAATGCCTAAAATTTCCTGCTCTTAATACATAAATAAATCTCTGGTGAGATAGCTAAGGAAGGAATTGTGAATGGGAGAATCATGGCTCAAATCCCACCATAACGATTCTCCCTGAGAGAGAGTATTTTGAAGTTCACCTCTGTCCTTTTAATTGGCAAATGCCTGGTAGACATCTAAAAAGTAAACCTGAAAATAAGGCGAAACCTAATTTTCTTTTATTATTTTATCTCATGTATCATAAATGTCTACAACCTGTTGTGCACAAAATTAAATGGATGTTAAACACAATGATATAAAGCAATTAACCTTACTCATAAAGAAAGTATGTTTTTATTTGTTTATTTTTCCCCTGATGAAGAGCACGGATTAATAAGATGCATTCATTAATACAGTTTTGTTCAGCAAAAATAAAAGGAATGATGCCAAGGTAAAAGCTCGGGCGCTATCAAACTGCATTTTAAATATTTGAGGTGATATCAAAAATTCCCGGACTTCTTCTGTACCGCGCCAACAAATGGCAGAACAGAGTTGTGCACGCAGCGCTAGGGAGCTGTAATATTGGACTACCAGTGTGCAAGCGACATAGGTGTTTTTGTCATCGTGTGCGTGTACTAGCCCGAGATTTCGTCATGAACAGTAAGTTGGAATAAAGAGCTAATGGATTTTTTTAACGTCTGTTTTACTACTGAGGCACCACAGGCGGGGACACTGAAGTGAAATGATATATTGGGAAAGGATTTTTTTAAGGAAGGAAACGTTCCAGGCCTAAGTTTAGGGTACCTTCCCGGCAATTGCCTTTTATGAAGACTGATGAAAACCTGGAGAAATCCTCAGTCAGGGAGGGCAGTCCTGGTGGGATTCAAACCCCAGACCTCCAGCTCACGAGTCGGCGCCTTGACGACCTCAGCCACCCGCGGCGGTTAAAGAGCCAAAGAGAAAGTTGCGTTTAATATAAAAAAATCGGCCACAGAGACATTAAACATGCTTTAGCAAGCTTACAGCGATGTTGCAATCCAGCGTGAGCAATAATTTAAATGTGGAACAAAGTTCCTGGAAGACTTCCTGGGAACTTGAAAAAGTTCGGACAATTGTTCTTGAGGACCGTAGCAGAACAATCCACTCCAACGGAATTCTTCCTTTTGCAGAAGATGAAGACCCTTCTCAAGAGTCCCCAATTCAACACCGTTGACTAAATGCAGCGTAAATTACAGAAGGTTCTACGCTCATTTACAATTAATGACTTTGAGCCAGCATTCCAAAAGTGACAGAAAATTTGATATTGGTATATTGATGCCTAAGGAGATTATTTCGAACAAGATGGTGTTTAGAATTAGGTAAATTAAGCAATTTATTTGTAACAGAACCATTTTGAACCATGTTGATAGCACCTCGTAATACTACATTTTAATTTTTTAATTTTAGTTAATTAAAGTAATATTTTTATTAAAAGCAATGATGTCCAAATTGCACTTAATATTCACTATGTAGAAAGCATATATATAGCAGTTTTGACATTCCCCGTCAAAATTGTTTATGCTACTTTGAACAAATATCTTTAACATTTTTCCAGACTATCTAAACAGTTACAAAATTGACCCATGAATTACTATAGTGTTTTTGACTATTTAAAGGTAAACCGATTCCTTTCGTACATATAATGAAAAAGATTTGAAATACTTTTGCGTTCATACCGGAATATGTTACTGTGAATGAGAAAAATTAGAGTAGTTATACTTTACAAATGTTTTGAGTGAATAGCATTCACCTTCCTGACTAGAACACGTAAACGTGTTCTAGAAACATAATCACCATTTTCCGAGAAGGAAAACAATGCTACTGTTCTTCAGCAAAGAAGATTTGCTGTCATGTATTCTTTATTTGTTACAAATCTAAAACTTACTTTACATCTTTCCGCTTCTTAAACGAATTTTTAATTTCATTTTCCCCCAAATGGATTAAACAATACTAGATAATAAAAAAAAAAATATCTTTCGAAGTTCATGTCGTTCTAATGAGACTTAAAACTTCAATCATAACTGAGTATTAAATGAGGTGATCGAATAAAATACATTCGCCATAATGGATCATCATAAAACGGAAGGGCGATTCTTTTAAGTGAATTCTGGATATCTATGAAAGGGCCTGGTTTTTATGCTTCCTTCAGATTTTTATGTAGCTGTGAGCATTTCAGTGAATGGGATATGGTTGTGTCACTTTTACTGCGTCAGTCACCTCATTTTGGAGCGGGAGATATAAGCAAGAAACGGAGATGGAATCATTTATCCAATTCCTATCTTTAGTGTCTAGCCATAAAAATGTCAAGTGCAACCTTCTCGAAATGTACAAGTATCGCGGAATAGCTCTCCCATGGGTTGTAGGAATTTATCGCTTAAATATATCGCTACAACATAAGCTCATGATATTTATACGATTACTGCTGTCATTTTCGTAAGCTACCTCCTTATTCCATATAGAACAATTAATAGAAAGTAATTAACAAACTAAAATTCAGCCTGTTTGGAAATATTCAACACATATTATGAGTAATAATAAAACAACGGATAGAAGAATTAACAAGGTTAATAAAAATGTTGCCTGTGTAATTCTGCTGCACATATTACCAACAAACCACGTCGTAAATAAATCGTAAATAAATAAATATTTACTATAAACCAAAGTACCTGTTTTAGATTAATACTATTTTGTTTATATTTATACTGTGATCGTGTCAATTCGTTATTTCCCATCTAGATAGTAAACTTTCATTCTATTGTTGGTAAAAATAATTTATATTTAGTGGGTGTGTTACTGTGTCATCTGATAATTGTCAAATATATATATTTGTTATTCATCATCAATGCTTGTTTTACATTAAAATGCATTAAGGCTACAGCTTTAAAAATGAACATATTTAATAATGTAACATTCAATTTAAAAATTAAATATTAAAACCCGAGCTATATTCAATCCTCAATGGCTTGCTGAAGATGCTTAAGCATATAAATCAAGGTAGTTGAAACTTTTTATTATTCAAAGACCATTATTTATAACTTTCGAAAGAATGCAAATGATAGAATGAAAGCGATATGTATATTTGCTTCTTTTATGACAAAAACTAAGTCAGTTACCCGAGATGCCACTCTTTGGAATTAAAAATCACATTTATACGGTACATTAGTAGCTTACATATTAAAACAATTTGCCATCATTTGCAAAGATAAGTTAGGTTCTAATTAGATACTAATTTTAATAATTTGACAGCATTTATTTCCCATGTCGCGATAATATGCATTACAGGTACATATGAAATGAACATAAAACAGCTTTACTTTAACTTTCAGAGAGCACTTTAAATTTTTCAGGCTCTGGTTGATTACAATTATGTTTTTACTCTAAAGCTATTCTTACCATTCTCACAACACCATATAAACTATTCTCTTATACGCAACATCGCTTGAAGCTCTGAGCAATAGCATGAAATAGGAAACATTTCAGAAGTAATTTTTAAAGAGCACTTGTAATGCACATATGTGCATCCCACTCTAGTTAAATAATTATCAATTTTCTCAAAAAGCAGCCTTAGAAAGTATTTGACGCCATACATTATTTAACTATATCAAAGATTACAGAACAATTATAATAATAACCAAAATGCTCATGTACCTGCACATATGTTGTTGAAACGAACAGCAGTTTATTTCCTTTAAAAGTTTAGTTTAACTTGAAAACTAGATGAATGTAGCACATAAACATTCTGCTGATACTTCTCGTTACGCTTTTCCTACACAATTTTTATCAATTTTTATGTCTTCTTCAACCTATCCTTCATGTTCTTCATATCGTACACTGTTTCAAAACTATAAACATTAAAGAGTTTGCAATTCAAAAATATATAAACAAATAATTCTACTTTATTTTTTATTTTAAATTTTTCATATTTTGTTTATTGTTTAAGGATTTTGAAACCGTGACGTAAATGGACGACAGAGTAAATGAGACTGGTGGCTTATATTATCTGGACATCACGACCTAATCCAAGCAATTATTAACTGGATCCAAGTTTGCTAGATATGAGGCAGCCATACTGCTATTTGAGTAACAGCAATGGACATAATACAAATTACACAGACTGCGATTTTCGTTTAAACATTTTCCAATATCTTGTACATGGTACATTGCAGTTTTGGCATATTTTTTATCTTTTTACTTTTATTTTGAGAAAAAAAATCATGGTAATTGCATAAAAGCATGGTTTTAAGATATTGAGATATTTTGTGGGAAATATATATTCAGAATATGCATAGAATTTTACACATAATAAATAACTGCATTAAATATAAAATTATTATTCCGCTTATACTAATTAAATATATTTCCATACAAATTGCTCACTGACCTGCTTAATTCCTAAGGGACAATATAATTTCCTCTCAGCTTGAGAATGTACAGACATTGTATTGGACTGTTAGGGGAGGAGGATATTACTTCGGTAGTAGTCTTGCCCAACGGCTGGCCGTTTGTGCCAATGCTATCAATCGAGGTACCTCCGGAAGGAAGGGGTGAGGGGGACAGGGATCGCCCAGAATCCATGGGCTATAAAACATGGATACAAACGGAGTAGACATGCTTTCAGATAGAACACCCCCACACTGATGGAGTACTCTGAAGGAGTTGCGAAAGTCGTGGAAAGTAAAGATCCATCACAACATTCACCTAAGTGATCAAGGGAAATTAGGGGGGAAAAAAACCAAGTTCAGGATGGCCGGGACATCCCAAATTCGTGTACGAGGAATTGCCCCCGGGCATTCCGATCGGTAGGCACAGATGCAGATTTTCTTGCATTAATCATAACACAACGATAAAATAGATTGCAACTCTTTTCAATCTATCTGAAAATTTTATAAATTTGTCATTTTAAATGTCTCAAAGAAATAATTATATTTTGGAATTATATGTCCAAAGCCTCGAACTTAATAATAAAATTCCTGCTTGAGCTGGTCACCCAAGTTTTCAAGTATATCGTTCAGATACGTATTGAGCCCCTTATACGATATTTGTCTGTCTACTCCTACTCCAGAGTAATTGTTTACTGTGACGTTGCTTGAATTCACACCTGAGTCGCCTATGATACACATCTGCCAAGCTTTGATACATATCACTACATCAAACTTTATTATCTTAATACAGCTGGGGTACATATTATTACATTAACAATTCATTAGCATTTTTGGGAAATGCGGACTACTTCGTTTATGCAATATTCGAGCAGACATTGTCCGCTTTTGTGTTTCGGAACGATTTTGTACCCAAATTGAATTGCGGAAATATCTCTGAAACACTTACTGTTAAATTGATAGTTGAATCTTTCTAGTGTCTTTCTGAGTTGTTCTGCTTATTAAGGACTACAAATAATTATATATATATATATGAAATATAGCTACAACTTCCTTACTTCACCGCAATATTACCAGGAGTGAGCTTTTTAGGTTCCATAGAGATCAGGCCGTTCATAAATCTCAATTGACTAAAACGCAGAATTGGCACAACTGCTGATTAGAGTTTGATAGTCGGTCCTGGTGGTGTAGTGGTTACCATACTTGCCTCCTAGACCCAAAATCGCGGGTTCGATCCCGGCCAGGACCGATGGATTTTTTTCGGGCGTAAAAATCCTAAGTATGGCTTTCTTCCAAAGGGAAGTAAAGCGGGTTCCATGTCGTACATTTATGGCACGATAAAGAACCTCAAGCCTGAAAAAAGAGGCCTCTGAATAAAATTTGTCGGCCGTTTCACGCCCTGAATAGAATGGGACGCTGATGACCTGAGATGTTAAAGAGCGTCCGTAAATAAACCAAATAAAAAAAAGGAGTTTGATTCCATGTCAGTGGCATTTGTGGTGGACAAAGTAAGTATATTCGAGGTTTTCTCGCAATTCTCGTTTCCCCCTCTTTCCTTCCACCAACATTTTATTCCATTTCCTCTCAAAAACTGTTCCACATTTCGGTCTTTGATGAAGATATACCCAAATACTAAACTCCGTATTTGGTGAGGTGAATCATAGCCTAAACTCGTCCAAGGTGCGGTGGCGCTTGGAGGTTCGAGTAATATTGGCCAGTGGGGAAGGAAAGGGTGTGCGATTGACTATGTCTGCACTCCGTATTGACACATCAGGCAAAGTTTCGCTGAATTAATTTTCCTCTAGAGTTTTTGTACATATTCTAGTTTGAGTGATATTAAAATACAATATATGACATTTCAGAAAGGAAACCCTGACGATCAAAATATCAACCATTAAGGAAATGTGGGTATATGTAACGCAGTATTATAAAGATAATAAAAACTTAGTTGTTGGAGCTTTTTTGTTTGAAAGGTTTTCAGCTCGAATTCAGAATTGTAATACTTCACTCTCTGTGCAGAAGAACTGATTGCGAGCAAGGTTATATAACAAGTTTATATCTCATGTTAGGAAATTTCGTGAGTTCGTCATGCTTGCGTTAGAGGTTGCAATACTCTCCTCCCAATTCTTTTCTCATAACCGTCTTAATATTTTCAGTTGTGATAGTGCTTTTACCCAGGTTTCTAACCTGGGCTCGAGAGCTGATATAGCTACACGATGGTCAGGAGTAAAACTATTAGCTCATTAAATTTACATTGCTTGCATATATTATTACGCTTGCATATTAAAGCCCCCTAAGCACAGAGCTTTGTTATTTCATAGAAAATATAAAATATATAATTTGACAGTAGGAAATTTCTGTTTTCTACATGGATAAATTGTCACTGGAATAAGCAAGGCACTACAAATGTATATTCCATTTTGTAAAGTCGAATGACTTTGACCAGATGAGAGTAATGGCAATAAAAAAATGTAAATGGTACGGAAAAATATTTGCATCATAGACGTTTGGTGGAACGATTAAACATGACTTTCAGAATCATTCTACCAGAATAAAACTTCAACAAAAGATGCTGCTGGTCATGAAAACACCACTGTATAAAAGATAAACGGCGATTCCATTGTAAAAACCCGGCGGAAAATTGTTTCAGCTACCCTCATATTTTTAAATTTTATATTCTATATATACTACTTGAATGTTTTTGTGTAGGACTGCAGTGTTATATTTAGTAGTTGTCATGCTAAATTTTGTTTCATTTATTCTATTTTATTAAAATATTTATTTTCAAGTCCCTTAAAATAAAAACCTAAACAACAGCTAAATTTAAATCTCATAACTTGTGGAACATAATAATTTCTAAAATATTGCTATTCATTTAAAAATTTAGAACATTATAAAAAATTAGTTTTATACATGTTTTAACAATTTCCTCACAAAGTTAATGAAAAATAATACAACTGCACAATTGGAAATTATTACGAAAAATAGATATAGGTTTCGGATTTGTCCTCCAAGGCAAGTGAGTATAGAACAGAATAATTTCTTGGTTAGAAGTAAAGTCTTTATATTTATGTTGCACAACCATAGATTTATTAATTTATCAAGTTATTATACAGTCAGCACTATCAAGCCAAAGCAATATAGCTGACTTCTCACTAAGCCTGCACGATCATACTTGGACGCAACTAGTAACAACCGGTGTTCCAAATCTAGTTTAATGAGATCATTTTAATGGTAGTTCTTGACGGAACATTACAATTGTATTTAATTTTTTGACAGAGAGAGACAGAGCAAGCAGTCGATGTTTTTGTTTTTATTGTTTTCCGCGGGGAAAGTTATTTCAATGTGTTAATTGATCTATGTGCCTGTTAAATTTTATATTGAATATGGCAAGTTCACATTTATAGAACGTGTATTGTAGCTTTTTTTTAATATCTAGCACTAGTTCTTTTAATTTATGTACCTAGCAATTGTTGATTAGCGCAAATATATTATGAATTTATTGCATTAAAATAAGAAAAATCGTTGGTATAGTAATAAATGTCCTTCATATAATCATATATCCCTTAACCGTCTTTTCATATATATATATATATCAAGGCAATGCTAATTTTTAAAGTTTCATAGATTCCGATTTCACATGGATTGGGCCAGATGAGTCCTGTGGTATCCCATGAAGCTGGTGGCTGCAGTAGGTAGCGTTGAAAGCAAAATGACGTACATAGAAAAATGAATGTACTTGAACAGTGATAAATCCATTAATATACAGAATTTTGAAAGTAGGAAAGAGAAATGTTATCAAGGAATAAGTGAATAATGAAAACGTTACGGCAATAACTGCATGAAATTTATTCTCTCGTCACTGTAAAATTTATATTTGGGCTATTTCCAAAATGGGGAAAATAATTTTATTAAATAATTAATATAAATAATAATTCTGCAATACATTGATGTATTGTTTCTATTAATAACTAAATTGTGGAACATTTAATCACCAGCTTATACACTCTTCCATTACCAAAACAACAGCATTACATCACAGGAATCTTTCAAACAAGAGAAGAGCTTTGGAAATACTGAGGAATTTTCTTATATTTTTGAAAGCGTTCAGTTGCTTACATGGGATCACGTATAAACAACTTCACATACTAAAAAATCAAGCTTCATAATCGACACCAACTATGAGCGCAAGAAGAGAAAGCAGGGAAGCACTTAAAGCGGGAAGGAGGGAGCTGATGCCCCATTGCACTTTAGTACTTAGTACTAAAAACATTGGCCTGCTTACCTTTATTCCAGGGGAGTGAATGCATTGCATGAATTAGCATGTGTGAAGTTTAGGAGCAGGGTGAAACGCACTGCGCATGATCAACCATACCCCTTTTCCCACCCGTTCTCTCCAAGTGCTTTGCGGCCATCTCATCGCACACCTATAGAAACTGGTGTCTTGAAAAGTGCGCTCCGCTATATTCATTGAAGGAATTGGAAAGAATTATAGAAACATAAGCTTTTGAATACATCTTTCCAATACTCTAACACAAAGTGTGCGAAATGTGCATTGCAGTATGATGAACCCTTATCTCCTACTCGCGCTACAAAAAGTTCTAATTACATATATTATTTTAATACACATCTAGTACTTGTAATACATATGAAAAGTACCAGGCTGACCTTAACGCTTATGAAAATAAGATTTTTGATTATTCGTCGTCGATAAACATTTTATAAATGAAAACTGCATTCCAGGAGAGGCAGCATAAAAGGAAATCATTGGAAACTATTGACTTTGGATTTTAGAAAAAAATCTATGTCTACAAACACACAAAACTAGTCACCAGGTAAGCATTCACTTCTTCAGCATGCACAATTTGTACAATGAACGCCCCGTTTCTCACAAATGTAAAGACGAGATCTCACAAGGTAGTACATTTCGTTCATCAGTTTCTTTTCATTATTTCGAATTCTAAACTGAAAAGTTAAGACATGTTTCGTAACCATATACCTTCCAAAATAAAACTCAACTGTTTGAGTACAAAAAGTATAAATATGGGTTTTTGCAATTCGTGGACGAGGCCACGGGTAATAAAAATACCGTTGCAATGGCTTTCGAGCAGGCTGGGAATTTCTAAGCAGTAAAAATATAATGAAGCGCTATAAAGTTGTGTTGGTGCTGAACTGTAGAAAAATAAGTTGGGAGGGATGCAGTACGTTACATGCTGCAAACCACCTTACGCCTGTCACCCATCAGTTCTTGTTTACCTACTAGATATGCGGCTCATAGTTTCAGTTTTTGCTTTGTTTGAGTGTACATAACTGGATGCTAAGTGCTTAGGGATTCTGATGCCTACTTATGAGTATAATACAATTTTAACATGACGAATAATTAAAAACAAACATAAAATGGAATTGCTTCAAGAGTGATTTGAATTATTTGAAAGTTTTCAAAGAGGTAATTTCTACATAAGATCGTGAAACTGTGTCAATCTATCCTGAAAAATGCGATTCATAATTTAAAAAAAATAAATAATATGCAGTTTCATAACACCAACCAATGAAAACTTTTTTTTTTTTTTTTTTTTTTTTGTGTGTTATGAACCACAAGAAATACTTCAGTGGATAAAATAGTGTAAGAGGGATATAAATCTGAGCAATTTAATTTTCCTGAGAGATTTGAATACAGTGGTTTGCATAGGGGAAAAAATACTAAGAGCATATCGAAATAATTATTATTATTGTTATTCTTATTATTCTTGCAAATTTGTCGTTATATCATTATAAACTCTTAGAACATACAATTTTATGAGCTTACTGCAAAGGAACACTTAAGGAACATCCCTTATATAGATTAAATATGCCCAAATCAGCAGTTACTTCTCTTCTTATTAATACATATAACTTCATTACAACACCTCAAAATGTCTTTTGTATTATATATTATTTTTAATTCTCTAGAGTACGTTATTTTTCTCCAGGACAGATTATATGGTCAATAATAGTTATTTCCTTATATCTTGGTATTAATAAGTACGTTTATACACTTAATGTAAAATTATTATAACACTTTTCTTCTTTAACACTAGTCATTAATCATATCCTTCATTCTCTTATTTCCTGTGACGCTGCATTATTTATGAATATATATATACTTGTAAATGAATAGAGATCCTATAAATCTAACGCAATAGAGCATTATTACATTACCAGACAAGTGCTCCAGTTTAGTTTCCAATCAACACAACCAAACCTTGTTTTATACCTAGTGGCTGGTCGCCTATGCAGCTCTTCCGTTGTTGCGCAAAATAAATGTACGGTTTAATTTATATTCATCCTAGGTGCAGACAGTTTTTTCCAATTATTGCTCACTTCTAACCATTCTTGTACTTTGGTGTGCCAGTGACATTATGTGGGTTATATGAAGTGATCACAACTTAGTTTGTCGGTCCTGGTGGTGTAGTGGTTACCATACTTGCTTCCTATACCCAAGATCGCGGGTTCGAACCCGGCCAGGACCGATGGATTTTTTGGGTGTAAAAATCCTAAGTATGGCTTCCTTCGGAAGGGAAGTAATGCCGTGGGTCCCGTGTCGTACATTTACGGCACGAAAAAGAACCTCAAGCCTGAAAGAGGTGCCTCTGAGCAAAATTTGGCGGCCGTTTCATGCACTGATTTGAATGGAACTCTAATGACCTGAGATGTTAAAGAGCGTCCATAAATAAAATCAATCAAAAAAAAAGCCTAGTTGGGTCGTTCATTTGCACGGAATGCAGAGCACTGGTGCAGTACAATAGAAATCATTATTTCCAATCTATAAATGGGATGGTGATACACAACTACAGCTATAGTGAAGTTATCTGAGCGCGGATGCTTACTGGGGAAGTGCAGCTGCGCCAACCAGAAAAATGGAGATAGATTATGCAAATATAAAGTTAGTACTTTCATTTCAGTGTTTATATGATTTCTAAAAGCATGAAAGAATATTGTATTAAAACTGATAATAATAAGTAGTAACCTGTGTCATAAGAGATGTTGGAAATTATTACTGCCAGTCACGATACATTGCAGGCATGTGCATAGGTAATTCCTGTGTTTCATCCAACTTTTCTTCCACAAGAACACGGCGATTTAGAACACGTTTCTTGTAATTGATATATCATATATCTCTTAACTTTTAACAAGTTGCGAACATTTTCTATTGCGAATCGCCTTGCCAACTATTTATAAGAACCCGTTTCACGTATGTATCAAACATAAAAATGTTCATTAACTCTATATATACGTAGTTGGATAACAATTAGCACACATCTTACACAAAATGAGAGCACCGAATACCACACGTCAACCAATTGGTGATAAATCTCCTCAATCTAACTACAAGCTGCTATCTGCAAGGCATTATACTGACTCAACGACTGGATTCTCGCAGTGCGCAGACGCGCACTTCCGACTCATAATTCACATGACCTCACTGCATATATCGGTATTATGTACTAAAAATAGCAACAGTTGATATTAAGGAAAAGAAACTATTCGCATATTTTGGTCAAATGTTACGAGTACAAGCTTTGTGTTGATATTTACTGAGATCAGGAGAAAATGCCAAAGTCAACTGCAAATTTGGCCGGAAAAGCCTAGTAGACTTTTAAATAAGAATTATATGAACTGACTTTAATTTTTTAAACTTTTTTATCGACCGAAAATACTCCAATCAGAACTGGAAGTGGATTACAGAGGCAAATATAGTAACTTTACTACCACTAACTCATACCTCCTATTGTCATTTCCTAAAAATATCAATGCGTTTTACAAATGTCTGAAAAATATATTTTATAAATTTGTTGTATTTTCATTGATTACTCAAGGATTTAGCAGCTTGTACGTTAACTAAATCATTTATACTGTTATTAATTTATTTTTGCTATCGATCACTAATTCCATTCATTAATACCTGTTTCTGTTCGGTCAGTCGTTGCATTGGACTGATATACACTTATCATTCATCGCTCACTAAGTCACTTGACTCGTCCTACCTTTTTCAAATCCCATATTTCATTCACGTTTCAACATTATATACAGGCAGTTCATATTTTCATGCAAGGTTGTTCATTGCTTCCTTTGTTTTACATAATATGTACCCAATTTAACAGCCTTTCACATCTTCAGCTAATATCAATGATTCTTTTTCATTCAATTAACTATTCTCCAGAGTTTAAAATGTTATTTTAACAGGGCACTGGAACGAAGCCAGAACATTGTTTTAGGGGGAAAAAAAGCCTGAATGTTTGCAATAGAGCTGGGTATCAAGGTATTTTTACACATTTTAATAGAATAAATTATTGTTTGTACTGCCTATGTTGACATTGAATGTCTCTATTTCTCCTTGTAACTAAACACACATTTCTTAACGAGACAATGTTTTTATACTTTTATGGTTTTCGGAGTTCTGAGGTAAAATGTTTAAATATTTATTAAAATATTCATTTTAAACCTGAAAACAATTTTAACTACAATGCATTTCTCCTGTATTGCTTGCTTTTCCCCTGCATTTGCTTTCTTTATTGTATAAATGTATTTTTCTTTCTTATTACTTCAAAATAAGTTTGAACTATTGCTTTGATGTGCTTTCCAATTGTAGCGTAGTGGATTGGCTTGGATGGGATGGGATAAACCTTTTATCTGTTTATTATATTAAATTTGTAACCGCGCTATGAATAGTACTTGTGATGTAGAGTATAGCATTTATTACAGATATATTTAACTGTGCTTTGCTGTTACTTGCTGCCACATATTAGAGAAATCCTTAAGAACTAGAAGATCCGTGGAAACGCCCGCGCGCGAACTTTGTGGTTTCCTAAAAGAAAATAGGAGCTTAACAAAATTTAAGAAAAAATAATTATTAGTTTCATCAATTTTATTGCCATTATCATTACATGTAATAATAAAATTCCTTGATTTTTAAAAACATGTGTTGACGAAAACTTGTTACAAAATTCAGTTGTGCACTGCAGATAAAAACTATTAAAATTTTACAAACAATACTTTATGAGGCATTTAAAAACAGTAACTAAAAGCTTTCTTTAAAAAAAAATCCGGTACTAAATTGCTTCAAATGGGAGACAAAGGAATCGGCCTAACTAGCTTTGTAAAATGTACATAAATCTCGCAACAGCAAAAATTACATAATAATGTTAAATTAAGAACATAACAATGGACTCTAGCAGCACACCAATAGTTATCTGACACAAATATTTTACAGCATTAAAGCCCAGTAACTGCAAAGGCAAAATGGCATAATTTCCCTCGAGAAAGTTGGTATTAAAACCTTATAAAATTTACGTTATAAATATAAAATAATCCTAATATGTACTACCCAAAACCATGGTCACAAAAGTACGCAAGAAGTTCCATTGAATTTCTATAAAAAGTCGAAACAAAGTCCCATTGCCCAGGAATTATTATCTACATTCTATATCTCCGACAGCACAGGAGATCATTTCATTGTACGCGGAACCAGGCATAAATCCCCAACAGTTAAAGCTTACATATATTATTTTTTATAAAACATATATAATATATATTTTTAATTAACGTCTTCTGTAATAGTAATTCTTGTTGTTTTTACTTTATATCTTACTATAACTTGGAAACTCTTCCACATTTTAGGAGTTATACTTTATTAATTTCTTATGCACAGTTAGACACATCCCCTACAAGTCTTAAAGTAGCAAAAGCCGTATAGTTCCTACAAAGACGGCTTAAGGAAGCAGTCAAGTATATTTTAAGAGCATTAAATGGAAGCGAAAAAAAATACATTTCAAATCAATGTAGCAGTAAATTGTATAATACTTCAATCAGATTTACTATAATGAATGAAAATGAAAAAAAAAATCACCAAAATATAACTTTGGCTTCCTCAATAGTGTGAAATAATTTTTTTTTTTTTTGATAAATACACGAAATGCAACAAATTTTGAGAATCACACTTGATGAAATATAAATTAATCAGATATATATTGTATTGAACGAGTATGCTGAAACCTAAGCTAGCGTCACCAAATTCAAATGCCAAAAATGAATGTTCATTTTATTAATGACACAGGCGACAGGTACACATATAATGTTACATTCTTTCGCTAAAGTACGTCATGATATAAATGCCGGGTGAAATCACTAAGCTGTCATCAAATGCTTAATGCCCTTCCTCCAGGCGTTGTTAGTCGAAACGGAATTTTGCCTACCGAACACATCCCTGCTTCCTCTTATTTCCATCTTGCGATATTACTGGCAGAGGGCAATATTGTAGGAGGACATGCTATATCGCGACTTTCTTTATCAGTCAGCTAGCACGCAATAACCTAACGAGTTTTGATGGATGCAATTTCAAACCTCCCTAACTTCCACAATTTCTAAGCAGGTACTGTAATCGAACTCGACAACCCGAAACAATACATCAAGAGGGCGGTTCATTTTATTTTGACCCTTGTCTTTTTAACCATAAGTTGTTGAGTGAGGAATTGGCTAATACTAGTATACCTTTCTGCATCATTGTACTAAAATATAATATTACGCAAGTAAAAGCAATGAATATAATATTTTTGTATTGCCGTTGCATTTGCTCCTTTACAAAGTATAAAGCGGAGTAGTTAACGCGGTAACGCTTGGAATGGGTATTCGGGAGATCCCGAGTTCAAACCCCTTGTGGCCGGACATTTGAACCTTGGGTTTTTTAGTGGTTTAACCTGGTCTATTGGGCGAATGCTGGGGTGTGGGGTGCATCTCTTCATTCTATGCTCCTCCAATGCAGATTTGTTTCTATATTACTTACAACTACTTGTATTAAAAACGTGCAGCAGAAATGTAACAAAAATATCATGTTTGTTATTAAACTAATTTGTATATTTTATCTTGGCAACATCCAATAGATTTCCTAATGACTTTGGTGGTACTTGAACAATGTTATTTTAAAACTACAAAACACGTTTAATGATTTTCCATTTTGAAGCTCAACTGGGATACAAAAGAACCGAAAGAATTTCTGTTTTTTGTGGCAGACTTGTCTCAATAAAAAGAAACCAATAAGTAAAGAGAATTTGGATAGGCTTACCGCGACGGAAATCTTCAAATAGGTGTTGACGCTTTCAACTTCCCTATCACTCTATCTCATTTATCTTCATTTAATATACACTCAGAAGGGAGTAAGGGGGTTGGTAAGGGTGACGGAATAACGACCGCCGACACAGAGTCAGATCGAAGGCTTTTTCTTCCAAATGAAAATGGGAAGGTGGTGATAGTGGTGTGAGGTACAGGAAAATTCGCGCTTCTGTTTCCATTCGACGAATAGGTGGGAGGGGAAAATAAAATGTGTCAGGAAGTAAGGGACCAACCACTCTAACTTGAGTGACATGAGTTCTATCATTTGAATGCCTGCAATGTTTCAGTGGCGGCCCTAAATTTTCCTTCCATCAACCACGCATAACAAAATTCGTATATAAAATTATATGGATAATTCGTATTTCTATGGAAATATAGGAAACGATTGTGTCATTCACCAGTATCATTTTGAAATGTACGCTTTAGAACTTTACAATATTCACATTATTGCATCAATTAATATTTAGCATTTAACTTGGGGATATTTTACTTTTCTTAAATTCACTCTCAGGGGAAAATGCTCCAGATCTTGTGGTTTTAAAGGATCCTCTATCTAAGCAGAAACTGAAAACACAGACTTCCTCCAGCAGGAAGTTTCCCCTCATTCGGGGTCAATTATAAAATGTAATTTAATATGTGTTTGCTATTGTGGCTGCTGCTGTTCATTATACCCTCAAAAGATACGTACGTACTAGTTGCGATATACACATACATACAGTTATTTGAAGTTTTATGAACTGTATTCGAACTGGTGGTTGAAGAAAAAACGAGCAGATAAAAGAAATAGATCCCCAATCTTGTATAAAAATAAACTAACAGAAGAAAATAAGGCGCTCGTGGTTTTTGCCCCCCCGGCGGACAAACCAAATGACCCCAAGGTGGCCACCATTGAAAAGTTTACGTCAGTGTCTTTTATTCTTTCTTGGTTCATCATTGAACAGTTCGCCATGGGAACTTTTTTAATGTTTTTATCAAGTTTATGTTTTATTGTACCATTATAATGTTTTATATATATAAGAAAAATAAAGTAATACTATTAGCAAAGCAACAAATTACCGTAATTATAGAAGCTTTAAAAGTATAAAACACTTAAAATAAAGTCCTTCTTGAAATAGCTATAATTTATGTGTTTTGTCCTTTTAAATCTTCTATAATTATTGTTAATTTATATATATATATATACAAAACAAAATAAATAACAAGTATAAACAAAACTTGAGGTTAGTGTCGTTCTTTGTGGCAGTTTTTCGCATTATGGGTGGTGATTATGGGGAAATTGTAATTGATATTATGGTAATTGAATTTAGTGGCGTATATTTGTACTAATGGTTGGGTGATTAATAGGTGGAAACGTAATTGATATCATGGTAATTGAATTTGATTCTGGTGGGGGCGGGCGTAAGCGTTTGGTGCCAAAACTGTGAACTAAACATGAGTTGAATTTCAACATGGTGGAATATGAACTACAATATTGGGGGCGAAACTATAAACTAAATACTTTTATTTCTTTTTTTTTTCTTTTTTTTTTTTTTTTTTGGATTTGTTTATTTAAGGACACTCTTTAACATCTTACGTCATCAGCGTCCCATTCTATTTAGGACGTGAAACGGCCGAAATTTTTTGTTTAGAGGCCTCTTATTTTAGGTTTGAGGTTCTTTTTCGTGCCGTAAATGCACAACCGGGACCCACGGCTTTACTTCCCTTCCGAAGAAAGCCACACTTACGATTTTTACGTCCGAAAAAATCCATTGATCCTGGCCGGGTTCAAACCCGCAACCTTGGGTTTAGAAGGCAAGTATTGTTACCACTACACCACCAGGACCGACATTTCTTTTTTATTTTGTGCAACTGCATACATGTTGTGATGAAGTACTTACAAAGATAGGCGAATATGCCGAGGTATGATTGGCGAAGGTAGCTCATGAAACGGTAATTTCGGGCGGTTACAATGTAGGGAGAATGGATGGGTTCTCAGGGTAAATTTTTGACTGTTTTTAATGACTTAAAGTCATTAGGGGGGAAGGAGATTGTTCACTGTATTAATAAAATCCGGCACTGGCTGAATATTTAATTTATTTTACAACTTGGCAGGTTACTTCCTGATTGTTCGTCGCTGACTTCACTACTCACTTAGACTGACTTTAGAATCACCTTAGAATGAATTAGAATCCTTCGATCGCTTTAAAATAACTTAGACTGCCCTCGACTGACTTTAGAAATGACTTAGACTGATTGCTTTCGAATGACTTAGGCTGCCTGCTTCCCTATATCTATTGAGTGAATACTCTCGTGTGCCTCTTCAGCGATTGCCCCGTATCTTTAGTATCTCTCGTCTCCTGTCTCTCTCACCTCTGTCCTCCAGTTTTCTACCACATCGCCACGCCTCTCGCTAAATTAAATTCCCTCGTATATTATCCTATTTCCGTGTTATATGTTTATCATTGGCTATTTTAAATATATTTATTTGTATCTAACTGCTCCTTATTCGTTGACTTTTATCCGATACCCATTGGCTAGAATTATTCTCTCCCTCCTGATCTACAATGTCTTCCCACGAACCTGAATTTTCCAAGAACAGCCTGTCATAAATGTAGACACTTTGCTTACAATCTGATTTCTATTGAAACACGTTTTGCCTCCCTTAGCTTGTAAATTTCCAAATGTTCTCAGAGATAACACGCGTATTTATGGTTTAATATTTTGTATCCCCGGCTTGCCTACAATAAAACATTTTCGTCTCCGTTCTGACATTTTCATTTTCTCTTAAATTATTGCTCTGTCTGACTTTGTTCAACTACTGTCCCGTTACAGCCACATGTTTTCTTATTGTGAACTCCTAAGTATTCCTTGGGTAGAAGTTTCGTAACCTAACAAAAGATAGTTTACCCTTTCCTCAGCCTTGTCTAAGGAGCGGTCAGCGGACGAGGCGTCTCTTTCTCACATCTTTTACCACAAAATGTATTCAAAACCCTTTTGTAAGATACAATCACCTGTAAAATGACCTACACATAAGTACACGTTACAAATTATTTCAATTCCTGTTATACCTATCTGTAAATGATTTCATTATACATATACATAATAATTATCCTTATCAAATCTAATGCCTTTAGAAATATAACTCTGCAGCCTCAAGTTATTAAATTAATAAAGGCAGCCTTATTTCCGGCTTCATTCGGCAGAAGATGTAGATGTAGTCGCCAAGACGATAGCCAAGGAGTAGCAGAAAAGCGAATTTGTACACGCAGTGTGACTCAAGCCCACATGAAGTCACCAAACAAAATGAAACATTTTTGACAATGACACGCTGGAATACGTTTACCACTACGGAGCCCGTTATACCACAAGCAAGACACGTTTCCCTAAAATAGCCAAGGTGGTTTCTGACAGACTAGAACATGGTTTACCACAAACATTCGGGAAATTTTTAATTGTTAAAGTACATACATGCTTTATTGTACAAGTACATGCAAGTACACATATGTTGTAATTATTTTGTTAAATATACATTGCAATTAGACTTAAATTATTTAAAATCTAAAATATGGCTTACCTGATGTGCATAGGTAAGGTGTCTGCGAGGTACAGAGCAACTGATGTAATGTAAGGAGTAAAAAGATGGTAAGGAAGTGACTTAACTGATGGAAATGATCGTCGTGTTTCATGGAAAAATGAAGAGAAGGAATATGATTGGTCAGATTAAGGCACGTGTACGGATGATGTCCAGTGTGAGGTGTCCTGCGTCCCGAGGTGACGAAAAGAGATTAGTGCGGCGCGGGATGGAAACACTTAAGGTCATGTTTGGAAGTCTTGGTGGCAAAACTACGAACTAAGCATATAACCTTGAAAACAAAATCTATTTACATTATTTATCTTTGTAAAAAAAAATATGTTACTGAAAATAATGCTCTTTCAAATGTAAAGAAAAGCAAGTACATGTTGAGATATAAAGTATAAATTAAAAAAAAATAGTTGCATTAATCTATCGTTGAAAGAAAAAATATCATTCTATTTAAATTTGCAAATAATTTATGTTGCGCAGAAAAATCTTACGTTGTAGTTAAAAACATTAACTTTATTATCAAAAGTACATGTTGAGCAATAAAATATTGACTTTGAAGATAAAAAATTAAATATGCCTTATTTTGAAAGGAAAACCCCGTCTACACTTTATAACTTTGCAGAAAAAATATGTTGCGCAAAAAGATATTTTGTTGCAAAAATGAAGCTTTATACGTAAAGGTACATATTCAGAAACAAACCGTTAAATTAAAAACAAAATATTACACTATTTAACTCTGTAACGGTATTAAACTATTTAACTTTGCAACTAACAAAACCTTGAAAACAAAAAACTGGTTACATTATTTAATTTTGTCAAATATGGTATGAGGTGCAAAACTAAAAATTCATGTTAGAAAAAAAACATTAATTTTAGAAATTAAACTTTATACAATGTTTTTTTTTTCAATAAAAGAATTTGTGCTGTAGAAAAAAGTTATGTTTAATGAAAGGTATATTTTCACGTTTTAATTTTACATTTATAAATAAAAATTATATCGGAAGTAAATTATTAACTGGTAAAAAAAATTGTTTCCACTATTTAACTTTCCAAAAAGGAAATTGTGTTGTTCTAAAAGATGTTATGTTGCATTAAAAAAAAAAGATGTTCATAAATATAAGTACATGTTGAGAAATTTATGTTGACTTTGAAAACCAAAAAAAAAATAAATAAATAAATAAAAATAAATAAATAAAAAGCAACTACACCATTTAACTTTACCCAAAAAACATTGATTAATTCTGGAGGATCAAATACCTTTGCGGATTTTTAGATTCTTTTGCTGCAGAATGTACCTTAGGATGGCGCAATTTCAATTTGTTTAATATTGAATGTATACGTATTGATCTTTTTTATAAAAGAAAATGGAATCTGTGTTAAACGAGAATCACTGATAAATTTATGTATATATAAAATAGGCTGGTATTGGATTTGGTTACTTACTATAATGATACTGGTAAAGTTGATGTACGTAATATACGGAACTAAGAAAGTACATTTTGTTACAGAAAGAGCTATACGTTAAGAATAGTAATTTACATGTAATATTATTTTTAACAAATTAGGTATATGAAATAATAAACAGTTAAGTATACAACAGACTAGATAAATCGCAAATGAAAAAAAAAGTAATATTAATACGCATTATAAGTAACAATAATGAAATGGTATACGAATAAATATTGTAAAAATAAATAAACAAATGAATAGCCCATAATATACTTTGAATTAGAACTGTAGTTAATTGTAAAGTATATAACAAATGAAAAAAATCGCTTTAAATTGAAAAAAATTAATATCTACTTTAGTTAATAAGAACAGTTTGTAAACTACATAACAAATGTAAAAATGGTTTAAATTTAAAAATCTGTTTTAATAGGTCCATTAGTTACAGTACAAATTGAATATTATATAATAAATAAAATAATTTAATTTGGTGTAAATAATATAATATTAATAGCATGAAGAAACATTGCACGGTAGAGGCAGCGGGAGCTCGAAAGTCAACTTGATTACGATGCTGTCAATTTGTCACCATTTTCTGACGTATTATGCATAGCACTGCTGCATAAAGCGGACAAGAATATATAAGAATGTGCTGCAGTTTTGCAATAAAGACAATTTCATCGTTCCATTAAAGAATGCTGTGAAACGGGCAGTAACGGCAGTAAAGAAACCTGAAAGAAGCTTATATGAAATAGCGAAGAAGGGTGATTAAAGCTCGCTGGAGAAACACTGTCAACTCTTGGTAAAAACATTCCACATCCAAAGAAATTTGAACTTGGCTTTGCAAAATGTAATGTGCGCAGAAACATTTTGGAGTTTTGTCAAAAAAGGTAAGAAATTTCAGCTTTGACAAATTCTTTAATGCAGCTAAAGAAAAGGTGCCGTTTGAGTGTGGAAAAAATACATTTTGGAGAATAATGAAAGACATGGAATTCAGGAAATGCAAAACCCTGCGATACATTTTGATTGAGCGGCATGAAATTTTTTAACATCAAGCAGCATAGCTGAGAACTCTAACAAAAGGGCCAAAAAAGTGTTGGCAGCATGATGAAATGATGGTCTGCATGTAAACATAGTGTTGGAAGGATTTTTTAATTGTTTATTTAAGGACGTTCTTTAAATCACAGGTCATCAGCGTCCCATTCTATTCAGGGCGTGAAATGGCCGACAAATTTTGCTTAGAGGCCTCTTCTTTCAGGCTTGAGGTTCTTTATCGTGCCATAAATGTACGACACGGGACCCACGGCTTTACTTCCCTTCCGAAGCAAACCACACTTACGATTTTAACGCCTGAAAAAATCCATCGATCCTGGCCGGGTTTCAATCCGCGACCTTGGGTTTGGAAGGCAAGTATGGTTACCACTACACCACCAGGACCGACATGTTGGAAGGAGAACAATTGTTGTTCAAGCTCGTGCTGAAATGGGGCACATCAAACGGGCCGAGAAGGTATATGACTATCATGTTTCTGTAGTTAATCTTGATAAAATGAATGACGATAATTATCACTATTGTTAAACGAAGGTCTCATACCTAATCTGTAATCTAATTACACTGTTGTTTTAGATAATGCATCGTATCACACAGTATAAAATAATAAAGTACCACAATGGCCTCTAGATTGTGACAAAATTTCCCGATTAAAAATCAAAATCTCATTATAGATTCACATTTAATTATTCAATAATTAATAGAAATATTTAAAAAAAAAACAAGTTTCAATTTGAATGCACAATGGACAGGATTTTAAAAAAATGCGATTTTACTGTACTACGGCTACCACCTCATCACTGTGACCTACAACAATCGAACTTGTTTGGAATTTGGTTAAACTAAAAAGAGCATGGTTTTTTTTTTCCCTGTCAGTTTTGAAACGAATTACAGCAAAAGCAATTTGAAAATTCAGGAAGGAAGATTGAATAAAATTCTTCCAATCTGTTAAGCACTTCGAGGAAGGTTGGATTCGTGACCAGTTAATGGAAGAGGAAGTTGAAATGATTGTAATAATCATAGCTATTGTGAGTAGTGATGAAGCGTGCGATAAAGATGAGATGGATTATAAATACAGAAGAAGGCTGCTCAACAGACAGTGCAGATGAAATTGAGACCACTGCTTCCGGCATATTAACGTATATGTATATACCGTATATATTATAGAATTATATTACTTCTGGATTAAGGTATGTGTATATACCGTATATATTACAGAAATAGCTCAATCAAAAATGGAGTTGTTTATTATATTTTATTACTTCCCAAAAGTTGGTGTTTTTAATGTCAGACTGTAATCTACATTCCTCAAGCTGACTCACAGTGCATCGAGAAGCAGCGGGTTGCATTCACTGCAAACACCCTCACCCGAAAACTGCAATGTTTCGTCAGAAGAAATGTAAAACTTACATTGTAGATAAACGGTTAATGCATGGACACAGATATAAACAGTAGAGATAAAGACAGAATTCTGTTTACATGAACATGATATACAATGTTTTAATGCTCTGAATACCATCTACCGCAATGGGTGGCCGAGGTCCTTAAGGCGCGGACTCGTAAGCGGGAGGTCCCGCCAGGACCGTCCTCCCTGACTGAGATGTTTTCCAAGTTTTCCCCAGTCCTCATAACTGACAAATGTCGGGGAGGAACCCTAAAATTAGGCCTGGAACGTTTCCTTCCTTAAAAAATCCTTTCCCAATATATCATTTCATTTCATGTATCATCATTGTTCACCGCCTGTGGTGCCTCAGTAGTAAAAACGGGCGTTAAACACCATTCAAAAAAAAAAAAAAAAAAAAAGAATACGATCTAGAGCGAGAAACCTTTTTGCAAGTTTCGACCTCCTTGGTTACGTCATATGACAACGTTTTCCAGTTTCTGTAGTTCCTGCGAGGGCAAGCCGATATTGCTGAACAGGGTACTGCCCTTAGGGTCACTCAAAACTTCCAGTTGCCTTTATATTACTTCTTTCGTTGTAAAAAATATCATTACCTGCTTCAAATGATGGATCCAGCGTGCGGTGTCCGACTTACTACGGTGCTCGGGGGGGGGGGGGGCTGAGGTGTGTGTGGTGGTAGGATTGGTGTGCATAGAAATAATACATAAAAATGGTATTTGCAATAAAAAAAATTTACCCCTTTTTTCTTTTTAAATATATTAATTTATTTCTCAAAATATTATTTAATTTCCAAAGCTAATATTTTATTTCTCAACTTTAACTTTGGTTTTGCAAATTTAATATTTTATTTCTCAACATGTACTTTTAGTTCTCAAAGTTAAAATTAATATTTCAGTCACTCTGATAACCAAATGCTTTTTGCGTTTCCTCTATGACCCACGGTTTAGAAAATACGCGCGCGTAAAGTTACTAGCAGTCTCGAACCCGCTACCATCGGGCGAGCAACCCGGTCAAACTATTATTTAAATTACCCTAATGCCAAAACGTCTTTCGGTTTTCCTCTAAGTCCCGCGGTTTTAAATTTAGGAACTCGCGCCATCCGGTGACCCGTACTGTCAGATTAATATTTCAGTTATCGCAATGCCAAAATATTTTCGGTTTTTCTCTATGTCATACAGATTAAAAGTTGCACGAACTTAAAAATATGAACTCGAACCCGTAACTCTTAAGTTATGTTCTGAACTTTTACACACTTATACGTGCTTGCACCACAGCACACCTCAAACCTACCCCCCGCTCAACACCACTGTAAGCCAGATAACACACGCTGAACCTATCTTTCAGAAGCAGGTGATATTTTTTTGCAATGAAAGATGTAATTAGGAAGGCAACTGGAAGTACTGGAGAACCGTGAGAGCAGTACTGTCTTTTAGCAACGTCAACTTGCCCCTTGAGGAACTACAAAAACTGGAACACGTTGTTAGATTACGTAGCAAAGCAGGTTGTTACTTTCCAGTGGATGTCTCGCCCCATTTCTTACTCAGAGCTTTAAAATATAGTGTATCATGTGTATGTTAACAGAATTCTCTCTTGAGCGCTACTGTTTACAATTGAGCATATATACATTAACCTTTATCTGCAATAGTAAGTTATATTTGTGTTACTTATATCAACTTAAATTCTTTTTATTTGTTATATAGTTTACAACATGTTCTTTATGTACTTGCGAATTCAGTACCCATTACAAACAGCTTCCCAACTTTAAAGCAATTTGTTCATTTGTTATACAGTTTATATTTAACTTAATTTCTTATTCAAAGAATATAATGGGTTATTAATTAATTTTTTATTTTATTATTTATTTTAGCTAACTTTTTCATTTACATTTTCATTAATATTTGAAGATGAAATAATTGGTTTAATACCCCTGCTAAGGAAGAAATTTTAATTACCAAGTAAAATGTACATACAATCATAGCTGTAAGGTTAAAGCTATCTCATGTAGCATAATTGTAAGGTTGTTGCTATTCCAGGTATTATAATTGCAAATTTATAGTATTCCCCATAGTATGATTGTAATGTAATATTGGTTCTAGGAAATGTGTTTGAATATAATTAGGCCCACGGTTGCCCTCTCGAAAGCCTGCAGTCAGAACCAAGGGTATGTTAAGCTGATCTGAACTGACAGAAAACCTGTTTTGTGCTTCGTAAACACTCTGGTGTACATCCTGGAGGGACGAAGGCTGTGTCCTTGAAAAGCAGGTTAATTTTCTATATGACTTAAGTTCCGTTTTGTTGTATTGGATGGGGAGAATCGCCATGAAATCGAGTGATGCAAACGGAGAAATTAGGCCGATAACCTTTCAAAGAGAATGCTATGGCAAAAGTTTTGTGCAGACTTTCAGAAAGCCACGTAGACCCTTGATCCAATAAGGAATCTAGAAGTATCTTATAAAATTATACCCTCCAATAGAAGCCTATATATTGGGAATGAAATGCTCGTAGGCCCATAGGTTTAAAAGAATAACGATAGCGTGGGCAGACCGAAAGAACACATAGTTTACTTAAGTTGATGATTTTGCGGTCCTAGATCAGTTTTTTAGGGAAAGTTCAGTTCATCAGTTCACAGGGAGAGTATTCAGTGTTCAACTCTGCTAAGTTTCCCACGCGAGAGTTTATACTAGTCCAGTATCAGTTTAGTGTCAGTGAGTTAAGTAGATAATCAGCCATCCTATGCCAGTAATTGGAGTTTAAGTCTTTGAAGTTTAAAACTGTAAAGAAACTATTTTGGTCAAAGTTTTATAAAAGATTAGGCTTAGACTGCAGTCAGGGAGTTAATGAGACAAAGCGTCAATATAGGAGATCTGTAGAAAATGTTGTGAATAGTTGGTTACAGTGATGCAAAATATTTATTAATAATCACTCGCTCATCGTGGTCAGTTTGAGCTGCGAACGCTTGTATGGACAGAGAATGAACAGTATATCAGAAAAAGTGCCCCGACGAAACATAACTGGTGATGTTATAAGGGAGCTGCAATGGTTAAGCAAAAGTGATCTATATACAGCGCCCAAAGTTCTCCAGGCAGTAACATAGACTTCCAACACAATAGACAGTAAATAATTAAGTCAACATCCTGGTAATATCCTTTTCCCTTTTATCTACGGATAACAAAAATTCCAGCCAAAGTCGGAGCAACTGAAAGACAGCGGGGTAATTTTCACCGAGGAAGAAGTACAAATCATCCCTGAGATAACCACCACTCAAACGATCAATTCTACAACAGTACCAACAACAATAATGATGATGATGATAATAATAATAATAATAATAATAATAATAATAATAGTTAAATTACAGTTTCTAACGCATAGCTCATGCTATAGGAAAATGGACTTTTAGTTTCCTACATTGCCTATATTAATTTTATCGGTATCATTTTGTTAACTTATCGTCTCCTTAACTAGCATACTACTTTTATTTACTTGTTTTTCATCAGTGGACCACGTTTATCACAGAAGACCAATTTACTTTTATAAAGACATCAGTATTTGTTCGTATATATTCAAGAATTTGAATCTACATCAACCTGCAGAGCTTTCTACGACAAAGACAATCTATAAATCAGAACGGGTATTTGGTACTGCAGAATTAATCAAGGCTATCTTGGAATGTGTGCACGACGTTAGTGAAAGAAATTTTCCACTTATCCAGCGTGTGAGAAATGTTTTTAAAAAGGCAAATATCTACGTGGAGGATACTAGAGCATATTTTAGGGCATTTTATTTCTTCACTTACATAAATTTAGCTATTTTATTTCTTAACATAAGTTTAGCAATATTTGATCTTGTACTTACATAAATATAAAAAATATGGTGCAAAAATTACGTATTCGTTATTTTCAGGATTGAGGTGTATCTTCCGGAAATGAGGTCGCAGCAGTAGTATTATGGCTTTTATAACTATTATTTATTAATTTGTATCTAATTTTAAATAGAATTTTATAGATTTATTTGAAATTTGTTTCAAATATGCAGTATTATTTATTTCTTTCATTGCAAAATAACATTATATGCTTCGAATGGATTTAACTATTTTTAATTTCATGCATTTGTAGAACATATTTACATAGAAAAAGTTAACATAGTGCAGTTATTTCCTGTACATTAGGTATTTCTTTACAGTCCTCATGTCTGATGTCTTCTTTTATGTTTCCTCCTTTCTTCACCCCTCCGTTCAATCCTAGGTGATATTTTGTTGCTATTTAATTGTATATTGTGTTCTATAACAATGGACGCTCATATGCAGCTGGTAAAGATTTATTACTTTTGCATACACTAACCATGTTATCCCGATACGACTTCTGGGGATTTCCAGCTGTTTCTGAAATTGTGCCATGGCAGATCAAAGATTTCCAACAGGAATGACATTGAGGGCCAATACAACGTTCATGCAACCTACTCGGTAAAACACATTGTTGCTAATATAACATTTAGTTTATTAATGTGAATTAAAATTTTATAAATATTTTTGATACCAACATAGTATCGTTCTTGCACAACATAATCGTTTTTCCAAATTGATATAGTGTAATTAGATATTTTATTTCGAAATATAATATTTTGCAATTAAAATCAAAATGGAAATTTTTTTAATTGCAGCTTAAAATTACTTTTTGCCCAAATTAATTTTTTGCAAAGTTAAATATTTTAATCTTTTTAGTTATTTTGAAGTGAATATTTTGTTTCTAATTCTAACTTTTGTTTCTCACAAATTACTTTATTTTTGCAAAGTTAAATCGTTAAAACCTTTTTGTTTTAAAAGTTAATATGGTTTTTCAACATTATATTTGTCTATAAAATTAAACTTTATTTCACTGTACCATAGGATCTTCTTGCAAAGTTAAATACTCTTAACAAATGTTTTGTTAGAATAGTTTTTTTTCTAAGTTAACATTCAGATTCTTAACATGTACTTTTATTTATAAAATAAAATTTGGTTGCAACATTGCATCTTTTTTGCAGAACATAACCTCTTTTTGCAAAGTAAAATAGTTTAAATTATTATTTCCTTTCAAGGTTGATATTTTTCGTCTAAGTTCAACTTGTATTTATAAAAGTAAATTCAAAAGGAAAATATATTTTTTGATTACAACAAAACTTAGGAACAAAATACATATATTTTTTGCAAAGTTAAATGCTGTAAGTTAATTTTTCAAAGTTAATATTTGATTCTTATGAATGTTTTTCACAACTTAACCTTTTGCAAAATGAAATGGTACATCCAATTTTTAAATGTTTTAAGTTAATATTTTATTTTTAAACATGTACTTTTATTTATTAAAGTAAATATTTTGGATTGTAACATACCTTCCTTTGGCTCATAAATTTTTACAGCGTCAAATAATGAAACCTGCTTTATTTGTTTTCAAAGAATAATAAAGTAACTATATTTTTTCGTTTTCAAATGTAATTTTGGTTTCTCAATATGTACTTGTGTTTATAAAAGAACTTTTTCGCAATATTATTTTCTTTTGCATAAGATATTTTTTACAAATTAAATAGTGTCAATAGTTTTTTCAAGATTACATAATGTAAACATTTTTTGTTTCAACAGTAAATATTATTTCCAACATGTACTTTCCTTTATAAAATAAATTTTATGGCAATATAATATTTTTTGCACAGTATAGATTGTGATTTAAAAATTAAATAGTTTCAATTGCTTTTTATTTTCAAAGTTAATATTTTTCTTTTAATATGATTTTTTTATAAAAATAAAATAAAAAAGTGAAAATATGTTTGATTGTAACAAAACTTTTTTCTGCACATAAATTCAGTTTTTGCACAGTTAAATGTTCTAAATATATTTTATTTTGCTTTCAAAGTTAATATTTAGTATCAATGTGATTTTTTTGTTTTACACACATTTTAATTAAAATTAAACAGTGTAACTAGTTTTTTAAAAGTTAATATTTTCATCCACATGTCCATTTGTTTTAAAAAAATGCTTTTTTGATTCCAACATAATATATTTTTGCACAACATAACTAATTTCTTGCAAAATTTAATAGTGCAGTATTTTTTCGCTGCAATTAATTGCTATAGCCTATGAATTTTTTTTTGAAACATTGCATCTTTTTACACAACATAATTGTATATTTTCCAAAGTTTAATAATTCTTTATTTTAAAATTTATATGCTTAGTTCATGTTTTGTTACCATGACCTCCACAAATAACCTTAAACATTATCCACCCCGAGACGCATAAGCTTCTTTTCATTACCTCGGGACCCTGGACGCCGCACGCTGAACACTGTAAGTCCACGCTGTACATCCACACGTTTTATTCTAAACATCATATTCCTCATCTTCTCCACCAATCAAAATCCTCCTTATTACCACAAAGTGTATCAATTCCTTAACAGCTATGTACTTCTTACATTGCATCAGATAACTCGCCGACAGCGAAACTTCAGGTCTCCGGTAACTCAACTTAACACATTTTTAATGTTTATCTAAATAAAATAACTTAGTATTTATGCTTCACGTTCCCACCATCATGTTAATGGAAAATTAAGCCACCAAATTAAATCATAATATTACTTAAACATTATAACAAATGTAATAATATCTATAAACAAACTGATCACCGCAAGATGCCAATTCTAGTTTTATCACGAGCATTCATACGATCTCCGTTCCATTAATTTAATGACAAAAACAGTTCATAATATCTCCAACTAAAGACTATAGACCTCTAATTCAAAATGTGGAACCTTATATTCCTTCTCAGTGACTGCAAGGTCCACCGCTATGATTAAGGTGTTATACATTTTTATGTTACAGCGTAACAAAAATATAAAAGTGGTAAACATGGGTAAGATATATTTGTGTCTCTAGACGCTAAATACATTGCACCTTTTCCTCTATTTCACCGTTCCCTATTGTCATTATCCAGGTCTAACGTTTCTCTATTTTCATATGGGGACCAATTTTTAATTTAAAATACTTCTACGGATTACGTTATTCTTTTCAACAATTTTGTCATACGTTTTCTATTTTTAGAGTTATATATAAATATATTTGTACTGGTACTTTTAAAGGACCATTAATTACAATTCCCATATTTTCTGTTAGGATTTATATAAGAAAACATATATTTGTTTATTTAATAAAAATCTGTTGTAAAATGTAGTTCCATAACATATTTTCTTTAGAATGAAATTTGTATCGTCTATTTCTCATTTACTGGAAATAAATGTAGTTTGTACTTAAATTAATTAAATGAATGAGTCTGCCGTACTTTGCAAAGTTGCTCAATGTTTGAATATATATTTTTGAGCTTACGTCTAGAAAAAGATACAAAATGGGACGAATTTAAGGACTCTATAAACAGATTCCGCAAAATGTATCTTGAAAGAAAGCGTTTGCAGCCGACATCCTGTTACTTTGCGTTCGTAATTATACAGTGTGACCCATTGGAAATTGACTTTTTCCGTCTTCTCCAACACTTGAGTATAATAAATACATTTTTCAATCTAGAATTTTGAGAACCACATGATAGATCTCCAGGAGCATTTATGGTCCTCGAGCCCTAATTTGAGAAACACTGATAGAGTTCTTTACACATTTCCATTCACGCCCTATGAAAATTCTTATAACATAGTGTAGTTTATAATATTAATCTTATACTTTATTGTGTCAGGTAAATTGCGTTAACTCTTATACGATATCGGTAACAAAGCGCTATGCCTAGTACCTCATGAAATGCCAAATTTGTTTTTTCTGCTGACATAGATAATGGCTATCCAACCGTCACTGTTCCATATCCTTAAACAAAATAAATATAATACTTTTGAAAATTGGAGAAAAATGGTGTTTAAGAAATATTCTGAAAAATATTTGCGTAATATTAAGAAAGTAACATTAGGTGTAATCTACCTCCGCAAAAATATGATACTTCAATGAAAGGCTAAAATTAAAATAGAGCAGCACCAGCTTAATATTTGGCTAATGTCTGTATTTGAATTTTACATATTTTCAAGTTATTGTTGCATTAATAAAGTGCAAACATACATCAGTTTTCACTAGTTTATCTTTTCGTTGTATGCAATAGTGTTTTTGATACGAGTATTAAACGTAGTTTGCGATACATTACTAAATGTTGCTTGTATTTCAACATGAATTGAATATTCTATTTGTTTCAGAAAAATTCATATATTTATGTTTGCTTGCTTCTATTTTAACTTATTTAAAGAACCTAACTAACCAAAAATGTTTATCAAGAAAAATGTAAAATAATAACTTCAATTTCATAAACATCATATGGTTATTTCATATCAAATAAATGGTTTTAACGTTAATTTACATTAAATTTCATGCGTAAAGAGAATAAGTATGACTGTAGTAACTATGCCTGAGCACAGGCCAGAAGTAATAACATTTTCAATGTTTAAACTTCTTAAAGAAAATACAAACTTGTTTCTGCAAAAGAGAACGAAACATGTTGTTGTTTTATACTTGTTTTTAAAAACGTTACATATTGTAAAAACTCATACTCTAAATAGTATTTTCGGACATTGGCGAAATTTGGAAACAAAATAAATCTTTTAACAAGAATTTTGGATCACCTATTTTTCCAACATAGAACGATATGTGTAACACTCGCTTAGGGAAAGTTACATTCCTTAGAGAACACCGCAATTGGCAGCAAGATTACTTCAGAGGATAATTCATCACTAGTTCGGCTCAGAGGTGATATTATTGTAATTGATGTCTGTGCGCAAATGCTTAAATGGCATGCAGTTGGTTTCACCGTCGAGTTGCCTTCAGCAGGAAACTTTGGCCCTTGGGGGACTAAAGGCTTAATATTTAAGCGTGGACGTCGAAGTGAAAAGAGCATTAAATCGCATTCCCCAAGGTAGCTCTTGAACAAGCAGAACTTCACTTTCTTCTTTGTAAGAATATTAAAGATGATGGAACACTTGCAAGCCTTGACTATTTTTTAAGATTCTGCTTTCTGCAAAGTGCATGTTGTGTTTCTTTTGTAATCTTCAACCTGTCTTAAATACATACTAAACTAATAATTTTATAAGCAGACCTAAGAATTCTGCGAGTTGGTAAGGACTCCCCACCCCACAAATAGCCGACTACCTGTCTGTCCTTTTAACTTCCGAGGCAGCAGTCTACATCCATTCTCGAAGACTTTGGAGGAACGAATTTTTGTGCATAGCCCGTCATCTGATTACCATGTCTTTTTATACTCACATTTGTTGGAGTAATACAGAAATCAGAAGCAAGGGTGTTTTGTTCGAGAGTGACCAAATGTCAGGTTGTGCGCGTCTTCCAGTTGGACTTGGGGTAAAACAGAGTCAAAGTAGTGCTAGCTCTGAGGAGAGTTGTAAGAAAATGAAGACTATATTTCCGCAAGAAAACTTATCACCCACAAACTGATAAGCAATGCTTTTTCGCTTCATTTAAATGCGATTAAAGCTCATTTCCGTATATTAAAATGTTTTTGCATGAACTGTTATATAATAATTACGCTCTTCATTGGCAATATGAAAAAGAATTGGAGCTTCAGAATTAACATAACAAATACAAATAAAATCAACTAATGGAATTTGAAAAATCACTGAATATAAACTAATGAACAGGGGATGTGGGAAATAAGTTTTTAACTACATAAAATATTATGACTGCATGTTCATATGACCTACTATGATGTTGATAAATCTATTTCAGTGTTCCAACTATGGGGAAACAATTTCTTGAAGCCTAAAAATCTATGATATTCCCTTTCATTCTTTTGCCTTATTTTTAACTATGTATTACATGTTTAAATCGTGTTTGAGCTTTCTTGGCAATTTTTACCTTACTGCTAGCACAGTACACTAGTACTCATGAGCAAGAATAAGGAAATTTTGCTCAGTTTACTTCTTAAATAGGTAAAAAAAATATTATATGGAGGTTATATTATATAATTCTTACAACTTCTGTAACCTCCTTCTAGATTCCTTTTCATTTAGCTTTGTAACTCAATCGCACCTTAAATATCATCAGGATAAGTATAAAGTGGATTCAAACAAAAATACTACATTGACTTTAATTTTGATGACAGCCTGAAAGATCCTCACTACCAACCAGAACAAAAGAGTTTCTAAGAAAAACCAAAATACCTCAAAGCTACGCTGCAACTGATGAAAGTCGTGGAAATGAAACTACAGAAGATACCAGTATACTGAGGAATAATATAAAACACCAGTCTGAAAATCGTAAATCAAGTAGTCCTGTTCAGAGGAAAAGGAGCAGGAAGGACAGAAGCTAAGAGGAAACTCAGAAATAAAGGCAAATCCTACATATAAGAAAAAGGGAAACAAGGAAAGCAAGAGAAATGAATCCTCTTAACATTTTCCGAATGAAATACTTGGACAAATTAAAGGGCGAAGACCGTAAATTGCGTTTTGAAGATTACTGGGCCATTGGTGACCATGATAACAGGATTAGGTATATATTTTCTGTAATAACTGTTAGTAAAAAAATACTCATTGTGTGGTTGAAGACAGCGCTAAATTAAAGGTAGCTCTTTGCAAATATAAGCTTATTATTAATAGCAACATCCAGCCAATATGAGGAAAGGCTTTCGCAGGACATTTAGTGCAACAACTAGATTTATTGAGCCTGTAGCCAGCAAGAAGAAAAATTCATTTACTGGAGTAATATCTATACGGTAATGAAGGATCTTCTCCTGCAAATAAAACGGAGGAGTAAAAAAATTACAGATTGTAAAATCTCACATTCTTTAAGTCCCTAGTTATGAGAGTCATTATTGCAGAAACAGAACTTCTAAAACGTTTATGTCGTCTGATTTTTGCCTATCAAAAATGTTTGATTTGTATAAAAAATGTACAGAAAACAGTTCTTCATTGCAAATATATTCCAGATGCTTCCATGATCTTGACCTAGCATTCAAGAAGCCAAAAGAGACACTTGCCACAAATGTAATATACTGAAAATGGAGATCAACACTTTGATAGGAGAAGCTAAAAATTTGGCAATGCAGGAACAAGACGCACAAAGTTGCCGAGGAATCACACAAAGTCAAGAGACGTGATGAAGAAATAGCACAGAACTGTGATAAGATGGCTGTATTAACGTTTGATCTGCAACAGTTTCTACCGACACCTTACCTAAATACATCTGTTTCATTCTATAAAAGACAGTTGTGAACGTTCAATGTAGCAATCCATAATTTAGTCACCAATGAAGCTATTTGCTTTATGTGGAACTACACGCTATCTGGAAGAGGTGCTAATGAAATAACTTCTTGTCTCTATGAATTCATTCTGCAGTTGCCAGAAGCTGTAGAAAAGAGAATATTTTATTCCGATGGTTGTGGGGGGGGGGGGCAGACAGAAACAGTATTGTGGCTGCTATGTTCAATGTTCAGCTTCCTCATTGAAAAGAGGTATAACATCCACGAAATTCACCACAAGTTTTCGGTGAATGGACATACCTATATGAAATACGATTTCGCCATGCTGTCATCGAAATGAGAAGAGAGAGAGAGAGAGAATAAAAATGAAAATGAACCACCCTAAGAGCTGCATCAGTTAGGTCATGTAGACGCAAGAAACCATCAAAGTTTTCGTCAAGGCAGAAAAATATTTCTTAGACTTCAGCTACTTGACGAAAAGCAGAGGGTCATTCTTGATGAGGAAAACGGACACTGAAAGTAACAAATTCCTTTGGATCAGGACTCGCAGGCTTAAATACATCCGAGAATCCAGGAAAATATTCTCCAAGTATTCCATCTCTTAGGGAAGAACAATTTCGGGATCTTTCCATCAGAAGGCGTGGAAAAAGTTTGTTGCTCCCATTAGTACCGGTGATTCATGATGGACCTGTTCCTGTAAGCGCCGAAAAGAATAAAAATGTCTTGGAACTGTTACCACTGATCGACAGCGTTTCCCATAGCTACTATAAGGATTTAAGGGTAGACAATATTCGCATTACTGACTCTGACTTGGAAGAATTAAATGAAGATGCCATACATTGCAAACTGCAACAAGTACTGAAATTAATGTAGCTAACGCCATATTTAAAATGTTCCATGGAGTTCAAATAAATAATGTTTAATTTTTGTGTTAAAGAGGCGAATATGTGAAATTCAATATTTATAGTTCTAAATTATTTGCAATTTTTCACTTTTTTCCCCGAAAATAAATGATTTAAAGTATGTTCTCAGATATGTAATTCAAAAGAGTTGGCTTTAACGAAATATGTGAAACTGAATATACTGTAATAGGCCCCTGCTTATAACTTGGAAACCGCCACGGGTGGCCGAGGTCGTTAAGGTGCGGACTTGTGAGGGGTTCGAATCCCGCCAGGACCGTCCTCCCTAACTGTGGTTTTTTCTAGGTTTTCCTCAGTCCTCAGAAACGGCAAATGCTGGGGAGGTATCCTAAACTTAGGCCTGGAACGTTTCCTTCCTTGAAAATAAACCCTTTCCCAACATATAATTTTATCTCATGTATCGTCAGTATCCATCGCCGATGGTGTCTACGCAGCAAAAACGCGCGTAAAGCACCATTCATTCATTATAAATTGAAACATTGGGCAACAAGAACGAAAATAATTTGTAAATATTTGACTCAAAGTGTGTTTAATATGAAAATAAGTAAGTAAGTCACTAAAACAACTGTAAAACAGACGGGAAAACCCGATTCAAGTAAATATATATAAAAGAACAGAGCATAGTGATCGTAAACATTTCTATTTGAAAGATTTTGTTTAATTGAACATTAATTCGCAATTTTGGTGGCAGTTCCAAAGTTTATTTCCTCTCTCCTGTAAAATTATCTTTTGGAGACCAGGTTTTTCACGCTTTCTGCCGTATTAAAACCGGCAGACGAGCAAGTAGACCTTCGGCTTATTGAAATAAGTCAATTGTGGCACTATCGACGATCGGCTAAACAGAATAGATACAAGTATATTCACATTCATAAAACGTTCAAAATAAATTCTAACTTTAACAGATTAAAGAATACAATATATCATACTTACAAAAGGATATTTTTTTGCAATTTACAAGTTGTAAACGTACTATAAACCTTGCTTTTTCAAAGAATATACAAAAAGTGTTTTCTTCGTTTTCTGCGAGGATGCTGTTGTTAAGTGTAAACAAATTTGAACTCAAGTGTTACAACTTCGCCCAAGTCTGCAAACATTAGATGAACTGAAAAAATAGGCAAATTTTGGAAAGTAGGCTAAGCTGATAACTTAATTCGAACAACAATTTAAATCTGTGCACCCGCAGTCATGTGTTAATATAAATCCAGGGTGGTGTCTTTAGACTTTTAAGTATGTAATAATTTATCTTCCTCGGATCCTCTGTAGGAAGAGTATGTGCGGTATGGGCCGGCAGAAGATGTCTGCATACACGAAGAAGACATCGCTAAGGCCGTATAATGCAAGTGAAGCTAGCAGCTTGTAAGTAATTTCAGGAAGACTTTGTCAGCGAGTGGTTGTGTATTTATTTTTTAATAAAATTTAAATTGTATACTAGTAATGTCACTATGTAAGTATAGTATTGAAAAACTGGTTTTTGTGTACGATACATGTGTGAAAACGGATTCTTGCAGACGTGGTAGGATGATTCGTAAGAAAACACCCCAGTAATCGTGTTCCATGTGGAGAAACTACTTGCCACTCAGTTAAAGTGCTGCGAGATAAAGGTATCTTAATGACAAGAAACATGCTGAAAGACGCTGTGTTCTTACGGAAGAAAAGTTACATGAAACACACACATTTCCTTTGCACCTGAGAGACATCATTTTCAAAAGCTCTTATAATACAGAATGGTGCTTAATATTATAAGTTTTAAAAGTCACAAAATCTGTATAACATTACTTACCAGTCTTTAAATTAACATATATTGACATTATTTTAACTGTTTATAATATGAACCACATTTGAAGTACAAATAATTTATAATTTCATTTATTCAAACTTTACATTTTAAAAATTACCATTATATACTTTTACTTAAGGCTTTTCTTCCCCATTTTCAGGATATGTAGTTTTTCTCACACAGTTTCTTTATAGTTTTTATTGTAAATTTACGTTATGTCCACAGACAATAGCATACTATCCTAGCACACAGAATTGGTGCACTTATAACATGTAATTTGACTATTTATATGTTTCTTCTCTACCAAAATGCACATCCTCTTCTGTTCTTAGCTGCGGTTCCACTAGCCATCCAGCATCCGGTACTACTACTAGCTTCATTAATATTTTATTGCTGCAAGTTGCTTTCCAAAATTGATTATGAAAATTCGATTTCTTATTTTTTTAATTGTTAGCCAGCATCATCCAAATTATGTATGCATTCACTACACTTACGTCGATCACGTTGAAGACAACCATCAATGGCTAGCTGTTTAGTTTTCCTTTTTACACCGTTTTAGTTTTAGTTTTCTTTTTACACTGTAGCATCGCATTTTCTGGTCCATGATGTACGTCATTACAGTTTCAGGCTTCTTTGCTTCAGATGGTAATACTGTTGATTGATCATGAAGAGTGCTAAGGACTATGGCAACCTTGTTCTACTTAGTAACATTAGAGACTATCATCGCATTGATTGAAAACCAAATAATGTAGAGTATACTTGAAGTCCTTGTGATGTCTCAAATTCGGCAGCCAGCTCCCCTTTATTTTTTTAATCAATTTACTTATTTAATTATTTTATAGCACCTCCTAGTGTCAGATCTTTAGACAGCAAGTAAAGAGCTAAATCGAGAGACGTAAAAAGTGGAACGGGTATTTATTGTGGTTCCAATATTTGGTCGTTAATTTGCAACGGTTTTTGATTTTGGTTTCAATGCAGGGGGGATTGATGGGTTCTCAGGGTAAATTTGGACTGTTTTTAATGACTTGAAAGTCATTAGGGGGGAAGGAGATTGTTCAGTGTATTAATAAGTCCGGCACTGTTTGAACATTTGATTTATTTAACAACTTGGCAGGCTACTTCCTGACGGCTCGTAGCTGACCTCACTACACACTTAGACTGACTCTAGAAATGACTTACACTGCCCTCAACTGAACTTTAGAAATGACTTAGACTGATTATTTTTTAAATGACTCAGGCTGCCTGCTTCTCGTATAATGTCCTCCGTTTCTCTTCTGAATGAATGACTGAATGTCTGAATCTGAATGTCCGAATGTCTGAATGTGTGAATCTCTGAATGTCCCTCTGACTTCTGTACTCCAGTTTTTCTACCACATCGCCACGCCTCTCGCTAAATTAAATTCCCTAGTATATTGTCCTATTTTCGTGTCATATGTTCAACATTGGCTATCTTAAAAATATTTATTTGTAACTAAGTTCTCCTTATTGGTTGACTTTTATCCGATGACCATTGGCTAGAATTATTCTTTCCCCCTTTATCTACAATATCTTTCCATGAACCTCGATTTTCTAAGAACAGCCTATCATAAATTTCGGCCCTTTCCTTACATTCTGATTTCTATTGATAATCTTTTGCCTTCCTTAGTTTGTAGATTTCAAATGTTCTCAGAGATAACGCACGTATTGATGGGGTGTTTTCGGCTTTCCTGTAATAAAACATTTTCGTCTACGTTCTGACATTTTCATTTTCTCTTAAATTATTGCTACGTCTGACTTTGTTAAATACTGTCCCGTTACGGCCACCTGTTTTCCTACTGTGAAATCCTAAGTATTTTCTGGGCAGAAGGTTCGTGACCTAACAAAAGATAGTTTACCCTTTCCTCAGCCTTGTCTAAGGAGTGGTCAGTGGACGAGTCGTCGGGTATACATCAAAGTCTCTTTCTCACATCTTTTGCCACAAAATGTATACAAAACCCTTTTGTAAGATACCATCACCTGTCAAATGACCTACACATAAGTACAAGTTACAAATTGTTGCAATTTCTGTTATACCTATCTCTAAAATATTTCCTTATACATATATATTACAATTACCCTTATCAAATCTAATGCCTTTATAAATATAACTCTGCAGCCTTTAGTTATTAAATTAATAAAGGCAGCCTTTTTTCCTGCTTCAAGAGTTATCACAGATTTATACCCAGATTTTTCAAGTTTAATCAACAAGTTCTTCACAACATTTTCTCCAAGTCTCGTGGTTCTGGTTTCTTCCCCCTTTCCCAAATATACTTTCATCTAATAGCAGTATCTTGTTTCAATGGCACAAAATGGCTAAATCTATATTCTATATCCACCGGGTTTTGATGGTATCTATTGTAGAAATGGACAGCGACCTCGAAATGTGATCAACTGTTCATCCAGGGTCATGCACCATACTGTGGGTTTCCTTCAGAGCAGTCTCCCACATGTCAAAAACTTATCTGATTGGTTTCAATTTGCCAGTTGATCTATGTTCACGACGAACTGCTGCATCGTCAAAGCGCAACAGCCTCAGAAAAGCATGGAAGCGGATGCGAAACATAATTTCATTGACCAATGGACGGCCGTTCTAACACTCCACGTCTTCATTTTTTGAATTGTAAACACCAGTCAGGATCAAAATGACAGAAACTTTTTCATTTGAGGCAGATTTATATTCACCCAGTCCTTGTAAACAATTTGACCTTCATTGTTGGTCTACATATACACTCCCTCAATAAGGGGTACATGAAAGATCATATAAAACAAAACTCTTCAGTATCAAAGTTCCAAATGGAAGACCTTATAGGGTGGTGATTATTTTTTATTCTTATTTTTTTTCATTACACCCTTCTCCTCGGTGTACCTGAAATTCCAGCCTGAGGGGCAGTAGCCCATTTCTCATTTCCATTCCGAGAAAACAATAAGCGATATTCAAATGAATTTGCATTAAATTGTTATTCGTCTTCCTCATTATGGTATTCATCATCTTCGTTTTTAACAATGGTTACTTCATTATCATCACTGGAAAATTCAAATTCACAAGATATGTTTTAGGAAACAGAAGACTGTTCCTACTCTGTATCTACTCATTCTTTAGTCCTTTGCTCCGTAACGTTGTCAGTTTGTAGAACAGAAAACTATTATGAAAATAGGCGGCAAAATAAATAAGCGTATATTTATTTATATCACAAGTAGTGCTTTTGAACACTAAAAGAATAACGGTGAGAGACGACAATAACAAATACGTAAGATATGAGGACGTTATACTGATTGTAAACATAGCTTGTATCTGCACGGGAGGAAACGTGAGTTAACTCTTTAACTTAAAACTTTTTGCAAATTTTTATAATTCTTTTCCAAAATTATGATTAACAAGACAAATTAGTAGTCCTAAAATTTAATTTCAATAAAATGTAACTGCGCTAATTCAGAAGAGAGTGAAATCAGTGATGATTTCCGTACTCCGTGAATGGATAATTGTACATTTCTGCAACTAGTTTACCGTGAAAGTTACTCACAGAGCTCACAGGACATCCAACATAGGCGAAGCTAAAACAACTGGTAACCAGTAGGGAAAAGTTAGAAGAAAAGGTTTTTATGGCCTGCGGAGATGCGAACCTTCTATAGAACTCTATCTCTAAATGTGCTACTGAAGGAAGATGGAGGTACAACATTTATGAGGACTAAGGAAAAACATGTATCAACAGCAGAACGGTGAAGACTGGCATGTTGGGCAACAGGCAGAGGAGATCCCTTTTAATTGAGCGTCTATGGTCATTCATTATAAGAGATACTGCAATAGGTTATTTCTATATAAAAGGCAGGACAAATTTTACACTTGAGCATATAAACAATATTCCTAGAAGCACAATTGACGAATGTACAGATTTTAAAGTCTGGTTTAAGTGTCGCACTAAAGAAAGATTTACTTGGAGTTATGGAGGTACAAATTTTGCACTTAATCCGGTTGCAAGGGTAAGAACCTGGTGTAGGCACAGGAACCTATGGGATTAAGTGTCCTGCGGGAGGTGTAATATCACGACAATACATTTGCCTCTTTTTCATATTACGAACTTTCAGTCTGTACTCATTATGTTAAAATGCTTTGGTTTTAGGATACATTTTTAACTTTGAAAAACATGGATTTATATCTCATTTTTTATCTTTAATATGTTATTCCATTTTTTATTTAATTTTCTTCTCAAGTGTCTTAGTATATAATCTGCAAATATTCTCTCTTAATATTTCCATCTAAAATGTAGTGCTTATAAGGAAAGTACACGAGTAATTTGGTGAAATTTGTAATTTTTTGACTTAGTAAACTTACCAAAATAAAACAAACGATTGTGTTTCTAAATATAATTATTTTATTTTATTTTGAACAGGGGCCTTTTGGAATTAGTCAAAAGGGTAATTTAATTTCCCAGAAAACATTTCGGAAATTTTAATAACTTCTCGTATATGTTTACATAAGTGCGAGAATGCGATGAGCGATACTGAAACAATGGACAATCGAATGTTTGCTTAAGAACAAAATTGCCCTTTTTATGCTCATTATATATCATATATTTACTCATTCTTTGCAACAGATATCTTAATAATTAACATTCAAGTTGATAAAGCTGCACCATATTTGGTTTGCCACATACTAGATGTTATTTTGTTAAAGGTGTAAACAATCTAAAACCTAAGTGAACGAGAAAAACCAATAATAGAGTGCATACAGAAATATGACTACAAATATTTCTTTTGTGAAAATAAATTTTTCGAAAATTGTTATTATTTGGTATATATAGTGCAAATTCGGTCATTCTGGCATACAATTATCATTATTTCCTATTTTAATTACTTGAAGCTGTGGAATAACGACTCAGTAGTCCACGATGCAATTTTTCTTCTCAGTTTTTGTGCCATTGACTACTCAAAGCTATGAATAATAATGTGATTCTTACACTTTCAATTATTGTCTAGTACTATATAATTTAAGTTAATTTTCTTCTACACATCGTTACACAAATTAAACGTGTATAATTAGCTACTGCGAATTCTTTCCTAATCTCCAATAAAACAAAATGTTCATTGAAGTTTATTTTCTTAGCGTAAATGTATTATGGAACAGGATGCAGGACATGCGATAAAGATACGTAATGGCAGGCTGAAATAAAATCAGGCTGGATAGTATTCGACTTAACTCTTGTAAGTGATGAAGGATGTAGCGTGGTTGATGCAGTGGTTGCTATAAGTTAAAAAGGTGGCTTCTTTTTGGGGGCTCCTCTTTTGGTTTGGGGATGGGGGAAGGTTCACTCAGTAAGGATATAAGGCATATTTTCATCTATATCTGCACTATATATATATACGTATATACAAGATACTGTCCGCTATATGTGATTCATTGTGCCTACAAATATAATCCGTTAAACTAAATAGTGCTTTATGAACGAATTTGTAATTTTTTATTGTATCTGTGTGTTTTGCTTTGCTGGCTGACAAGTACGTATAACTGTATATAAGTTTTGTTTATTTTTCAAATTAGTGTATGATAAGTCGGTGTAAGACGCCAGGAGGTCGAAGATGCCACTTAGTTTGTATTTTATTCTTGTAGCGCCAGATGATAATGTTGTTCATGTTTGGACAGAGTGGGAACTGTGCATCGGAGATTCTCCAGATTATCGTGTATGGAAGGAAACCTGAAATATGTGTTGCAGCTAAGAAGTGAGTAGGCTTTTATAATATTATGTTTTTGGTTGTTTCCGTTTTAGATACGCAATGCTCATTAAGAACAAATTTTTTAGCATAATTGGAGATCAAGTAGAATGACTGCCCCATAATCTAAGATGCCGTGTCATCTACCAAACGAAAGTACAAATAAAAATAAGGGGCGTCTTCCTTTCGTTACTGTTGTAAGATGCAACCATAAGGAACAATGTTAGTGTGGTTATGAATACTTTATTAAAATCAATCTTTGTTGTAGTATTTATGTTTTATTTAAATTTTAGTCATTAAATATAATTATATATGCACAAAAACGATAGTATGCTTTTGTGACAGATTACACCTCGCATTACCAAAATATGTCCATCTAATTATGAAGAAATAAACCAACAATTTTTTAATTATAGCGATTCTGGTGACCAAGAGTTATGACGAAGTTTGGGTTATATAGGTAAAAAGGTTATTATTATGACAACATAGATTATGGTTGTGACTGGATCAAGCGTATTGCCGGAAAGAAATTTACACGAAAATTGTGGAAATGGAAATGATTTTAAGTGTTAAGCGTTAACACTTAAAAAACAACCTTTCAAATAATTACCTTTATAGGACTTTTGATTGCACTAAAATATGTCGCTCTGTATTTCAGAATATGTTGTTCTCTGTTTCAAAAGGTGCTAAAAGTATATTTTTTTTTTCAATTCTTGCTCCCTAAAGAAAATCAATATTTGTATGTTATCTCTTTATGGATTGAGTACTTCATGTTACTTGCACTACTTACGCCGTTCCCATCATATGCGGCAAATTGACTTCACAACTAATGGTATCTCACCCATACGGATGGAATGGCAGGTTCACAGGAATAAAAGTACAACCCAGTTGTAACCTTTTAATCACATATTTAGGCACAGTTTATAAGTATGAAGTTTCGAACAATGTAATGTATAAATTTTAAAGTAATATAACTAGTCATTTGTTTATAATCATGTATTTTTGTTGTGGCAGCTTACACTGACGTATCTTATACTACAAAATACGCGTGGACTTGTACATAGGGCGCACGTATATGCAAATATATGTTAATACAGCTAGCAAAATTTTATAATATATTTTAGCAGGAAGTTTCCGTTTCACGACTGTATTTTAGCTTTGGTAGCAGTCATTGCGTTTACTTGTATCGCAAGCTTGTGTCTTCATTCTGGAGAGATAACAAGCTATGCGGATTGATTTATCTCAAGGGCAATGTGCTTTTCTCTTTCCCTAAAGAGTACTCATTATAATATCAAAATATGATGTCCTTTCTTCCATGTCTGTGAAATACACTCGCGTTTCTCTCGCTGACCGTAAACAATGTTTTGGCTTTGATTCTGAATCAGTTCCCCATAAATAATAAAGGATTTACGTTCAAATTTGATTTTTTTAAGAAAATATTTTCATTACAAGAAAACAAAGCATCGTGTAATAAAATTTCCTTTGTTACGTTATTTCTGTTACTATGTTTCGCTATTTATTACATTATTTATAATCATTTATCGGCATATCAATTTTGATACTACTAATTGTTGTTCTTCCTACGGCCACCCCAATGATATGTGTGTGTGTGTGTGTGTGTGTGTGATTTACAAATTTAATTATCACGATATTTCATGTATTGTAATTACTAATATTGATATCTTGTAAATATATATTTTAATGCGGCATAATGTTAACAAGGCTTCTATGTCAACAAAAGAGAAAGTGTCTGCTTTTTTCACGTTACGGTAGCCTCGAAGGCCACAAGGGTCATAAAATTCTATACAAAAACGCTAGAGTCAAGCGTTAGGCCCCTGTTTTAAAGGACTGCTGTTGTACGGTTAATAAACTGAAGGACTTTAAATACGTTAGGGGCTTTGACCCTAACAGGTGTAGTACTGTTAGCCTTTACACTAGCCAATGCTAACAAAATGTTTTAAACTTTTAAAAAATAGCGAAAGGCACTTGTGGCAGGGGAACTTAAACCAGCCAATGGAAAATGTGTATTTGAACTTTTAAAAAAAGACGCAAAACTTATGTGTGTCTTTGTGACTCCCTATGGCGCCGTTGAGCCACTGATTACTTGATTTCAGTTTAATATGTAAGAAAGCGTTTGTTCTGTGGTGTAAAGCAGTTCTGGGACGCAGTTTTAAGATTTACACGTGGCTGGATACAATCAGTTTGCAGTACTCATAAGTTTGACGTTACTGAGGAACGCAGTTCACAGAATCACCTCAGACGCAGAAAAAAGGTTCTATTTCAGACACAGGCACGAAGTTATGATACATCTGTTAGGCAGTATTTTAAGTTGGAACTCAGCTGAGAAGCAGTCATCAGTTGCGCAGCTCAATTACGCGCCTCCGTAGCAGTTTACTGTTTCACACGCCACGGCACTCATCAGTGAGTCTCACACGCGGCAAATAAGTTCATGCTTAACGCAGCTAAGTCTATCGTATGCAAAACACCAGAGGACGCAAAATACTTTGAACATAAATGGCACACACACACAAAAATACATATACATATAATATTATGTCACATTGCGTGATTACTTATACTATTGAACTACCCTCTTAGTACTGCGACTACGAATCAATTAAATAACAGAATTCGTCATAAGAAATTGTTGTTATTGAAGCATAGGCAACAACACTGACACGATCATTCATCAATTTACCAAACCGCTTCAAAATTGGCATGATAATGTTGAGGCTACTCGATTTCGACAGCAAATCGCTTCAAAGTTGGTGCCCAACCTGGGGCACTTAGCCAGAGTCTAATAAACCACTTCAAAAATTGGCGACCAACGTGAGTATTTAAACAAACAGTCTCATAATTAGGTTCTAATTGCTGAGGCAACCGGCTAGTCCGCTTCATAATTGACGCCAAACGCGGGGCACTTAGCCGGAGCCTAGTCATGTACTTCAAAATGCACATACCTAAACTATTAATTGCCATAATAACTTTTCCTGTTATATACAAGAAATAAGTAATATGAACTAAAAATAGCACACATAACGAAAACTAGTGAAAAGTTACATGTTACTTCCGCTTGCTTATTTCTAAAATTAACTTACACTCATATTATGACTAAGCTTTTCACTCACGCAAGAAAAAAAATTAGTTATTCATTATTCCTATTATATTATTATTTTTATTATTTAATGCGTATGCCGGACTTAATTTTCTAAAAAATATTTTATTCATGTGATTATTTGCTTCGAAGTCGACCCAATTTTAAAACATTTAATAGATTTTAAAGATAATAAAATAGAGCACGCATTCATATTAAATGCTGCATTAACAACCTAACACGTTCTTTACTATTATGCGCATAAAAATCCACTTTGACAAAGTTTTTGAAGGCAGAACATAACTTTTATTCTTTTGTTACCTCGACATATTTCTAAGTTTAGAATATATTAATTCACGTAATAAAAACAGGCTTTACATTAAGAAGCAATCGTTGATAATTAAAGAAATGTTTCTGATGACATTACCTCTATTGACTCTTCTGCAAGTGATAAGCTTTCACTTCACCTATATAATTAAATTTTTAGGAAAATGCATAAATTTAGTTTTACACATCGGAGTTTATCTTGAAGCAGTATTTACTGCTCACTCCTATTATCATCATACCTTTTAGGTGGCACATATTATTATTATTATTATTATTATTATTATTATTATTATTATTATTATTATTATTATTATACTTTATGTATATGCTCTCTTTTCCTAATTGATATAATATGTAATAATCCTGAATAATGTATATTGGTAATTTATTTTCTTGTTCATACGTTGCATAGCTGAGAAGATTTGTAAACAGGAAATCTGGTGCTTTGCCCGCCGTAGAGCGGAAACATTACGAACAATAGCAGTCTTGTGAACGTCAGGTTCTTTTGTATAGGCGAGGACGTAGCCTTTCTTTTCTGTCCTCTTAAAAGAGATATTTACGTTGGGGGAAAACTAACCGTCCGCTTTACCTTACTTAATCTGGGTAGTTTAAAACCCGCTAGGAGGTAAAATACCATTAACAGCTGATGTGAGGAATCGGTTCAAAACTTCGTATTATAGGAAAGGTTTTTAAGTTCCCAGTAAAGAACGAATCAGATGATGCCCAGCAAACCTGATTGTAGCCAGTGACAGAGCTTAGTTTAAAATTATGGAGTTAGAAGCGATGTTCTTGCAGATGTCGCGGGTCTTGTGCGTTTCAACGACATATGTTTCCATTCTGTATAAATAGGCAGGTTTTGGCGTAGAAATTCATTCGTCATTCTCTTGCATTCACATTCATCGCCTCGCTAACTTTTCAATTTCTACGCTTTGATTCTAGTTAGGTCTTCACATTCTTTGTTGGTCGCTCAGCTGACTTTTAAGTTCTATTCCTCGTATTCAGGAAATTGGAATACGAAATTTATATTTACGTAACAAATAAGTATCAAGTATGCGGTTTAAGTAAATGTAACTCATCAGAACAGTCCATCAAGTGAACATCGCGGAATAAATAGGCGCAGCGTCTACTCTTCTACCGGCAAAGCGCTTAGGTTCATCAGAAAGTGTCGTTCAATAAATCATTAGTGAAAGCTAATTCTAAACTCCTATTCGTAACGCCGGTACCTCTCCCTAGCTGATTGATTCAATGTCAATAAAACCAGCGGATTCTTCCTAAGATTTCCTTACTTCTACTTGGGAAGGAAGTAGCATAGCAACACCATCTAAGAGTCCACCTCAACGCCCGAGGCGACGTTCCCATACTTTGAATCTACAACTTGAGGCTGCCTACAGCTGGGCATACTGTAGTCTTCCTTGTTGAATACAATATCATATTTTTGGCACCCAACGTGAGGTCATTTTAAAACAAAGACGACAGCAACGTTACAATCCCATATTTTTGGCTCTCCACCTTGGGGCCATTGTGAAACTAACACGGCATTAACCATACAGTCCCAATCTTTGATATTGTTTTCGGTTCTAGTTATTTCTGCTTATGTATAAGTAACGTTCGGTTTTAATTATGTTCACTGTCAGTTAAAATGAAAAAAAAAATAATGAAATAAGTAAATCGCATTTTTTTAGAAATACATTATTTATAACCTTGGTTTATAATAACATGAGAGAGAAAAAATCTAATAATAATTCATGGAATATTCCCTGCTTCTAATTAGTTGCATTACGAAAGCAAGAACTTAAGACGCCCCAAAACGTTTAACTTTATATAAGGAAATACCCGCCTGAGATTCATGGTTAAGACTTGGAGAGACATTTCAGTAAGGTTGCTACAGTAAACACGAAGCTCGTCTCCGGGGAACAGTTGCAACCTGCAGGGTTTTAAAATACAGCCGCCTTAGTGATTTATGAACGTGTTCAAAAAGAGGTTTCTCCACCTTATCCTCAAATAATTCGCTTCAACAAAGAAAGAGCCAGACGGTAAGAAAAATAAGAGTGTGAGAGAAAAAAAGACGGTGATGGAGTGGGAAATCAACGAACGGAAGAAACGCTTTTTGGGTATGTTGTAGCGACCATGAGGTAAAACAGGGAAAAGGATTTGATGCCAACTGCTTTAAACCTAAATCATAAATATAAATATAGAGGCCATATCGTTCCCTTTCCGTTGTGGTCTCAGACTCAAACATCTGTTTCGGTGTAAGTAAAGATAAGAGAAAAAAAATTAAACTTATTACGTGCAGGATGTGTAATGTGACGAGAACAATGTGTTTAACAATGTAACTGTGTGTCAATTAGTCAGTGTAGGCATTTTATATCTCAATCTAATTAATTGCCATATTATTTTGTGCTTTCCTTTGTTAATAACAAAAAGCAAAATGACAAGAAATCTCCAAGGGCTTTGACGCAAATGTTACTCAAACGCCCTTGCTTATTTTCTCCTTTCTGTTTGTACTGCCATCTTTTTGTTTACTAGAGAAACGATTTAAGATAGTGATCATTGTACATTTATTGTATATGATCATTGACTATATATTTTAATCCTTTTTTCCGCCACTGAAGTTTTGCTATGGCTGGTTTCTTCTAAGTTCACTGTAGCATTACTTTTTCCATAAGAAGTTAGAACATAAAGAACATAAAGGTCTCTTAAGCAATGCAATACAAATTAACATCCTCGGCATTTCTAATAGTGTAGTTATAACAAATACTGAGAAAAATGCTTCTTAATCATCATATCTTGGGACCGATCCGAGACCTATTCTGATTTTCGTATAATGTTTTGTGTAAACAAAGGCTCCCCACTCAGTGCTTACAGGATTTGCAAAGTAATTTACTTATGTATTGCTACAGTTTGATTGTATTCAATTGTTATTAATGGAGGAAGATATTAGGGTAACGGCCTTGCTCACCGGTGGCCGTTTATGCATAATCTGCAAGTGGGGGGACTTCAAGGAGGAAGGGGTCAACAAGCAGCAAGGCACAGACAAAACCGTGTCCCTAACATGTTTCCAGATAAAAAAATTAGATGCTGGTTTAGCCCCCTCCAAAGAATTCGAGTCCCTCAGAAGAGCCGTTTCATACCAGACGCCAAGATAGAAACCGTTCCAAATTGCAAGTCGCTGTCACGTCGCACCAATCCACTTCGCCCTTGCACACTCTACACAACAAACGGAATGAAACGATATGAAATGAGAGTGTCGAATGTACATTAATAGGAATTATCAAACCCAACCCTTGCCTAATCGACCAGGAGAAATCACGAAAAAGCTGAATCGAAAGGATGTGAACCCGAGACCTCTCAAATTCTCGTTCCCAACGTTACCACTTTAGTCACTCAGCTAAACGTTCGGCACAATAAATACGTTATTACCTCATTTTCTTGCATTTATTAATAAATATATATATATCTAGTAATGTGCATTCAATCTTTTTTTTTTATTGATTTATTTATGGACGCTCTTTAACATCTCAGGTCATCAGCGTCCCATTCAACTCAGGGCGTGAAACTGCCGACAAATTTTGCTCAGAGGCCTCTCTTTCAGGCTTGAGGTTCTTTTTCGTGTCATAAATGTACGACACGGGACCCACGGCTTTACTTCCCTTCCGAAGGAAGCCATAATTAGGATTTTTACGCCCCGAAAAATTCCATCTGTCCTGGCCGGGTTCGAACCCGTGATTTTGGGGTAGGAGGCAAGTATGGTAACCACTACACCACCAGGACCAACATTTCAATCTTAAATGATATCCCTTTCATTAACGTTTCACTATGACATTATTAACATTATTATAAAAACAAATAGCTTTCCATTGGTTTATTATTTTTTTCCGACGTAATACAGGCGCGCTTCATCACCGTTAACTATGATGCAGACCGTAGTTCACTGAAAGACAAAATGCTCCGTCACGAATATAAGAAATGAAAATAATAAATTTTGCATTTCTTACCTTACCCTAAATCTTTAACATAGAAGCTGCAAATACACTACTTACGCACAGTTTGGTTAGTGATGTATCGTGCCGTCATTAACACACGCAATCGGAGTTTGTATGCTCTAGTGGAAATCGGTTGATTTTCAGTAAACGTGCGATTTACGGTTAAGATTGTAGTTGGGAAACTGAGCTTGCTCAGTTATGTTTATCACGGTAACTATTTCACTTGAATTTCCCCAGGAAGTGCGTGTTAGACTTACTTTCAACTGTTCATTGTTTATTGTTGAGTATGCCGAGAGTGAGATACACGCTAGAAGAAAGAATATTAATTTTGTGTAATGGCACATTTCCTAGCGCTTGGCGGATGGCCACTGTCATTCCCATACCTAAGCCTGGAAAGGACCCCCATCTTCCTTCCAGTTACCGTCCGATTTCCCTCACCAGCTGCATCTGCAAGGTGTTGGAAAGAATGATTAACGGACGGCTTATGTGGTGCTTGGAGTCGAGACATCTATTGACGAACGCTCAGTGCGGTTTTCGTCGTCACCGCTCCTCTGTCGACCATCTTGAATCTCTTTCCACCCACATAATGGACGGTTTTATTCGGAAGTGCCAAACGGTTGCTGTATTTTTTGATCTGCAGAAAGCCTATGATACTTGCTGGAGAGGCGGTATCCTCCGAACGCTTCATGATTGGATCATACGTGGGCGCATGTCAGTTTTAATTCAGGAATTTATGAAAGACCGGGTTTTTAATGTTGGCGTGGGATCTGTTTTATCATCTACTTTTATTCAAGAGAACGGTGTATCTTAGGGCTAGGTACTTAGTTGCACATTGTTTGCCATTGCGATTAACTGTATCACCGAGTGTTTACCGCCGGGAATACAATCGTCGTTGTTTGTAGACGATTTTGCCTTCTATCTTTCCTCTCGGAGAACCTGTCTCTTGGAACGCCGCTTCCAATGCTGTCTCGACCGCCTTTACGCTTGGAGTGTATCTCACGGGTTCCGTTTCTCCGCAGAGAAGACCTTCTGCAAGAACTTCTGGCGCCACAAGGAGTATCCTCCATCTTCGCTCCATCTTGGCCCAGACGCACTCTCTTTCGCAGAAGAAGTTAGGTTCCTTGGCTTGGTGTTTGGTAGGAAATTATGCTGGTCATCGCATATAGCGCAACTCAGAGGCAAGTGTGAACGTTCTCTTTGTATTTTACGTGTTTTAAATGGCACATCTTGGGGAGCTGGCCGGACTGTTCTTTTACGTTTTTATCCCTCACTTATCCGATCGAAACTGGATTATGGCTGTGTGGTATACGGTTCAGCGCGACCTTCTGTGCTTCGTCGCCTTAACCCGATTCATCGCCGGGGTATCCGTGTTGGCATTGGGGCATTCCCCACCAGTCCTATGTTGAGTTTATGTGCGGGGTCTGGAGAACCTCCGTTGTTTTATCGTAGGGATGTTTTACTTTCTGCTTACGGTTGTCGCTTAGCAGCGCAACCTCGTCATCCCACAAATGGGCCGTTTTTTAATTTGTCTTTAGATCGTTTTTATGCTGCTCGGTCTTTTACTCCTAAGCCGGCTCGCTTTCGTTTTCGGGAGATTTTAAGGGCGGTGGAATTGAATTTATCTGCCTTTTCTTAGCCGGGATAACTTTTTCTCCCCCTTGACTCTTGGCAGAGGCCCCCGTTCATCTTAGGCTTGCGTCCTATCCAAAATCTTCGACCGCAGCACATCTTTCGTTGTTATTTTAGCGAGATCAAATCCTCTTTTAATGGCTGGAATTTTATCCATACCGATGGCTCGAAATGTTACACAGGTGTGGGATGTGCTTTTGTTTGTAATGGGGCAAGTTTTACGTATGGATTTAAGTTTGCGACATTTATTTTTATGGTGGAGCTTTATGCTATTTATCGGGCGGTTTTATTTATTTCTGATCAGGGGCTGGGGAATAGCGTTATTTTTTCTGACTCTTTGAGTGCCATTTTAAGTTTTAGAAATCTGTACAACAACCACCCTTTTGTACAGCAAGTCCAGGATATAGTGTTAACTCTTTTCGACGCTGGCGTCAGGGTAACACTATTATGGGTACATGGACATGTGGGACTCAAAGGTAATGAGGCCGCAGATGTCGCAGCTAAATCCGCTCTTTTAGACCCTGCTGAGAATGAGCAGCGTTTTTATTTTGGCGATTTTAACCATTTATTACGTAGAGGCATTTTCTCGCGCTGGCGCGATGAGTGGGATTTAATACCCGCCAATAAGCTTCGGGAATGTAAATCATCCCCTTTTAACTGGTCCACTTCTTCTCGCACTGTTCGTGGCGAAGAAGTAATTTTAGCTCGTCTTAGAATTAGGCATTGCCGTTTTAGTCACTCTCACCTTTTTAATGGTCAACCCGCTCCAGCTTGCCCTCACAGTGACCACCCCTTTACAGTTCGTCACATTTTAATTGAATACCATCATCTGGCAGCTTTTAGAAATAGCCTAGGTTTGCCCTCCTCTATTGAGGAACTCCTCGCAGATGATGGCGTTGCTGTTGAGCGAGTGCTCCGTTTTATCCGTGTTTGTGGTTTTTGGAACATGGTGTGAGGTTTTATCTTTTTACCATTGACGGCATTTTTAGACTCTTTTAAGACTGTTGTTTTTTCAGCTTTTGCTGAATCTGTTAACTAGTCTTTCATTGTTGTTTTGCACATTGCCCTTGATATTTGTTTTGGGGTTTTATTGTTACCATTTTAATCTTTTATAAGACTGGTTTGTTTTCAGCTCTTGCTGATTTGTTTTCCTACCGGTCTTTGTTTGTTGACCATGTTACCCTGTGTTTGCATTGGGGTTTTGTTGCTACGATTTTAGTCCATTACACGACTGTTGTGTTTTCCGCTCTTGCGGCTGTGTTTTAGTAACACCCTTATGTTTGTGGCGCCTTATACCCTTGTTCTTTGTTTTGGGGTATAAATTTTATTGTGCAAAGTACTACTGTTAGTTCATTATGCGCAGGATTTGCGTTCTTTGTTTATTTATTTTTTATTTCTGACTCAGTATTGATATGTTTGGGCACTAATGACCATAGAAGTTTTGCGCCCTTAAGCAATAATCATCATCATCATAAGCGGAACTACAATTTTGTTGCTATATAAGAATGCATAGGCTGCTTTCCTTTATAGTTGATCTATTTAAGTGCAAAAAACACATCCAAAAATCTTCACCAATGTAAGTAACCACATTTTTTTTTTTAACATTTTGTAAAGATTTTGGTGAACTGAAAAGTTTATGTAACATTTTGTGTTTTAAGTATGGAAAATATTACGGTTGTAAGCGAGATACGCAGAGAGTATAAGAGGTTTAATGCTCATGGGAGGCATTTTGTTATTCAAATAAATCCATCTCCTGATAGCGAAAATCCTATCCTTTGCTTTAAAAACAGATTGCAAGCGATTTTAAATACTGTGTTACAGGACATTGAACAGCATGATATGGTAGGCTTGTCAATTAGCAACTCTGTAAATATGCAAGATAAACCTTAGTCTTCGTCGAAAGGATCAAATACATTTCGATGTAATAATGGCTGTAGTGAAAAAGGTATGTCATTCTAATGCCAATTTTTACGCTACGTATATCTTATCCATAAAAGTAGATCGTGTTGAAATGCCGTTGGGTAATGGTGGAATAAAGACAAAGAGCCGCTACATATCTGCTTTGGCACATTTGAAAACAAGCATTGTGACAGTTAAAGCATATATAAATTGTTTAGCCGATGCGTTAGTAATAGCAATTGCTCATTTTACTAAATATGAGATTATAAGGCTTTCATACAGGGTATAAAACTACATTCTAAAGTTGATGATCTTCTAAGAGTAACAAATATTGATCTTAGTAATGAGGGAGGAATTGTAGAATTACAACAATTTCAAAATTATCTTTCAGAGTATAGAATTGTAGTATATGATGAATTGTATTGTGATAATGTTATATTTGACGGAAACTTAAATTCTTCAAAGCGTCTTAATATTTTATATGATGCTCAAGAGAAACATTATAATGTTACTGTAAATCTTACAGGCACTATGGCTAACCGATATGTATGTGAAGGATGCAATAATGGGATGGACAAAGGAATCAAAACCCACAACTGTCAATATAAATGCACGGGATGTTTTGCAGTTCCACCTGTAAATTTGACGGAAATTATTTGTTTTGCTACATGGGTAGTAGATATTTTAGAAGCCAAATTTGCATGAATTATCAAATACAGAATACATTTGGATAGCAAACTATTTGCGAGTGGAAGCGGCATTTTCCAACTTGCAGTCGGCAGCTAAAACCTAGTCATGTTGTTATATTTTAAAAGTTGTAAAAGTGACGAGACACCTGGACACATGTGCTTTATGCCTACACTGAGCCTGAAATTCTCTCTTCCGAAAAGGCTTTGTTTATATTTTATGACATTGAATGAACACAAAATAGTCGAATAGCGGATCTTCTACATTATTACTTGTTCCAAATTTGCTTTGCCTAGAACAAATTTGTTTTGTTTGTGTAATAACAAATACTTGGAATGCAGTCAATGCGGAAGGCGCAAGAACTCCTTTTGGGGAGATAACTGCATTAACCAATTTGTAGAATTGGTAGAATTTGCAGAATATATACGCAAAGCTATAATTTTGTGAAATAATTATAGCCATAGCCCATAACCACCGGACTTATGATCTTATGGTCATTTTGGATTATACCATAACACAGAGTTGGCTACCTGATTCAATCATGAATGGTGCTAAAATTTTGTGCATGAAAATATAGCATATAACCTTTTTGGATAGTTTAAATGTTTTACCTATGAAATTGGGAAGTTTGCCCAAAGCTTTGGCATACAGTCTCTAACAAAAGGATACTTTCCCCATTTTTAACACTTTGGAAAACATGAGTTATGTGAGGGCTTATCCTAATCCCTCCTATTATGGTGTCGACCAGATGATGCCAGATGAACAAAAAGAATTTTTCAGCTGGTATGACACTGTAAAAGATAGAGTTTTTAATTGTAGAAATGAGTTAGACTTACTGTCGGGCAGATGTTACCGTACTGAAAGAATGGTGTTCCATGTTTAGGAATATCTTCATAAGCATAGGAAATATTGATGTATTTCAGGAATCAAATACAATAGCCTCAGCATGTAACAAGGTATTTAGGAAAAATTATTTGCAGTCAGGGGCTGTAGGGCTCATACCTTGTGGAGGCTATAGAAATGCAGATAACAGCCCAGAAAGACTCTCATGTGACTCAGATATGAGGAAATTAAACGAGACATTCGCATTCAACATGCAGGTAATGGTAGAGAGGCCACATTACCAGAATTGCCCAATCTCAAAGTGGATGGGTTTTGCGAGGAGACGAGAGAAGTTTATGAATTCATGGGATGTTTGTGGCATGGTCACAAATGCTTAAATAATAGATTTGTTCCAATCATAGACAGTAAAACAGAGACGCTTGGAGATAGGTATGAACAGACTTTGAATAGGCTAGAAAAAATTGTGTCTGCAGCGTATATTTGTCATATTATATGCCAGTGCAAATTTGAGGACATTTTAAAATAACGTGCAGCGCTTAGTAATAATCCCGTTGTGAAAATGCTCCTCTTGTTCTCACAGACTCCCTTTATGGGGGTAGAACGGAGGCGCTGAAAACTTATCGCAAAACTGAAATTAAATACTTTGATATTATGTCACTGTATCCATATATTTAAAAGTCCTATTGGTCATCTTACAATTCATATAGATTGCTCTAATATTCCCGCAATGCCTAAAAAAGAGGGGAAAATAAAGTGTAGAGTTTTCGCGAAAAAATTGAGAGCTTTATCATCCCGTACTACCCTGTAGATGACGTCAAAAGCTGTTGTTTGGTCTTTGCGCCAGTTTTATGGATCAGGGAAATGAAGAAACAAATTGCAACCATAACGAAAACGAACGAGAATTCATTGGTACTTGGATCGCGGAAGAGGTAAGAAAATCCGTTGAGATGGGCTATGAAGTTAGAGAAATTTATGAATTTTATGAATACAGGGTAGAGCAGTATGATAAACGTGAAAAGGGGGGGTTTGTTTGTAGAATACATAAATATTTTTTTTAATTAAAGGCAGAAGCCAGTGGCTATCCTTCCTGGGTTAAGAGCGTAAGAACAAGGTATCCTATGTAAGGAGCGTTTTTTAGAGTGAAGGAATACTTTTGGATAAAACGGCAATCAAAAAAATCCCGGTGCAAGGTCATTGGCATAATTGTGTCTATAATAGTTTGGGGGTAAAACTCACTGAACAGGGTAATAGATTGCGAACAAAAATGATTAGGGAACTTCGAGAATTATTCACCTTTTTGATCATCCACAGGATAGAAATGCAAAATTTAATGTTTGCAAGCAACCCGGTCGTTTGACTCTCGTGGCAATATGCGGAGCAGGTCAAAGCTCCTTCACTGGTACACACCAATGAAGTAATCGGAGCATATGTCACTGCTGGTGCAAGACTGAAGCTATATAGCTTTTTGGAGGTCTTAAATGAAGACATTTTGTACACAAATACCGATTCTATCGTTTTTGAGGTTAGAAAGGGAGTTGAGTGTAAAGTCAAATGTGGAGATAAATTGGGAAATATGACAGACGAACTTGCAGACTATGAGCCCGAAGCTTACAATTCTGAATATATATATATATGTGTGTGTGGAGGATCAAAAAATTACCCTTACAAAATTAAATTGCCAAATGGGGATTTCAAAACTATATGTAAATTGAGGGGAATAACTTTAAATTATGCCTCTTTGCAGCTAGTAAATTTTGACGCCATTAAAAGCTTAATTTTTGGTGAAAACGAAGAACAAAATATTGTGATTAGGACGGAAAAGAAAATTAAACGCAAAAGATCTGAAGGTGTTCATGTCGTTTCCGAACCTTAACATAAAATCTATAGGATTTGTTTTCACAAGAGGAGACGAATATCATATTATAATTTGGTTCCATTTTGGTATTTAAAGCCCGGGTGACCGAATCATTTCCCCTCATTATGGATTTAGAGGTGAAGGCAGCTGTGTCAAAGTATTTAGAGAAGCGAAAGAGGCTAAAATATTGTACCAATGAAGAGCTAAGGCTTATTCCTTTGAAAGTGTTTGAGCAATATCCACCATACGATGTAGATCATGTATTATATAGGGTAACTGACAATTTGAGGCAAAAATTGGAAAATTTTCAGAGTTGTACGCATGGACAAGGAGAGTGCACTGCCTGCCGTAAAATTTCAGCACCCGTTCACTCTGATAATTAGCGGCAGTTCAGATTAGGAGAAAACGGTATTTTGTGTAAAACTGATGAAAAACTTAAAACAATTATGCACTGTTAGTCAGTTTAAAGAAATGTTGTAGTGATTTAGGGAATAGCCGGCGGTGCCCAAGTTAAAACATGTAAAATTTCACGTTGGTGTTCCAAAATTTGAGAACCGGAAAAGAGAACCAAAGCTAGGGATATTAGACGATTTGTTAAACTCTGTTTATTCGAGAGAGGTGTGTGATTTGTTTACAAAGGGTAGTCATCATAGAAATATAAGTGCTATTTTAAATACTCAAAATTTGTTTCATCAGGGTAAATACTGTAGAGATATATCATTAAATGCTAAATACCTTGTTGTTTTCAAAAACGTTAGCGATAAGAATCAAACAGCCCATCTAGCCAGACAAATATACCCAGAAAATTAGAAGTCTCTTTTTCAGGCCTATTTAGATGCTACGGAAAAACCTCACGGGTATATGTTATTTCATTTATGCCAGGAGACCGATAATAGATTAAGATTCAGAACCAACATTTTCCCATCGTAGCTTCCCACTGTAGTTTATCAGCATCAGCAAGCGGATAAGATCGAATTATCACATGCTTCACGTGCTTAAAAGAGCCAAACCGAAACTGAGGACACCCATTTTGGAGAAGGAAGACAAAGAGCTCATATTTGTTATTGCCGAATGCGTTCTAAATGTTTTGAATAGTAACTGTAAGGTAAGCAAATGTACCCTACGCAATCTAAGAAAATATAAAAACGACCTTAGACATGGGGTGGACAAATCTCAAAAAGTTAACAGCAAATGAAATATTATAATTCAAAAGGGAGGGTTTTTTGAAACCTAACCTGTCTGCAGTATTGACGGGATTAATAAAGCATTAAATGTTGCATAAATCATTTTTAGTCTCTCAGAACTTCTTAGATACCCACTGTTCTATAAAGAGAAATAAGAAAAGAAAAATAACGATAAAGGATCCCTACCAAGAGTTGCTTAAATTTAAAGCCAGTCGTTCTTTATAACCAGCACAAAAGTAGTAGCAGCAGGAACTGCAGCCTTCGCCAAAGCGCGAGGTTAAAAATCGGATCGTCTTTTTCTCTCCAGATATCGAGGAGAAAAAGGAAGAACAGGAAGTAATTAATGATGATGAGCTAGAAGTGGACGAAGAAGAGACCAGGGTTTTACCATTACCACCAGACGAGATAAAGGAAATTGAAGAATTTAGTAATCAAAGCTTTGGATACCTAGCCAGACCTTACATTGCACCCTATTTACACATCCCTAGAGCAACAGGCACCGTCTTTGGCTTCTATAGGGATGAGGACGGAAGTTTTACAATTGGCGATTTATTAATTAGAATAGAGGATAGCAATTTGTTTGTAAAGAATAGATATTTCAAGGGAACTCGTGGTTTGTGGGAATTATTGATAGGAACATAGTAGATCTCTCAAAAGACACATCATCGAATAAGAGTAAATATAGGCAAATTCTTCTTTTAAACAACGAACATTTACAAAATGACGAACCCTTCAATCACATAAATCAAACAAAGGTCAGAAATATAATGAAATAATTATCGAACTATATCCGTCAAAGGTTTCGTGGGAAGAATACTAACAAAGTACAAAAAGTACTATTATGATCCGGATAAACCTTCCTCCTTTTCTACTCTAGAAAAACTTGCTTCCGTGGTAGGAAATAAGAGAAAAACAGCTAACTTCTTAAACAAGAAACGTATACTTTCCATAAACCTGCATGGAGAAAATTTCAAAGAAATTTCTACCTAGTAAACAACATTAACGACGTATGGGAAATTGATTTGGCCGATTTTAAAACCATTAAAAATATAATAATGGAGTTCAGTGTTTGCTATCGTGCATTCAATGTTTTTTTTTTTTTTTTTTTTTTTTTTTCCAGATTTGCATGCGTAAAACCCATAAAGTCCAAAAATAGTACAGAAACTGCTAATGCCTTTAAATCCATGTTAAATAGTACTGTTCCTCTAACCGGAAGATCCGACATAGGTAAAGAATTTTTGGTTTCTACATTACAAAAACTGTTAAACGACAAGGATATAGAACATCAAATTTGCAGAATTCCTGACCTAAAATGTAGTTATATGAACGCTTTAATCGTAAATCCAATGTCTTCAAGTACATTACGTACAAAATTCTTACCGCTATGTGGATGCTCTTGATAAATTTGTTCCAGCGTATAACAATACCGTTCATTCGGTAATTGAAATGCCTCCAAGCAAATTGAATGCCAAAAACGTTTTACAAACATAGAAAAATTAGAGTCAAAAGGAACTAAAATAAGGCCTCGACCCATCAAATTCAAAGTAGGACAGACAGTGAGAACAAGTAAAGAAAAAATGAAATTTTCCAAAGGTTAGGAGAAAAATTTCTCCACGGAACTTTTTAAAATTGTAAAAGTTATAAAACATTCACCACAACCTCTTTACGAGCTAGAGGATTTGAACAGAACGCCTATAGAGGGACAATTGTATAGGTACGAGCTTACTCCCGTAAAAATTGATAAATCCACTTTGTATAAAATAGATAAAATACTGCTAGAGTACGGCAGGGCAGAACTCAACATCTCGTCCGATGGCGAGTATATAGTGCACAGCTCGATTCGTGGATACATGCATCACGGATGAATTCTATGTAACTGTATTGAGTGACTCTAGCACAAATGTGTATTCTGAAAGTTTTAGTAATGAATTAGCGCAACCTATCAATCTTCAGAGAGAAAAATGGGTGGTAGGTTTGGCGGAACTCTCCTACTCTAACGGTTACGAGTCCATAGATGAGGATATACTTAACGAGGGAGGAGAAATCAATAAAAAGGTAATTATAACAAGAGCAGGCAGAATAGTTTTTGAAAGGAAGGACTTTAAAAACTTTAAATAATTGTACACCACCATAAAAATCAGGTAAAAGATGAGGACTTACAGGAGATGCTTTTAATTTTAGACGCACATACTGCAAAGGCCAATAGTATTCACATGATCATAGCCAGAAATAAAGACAATAAGATGAAAACAATATTTTAGGGAAAATCTTCTTTCCTACCAGGGTTTATTATGGCAGTGGAGATCTCGTAGACACCATAAACATTTTCTAAATCTCGATTGCTCTAAAAATGCTAACAAAAATTTACTTTTAAAGGAGAGTCAGGATATGAAATCTCTTTCCTTGGAATAAACAGAAAGACCAGCTTTGAATTTATTTATAAAACCGAGCCTGTCTTTGTTTACTGCAATCTAATAAAACCACAACTGCTTGCTAGTTCTTACGTTCGCTGCTTAAAAATAATTCAGTTTTCCTCCTACAGCAGTCATCATACATTTGAACAAATATTTTACATTCCCATATAACTTAATTACTTTCAAACTGTTGACATTGAGTTAGTAACTAAGTTTGGCGATTTGGCTCGTATAGGTAGTAGTATTACACCTACTATTGCTATGTTACATTTTAACAAAGTTAAATAATGTTTGGATTTAAATGTTCGCTGCTGCGAAGGTTCAAGTCCCGCCAAGAGGGCCAGGGCATATATATAGGGGGGATAGGTTGCGTCGGGTTTACTAAGTCCTGGGTCCAGGGATGTACACAGAGGTCTGTGCCACCCGTGGGTTTTTGCATTAGGACGGTACCTTGTGTCCTAAACCGACCCGCCTTTCGGCTGCAGACGATTACGTCGTCCAGGAGCGCTAAGTTTCCTTAGCTTCCAGATTCTCACTGGTGGATAGGTCATACTAGCTTAGACCTACTCGTATTTAAGAGGTGAGTCACCCCAGCATTAAGGTAGCCACCACCCTCCCTACCAACAACGGCGATTCCGGCGCACCAGCCCCCAGGGTACACGCCTTAGGCACTCCCCTGGGACACGCCCCCATCGTAGGTCCTCCATTCCCCGTGAGTGACGGGCCCACTGCCAAGCCGAGTCCAACCCAATCCGGACAACTCCCTTGCGGGAGGGGGCTCGAATCAAGTCCGGCCCGGGCACATATATATATATATAATATTAATGAAACATAAATATAAAGAAACACTATTAACAATGTAACAAATTAACACTAATAATAAAAGTAGATAAAGATAAAACACAGAGAAAGAGTCACACTTGAAACTGCTATATTTCGAACTACTGCGAGTTCTTCAATGGCAAGAAGCTAGACAAGTGAAGGTGATAAAAGTAAATATTGAGTATCGAAGGTAACGTTATGCATGGAAACAGATGAAACTAGATATGAGAGTGTGGGAAGGAAAAAACTAATATGAAAGATTTAAACCAGGTGGTATACGCGCTTTATGTAAAAATATAGCTGCCATTTCTCTATCTCTGAGTAAACTTTCAGAGCATTGTGTAGGTAAAGCATCAATAAGAGTTAGACTAAAAGCATCATCAAAATCCTTACAGTGAGATAAGGCATGCTGGGCAACCGGCAAGGGAGACTTGGTTTTAACAGAACGTCTATGATTGTTCATGCGTAGCGAAACAACAGTAGAAGTTAAACCAATATAAAATGCTTTACAAAGCTTACAAGATAACATATATACGACGTTCTTGGAAGAACAGGTAGCAAATGAAGAAATGTTGAATTCCTTGGATAATTTAGGGCTATGGAATGATTTGCACGGCATAATTAGTGCACAGGTTTTACATTTAGGACGTTGGCAAGGATACGAGCCAGCAAAGGGACGTGGTAAATTCGGAGAGGATAGGTTACGGCGAAATATACTTTTAAGGTTAGGGGGTGTTCTGAAAGTAAGGCAGGGTACAATTTTAGAAAAATCATTTAAAGATGGATACATTAACAAAGTATCGTGACATTCTTTCAAAATAATTCTGATGCTTTCAATTCCAGGCACGTAAGTAGTAACTAGGTTGATGAAGTTCTTGTTAGAGGTTTTAGGTTTGCATTGGAAAGTTTTGTGTGATGGGATTATACGGGATTTTAAAAGAGCGGAAGGATAATTTTGGTTTTGGAACTTTTGAGTAAGGTTTTTAATATACTTGTCAAGAGATGAAAAGTTGTTACTAGGACGATGACCACGGATTGAAAGAGAAAAAGGAATAGATCTTTTGATATGCAATGGATGACAACTATCAAAATGAAGATACCGTTGTAAATTGGTAGGCTTAATGTGCACAGAAGTAAGGAAAGAGCCATTGCATAAAGAAATATCAATATCTAGGAAAGTAGCAGCATTGGGAGAGACAGAAGAAGTGAACTTAACTGAAAACTTGAAGTTAAGATTAGTAAGGAACTGCTCGAGAGATTCTGAGCCATGAGTCCAAAGCACAAATATATCATCAATATATCTCAGCCATAATAATGGTGCCAAAGGTTCTGACTTAAGAAATTCCTCCTCTAAGCGAGCCATAAAAAGATTGGCATAAGAAGGTGTCATTCTGGTGCCCATTGCAGTACCTTTAATTTGTAGATAATGTTTATTATCAAAACTAAACGCATTGCGAGTGAGGACCAGATAAGCAAGATGGCAAATGAAATCTGTGGATGGGATATGAGGAGGTGCTCGAGAGTTCAAGAAATGTTTAACGGCAGCTAATCCTTCATGATGGGGGATGTTAGTGTAGAGTGACGTCACATCAATAGTGGCAAGAAGTATATCAGAGTGTGCCGTAAGGTCAACTTTCTTAAGCAAACTCAAAAAATGGAAGGAATCTTTAATATAGGATGGCCTAGAAGTAACAAAAGGCTGTAACAAACAATCTACTAGAGCGGAAATACGTTCAGTAGGGTAATCGAAGCTGGCTACTATTCGGCGGCCTGGACAGTTCTCTTTGTGAATTTTAGGGAGAAAATATATGGTGGGAGTACGAGGGACATGAGGAGTAAGAAGAGTGGTATCTTGGGAACTAAGTCCTTCTGCTGTACCAGAAGAAGTAATAAAAGAAGCTATTTCTTCATTAAACTTGACAGTTGGGTCGGAAGACAATAGTTCATAATAAGTGACATTCTCAAGCTGTCAGTAAGCTTCAGCATTGTAAGACGAAATGTCCTGTAGTACTACTGAGGACCCTTTATCAGCTGGAAGGATAATAACATCAGGATTATTAGATAATCTTTTAAGTGCTGATTTCTCACGTAAAGTTAAGTTGTCTTTAGGAGTGATCTTATCTAGAAATTTAGAATCACTGATCGAAGTTAAAAATCTGTTGATAAACATTTCTAAAGGATGGCTAGAAGGTAAAGATGGAGGTTCAAGTTTGGAGGGAGAACGAAACTTGAGAAGGCAAGGAGTAACATTTGAAGTAGGCTGAGAAGATTTAGTATGCCAATAGTAACGCCATCTTAAATTACGGCAAAATTTAACGCCATCAGAAACAAATTTAAGGCGATTAAATTTGGGAGTTGGGGAAAAAGATAATCCTTTTTGTAAAAGCAATGTATCAGTATTAGAAAGTGAAATAGAAGATAAATTAACAACAGCAATATTACTAGTAGGAGAAGTACAAGGGGTACATTTGCTATTGGGCTGCTGATATGCAGTACCGGAGTAAAATTTAGATGGACGAGGTAAATTGAAAATAGAAGCCAAGTCAGGAGCTGACGCTACGAGCGGCGGGGAAAAGTTTTGGAAAAAAGATGCATTAAGTTGAATAGGAATACCAGCTTTTAAATATTGTAAATATAACCGCGATAGTTTAAGAAGATGTTTCTGATTGAGGGAACTTAATAACTTATTAGCACTCATCAAGATACTATTAACTGTAGTAATATATTTTGGAGAATATGCCAGAATAATTTTAATAAATCTAATTAATTTAGACAAATGAAATTGTTGCAAATATCGACAATTATTAAGGATCATCCGTAGAAATTGTTGGGAGATATGGTGCCTAAATAAATGAAATTGGCTATGAGTGCTAGGAGCTATAGCGGACAGTGGCAATTGAATTAATATTCCGCTAGGACACACACCAGTAATAGCGCAATAAGAAAGAAAGCCAACGTGCCCTGTATATTTAGCTAATTGTTTAGAATGGTACTTACATTTGTTGAACCAAAATGTGATAACATTATCTTGGATAAGTGTCATGGTATTTTAAGATGTAATAAATAATAAAGTATTTTAGAAAACACAGAAATAAAATTAAAAGAAAAAAAGATAAATAGTAAAGAAGTCAAAAGCAACACACGCAAAAGCAAAACACACAAAAGCAAATAAAGCCTAATAAGCAAAGTTAAAAGCAGCACCAGAGGTGCAAACAATATTAATGAAACATAAAAATAAAGAAACACTATTAACAATGTAACAAATTAATTAATAATAAAAGTAGATAAAGATAAAACACAGAGAAAGAGTCACACTTGAAACTGCTATATTTCGAACTACTGCGAGTTCTTCAATGGCAAGAAGCTAGACCTAACCATAGCAGTTTCAAGTGTGACTCTTTCTCTGTGTTTTATCTTTATCTAATTTTATTATTAGTGTTAATTTATATATATTACAATGCACATTTTTTTTCTTGTCAGTTAACAATGGATCCACTAAAAGCGTACTATGTGAACCAGAGCGGAGGGTGTCTCGGCCAATACATAGGTCCACTGTATGCCGGTAGCCCTTACGTTCATCATGGTAGAGGTTTAGCCAGCTTTCCAGGTAGTTTATTTAGAATTATTAAACCTGTTCTTGTATCAGGAGCAAAATCATTGGGAAGGGAAACTCTCACAAACATCATATCCGATATTGCAGCAAAGCAGGCGGGCACAAATGTTAAAGACATTGTGTCCACTCGAGTCACCTAAGGAACCAACAATTTGGTAGTTAAGTTGCAGCAAGGTAAAGGTTAAACAAGAAAGAAAACAGCTTCAAAATTCAAAACTAACAAGAAAAAAAATTAGATGTACTTTTATAAATACCGCCTGCACTATTCATAAACCAACACATGCGGTCGGGGTGGGAGTAGGAGAGCACTATGATCACCTGTACAAAATCCGAATTTGATATATTTGCTAAAAAAAAAACCCATTCATTGGCAGTGTTAGGAAACTACACTACACTAATCAAACCTATCGTCCTCATAGAGCATTCTGTATTGGGATTTGTTATTCCTGGAGATAAGGAACATTACGTTGATTTAAATGTGTTTTTAACAGTAAAAGGAAAATTTGTAAAATCAGATGACAGACTTGGCAGCTACAGTCAAAACCTCTGGAGTTAATAACTTACTACACTCCCTGCTTAATTAATTAAACGTTTCCATAAACGGAACATCCGTCACCCCTTCCGAAGATCTCTATCATTATCTAGCTATTTAGAAACTCTACTCAAGGCCACTATGCAGCTAAAAGCCATTTAACTACCGATTTTTGGTATATGGACACGCCTCTGAAACGTCTAAAAGATGCCGCGAAAAATGGAACTTTGGGGGCTGGTGATTCTAATCTAGGGTGGAAAGAACGGTTTGAAAAAAAGCAGAAATTTTTTTCTTTATTTCTTTTTTCTGAACTTTCTTCCGAGTTTTTATTTTTAGAAGTAAGCATTTAATTTGTTGACATTAGTTTGTTTCTCTACAATATAACGTTCTTAGAATAGCAAATACATAAGATTGAATAATCAAAATATAAAAGGAAATAGCTATGATAGGCAAATTATATGCAGATATTTTTAATGTACCTACTCTATTGCTACCAGGACTCAATCTTCAAATAAAGATAACCAAGGCAAAGGAATCTTTTTACATACTAAGCGAATCTGCATATTCAAAAGCGAAATTTCAATTTCTTGATGTCTCTCTGTACGTGAAAAAAATTAAACCGTCTCCAAGTATTTTAATGGCTCATATGAAGGCCTTAGAAAAGGTAAATGCTCGTTATAACATTGCACGTGTTGACGTGAGATCCTTCACCTTTGGAGCTGGGCAAATATATATATATAGATAATGCTATATTAGGCCCAGTTCCAAAAAGAATACTTATTGGTATAGCAGAAAATACAAATTTTTTGGGAACTCCAAATACCAATTCATTTGACTTTATACATTTTAACCTAGAGTATTTTTCACTATATATAAATAGGCATCAATTTCCGGCAGAAGGCCTCTCAACCAACATACGCATGAAAAAGGTTCAACGCTAGCATATCATACTCTATTTTCTGGTTCTGGCATTCATCACACCAACAATGGCATTCAAATCACTCACGGTATGTATATATCTGGGTATTTTTTGCTGCCCTATGACTTAACGCCAGACAGTGCGGCTTCAGGAGGTCATACTTCCTTGTTAAATAACGAGAATACAAGAATAGAGCTAAGATAGCTTACACAAGCAATCACTTGCCTCGTGTACTGCGAGTACGAAAATTCAATTCAAATAGATAAAGATATGAAAGTACATACTGATTTTTAAACATGAACACATTACAGATAGAACCAACCTGACAGAATATTCCAAATTTTGCAGCTGTTTTTGCATCAGATATGTTGCCTAAAGAATATAGTAAACCATTTGCATTTGTAATAAATTTAGATCCTCAAGTTTGCCTGGTTCACATTGGATAGCTGTTACTCAAAATTTAAATTCGTTTGCATGGTATTTCGACTCCTGTGGTCTCCCTCCTTTCGTAGAACCCTTGAAAGACTTCCTTCCTCATCATTTCTCCTTTAATCGCAAACAACTTCAAAGCCTCTACTCAGACATCTGCGGAGAGTACGTGTGCCTCTATACGCTATACATCTGTAACAAAGGATACACCATGAACGAGTTTGTTGCAATGTTCAACTCCACCAATCCAGGCGATCAGTCTATAAAGATGTTTCGCTGGGAGTTTACACCCCCTAAGCAATGCAGCGGCGGATGGGGATGCCTGCTTGGTATAAAAGTAAGTACCGTCACTTTTTCATCGTCAGTTTTTTATGCATGCCTGCAATAGAATGAAGTCTGGTGGTGGGCTTTGAGGCCCTCCGGGGCAACAGCAAGGAAATAATAATAAAGAAATTGTTCATTGCTGGCAAAAATTTTGTTCAAACTTTTCATTTTGCCAGTCCATAGCCTTGGAATCATAAAGTTGAAGGATACAACATAGAAAGTCAAAATGGAATACATTTCAATAATGGATACATTCCTTACAGCATGCTTAAAACAATACTAGAGGAGGTGGTAGCGGGACAAATCTCGCTATACACCTGCAACGAGGATAAATGTGCACTACTCTCGGCACTAACACAGAGAACTTTTATTAATCTAGAAAAATAATTTAATTGTCCAAATCCGGAAAATCTATACCATGAAATGCACTGTGGTTTTTCTTGCCACAAATTTTCTAAAACTCATTGTGCATGCAAACACGCTCATGCCTGGTTCAAGTGGCTAGAGCATCATAAACCTAAAAAACTTAACATTAGATGTCCTCCCGAAAGCTCTAATAGACACGATGCTTTTTTGTTTCATGTCTATAAATATCAGGGATCGTACCCTCTAGACACCAGTCTATGCCATGAAGTCTAGAGTCAAGCAGATCTGGATATTCCGTAGACGTCCAGCTTCCATCTCCAATTCAGAGTCCGTATTGCATCGCCGAACCTACTTTCTCAACAATCATCACTCCAGATACACTAGCTTGGGTTTCTACAAAAGAAGAAACTACGATGCTCACCTGGAAATTGGTGGAGTGAAACAAGGGAGAGTTGTGCTTTCCCATTATTATTTCACAACTCTACATAATCATCTACTGAAATTGGGAGAGCATCTCAGCAAGGACCAATCTTACAGATGCATCGAAGAAGCATTTCGCCTATGCTCCATCAAAGGACAGCGTGCAGAATACATTGGGGATAAGAACATGTTGTTTTAAGTCTAAATGAAATAAACTGTCTATTGTGCAACGCTAACATACTGCAACACCAAATGGCAAAATATATATTAGCTACATCTGATGTGAAAGACTGCATCAACAGAGCTTCTGACAGCAGTACTTTTGTAATTCCTAAAGAAAATACTTCATATTTTGTACTTTATAATGTTATTTGCGACGAATTAAATTCGACGCTTGTGTATTATAAAGATGAATAAAATATTATTTGTAAACCATATATGCTATTTTGTTATTTTTTCTATGCTGTAGGTACTCACCTGCGCTAATAATAATAAATGCAACAAACTAGTCTTTTATATTCCCCATGGCATTGTAATACATCTGGTGGCCTTGTCATGCCTTGAAAAAAAAAACAGTTCCCGGCCTTGTCCTACCTGAACAAAGTAACTGATTTTAAGAGAAACGCTTACCATCTAATATTAAGGGAAGTGCTTATCAACAAATAAATTCATGTGTAAACAAAATCAGCAAGTAAAATTGTTACCCATAAGCAGATTTTCGTTGTATTTCATTAATTATTTAATTAAATATGCTATACTCAACAAAAATAATAGATACTAATCAACTTACAATTATTAAAACCTGCTGTAAAGACGTTGTACAATGTTTTGTTAGCTCTGTGGCACAGCGTGCAGTGATGTCGTGGTTAAGAGCGCAGGTCCTCCTTTTCCTTTTCCCTTTCCATTTTTTTTTTTTTTTTTTTCCACTTTTGTAACATATTATGACAAATTAGTTTCTTAAAACTGTTTCCCATACACAGAAATGTTTAACGATAACACACACTGTCTGTCTGTCTATATTCATTGTAAATAATTGTTTTATTGTATTTCAAATAGCGTTATACTGTATCTACTCTACGCAGGTTAATAGTTGGGCAAATGAAGATAGAAACAAACATATGCCTATAAATAATAATAATAATAATAATAATAATAATAATAATAATTCCATACAGTGTTCACTAAAATAGTTTGAAGTTAGGTTTAGTTTATTGAATGACAAAAACACGTACCCAACAATATTGCCTCAAGCTTAATTCAAAACTACTTCCTGTTCGTAAGAGTACTTAAGAACAATTAGCTGTGATGGAAGTGAACCATTTCTATGGAATAAAGACCAAATTGGCCAAGGCAAAGGCTCTGAAAATTTGTGTATGTGTAACAACGCCTTTAACTAATATTAAATTAAGTTTTCGTAGAAAAATAGCCAACAATAATTTATATGCAAAAACTGATATTTAACCAGGTCGCAAGGCGTTTGAATCTTACAAACTGGTTCTAGGACAAGACAGTGGATTAAAACAATGCTACAATACAGCAGAAAAAATGAAATTAAAAAATATATAATATCTAAGTTACAAAGCAAATGTCTACAAGTATAGGGAAGTATTTTAATAATGTTAATGAGTAATGCAGAAAAAATGAAAATATGTTTTCCAATGCAGTATTAAAAGTGATTGTTGTGCCGGTCAGAGGCATTCACCAGATTTATTATGAAACTCAGCATTCTGTTAAAAACAAAAAACAAAGAACTTGCATATCAGAGTTTCAGTGCCCCCAAAAGCTTTAAAATGTCCCCAAAACTGAGTTGGTACCGGGGATGATAATTAATTGGTTAACGATATCATCCACCATTCGTTCCAAATTCCCATCTTATTGAACAATGTGCCTTATACATTCACTTCACTTTTGAGCGGCCACTTCTTGAAAGAATGTGTGCAGAGGCTGCCAAACTCAGGTAACTTAAACTTTTTACTAGACTTCAAATTAACTCAATTGGATTGAGATAACGATCATGAGGCAATCTCAATACTTTATGACTCGTCCTCTCAGTAAAATCTTCAACAGTAAATTGTTCAAAATTCGTTTTCCGTGATTAAACTAATTCTGGGAACTTAGATTTCACTGTAGTATCTTCTAAATTTATATTCCTGTTCTGCAGTCATAAAAGTTATTGCATGTTCTTTTCACAATGAAATGTTGTAGCTCCAATTTAACTCTATGGTAAGAAGCTTAATCCATAATAGTTACGATATTTGCTTCCATTTCAGAGAAAACATTTCCATATCAAGCTTTCATCACAACCCATACTGTTTCTTTGTGATAATCCCCATTTCCCGTTCTTTTAAACCCAAAAACAAGATTTACAACTTTACAAAACCGTTTTCGTTTGTTAGGTACTAAAATATTAACCGCTTTTCCTTAATAGAGGCATTTTTAAACCCAGTGCTGCACCTATATATGAATTGTTTCTAGTGTTTTTCATACGTATATAATTTAATACGTTTGATGTTCACTGACCCACATGTATTTCGTTTAAATATAATAGCTCGACCTTCCGTTAGATTTCTTTTATTATTTCTTAAAAAATTTCTTTAAAAAAGGCGTATTTTCTATTCAAAATAATATTTCTGCAGTTTCTTTTTACAAATTCACACTCTTTTTCTTTTAGAATATTACGGGCTGAGGTTCATTTTAGGCAACTCTGCGTTACTCCTTATTGCAAACCATATTTTATTACTTGTAATGCGGTTCGTTAACAAAGAAGAACTGAAGCACTTTACCAGCAATAGTTGGCCCAGCTCATTAGTCAATACAATAATTTGGGAGGAAATATTTTGATTATATGAATTGCCATCTATACGTTTTTGCAAAAAACTTCTATTACGCTTTCTATTTTTTCCAAGGTTTGTTATCGACCATTCTTTTCTTGTACATTTTATGCTTGTTTCCAAAACACCAGTTAAAATTGGCATTATTCAACAACGCAAGAGTTAGATATGTTTCACAAAATGTGTTAAATAAACTTTAGAACTATTCCATTATCGCCACTTTTTAACGGTATTGCTTCTTTATATGTTATAACACTAATATTAAATGTCTCCAACTAAAGTAGTGTGCACTCCTCGGTATTCGACTCACCGAGGCGCGGTGCTATCCTACTGCGGCGCGTGTTCTGTTTTTTTTTTTTTTTTTTTTGAGTAGTGTTAAACGCCCGTTTTCACTACTGAGGCACCACAGGCGGTGAACACTGATGATACATGAGATGAAATGATAAATTGGGAAAGGATTTTTTTTTAAGGAAGGAAGCGTTCCAGGCCTAAGTTTAGGTACCTCCCCGGCATTTGCCAGTTATGAAGACTGAGGAAAACCTGGAAAACACCCCAGTCAGGGAGGACGGTCCTGGCGGGATTCGAACCGCAGACCTCCCGCTCACGAGTCCGTGCCTTAACGACCTCGGCCACCCGTGGCGGTGGCGCGTGTTCTGCGGGAAGTATCCAACTATTATACAGTAGTGTAGGTGACCCCACGACAATGATTGGACAGTGAGGGAATTAATTTATTGATTATACATAATATTAATTACAAAATGGTGAAAAGTTTATACATATAATTATATAAAATATGAATCACTAAATGGCGGGAATTTGCTTATTTTTAAACTTTAAGGGGTAGGCAAAGTTCTACGAAGTAAACACTATTATTTTATTATTAAATATATGTTATTACACAAAATATTAAATAAAATTTGTGAAGAAAGCATGCTTTTAGGATACATTCATGGGCTAACGTGTTTTCAGTATGGACCATACATTCATGGGCGGACGTAATTTTAGGGGTGAGCATACATTGAGTTGCAAGCATACTTTCGTGGGCAAGTATTTATTCGGAACATTTTATCACTAATTGAAATGGATTAGTAGCGAGCATCATTTTATTGATTATACATAATATAACCTTTTCTGATTGTGAAGTGAAACTAACATTTTACGGAGAGTAAGCAAACAAAAATACATTCCACCACTTAGCTCCTGCTTAATGTTAAAAGATTTATTTTGAAATGTACGAGTGTATAAGGAACACGGTTCGTGAAAATCATAATTAACTTTGAGAAAATGAAAAATCTTATATTGCAATCAAAAAATATTTTCACACAGAGATTGACTTTCTAATTAAAAAGTATATGCGCTACGAGGAACTGGAAAAGGGCTGCTGTGCCCATAATAATACACGTCACGACGCACTAAAACTAAATAAAACATTTGTTTGTGAAAAATAAAAAATAAACAGAATAGATTACAATTTTTCACTTTGCAAAAAGAAGTTATGTTGCAGTCAAAAATATTTTCCCAAAACTATTTACTATTACAAAATAATGAAATAAATATGTTATACCTTGAAGTACACGAGTTTCATATCTATCACAAAGAAGTATTACATGAAAATTCGCGTTTTTATCCTACTTTAGGAATTTTTTACAGAAATAGGCTTAAGTATTCATCAAACTTACAACTGCAACTTTTTTAAATTGTAATTTTTCCTATTTTAGTAACATTTAATTCAAATATGCAAAAAAAATGTCTGTTGCTAATATTTTGTATCTCATTTTGCTCTTGCTGTTAAAAGTCAATGGCAGTATGAAAAATATTCTTTAATTACAACATATCATTATTTTATTTTGCACAGTGATATCTTTTTGGGAAAATTAAATATTTTAACCGATTCCGTTTCGTACTTTTGTTCACAAAGAAATATATTTGATTTAATTTCATGCGTGGTTGTATGTATTATTGTGAGCACCGGAGCCCGTTTTCACTTCTCCCGTTACGTACATCACGTAGATTTCAAAATGTCAGAGTCCTCCCGTCACTTTGTGCTGTTGTAGATGTTACATTTTAAGTTGTATATATATGTTTTTTTTTTTTTGCATAATTGAGTAATATGCTTCTAAAATAGGACAAAAACGCAAATTTCCGTGTAATATTTCATTCTAATAGACAGGTACAGAGCTTGTGTATGTCCTGGAATAAACATTGTTTTTTTTTTAATAGTAAATCATTGGGTGAAAATATTTGTTGACTGCAACATAACTTTTTTGCAAAGTTAAATGGATTCTGTTGAATTTTTTTTTTTTAAAAAAGGGACCTATTTTATTTAATTTCAGTGTCTCATGGCTTGTATTGTTGTGGGCACAGCAGCTCTTTTTCAGTTCAGCGTAGCATTTATACCTTTTTATTAGAAAGTCAATCTTTATGGAAATATATTTTGATTGAACATAACATTTTTAATTTTCTCAAATCTTATCCTGATTTTCACGAACCATGTTCCGTATACATATATTTCAAAGGAAATCTTTTAACTTTATGCGGCTCTGTATTTTTGTTTGCTTTGTTCTCCGTAAAACGTTAATTGCAATTCACAATTAGACAAGATTTAGTATCTATCGTTCTTGTTACTAAATCACGGGAGTTTTTTAATGAAGTCTATAAAAAGGTTTTTAAATGGATTGGGTTAAGAGCTGCCACGCATTTCCTTCACTCCAACATCCATAATACTTTTGTTTCACTTCAAAATTAGATAACGTTTTGTATCGATAACTTTATTGTATAATATTTGCAGCTATCGTTAAGGGATATAGTGAAAAGCTAATTTCATTTTTTAAATAAGGTACCGTTTTCACATCTATGCCACATTAGTTTACACAAGAAATAGCTCTCCTTTGCATATCAGTATAATTTACTTTTATTCCAGAACGTAGAACGATGCACACCTTCCTTTTAGCAACATAACTTCTTTTTGTAAATTTAAACAGATGTTTGTTTCTAATATCAGTATTGTTTCATTAAAAGTTAATCGCGGAGTGAAAATATTTTTAGTGCAACATAAATATTTTTTCATAATAACAAAATGTTGTAACATATATTTTTGCAACATATATATTTTTATAGCATAATATATAATGCTAAACATTTTTGCAACATAGTGACTTTTTTGCAAAGTTAAACACTGTATACAACACTCTTTTGCATTTATTAAAATAATGCAGCACTTCAATATGATTCTGATATGATACAGCTAAATATAGGGTCCTGAAAATAGCGAGTTTTTACGCGTTACACTCTTAGAGATTTTTTCACAAAAATCAACCAATCTTTGTTTTAAATCAAATGTTTAACGTTTATTTTTCAACTTTTATTCATTTTAAGCTACATAAATTTTAGTATAATAAAACCGCCTGTGGTGCCTCAGTAGTGAAAACGGGCGTTAAACACTACTCAAAAAAAAAAAAAAGTATAATAAAAGACCATTTGGAATCTCCGAAACTGTTAAAATAACTAAACAATTTTTTCTACAGAGGGTGCCAAAAAGATGTATACACCGTTGATATTGTACACCGTACAAAACCAAATACACTGTCATCACTTCGGGAAGAAATTGAAACGGCATGTGTAGCAATCGCTGAGGACACTTTCACAAACGTTAAACTCAATCCATAGTTCAATGCGCTCAGAAGTGTGTCGACGCCGATGGTGGCAATTTTGAGCAAATGTTTTAACTGTTGTAATTGTAAAGGTCTAAGATGATTTATGTTCATCATTTTCTGTTTGTGTGAATTGAGTTTTGTTACGTTAATACAGTTTTTTCTTTTCTTAAAGTGTGTATACATTTTGGCTCCCTCTGTATTTCAATGTTGGATTCAGATTCAAATTTATGAAAAAAGTATAGAAGAATAGACCACAGGTTTCAGAAAACAAGGAAAAAAAAAGAATTTTTAGTACTCTAAATGAAAATAAGAGTAAGGCTGTCAATTTGTTTTGACTGCATTCAAAATGAATCTTTGATAAAAATTTCAGTCAAATAAATACTTCACTCAAGACAAGTATGCTGCACAATTGTACAATCTGAAAAGATTCACAAAGGTAACCAGAAAAAATGGCGAATTATAGATACATAGCTTGAGACTGAATTTGGGCATGGGGAAAATATAATTACACCAGCAGTGAGAAACTAAATAAGTTGAGTAAAAAGATAATGGAAACAAATTTTACTCTCTGACCATTTTCTTATTCTTATAACTTCTAGAATAAATATTTCTAAACATGTCTACTTATGATTTATATAGAAAGTTGGAAGATTTTAAAGGTATATTGCCTTATCCGTGACCATAGCTGCAGACCACTGATAGAGTTTATGGACTCATCGAAAAGAAAATAAGAATGCATTAATTTCCCGTACTGCTCTCAGGGTTTTATGAAATTGTGTTGAGAAATTAAATTTTGGGAATGCTGGTGTGGATTATTTTAGAATTAATATCCAAAATAATAATAATGAAAACCAAAGTGGCATAAAGGTAAGAATTCTTCATAATACAAGAAAACGTGAGACAATGCGCAATGTCTTGTTCAAAATAGTTACTTTGCTTCGCCGATAGAAGCTGAAGTTCTGAGATCTGTTTAAGACTTCTCAACTTCCATGTATGAATCAGGCAAGGAAAGTCAAAGCTAATGAAAAATTTGTCTTACTTTCAAGATAGCTTAAACAAAAGTCCAGTAAAACTAAAAAGAAAAAGCTTTTAATTACGAAGAACCGCTGCGTTGGTGCGAAAATTATTTCAGAAGTTGCGATTAGCGATTTAAATTTCGTAATCGGAGGAATTCATTAATAATGTGAAATATACACATTAACAAGCTGCCATGTGAGCTTTATATAAATGTTGTGTCCTAATAATATTAATTTTTGCTGTTATGCAAACCTATTCTCAAGTGTTTACTTTGATTAAAGGTCTAATTGATTAACTATAGAATTTTAATAACTAGTGGTACTATAGAAAGTTATCATATGCTATGATCGTGACTCAGTATATTAAATTTCCGTAAACCTATGCATTTAATTTTGGATCATTTGACCCGGAATTAACAGCAGAGTTAAAAGTGGCTGTCATAGCTGCACGTTATACAACATATTTTTAAGTACAGTAGGTAAAGTCTACTTCCTCTTTGCCCAGAGAAGCTTGAAACTCCCCAGACATTCATCAGGGCGTGTACTGGGTTGTGCCAAACACGATAAAAAAGAAAATTCCTCTAATGGCACCAGATACCAAACCCAGCACGTACCAGTAACTTTCCTCAGTATCTAGTCTGGGAATTTTAACTAGAATGCATTATATACCCTCTATTAACTGCTATAAATTCTTAGAAGAAAATAAGTTAAAAATTGTAAAATTTAATTTTTCTGGGACTTAATTAAATTGATGTATTGATAACTGTCTATAATAACAAGTTACTACATTCAATAATTAAAAGAGAAAGATTGGAAAATACCCATACGTTTTGGTTTCTCTATCAAACATCCTAAAAGCAGAATTCTAAGAGAGCAGAAGTATGGGGAACTTGTACATTAAATAAAGAAAGCAGCTGTAAGGAAACAAAACGTCTTAAGTATTTTCAACTAAGAAATTTCACGAAATCTAACTGTTGCAAGTACTCTAATAAGGTAACAAGGAGTTCAAAATCAGTCCCATTATGTGTCAATATAGCTTACGCAATTTGGAAATAATAGGTTAATATGCACTTGATTTTATAATTCGTGAAACTCTTGTATCAAAAATGTATCTAATAAAGACATTAAACAGAATGAAAGAACGTGAAAACAAGTTTCATTCAAAAGTAACAAATTAAGAAAGTAATACCATATAGGTATAGGTAGGAAATAATGCACTTAGGGTAACACATATAGTTATTGACACTGTTGCAGTTATCGACACTTTTTCATTCTAGAAATTTAACCGAGGTAACATGTACAATTCTAAACTACACAACTTCTGAAGCATTATAAACCACCATAGAAGCCGTGAACAATTCTATATCTAAAAGATTGCAGTTTCTATTGATGTTCCATACAAAACTCTTATTTTTTAGAATGAGCGTTAAATAAACAAAATGATTATTATGAACTGAGAAAATTTTGGAGGATACGCTTGTCGAGTGAGATGCTTGTGTTATATTTCAACTAAATCTCGTTAAAATGATATAATAAGAATTTTCAAAATTATCAACATTTTATTCTCAAAGAATGCAAAATGCTCAAAGCAGAGTACAGGAATTCTTAAATCAGAATCCATAACCTGATCAGTTAAGTCATTTTTCCGGAATTTGCTAATACAACATATATTTCTTTTTAATTTTAAATTTCCTTTCCATATATAATAAAATATAATAATAGATCTTGATCACATTAAGGTTATCATTAGATCTTCTTGCGTCGTTAACCAGAAATAACAGAGAACTAGCGTTGCTGTTATCTAATTTTGTCATTGCTTGTGCGGGAGAAGCTGACACAAGGAAATGGTTTTATGAAACAGAAAAGGGTTTTAAAATGGAAGATTAAATGATGCTGATGACGCATTACGTCTTTTTAATGTAGATCAGACATTTTCAACTTTGTCTGAAGAAAACAAATTTTCTTGCAATGAAGGGAGCAAAAACTGTATATGAAATTAATCAAGATGTAGCGAAGTCATTGTATTATGTTTTGTTGCAGAAAAAGTCAGATTTATTTTCATTTATCCTTATAAATCTCTGTCAAAATATCTACTCATTTCCGTTTCCGCACAAAGGGTTAGGGTGTGAAAATGATAGATGAAAGCTGAGATACTCTTGGAATATATTGGTAATAAATTTTGTCCATATCTTGTCAATAAAAGTGTAAAATTCCCAGCCATTCTATTTGTGCATGACCATAAACTACATCTCACATAACATTTGAGTGAACTCTGTTGACAGGATTAAAGATTTTGCTGACTGTGCTATACAAGATCTCTAAGAGTGCAGCCAGACTTAAGTGTGGATGGAGGTCAGCTGAACTGGAATAGTAAAGAAAACATAACGGGAACACCCAGGAAGGAATTGTCTGCAATCAGCTCAGAAAAATGTGGTTCAGAGAAAAATCAAGTCTAAAACACCCCAGAACGGTTTTAGGATATGTAGTCTCTAACCTTGGATATAGATTATACAAAATGTTGGGGAGATACGTTGAGAAAAATCCAAACCTTTCGCAAAAGTTAATGAAGAGAGAATTTTTGACCCCACAGTTACACTCACCAGATTCTAGAAAATGAATGATGAAAATATGCTGTTGAAATTTGAACCTCTGAAAAGAAACAGAATGGAACTTAACTTCACTTGGAGAATAAACAATCGCATATGTTATATACAATATGGATAACATTAGAATCTGCTCATATAAATGGGACAGAAGTGGTTTAAAATCAGCTACTGATGCTGGAAAATGTAGTGTAGTGTATGAAGAGCAAAGAGATATTTCTACAGACACAGACTAAAATAACATCTTGCGCACAAAAGAAATAATAAATCAAACTAAATCAAGCGACAGTTATTAAATAATACATTTATTAATAACATCCTATGATTATTTTAAATATTAATGAATAATGAAAAATATTCATTTGCATTTCAAATTAATGGAAGAAATTATAATACATAAAACAAGAAAATAAGTTGGCATTAGTGCAGGAAAAATTGAAAAGAAAGAAAAAATAAAAATTGTTTAACAAGAAATAATAAACAGAAAAGTAATTGGTGACTTATAATAAAAAGCAAATAAAGTTGCTCAGAAACAAACAATAAATAGTAGGCCTAAGGGAGAACCTAGATCAGCTAAATTAAAGTTACCGAAGTGGGTTTAAACCACTTAGGAAGCAACATTTCTCCGAAGACAATAAATGAATGTACAAATCTGTTATACAAAATTGAAGAAAACCCTTGTAATGGAAAACTCTCCTTCAAAGGTAAAGAATGATGGTAGAGAATGTGACTTATGTAAAAAACTATTTTGTGACACATGTTTGTCAAATTTGCCATCAACGTCAGGTTCCACCAATTGCCTTTATTGTGATCATTGCACAAAATATATGAGTGACCTAAATAATCATACATAAATTGTTCATTTCGTTCTTATTACTTTGCTAGCAGAAAAAATTAATTGCCTAAATATTGCATAAATTTTTAAATATTTAAAATTATGTTGTTGAAGCTTATCAGAACCTAAATGGTATACAATAAGCGAAATACTATGATGTCATTAACAGTCAAAAATGTCGATATTAATAACAAAGTGGCAATATATATATGCTTTCGTACATATTTTCATTTATTAATAAATTACTCAAACAAAGTTAATTAAAATGATCTGACAGGTCCAACAACGGTTTTAAAATGTCATTATAGACATTCTTAGTCACCCGCAATCAGCAGGTGCTGGAAAGAAATATCCACAAAAGGTATTTAAGTTGTGGATAACTATACTTGATACCCTGTTTTGATTAAGGTTAGGAAAATGCTGAAAAGATAAATCGAAAAGATATGCATTATTTCATACTTTGATGAACCCTCAAATAATTAAGTTTACCAAAAGAATGTAAATAATTTTGAAGAAGGAGGGCAAGCAACAAACGAAAAGATGTTCATTATTTCATATTTTGATAAACGGTAAAATAATAAATGTGCACAAAAAATGTCTGGTTCATGATGAATAAAATTGATTTAAATTTAAAGAAAGTATCTTTCCACTTATATTAAAATGTAGTGCAAAACATGTCTGATTCACCCAGATAATTTTTCCTCTGGTAGTAAAGACACATGAACTGTCAATCCTTCACAAACGTTTCTAATTTAGTATATAAAAATAAACTCTTACATTTTGTTCGTATCATTTTTCCTGGACGCCGTCTCTTTAGAGCACACAAATGAATGATGACAGTTTTTATTTGCCCGGTAATTTCTTTTCGGCTCTCCGCAGAGCCAGTAAATGGCAATGAGAGAATACTATGATAATTTTTTCTCTCTTGACATTTCAACTGCATGATGAATGATTTTGTCATTTTGGATATTTGCCTAAATAGTAGACAGTCGGGAAGGAAACTGTTGTAGGAGAGGGTCCCCGGACATTGTGTCACGTCATAGAGGCTATTAAACACCGCCCTATTGTTGCGGATGACAGGGCTCAATGAAAGAGACTGTTGAGAGATTGTGTTGCGAAGATGTTTGTGGGTGGCTCAGGACCGACCCAACGCAGCGTGGAACCCTCCAACACCAAAGTCACGGGAGATAGAGTGATTAATAGAAAGAGAAGATAGAAGGCAGATGGGGAAAAATAGTCAGAAAGAATGGAAAAAACCTGTTTTTTTCACAGGCCCAGAACGCCAAAACTACATTATAAACCCCATATCCTCTGATTTATCAAGATCAAACTGAAGTTCTATAGTGTGCCAGTGGAACGGCTTCGACTATTAAATATGTTAATAACGTGCAAAGTTGCTTTAGGATTCTAAAAAATTGAAACACAATTATGCTACAGGCTAAATTTTCTCATTGTTTCAAAAAGTATATATCTTATTTTTGAACCTAAAAATCGCAGGTATTATTCCTGTGGGGATGTAAACAATATATCATCCCAAAGTATACCTAGTAGATATTTTCCGCCTATATGCACATTGCCTTTCAAAAATGGAGATAGCATTTGAGTTTTGAACTCTGAAATAATCATTTAGCTAGATGCTACAGATAGGGATTTTTAATATAAAATTTATTTAATAGTAAAACGTTATGTTTTTATATTATACTAAAGCCAACATAATAGTAATATGCGAAAAATAAGTTCGTATCTTAAATATATTATATTTTAGCGAATAAAATATGTACCAAAGTGTAGAACGTTATAGAATGAGAATCCAATACTTCAATAGACAGCTCTTTTTGCGATTAGCTATGCTCTTCCCAAATAAATAATGAGAAAGTTTACTCCCACTGGGTTTTCTCAATTTGACGTTCTACGCATGTGGTTTAAGCCCATACATCAGCATAAGACGCAATTTAGCATTTCGCATAACTCCACTGCACACACAATTGAATAACCCAGTCCCCCCCCAAAAAAGTTTTAATAACAAAAGTCATTCAATTTTATATTTTGCCAATGAAATATCATACTAATTATCCGAAATTTGGGATATTTATAATAGCTAGGAAAATTTCACAATAAAGGTTTAGTTATATTGTTCCATGTTAATGATTTATAAATATAACAATATACTGTATGCAGGATGTGCCCGTGACTGTTACAGAACTTCAGAGCTAGTCAGATGATTTGAAGGACTTTCTCATAGAAAAACATCCTTGTGGTACTTATGTGCTGTTAGGTGGTCTAAATAAAACAGAATACTAATTAATCCTAATTTGTCATTTTTTTTCTGTTTTAACCTAATTCATGCATAATGATTTTACATTTTCCCGGCGGTGGTGATTATGCTCATTGTGTCTAATAGTAGGTGAGAGTCGCAGGGATTAGGCCTTACAGAGAAACACAGTCTTATACAAACATCTCGCCAGCAATTGTTGCACACCGGGGCAGGGCAATTTACTGAATTTATTGTACATTCTTTTCCACCTCATATGAAAATATTTTGGGTGAAGTGAAGGCGGATACACACTTTTAGTGTAGGTCCTGGTGGTGTAGTGCTAACCATACTTGCCTTGTCAACCCAAGATCGCGGGTTCAAACCCAGGTAGGATCGATGAATTTTTTCGGGCGTAAAAATCCTAAGTATGGCTTCCTTCGGAAGGGAAGTAAAGTCGTGGGTCCCATGTCGTACATTTACGGCGCGTAAAAGAACCTCAAGCCTGAAAGAAGAAGTCTATGAGAAAAATTTGTTGGCTGTTTCAGGCCGACAAATGGGACACTGATGACCTGAGATGTTAAAGAGCGTCCATAATAAACAAATAAAAAAAAAGTTATACTGTCATCACAAACTCTGGCAAACATCATGAAGAATGTTTCCTACTGTAATGCAATGAGCTATAGGTTCATATAAGAACAAAGTTGTCTGCGACACCCTCCTCCCCCGTTAATGACAGCGCGTGCATTTTAGTTAGGAAACAAACTAAGGAACGCACCTTAAATGTGGTCGGGAAAGGTAGTTTCATTTATGTGAGAGGAATTGTAAACATATGCATTGAATGCAATTAAAGAACAGACGCGGAGTGCTCACCAAAAATGCATTCAATATTACCTTTAGCTCTTGCAAAAAACAAATTTAATTGCAAAGCATAAAAAGAAAAGCAATATAAAACGTTAATATTAAAAAGTGTTTGTCTTTAATTCTGCAATTAAAAAAATATAATTGTAAACCATGATAGACGAAGTAATGTAAAACATTAATATTTCCACGTGCTTGCCTTCAATTTACATATTTTGGAAATACAATGACAAATCACGATATGCAAAATAGTATAAAACATTAATATTTTCACGTGCTTGCCTTCAATTTATACATTAAAATATTTAATGGCAAAGCACAATAAACAAATTAATATTACCATATTCTTGCCTTCAATTTACACATTAAAGAAATGTAAAGGCAAAGCACGATAGGAAAAGTAATATAAATCAACGTTATTACATGCTTACCCTCAATTTACGCATTTTAATGTACCATACATTGCCAACGTTCTTCGCTCACTATAATCGGTAAGTTTGTTAATTGTTTTCTGCTTCAGAGTGCCGCGTCCATTGACACCAATTGTTACTTCTTGCAATCTAAATGTGCAGTCCCCAATATTTTCTTAACATAATTCATGCACTCTTTATTTTTTAATTTTTATTTGCTCTTTAAGTGGTTTAAGGGTATTCAATCTTACATGAGTTTTAGCATCACTTTCAGAGAGCATTAGTTTTTTGATTTGGTTTATTTACGGACGCTCTTTCACATCGCAGATCATCAGCGTCCCATTCAATTCAGGGCGCGAAACAGCCGATAAATTTTCCTCAGAGGCCTCTTCTTTCTGGCTTGAGGTTTTTGTGTACGTGCCATAAATCTACCACACGGGGCCAGCGGGTTTATTGTCCTTTCGAAGGAAGTTATACTTAGAATTATTACGCCCCAAAATCTATCGACTGTGGCCGGGATAAAACCCGCGATCTTGGGTTTACGAGACAAGTATGGTTACCACTAGACTATCAGGACCAACTATTGTGGTATAGCGCAAGCCATACTTTAATGACCACTGCAAAACAGCACTGAAGCTTCCATCTCCGTTGTACCGCAGCTTTCTTCATGGCTTATAGCAGTGTCATATACATATTCTTTGTACCAGAAATTGAATTTTGGTGAGTCATTTCCAAGGTCATTTTTGGCAATACTTGGACATAGCTTCAGTGCCAATTACCAGGCCAGTCAGAAAGTGAATTATACACTCTTTCCCAGAACATTATGTATGACCCCAAGTTTGCCAAGTGCAACATAACTCACTATTTCATAGGTAGAATTTAGTTCGCCACAACATATGAATGGGTTCCTTTACTTGGTCCCTTGCTTCATCTAGCATCTAGGATGAGTTCTGGGTAGTTGCAGCCTAGCATGTTTATGGAAGGCTCCGAGACAAAGGCAAAACATGTTCATCACCAATGGGAAACCCTGCATTACAGAAAAACCCTCGCACAGCTGCAAAAATGTGTGTCATCGTTTCATACGTCAAAAGGTGAGCTTGAGGAATTTCATTTTTACTCTGGTGGATGAGTGTTTTAAATGATAAGCAGGTCATCTGCCATACACAAAGAATAATTTATGTGAATACCTTGGAGTATGAAGTTTTTATCTCTGGGGTACTGCTATGATATTGCGAGGAAAGTACTTTGGCTAACAATTTATTTAGTTTCCCTTAAACAATTATTACATACTGATATTCTATGTCTTTATTCTCAACGGCAATATCAAAATGTTCTATTTCTATCTTTCTTTCTCTGAAGTTTCTCCTGAGAGTAACATTGAATTCTAAAAGCCTTGGCCCTATTTCAGACACGTTTTCAGCAAGTTTCCTCTACTATTTTAGTTGGCCATCTCTTTCTGGACATTGCTTTGTAGTGCTGCTTTCCTTTATTAGTTTTACACATTTTAGTAATACAAAGTTCGCTTTACTATGTATAGTTTGTTTAAAAATCAAAGCAAACACCAACCTGGATAATCCTCAAAATAGTATAAATGAAAACATGATAGAACCAAATGGCAAATAACACCGTTATAAGATTACGAGTTAACCTTTTTCAGGAATGACCAAGTAAAAACCTACTGACAGCACTAATGTATGTTAAACTGTAAATAAATTCCAGTAAACACTTGCATACAAGTCACATGGAGAAAGCACATTTGTTTACGATGTTGGTCTTCTAGAAAATTTTCTAAATATCTATGGTAAAATAGGAAACATTACAGTATATTTTCTGAAAGCATCTAGTTTATAACAGTTCACTAGCGTAAAACAACCCCCATATATTGAGCATAAACATTTCTATTTAAAAAAAAGCCTCATAGACTCCAAATTCTCAATAGAAATGATGTGCTTACTTGCAAAAAAAAATGAGCATGAAAGATCCAAGGAGTGGGATATGCATCCTTTTAAACATGCCCTCCGAAACAGAAAATTAGAGATTTGTGGAATGTTTAAACTTTCTGAACATGCAAATCAAACTTCATTAAATTTATTTCGGCCAAAAACAATAATTCATAAAGTTTTTAAAAAAAATGACAGCTTTTTCAGTGTAGTCTCCCCTGAAGCTTTTGGTAATGATGAAGGAATTATTGAATATTTCTTTCGATTATCACAATTTGTAGTCTAGTGTTATTCTGAATAAATGTTTCTGAAAGCATTAATCTCTTCCAAGACGTACTATGCTGAATATCAAACATGGCTACTACAGGCAACACAAGAAGAAAAATAAAAGACGCACAACAAAAATGTGTATTACTTACGTTCGATTTCATCAAGTTTCTTTTCAGAAACTCAGATTTTTTGCAACAAGCAGATCACTGAATTTTATGAAGGTTATAAAATGTTGTTCCACCCAGGATTTCATTATCCATTGAGTTTTTTTTTTTTTATTAATGGACGCTCTTTAATATCTCAGGTCATCAGCGTATTATCCATTCAGTAAAAGTACACTTATTAACATAGTATATCAACTGAGCAATAGTAGTGGGTACCTTATTCATACCTTCATAGCTTCAAATAAAAAAAATCTATTGTTGAGTGTGATACACATGCGTTGTAATTAATTACAGTGGCAGAAATTGAATCACAAAATAGAGCAGAAAATTATCAATTTCTCCACAGAAGAAAATATACGTTTTGATATTCTAGTTCCGAAAAATTATAATATTAAACAAACGTCTAACGAAAAGCTAATGCAAAGAGAGAACATGATGGGAATGCAGCAGTTGCTCCACGGTAACAAAATTCGGTTTATAATAATTAGGATTAAATTTATATAAGCCCTAAAGGAAATCCGAAAGAACAATGCAGATGATAGCTCTCTTCCAGGTTGTAAACCTCGAAACCGTCAAAATGATCATGCAGTGAGCTAAAGATCAAACCCTAACTTTATATAAATATATTTTGGCGCATTTTATACAATGTGCGTGCTATTTTATAGCGTCTATACGCAGAAAATTAAATAAATTGCATACACATCTTGAATTAAAAACCATACATTGCTATCAGCGGTAAATTTTGAAACAGGATTTTTCAGTGTGAGGACGGATTAAAGGTGGAGATGATTTAATAAGGTGATTAATGATGGTTTGTAAATCGTGTTTGGAATGTTGGTATTAGAGAAGAGAACGCAGATTGAAATAAAAGGTTAATCTCGGGGTTGTATAGGGGATGCAGTCACTGGATTCTAGATTACGGGAGTGAACGACCTCGTAATCTCCTCTGAAGATCCCGTCGTCCTTCTTCTAGTTCCTCGTCTTCATGCCTCGTTCCCTGCTCCATTAGTTACGAGGAGGCGAATCTCCTCGCTGCCTCGGCCTAAGTGATATTGCTAGTACTTTTTTGGGAGACGCCTCGGCGCTCCAAGGGAAGAAGAACTATAAGGGTGAGTTCAAATGAGAACAATGGAACAGTTACAATCACTAGTATGTGCATGTTCCTTTATTGAACCACGTTTTATGCTTGGGAAACCACTACTACACTTGGTGGGTTCAATTATTTATCTCACTCAGTTAGAATGAATTTTGCTCAAAGTAGCACAAGAAATTGAACGATTAATAACTACAATGTTACTGAATTGAATACTGCTTAAGTCTGTGCTGTAACAACGCGTCTTATCACTATGAACACTATGACGAATCTGACGAATATGACCCCACTGACTGACTGACTGCACTGACTGACCACTAACTGCCCACTAACTACCCACTAACTACGAACTCGCGGCGTTCCGATGATTTTATTCTAGTTTAGTCGGTCGGTTTTCCGGCGCCGTTATTTTTTAAAGTTCGCTGAAATTCAAACATTTAATTACTGTTCTTTCCTACTCATTGGTGATTTAAATTTCGCGTCTTCTAGGCCTTTGTCTCTTGTTGCGTCGGTTCTTTGCCCTAACTACGCAACGGATGCCATAGGGGCTGTTACAATGTCCTTGAGGAGGAAACTAGCCTAATGGTTCTGAAAAGAATTCTGTTTTTCTCCCCTTCTGCAGACTTAGGAAATTCTCCAAGGTTTTATGGTCTTGGGTCAGAACAAGCCATAAACCATCACTCCTCCTTGACAGTTTCGTGCAACGCAACTTTCTATGTAATATCCAGGAGACTGTGAATGCTACGCTATTGTGAGAATTATATTTCATGCCTATATGAATTTTTATGTTACCACTTCTGATTTATTTAATTTTGGGTGTAGAAGAAATCCCTGTTTCATATGCTCCCAAATAGGAAGGTTTCTTTATCTGAAGGATACAAAAAAATTCCTATAGAGATATCGAGGGATATATGAGTCGTTATTGTAGTTATTGTTATGATTTTGTTATTAATATTTTAAACAACAATAATAAAACAAATGTGGTAGCTTAACTGCGCTGATGCAAGAACTAAGTAACTAATTATACTCGTATATCGGGAAACAATATATTCAAAAGAGCCAGTAAAGTAATTTTGACATTTTAGAAACTTCCAGTAAGTTAGAGCAAGTGAAAACATAGCTGCTATTAAATGAACTGTCTCTGTACTTGTCTTTTTTTCTTGTGGATCGATTTTTATTATTTTCTAATTATCTTTCATTAATTTGTAGTCCATCAAAATTTATATTACTTAAACAAAACTCATTTCTCTTTCGAATGATTTTGATGAAGCTGTATATTAGTAAAATTAATGTACTTAGAGTAAAGAAGGCATGCTTCTTTTTTCTTTTGAATTTTTGAGCTCATAATACCCTTGAAAAGTAAGTAAAAGGGCATATTGCTTTAATTCGCCAATAACATGAAAAGATTATTTTTTATTTTATAAAAATGAAATATTATAGAGCATCGTTGGTATAATATTTAGAACTTCCGATCTTTTGGAAACTTATTTCTTTTTCAATTTATTATGAGCACCACTTGTTTAATGGTCCGTAATATTGGCGATTTACCAGAGATAAAATCTCAGCAATTTAGTCTAGGAATTTAGCATATTTCAATTTTATAGGTTTCAATTTTTAAACCATGCTCATCGTAGGAATTGCCTTAGGTCTTGAGCTCATTCCTCGGGAAAGTAAACAATTTATTCCACGCTTCGGCCTTACCATGAATACGCCTAAAGAAAAATTCCTCAATGAAACAATCGCAAATCTTAAGTGAACAATATAAAATACACGTTGACTGAAGCCATGCAAAGGAGCAATTACAACGGGCAAAAACGTAGTATATAAGACATAGGAAGACCAGTGTAAGGCAGATGTTATCCCATTGATATGGTTGAATTCCTCAATGAACATTTTTCTTCTCTTAAACATGAAGTAGGAATTAAATGATCATATTTTTTAAAAACGTAATTTTTCTTCTTTGAACGGGTTTCAGTTCCAAATTTACATCAGGCAGTAACGGCTGCGAGTGGAACAAAGTAATAAAGAGAACGTCTTCGGTCGTTAGGTGCTTCGTTTTTAAGATATGTAGACAGCAATAATACACGTAAACTATATAGATTTCTTTTAAAATCGTGCCATTTCTCGTGTTGAGAAATTGCTTTTGCTGTTGATCTATTTTATAATTATAATTTTCAAATAAGGAGGTTTCTTCAAGCCTAAAATTGAAACAGCCAAGAGCAGTGATTTTAATTATGCAATATCTTTAGAAGTTAATTCTTTTGGTAATGAGTTGAAATTTATAACAAAACATGCGATTTAGTGATACAATTAATTATCGCAAAATAAGTAATTAGGAAATTAATTAGTTATTTTCCTAATATATATCATATTGCCAGTACGTAAAACATAACTCTTGTATATTATCATTAACATTATCAACTGTTGGAAATATATGAAGTCCTCTGTTACCATTGGCATTAGTTTTAATGGGCCTCGATGACTTGCATTTTTCGCCATCAAAAAACCACTGTTCTGTTGCAAACAAGTGTTATACCAAAGCTCTGTCCCTTTGTAGGTAGATCTGCCCCAATTATAAGAAAATAAAGTTCTACGGAATATTAGAACTTTTGCTACACATTATGTAATAGACATTTAAGATTTTGTTGTTTTTAATAGTCTGAGAAATAAATGAGATGCAATTTCTGAAGAATCTCTCAAAGCTATACTTTTAAGCTACGCAACTGATTTTGAATTACATTCGTTTTGGAGTAAAAATGATACTATGAATATTACTATTGATTTTCCAAGTAATTTTTTATTCATTCAGATTGAGGGTGGCAAATAAGGAAATGGGTACGAGAGGCAAAACCTCCCCTGTAGTAGAAATATTGTAAATCGCTAAAAGAATTAATTTGGAACACCTGCTATAATGAAAGCGGAAAATTTATTGTGTGGTTATAATGATAATAGAAAGTCAATAAAAGCAGAAAATTACAGTAAATCACTTTTTCATATATTCCTCTCTCAATGGATGCCTCAATTGAGAATGGCCAAGACGATGTGGCGTCTCAAACCAATAATCATAGACGAATAAATCAACAAAATAGACGAATTCTTATCCATAAAATGAAAATAATATTTTGTAGGGAACAAGAACTGCTTTGAGAGGCGATATAAATAGCATCCCCTTAAAAATATCAAAACCTGAAAATAAAGACTGCTAAGGAGTGCATCAGCTTATGGTCAAGGGTAACATGTTGGGTCTTCTACGACTGTAAATTAAATACAGTGCAAACTAAGGTGAGAAATTATATCCGACATCATTATTGGATCATTGTGTTAGTATCAACTTCTTTTTTTTAGTGCTTAACGCCCGTTTATACTACTGAGGTACCACAGGCGGTGGACACTGATTGTACATGAGATGAAATGATAAATTGGGAAGGATATTTTTTGGAAGGAAGCGTTCCAGACCTAAGTTTAGGGTACCTACCCGGCCGGCATTTGCCATTTACGAGGAAAAACTGAAAAAAAAAAAAAAAAACAGTCAGGGAGAACAGTCCTTGTGGGATTCGAACCTGCCGCTCACGAGTCCGCGCCTTAACGACCTCGGCCAACCGTGACGGTCTTAGTTTCACCTTGAATTTAACCCTGCCTTCTGTTAGAACTGTGACTAATTTGTAATATTTGGATATTATGAGCAAGGTTTGAGATTATATCTATTGTTGGCAGTGACAGAAGAGAATTTGTCATCTCAATGTTGACATGGGAAAATTTTATATATTTCACTATTCACTATCCCATTGATATTATATAGAGCTACCGAAGGCCTTGGGAAGAAATGCTGATATTGGTTTCACAAAGTTATTCAGCGGTGATCGAGCACAATGAAACTTCTTTCAAATCTGAAATCAGAATTCCACAACTAGCAGAATAGCAACGAAAATGAGATAATAAGCCATTACAGAAACCAGAAGAGTACTTTAGAAGATCAGTATTTCTTCTGTGAATCGACCAATTGGTTTGAAAAACCAAATATGTATTGTATGCTTTGATATTAGCTTGCCTAAATATGACCAAGAAACTTACGCTGACATATTAGCCATGCTGGAACAAATATGGTGTCAAAAATGGAAATCGCAGAAAAATTATTAAAGAACTAATTTTAATAGTATACATAGCTCTTTGGCTGCATGTCCTGCAGAAAGTACTCCACGATTCGCTGCCATCTCAAAAGTTTAGCCAGTCTTTCTATCTTAACTGCCAATATCGAGAGATTCTCAATAACCGTCTTCGTAGTCTTGTGGTCACGTGTCTGTCTGCAAATCCTTACGCCCCAGGTTCGATTTCCACAAAATCTGTTGCCTGGGTAAGGTTTTTCTGGAGTTTTTTCTTGCCCTGAAAAGGTGAATGCAATATAACTTTAAGCATTGCGGGCTTCGGGTTCATTTACGCACTCATTTCATCAAACTTTCATTCAACCTCTCTTTTAACCGTTATTCTTATGAGAGACTTTAAACTATAGTAAAAAAAACCGTAATAATGAAACTACATATCAAAATATCAATTCGAAGGTGTTAAACGTAAACAGAAAAAGCGGCGCATACATTTAGTGCTATAGAATTGCATAATAACTATGGATAAATAGTATAAATAATATGAACGTTTTAGCAAAATCTCAAGGATGGTGTTATCAGGCTATTTCAAACATAATTAAAGTTGAATTTGACATTTATTAGATTTGTCGTATATGTGAGTTTTAATATCAAGATATTTTCTTTGCAATTATTAGAAATACTCTTACATACCTGGGATAATACACGCTGGGAGTTAAATAACGAGTCATATTGAAAAAGCGATAGAATACAAGAAAATGAATAGAAATTACATAATACACTTAGCGTTTAAATCCATGCATGATTAATTAGAAAATAAAGTGTGTATTTTCACCAATGTGGCAACGTCATTAAGGTGCATTAGAATACGTTGGCAGATTCGCATTGTTAATCAAAAAACGAAAACAAACAAAAACAAATTGTAATCACTGGATTACCTCGTAATACCGATACAATGACAAGATTGCTGACTGCGATGTTACAAGTTCTTGGCACTTTATCCGTACTGCGATATTTTAATTTATCTCTCCCAAACAATCTGCAATTTCTTCAAATACGACAAAAGAAATAATTATTTATCAAATTCCCTATCAATATGAAGAAAACGCAAGATTCTAAGCTCAATGTTGTCCAATAGAGAGCATTATACTATACGGAATATTTTTTTTCTGCAAAAGTAAACTGTCCACTAAAATAATATTAGAATCTTTTGTTATATACACCTTGCTATCCGCACACAACATTTGCCGGTTATTTCTGGTTATTTTTAAGGAATTGCAGGACTTAACATAGTGCAAGACCAGTGAGTGATGGCCAATTCAATTTAAAATTGAGAGTAACTTTGTCGTTAGCTAAAGAAATAGTTCCGTAACAATCTTCATCAGATTTCGCATTTTATTAGAAAGCAAAGTCAGTAAACGACCTTTGAGGAAAACAGGGATTCAAAAGTTGGGCTGGCTAGTAATTTGCTTGTTATGAAACCAATTGAAAAATTGTGGATTGCTGTAAGAGAAAATGTTTCAATATGATATTAACAAAAATAAAAATGTATCGCTGGAAATGTAATAAAATCAGAGCAGAGCACATTACATGAAATAAGAAACGTCTCCCAAAAATGGTAAATGCCATTAGACTATTTAAAGCAAAGGTTCTACGAAAAGCCCACCGACGTTCATTACTTTAATGTAGCTTTAATTTTAAGCAGACATAAACTGCTTTTTAAGGTTCGCGTTGTATTATTGTACACCATGTGACGATTTTGGCAATCTCCTGTTGATGCCTATACAGATTTAACCTTGGAAGTAAGCTGGAAGGCATAACCCCAAGAATATGGCAATAGATAGGTAACTTTGCAATACGTGAGAAGAATAGTTTAGTTTTGATGTAGCTAATTGAAAAATAATAAATTAATACATAATGGGCATTTGCAGTTTTAAACAACAAAAAGTATTAGAAAAACATATTTCAGCTTTGAAACTCCAAATTGTGTAAGCGTAGCTTGGTAAAACGCCATTTAAATAATTATAAAAATATTGTAAATCAAAACATTGAAATGTTGAAACTGTAGGCTTCTGAAACTTTAATACTTTGAAACGTTGCCACATTTACTATGCAAAAAATTAATCAAATCCTTGCCGTATAATTATTAGGGTACAAACATATAATAAAATTCCCCGCTTAAACAATGAATAAAATCCTTTGAGCGCTGCCCATCAGTTGTAATGAATTTAATCAGAAATATACATCTCCCCTAATTTAAAATTATTACAAAAAAACTTTAAGCCAGCATAGTTAGAATGAGTTAAACCACTTTACCATGAAATGTTCTAAAGCAACATTTTTCATTCTACTTGACGGCGAAGGCTCAGGGCCTGATGATTTAGAAGCGAGGGCCAAAAACGTCTATACAACCCGCCATTCCGAGTCTTCTTTCTGTGTGTTAAGGAAGATACAAAGAACACGCGATTCAGCAAAATTCTGCACCAGTTTCCCAAACATTCGACATACTTGAACCAATGGCAAACAAGACCTACTTGGTGATCCATACTGAAGAGATCAGGCGAACAGGTACGGAAAGAAGGAATGAGAGACATTGGGTACCAAAGAAATGCACGCAAGAACGAAGCAACTGAAATAAATACACGTTATAAATGCTCATTAATAGGGTAAAATGTACAACATTTCACTAATAATATACTGTAATGCTGAAAACTATAACGCACCTTTGTAAAATACATAATTTACATATCAAACGCATCAGCTGGGATTTTATTAACTAAATGTGTCATTAATATTTTGAATACAACTATTAGGTACCAATAAATTAGTTACGAGTTTTGAAAATATGTTACCCAAAACCACTATTGATAAACTCAATAAAGGGCTAATCACCAATTCGTTTAACCAGGCGTTATAATATGTTACACTGGTGTTTAAAACCGCTTTATGTATATAATCAAAGAGTTTAAAAAATATTAAATCTGTGACAATCGTCGCAGAACACAGGGATTAGTCTCAGATCCATTACACATATCTCTAAATTTATGCACGGCAGAGAATAATCACGAGATGCTACTACGTAACTGAACTCAATAGTTCTTGCCCCCACAAAAGATGTTTTTTATTTGGTTTATTTAAGGACACTCTTTAACAGCTCAGGTCAACAACATTCTATTCTATTCAGGGCGTGAAACGGCCGACAAATTTTCCTTAGAGGCCTCTTCTTTCAGGCTTGAGGTTCTTTTTCGTGCCGTAAATGTACGACACGGGACACATGGCTTTACTTCCTTCCGAAGGAAGCCATACTTAGGATTTTTACGTCCCAAAAATATCCATCGATCCTAGCCGGGTTTGAACCCGCGATCTTGGGTTTAGAGGACAAGCATGGTTACCACTACACCACCTGGACGGACCACAGGAAATATGAAAATTATCACAAATAATATCAGGAGAGGGCCTGAGATTAACGGTAATCTGGAAAGATCAGATCCTCCAGTGATCTTTATTAAGATGATTTCACGAATAAAATAAGAGTTTAAATATAATTTCTCTTAATTTGATTTACAAAATTGTAATAATTGTATATTTGCACTTAACCTTTTCAAGCAATCTTCCGACAAAAGAATGCCGGTTGTCCGTATTGCCAATAGAGAAGAGCAAAATACGGAATTTGGACTGTTTCATGAATAGAATAAGAATAAATTTATATATATTTGAAATTCGTACACTGAATATTAACACTTGTATAAAATGTTATACTTATGAATATGTATTCAGAGACCGTGAGAATGAAATGGATAAAAATGGATATTACAATTGCTACCATTCGATTTTCTAATACCAACTGACAGAGAGAGAGAGAGAGAGAGAGAGAGAGAGAGAGAGAATATACAATGTCTTTATTTGTCTTTGTAGGATGCGGTTTCGAATTCCTTATGATAAGATGAATTTGTACATTTGGCGCATCACCAAAACTTTTGAAGAACCCTCAATTTTGGGTAAAGATTATCAATTGCCCACGCTCAATAGTTCCCCATCGCCTCAGGCAAAAGTGGTACGTGATGAGTGTTCAGGAATTATAAAGTGCAGAGAGTTGGCTACACTCACCACAAGACAAATGCACATCGCCTGATAAAATGCATTTGATACTTTTTTTCGAGAAATTTCACTCAGTAATCCGGTTGTGATTGGTCAAAATTCTAAATTTGTTTCGTTTCATTGGTCGATTTTAAGATGACATTACATAAGTAAAACAGTCATTCAAATTAACAATATTAGACATTAGACATTAAGCTAGATTATCCCTTGATGAAACCGAAATATCATCTAAATTTATAAATTATTTCTTACTGTTGACACATCAGCCTCAATTTTGTAGCCACAATGTAGTGAGCCCAACTCATTACTTTGTATAAAACAGCTGGAACAAGTAATACCAGTAGCGATTTTTTTCTTAATGATCTTATTATCCACTACAGGCTTTTGGCCCACATCAGACACCACACACCATATACCTTTACCTTGCGACATCACTGGTATTGCAGAAGAAGACTATAAAGTATTGCAGAAGAAGATGATGGGACATTGTATAGTCCTGCATACAAATTTAACTAAGAATGTAGTATTTGCTGCATTATTATGGTAATTATCTTAAATGTTAAAGGCTAATACACTTAGAAAATGTAGATCAGATTGGTTGTTATATTTTGAATGTAAACAGCGATTAATATATAGATCAAGCAAATTAAAGCAATACTTTAAAATATGCCACCATATGGTCCTGAGAGCTCACGAGGTTCACAGAAAGAAGCCCACAGGTTACTAAGCAATCAAAATATTCAAATATTATTTGTGAATTATCATGTTTCTGTACGCGCTCACTTTAAACGTTTCAGCTCTTCGGTCTAATTGGCGAGTTCGTGGACATTCGATGTGAAATTGAAAGGGATCCTTTCTCGTCAGCACCTGCGCTATCTGCGTCTCCTTAGGAATGTCCGCTGTCCCTTAGAATTTAGTATCTTCTCTAAAGTATAAAAGGGTTATGTGATAGTCTGTCCTTGCCAGATGCACTATTCTATTATTATCTCGCGTTTCTCTCCGGAGGCTCAATTAGCAACCGCAACAAGTTCTATAATATTCTGCAAACACTTGCCCTTTACAAGGAATTTTCTTATGCATTTATGAATTACCTAATAGAAAGTAATTATACAATTGATATGAAATCTACAGTCATCCACTCTCCCTTCTGAATTCATCTACCATGGTCTACTAGATAGTAATACTAGAATATATTTCATGCTATTTACAATACACGGGACATAGGTAATATTAATTACCTATAATTTATTCAATATACATATTTGTTTCCTTGTGGTTAGGGGGAGGGAGATCTGTCTCGCATTATTTTAGAAAATGCCAACTTTCTAATTTTGCTTTATCCATTCTGTATAATTTGATATGTAAGGATTTAATATGCACAAATTCATATTAAAATATTAGTAAATGTCCCATTCTTATGATCCTATTTTTTCCATAATTTATCTATCGCAAATACTTTCATCACGTTTTAATTAATTTTATGTACGACAGCTTCTGTTAATTTAAAACTTTTGTGTTAGCCACATGTCTCACAAGTACAATGTACCCATAGGCAGCATACGTTGTTAAAACCATATAGCGTAAATACTGTGTTTACAACTGAAAGAAAATCAATAAGTTAAAGCCTAAATTAAAATAATACACAGTATAATCTCAGTGATGTCATCCAGCGTGTTTTATGTTTCAAAAAATTTGCTACTAACCTTCCGGTGTTATAATTTATCTGCATTGGCATCCCTGAAATTGTCGGTCCTGAGCATACTTGCTTCGTAAACCGAAGTTAGCGGTTTAATCCCGGCCAAGGCTAATGGTTTTTTCGAGCGTAAAAATTTTAAGTATGGCTTCCTTCGGAAGGGAAATTAAGTTGTGGATCCCGTTTCGTAGATTTACGGCATGATAAAGAACCTCAAGCTTGAAAGAAGCGGCCTCTGAGCAAAATGTATTGGCCGTTTCACGCCGTGGATTGAATGAGATGCAGATGACCCAAGATGTTAAAGAGCGACCGTAAATAAAAGAAATCAACAAAATCGCTGAAATTCCTTTTTTTTTTTTTTTTTTTTTATGGGAGGAAGTTCTAATTTTTCAACTTCACAATAGCACTTAGCTATAGATATTTAGTATTCTATTAACTTTGCAAACAATGTGTATTTTCATCAGAGACATCATTCTTTATTAAATTCTTGAAACTTGCGGACCTTGGTAGTGTACTCGTGCGCTTGCGCTTATGCAACCCTGCAACTTGTACAGTACAATACTCTACGGTAGTAACAATTTATAATTCGTAATGGTTTGTTATTAACCGTTTACCTATTTGTGTTTCCAGAATAGAAACTTTTGATAAAATAATAGTGGCATGCGAAATATTTCTATTAGGTTTTGGCAGTGACATTGCTTCCGTACAAGTTTTATATGTTTTGTTACAGTTTAACGTCCCTCATATCAGCGAAGATATAAAGAAACAATGAATGAACGTTTTATGAAATTAATAACTAAATGAGCATTCGTCTTTATCGGACAAGGAAAAAACTCCGGAATAAACCTTAACCAGGAAACTGGCCTTATAGAATTCGAACCCGGCATACGCAAATATCAAATGTTGTGCTTTGATACATAAACCGCCTTCAGACACAGAGGCACATGTATCGACAGCAATGAAAAAACGTTTTTTATCAAACACGACACCCGCAGCAGCTGTTTAACTACCTAAAATGAAGCAAACATTTAGCATGTGCGGAATATTGTGAGGAATGAACGATGAAAGACTATTGAAAAGATTTCAGCAGAGATTGAAGTTTCAGTTGAAATTGCTTAAAAAGGTCTTCACTTAATTTTAACGTGCATTACGTTTGTCCAAAGTTAGTCATAAAAATATTGACTACCGAAAGAAACAATTGACCGATAACTTAATCAGCACACAATCATTGTTTCCAGATAGAGCAACCCAATGTCGTTGGAAGCTCACTCGAAGGAAGGGTCGCTTCCACAAGACGTCAGGATACAAACATTTCGAAAGTGCATACCACATAAAGCTCAATTCATCTTCTACTTTCGATTCTGCAACAGAACTAAGGAAATGAAATAAGAATAAATTGGAAGAGCAGATAATTCATGGAAAGTAGATTCATTCCAGAGACATGGGAAAATCACGAAAAAAACAAAAGTCGGGTCCAACTGAACGCGAGTCGCAAGCATATTGTCTGAGCCATTCCGCTAATATTATAATAGAAGTGTTGTCTACGTCAGCAGTATGCCTTGTTAACGAGTATAATTCGCTCGCAGATCTACTCGTACAAGTTACCTGCGATGGAGCTAATGGGAGTTAGTGCAATTAGAGCTGTTGTGCCAATTTATGGTTTTCAGGATATTTTTATTTATGTTATATTTTTGGCTAATCAAATTAAAGCATAAATAGTTTGAATGCAAATTTCTTTTTTATATGTTGTTAATTTAATGTGCATTACCAAACGTTTACGCTAGGTAAACATTTCAGTCTAAAATTAAATCTAATTTTCCCGTAAGCATTCTCGAACTCTCTTTTCAAAGTGGCCGCTTCTTGGTTTGATGAGAAATAAGTTCATTTTAAATATCTGTTAACGAATTCAATTCCCACCATTCAATTCCAGCACACAGAAAATTTGATACCGAAACTTACTGTGAAGTTTCTCTTAAGGAAATTAATTTGGTGAAAGACAAAGGAATGAGTGCGGTGACCTAATTTAATTGTTTCTGAGTTTTAATCCCATATAATCCACAAATGTATCTGCGGAACGTTTCACACCATGGTCATTTTGGAAGAAAAAATGCATTCCGGTTAACTCTTTTGCCTCCCCGCGCCGATCTATTCAGCTTTCTGCGATCAGCTGAAAGCGGCCAGAGGCCTGCCTGACTTACACGGCAGTAAAATGCGGCGCTTTTTAAAGGGAAAATGCACCACTTTGAAAGTTTGCTTTTTTAAACTCAAGAATAGCAATCAGTGTCACAAAACTTTCCGTTTAAAGAGTATATTTTGTACTAAATTTATTAATATTAGCACAAAAATATTTTAACTTTTAAAAAATATCCTCATTGTTTCAACAGACGTTAAATATTTTCAAAAGATAGATATGGTTTAAATTATCAACTTTAAAATTAAGATATACATTAAACTTAAATGTTAATAATATTAGGATGTTCATTTATGAATAAAATGAAATACCATGTTATGCAAACTAGCTTGTTGTTACTATACATGTTGGTCCTGGTGGCGTAGTGATAACCATACTTGCCTTCTAAACCCAAGATTGCGGATTCAAACCCGGCCATGATTGATGGATTTTTTCGGGCGTAAAATCCTAAGTATGGATTTCCTTACTTCGGAAGGAAAGTAAAGCCGTGGGACCCGTGTCATACATTTACGACACGAAAAAGAATCTCAAGCCTGAAAGAAGAGGCCTCTGAGCAAAATTTGTCAGCCGTTTCACACCCTGAATTGAATGGGACGCCGATGACCTGAGACGTTAAACAGCGTCAGAAAATAAACCAAATCAACAAAAAGGGACTATACGTTTCGAAAAATGAAACATATGTACAAGTATGGAAAGAGAAGTTCTTGTTGATTGATTTGGTTTATTGACGGACGCTCTTTAACATCTCAGGTCATCAGCGTCCCATTCAATTCAGGACGTAAATCGGCCGATAAATTTTGCTGAGAGGCCTTTTCTTTCAGGCTTGAGGTTCTTTTTCGTGCCATAAATCTACGACACAGGACCCACGATTTGCTGCTCTTCCGAAGGAAGCCATACTTAGGATTTTAAGCCCGAAAAATGCATCGAAAGAACAGTAAACTGGTCAAATATACTCACCAACACAAGCAGCAATGAAGACTTATCATCGGTTGAAATATTATATTTTATATTGCGCGATGTTTCCAAACACTTTAATACACTCGCATTTACTTAAATATGTGTATTAACGTTCAACACTAACATTAATACTTTGTCTAGTACTGATAATGTAATATAAATATGAAAAACACACAGAACTGAAATAATATATAATCCTAACACAAAACGAAGAAAACGCTTTCTGCTAACTGTACACACTCCACATGGTATTTATATTTTACTTTGAATTGATTTTTTATAATTACAACACTTGTGCTGGGCTGTACATTTAGCATGCAAACCATGATAACACCGCAAGCACACTGACACGACCTCTTTCTCTGTTGTCCGGAGTGATAAATTATGCATTCTTTCTAAATTTATTGGCAGAATTTAAATACCACAGGAATGTCATCACAACAGGACTTAAAAGTTCTTGAGAGTCAGGGTTGTCATCATCACTATTTACATGATCGGAAACAGAATTACTGTTAGTGTTTAGAGAATTTACTATCAATTGCCTCTTCTTTAGGTGCGAAGAACCAGGGAGTGTGCCTGGTATAACTTCTTCACTCTTATCAGAACTGAAAGTATCACTCTCACTATTGGATATCAGGCCAGCAGCTGTAACATCATACACTTCAAAATAAGTCATTATTTTATCAACATCTACGCCTGCCTTATAAACATCACAGGAACTTCCCATTTTGAACCCTCAGGACACCACTATGAGACACCAACTGACAGTGTCACTTTTAAACACAATACGCAACCCTTGTGCTAGCCCGAAATTCCTCATTATAATACCTAGTGAACGTCAGAGCTATTACTTTTCAGGAACATGCGTTCCCTCACTGAGGGCTGCCACAGAAATAAGTATATCATAGAATTTTAAGCCGGCCGACATAATCGGCCCTGGCAATCTGGTACTGGATTTCAAGAAGCCGACCAGATCGGTTCTGGTGTATATAGGGCGGGCAACAGCGCTACCTCACCAAGGATGAAATTGCATTACACTGTGAAAGTGACTTATTCCAACATGAAACAGTGCAGTATACAGGACCAATTGGATCGTTCCTTCATTTTGTTTTCTTGGCAATTCTCTCTTCGCGATTTTAACAATCTTAACTAAACTTAAAATAATCCTACCTGTCTCTTAGGAAACAGATTATGTGCACTGCAATAAAGAAAACAATGCGTTAAGCGGTATCTTTCTCTACATTGTGATCATATTTCAGAAAGTTTAGAGCACTTCTTTCTTATTATGAGTATTTTAAATATGTTTCATTATTGTTTTGATTAGTGATTGCTGCTGCAAAATTCTCTATAAGCATAATAAAAAATCCGCGTACAACTCCTGTACAAATATAGTTCTACTTGGCGCATCTGTTGAACAACTCCTGTACAAATATAGTTCTACTTGGCGCATCTGTTGAACAACTCCTGCACAAATTGCTCTACTTGGTACATCTGTTGAACCACTCCTGTGCAAATATAGTTCTACTTGGCGCATCTGTTGAACATCTCCTGTACAAACATAGCTCTACTTGGTGCATTTGTTGAACCACTCCTGTGCAAATATAGTTCTACTTGGCGCATCTGTTGAACCACTCCTGTGCAAATATAGCTCTACTTGGTGCATCTGTTGAACCACTCCTGTGCAAATATAGTTCTACTTGGCGCATCAGTTGAACAACTCCTGCACAAATATAGCTCTACTTGGTACATCTATTGAACCACTCCTGTGCAAATATAGTTCTACTTGGCGCATCTGTTGAACAACTCCTGTACAAATATAGTTCTACTTGGTGCATCTGTTGAACATCTCCTGCACAAATATAGCTCTACTTGGTACATCTGTTGAACCACTCCTGTGCAAATATAGTTCTACTTGGTGCATCTGTTGAACATCTCCTGTACAAATATACCTCTACTTGGTACATCTGTTGAACAACTCCTGTACAAATATAGTTCTACTTGGCGCATCTGTTGAACAACTCCTGCACAAAATAGCTCTACTTGGTACATCTGTTGAACCACTCCTGTGCAAATATAGTTCTACTTGGCGCATCTGTTGAACATCTCCTGTGCAAACATAGCTCTACTTGGTGCATTTGTTGAACCACTCCTGTGCAAATATAGTTCTACTTGGCGCATCTGTTGAACCACTCCTGTGCAAATATAGCTCTACTTGGTGCATCTGTTGAACCACTCCTGTGCAAATATAGTTCTACTTGGTGCATCTGTTCAACAACTCCTGCACAAATATACCTCTACTTGGTACATCTGTTGAACAACTCCTGTACAAATATAGTTCTACTTGGCGCATCTGTTCAACAACTCCTGCACAAATATAGCTCTACTTGGTACATCTGTTGAACCACTCCTGTGCAAATATAGTTCTACTTGGCGCATCTGTTGAACAACTCCTGTACAAATATAGTTCTACTTGGTGCATCTGTTGAACATCTCCTGCACAAATATAGCTCTACTTGGTACATCTGTTGAACCACTCCTGTGCAAATATAGTTCTACTTGGTGCATCTGTTGAACATCTCCTGTACAAATATACCTCTACTTGGTACATCTGTTGAACAACTCCTGTACAAATATAGTTCTACTTGGCGCATCTGTTGAACAACTCCTGCACAAATATAGCTCTACTTGGTGCATCTGTTAAACCACTCCTGTGCAAATATAGTTCTACTTGGCGCATCTGTTGAACAACTCCTGCACAAATATAGCTCTACTTGGTGCATCTGTTAAACCACTCCTGTGCAAATATAGTTCTACTTGGAGCATCTGTTGAACATCTCCTGTACAAATATAGCTCTACTTGGTACATCTGTTGAACCACTCCTGTGCAAATATAGTTCTACTTGGTGCATCTGTTGAACATCTCCTGTACAAATATAATTCTACTTGGTGCATCTGTTCAACAACTTCTGTACAAATATAATTCTACTTGGTGCATCTGTTCAACAACTCCTGTACAAATATAGCTCTACTTGGTACATCTGTTGAACAACTCCTGTACAAATATAGTTCTACTTGGTGCATCTGTTGAACAACTCCTGTACAAATATAGTTCTACTTGGTGCATCTGTTGAACAACTCCTGTACAAATATAGCTCTACTTGGTACATGTGTTGATCTCTGAAACTTTCAAGGAACAAGGTACTAGAATTTTCGTCATGCGCACACGAGGCTACAATGTTTGTCAGCGCGTAAACGAAAAACATGCACCCTTGAGTTGGTAACTTATAGAGCAGATTATTGTATGCACATCTATATGTACGTGCGTAATTAAAGCTGTATAGAAGCGGAGTGGCTATTTGCATGATAGTGGTGGAGTGAGATGTGAATTAAACAGGCGAGAAAGGAAGGGAAGGGAATGGATATAAATGACTGGCTTATTTTGGGTGTTGCTACATGTCTTGTTTAACGTCCTGGTCGTGATTTCTCATTGTAATCCAAGGGCGGGCCCCTGCTTGGTGCTTTTAACCTTCTCCATTCCGCCCCTTCATCTGCATTTGTCCCCTGTCTCTCAGTGTGACAATATCACGCTCTTGGTTCCTTCAATCACCTCTCCTCTCAACATTTCACCACGAAATGAATTTGTGCTTGTAACTTCGCATTAAATTGCGGTAGAAATAAACTATTTTAAAATGTTTACGTTTTATCTTGGTTCAAGAACCTTACTCCAGGCCTGTTTACATTTTTGAGTTGAGATGCACAAGCAAGACTAAATACATGAAAATACTATTTTACGCATTAAGTACCAAGAAGAAATAAGACACAAATAGAACCGGGACTCATTTTATTGTATTTACCACTAGCACCATGAGTATTTTAGTATCAATCGCGATTCAATTATTTTTGCACTAATCGGAGTCTCTAGGGGTTCACGACATATGTACTGCCACGGATGGCCGAGGTCGTTAAGGCAGGTCTGGGGTTCGATTCCCAACAGGACCATCCTTCCTGACTGAGGTGTTTTCTAGGTTTTCCTGAATCCACATAAATATAAAATGCCGTGGAGGTTCCCTAAACTTAGACCTGGAACGCTTCCTTCCTTCAAAACAAATTCTCCAATTTATCATTTCATTTATCATCAGTGTCAGCCTCAGTAATTAAAACGGGCGCTAAACATTATTAAGAAGAAAAAATGTTCATCTTATGAGTACAGGAATAATCCTAAGCCAGCCACCCGACTCATTTTGGATTCAAACCTATACCTTGGAAATGTGGGGCTGGCTTTTGACGCGGTCCGACGTCATGTACATGAAATATACTAACTATCCAAAACTGGTAAGAAGATTTTTTATATTCTGTCCCAAAGAATTCAAGGTCATAACAACGTCCCACTTTTTGCGATATTATCAAAGAACTTCTGTGTTTAATAATTAGAGAGCGGAAAAACTTTTTAAATTTAGCCCATTGATCACAGAGTGCTGAGAACTTAAGATTTTGCATATGTAGAATGCAATACGTGTAATTTTATTTTTTATATTTAATAATGTTTCGAAAAACATTTCATATTTTTAAAAAATTATTATATGCTCAAATGTTTCAATCTTATTTTGAAATGATTTTATTATGGCTCTAATCATTTTTTTCACTTTATTTTAGATTTTTCAGTAAATTCACCAATGAAAATTAAACGGTGTAAGCCTTTGCAGTTCGGATTCATATATTGTATTTTTCATATTTACTTGCTACATTTTTAGCACTAGCTGTAGGAAGTTTCTAATCCTTCCTCCTCTACTCCGACCTGCCTATGAGTTTCGGAGACAGTTTGTTTGAACTAAGATATATTATTAAATGTCACGTACTGCAATTGTATTTTGAGTTGGATTTTCTGAGAGATTTTCTGCACTACTTGAAAAATATTCAGATACATCTTATACCATCTCCTTAAGTTGTTGTCTAAGAAGAAATTCTTCAAAAAAGAAAGAACAAATCAAATCACAAAAATTCTGGTAGAACTGGTCATGACCCAATGACAAGAAACCTACAACAATGCTGAGGTTTATTTTGATTACTAGTAAATCAGTAGTACCAGTGCATATGTTCAATACGCACCCTCTTTCCTCGTTCTTTTGTTTAACACGGTCACTGTTCACCAAAATGCTGAAATTAAACGTTAAAAATTATTGCTCATGTTTAAGTGCCACACAACTAATGAGAAAATCGTAATAGTTCAAATACTGTAATAAGTAGGTGAGTAAATTTACTACTCACTTATCTTTTTGTTTATTATGTCACCACAACTAACATAAATTGTGAAATTTAAAAAAATATGGGTTTTGATAGGGCCTAAATAATATACGAGTAAAATACTTTGTTAGTGAAAAAATAGCCTTGTATCAAATGCATGGGTTTTTAATAAACATAACAATAAAATTGTGATGTAAGAGTGATATCACAGTTTGAATTTTGTTGTTGTGAACCAAATTAATGGTATGCTAATGACTAGAATGTAACGCAAATCTATTCCAATGAACATAAAGCTACTAAATACAGTAGGATATAAGCTTGCTCCTGTCAAATTATGTGATGCAGAGTGCAGTTTTTTATTGTATAAAATTACTCTCACTGACAAACGGTATAATCTCTTGCCAGAATACGTTGGTGTGTTGTACTTTACAGTCGAACTAGTTTATGTACGTTTTTAATATGAAGTATACTATATTAGTATGTTAAATATTAATGTTATTCTTTTTAGTGATGTGCGTTCTATCAAACATTTTTTCACATTTTTTATTTCTCTATCAACATTACCGTCATGATTGGCGATAAGTACACATTTAGGTAATTCAAACTTTTTCTTTTTATCTTTCGTTTGTGATATACGGGAGATTAAAACCACTACTCTTCCTCTTTACTTGTATTTAAGTATTATAATAAAACATTAGTTGTTATTTGGCAATAGATTTGCACACTTTCTAACTAAAAGGACTTTCTCACAGTTTGCCATGCGTTCCACTTAGACATCTTCTAGCCACGCACGCAATGGCTGGCCGAACAAACAAGCGCTATCGATTCTTTGGCAAGTGATTGAATTGGATGCACGGTACATGTAATTTAGTTAGGGACTAAACTTGAGGGCAGTTACGATATCGGTTCAGAGACATTTGAATGCGTATAGGTTAAAATTTTACTTTGAAAATTTCTCAAATTGTTAACGTTCAGCCTTTTAAAATGTAAAGCAATCAATGTCGACGTTCGTCCGTTCCGGTTTAGATTATTTTCAGTTATGTGTGTCTACATGCTGAAATAATAATCAACAGGGCTATGTGACGCTCGCTCCATTAACAACATTTTTAACTGGCAATTTAGGAAATAAAATGTAGATACAAACCAACTGAACAATTGAATTTACTGACAAACTATGTGAATATTTAACTTCGTACCTAACATATTGTGATATGTAATTCTGCGCAATTTAAGCGTTTTGTCTTCGGGATAAATTGCGTGTTTTAATATTTGACGACATAAAACATTGCTCATTTCTGGATTAGGTAAAAGACCACTGTGGGACGCTAGAAGGTTTAAACTTAAAAATGGCATACCTGTCTACTAAAACGTTTTGTATTAAATTTATTATTTACCACTTAATTGAGGTAAGTGATACTGTCTTATCCCCATTTATTTTGGGCTATCTTTCAATATTAAAACAGCAGATATGTTCCACAACTTTTGGTACAGTTAGTTTTTATGTAAAGGAATGAAGCTCGCTTCCCAGGATAATTTTAGCGAGCACGTCTACTTTCAGTAAAAGAACAGCAGAGACACCAGGGGCTTATTTTAGATAGAAAATACTACGCAATATTCTGCTGGACGAAACAAGATGTCAGCGAGAAAAGGCTCAAAACAGGTTATTTCAAAAACCAAATTACCAAAATATCATACAGAATAACGAGTTGTGCAAATTCACACACCACTTAAAATACACAGCTGATTTACAACCTGCCTGAAATATATTTAAGAGCTAACGTTTCTACCAGAAATCTTGCTTTTAATTTATTGTATCGTGACGTGTTGCCATAATTGTCGTTGTTAGTATCATTTTAATGAAATATATCTCTTCCGCGAATGTAGACCGCAAAAGTGAATGGAAGCGAAAAGAGGTTAGAATCGCATCATGAAATGAGATACATATTCGTTACATATTATTGTGACCTATCGAGGACAATCATTTTAATTTCTCGTAATTTATAGCTCTAGTACACAAATTCTCTTTTAGTTGATTTTTAATAGTGTTTAACTACTGAGACAACAGGGGCGGTGGACACTGATGATACATGAGATGAAATGATAAACTGGAAAAAGATTTTTTTTTTAATTTAAAGGAAGGGACCGTTCGAGGCCTAAGTTTAGATTACCTCCCCTTATGAGCCCGCTCCTTAACTACCTCGGCCACCCGTGATGATCTGTTTTGGTGGACGTGACATCCAGCTACAAAATATGAAGAAAAGTATCTACTGCAGCCATCTTGATCAGCTGATAATTTCCCCAAGTCAAATACCATAATTTAATTAACATGTGTTCATTTCTCTCTCTCTCTCTCTCTCTCTCTCTCTCTCTCTCTCTCTCTCTCTCTCTGCTTCTCTCTTTTTGTATGTTAACGCATATTTTAGCCATGTGCCTATAACAATAAGAATCGCCAAAAATTCCAAAATGAAATAGACTTCTTATTGTAACATATCAGTAGCGTTTTGGACACCGTATTTCATACGTATAAAGTTTTGGGGTCTTTTATAATTTTATTTTTATTCTTATAATATTATATAATACAATTATTTTAGTTTATGTTAGCACATATGCAAGAAACATGTGTTTCTTAGATAAATTTTTGTACTCAAATGCCAGCTTTATTTATTGGTATGCATTCCCATATAAGAGAAAAATGTGGACATGTAAAGTAGATGAGACATGAATTGAGTTTACCTGTTACAGCTTATCTGAACGGTGATAGGTATAAATGAATATATACATACAATGCTTCACAACCTGGCATAAAACATTCTGGAAGTAAAAACTAAAATTTGTACGGTGCAGAATATCAGAAGATGGTGAAATCAAACTTCAGAAGCAAGTTTTTATCGTTGTAAATAAATATGCTTATTATCATACCTGCTAATGGAAGTAAACTTCAACTTTAAATCGCAGAGGAAGCAAACCACCAACAATGTGAATGCGACGAAGCAAAAGAAAGATAAAATTTGCTATGACAATTTCATGCAAAGACGTTCTAAACTGTCTCAAAGTGGGTTGAATCAATGCCACAGACAAAAGTTTCATAATTAAACTCACCGAATTGTTTTACTTTAAATGTGTGTGACAAAAACCGTATAGATAAAAATAAAATTTCAAATTTGGCGACTGAAGTTTTCACAACAACGAAGAAAATTTTAAAAATTTCAATTCTAAGAAGAAAGAATCCATTTGTTCCAAGCCCAGAGCGAGATATCAGTAAAATATTATTCATGAGAATATTTTGAAAAAGAAGTAATTAAGGTACAATTTAGGAGCATATAGACCTCATTTTGTAGTCCTGTTTCCTTGTATATAACATTTACAGAGGTCTAAAACTATCCATATGCTCAATTCTAGCCTTCCAATCGTTTGTTGCTTATGAGTGTGAACCTGATCTATCATTAATTATACTGATATACTGATTATACTGATAAAGCATAACTGTGATATACAACCATCAGGTGTCAAATAAAGTTGTCCCCAGTCTCCGGTTCATCAGCAGCAGCTAACAGGAATAACAGGAGACCAGGCTTCGACCCAAACTAAGGTTCTAAACTGAGAAATCTTAAATTAATCTACCTCTGTCATTATTTTGTTAGCTAGCTACAGTCAGTACAAACTAAGTGCCTTTATTTCTCAAATTCTTGCTATAATGCTACATATTTACGTTCAAAACGTGTAAAATGGTACATACTATGTTGTGTTTTCTTTACATAACTTACACCACACTATACTTGTAAATTTCGTTTAGTAGAATATGAAACAAATGAAACAGGTGTTCAGTTAAATATAGTCTCCGCCCTGTGTTAGCAATTAAACATAAGTTCAGGCATGATTATATTAATTGAATGTTTGGTGTCCCAAACGCTACTAATCTTATATGTAAAAAATAAGAGTTATTAAACAAGCGAAGATGAGATGGGTTCTTCGTTCGTTTTTGCTGGTATCCTTTGACATAAGATTATTTTAGGAAAAATGAAAATTTTTAAAACGAGGGTGTACCATACTTGTGTGTTGCACACAATGCCGTCTCCTCTACTAAAGTACACAGATTGAGCAAAGGTAAGAAGTTAAGACTTGTGAGTGCTCTATGCAAACAAATAATTTAAGGCTCAATACCTGCAATTTCCTAATTCTTTAAAGGTGCAGTTCCCAAGCCGGAAAAAGTAAGATAGAGTAGCCGCGCGGAAAAGTTGGTATGTTTAATTTGGTTATATATTTTTACTAAAAGCATAATATGGTTCTGTATTTAAAACTAATAATAAGCGCTAACCTATGTTATAAGAGGTTGAAAAATATGCACTTCAGCAGCAATACATTGCCGGTATCTACGTAGGAAATTCATGCATTTTATTCAACCTTTCTTCTGTAAGAACACATATTTTAGAACATATTTCCTGTAATTGAGAGATTTTATCTCTCGTAACCTTTTAACAAGTTGGGGAACAATTTTTCTAAGTACAACCATTATTTTGCGAATTGCCTTACCATTCCTGTGCGAGAACACATTTTCAAATCCGTGTGTTTTATTGCACATAAAAACCGGCTTTTAAAGACTACAGTTTTGTAGTGAAAAAATAACGGAGAACAATTAGTACATAGTTTACACACATTTAAAACACGAACGCAAAAATACCGGCTGAAAAAGCCGCTCTCAAACTAACTAATAATTGTTACCTACACATGCATTATACGGTTTTCACGACAGCCTTCTCCCAATACATAGAGCACGTTTGATACCTAGTCACTCCCCAGAAAAGTTCTGCCTAATAGGATTACTCTTGTTGCCACCATTGGGACATCGAATAAGATTCTCTGCTCGAAAAGATGCTCATGCATAACTAAAGAGATGATGTATCAGAGTATTTTGTAATTCTTTCCATAGGTTAACCTCGTCATTATTCGCATTAATAAGGATACATGCCATTTTAATATAATCTGTTTTCTTTTAGTCTATATACCCCCCAAAAAATTAGCAAATTTGGAAGATCCAAGAAATGCAGATTAAGTATACCTATAGATTCAATTGATTTGCTTTAGTAAGTGTTTCCGAAGGGTGAATAGTAATTTTTCCAACCATTGCGTGTTAAGTGAATATTCCCAGAACACCTAATTGGGCTTAACTCCAAACAATATAAAAATTGCTATAATTGCCAGAGATTATTTTAATAAGAATTTTACAGTTATTTTAAGCGTTATTATCCAAGAAATACAATGTAATTAGTATCATTGGCTTAAGAGATTAAATGTGAATTTCCAGACCTGCTTTAGAACAGTATCGCATATGGTTGTAGGGTATTGCTGACAGCGTGATTTTGAAGCTGAAATACTCTACCGTAGAAACAATTTATAATTCGTAATGGTATCTTATCAACTGTTTATATATTTTATGTTTTGTCGCAATGGCAATGTTAAAAGGTTACTTCTAATGTTTTCCAGGAAACCAGCAATAAATGAATCTGGAAACTTTAAGGAATAAATGGTTTCATCACGAACACCCAGCGCACTCAGCACCGAAAGCGGATATTTAAAAGCCTATTTGCTGTCAAATAATTGGATAAATGATATATATGCGATTTTACTACTAGGTTCCCTTGTACTTTTTAAAGTTTATAATCCAAAATGGAACTTGCGTCATTCAAAGACAAATAAAAAAAAAACCAAGAACTTCAATTACGCCAGACACTTCCTTGGTTCATCGAATCTTTCTCGCACGGGTAGGGCGTTCAGAATGATAGTTTTTAAACGTTTCTTTCGGATGGCAATACCATAACTACACTCTGTGTAGAACGTACACTAAAAGGCAACAAAAAATGTAATTTTTACTAAAAGAATGTTCCTCTTAAAATGGCATTGTTATTCACTTATTTTTATTATTGCTTTCCATTCTTTTTTCTTTTTTTCTCCAACAAAATAATAAAAAAGTGTCCTTCATATTTTTAAAAATCAAGAATTTCATAATTCGCAAAAGTTATTTTAAAGGTTACAGAACATATACTTAATGTTAATCAACATGTAAGCACGTTGCAGTTAAACATTGCTCTGCAAGGTTAAGGAAAAAGTACTGTTATGTTGAATCACTATGAAAATATAAAACTTTAGTTATAAATTTTGTTCGTTCATACGATGTTTTATGTGTTGGCTAATAGGCGTGATGCAGTACTTAATTCCACTTCTTTCTTTTGTCATGTTCTCTTCCCTGAAGGTTCCGCGACACTATGCATTCATTTACAAAGGCTGTAATCAGTTAACTCTAGAGCAACATATTTTACTTAAACGTTATTTGAAATAAGAATCAGTTCCTGTATTAGTGTGGGTTTTATTCGGAAATTTCCTTGTTAATTGCCTTGTTATAGAACTGAAATTAATTATGTTGTGCACAAATTCAAACCTTCTAGTTCAGAGCAAAATAAAACAATGAGGTAAATTGTACAATTTTAGCAGAAGAAAACGTAGTTTAAATTGCCATAATTCTTGAAAGGAAATAAATAATTTCTTATATTAGAAAAACGCCAACAACGAAATTAAAAACATTAGGGTGGAGGCATTTAATTGTATCAATTACAATGTGTTTCCCCATATAATATCTGTTTAGCCTAGGGGTAACAACAAGGTCACCTCTAACAATTTATGTACGTTTTAGGAAGCGAAGTTGAAGTATGTCGTAAACGAGACGTAAAATACAGCATGAGTAAGTTAGTTTTAAAATTAGAGCCCTGTGTATAAAGAACGAAGTGAAATTAACAGAAAATCCAAGACATTTCTGACAGCTGTGTTACGATTTTTATACGCATTTTGAATGCACAATAATGAAGATAAGTTCGTAACAGAGACTGACTGTAAAGCATTATTCATATTCTAACAATTGATTACATCAACCAATGGGCAGCCTTCGGAACCCCATTGGGCCATTTCCAGCTAACTACCACCACGCAGGCCAAGGTTGTTAAGGCGCGGACTCGTGAGCGGAGGTTTGGGGTTCGAATCCCGCCAGGACCGTACTCCTTTACTGAAGTTTTTTCCAGGTTTTCCTCAGTCCTCATAAATGGTAAATGTTGGGGAGGTACCCTAAACTTAGGCCTGGAAAGTTTCCTTCCTTAACAAATTCTTTCCCAATATATCATTTCATTTCATGTATCATCCGTGTCCATCGCCTATGGTGCCTCAGTAGTAAAAACGGGAGTTAAACATCATTCATTCACCAGCTACCTAAAGTACCTCGTTCTCCAACTAAACCTCAATAAAAGGAAATGCAAGCTTCAAACCGTGCCTTTCTTACCCATTGTCTGCAAAGGTTTCCCTGGTGATCATTCACCTCAACTGGTTAATGACAAAACCCCACAATTTTCATATAATATATAAGCAAAACCACAGTTTAATCCTAAATATATAATTCCAAAAGATGCACGGGTTAATTATATGACAAATATACGTGAAAGAAACTGCTTATATGTTGCATACTAATTACTTATCACTTACATAGTATTTTCAGGATCTTTGGGCAGACTGTAATATTTAGTCAATGAATTTCAGAATTATGGTTTCAGCTATGTATTTTTTAGTGTTCCAAGCTTAATTCTCAACAAAAATTTTTGTTTTTACTTTTTTTTTCTGCATGCCAAACACAGGATTCAACCCATGGAAGAACATTTTTTGAAGCTGTGTGCCAAACTGCATTTTTTTTAAATATCAAGAATTTGTATTTGCTTACAAAAGTGAGAATTAAACTGCTTATTAGAACATTGTCCACAAATTGCTGGTTCTATGGTTGGTAAAGAAGGGAGAAATGGACCACAATCCTCATGTCTAATAATTCTCCAAAATATCATAATCATGCAATCACGTGATGAACAAAAGGGACGAATTCAGCAATATTTTGTCAATAAGAGTTTAACATTAAGCAAAAAGTTTTTCAAGTATCCTCCGATTTCACTGCCCGTCTTTCTGTGAGCTTAATTGAGAATTTTGTGAATTAATTGAAATTCTAAATTTCTGCTATTATAAAAGCGTTACAGGAAGCGATATGTACAGTTTTTTTTCTTTCAAATACTACACTAATGATACGGGTCTTAAGTACTTTATTAATTTCGTGATAAAACAAAATTTTGATTTGGTTTAACACTTTTAATGTTTTCCATTGCAGTTAATTACCACCTCTAATTTTTCGTTGGGCATCGTTTTCTTATTTATAATAACTTTCATAGCGTTTGTCCTTCAATATCTTCTTCCACTGGACCATTGTTATAATCATCCTTAACTTCGACAGTAACACTGACATTGTTTGTTATAGCGTAACAAGTTCCAACAAAACTTCTCCAAACTATAAAGCCGCTTTTAAATTATCAATATCTATAATTTTGTTATTTGAACAGTAGGTACTTTCCACTTTGTTGAGTCATTTACTTTAAAAGCTTTGTTTTTCATTTTCTTCAATTTACATGGGGTGCCAAAGAAATGTATACGCACTTCAAGCAAAGAAAATACTGATAACATAACAAAACTGAATTCACACAAACAGAAAATGAGCACTAATAATCTTAAACGTTTACAGTTACAACAGTTGCTCAAAATGCCCACCATCGGCGTCGTTACACTTCTGAACCATTGATAGAGCAACGTTTGCGAAAGTGTCACAGTACTGCACGGTCATCTTCATTTGATGCTTGCAAAATTCTTTGGATAAAAACTTTCAACTTTGCTGTTTTAATAATATGGCGTACGCTGGTTCTGCTAATCTAAGTTTCACGTGCTCATTGCTTTGTAAATTTCTGCGGTGAGTGCTCAAAACGTTCCAAAACCACAGTTGAGGAGGCGGGGCTTATTGCTGTGCGAGGTCTCCCAGATCTGCCCATGTGAACATCGCATACGTACTGTGAGTCTCAAATTTGTTTTGAATGCATGCAGTTGTTACTCGCGTTGGCGGTTCTGTTCTGTACACACATTGCCTTTGAACTTCAACAATATTCTCGGTTTTCGAATATCACTTGAAAATTGCTTTTCGCTGCTTGGCCCCATTTGTTTATTATTGATTTAAGATAATCTTGGGTTCATTTGTTCGTTGTTGATTTGCCTGTCACGTAGCAACGCTATCATAATGTGAGTCGCATCTGTTTAGAAAACATCATACTACACATTTATATTGTTTTGGGTCCAACTTTGAAATATATTAAATAGATATCTATTGTCAAAGTGTGTATACATTTGTTGGCACCCTCGACATATAATTTTTTTTGAAATACAAATAACAAAGGAAAATAATAAATCCCTATTTGGTGCTGACAACAAACCAAGAACATACAAACCATTCATCCTGCATAAAACAAATTACCGAAACAGAAATAGCCTACATTCTCAAACTACGCTGATGACCTGTGATGTTAAAGAGTGTCCTTTATATAAACAAGCAAAAAACTCTCCAACTGGAGACACCAATCTTACAACACGATATTTTCTTTGTTTCTTTATGCACCTAATCTGTCTACCAACTGATATTTTCATACCAAAGCAAAACTACAGCACTCTTATGTTTTCAGCTTCATGACCACACAAGCTCATAACAACGTGTTTCTATTTCATTCCTTAAGTGCATTCGTGCTTTCTTCAAATGAGCGATTTGGAATTTGATAATGTACGCAATTAAATTGTCCCTTTTGGTATATCAAAAGTATGCTGTTAGACTACAAATTTAGAACTGCGTGAGGTAATCACTCGTAATCTTCTGAATTTAACCTCAAACTGCTTCAGCAATGACAGCAGTATCTTAGTTATAAGGTCCGAATAAATCAGTAAATCCAGTAGGAGAAAAAGTTTGAGAGTTGCAAGACTTAATGATCAGTCTTACTACCCTTATAAGATCTAAAGTTTGGAATTACAATATTTAATGAAGTTGATGACGCCCCTAATTTTAGGCTGTACGTTTCATATAAGATTAGACCTTTATACATAAAAATTCCATATACTAAAAAGTACATCCATCAGGGGAGTGTTCTGAGCTAGCTGGGCTAATTCCAAAGCTTGTTCATACGCCGGAAAAACGAACATCAACTTAAATGCCACAGAAATAAATATCTAAAGAGCTTGAATCAGATGAGTGTGGGGTAAAATATGCAGGAAAGCCATTATGCATGAAACGCAATTCTCGAATAATTATGTGACTCGTCTGCCAAAAAATCCGATCCTTTATAAGAAGTCATTATAGGAATCATATTCGTGGGGCAATGAGACTCAAAGCGAAATGTGTATCCGGGAAGAAACTGAAATTGTTTAATCATACTTTAAGGTAATATGAAATAAGTGTAACAAATATACCTTAAAACTCTGAAACCAAGCATTTGCTTACCCCTGTTCATACAATTTATTTTTTTATTACCTGTGTGTATAAGGAACTTACTCTTGCATTGACGTCGTATACTTGTGAAACATTGCACTGTGCTGCAATTACCACATTAAACAGTTGTTACATATGTTCACATCGCATTTCTCTACCTTAAACTATATTAAATGCAATACTATAACTTTTGTAACGTAAAATCTTCAACTTTGAGGGCTTTTTACTGAGCTGTGTGAGTAGTGGATATTATAGATTAAGCCAACGGATTAACTATAAATCCGCCACCAGAGCCCTAGTGTCGCTCAAGTTATCCCCTGGATTATCCAGATTATCCCATGGGATTATCGTTAATCCTAATGACTTAATCCATAATTCTAACGATTTAATCCCTGATCCACAATCCTAACGATTTAATCCATGATCCATAATCCTAACGTGATAATCCATGAACCACCGATTATCGGCCATACGCGGTTTTTTGGGGGGGGGGGAATTACAACCTTATGATATTATATTAAAAACAAAATGGCGCCGTTGATACATCATAAAAACAAAATGGCGTCAGGGAAAAATATCCTTACTTGCTAAATCATATTGTATTAAAAAGAAAATGGCGCCTTAAGGGGGAAAAATTGTTACTTGCTAAATCATATTTTTTATGACGCCGCAGGGAGGGGAAAATATGCATACAACCTTACAGTCATAATTTATTAACTATACATTTTGGGCGGGGAAAAATATTTAAATGCAGCCATGAGTCAAGATGGTCATGTCGGAGCTCGTTTTCCAAGGCATGTTTGTGACGTCGCCAGGCCTGTTGTGACATGTTTCTCTGATGGGGGGAAAATATTTAAATACAACCTTACATTGCTACATGATAAAGTCAAAATGGTGCCGCTGTTAAGCATATATATTTTATGGGGGGGTAAAAACTGTATTGTTTTAATTAGAAATTTCATTTATTAAACGCTAAAAGTGTATCGCATTACTGTAATGTTCAATTTGTTTGCTAAAATGCAAAGTGTATTGTTTAATTGCAAGTTTAATGTATAAAAGAGTATCGCATTACTGTAATGTTCAATTTATTTGTTAAAAAATGCAAAGTATATTGTTTAATTGCAAGTTTAATGTAATTAAAGCAACCAACACACACACATAATTGCAGCACGTAATAAAATCTTACCTTATGTTTCGACCGCTTCACTACGGTCTTCTACCTGCTTGCTAATGACCTCCAACCAGCTGGCGGACAACCGTTAGACATCTCGCAAAACAAATATATAGCTACCTGTTTACTCCGGTAAAAGCATTTTCTCACGAGCTAAGTTTAAAATTGATGTTGATTGGTGGGAATATATATAAAATTTACATTCACTTCGCTGTGAAACCATACAGGAAAAATATAATGCAAAGGTGTTTGTACTTTCAAGGTCTGCCTGTTTTAAACTAAGTTTAATATGATGTTATATATTCTAGTCGGTGCGAAATATTCAACGTTCAGCCTTAACCTACAGTTTGAAATGAAAGAACTCGATCGGAAAGGAATTCCTCTGCAATGCTCGTATTTATATTATAGATGTTGATTACCAGACAAGGTTACTGTAATAATACTTTTTGTCCATTTCACAACATATGTGATAAACTCCAAGTGCAAAGGAAATTCGTAAAGGTTGACAAAACACACGTGAAAGATATTAATTTAATCCATTACAGATTTTATTAATCATACGCAGATACAAATAAAATGTATTTCACACACATATATAATTACAAATGGCGGCACAGACATATTGCTAAGATGTTTAATAACTGTCCCCCAGTCACTGTTTTAGCGGGGATTCACTGTAAAATATTATTTTAAAATATGTAGTGGATGTTTTTCTGGTAAAAGACACATTACTATCACAGTCTTCGGTGTCGTGTCGCCGTCCTCCTCCTCCTCCTCGTGAGGCGTCGTGACGCATGTGAGTAGCATGTGGGAAAAGTTATTGTTGAGATGTTGCCGGGTCGACGGGATGGACATGGGCACAACGAATCCGTTGATGGGCACAGTGTGGAAGCAGCCTGCCGACGTGACCTTGTAGCCTAATGCCGGGGTGGTTCCGAGGTATATGGTGCAGCGTGCGTCTATGCCGTATAGTTGCGCTTTTGAAGGCAAGCATTGGACTTCCACAATGTCGGAGTTGTTGGTGACCAGTTTGACGGTGACAGTTTTGTCATCGCCAAAGAATGAGATTTCTGTGGAGTGTAGTTTGATGTAAGCAGGATACTCGCCGCTAGTTGTGACTTCATTTTGATTGTTTAATCGGAGCTTTACAAGGAGGTTGTTGCCTACTTCCACCGGGTCTATTTGGCACGCCATGTTATGATGGTGAAAAGTTTACGACGTGCCTGCGGTATCCGTTTCTGACAACTTCCTCGCCCTCGTAGACTATGTAAAAGTCAAAAGTGTTGAGCTGGTCGATGAGTTCTTCAAAGATTGTTGAATCTGGTCGGTAGAAACACCTCTTGACCGTTCTCGAGAAGTACAAGCGTTCTGGGTCCGTTCTTTGTCGAGATGCTCCGGACTCGTTTCACGACGTAAGGTACGTTCGGCTGTAGCTTAGACACTGAGATATACTCCGTGTTGGCCGCTACTGCAGCTAGTTGGCGTAACGCGTCGTGGATCATGTCCTCAGCTCTGTCGAACTCTTGGTACTGGCGATGTTACATCAGCGCGATCTGGGTTTTTGTATGTGCGGAGGTGAAAGTTGTTTGTCACGAAGATAACCTATTTTGAGAGGTGAAAGTTGTTATGACCAACATGTCCGGACATGTTTGTGATTTCGTCAGACCTGTTGTGACATGTTTCTCTGATGAGTTGTGCTTTTAGAAAATGCTCCATCTCCAGGAGCACTCTAAATGTGCCACAACGAATGTATCTTGTATAATCGGTGAAATACGTTTTCTCCCCTGCGTGATGCAAATAATTGCGATATGCAGATATTTGATTTTGTACTTCTATCTGGTCCTTCCGCTTGTGATAAATGATGTCGGTAATAATACGCTGTAGGCTTACTAGCGTGTCCCACTCGTCCATGCTCAGTGATATGCAGCTTCCATCCATTTTGATGACCAGATTTAGTGCTCTAAATATACGTTTAAAAACGATGGATAGTCGATTGCTCAACTGCCACTCTTTTAGATGAGAAGTCAAACCCTGTATTTCCGGCATCGTCTCAGCATATTTCTGCCACTCTGTCGAACCCAGGACCATAGTACCGCGTCGCCCACCCATTGTCACCACGATGTTGTGCGGAGGTTTAGGTGAAAACCCAACGACAGCAAGCTTGGACTGCTTGCTTTTCAAGAAGTAAATATCCAATAGAGGCCCCGGGTCCATGATACCGAAAGCAAGAACATAACCTCTGTAGCGTAATATTTTCACTAGCCACATGCGCACATACCATAATGAATGCGACTTACCTGCCTGCCTCTCTCAGAGCAATTGGCGAAATTAACATCTCGGCGCGCGCATGCGTTCTGAAAAAAAACCGGGGGGGGGGGGGAATTAGCAACATAAAAACGTGACAAGTGTTACATATGTCTATTCATGCAAAAGTGATATTAACCTTTAATGATATGCAGCTCTGATGTGCAGTTTGTGTGCATCCGCCAAGACTGTAGGTTTTTTGAATGAGGTCATCGTTGTGATTAAAGTCGCTTATTCTGGATTGTGAAAAGAATTCCAGGCCTTGGAACCTGTGAGATAGGTAAGCAACAACGTAATGACCACAGGTGGTGCTGATATCGCCTAGCAAACTTCTAGCGTTGTGCGTCCAACTTGTACCGCAACAACGATTTAAAAAATTTAGAATATGCCCCGAAAAAGATTCTAGACCATAGCTGCCGAAAAATCCCCCCCCCACCCGTCCTTTGCAACAAAGATACAGACCCAATGTTTCCCTGGTTTTGTGCTAGGATCGGTGCTAACGACAACCGCTATGGGAAATGTCTATTATGCAAATTAACGAGAGGTAATTGATCACAGGCGTATACGCCTAAAAAATGTGATGTGCATTTATACAGAAACCGACGTATTTGCAACGCATTCATGATACCAAAATGGTCCTGTTAGCGTCGATTTCTATAGTGCGATGTACTTCAGACACAACTAGCGGATTGACAGGTTCTGGAGTTTGATCCTTAAAATCTATATTTATAGACACGGTGCCGTGCCGTTGTCCGAAATGTAAGACTCGTTAGCACTCATATCTGCCGTTAGATCAAATATCATAATGGTATAACCGTGTGAATTTTGATGTCTTGAAACTGAATGCCCTTCGTCCTTAAAGTGTATCCCGAGGCCGTCCTGTAGAGTTTGAAAACATTGGAGAAAATGACCGGCGTCAAAATCGGGTTGTAGGGGTTGTGAGGGAAAAGGCTGACCATTTACACACAGTTGAAAAGAGTTCATTTTAAAGTGTTGCAAACTGTATGGGTTTTTGTTAATGTTGCCGTAGTATGCCTGGTCGGCAACCATGGCCACAACCACTCTTCTGGGTATTTGACCTATGAAAACGTCATTGAAACTCATGCTACTAACCCCCTTTGGAATGTTGAGAGCGTAACACCCCACATTTTTGAGATGGTACTTTGCATTACTCTTTGCTAACACTGCCTGATGAGCAAGCTTGATGGTAGGCGACGGTCTCACAGCTTTCAAAATAAGTCTACATTTTTCAAGATTAGATTTTCCTGATTAAAGAGTGCATTGGAAAGATTTCCCATTAGCTGCACAACTTTGCTTCCTTTAGTATACACGCCACGCAACTTGATTCCATCGTTTGTTGCATGTGTATTCCCCGAGTCCTTTTTCCAGAGCGTGGACTCTAGTCTGCTGTTCATGACGTCCTCCGAATAATTGAGCAGGGTCTCAATGTATGTTCTATAGGGGTAACCTGGTTGAGACATGGAAACGGTGACATTGTTGAGTGACACTTCGACCTGTTGAAACAACGAATTTAGAGTATTGTTTACAAAGGTTACCTGTTTGTCCTCTTTCCAGTCATTTCCTCCGTCATCGACTATTCGCACGAACAGCTCTAGTACTACATAGACTATATGTAGTACTATACTATACTAGACTATATATAGACTACTACAGGTCGAGGTAATCGTCTGCATTGTCAGAGTAATGAAATGTTATGGGAGAATTTTTCATGAGTGTATTTTGAGGGTTTAGAGATAAGTGGCTGTACGCTTCCAAGTACATTTGAACGGGCAAGTCTTTGAAGATGTCTAGCTCCGAATTCATGCGCTCCAGCGATACGTCAGACATTATGAAAACACGTCTATCCCCTTTCTATCACGGCGTTTAGTCTTAGACTGAGTGTTTGTTGTCCCTTTCGCCAGCTTTAATAGGCTACTACCTATCATAGAGTCTATCTTTACGTCAGCTTTCCTCACCGCCACGGGTGGCCGAGGTCGTTAAGGCACGGACTCGTGAGCGGGAGGTCTGCGGTTCGAATCCCGCCAGGACCGTCCTCCCTGACTGGGGTTTGTTCCAGGTTTTCCTCAGTCTTCATAACTGGCAAATGCCGGGGAGGTACCTAAACTTAGGCCTGGAACGCTTCCTTCCTTAAAAAAAAAATATCCTTTCCCAATTTATCATTTCATCTCATGTATCACCAGTGTCCACCGCCTGTGGTGCCTCAGTAGTGAAAACGGGCGTTAAACACTACTCAAAAAAAAAAAACGTCAGCTTTCCTCTTCAAATTATTTCCCTCCTCCTTCAGTCTAGTTTTTAACGATTCCTTTGGGGAAACACCCGAACTTGCAACATCTGCAAACACATAGCGCCCATTTTCAGTGCCTCTTTACCGACAGCTTTCACACCGTTCTTGAAAAACGGCAGCACGGTTCCGAAAAGTCCGCCGAGAGATGAGAACAAGCCCCTATCTTTCTGATAACGTTTGCCCCTATAAAGGAGAAAATCTCGATTGTCTAAAGCTCTTCCAGCCTGATTTAGGTAATATCTGGTGACAGTGTTCAACTCCATTTCGAGCGAAATGTTAGAACTATAGTGTATGAAAGACCGTCTACAAATGGCAAGAAATCACCGGAACCGTTCCTTCAAATCTGTATTCACGCTTTTAAAATCTTGCTGCATCAAAGGTACTCAGTTAAGTGGAGTGAAAGACTTTTCAATAGTCATGCATGTATTGTTACGTTTTTCATACTCTACAGAAACGCTTTCAATAACCTGTACAAACGTGTTGCCCACCACTTGTGGTACTATCAGATTGCAGTAAATGAACATCTCGTAAGGGAAACCCATGTATGGATCTACAGTAAGTATACTAACTTCCTGTTCTACCACGTTTTTATATGGTTCGAACCCCATCATCTTGGCCAGAGATGGCAACAAAACCAACACGCAAGCTTCTTTTGCGTGTCTGACGGTTAAGGAACTATCGATGGGGTTGAATTAGGAGTTGATTGCTTAATCGGAGGATTTATTTTATTCTAAACATTTGTTTTCAATGTTTGGTGCGATACACCTCTCCTGGTTCTGGAAGATGTGGCATTTTCTACATAACCTACATGCTTGCTGGTGGGAATATGACTGGCATGTGTGACTTTAATGTTAACGCCGGAAATATTTTTCCCCTCGTTGTAAATGACAAAGTCTTCGATCTGTAAATTTTCTCGTATAACAGAGTTAACGGCGTGTACCAAGTCTTTAGAGTTGTGTATAACACCATGGGGCAATTTTAAGTTAAATTTTTAATGTGTCACCGGTTCGGTCATATTATACATGGTTCCAATAATTTTATTATCGACATTTGTTACGTTATAGAATTTTACGGGGTACCTTACCTTTTGCAGTGCTACCTTCCATTCTCCTTGCAGCACTATTCTCTCCGGTAAGATGTTTGAAAATCTGGAAGTTGTATTGTCATTGAAATGGTCCATAGAGGCATTACTCATGAGAGTGAGAGAAAAGGTTTTGTTCTAATCATATGGAACTGATAGATGAAGCCAGGACCCAAGAGTTAAACTTGTTTGGATAACCTTTCCACTCAACAAGTAATTGCTTATTGCGACCGCGACCTTTAGTATCGAGTATTTTCTCTATTTTAAATGATTTCGGGAGAGTAACATTTTGTATCTCCTCGGAGTAGAAGATGGCGCCTATGGCTTCACCGCCCAAGTCCTTTAATTTATACACGACGGGGTCGCCGTGTACCTCCTTGTCATTCTGAAAAATTTCAACTGTCCAGTTTTGCTCGTAAACTTTGGCAAACTTCATTTTCTGTTTTGATATGCGAACGTGATCTCCGACGTTAAATTTAATTTTACTCGGCTTGACTGCGCTCTGACCGTAAAGATTTTCGAATACCTGTAAAATGTTGCGTTCATCGACATCCTTTGGAGCCATCTTTATTGACCTGTGAAATGAACTATTGTACGAGTTTACAAGGGTGGGAAGGACATCTAACTATTTATAAGTGTTTTTATGGGTGAAATATTTCCACATTTTCGTCTTTAAGGTTCTATTGAAACGCTCTACAACGGTGGCTTTGATATTATTTTTTGCTGTGTAATACTTTACACTATTCTTGGTTAAAAATGTTTGAGAAGTTTTGTTGGTGAACTCGGTTCCTTTATCTGTTTGTAACACCTTGGGCCTGCGATGTGAGAATATAGTTTTAAATGCATGTGTAATTTCCGTCCCTGCTTTAGATTTTAACGGTATAGCCCAAGCATATTTCGAGAAAACATCGATAACCGTCAAGATGTAAACAAAAGGCACGTTGTATTTTTTACGTTGGTCATTACCACCTGATCAGCTTCCAAAAGGTGGTCCATGTTAGTCACGTGATAGTTTCCAGTGGAAAATCTTTTCCTTATTTGTCTGTGAAATGTATAACTATCCTGCGTTTGAAGAAAGGGCTCGATCTTTGATTTTGGTATGCTGTGGCCTTGCGAAGTTTCTCTGCTGTACCAAAACCTGCATAATGTTCTGGATAAATTTTCTTCAACGTGTTCATAGTTGTTCCCACACTTCTTTGCGAAGGTTTAGGACTTTCGACTCATTTTTTAACCTTTACAGGCTGCTCCTTCTTGACTTCAAACACATCTTCTTCTTCTTCTTTTGATTCGAGGTATGGTTCTTTCACTTGTGACATAAAATCGAGATAGTTCCCCAACTTATATTTTATCAACCGCCATTTTTCGGGGGCTGCCAATTGTGTACGGTACACTTTATTCATTTCCCTGATGAGTTGTTTAAATGATTTGTCTACGGGATGAAGCTTTTTGACAGTTTTAGTTTGTGAAGCTACTATAATTTGCTTACCGTACTTCATTTTGACAAGAGTGCAATGCCCAGCGAAGCCAATATCGGAAGTAGAAAAGCGGGTAAAAAGCCTGCTCTCTGCACAAGCATTTTTTCCTTGTTCTTTAAGGAAAGTCGTTTGTTGATTACCTTTCTCCAGCAAGTTTTGTGTTTCTTTAAACGCTTCAAGCAATTTACAGGCAAATTGACATGCCCTATGCACACGTTGAGTATACACTCTGAAATGGCTTTTATTAGCTTGGGGCTAGCGCTTTTTAACAGTTTCTGTCTCAAAGAGGGCTTGGCTTTGGCAAGTACTGTTATGTTTGTGTGCTGTCTCGCAATCAGCGGGCTACTCAACCTGGCAATGCTCATCCTGAATATGCTTATGTTAAAATGACTGTAGTGTGCTAATTCTTGTCCTATTTAAGGGGCATCAAAAACCTTCAGAATGCGGTCAACAATTGGGTATGAAATAAGAAGACGTTTCACCCGGAAGACGCCGGTTCGATACCTGAATTGATTAGGCGTGTACTGGGTGCAATCCAACACTAGATAACCGTGGGGGTTTCCGGTAGCCTTTTCTAATGCTTCTAGCAGAAACCTAGAGTTCTTTGGTTCGATCTGTTGACAAAGCCTGTCAATTTGCATTTTATCTCTATTGTTTTTAACACGACAATGTAGTTTGCATTCAGAGATATAGTTCGAAACTTCTTTCCTTGTGGAAACACGCTTTGGAGTATGTAAATAATTCGGAAACGTTTGTGATGCGAGTATCTGTTGAAAAAATTTGACACGTTCAGTCCGTCCGACTCATACATAAGGTCATCCAGAATAACCAGATCTCCTTCGTTCACAGTCTCCAAATGTGGTATGCCTGCGTGGGTTGCGAAGAACGGACTTTATTTAGGAGAATATTCTGCTGGATGCCACCACAACACTTTTCTCAAAGGCCTGTCAAACATTTCATCTGCATTACCAATTAAGTTTTTAACAAATGTTGAATTACCACACCGCGACGGACCTGCAATTAGCATGGTACATGGAAAACTAAATTTAAAGTGCTGGTTTGCACACATTTTGGGCGACTGTCGTAAAAGTGATTAATTACGTCTTCTTTTATACCCGTACGGGTAGGAATCAAAGTTTTCACTTTGTACTCGCTTGTTAACCAGCATTCCACAGGTTTTCTTTGAAGGCTCGGTTACTACAGAACCTAGAAATTTCCTAGATATCTGAGTGCCTTCAAGTACTACCGACATTGCAATTTCCCTCAGTGCTGTGTTGATGATTGCGTTTGAGTTTACCCCTCAGCGGTCCAATTTTTTGGGTACGGGGCGTAGCGACCCCGAGGATCCCGAGCTGCTGCTATAGGTCCGCGCTCAGCGCGTTTGACTACTTTTTAGTTTGTCTCCATTTTACTTTTTACTTTTAAACCTCCCTGCTTTTAGTCTGAAGGATGCCCCCGTGTTTGATACGGTTCAAAGGTGACTGGGTAAAGGCGTGACTCCCAGCACTGGGTCATCATGTAGGGGAAGAGCGTATCCCCTGGTAAAGGCCAGGCCCGGGGAGGGGCCATTACACGCGCTGTAAACTTCCTGTAGGCGATTGGGTCCCTTTGTCTATACCCAGGAAGGTGTGACCCTGAGGTTACATGTTCCAGGCCAAGGCAACTAACCTAAGCCGGGGTGGCGCCCAGGAAGCAGCCTGCCATCGGAGACAGGTGTAATGGTGGAGGATGAAACCGCTATGGTACAACCAAATCCTCATCTTAATACTAAACGTAAGAGATTGGACGCAAGAGAGGTGACTGAGGTGTCTTTCCCTCGTTTCCTAGTAATCAGCAGAACAGAGGAAGGTCAGTCTTTTAAGCATGTGAACCCTTTTGTTATCCAAAAAGGTCTGGATGGTATTTCTGCCCCGTTAAGTGGTGCACGCGGCTTAGCAACGGGTCCTTATTAGTTGAGACAGTGAGTGCGTCTCAAACTAGCGCGCTACTTAAGGCCAACCACATCTGTACTGGACGGCATGACCGATACGGAAATTATGGGTTATTTAGCGGAACAGAATGTCATTTCAGTGTATCGTGTGCAAACAAAGAAGGATGGCGAGGTACAGCCTACTCGTACATTGTTCCTCACTTTTAGTAGGGTTGAGTTAACGTCCAAGATCAGAGCAGGGTATGAGGTCATCACGGTTCGCCCGTATGTCCCTAGCCCTTTACGATGCTTCCAGTGTCAGCGTTTCGGCCACACCCGATTATCTTACAAGAGCCCTAAATCGATTTGTGCTACATGTGCCTTGGAAAGTCACGAGGGAGCATGTTCATCCGCTCCTGTGTGTGTGAATTGCCGTGGTTCTCATCCGGCCACACCCCGTGACTGCCCTCGATTTAGGGAGGAGCGCTCTATACAGGAAATCCGCGTTAAAGAGAAACTTTCATTCTCTGATGCCCGGAAACGTTATCAAGCCTGTCTACCTGCTGTACCAAAGCTCGGTAGGTATAGCTCTCTAGCCGCAACTGCGATATCGCGACGTGACAGTAGCACCCAAACGTGTGACCTGGTTTTTACTACAACACCTCCGCCTGCCAGTGCCAAGTGCCCAACTACGGTAGCCAAGCCGGTTATTTTGCCGCTGATCCCATTAAATTTAAGACGGCCTATACAAGGACTGACTTTTTAAAATCGTCCACAAGTGAGGGAAAGACGAAGAAAAAGGACCACAGTCCGTCACCTCCTCGGAGGTCGAGCTCCCACGATGGCTCTGGGAGCAAGCCCGCTAGGCGGTCACCGTCACCGCCTCTCTCCATCTCAAACCAATTCCAAGTTTTGGAATCGGCTGATTCCTCCCAGAGGGAGAGCCCTCCCTCCGAGGATGTTATGGAACAGAATGTGCCTGCTCCTGACAAACCACCAAGCCCCACGCGCTTAAAGAAGGCACGGTTGATTCTCTCTGATTCGTACTCCAGTGACCACTTCCCGTGTAACATTGGTATCCTGTCTTCCCAAGTACATTCTCAGGGTGCGCCAAAGTGGCTTTTAGACAAAACTGACTGGAATCTTTTTCGTTCTCTGGTAGTGTTGTCAGGGTGTGTTTTTCCTTCAGTAGACGCAATGACCGAACACCTAAACTCGGTCTTTTTTGCAGCCGCAAATCAGGCTATCCCCCGGTCGTCTTTCCACCCCAGACGCTTTCCGGTTCCCTGGTGGACCGACGAATGCCGGGATGTATTGCGTGCACGCAGAGGTGCCTTGCGATCCTTTCGTCGCCACCCTAAGTTAGAGAACATGATCCAATTCAACAAATGCGTGCGAAATGCCGTAGAATTATTAAGGAAAGCAAGAAGGCGTCGTGGATTGCATTCGCCTCCTCTTTTAATTGTTTTACGCCTTCATCTGTTGTTTGGAACAAACTACGTCGGGTTGCCGGCAAACCTGGTTTTATGTCCATATCCGGTTTCAGAGTACCGCATTGTGTACTTACCGCTCCTAAGGAGGTAGCTAATACCTTAGGACGCTCTTTCGCTGAGGTATCGAACTCCGCCCTTTATTCTCCTGCGTTTCGCGTTATTCGGGAGCAGGTTGAACCTAGAGGATTTTGCTTTCCCTCCGACAACCATAAGTGCTACAATGTCCCTTTTTCCCCTAGGGAATTGGAACACGCGCTATCTGTATCTCGGCATTGCGCTCCAGGGACAGATGGTATCCATGTTGCTATGCTGCAGCATTTATCCACCGAAGGCATGAATATTTTACTCCAAATTTTTAACCGTGTTTGGTGTGATGGCACGTTTCCATGCGCTTGGCGGGTGGCCAGAGTCGTTCCTATTCCTAAACCAGGGAAGGACCCACACCTTCCTTCCAGTTACCGTCCCATTTCCCTCACCAGTTGCGTATGCAAGGTGATGGAACGAATGATTATGCTTATGTGGTGGTTGTAGGCCAGGCACCTACTGACGAACGTCCAGTGCGGTTTACGTCGTCGTCGCTCTTCCATCGACCATTTTGTGTCTCTTTCCACCCACATCAGGGACGGATTCGTGAGAAGGTGCCAAACTGTTGGCGTATTTTTTGATTTGGAGAAGGCTTACGATACCTGTTGGAGGGGCGTAATCCTTCGTACGCTTTATGAATGGCGGATATGTGGTCGCATGTCTGTTTTTATTCGGGAGATTATAAAGGCCCGGGTTTTTAATGTACGCGTAGAGTCAGTTTTATCTTCTCGTTTTACTCAAGAGAACGGTGTACCGCAGGGCTCGGTACTCAGTTGCACACTGTTTGCCATCGCCATCAATTCCATAGCCGAGTGTTTACCGCCGGGAATCCAATCGTCGTTGTTTGTAGACGATTGTGCGATTTATCTTTCCTCCAGGAAAACCTGTCTTTTGGAACGCCACCTCCAATGATGTCTGGACCGCCTCTACCTTCGGAGTGTACGTCATGGGTTCCGTTTCTCCGCAGAGAAGACTGTCTGTATGAACTTCTGGCGCCATAAGATGTATCCTTAACCATCTCTAATTCTTGGCCCTGAGGCTCTTGTTTTCGCGGACGAAGTTAGATTCCTGGGCTTAATCTTTGACAGAAAATTAAGCTGGTCTTCGCATGTAGCACAGCTCAGAGGCCGGTGTGAACGTTCTCAGTGTATTTTACGCGTTTTAAACGGCACTTCCTGGGGAGCCGACGGGACTGTTCATTTTCGTTTTTATCGATCTCTAATCCGGTCCAAACTGGATTATGGCTGTATAGTATATGGCTCAGCGCGACTTTCCGTTCTTCGTCGTCTTAACCCCATTCACCACCGGGATATCCGTGTCGCTGTTGGTGCATTCCCCACTAGTCCTGTGTCCAGTTTATGTGCGGAGTCTGGGGAACCTCCGTTGTTTTATCGTAGGGATATTTTACTTTCTGCGTATGGTTGTCGACTGGCTACGCAACCTCCTCATCCCGCGAATGAACCGTTTTTAATGTGTCTCTCGCCCCATTTTATGCTGCTCGGTCTTTTACTCCAAAGCTCGCTGGCTTTCGTTTCCGGGAGCTGTTAAAGACGATGGACCTGGACTTACCTGTTTTTTTCTTGGCCGGGGAAACCCCCCCCCCTTGGCTCTTAGCAGAGGCCCCCGTCCATCTTGGGCTTACGGCCTGTCCTATGTCCTCGACTGCAGCGCCTTTTATTCTTAGTCATTTTAACGAGATTGTCTCTTACTTTGCTTGGTGTAATTTTATATATACCGACGGTTCTAAGTTCGACACAGGTGTAGGATGTGCCTTTGTTTTTAATGGAGCTAGTTTTACATATGGTCTTAACGTTGCGACATCTATTTTTATGGCGGAGCTTTATGCTATATATCGGGCTATTTTATTTATTTCTTACCACGGGCTGGGGAACAGTGTCATTTGTTCCGATTCTCTGAGTGCCCTTTTATCTTTTAAACGCCTGTACACCTATCATCCTCTTGTGCAGAAAATCCAGGATGCAGTGTCTACCCTTCTGGCCGCTGGCGTCAGAGTGACTCTGCTGTGGGTACCTGGACACGTGGGACTCCCGGGTAATGAGGCCGCGGATGTCGCAGCTAAGTCCGCCATTTTAGACCCTGCTGAGTACGAGCAACGCTTTTATATAGGGCATTTTAAACATTGTATACCTCGAGGAATTCTCTCGCGCTGGCGCGATGAGTGGGATATCATTCCCCACAATAAGCTTCGAGAAATTAAATCCACCCCTTTTCTTGGTCGACTTCTTCTTGGGCAGTCCGTCGCGAAGAAGTAATTTTAGCTCGTCTTAGAATAGGGCACTGCCGTTTTAGTCACCGTCAACTTTTTAATGGTCAACCAGCTCCAGATTGCCCACGATGTGACCACCTCTTTACAGTGCGTCACATTTTACTCGAATGCCCTCACCTGCCAACTTTTAGACTTTCCCTGGGTTTACCCTCCTCTATTGAGGAGCTACTTGCAGATGATATGGTTGCTGTGGAACGAGTGCTCCGTTTTATCCGTGTTTCTGAATTTTGCAGCAAGGTGTAAATTTTTATGGTTTTACTCATGACGGCAATTTTGGAATAATTGAAGACTTTTGTCTTTTTGTTGACAATTTTATCCTTGTTGTTTGTTTTAAGGGGTTTCATTATTATATTTTTAGGCCATTATAACATTTAATATCTGAGCTCTTGCAGCTGCGTCTTGGTCTGGTTTGTTAATGAGAATTTAACCCCAGTTATTTGTAGCGGGTTTTAAATTATTGCACAAAGTGCTACTGTTGCGCAGATTTGGGTGTTTCTGGCCGCTAATTACCTTGTAGTTTCGCGCCCTTTAAGCAATAATCATCATCGTTTGAATTTACCTTCTTCAAATTCCCCGAGTTGAGGGTGATGCCTTTAATTTTACAGACAGAGTGCGTCTTTTCCCCACACCTGAATTCTATGGTGTAGCTTTTCGGGCCTGTAGATGCAAATGTGGAAATTTATGCACCTGCTCCGTACTTTTCCAGTTCATCTGTCATACAGCCCAAAAATGGTCCTGTGGGAGGCATCCATTCCCCCAGACTGTACGTGGCTAAACAGAATCAGTGTCTTAATAACACACTCTCTCGCCCAATCCCCTAAGATAAGAATAGAGCTCTAATCTAGCATGGGCAGTTGTGTATGCAGCTAAAACCGTGTTTGGTGGTGCAATTCAATTTTGCATTCTGTTCACAGTGCCTCCATACCACGAACAGCATCTCCTCTGTAGCGAACAGGTAAGACTGTACCTCTACACCTGGGTCGTTCAGTAGGTCTATGAGCCTTGAATGATCTTTCACAAGTTCACACGTGGACAAGTTATCTCGTTGGCCATATTTCCCCCAAAAGGAGCTTAAGATGAGTTTAGCCAACTCGTGCCTGCCAGGATTGATTTCGATGGCGTCTTTGTCCAGTGCCACGCCTTCTTTTTCCAAATATTGCGCGATATACTCATTTTGGTCGCAGTCTTTGGGCCATCCGGAGGCTTCGGTTTTAATTTTCAGAAACTGGTTCACATAGTCCTAAAAAAGCCCCTTTTCGCCAGTGGAAGGGTTGTAGCGTACCATTTCGCACTCCCATATTTCATATGCATGAATCATCCCATAGCCTTCCTCTAATGCGACTTTAATTTCGTCCACTACCCAGGTACCTGTCATACATCTTTCATCCTCTGTATGCCCGCACTTTCTCTGGTTCTCCATCTCAGCGCATTTTCGGCACAGCGGAAACATAAGCTTGCCGTTAATGCACGATGGCATAACTGGGTGGTATAGTCTTTCCGGGGGAAGAATTTTACATTTCACAATGCCACCCTCAACATCGTTCAAATTGGGACATTTATCAAAATGAATCTTCGGATGTCCCACGGGGTAGGCTTTTGTCTTATTGACAAACGGGTACAAACTGCACACGTCGTAATAAAACATTTTCATGTCTCCAGAGGCCTCGCAGTAGGTTTTCGTACAATTTGTACGCCCACCGAAGAAGGCATCTCGTGGGTTGAGAGGTTCGGGGTAGGGAAAACACATGACAAATTCTGCCAAAACCCCATCAGCCTTAATCATGGCATTAAACTCGCATTCCCACATCTCGGTCACCTGGTAGCCTGCATCTTTCATCATCTTCGTGACTCTTATGGTGTCCTCATATCTGGAGCCCATGGTTTCGTTACCCGTGTTGTATAACTTAGAATTTCTATTCGGGTAACAACGTGTGCAACCGTGGTAGAAGCATCCGTGAAACAAATTGACACATTTGTCCCTGCACCCGTCCGCTTTATGTCCTAAAATTTTAATTTCCTGGCACCGATAAGCATGTTGTATGCTGGTTGATTGTTGCTGTTCCAACCATGACAACCAGATACACGCTATTCGCGACTGCTTATCAGCTAAGCGGTACCCAGCTCCAGGAATAAGTGGAATTTTATTTCTTGGCATGAACCGTTTCCTGTAAACACTCATACATGCATGAGCTATGGTGACGCATTCTCTAAACGGGTCAATGCCGTTCTCGTCAATAAATTGTCTCCTAAATTTAGAAACACCCTGACTCAGGAGAAATACGTCGGTTTTGCAGTATGACACCTTTTCATTTTTCATGTCAAAGACATAATTTGAGGACACCATTTCACCATGCCACTTCTCGAAGTTTTCGCGGTCGCTTACACTCATACCGTCAGGACAGTAATATGTCTGCTCCGGTACAGGACCGACATACCTTTCATTTTCCTTTGTGTTATACAGGTAGGGAAAGTAACCTTTGCATTCGGGAAGTTGAAAGGTCCTTGAAAAGCGAGACATTGGTATAGGAATGAAATTCAAAGAGTCTAAAAATGTCACACTCTTATACTTCATTCTATATTTTGTTTCCGTTCATGATGAGCTCCGGGTCCCAATTTAGATTGTCCACCATATGCTTTAGCAGAAATTGTCCATCATAGGACATCAGGTTGTGCGCAAGCACGATAATATCCCGAGACTCGAACCCGGGTTGTGTGATGTGTTCAAACAATTGTTTCACAGGCTCCTTGTCAAACACCTGTTCTTTAACACCACACTGCGTACAATAGGCCATCTTGTGAGGTTCGTCAATGCATAATACACAGCTTTTGTACATCACACATAGATTTGCAACATGTTCAAACACGCCCTCGGAATAAGGAGTGTTCCGAGTACACTCAAAATCTATGAACATGAATATGAAATTATTTCGCACATTGGGCGAATTATACGGTTGAATGTAGCACTGGTGTTTAGCATTCATGTGAATTTTACAGGTGCTATAAAAAGTCTCCCCGCATTGGTGAGGAGTTTTTCTACACCTCTTATTCACAAGTTTGTCGCACATCGGACAGACTTTTTCAACGTCACACACTGACATTTTGGGGGGTAATAGTTTCCCTTAATTAAGTGATTATTAAAGCAGGTCTGCCCGTTGAAATCGCGATGACATGCGTCACATCTCACGTACCTATCAAACGTGGGTGGGCACCTCTGACGACATTTTGCACAATTGTGTTTGCACCTGTGAGTTTCTTTTGTATTTGCTGAGGGAAAATTGCACTGGCGACAATACCATTTACATTTCAATGCCCCGTGCAGGTTTACAATAGCGTTATAATGGCTGTCGTGGAGTATTATGTCGATATGTTTATCGGAGTTATTTTTTGACTTATAGAGGACGTTTTCCCCACTATGGTCACGAAAAACTGTTATGGCGTAATGTTTTAGCGCCATCCTAAAAAGTTTCTTGTCTTCAAGCGTAAACGGCCCATTAGTTTTGCCTATTTTCTCACACAACTGTACAGCCCTTAGTTTGTAATGAAATTCCCGCCTTCTAATCATATCATAATTTATGTCCCTGTCAATTTTGGATTTTGACACTGCGATGGCTCTAGCTAGACAAAGCTCATCATTGTTCTTCATCTCAATGATGCCTTTGATTTTACTACAGTCGTCGCAGTCTTTGTAGCATGAACCTGATACTTCATTTGTCCAAACACACGAAATTTTGAGTGGCCCCCGTAACTAAAATTCTGTATTACTCTGCATTACTTTCTCCAATGAATTCGATATGACTTCGGGATTCACTTGGTCGAACCTACGGACACTCTTATTAAAGGGCCTCTCGGGATGTTTGGTATCATGAATCGTGATTTGCATGAAAACTGGCTGGTTCTTTAGCACATTGTCCTTAAAAAACGATAAATAATCGTTAAAAACCGTAGCAACCCATTGGTTAGGATCTGCATCTTTAGGCGCAGAACCAACCATAATTTCAGTATCGGCCTACCCCGAGTAAAACTTTTTAAGTGATCTCTCTTTATGCCCAGTAATTTCAAAAGTAGGCTGCAAAGCAACACTCACCTGTGGTTTATCGCCAGCAGCAGCATCGTTGTCTCCCCCAAGAGTTATCTCACACTCGTTATTTGTCCAGGCAGAAGAAGAAGAAGCACCATAGTTCATTGCGGGAATGAAGCCTTCGATTGGTTCCACCTATTCCCCGTTGTCCTTTCTGTTGAGGCTAAGCTTTGCCATTGTGACAAGTAACCGGTCGTCGGAATTGTTCGGTCTTTTTATACACCCCCCGGAGAATAACGAATTTCACCGAGTATACAAGATACACTCGTTGTGCCATATTTAGAGTGTTCCTGGAGATGGAACATTTTCTAAAAGCACAACTCATCAGATAAACATGTCACAATAGGTCTGACGACGTCACAAATATGTCGGTCATAAGAACTTTCGCCTGGCAAAAATAGCTGGTTTCACAGCGAAGTGAAGGTAAATTAGATATATATTTCCCCGATCAACATCAATTTTAAACTTAGCTCGTGAGGAAATACTTTTACCGGAGTAAACAGGTTGTTACGTCGGAGAGCGCGAGTTGGAGGTCAGTCTGTCATTAGCAATGTTGGTCATAACAACTTTCACATCGCAAAAATAGACAAATGGGTCTATTTGTTTCATGGATGCTTCTACCACGGTTGCACACGTTGTTACCCTGCAAAACCGACGTATTTCTCCTGAGTCATTTCCGATCGAGTTCTACGTATATTTGGAGCACTAAATCTGGTCATCAAAAAGGATGGAAGCTGCATATCACTGAGCCTGGAGGAGTGGGACACGCTAGTAAGCCAACAGCGTATTATTACCAACATCATTTATCACAAGCGGAAGGACCAGATAGAAGTACAAAATCAAATAGCTGCATATCGCAATTATTTGCATCACGCAGGGGAGAAAACGAATTTCACCGATTATACAAGATATATTCGTTGTGCCACATTTAGAGTGCTCCTGGAGATGGAGCATTTTCTAAAAGCACAACTCATAAGAGAAATATGTCACAACAGGTCTGACGACGTCACAAACATGTCCGGACATGCTGGTCATAACAACTTTCAACTCTCAAAATAGGTTATCTTCGTGACAAACAACTTTCACCTCCGCACATACAAAAACCCAGATTGCGCTGATGTAACATCGCCATATACCAAGAGTTCGACAGAGCTGACGACATGATCCACGACGCGTTACGCCAACTAGCTGCAGTAGCGGCCAACACGGAGTATATCTCAGTGTCTAAGCTACAGCCGAACGTGCCTTACGTCGTGAAACGAGTCCGGAGCATCTCGACAAAGAACGGACCATGAACGCTTGTACTTCTCGAGAACGGTCAAGAGGTGTTTCTACCGACCAGATTCACCAATCTTTCTGAAGAACTCATCGACCAGCTCAACACTTTTGACTTTTACATAGTCTACGAAGGCGAGGAAGTTCTCATAAACGGATAGCGCAGGCACGTAGTAAACTTTTCACCATCATAACATGGCGTGCCAAATAGAACCGGTGGAAATTGGCAACAACCTCCTTGTCAAGCTCCGATTTAACAATCAAAATGAAGGCACAACTAGCAGCGAATAGCCTGCTTACATCAAACTACACTCCACAGAAATCTCATTCTTTGGCGATGACAAAACTGTCACCGTCAAACTGGTCACCAACAACTCCGACATTGTGGAAGTCCAATGTTTGCTTTCAAAACCGCAACTATACGGCATAGACGCACGCTGCACCATATACCTCCGAACCACCCCGGCATTAGACTACAAGGTCATGTCGGCAGGATGCTTCCACACTGCGTCCATCAATGGATTCGTTGTGCCAATGTCCATCCCGTTGACCGCTCATCATCTCAACAATAACTTTTCCCACATGCTACTCACATGCGTCACGACGCCTCACGAGGAGGAGGAGGAGGAGGACGGCACCACGACAACGAAGACTGTGATAGTGATGTGTCTTTTACCAGAAAAACATCCACTACATATTTTAAAATAATATTTTACAGTGAATCCCCGCTAAAACAGTGACTGGGGGACAGTTATTAACCATCTTAAGAATATGTCTGTGCCGCCATTTGTAATTATATATGTGTGTGAAATACATTTTTTTTTGTATCTGCTTATAATTAATAAAATTTGTTATGGATTAAATTAATATCTTTCACGTGTGTTTTATCAACCTTTACGAATTTCTTTTCCACTTGGAGTTTATGACATATGTTGTGAAATGGACAAAAAGTATTATTACAGTAACCTTGTCTGGTAATCAACATCTATAAAATAAATACGAGCATTGCAGAGGAATTCCTTTCCGATCGAGTTCTTTCATTTCAAACTGTAAGTTAAGGTTGAACGTTGAATATTTCCCACCGACTAGAATATATAACATCATATTAAACTTAGTTTAACGCAGGCAGACCTTGAAAGTACAAACACCTTTGCATTATATTTTTCCTGTATGGTTTCACAGCGAAGTGAATGTAAATTTTATATATATTCCCCCCAATCAACATCAATTTTAAACTTAGCTCGAGAGAAAATACTTTTACCGGAGTAAACAGGTAGCTATATATTTGTTTTGCGAGATGTCTAACGGTTGTCCGCCAGCTGGTTGGATGTCATTAGCAAGCAGGTAGAAGACCGTAGTGCAGCGGTCGAAACATAAGGTAAGATTTTATTACGTGCTGCAATTGTGTGTGTGTGTTGGTTGCTTTAATTACATTAAACTTGCAATTAAACAATACACTTTGCATTTTTTAACAAACAAATTGAACATTACAGAAATGCGATACACTTTTAGCGTTTAATAAATGCAGTTTCTAATTAAAACAATACAGTTTTACCCCCCCCCCCAAAAATATATATGCTTAACAGCGGCACCATTTTGACTTTATCATGTAGCAATGTAAGGTTGTATTTAAATATTTTTCCCCCATCAGAGAAAATGTCACAACAGGCCTGGCGACCTCACAAAAATGCCTTGGAAAACGAGCTCCGACATGACCATCTTGACTCATGGCTGCATTTAAATATTTTTCCCCGCCCAAAATGTATAGTTAATAAATTATTACTGTAAGGTTTTATGCATATTTTCCCCTCCCTGCGGCGCCATAAAAAAATATGATTTAGCAAGTAGCAATTTTTCCCCCTTAAGGCGCCATTTTCTTTTTAATGCAATATGATTTAGCAAGTAAGGATATTTTTCCCAGACGCCATTTTGTTTTTATGATGTGGCAACGGCGCCATTTTGTTTTAATATAATATGATAAGTTTGTATTTCCCCCAACAACAAAAACCGCGGGGTGCCGATAATCGGTGGTTCATGGATTATCACGTTAGGATTATGGATCATGGATTAAATCGTTAGGATTGTGGGTCATGGATTAAATCGTTAGAATTATGGATTAAGTCATTAGGATTAACGATAATCCCATGGGATAATCTGGATAATCCAGGTTATAATCTGAGCGACACTTGGGCTTTGGTGGCGGATTTATCGTTAATCCGTTGGCTTAATCTATAATATCCACTACTTGTGTGTATACACCAAAATACCACAATTCAAAGATTTCGGTAAAGGTTGGAATACTATGCACCTTCTTGGTCCTGATAAGTTTCAACAAACTCCCATATTTAAAAGGAAACTAAAGCAATATTCGAAGACGTTAATGAGGATATTTTATTAAACACATCGGTCTCTTTCGTTTGAGCGGATTTGATGTGAGAGGCTTCCAAAAATGACACGTGTGCAATTTCGTGGTCACTTTCGCGTTCACCTATCATTTAAAACGTTAGCTGGTTCCAGTAAAGCTTTTAGCACCTTGTCTATCCAAAAATAGTTTATGGAAACTCCTGGATGCTGACTGCCTCAGGAAAAAATTCGATTGGAAGAACATGCATTGGAAGACAAGCATATATACGTATGCACCTACCTTATGGACTATCCGTTAGCACATTGGCTCTTTGATCTGTCAGAATAATCAGAATTTAAATCATAGTAAATCTGTACTGTTTGTTTCTTCTTTAACATCTGTACTCCTTTGTTCATGCTCAGAACGCTATTTATTTGTGAAGCACGATCTAAAGTAGCAATTATAACATTTCAAGGGTAAATAAGACCCTAAACGCAAGAAAATGTGTATTTGAACATAAAGCCACTACCAACAATTTTCTAGTTAATAGTTTTACGTTAAATATAAATAAGCTAGTACATAGTATAAATTTTATATGGGAATTTTAGGAAACCAACGCGATTGTTAAATTTGAATTCCTCTATAAGGTGTTTAATTAAATCCGCAAAAAGGTTTTATATTACAAGTAGTTTTACAAGCAGTCATTCGCTCATTACCGTAGAAAGAATGTATGAATGGAATAGAAGACGTAGTCATGCTCATTGCAGAGCTGATTGAACAAAATGCATATAGGTCAAAAACCTTCTCCAGATGATGTTTGTGTTTATCCACCATGAAGATCTAAATCCATAAATACCTTGTTGAAACTATTTCATGCTTCATTGTAATTTTTTTCGTGGAACATTTCTAAACTGAAGGTTGCGTAACAGAATGTACCAGTTGAAGGGTTCCAATAGCTGGCTGCCAACCTCTTTCGACCTGGATCAACCAACTTTTAACTTTTATCAAGGGAGTTATAATAAAACTAAAATGCTGCGTCCGCAAGTAAATGATATTAGATTGTAATTCGATTATATCTGCAGCACCCCCGAGTATGACACAGCTACAAATGAGATTTTCAAAGATGAAATTATATTGAGCACTTTATGTAAAGGAAAGCACGAAGTTTTTAAACTATAAACCAGTGAATATGTAAAACGTTTGTATGAACTATTATCCTCTTCATAAACCCCTCAGATGGCCGTCGTCCATAAGGCATGGACTAGTGAGCGGAAGGGAGCGGAAGGTCTTGAGTTCGATTTCATGCTCCCTGACTGAGTTTTTTTCCATATTTACCTCATTTCTCATAACTGGCAAATACGGGGAAGGTACCCTAAACTTAGACCCGAAACGCTCTCTTCCTTATAACCTACTGTGGAGATTGAATATTTACATTGGGAAATTTAACATGAATCCTCAATGAAATTTTGTAGCTCGAGGGAGTAGTCAAAACTGTGGTTTGTCCATATGTAAAGTTGGCACAATTATCGACCCCCATTTTCCCCTCATTAGATTATCCTGTACAAGGCGGCCAATATGAAAGTCCATGCTTCGGTAACCGAATTTTAGAACTTCATTTTATTGTTATTTCTCCTTAGATTTTTATTAAGTTAATGTTGTGTCAATTTTCGTTTCTTTTTTAGTAAATTTGTAGATATAAATATTATGAAAATGATAAGCTATATGGTGAATCCTGCAACTGAAATAACATTTCAATGAGCAAATCGAAATATGATATCGTTGTGAATCAATAAAAAATGTTGATAACAAAGGCTCCAAATTAAGGCAATCGTAACAAATTTTTGGTTAAATGCAGTTTCCAAGTTAATATCTCGTGTAAATGAGTGGGCGTATGGCAAAATACGAGGAAAAATAAAAAGCAACTATTACATTTTTGACAGAAAAATGGAACTGTATTCACATAAACTCAAGGTTGAACATTACTTCACCCATTTATATTATATATTTGTCTCACAGTTAAATAAATCATTCGGTGCCCATAGGATAGAAATCGTCCAGCTGGACACAGCCAAAGATGCGAGACTGTCACAACTTCCAGGATCCTGCCGAACAGGTGAAAGTCTGACGGGGCCAAGTCCAGACTGTAAGCTGGATGTTTGAGAATTTTCCAATTTTGCGTCATCGATGCACCTACACGGGGCCAGCATTGTCATGGAGAATGATGACCTCCTCCAGAGGTTTTGTCGATCGTTTACGGTGCAGAGCAGCTTGTAGACGATTCAATGTGGCACAATATGCAGTAACATTTACAGCTGCTCCTTTTACCGCAAAATGAGCAAGATGGGTTGGTTCTGAATTTGTTGGGTGGGGGCGAGTTTGTATGTTTCCACAGGTTACTCTGTCGATTTCGTTCAGGGGTGTAATGAAATACCCACAATTTGTCCCCGGTAACGATAGAAGAATGAACTTCCAGCCCTATGGTACTGGAGCAAATGTTTAAGACTACCCCATACGCTCTCCATATGCTGTGGTGTCCGAGGATACATCGCGCTGACATTTTGCGATACCCAAGTTCTTCTCGATGATGATGTATGCACTGCTTTATGCAATGCCCATTTTATCCGTTATTGCTTGAATTGTTAACTGCCGATTTTCATGATTCAATGTCTCCACAGCGTCAACATTGCTCTGTGCGTGGAATGTGCGAGACCGTTTAGAACGGGGTTAATCGAGACATTTACATGCCTTGCGTTGAACTTTACACACCAGTTACAGACATTTGTAAATGGAGTGCGAATACACTGTACACAACTCATGATAGATTTCAGGTGGTTTCTGTCACTTTGGCCACAAAAACAGAGTCATACTCCGAAGTGTCGAACGTCTCAAACGTAGCCGCCATTTTGAAACAATTTCCTCTAGACTTACGAGAGGTGCACACACCTGCAATCGAAATACATGTGCTTCAAAATGTATAATTTACTTTTTTTAACCCATTTTCATTTTTCTGTGCAAAATTTGATCATTTACTTCTAAATTTTCCTTCGTATTTTGTCCACTATGAGAAACTGCCTGAGATTTTGCACGAATATACTCCTTTCCACCTAAATCCAAGATCGCGGGCTAACCCAGGCCAGGATCGGTGGATTTTTTGAGCGTATAAATCACAAGATGACTTTTTTGGAAGGGAAGTAAAGCCTGTATCATAGATTTATGGCACGTAAAAGAACTTCAAGCCTAAAAGAAGAGGCCTTTGAGTAAAATTTGTCGACTGTTTCACGCTCTGAATTGAATGGGACGCTGATGACCTGAGATGATAAAAAGTGTCTATAAATAAACTCCTCCAAAAAAGAAAAAAAAAAGCGAAATAAATTCCTTTCCACTGCACGTGCAAAGCTAAGTCGAACGACTGAAAATTTAAAATAAAATATCCGGCTGTAACATATCAGTCAGTATATGTAAAATTAGTTTTCAGAAATACAAAGTATTTTAATGTTTTATTTGTATAATAATCCAAAAATTTTGCAACAGTAAATATAACATTAGTAATCTTCAGCATTTCCTGATTTTTAGTGGCGATGGCTAACCTCAACTTTCAACTGTTGCCTTCCCCAGCGAAGATAATTTGAGAGAAAAAAATTGGAAAGAAAGCGTTTCAGGTCTAAATTTACGGTTCCTTTTAGGAATTTGCTATTGATAAAAAATGAGGAAACCTGGGAAAATCTCAATCAGGAGAATGGTCCTTGTGGGAATTGAACCTAGAACTTTCCGTTCACGAGTCTGCGGCTTAAACCTCGGCCATTCGTGTAGGTCATTCCGAATGTTGTTGCAATTAAACAATATAATTTCCATATTATTCAGATCTCTTTACACTGTTAATACAATTTCGCTTCACCACGATAAATGGAAATTTTAATTAAACTCCATGAAAATGATGTTGCTATACTTATTAGGAAGGGTTTATTCATTGATGGATAACACTTCTAAAACATCTCTTATTTTAATCAATTTTGTTTTGTTTTTGATGGAAAGAAAAATCAAAATTACCGCCAATAACTTATCCAAGATAAAATTGTTTTTCTAAGGTTGAAAACAGCGATAAGCAAACATATGTTCAACATCCTTAGCGAAAATATTTGCTCCCCTTTAAACGCTCAATATTATTGCATTGCCTTTGTTAATTAGCACTATATCGGGCTTCAAGATTATGTCCTTACCGCTCACAAAGAATTTTGCTTCTCGACCAAGTCTGATTTCCTCCCCATTCATGGCCGCCTGCCTGTCTGGCTGTCCTTGATCTTCCGAGCAGTCATTAGTATTTGTTCGTTCGAGAAGGTAGCAAGAGAACTGACTTTAGAGAAACGTATTTTTGTGTTTAAATGTTAGTACAAATATGAATCAGTTCGTCACCTTCATGAGGAATTTATTCGAAAGTTCACGAAATAAATTTGATAGTGCTGATTTTGTATAAAACAAGAAACATGCGTGAAGACGTACAGTTTTAACAGAAATTAAACGAAATTGGTGCAAATCTTTTTCGTTCGCCAACAATATCACTACCGAAATTTACGTAACAAGGTGAAATTTACGTTCGGTGTCTTCTGCAAATACAGCAATAAAATTGTTAAAACTCAAACCTTACAAGTATATACACGTGTCCATTTTCTACGACAAGGTGATCCCGTAACATCTGTGCGTTATTATGGGTGGTTTCTTTCATCAGTGACTGAAAGGTTAATCGATCCACAGCTTGTGTTCTTTTCAAAAATGTGTATTTCCACCAAAATAGTCGTTTGAGCACTCGATATTTGTGTTCTGAAAATCCAAATTGTATTCAAGAAATACATCTTTAAGATAGTAAAATTAGAGCTTAGTGTGCGATTAGCGCAATACGAATAAGGATCGGCCGGCTATGACCTGCCCAACAGTCCAGACGCGAAATTCCGTGCGAGCGGTAAGAACATGTTCTGGAAATCCTGTGGTTCCTATCCTATGCTGTATTTTCAAGGGGTAAAATTATTTTTACATTATTTGTTTATACATTCATTTATATCAAGTACACATTCATTTTGGGATTTTCGGCAAGCAATTTGAGATAGAAAATCAATGGCCTGTCAAGTCAAGTTTCGGAATTGTATGACTTATAAATAAATTTTCATTTGCATATCGGTAAATCAACATAAAAGCGAAATAGAGGAATTCGTTGTATTAGGATAGTATAACATGAAACTATGGATTAAAGGAAACCTGGAAGTTAATAAATCGTCAACTGAATTTTCAAAATTCACTCTTATCAAAATCTGAAAATTTGCAAAATAATTATGACTAGTACTTGAGGCCCTGGGCTGGCCACAATCGCTCTGATATTTAAGCAAAGTGCTGTATTTCTTAAACAATTTTGATGTGTGTATATAGACATATATGGACATACATATATAAAACATGCGTACAAAAGCCCTAATGAATGGGAGGGGATTTTTAAATATCCATTTCACTAATAAAGAACAGAAAAAGATTTTACAATAAACCAGTCATTATTGAAAATAAATCCAAACCTACTTCTCCACCTATAAGGAAAATGCCATAAAGTTTTCATAAAATATTAAATTCGTTTTAAACAAATTATTGTTATTCTAAAAGAACTGAGTGTAATTTCTACCTTTACCTACATCTTTTACTGTCTCTGTAAATCCATAATGCTTCAAGTATATAATTGGTAATGCATGGTAATATATAATTAAAGTAGAAGATAGATAATGACTGAAGATAACTGCTAGAATGCCCATTATGTAAATGTAACTTCCTGAGAAGTAAATGGCATACGATGTCCTTTCAATCATCTGAAGTAACTCTGTAAATATTCAGATGATAATATAAATAAATACTCAAATTATGCATAAATCAAAATCTGATTTTTAAGAAGAATTTAAACTTTAAATAACATTTATCTCAAAACTATATTTTTGGACTAAGTGCCTTGTAAGGGGTTCGAAATATTCCAGAATGGTATAGGTTTTTACGCCGTGTGAGATTATATAATTCAATTCTGTATTACTAATTGCAAATCTGAGATGCAGTTCAAAACCTTCGCATAAATTTCTCAAAAATAATCTATTTCAATTAGAACCATATTAATTTTCTATAGTCTCCTTTTTATCTGAGCATAGTTGTCGACCGCTAACCACTGTTCATAGCATTTTTATAAACGCTTTAAGCGGACTATTTTACATACATGTAGAACCTGTATTAAAACTGTCCTCTGCGAAAAATGAGTGTTAGCTTGTCAAACACTAAAAACTCTATATAAAATAAGTCATGTGAATAGGTGTGTCAGTGTCTCAATACCGTCTGCAATCAAGAATTTTTTGACAATATGAGTAGCATTATCTAGGTTCAGGAGAAAACCTCCAACTAATTGAGGTAATTTCCTTTGATTGCAAACAATAACTTTTTACTTAGAACGACGTTTAAACTTTCACCATTGAAGTTCATATTTTCATAGGATAAGTGAAAATAACACCGCTCTGGTTCTACAAAATTTACCACAGAAGCGGAAAAATATGTACTTCAGGTTACTGCAAATTGATGCTGATATACTTCTGTTTTAAAACTTGGTCATCCATATATACCCATTATAGTTCAATGCATCATTTCCAATTACAAAACATTTTCAAAATGAAAATGCACACATATTTTTAATCCCTTTTATTCAAAAGTTGTTTGACTTCTCGCTGGTGTTCTGCACAAACTGTATTTATAACAGAATAGAAACGCTCACTCAAAGAAACGTTAACCTGAACTTCCATGCCATTCACAGAGAAGACTGATGCATATAGTGAATACAAGCTCAATCTCTATAATAACTATAAACCGGTACTCACCGTAAAATTGTATGCGATATTTTTGGATTGCATTCTGTAATAATGCAGAATTTATGCACCACAAGTAAAGAACATTACATTTTACATCCATATTGGTATGTTAATAATGTTATATGATCTCTCCTATTTTACAAAATCAGAATGTCAATTTTGTGTGTCTGATTTCAGAATGCAATTTTATTCGAATTTCCAGGTTAAACAATAGTAACAAAATATGTTGCCTAGTATTCACAAGATTCGACATGAAAATGCCAGTTTGTATAAGATAACATAATATAATAATTTATTTAAACCATACTGCGGGTGCTCCAGCTAACTGAATCTAGTTGCACGAGATGCAGAAAATTTGGAAGCACTAAAGTGTATTAAATAAAATATTTGTTGCAGGACAGCTACCAAAAGCATATACATTCAAGGAATAGTGTAAACGTTACTGAAATTTAGCATAAGAAAGAAATTAATTTGGATATAAATAGTTTAATTTGGGAACACTAAGATGAAATATTTGAACATTATAAGTGGAATTTTCATTCAAGAAACTCTCTCTTTTGTTGTGCAAACTGACAATATATACGACGTGAAATTAGGTTATTTATTGAACCCGAGCATTTACCTTTAGAGCCAAACGGGAACTTCTTCCGCTCACTCTCGGTACAGATTGTACGTAAACATTAGAAGAACGTTGTTCATAGTATTCATTGAGTTGTGATATGTGTGAAAGTCTAATGTAAGAATAGTACGCACGTACAAACGTGACCGTAAATTGTTTACAAAAATAGTTGGTGAAATATCTATAGACACTTTCCCCAATTTTTACCCTTACATGAAATAATTGCATGAAATGTATCTTCCCAAAAGCAGCAATACCGTTCTCTCTGTACCAGTCATTACATGAATCGTATATATATATATATATATATATATATATATATATATATATATATACAACACAACACAAAGTTGTGACATTGAAGTTGTTCTAAAACTTTCACTTTCCAATAATAGTTTGTGAAATAATTTAGACCATTAATCCATGTATATTTTTTGCTGTCGCAAGGTACCCAACCAACTAAAAAGTAAATTTTGTGGCTATCGTCGTACAAAGGTAAGAGGATTGTATTAACAAATAGTTTCACATGTATGTCTATTTCTTTAAGCCATGCATCTAAACTAGCAAAGAAATTGCCTCGTATTTCTTAAAAATTTACACAGGTGAAACGCGTTTATATCTCGCATTAAAATATAGCCTTATGCTATTTTGAAATTTTAGACATTTTTGTAAGATTTGAAGATTACGTATTATTTCATGTGAAAGAGGTATTTGATTAACAATTACTTGTTTACTTAAATATTTTCTTAAAATGTTAACCTTGAATACATGATATATGTTAATATACCAGTATACTAAAATCGGCAAAGGTATAATGCATATATTGTAGCGATTTGGGAAGTGGCAAAGCACATTTTTTAAATTCAGGCTTATTTTACGAAATATTCCATGTTCGAATTATATGTAATATATTTTCTTTCGTCTTTCCTGAATTTCTTTCGGTTAAAAATTAATGTTCTATTGTGAACATTATAAACACCATTCACTATCAAACCATCGCTCAAGTATCTCTTGTGCCGCTTAAAAGCCAAATTAATAGCGGTCTTGCCCACGTAACACATCAAATTGGATGAAGTATACATCCAGTGCTGCTTACGATAGGTGCCACACTCAGCATGACACATTTTGATTTTGTCCTGCAGGATGGCGGATGTGCAGTCAGTTGGAAATTCGTTCATATAGAAGTCACTTACTTAGGAACATCAGGAAGAATAATAGAATATATTAAATTGAAATTAATATTTAAAAGTCAGGATGCGAATCCGCTGGTAAAGAAAAACATAGTCCCAAAAAATGTTAGTTTATTCCTACTTTTAGATAAAAAAAAATTGCAGAAAACTGCTGTTAAATTTACCGAAATGAATTTAAATTTTCTGAAAAATTCACATTCTTAGTGATAACAGTGCTCGCTTGATTAGCACTCACCAAACTGGAACTACACGAATTCATATTACCTCGTCTTGAGGATCTATATTACTTATAAGGTTATACATTTTCTGAACTGCTTAGAGCAGTACTTCTTCTTAAATTTTCGGTGTTCATACTGCGCCAGATAAAACTAATTTTTTTTTTTTTTTTTAACTTTAGATATAAGGATCAGTGCTTACTCGAGAAATTTAAATAAGCACAAACTATGCAATCTTCAAAACATCTATTCACCTGCATACAAAATCGCGAACTTCCATGCATTTGGTCCGGACTTTCTTCATACGCGGACAATCCGCTCAATTCATGGCATACGGCAACCCTACGTAAATTAAAATCTTCAAATAAAATCTTAAAATCTCACATGTCACCTGAAAAAGTACAAAAAATTTAAATTTAAAACATAAATAAATATTTTATCACTTTCTAAATATTAAACATTTTACGAAATGTTATGAAAAACAAAATTGTGCTTATTGGATTACATAATGCGAGAGCAAACATTATGCTTCTTGGTATACTTTGCGGTTAATGGCCAAAGTATTAAATGTATGTTTTTTCCCGTTCCCTAGTGTCTGAAAGTATGGTCAAAGTTTAAAAGAAAATTACTGAAATCATTGAATAGAAAACACCAACATTTCGAACATATAAAAGTAAGCATACTGCAGATGATATTGCAATGGGGTTCTGAAGAATTTAAGAAAAAATGAAAACTAAATCTCTGCGTGTATTGGAACATTTTCCAATGGGTTTTTTTATATTTGCGATTATAAAGGATCTGTATTCATAAAGTTTTAAACTTAAGTATATAAATTGTTAATTGTTAATTTTTAATATTCTTTTAAAAATAGCACAAGTTTTTGCCTGGCTTCCATTTTGTATAAATGGTTTCCCTACACAAAACTTGCATGTTTAACATTATACATAGTATTTATTTGTAAATCAGGACAATGGTAACATGCGTAGTAAACTTAAGAGCTGATTAAGTAGATCTAGATTTTTCAAGTGTGTGTTACCACTTAGCCATCAGGTTACAACAGTAAATATGAAATATTAGTGCAGGAACTGTAACACGAAAGAAATGTGGCTTTTAGAACATGTGGAGGTTTGGACATAATCCTGCAGAAACAACTAAGCTCACTGCATGTCAAAGCGAACGGCATTCAGCATGCAGTACCAACTATTGGCCTAAGCGCTTGTGGTTATTCCTTGAGCTTTCCTTTGTTACCAAACAAAAGAATTGCGTGCCTTTTTCCATAAATCCTGGGTTGGTACTGTTGGATACTGCATTTAAGAAATGTTTGCTAATGCCACAACAACAAAAAATAAGCAAAGGAATAAAAAGGCGTAAACGTGAAATGAGTGAAAATGAAACAAACAGTTCCCCCTCCCCCGAAAAAAAGAGAACAGAAAAGGAAAAATAAAGAGGCAGAACGGAGATACAACACACATCGGTATTGATAAATGGATATGCAAATCCCAGAAAAATGAAGGAAGCTGCAGAACAATTAATTACTGGTCTGAAGTTGTCAAGCTGGGAGCCGGTTTGGATCCTTTGCAGAGGCGGAGATTAAAGACTCCCCTCTTCCAACCCCACGCCATATGCCCTATTCAGTGACGTATCTAAGGGGCGTATCCCAGCCTCTTGTATACGTCAGGAGAATCCTAAAATTACACCCTTTAATTTCATACCAAGTGTTCCAAGAGCGACAAATTTATTCTGGAATAAGTTATTAATTAAGCCAGCGCAGTCTGGAAAACTTTTTTTCCCTCGATGAAACGTCATAATGCAGAAATCTAAGACGGTATATGTTTTATAGCGGTCACAGATTTCGAGATGCGTAACTGATTTATGACCTGAATTCTTCTTACAGAACGTTACATAATCATCAATCATCTGTGCCATTTTCTTCAACAAGTATCGCAGTTATACACATAATACCTAGAGAACGTGTAGACTAACACAGCTACGTTGTGGTCAGAGTGAGGAGTACAGTAAAAACATTTGCTTGATATTTGGTAAATGTAGTCCGCAGAAAAAAAATCGTATATTTCGTCGCATTTGCATTTGTTTTTCACATTCACTAGCAAATTCACACATTTTCCAGACGTAATTGTTCCGTTTAATGTTTATATTTCCATTGCTTCTGTGTTTCTGTGAAGGTACATTGATATAGCTGAACTTCAACAAAAATCATATGTATTTTTATACGCAGTATAAAAATAGTATATTTAATTAGCATCTTCTTTAGCTTACACTTTTAGATTATGCAAGAATGGTACCATACATTAGTAAAAATTACCATTTGATTTTTTTTTTTCAAATTAAGTTGAATGTCAATTAAAAACTTGTGAAAACATCAAGAATAATTACTAAAATATAAATGCACCGATAGACACCCAATGAATTTTCATAGCTTTAACGGAGATGCACATTTATTTATCATTCAAATATATTTTGCAAGTTAAGAAATCCAATTAGGAGTCGACAAGTAAGGCAGGAAACTATGAGACACCATCATTATAAGGGGAATTATAGACAAATAAAAACCACAATTTCATAAATCCACACTTAATTAAAAACACATAAATATCTGTCGGCAAAAGTAAGAAAAAGAATCTTGGTTTTGTACTTATACTTTATTTGCATGCAGCAAGAAAAATTGAATTCAAATATAAAAGACGCCTGTAAGCACTTTATATTCTTTATAGTATTTTTTCCTTTCAAATAAGTATGATAAATAAATAATAACGAACTTTTTAAAAATTTTTCGGGAAGGAACAACACCGTCCGTGTTTTAATGCATTATACTTCCGTATTTTCCTCATTTAGAGCAATTTTGGATTTTCACTCAATTAGTAATTTTCGTGCAATTTGGTAATTATAAAAACCCACGAGTATATGGCGGCAGCTTTCCAATGCACATGTGCCTTTAGGATTTTGCAGAGTACATTCAAGAAAGGTATTAGTATGGCACCACTATTCCTTAATATTGCATGGTTTTCTAACAGCGGCTCCCTTATACAGAAACCATAGCTATAGCACTGCTCAGTCAGAGAACAAGTAAACCAACATGTGCAATAACACATACATTTCTTTTAACAAAGGCATACGGAAATTCTTCAAAATTGTAAGCTAAAAATACTTCCAATATGTACCTGTCTTGTTTGGCCCATGTTCACATTTACTATCAATTATTTACAAAATCCTGTTTTTTTTCTTTGACCGTACCATCTATAGGGTAACTATGTGTTTCTGACAGTACACCTCTGATGTGCTATTCTAGATCCCTATATTGTTGAGTATTTTTATAGCTTTATAATTCAAAATCTTGCAGCGCCGCAGAAATGCATATGGGTCTGTGTGTGCTTATATACTTATTTAAATGTTTATACTCAGTAATTAAGCACGCAGAGCGCTAAAGAATGAATGTTAAAAGTATAAAGTCACGTACATTGAGTGGAAAAGGGTACATACAATACGACGATTTATCTATTAAGCAAAATATAGACTTTTAGAATGTAGACGCGTATTTTGGAATAGTATACGAGAAATTTACAAGTAGGCTTAACATTAATAATTTCCTTTTATTCGTGGTTGCAATAACTAATATTTAAAGCATTTTATTTGTAATGAATGCATACATTCCTAAATAATAATGTGATAATTACTTTGGATCACAATCACAAAGCCAGTGTGTACAAATAGAGCTACATTCTCTGATGAGCGGTGGTTGATAATGTTGTTAAAGCAACACCTTAGTAAATTTTTATTATTATTATTTTAAAAAATATTAGTGGTTCTCTTTGGAATCTCGACCTTCCATACCCGTTAGCATCATAAAAGAGCGCATTTGAAAGACCCCATACCCAGCGAAACTGCATTTCAAAGTCCTTAATATTAGCATCTCTGAACGAAAACTGCCACTTATCTTACCAAGTACACCTTTCCATTATCCTCACATATGTAAATAGACCCCCATTCCCCTTTTAAAAAACAAAAACATTTGGAGTGGTGGAAATATCCCATATCCTCTGGGTCAGCAGGGATAAAAGGACCTGTTAATAAAATGTATAGATTTTTAAACTCTCTTAAACAACATTAATTATCCTGAGATTTACAACCGTTCTACCTATTATGAATATTCCTTTGCCTAGTGTCATATGATCTTATAACATTTAAACAATGTCATTTATATTTTCATATATAACGACATTCTCACAGCCATCTCATGTTCTAAATCTACACATCATAAAACTGGTTGAAAAATAAAATTTTCCTAATCTTCTGTATATTGGTTTTGTTTAGTCTAGATGCGGATGTTTCTATTATTCAGAGTATTTTTCCGGCAATTTCGGTGTCAATTCACATAAATATTTCATTAAATAATGCATATGCATCATATAAAACCGGATATGAATACATTCCGGTATTTTACGCTCAGAAGAGCGTTCATTTTATTAGTACTTTTTAAATACATTTGTAAAAAAGCTACCATGAACAATTTTATGAATTAAAGTCTGTTACGGTTTATTTGGCATTAAGCGTGATCTTCCTAATAGCAAATATAAAAAATTGAATTATCTTCTTGGGAGACAGAATCGGTTATTACAAATTTTAGATTAGTTGAAAGACAACTTTCAATTAAATCTTAAGGTTACTTTCTTAAAAGAACTAGTTAATTTTGTATCATTTAGCCTGTACATTAACAGTAAATAATGATTAGAATTGTTTCTCTGGTGGGAATGCCTTGAAGGACGAATCCGTTATTGAAATTAAAAGATAGCGAATTTTAAGGTGCAAAAGTATGATTGGAAAAGGGAAAGAAGCTTTGAAAATTTATACAAAGAGTTTCAGAAAAGGTTCTGATAAAATCGACTTGATGCAGGTCTAGGTTAGCATGCATTATTCAATTTTAGTAAATAACAAAGCCTATCCAATATTTAGGAAGTAAACGTAGCATATATTAGGTTTAAATCAAGTTGTTATCACATTCGATTACACGCCACATTCCTAATTTTTTTTAATGTAGGTCACTGGCGCTATGGCCTAATATACGCAGAAGCTCAATATCTACTGAAACCAATGGAATATATTTTGTAACACACGGAAAGGGAGTTTAGTGGAAGTTGCAAAGGCTTCACATTCGGATTATTCTTTAAAATGAATTAAAGTTGAACTTTGGCAAATCCGTCAAGGTCCTCATAGTTGTCAAGTACTTCTACTGCTCAACCTTCTCCATACCGCCTTATTCTTCTTCTTCTTCTTTATCTTCTTCTTCCTCTTCTTCTTCTTTTTCTTTTTCTTCTTCTTCTAAACCTTCAATCTTCAGGTGAATACCTGTAGCCATGCACTTTGAAAAGTTTCATAACTAGGTTGTTAATGTTGAGCAATTTTTGAACAAGCTTGATGGCTGATGCTTCCGTTCAATCCAGAACAAATATGAAACTTTTGATTTTTTGGAAATGTTCACTCAAGAATTCTGGGCGTTTTATCTGAACACCCCACCTGGTTATGATAGAGGATTGTATTCAATAACTTCTGGGTTCAAAAGTTGACAATATGGAATCTTTATAAGAACCCTTCTCAGAGGAGCAATGAAATTAATTACTTTATCGTATTCCTCACTGATTCTTTCACAAATACGGTAGCCCATGTACAATAAATGTCACATGATTGAGGATTGGGGTACATGACCTTCAGTTGTTCGGCCGAAGGCATGTAATGTGATTGGTCAGTCACTATAAGCTTGACTTTTTGGTACTGTATGCATTCGACAACAGCTGCACGATTCATTGAATGACTATACTACTACAGTCAGCCATTTATCTTCTCGATTTGGTACATCTCAAAGAGCGTGGTTTTCACCCTTTCACCAGGTAATGGTAGTACCAACACATTCAATACATATATCTTTGCAGCGCATCAGTAGTTTCATCTAACATGAATGACTTATGTTTCCCAAACACCTCTTTTATTTTTTCGAAAACAATCTCATTAATTGGCTTTATGTAATTTTTCCTGGTGGTGCTCTCAATTGGTACTGTTGCATGTACTTCTTTAAGAATGATTTGAACTTAGGATTGTTGACCTTGTGAAGTGGGACTTCTGATTGAACTAATGCATGTACGATGAGCAGAGAAATTATAGGATGGTTGCTTAATTTCTGGTCCTGAATTAAAGGCAGGTATCAAGGTATTTTCCTTAAGTTGCGACTTGTGGATTTCAAAATTTTTCGCAGGCTTACCGTACTGTTTATGCCGTTTATTCTGTATCTTCGATCCGAATAGTTACATCGCAGACGACATATTGGAGAAACAGACCATCAGTTTTGATTAATTTTCTTTTGAATTTTTCTGAAAGAACATTTAACTTTGTCTTCTGAATTTTGGAAATGAACTTGGGCTGAAGCAAAACAAACACAGTCAAGTAGTAAAAATAGCCACTAGAGATTTGATTCTTATTTTTGCAAAATGTGCGCGGACCGCAAAGAGAGCTGTGGAACTCGCTAATATCTTTAATTGATGTTTGTGTTTTCTCTAGTAGATTTTGATACATAAGCTTGGAAACTTTGGAACCCGCAGGTTTATAAATAAATAATTTTACAGCTCTGTTTCAGCTCTACAAAATGAGATAATGGGATTTTATGTAGCTGTTCAAGCAGAGTGAAATATCTGTATTTTTGCCCATTTTTTATCCAAAAGTGAAAGAACATTTTCAAAATAGAAGAAGGGATGAAAAGGGGGCAAATATGCCAATCTCACGAAAAGGTGCAATAAGACACGTTTTTTTTTTTTTTTTTGCTTCATTTTATATCCTAAAATCGCAACAATTGGTACGAAAACATCAATATTTATGTAAATGTACCCCTTTAAATCCTTTTCTTAGCTATTACAATGAAAATGAGCATGTAAAGTAATGAGGATAAAAATGCTTATGTTTCTGAGTTATTTACCATTACCAAGTACTTCAAGTTAGCAAAGAGGAATTCAGTTGGTGTACAAGGTACAAAGCAAGATCAAGGTTGAAAAAAGTACACTTAAAGTTTTCGAAACATTATCTTTGGCAATTTATTTTTCTGAAAGGTCATATCTCTAAGAACAATCCAACACTATGTTTGTATTGCAGCTAGTAATAGTAGGAGTAAGGCGATGAATAATACTCATTGATCACACCAATCTAACAACAAATTTTATTTCCTGTACCTACATTAGAAAATGGACGTTCGCTGCTAAAAGTGGGGGCGGCATAGCTAACGTATGAGAAAAGTTCTGTTAGGCGTCTAAACTCCGACTACCCACATAGTGGACTTTCAAGCTCTAAGAGCTTTCTTATCGTTGGCTGACTTTAACAGATATCTCAACGTTTATAAAGTATTTGCTATGGTTACAGTGGGAATTGCAATAAATGTTCAAATTACTGGCTGTTATAAACGTTTGCCTTGTTGTATGTAAATGTAGGCAGCAGAAAAAATGTATATTTTTCCATTTTTGTAATAAATTAACATTTGCTGGAAGTGTGTGCATGTATCATGGCAGTGCAATAGATTTCGGTTGAACAAATTAAATTGGTTTTCCCTTTAAACGTCCATTGTTGCATTGCTTCTGTCTGTCCTAAGGTGCTTTGGAACTACAGAAACGTCAATACACAATTATAACACATTTGCGAGAAGTTTTAGCTTATTTAAATGAGCATTTATTTTGACTTACGCCTTTTTGTTTATGTCAGCACGATACCATACATTAGCAAAAAATTTTCAGTTAATTATATTCAAAACAAAGTGACTGTCGATTAAATGTTATGTGTAAACACAAAAAACAATTACTATGATAAATAAAAAAGTTTGCCTAAAGATGTTTAATTCATTTTCATAGCTTCAACCAAGAACATATCTTTTGTCATTTAAATAAACTCCACAAGAAAATAAGCACGATTGGTTTATACCTTTTAGGTTATGACAGCATAGTACCATATATTAGTACAAAATTCCGAGTTGACTGTGTTCAAAACAAAGTGACTGTTCATTAAATTTTATATGTAGACACCAAAAATAATTACAATAATAAAATAAAAATTCTCTTAAAGATGTACAATAAATTTTCATACCTTCAACTAATAATATTTCTTTTATCATTAAAATAAACTTCACAAGGAAATAAACAAAATTATGAGTTGATTAATAGCAATCCAATTTATTAGACACCAACATTGACGATCAATTAATGTCAGCCTGGTGGTGTAGTGGTAACCATACTTGCGTTCTAAGGCCAAGATCGCGGGTTCAACTTCAGTCAGGATCCATGAATTTTTTCACGCATAAAAATTCTAAGTATGGCTCCCGTCAGGAGGGAATTAAAGTCTTGGGTCCCGTGTAGTACATTTACAGGACGAAAAAGAACTCAAGCCTGAAAGAAGAGGTATGTGAGCAAAATTTGTCGGCCATTTCACTCCCTGAGTTGAATGGAACGCTGATGACCTGAGCTTTTAAACAGTATCCATAAATAAATCAAACAATCAATTAATGATGGTTAAAACATTCAATTCCACAAACCCACAATAACTAAAAGCGCATAACAATTTAATCGATTGTTCGTTTGTGCAGATACTAGTGCAGTAGCTGCACTTAGCGGTAGATCATGTAAACCACTATGGCCCTTCTCCGACGACGTACCGGCTTCCCTGGATAGTACCACTAGTGGCCTCGCACACAACAGACAGCAACAGCCAGCCGGAAAAATGGACATTACTTTTTATTCAAAAAAGGCTGACACAAAATGGCGGAAAACCCACTTGCAAAAAGACTTGTTCGGATGGAAATTTGGCGACCTTCAAGATCGGGTTTGTTTAATAGGGGACATTTGTCGACGTTAAGGACCTGATGGGGAGGGGATTTTATTTTATTGAATGGTGGAATATATCGCACGCAGCAGTCAGTAACAACCTTTTTAGGGGGGAGTGGATTATTTTATTTATACAAAATGGTGAGACATCTTTCACAAACTCAAAAGTGGACATTTTGACTATTCCTACAGTTTCTCAATACTGATGCTGGTGATGTGCATTGGGCAGTGGTGACGTCGGAGTATGCAAAACTTAGGTGGAAAGTGAATTTACTTCCTTACCGACCTTTTAGATCTGGTAGTAAGAGCATTTTTTAATTTTATGCTGGATGTAAAGCATATTGTTATTGGCCAAAAATGTTGTTATTACGCCAAAACTGTTGTTATGATGCAAAACATTGGTTATTTAAAATGTTATGACACATAAGTGTTACAATGAAAAAATTGTTTTTACTATGCCAAAAAGTGTTACGACGTGAAAAAAATAATTTTAGGTCACCGTTGTGTACATATTACTGTTATGTTGCAATGTTAAATTGTGTAAATGTTCATTAATTCTAATACTATTGGAAAAAGCATAAATTGACATTTACAAAATACCCTAAATGAACTACTGGTGTGTTCAGTTCTAGTCCGGGTTCCAGCGACCTACTGAGGATATGAAAGCTGCGTGGCACATATTTTATACCTCAAACAGGTTTCTACCTCCCCCCGGCGCCACGAGGGTCGTAACTGTCTGAAAAGACTAAAAGCTTTTCACCATTTCAAGGTCAGGTATTTTTACCTGTTAATATTTTCCCTTTAATTACGTTCGCTCACTTAATGGGCTTTCAATTGTTTCCATAGGGTTTTCATTGTTTTCCCTCCCCAGGGTCTGGTATTTTTGTCAAAAAGTTTATTGCCTCTTAAATACATCTCATTTGCACTGCCTCTCGCTAAGAGGTGAACATGCGTAGCAGAAAAAACCAATCTCATTGTTTGAAAACCGAGAGAGGACGTGAGTTATGGGCATGCGCAGTGGTGACTGAATCGTTAAAAAGATAAAGTTTCCTGGTATAAAAACAAACCAGAATTCTATTCTGTAACTTGTATTCCCTCCTATATTACGCCGCTTGTAATTAAATAAACTTATAAATGATTTGTAATACTTTCATTTTGTGTCTTATGTTCTCATTTTATTTTTTCACTCCTCTTGACCATCTCCCTCTGCCTGCCGATACTTATGTATTTTTTATTGATGTGTAGAAATTTCTTAAAATTTGTTTAATTATTTCTAAGTCTACATAAAACTCCAATTATAGATGAGGGATGTCACAATAAAAATAGTTTGCTTTCATACCAGAAAACGCTATCTTTTCAACGACTCAGTCATCATTTAGCATGCACATATTTCCTGTACACTCTTGTTTTCAGGCAACGATATTGTTTTTTTCTATTACACATTTCCCCTTCTTAGCGAGATGCTGTGAAAATGAGTGAAGTAGTGGTGCAACTCAAATGAAATTGCAGTCTCAATGTAAAGTCATAGAAATATTAATGATAATGTAAAACGTTTAGACAGGAATTCGTAAACATAATCCGGTTAAAAAAAAAGCAATTAGACAGAAATTCTTAAAACATCCAAATGTATTTAAGAGGCAACACCTTTTGGTCAAAAATACCAGAGCCATTAACAAGTAAAAATACCTAATTCAAGGGAAAATATTGACAGGTAAAAATACTTGGTGCTGGAATGGTGAAAAGCTTGTAGTCTTGTACAGACAAGTACGACCTTCGTGGCGCCGGGGGTTGATTGTTGATTGTTGTTTAAGAGCGCACAACAGCTAAGGTCATTAGCGCCCAATCATACTAAAAACTGCGTCAGAACTAGAAAATAAAGAGTAAACACAAAGCAAGTCTTAGTAGCACGTTGTGCATGAAATAAAAACCCATAACAAGTAACAAGTGGGTGTAATGGTCAACAAACAAAGGACTGGTATTAAAAAAGCCGCAATAGCGAAAAACAACAGTCCTATAATGGTCTAAAAAGGGTCAGTAAAACCCTATAACCAACTACACTACAACATATAAAAACTGGTAGTAAAAAAAATCAGCAAAAGCTGAAAATAAACCAGTGTTGTAAAAGTCTAAATTGGTAACAATAAAACCCCAAAACAATAACAAGGGTTATATACAACAACTCAATTAAAGACTGGTACTAAAAACTATGCATCAAATGCTGAAATAACAACAGTCTTAAAAGCGTCTAAAAATGCTGTCATGGATAAAAAGAGAACACCTCACACCTTGCTCCAAAAACCACAAACACGCATAAAACGGAGCACTCGCTCAACAGCAACAACATTATCTGCAAGTAATTCCTCAATAGAGGAGGGCAAACCTAGGTTAAGTCTAAAAGCTGTCAGATGATGGCATTCAATTAAAATGTGACGCACTGTAAAGGGGTGGTCACAGTGAGGGCAAGCTGGAGCGGGTTGACCATTAAAAAGGTGAGAGTGACTAAAACGGCAATGCCCAATTCTAAGGCGAGCTATAATTACTTCTTCGCGACGAACATCGCGAGAAGAAGTCGACCAGTTAAAAGGCGTGGGTTTACATTCACGGAGCTTATTAGTTGGGAGTAAGTCCCACTCCTCGCGCCAGCGCGAAATAATGGCTCTACGTAAAGAATGTATAAAATTCCCGAAATAAAAACGCTGCTCGTATTCAGGAGGGTCTAAAAGAGCGGATTTTGCTGCAACATCTGCGGCCTCATTACCCGGCAGTCCGACGTGTCCAGGCACCCATAGTAGTTTTACCCTGACGCCAGCGTCGAAAAGGGTTAACACAACATTCTGGACCATCTGTACAAGAGGGTGGTGATTGTACAGATGTTTAAAACTTAAAATAGCACTCAAAGAGTCGGAACATATGACACTGTTCCCCAGCACCTGAACGAAAATAAATAAAATCGCCTGATAAATAGCATAAAGCTCTGCCATAAAAATAGATGTTGCAACATTAAGACCATACGTAAAACTCGCCCCATTAAAAACAAAAGCACATCCTACACCTGTGTCAAATTTTGAGCCGTCGGTATATATAAAATTCCAGTCATTAAAAGAGGATTTGATCTCGCTAAAAGAACAACGAATAATATGTGCTGCGATCGAAGATTTCGGACAGAACGTAAGCCCAAGATAAACGGGGGGCTCTGCCAAGAGCCAAGGAGGGGAAAAGTTTTCCCCGGCTAAGAAGAAAGCAGGTAACTCAATGTCCAACGTCCGTAAAATCTCCCGAAAAAGAAAGCCAGCCGGCTTAGGAGTAAAAGACCGAGCAGCATAAAAACGATCTAAAGACACATTAAAAAACGGCCCATTCATGGGATGAGGAGGTTGCGCAGCTAAGCGACAACCGTACGCAGCCAGTAAAACATCCCTACGATAAAACAACGGAGGATCTCCAGACTCCGCACATAAACTCAGCACAGGACTGGTGGGGAATGCTCCAATGCCAACACGGATACCCCGTTGATGAATCGGGTTAAGCCGACGAAAGACAGAAGGTCGCGCTGATCCGTAAACCACACAGCCATAATCCAGCTTCGAACGGATGAGTGAGCGATAAAAGGTAAAAGAATAGTCCGGTCAGCTCCCCAAGATGTGCCACTTAAAAAACGTAAAATACAAACAGAACGTTCACACTTGCCTCTGAGTTGTGCTATATGCGATGACCAGCATAATTTCCTATCGAACACCAAGCCAAGGAACCTGAATTCGTCTGCGAAAGAGAGTGCGTCTGGGCCAAGATGGAGCGAAGGTGGTGGATACTCCTTGTGGCGCCAGAAATTCATGCAGACTGTCTTCTCTGCGGAGAAACGGAACCCGTGAGAAACACTCCAAGCGTGAAGGCGGTCGAGACAGCATTGGAGGCGGCGTTCCAAGAGACAGGTTCTCCGAGAGGAAAGATCGATGGCAAAATCGTCTACAAACAATGACGATTGTATTCGCGGCGGTAAACACTCGGTGATAGAGTTAATCGCAATGGCAAACAGTGTGCAACTAAGTACTGAACCCTGAGGTACACCGTTCTCTTGAATAAAATTAGATGATAAAACTGGCCCCACGCGAACATTAAAAACCCGGTCTTTCATAAATTCCTGAATTAAAATAGACATACGCCCACGTATGTTCCAATCGTGAAGCGTTCGGAGGATACCGCCTCTCCAGCAAGTATCATACGCTTTCTCCAGATCAAAAAATACAGCAACCGTTTGGCACTTCCGAATAAAACCGCCCATTGTGTGGGTCGAAAGAGATACGAGATGGTCGACAGAGGAGCGGTGACGACAAAAACCGTACTGAGCGTTCGTCAATAGATGTCTCGACTCTAAACACCACATAAGCCGCCCGTTAATCATGCGTTCCATCACCTTGCAGACGCAGCTGGTGAGGGAAATCGGACGGTAACTGGAAGGAAGATGGGGGTCCTTTCCAGGCTTAGGTATGGGAATGACGGTGGCCAATCGCCAAGCGTTGGGAAATGTGCCATGACACCAAATAAAATTAAAAGTTCGTAATAAAAGGGATTTGCCTTCCGCTGATAAATGCTGCAACATAGCAACATGAATGTCATCTGGCCCCGGTGCGCAATGTCGAGAGGTGGAAAGGGCATGCTCCAGTTCCCTGGCAGTAAAAGGAACGTTGTAGCTCTCCTGATGGTCGGAGGCAAATGAGAAACCTTTCCTCTCAACCTGCTCCCTTAATGCGCGAAATGTAGCCAGGTAATTGGCGGAGCTCGAAACATCAGCGAAGGTTCGCCCTAAAACATTGGCGACGTCAGTCGGAGTAGTGAGCACTCGATTTAAAATCCTAAGACCGGGTATAGGTGTAAACCTTGGTTTGGCAGCAACGCGGCGTAGCCGTTCCCAAACTACGGATGAAGGCGTTGTGCGGTTAAAAGAAGAGGTAAAAGAAATCCAAGAAGCCTTTTTGCTATCCTTAATGACTCGGCGGCATTTGGCGCGAAGTTGTTTGTAGCAAATCATATTTGCTGAAGTGGGGTGGCGACGAAAATCTCGGAGAGCACCTCGGCGTGCACGCAATGCATCCCGGCATTCATCGGTCCACTAGGGAACCGGTAACCGTCTGGGGTGACAAGACGACCGGGGAATAGCCTTATCTGCGGCTGTTATAATGACCGTACGGAGGTGCTCGATCGCGATGTCGATAGATGGAAATTCACACCCTGAAAATTCGGCCAAAGATCGATAGAGAGGCCAATTCACCTTTTCAATGAGCCATTTTGGCGCGCGCTGTGAATGTGCGTTTGAAGAGAGTACATGGATCTGACACGGAAAGTGGTCACTGGAATATAAATCAGAGATGACGTTCCAGGTGAAATGTATAGCAAGTGAGGCAGAACAAATGGATAAGTCCAAGTGTGAAAAGCTGTGTGTGCTGTCAGACAGAAAAGTAGGTTGACCAGTGTTGAGCAGAATGAGATGGTGACGGTCGAGAAATTCTGCTAACATGCTGCCCCTGGCACACTCCGTGTTGGAACCCCACAGGGGATGGTGTGCATTAAAATCTCCCAAAAGTAGGACAGGGGGTGGTATTTGAGACAGAAGATCGTCCAGATCAACTGTGGCGATAGTGCCGTAAGGAGGCAAATAAACAGTGCAGATAGAAAAACTAAGCCCGGAAAAGTGAACTGTAGCTGCAGCAGCTTGCAAAGGAGCCTGGAGCTGTAGTGAAATACTGTACACGTCATCGTTAATTAAAATTAGAATTCCGCCGTCAGCGGGAGTGCCATCTGCGGGAGGGAGATCAAACCTCACCGAAGAGTAACCGCGTAAATTAAAAGAATCTTGTGGGCGAAGGTTGGTCTCTTGGAGACACACAAGAAGAGGGTCAGTAGAACGTAAAATTAACTCGAGATCAGGTCTGCGACTACGGAGACCACGCACATTCCACGAAAGGATAGCCATTGTTAAAATTATATAAAATAAATAAAAAATTTAACCACCTTACTTTTTGGACGGTCCAGGACGAATAAGACGTCCTTTTTTTAATCGCGTGGGACTCGGTGGTTTTGAAGGAGCAGGCACATCCTCCTCCATCACATCCTCAGAGGGAGGGCTCTCCCGCTGAGAAGAATCAACCGATTCCAAAAACTGAAATCGGTTGGTGGTGGAAAGAGGCGGTGACGCGACCGCCTAGCGGGCTTGCTCCCGTATGCATCATGGGAGCTCGACCTCCGAGGAGGAGAAGGGCTCGATTTCTGCTTCGTATTACTGGTAGTGGATGATTTAAGGAAGTCAATTCGGGTATAAGCGGTCTTAAACTTAATAGATGGAGCATCAAAAACAATAGGCTTCGGCTTCTCAGTAGAACGGTTGGCGGCAGTTGGCGCACAAGGCACCCGAGTAAAAACAAAATCGCAAGTCTGCGTGCTAATAGTGCGCTTTTGGGCCGCAGAAGAAGCCACAGCGCTGTATGTCCCGGTTTTAGGCAACACGGGTAGGCGAGATTGGAATCGCTTCCGCGCTTCACTGAATGTAAGTTTCTCTTTAACCCTGATCTCCTGGATAGAGCGTTCATCGCGAAAACGAGGACAATCGCGGGACGAAGCCGGATGGTCACCTTGACAGTTCACGCAAGCAGGGGCAGTTGCACAAGCTCCCTCGTGACTTTCAGTACCACAGGTTGCACAGATCGACTTTGCACTCTTGCACGACACGCGAGTATGGCCAAAACGTTGGCATTGGAAGCATCGCATGGGACTGGGAATATATGGGCGAACCTCAATTGCCTCATATCCAGCTTTGATCCTCTGTGGTAACTCAACCCGGTTGAAGGTGAGGAAGAGAGTACGGGTGGGCTGTGTTTCACCTTCCTTCCTAGCCTGTACGCGATAGACCGATATGACTCCCTGGTCCTCCAGACAACTCTGGATTTCCGAGTCGGACATCCCGTCTAACACAGTCGTAGAAATAACTCCTCGCGACGAATTTAAAATTCTATGTGGCTCTACACGGATCGGATACCCGTGGAGAATCGTCGCCTTGAGCAATGAGTTAGTTTTCGCTATTCCAAGTGTCTCTACCGAAAGAGAACCATTACGGAGACGTGTACATGTCTTCACTGGTCCAGAAATGCCATCAATACCCTTCTGAATCACAAACGGGTTCACTCTGCTGAATGACTGACCATCCTCCGTACGATTAATTACCAAGTAGCGAGCAAATGGCTGCTCGGTTACTTCCTTTACATCCACTCTTTTGCGTTTCATATGAAAATTATTTTCATGTACCATAGCGCATTCATCCTCCACCATTACACCTGTCTCCGATGGCAGGCTGCTTCCTGGGCGCCACCCCGGCTTAGGTTAGTTGCCCTGGCCTGGACAAGGTAACCTCAGGGTCACACCTTCCTGGTTATAGACAAAGGGACCCAATCGCCTGCAGGAAGTTTACAGCGCGTGTAATGGCCCCTCCCCGGGCCTGGCCTTTACCAGGGGATACGCTCTTGCCCTACATGATGACCCAGAGCTGGGAGTCACGCCATTACCCAGTCACCTGTGAACCGTGTCAAACACGGGGGCATCCTTCAGACTAAAAGCAGGGAGGTATAAAAGATAAAATTAAAATGGAGACGAAATAAAAAGGTGTCAAACGCGCTAAGCGCGGACCTATGGGTGCAGCTCGGGTGCCTCGGGGTCGCTACGCCCCGTACCCAAAAATTGGGCCCCTGAGGGGGGCGCCGGGGGTAGGTAGAAACCTGTTTGAGATATAAAATATGTGCCACGCACTTTCACCATCCACAGTAGGTCGCTAGAGCCCAGGCTAGAACTAACACAGCAGCAGTTTGTTTAGGGTATATTATAAGTTATATTTCATGTTTTTCCTATAATATTGCAAATTAACGAACATTTACCCAATTTAACATTACAACATAACAGTAACATATACACTATAGTGACCTAAAATTTATTTTTTCTCATCGTAACACTTTTTGCATAATATAAACAATTATAGCATCTTAATATTATTTGCATCATAACAACATTTTCCATAATAACACCATTTAGCATATTAGCATTTGTGGTATCATAACCAAATATTTTGCAGCACATCCTTTTAGCACAATAACAACTTTCTGGCACAATAACATGCATTGGATCCACCATTTAATAAAAACGATTCTTTTCCTACCAGATCTAAAAAGTCGGCAAGGAAATGAATTCCCATCACAGCAATTATTTGCTCAATCCCAGGTCACAAGTTTAGTTTTGTACATGTACGGACAGGCTTGTACCTGAATACATAATGACGTCGAGTGCAGGTTTCAACAGGTTTTCATCTCCCCTTCTTGCAAAACACTACCCAATGCACATCACCAAAATCAGTACTAAGAAACTATCGGAACAGTCACCACATCCACTTGTGAGCTTGTGAAAGATGCCCCACAATTTTGCATAATAAATCAAATAATCTCTTCTAAGCCGGCTGTTGCTGACTGTTGTGTGCAATATGTCCCACCGTTCAATAAAGTAAAATTCCCTCAACACCATTTCTTTGAAGGGGGATAAATTAAATAAATCCAATCTTTAAGGTACCTAAGTTCCAATCCTAACACATCTTTTTCCCTGTGTATTTTCCCGCCATTTTCTATAAAAATAATGTCCATTTTTCCTGTGCTGACTGTTGTGTGTAAGGCCACTAGCGGTACCAACCGCAGAAGCCGGTACTTCACGGGAGAAAACACTAACATGCTTAGCTATACGTTTCTGATTTTCACCAAAAACAATGGTAATTGTTAACAATTCCTACAAAAACTAGAGAACTAAAACTATTTACAGCATTTACACACCGATTTGAACAATGCTACTATTTAGCAGCAATTGATCACAATATCCTGTTTTGTACTTTGATCGTAACATAGATATTTTGCAAGCTTTTGATGTAGGCCATTTGGGTATTTGTCCTGGATATACTATGTTTTGGATATATTGTGATCCAAAGCATTGAATAATACACACACACATATGTGTGTGTGTGTGTGCGCGCGCGCGAGCGCGTGCCTGTATAGTACTGAGATAACCAAATAATGACTGCTACATTACCGAAAAGTAACTATCTTGCAATTATGTAGGGATATGGACTTATTGGGGTTAAGCGTTGGCTCAGTAGTATGTGTTTCTTCAAGACTCATGATTGGTGAGAGAGTTTCATTGACATGGTGTGGAATCAAATTCTTGTGGAAAAATGGCATAGCACTCATTTTATTCTCTCATTTGTTAATAGCATCTTGACCAGAGTTGAAGAAAATCGCGATACCTTTTTAATTTAGCATAAGATTTTGTGGATTATATGTAACATTTAATATTATAATGTGCTAACATATATTTCAATGTACAATGTGTCATCAATAAATCATGTCCATTGTTCGCGTTACAACACCTCTTTAGTCAGGGAGTTGGCGACTGCTGGCCGGGTTCGATTCCCGGTATTTGCTTGGGAATTTTTCTAAATTAGGGAGTTCTGGGACGGGATCCATCCAGCCTTGTGAGAACAATTGGGAAAATGCCTGATGGAGAATTGGCGTTCTTCGTTCATGAAAATTGCATGATAGGCGACATGCGGGATGCTGGTATGGTGATCACATGCATTCCTTCAATACTGCCCTCTAACAATGAAGTCGTAAGACGGAGATATAGGAAGCATAGGTCGCCGGGGCAGGCGAAGGCTCATCCCCCGGGCTATAGTGCCCAATGAGAAGGGATACTTCATGTTAGTATTACATTTGGTTTAATTTTCGTATACTGGTTGTAAAGAGCTTTCCCACTACGGCTCAAAGTACAGCCTAAATTGCACAGTGGAGGCGAAAATTTGTGTATGAGGGTTGGTCCATAAGTTTCCGGCCTAACCATTTTTAGGTATAGTAAAGACAAAAGCTGTATTTAAATTTTCAATATATTAACTCTTTATTGCAATACACTTCCCACGTTTTTTAATTAACATTTCAATCACCTCTAAAAAATAGTCAGAAGCCTTGTCTGCAAAATGGGCATAAACAGCATTCATTACTTCTTCGTCATACTTAAATTTACATCGTGGAAAGTCCTTCTTCAGTTTTCAGAACAGGAAATAGTCACTGGGAGTTAGATCTGGACATTAGGGTGAATTGTCGATCTCCTTGAAGCCACATTTCTTCACAGTTTTCTTTGCAACTAAAGCAGTGTACACAGACGCGTTGTCGTGAGAAGTAGCACACCACCATTCAGCGTTCTTCACCTTTTCGTTTTGATGGAAGCACGTAGTCTGTGCAGTCCTTTGATTCTCTTTTGGACAAGGAATCATAGTTTCGTCTTCTGTAACAATGGTTTGCAAAACTACTCTCTCGTTGCCACGGCAGAGCTCCAAAAATACCTGACAACAGATGACTCGTTGCTGCTTTTGGACTGAGGAAAGAAATCAAAGTACCCATTTTGCATTAACCTTATTTTAAATATTCGTGAATAATTCCAAGGACTGTTATTTTAGAAAGGCCCAAACTTGCTGCTATTTCTATAACTTTGAGCCGTCGGTCTTCCATAATTTCTCCTTCCACAAGAGCGATGTTTTCTGGAGTGAGCACCTCCAAGGGCCGACCTGCACGCTCTTCGTCTTCAATGCTTTCTCGACCCATTCGAAAAAGTGTGGCCCATTCTTTTACGGTAGAATATGAGGGGGGATGCTTCCCCGTATACACTCTTCAATCGCTGTCTAATTTCATTTGGAGTAAGTCCTTCTTTTGTGAAGAATTTAATAACAGCTGATATTCCATTTTGAACATGTCACAATCTTCTACACTGAACTTTCTTTATGGAACTATATTCGATCAAGTGAACACAGCAGAGAGGAAGTTACAGGTGCAATTATTTATTTAATAGATAAGGTATGACACCAGATAAGTATTTGCGAAGGCGATAATCTTTATCGGCGAGACCGGAAATTTATGAACTTAAACTTAATTTGTATATTATTTGTTTTGAAAAAGGAAGCACGCTTTTTACTGCCACATGGAAATTACTGTTCCTATTTCCAGCGAGTGAAATAGAGACAAACCACTGTTCTGCACCTCAATAGTGCTAAGTAACATTTGAAAAAAATATAAAGTACATTTTTTAATACATCCATTAAATGGTGCAATACTAGATAATTTATTATTAATGTGACGCATTTCTTATATGCATCAAACCTATGTGTCTCTTCATAGAAAAACCATAAGTACAGTCACGATTTTTAACCTAATATATGTGAAAGTACGAAAATATAGGAACAATTTTAGCATGCGTTTTTAACTCAATTTTATATATATATATATCAGTCACATAGGGCTGTATTTTACACGCAATGGTTTGTTCAGAAGGACCCGTGTATACAAGAATGTCAAATTATACTACAATAAAATAACTTGTTCAAGTTATTGCAATGATGGCCGCCTCCTTCCTCTAGTGGTTAGTATTGCTGACTGCTGGCCGGGATGTCCTGCATTCAATCTCCGGTATCTGCTTAGGAATTAACTTAGTGAGGTCTGTAATGGAGTTCATCTAGCCTAATGAGGAAATTTAATAAGCTGTCTGATAGAGAGGTGGCTTCCTTCAATCTCGAAAGCCGCGTGACAGGCAACTGATGTGGTCTCGGTATGCTAATCATATGCCTCCTGCAATACTGCCAGCTAAAATGGTGTAGGAAAACGGAGGTAGAGGGCGCAGCGGTCGCTGCGGTAGGCCAAGGCAGGATATCGGGCTATCGCTTTATAAATCAGGAGAGTGGCAATAATTGAGAACAGATGATGCAGAATTCGTTTATCTCCTAGTTGCTAGAAGATAAGCCAAAAATATAAAGAGATATTCAACAAACGACAATGAAATGGAAACGGTATTTAACCGGTCTGTGCTAATATTACATATGAAAACAAGCATATGACGAACAGTTTGGTGGGTTACTAGTATTGGCACCAGTGCTGGTACTGGTGTGTGAATAGCCACATGAAGTATATAGCAAACATAGTGCTCACCAAATAATATGCTTACTTTTTAGCTAAATTTTAAAGTTTATGAGTATTGTCTATTTTATTACATTCGCTGAAGATAAAATAAGTCGGAGAAAACGGCTTCATCACTAATGGATTTTCACATGAATCGTTACTCTTAAATGATTGGTAGAGCTCACAGGAAAGACCTTCAATTTAAAGCTTTAAGAGGCAAAGCAAATGAAGGAATGCAAAAATACGAGCAATTAATTTCAAGGTAAGCTGAAAATGCTTAACCAAGGGTTCTTCTTTCTAACGAGGAAATAGTTGCCGGACAAAAAAATCCAACTGGCAAAACAATCAAAATTTTACAAGGAATCGTGCGAATATTCGCAACAACAAACAGAAGTCTTCTATCACGGGATCGGGTACCAGTGATGGTCTGAAAAATATTTAGTTGACTAGGAATGTCCCTTTTTATTCATTCATTTAGTTATTTATTTATTTTCTTTACGGACGATCGTTAATACCTCAGGTCATCGGCGTCCAATTCAATTCAGGGCCTGAAATGGCCTATCAATTTTGCTCAGAGGCCTCTGTTTTCAGGCTTGAGGTTATTTTACGTGGCACGGGACCCAGGCTTTACTTCCATTCCAAAGGAAACCATACTTAGAATTTTTAGCACGAAAAAATATATCGACCCTGGCAGGGATTGCACGTTTTCGAAGCAAGTATGATTACCACAAGACCACCAGACTGACTTAGAATGACTCTTGTTCTATTTGAATCTTAAGAGCTTTTAATTTATATTAAGAGCTACATGCAATGAACTTCTCTGGAGTCGGTCGTCAATTCTCTCAATATGTTTTCTATAAATATAAATAAAACCATGTTGCATGCTGTAGTTTTTAATCCTTGAACAACTAAGCCATAAAAGTAATTTATAGTAAAAACTTATTATCTAAGTTTTCACTCAATTGTGTTTCTAGAAATAATTTGTTTAATTACATGGTATAATAGCCGTGAATTTGTTTATTTTATATGTTTGATTTCTTATTAGGTATTTCATAAAGAATTTAGCTTTTGTCATTGTCATAAGTTTAGTTAATATAAACTGTATTTCCCACACGGAATTGAAAGATGTAAGCTTGAATAGCCTTCGGTTAGAAATGCCTACTTTCATTCCATAATGGAAAATACAACACTAAATTATTCTACAGAGAAAGCAATAGAGAGTTACCCTCTCTCGCTGCCACTTTGAAATGGTAAACACGATCCTAGTGCGGGTTTGGGGGACAGGTCAGTGTTGTAACAATATTAAAAGATTTCCCCAACAATGAATGTACAAAAACAAGCAATATAAAAGTATTCACTCAAATTGCCTGCCATCTTTGCACAAACATTTTTTGGGAGTACTGAGAAAAACTACCCACCAAATTACTGTTGAGAAATGAAGTCATTCTACTGACATATATTAAGTGCCAATTTTTTCAGGGTGTCAGATTTGTGTAAGATCTACTTTCACTACACATAAAAACCTTTGTTCACATCGTTTCGCATTGAACAGTCAATTCTAGATGTATTTGAGCAATGGATAAATACTGGTGCAATAGAAAACATATACTGATCCTTAACCCCTTTTTCTACATTAGAACCTTCTCATATAGCCGTCACTTGCCAATTGGTTTTCAACTGGAGTAAGCTTGCTTGCTTAACTTGTGGGTCAAAAATACACGGCGAGTAGATTAGAGCTTCCCTTGCGCTACGCGGGCTACATAAGCTATGTATACTAGCGGACGTACAGCAACACGAGTCGGCACTTTACCAAACTACAGCTTCAATACTGAATGCACTGGTTAATATTATTAGAAATTATAATCACTTAAAAAGACATGCACTCACCCTATCACCCAAGGAGATGTGGGAGCTGCTCTCCTTCGTTTTCCAAACATTTATGGCGTAGACTAATGAAATTATTCATTACACTTCTTAATCCCTTGGGGAAATGTAATTAATTTCTTGACGGTTGTTCATCATTAGCTCCTCTAAGGTGAGTATGTCCAATAACTTTATATTTTATAATTGTCTTCGCTTCTTATCTTGAGCAATCCTCGTATACCGAAAATTATTAACTAATTTATGAATGGCAGCTTCACTTGGAACTAGATCATCAGGGAAAATACTTTATTTCGGATAATCTCCTGACAGTAAGAGCTGATCCTGTAGGCACATACGCATTGTAAATAAACACTAGTTATGGAATAGAATATTTAGGCCTATATTAGCCATAGCCTTCTGAGCACACCGCTGAACACGCGCAGTTTCAACAACCGTTTAGCTCAGGCTGATGGTGCGCTCCCAGTAGGCTCGCGTTTCCCGTTGGTGACCTTACCGACATTGCAGCTTCCTGCCGGTTAATTTTCTAAAATGAAATTGTGGTAAACTTATATTCACGTATGTCAGTTATTTTATAGGGTTTTAACTTTAACAATTTAGTAACTTTTTGCATAGAGTTAGAATAAATGCCTGTGTATTCTGAAAGATGCCTAAGTGATTTCGGGAAGGGGAATTCCGCAAAAGATGACGAATTTCATATCATGTATCTTCTGTGAGAATCCTACGCTGTCGTTGGGTTTCTTAGACTGAACACTTGCTCTGGCCTGAATTTTATTCTAAACATTATGGATTGTTCTATGACCTGGAAATTTTACACCCGGAATCTTCCTTCAAATCACCTTTGAACTTGACGAGCTGACTGAGTTAACAAATATGAACCATGAACAAATACGCGCTGTGCAGTAGAAGACATAATAAACCACAATTCAATTCGGAATTAAATACAGAAGAAAACACACTACTAGTAATATCTGAATTGAACTGAACCACTATCAGGTTCACGCTGACAGTCAGAAGCTAGCGTGACTGTTCCAGTCAACGGTGGGAAACACATGTACACCATCAGTGGAGAAACATGGGAAGTTGGTTCATTGGATTGCTCAGTGCTTCTCAATAAATGAGCAGCGTGTGTATTAAGTTGCAACTGAAACATGGTTAACTTATAAATTTAGAATGCGTTAATTGCAGATACCCAATAAGTGTTCGTCTGCATAGTATAACAAGTTTAAAACAAGCTTTGTTCATTTATTTAATCTTGATAACATCAGAACATGACACAATATTAAGCCTGAAGCTGTTGCTGGTTCCCCGGCAATTACAGAGTAATTAAAATAATCCATTAATCTACGTAAATTTTAGAATCAGCTACTCTGTAATTAGGTGCAAGTATGCATTTACTCTCAGTGGAGGAACTTTAATGACATATGTAACATTAATATTGTATAGTGTTTAATGGCGTTAATAAAGAGTAGGATTTGTAATATTTAAGAAATAATGTGTAAATACGTAACCAGGCAAAGAAAAGCTCTCGTCTCTCTCTCCGAACGCAGAAAGTTAGACCGTTGGAAGGCAATCCCTTCTGGTATGCGGCTGGCTTTGAGAATGCCCCTGCTTTAGGACATAAACCGACCTGTTACTGGCAAAGTTGCAGGTGCCCGAGCAAATAGAGTCGTTGACAGTAACGTACGAAATATGTTTAAATTCATATTACTGACGAATAGCGAAGCATTTGGCTTGAACAAAATTTTCCAGCGAATAGAAATGAAATCCGGTGAGGTAAGCATTCACCTATCACACACGTTAATACAAAGTTGGCGGGAGTGTTTTGCGCTGTTGCACACGGATGGCGTCGTTTGATTTTGTGTATAAAAGGGCTTGATTTTTCCCAAAACGGGGCAATCTCTCAGAATTCTCCAGGCCCAGATACGTGTTGCTGCCGGCGCGCGGAGAACAGCAAAAGAGCGGCCTAAGTACCAAGTGCGACAATGAAGCTTGAGCGCCAGTCACTATGTTAACTTCCGATATGACATTGAGTTGCATCAGGAACTCAGTTAAATTAACAATTTCTTTGTTCTGGTATCTTTGGTCGGCGCAAATAAATATACACCCTTTGCCAAGATTACCACGCTGTGGTTCGACGAGAGACTTGAGTTCGCCCGGATGTTCACCCTAAAAGAATAAACTTTATTAACAAAGTAAATAATGAAGCGTCAATTTGTCGTACCTTCGGAATCCTATTCCACTCAGGCCCGGCTGGCATACAGCCGCCAAAATACAGCGAAACGCCCTTGAGAGAGTCACATCGAAGAAGAATGGAGTCATTAATAAATATACGCCACTCACAATCTGGTTTCAAGCCCAATGGTGACAGGCCTATTTTCGTCAACTCAAATCATTCACATAAATTATTTCAGGTGAATTCACTCTTCGGGTCTCGAAAAAACAGAAAAGGGAATTAATTGTTCTATATAATTGTGTCTATGCACTATTATAATCGTAGTGTATGTATTCCGAAACATTAACCTGTTACAGCACATGAAAAATATGAAACAAAAATTGAAATTAATTCTTTTTTTAGTCAAACAATACGTTAGTGTCTGAAGTTGCGTTAGAAAAATTTTTGTTCCATTTGTAACATGGAATCGTCCTACAAAATGATGGCACTAAGTTCTCTTCCATTCTGAATTTGCCTAATTGTGGCTAGCTGATTTGGCTTCATATGGAAGTAAAGATTTCCAGAGATAATAGCCGTTTGACAAAGCTTGCCACTTCTTGCCATCTCTCAGCAAAAGAGGAAACAAAGGTTTTTGACTTCCTCTCTCCATAAGCAATCAAGGTCATCATGGGAAAAGCCAAGCGTTTCTTTTATAATAGAAGCAAACGTTGAAGAGCAATTACTATCTATATGTAATGTAAACCCATTGTTTCATATTTCATAATTTGGGATATTCTTATTGTTGTAGATATCTACATTAGTAATAATCACGTACCAGGGTTAAACAAAACCATACTATTCTATTAATTATCATGAAGAAGTAAATCTTGGAATGTTTAATTTTAATAATTGGAAATGCCTGAATTGGCAGCTTAATAGACGATAACAGTAAAGTTTAAAAGCACTCCATGTTTGCAATAGCTTTATTTTATTTTTAATAAATATTAAAGGAATATTTTGAAATCCCACTGTGATTGAAATTCCTGTGGGATTAGAAATTAATTATATCTTGCGAAAGAGAAGAAAAAAATGAAAGCAGAGAAGTAAAGGGAAAAAAGCAAAAGACTATTTCAGTACACTATAAAAGCGTTAGGTTTGGTGACAGTAACCAAGCAAAATCAAATACTCTCTTTTATCGCCAGTGCACATCGATTCTTAATCCTACAAGAGATTTAAGTTAAGTAAACAGTCAGCAAATATATTGGAAATCATTAGAGATGAAATATAGCATGCAACACGCTGTTAATAGTATTTGTAATGCATAAATCATATAGGTATAATTTATTTTCGAAAAGAATTCAAAATGTTTAATAGCGATAAATATTAATTCAGGAACAAGGCTTTATTGGCCGAAAAATTATTCTTTTTACTTTGAGTTATTGTTGTTATTGATTTATTTATGGACGCTCTTTAACATCTCAGGTCATCAGCGTCCCATTCAACTCAGGGCGTGAAACGGCCGACTAATTTTGCTCAGAGGCCTCTCTTTCAGGCTTGAGGTTCTTTATCGTGCCGTAAATGTACGACACGGGACCCACGGCTTTACTTCCCTTCAGTAGGAAGCCATACTTAGGATTTTTACGCCCCAAAAAATCCATCGGTCCTGGCAGGGTTCGAACCCGCGATCTTGGGTTTAGGAGGCAATTATGGTATGGTATGGTATGGACCGACTTTTTACTTTGAGGTTATACTCAACAGACTATATGCTGATAACAACAGGGTATTTCTACTGCTTATCAAAATCGACAGCGAGCAAAGTGGTGAAGGTTTTGCATCGTATAGCACGGTTGAGAGAAAGATTTATAAAATTTTCTTTAGCAAATAAAGGGAGAGTTAAAAATAGAGAAAAATTATACAGAATAAGAACATTTCTCCATGTTATAGGATCCCTAGACTGTACGCTCATAAAAATTATATCGCCAGAGAAAGAAAATGCAGATGTTTGTCGTAAGAAAATTGTCTCACCAACACTAAAGTATAATGTAGAAAATGTAATAGAAGTAAGTAATTCTGTACCCCATACAAAAGCAATCCTGCAACATAACAACAATGTACGAAATGCACTCTCATCACTGATTGCTTGAGAAGCTTACCATAACTTCACGACCAATACCAGAAATCAAGTTTTAATTTATTACACCACTTCAAGAATGTAAAACTTTATAGCTGTTTCCTCAACAATTTACAACTATACAACTATACGCATTTCCTGCAGTTCATTCATTTGTTGTATTTTTAGCGCATACTCCTTAAGAAAAGCATCTTTCTTCAACCGTGGAAGCTGCAATGTGGCTTTTGCCAACATTCCCACTTAATCATTTTACTCGATACTACTTTTCCTTTGGCTTAAGAGGTCGAGTGCAATATTCGCTGTTCTTCTGTACTGGTTCTGAGGCTGCGCCTATAAAATAAGTATAGCGTACTCTTCTTTTTACTAATAACTGTTCATAATCTACATACATACAATACGCTTACGAAATTAAATGAATTCATGTAGCTCCTGTGATATTAGTATTATTTAATGTGCACAATAAACGAACTGAATTAATATAATTAAATAATTATTTAATTGGTATTTTAATAGCATACTTTCAAATGTTCATACCGCACATTTACCTGAGGTATTTGGTATAGGAATGGAGTATTCTTCACCCTTAATTACTACTGCTCCATTATGTAGGTCTAGGAAGATAAGCTCTTCTGTCACTGGTTGCTGCCATATTGCAAGGATGAATTTGGACTCGCCGGTAGTGTGATCTATGGACGGACTTTTTTCGATGGAGTTGCCGCTTTTTCGGGAATCCCAGTGGTGGAATCTGAAATATTAAAAATTAATATAATTAAAGTCTTAATTCATTCACCAACGAGTATAGTAGAGGTATCTACATATAATTTATACATCTACATTAAATTATCTCAACATAAAGATTTAAAAAAACATACTGAGTTACATTTTATTAGACTGCTTGCTTTCTACTATGTGCCTGTGCATTTAAACAGTCTGTAGCAATGTATTCATTTCTCCAGTTGTTAAATTTGCTATACTGTATTCTTTTTTGTCGCTCATTTCCAAAATAAACATTATTATATTATATTATAGCCCTAAACTTTGTTATTTTCTTAATTAAGCAAAATCGTAACAAAAATTTAAGAACCTTAAGAAAGTTTAATTAAACTAGGACTTAAGCATTGATTGTAAGACCCGGCTTAATTCTGCATAGATAGCCAGTGCATGTTTACAATTGGTTTTCACTTTATCCTACACCAAATCTTCCCTTCGAAATAATTTAGGACTTTTTCATTATCAGGAAGTGGTATTTCTGTAACAATTACAGAAATACACCTTTTTTCTCTTAAAATGCTGCTACTTGCGATATTTGCTTGCATTTTTTTCATGTTGTAAATCAAACGAATAAATTCAACCGCGTGACTGATAAATTACGTTACCTCTGATATAGAAGACTTGAACTTTGGATTGGTCGAAGACTGTGTGTCAACTTGGTAACTCCCAAATATGGACGCCGTGCTCACTCGAAAGCTGCATATGGATAAGAAACAATTGCTCAACTCTTTCTTTGCTATCTTTGGTTGAACTTAAAGTTGTAAGTCTGATGAACCCAAGCAAGGTGTCTCGAACCTCCCAGATGTACCATCAATATCATCAGCAGAGCAGTTGTCATACTCTGCCATTCTGGTATTACAATGAGAAGGATTTGTGGTGTTGTTTGATTTAAACCAGCAGCAATGCAGTCTTAGAAACGTTTATCACAAATACTCCTCCTGGTCGTTGAATTGGCAGTAGATTTCAAGAAAAATATTTCCGTTTTCGCGGTTGTCTAAGTCAATAATGCTGTCAAAAGGTGTCTTACAATGAACCTCAGCTTATTCATTTTCTTCACCGTTAATAAATATGAGTAAATAATATACTAATACCAAATTAATACATTTTTATGTTTATATATGCCAATATGAAGTTAACGGCATTGTCAAAATTTCCTGTGGTCCAGTGACCAGCAGCCGTGTAGTATTAGACAAATCCCGCAAGCCATACTGTAACACAATGGTTAAATCGTTGCATTTCGATTAATATTTATATTCATCTTCAAGGCAACGGCATCGATAAAATATTAAATACTAGCCTTCTTGTTTGGATGATCGCCAAGACACGGTCGCGGTGGTGGCTCAGTTCGCGACTACAATATCACAGTCTTCTCAAGCGCGGCAGAACAACAATATAGGGAGTTTTGACTACTTTAAAAAATTAAAACTTCCAGAGAAGTAAAAAGACCAGGCTTGGTTCTTTAGTAATATTTTTCGCAGAAATAATGGTAGTACATTATTGCAGATTCAGCTAAGAAATGCTTGGCAAAACTGAGGGAGAAAGTTGCCATCCTCTATGTGGCCTTGGAATTTCCAAGGGATCAGAGTATTCAATATTAACAAAGAACGCAAGGAAAATGAATATGCCTAGTCCATATCATCTAAAGATAATATCTCATATTCAGACATTGAATATGTAGAAAAAACAATGTAACAAAAGCAGAGTAGCTATAAAATTTCCATTGTCACAGTTTCAATTAAACTTCAATAAATGCCTGAAATAGTGCTGACAAATCTACGTATTTCAATATTTGAATATGATTAGAGATGTGTATCATTTTGATTGCCAGCAACTTTCTCTATTTCCTTAAAATATGTAAAAGACAAAGTCACTTACAAATATTCAGCTGTTCGGCGGTGCAGTTATGTTTCAATGCAACAGGAAGCAATTAATTTTGGGTAAAAATTAATTTTTGCAATTAAAATTAATGTCTTAATGAATTAATTTTACTTTAAAACCTCTATGCCATAATTTTAAAAGTGAAATGATAATGAAACAGCGTATGGCCATGCTTTACTAGTACGTTCGTGGGTATATTGCGGCATTTAGCAATGTGGTTTCAGTTAGACGCTATTTCAACCAAGTTAACCCTGCTGTAAGAGATTGCTTTTATAACAATATTCTTGGTCCCCTAGATCAGTGTGCTTCAATCGGTGAATCGCGACTTCTTGGGGTCACAGACAGTGCGTCGGAGTCGGGGTGGCGTCTGGGAGTTTATATTTTATATCTTTATTATAAGGATATTATTGAAAATTATTAATAAATAATTTGAGATTTTAAACGTTTGACATCACAATGATTCGATTCGTTAAGGAAATAATTAATTACTGATAATCGGAACTATAAAGAAAATTTTCAAATAAAGTTTACAATTTATAGTGTATCTTTAACACCCTGAAGAATTTTATTTGGCGCTTTTGCGTGCTGTTAAAAACAGTGAATTCACTTTCCATTTTTTATATTTTGGCTTCATTTTCTCAACCAGGCTACATTTATGTTCTGTTAGTATTTTTGAACGATGACTGCAGGAAACAATGCATTTCCCTCAGTCTGTCGAAATCATCTCTTATTTTCAAGAAACAATTTAGTTAAGCATTACCCATTTGTAGATCGGAAAATAATAGGTATATTCTTTTATTAGCATATCTGATTAAATGATTATAGTACTGGCTTTAAACAAATTTTATAGAATTAATATTTTTGAAATTCTTGTGGTGAAAGGCTTACGTATAAAATTTGTCGCAGATAGTTGGTTTCAATCCTAAATGTTTTTTGTAAAAAGGAAATTTTCTCTTTATAAGCTACATGCCCAACGAAAATGCATTTTGAAACCATTATCACCCCTGTCAAATAATGTAAGGTTTTCTAAACGTGCTCGAATATCTCCTCACATTTTAACAACAAAATATTATGGCTTATAAAGAGTGCAGACTTCTTGAAGACCTGTTTTCTACATCTTCCATCCTAAACTTCCAAGACTTCAGTCTTAGAGGCATCAAGGTACAGATACAAATATTTTCAAATCGTCTTTGAGTTATTTCGAGGGAATCCATATTATTTATTCTACAGGTATCCGAATAGTTGGAACAATATTACGTTAAAGAGCGAATCAAGGTAACATATGCAACTGTGATTTATAGCTTTCTTTATTAAGAACTCTCATTATGAAATATAGACATCTTCATGTTTTACACATTTATGTACTTTATTTGAACTTTCCACCCAATATTACTACGTAAGTGTACCCCCAAATCAGGGTCCTGATACAGCCGTGCAATCGATAACTTATTTTACGAAGGGAAATTACTGTGTAACAGCCTCGCCACTTGACATCAGAAATCATGTTCGTGATGCCGGAAACCATGGCGTGCATTTTTTGTTTCTTCCATTATGTTTTAGTAGTAAACAATAATTAATATTGTACTCATCATCATTATAAATACTCACAGTGACAGCTCTCCGTTGTCAGACATGCCTGAATACTTTTGAAAGATTCTGAGACATTGGTCCCAATTCATTGTCCCCAATATTATAAACTGCCTTCGGGATTTTTTGTTTCAGCGCCTCTGTGTGTTTTCTTGCAGGAACGGCAGTAATTTATTATGCGTGGAGATGCAGCAGCTGAGTGGCCTTATACGCACTGCCGACAGATAAACCAATTTGCGGGTTAATTGTGTTAAAGGATTTTGAGGAGGTTTTTCTATCGATGGCGTTTCAGCAAATTTCCCCTCTGTTACAACCAAATTTTAAGTCTCGGCTTCCTCTCAATGAAAATTCCTCGGGTTTGAACTTTGTTCACCAATATGAAAATGTCACCCTCTGATGCAGGCGTTATTCCCGGAAATTTAGCACACATTTCTACCTTATAGTGCTTGCAAGACTTTTTTGGTACATTACGTTCAAAAAAATTGTTCTTTGTTCTAGCGTATATCTCATTATTTCATTACAAGGCCTATGCAGAGCGACAGCACGACACTTAAGGAAATGTTGTGAAACTACCTCTTCCAGTGATTGTCAGAATTATATCGGTTTTTCTTTTACAAAAAGCAATCGCTTTACTTTTAGTATTAATAGTTTTCATCCCATTTCTTCTTGCCCAGCAATTAACTTATCTCAAGCCGGAAGGCGGTGATGTGTAAATCGTTTTATATTCATTTATACATTATAGAAACTTCCGTGAAGATTTTGTCTTTGGAATTAGCACCTTGTGGTAAGTGGATAAAAGTAAGAAAGAGCAATAAACCAAGTTCTGAGCTCTGAAGTATTTCTGATGTTACTCTTTCCAGTTCCGAAAATTGTTATTTCATATAACCAATAAAGATCCTGGATCCAAAATGTGGCCCTTTTGTCTAAATTAATGTTGTCTTTTATTACAATTTAATCCCGTATGGAATAATATTAAATGCCTTATATAAATCCATAACAACACCTACCCTCCCTCAGTATCTTCCTCAATGTAAGTCGTGGAAAAACGAAATTATTTTACTTTTGCACGAAAACTGTCCTCCATATCTATGTTCACCCCTATAAAATTGTGCTTTGATATTCAATTCTCTTTATGTATGGTCTGCTATTAAGTGTTTATAATTTTACAAAACGTTGATGTATGGCTTACAAGACAATAGTTTATATTGTCGCAGTTATAAATTGGTGCGAATTTCCAAGCTATGGTATACAAAAGTTGTTTCATAAATTATGCTCCAGGCTTCAAAATGTCTATCAAAATACTATTATGGGCAAGTTTACGAGCTATACAACTATGATATACTGATATAAGTGATCGTGATGATTTTGCATGATGTATACCGAGGTAATGATGCAAATTGATTCTTTTCCTTGTGTAGAAAACACTCGATATAAGTAACTACTTGTTATCACAACCTTTACCAAAGTATCTATATGGTATATACAAAACGTAAGCAAGAACACCGACACGGGAGGCCGAGGTAGTTAAGGCGCGGACTCGTGAGCGGGAGTTCTGGGGTTCGAATCCCGCCAGGATCGTCCTCCCTGACTGAGGTGTTTTCCAAGATTTCTTCAGTCCTCATAAATGGCAAATGCCGGGGAGGTGCCCAAAACTTAGGCCAGGAACGTTTTTCTTCCTTAAAACTAAATCCTTTCCCAATATATCATTTCATCTCATGTATTATAAGTGTTCCATCGCCTGTGGTATCTCCGTAGTAAAAACGGACGTTAAACACCGTTCATTCGTAAGCAAGAAGATGAAAGTATTGTCATGACGTAAAATGTATGATTGTAAATGGGAAAGTAAGGATCTCTTCATAATAGATCCTTTGCATGGCAGAGGAAATTAATTTAAATTATAAACCGATTTAATGTTTCATTCTTCACTTAACATCACATTAAATAAAATGCTCGTCATAAGATGTTAATGAGTTGTATATTATTAAGAACAATCTCTTTTCAAAGTTTTTTATACGTTTCACCACATTTTATTGGAAAAGCAAACTTGTGGTATACAATTTTGCTAATATCGAACGCAATGAAGATTAATTAACGGTATAATACATAATCAGAAGTGAGTTGTTTTAAATTTAACCCTTCAAGCCGAATTTTTTTAATTTTTTATTTAGTGAATTTTTGTGGGCAATTCTAGTAAATCTATAGAACATAAACACAAAATATTAAGTCACTACATCTATCTACTTCGTGCAGTAGTATGTGGGAGTTATGCCTTAAAGTTGGGTGCCAATTTTGCAGTAGTAATAGGGTGGTGAGTTCGATAAATGGGGGAGGGATTTGTAGATTTAAATTAATTAATGGATAGTTGTTGACTTCCTCTTCTCTTGGTGCCTATCGTGTACTGCAATCCCGGGCTAGCTTCGGTGAGTGCTGGAATTTTATGGCCTGTTTCAGGTCCAAGGGAGAGGACTAGGAACTTAATGAACACAAGTATAGCTCCTTACAATAAGACCATTTATTTAAAGTCAATTGAGTTAGAGGTTCGAGGGCCAACTTGAAGATTTTGAGAAAACGTATGAGTTTGCTTGCAACTCGCTTAATAAATTCGAGTCTATCTAAGATGTCCAATCATCATCTTCCACAACACGATTCTCCTTCTCGCGGTACACTAGCTATCAGTTAATAGTTTTAAGTCGCTTCTTACGAAAACGGTCTCTCGAAGTGCTCTGGTCGAATGCGAATGCCTCTCTTCCCTTCACGACGTCTCTTTTTCCCTGTGTCTTTGCCTAATGTCAAGTGCAATTTATGACACCCACAAGGTTCCGTGGCGCCAATAGATGATAATAGACCAGTCTGTTCTGTCTTTTCACAAAACTAGCCTTTTTCTGTCCTTTACTCAATAACTAACGACCTGACCCTGTCAGTTTTTTAAATTCTTAAGGCGGACCCTTCGCAAACAAAAGACTTAAGAATACTAAGGAAAGGGATATTTGCTTTTTCTCGTACCCTTTACAATACACTCTATCTGCCTTATGTCTAAAAGTCTGGTAAACAAGTTATTCTCTTTCTTTCCAATTACATAAAAGAATTAATGATAAATATACAGATAAATATACATACACATAGACTGTGCGAATTAATTAAACTAAGATTTTACAATATATATAATTAATTGTACTATACCAAGAATATAAACATGGGGTTTAAAGTCCTTTTATACTGTCTCATTAATACTGTTTCATTCGTCAGCAGGGCAGGTGTCAATATGACCTCGCTAGGTGCGTCTGTAACCATTTTGCTCTTTATTGGCAATAGATGGTAACCATTTCGCTAATAATGCGAAAATTATGCCACTTAAATAAACAGTTTTAAAGTGAATTAGCAATATTAAACACTTGAAAACAGAGATAAAATACCATTGAAACAAAACAATGAGACTGAGTAAATCATTTATAGGGCGTGGAACTGAACAAAACAGAAAACGCAGAGCCCAACATTGCACCTTTTGTACTCTGTGCAGTGCTGGTGCAAATCTATACTTCTTCAGATATCTCTGTATAATATACCGGCAAAAGTCGAGCTGTGAGCTGCTGTTCTCCGACTTCCTTAGAACCAAAAATGTCCTTAAATGTAAAATATGGGTGGAATAGGATTTTATCAGCATTTATATTTAATCTAGAAAATTATAGAGAGTAAAATAAAACAATTTATTGAAGATAATCCTATTATAGATTAAGTAACCAGGATTTGTGAACCAATACATCCAGCAACTATGTGAACGGAGACCACCACCATTTCTTTCTGCCGTACGACACATTTTGGTCAACTCTATCAATTCCACCCATTCCTGCATTGTAAGTCTGAAATACAGTCGGTCGACTTACTCGTATTTTTCGTTTTTCTGCTTGAGAATATGCGGACACTGAAGAAGTTTGCTCAATTGTATGACATGTGGAGGCCATGGCAATCACAGAGTTGTGTGTCCAACGCACGATAGTCATACCATCAGAGCTCTTTGTCATGTAGGTATCCCGTTCCTGTTTCTTCATTACTTTTGAATGGATTATGTGCTTTTAGAATACTAAATTATCTCAAATTTTCCTTCAGCGTCATATCTACAAGCTTTCAGAAGAACCAAATGTTCCACTCCAGCAACAGTTGTCAAAATACACACGAAAGAGCAATGATACCGTCCTTGGTACCTCATCAATTGTGAGGAATTAATTAGAACATATGTAACATTTTATTTCAGCTAGCTGTAACTGAAGGGTTCTGTAATTGTGTAAAAATGTCACGAAAAGCAGGAATTCTCGCTCGGACAGCAGCGGGACGTTCCGGCAGATAATAGAGTACATCTTTCTTTTGTTCATTGGAAGGGGGCTGCTTTTCCCCCGGCAGGTATGCTAGCAAAGATAAACGCTGTTAACACCTGTGCTACTGATAAAATACTTTGAACTCTAACGTACGGTAGAAATTCAAATTGAATGGTGGACGAATCGCCAAGTTGTTACGTTCGCTTAATCTGACTAGCCAATAACGTGAGAGTCACCGATAGCCTACAAATATGTATAAATCCACAGTGGCGGGAAAACAGAGCTTCCGCATATCACGTGGTCAAGTGTGTCTTATTGAGTACTTAAGAATATGAAATCGTCCTTTTGGGGGGAAATCTTCTTCTTAGCAGACAGAAAAATACTGTTTGTTAAGCATCATTGCTCCGCATATCTGCCAACTGTTTCATTACTGCGATCCGAAGAGAAACGCCCTGGTACGTACTTGTCAATAAACGACGTCAACTTGCAGATAACAAGGTGTTCTTTCTCGTCAACACATCATCTTTAATTTCCCTCACTCAACCCGGCACTTTCAAGTCCCAAAAACAAGAAGATCCCTGTATATTGACAAGAAAAGTTATTTAGTGGAGAGCTGTATCTACATGTAATCAAACTTCCATCATCATTCTTACTGCACCTATAATTCCTTCAAACTTTGGCTTACCAACGTGGCATAATCAAAGCGATTAAGTTAACAACCGCTCGAGCTACCATCCAACAATTCCTCCAGCAAGTAAACTATGTTGTTTGGGAACTAATTGAAAATCTGCATCATCGTAGTAGCATACTTTTCGAAACATTCCCCATATGCTGCATTGCCATGAGAACAATTGGTTTCTGGTAATATACCAACTGAATCTCGATTATCATCCTAGCTTCACACGGCTTTTCTTCGCATTTTCACTTTTCTTCACATTTCTGCTCTTCTTCTGAGGTGGAGGAATTGCGAAGTTTTCTGTTACGGTATCACCACCTACACGTACATTTTTGGTGAGTACAATTTCTGCTTTGCTAGAAAACTGGCGCCCTAAAAGATTATCAACAGCACCATCCTCTTCACCCGAATATTCATTGGAGTAGAGGATAGCTCCTGGAGCATATATAAAAACGTTGCCAATAACTCCTACTTTCTGGAGCGTTATGTACCTTTAAGAAGCATGCAATATTATGTATAATGCCACTATAGTCCTCTAAATAATGAAAAAATGAATCACGATAAAAATCAAACATGTAGAACAACGTATAACGCATCATAACAATAAAAACCATTCCATATATTGCACATACTAGCGACGAGCATGTTCACTTCATCACGCTTTGTTTCAGATTGGTATAGCCCCAAGTAATTGCATTAATCTATATATTTCTTTCATAGTACCGAGAATAATCACGCCTAAGTGTTTCAGACGGGTACTTTACACAATGAAAACATAAACAAAAGAACAACATACTTGAAACAAAACGCCATCTTGCAGCTGTTACAATACAAGCACAAAATAAAAACTGTGCTACTACAATTAATTGTGTACAGAAATGCAATAATATTAGCAGACAGGGTTACAATACCATTCTATAAGAGATATAAATAATCAAAAATTATCTCCAGAATTACGCAAAGCATTGCAGTAAAGCTAAATGGACAGTGGTAATTAGTGTTCAAAAGAACACGTAAGGCGCTAAAGGATAAATTACCGCTATAAAAATGGTTTTGAAATGTTTTGCTGCTCAGGGCTTCAACATTAGAAACATTGTGAAGCAAATCATTTCTCCGCTTAGGAACACGTTTATAAATAGAGCAAGAATTTGTGCAAGTCATTTCCTACTCATTGTTGTTTTCCAATACATATATGCATTATGAATCACTATCCTATCCAGAATTATTGTGCTCCATATTCGCTATTCAATTGATATGTACACCTTCACTGGTGTTTTAGATAGTTTGAGGGAAGATTAACGCCCAGGACTAGGTCGCTCAAGCATATAGGCTCGCAACAGGGTACATATTGCAAGGGCAGTGTCAGACTTGCTTGAAGAATGTAGAAATTTCAAAGCATATTATTTAAAAATTTATCCTGCTTGGCAATTAATGGTATTTACCTGATAAATACCAAGGTTGTCCAATATAGATATATCATAACCTTTTAACACACTTCCTTTCTTCGTTAAAATTTAACCATACGATAATTTGTTAGCTAATGGCATAATGTACACATAGTACAAGTTTCATTGTTGCAACCTCCAGTTCCCGCCTGTGAGAGGTGTACAAGTTCTTACATTTTCAGTTCCGCCTACAGCAAATTGGAGGTGAATAGTATATATCCCTTTTACGGTGATTAAATTCATTGCTAATGATATCAAAAGCGGAGGGGGAAGGGTGAGGTGGTTTGGTGGCCGTGGTTGGTGGTGGGGGGTGGAAGTGGCGAGGTACAATTTGATATCAAAGCTTTTCAATTTAAATCACCGGAAAAGGCGTATTCTTTTTACTATAGAGAAAATTAACATATACATTTTTAATGTGATACAAAAAGAATTTGTTTAAATATAATTAAAAATGCAAAATGATGGTACTGAATATTTTATTGTACTTGTTTATACAGAATAAAAATTAACATACATTTAAAAAGGAGGTTTTACCATTTAAAAAATGGAGGTTTTACCCTTTACAAAAATGGCGGTGAGGTTCCAGGGGTTTACAAAAATTGTGAGAGTTTTACAAAAATGTTGCGGATTTTTACAAAAAAATGCTGTGCAGTTCATACATCACTGGTGGGTTTTACCCTTTATGGCTGTGCTCACAGGTGGCTTTACAAAAATTGTATCAGCGCTGCATATACAAAAATTTATTTTAAATTTGTGGTATGTGTCTTTTTGACAAACCACACTTCACTGTCTTCGTCGCTGCTGCTTTCCTCCTCCTCGTGTGGTGTGGTGTGGTGATGCAGGTGAGTGAATTGTAGGAAAAATTGATGTTGAGGTGTTCCTGGGCCGACGGAATGGCGATGGGGACGACGAAATCGCTGATGGACGCGGTTGTGAAGCATCCTGCCGATGTGACCTTGTACTCTAGGGCTGGTGTCTTGTCGATGGTTTCGAGGTAGATGGTGCAGCATGCGTCTATGCCGTAGTGGAGTGCTTTAGACGGGAGGCACCTGACTTCCACGACGTCGGAGTTATTGGTTGCTAATTTGGTGGTGAGAGTTTTGTCTTCGCCAAAGAAGGAGATTTCTGTTGAGATGAGGTTGATGTTTGCGGGATACTCACCTGTTGTTGTTACGTGATTTTGGTTGTCAAAAACTAGTTTTACAAATACATTGTTGCCTACCCCCACCTGATCTCTTTGACAGGGCATGTTGTTTACTTCGGTGTAAACTTCAATGATTGTCTCCGGTAGCCCTTTCTGAGAACCTCTTCACTCTGGTACACAATGTAAAAGTCCAACGATTTGAGCCGGATGATGAGTTCTGCAGAAAGATTTTTAAATTTTGTAGGTTGAAACACTTCTTTCCCGTTTTCGAGGCGAACAAGCGTCCTGGGTTCGTGTTTGTGGATATGTTCTGGACCCCTACCATGATGTATGGTGCGTTTAACTGTAACGTTGACACTGATACATACTCCAAGTTGCTCGCTACGGTAGCTAGTTGGCGTAACGCGTCGTTGATCATGTTGACTTCTCTGTACAACTTTTGCTCTGATACACATCGGGCATTGTTTGGTGAGAGGGGGAGGACTGTCTATGTGAGTAGTGGTGGTGGTGAGGTTATAGTGCTGGTTGCAGCGGCGATAATGGGCGTAAATTACTTTAGCTTCAGGTGTAAGCCCCGCCCATACAGCGTCCACATCTACCGGTGAATGATGCATAAAGATGGCGTTTCCCTCCACGGCTAGTAGATGACGTTTTTTTGGTTCCATCATTGTGAGACGACGACCATTTTTCAGACCATTTTTCAGAAACTTTATCACTAGGTCCATGGTTTGCGAGAGACTTGTCATAAGTGTGCAAGCTCACCTTGCCTGGACTTGCTCGTGACCACATAATGCTCGTGTTTGGACAGGGGTGCAGGTGTTTGTACTTGTTCCTGACGTCATCACGGTGCAGGTGCAGCCTCACCTTGAACTTGTTTGGACTTGTCCATGGTTTCCTGGTCCTACTCTCTGATGAATATCGGTTTTAGAAAATGGTCAATCTCTCAGGGAGACGTGAGATAAGTGTTTAAGCTGACCCTGCCTGGACTTGTTCGGGAGGTCATAAGGTGCTCGCGTTTGGATAGGGGTGCAGGTATTTGCACTTGTTCGTGACGTCATCACGGTGCAGGTGCAACCACACCTTGAACTTGTTTGGACTTGTCCATGGCTTCCTGGTACAGCTCTCTAATGAATATCGGTTTTAGAAAATGCTCCATTTCTAGGAACACTCTAAAGGTTGCGCAAAGAATGTATCTTGTGTATTCGGTGTAATTCATTTTCCCCCCGGAAACGTGGGCGTGAAGCAAATACTTGCGATGGGCTGCTATTTGATTTTGTACTTCGAACTCTTCTTTCTTCTTGTGATAGATGCTGTAGGTGACCATACGCTATAGGCTTTCTAGTGTCTTCCATTCCTGCATACTCAGCGATATACAGCAACCGTCCATTTTGGTGATCATATTTTGTGCGCCAAATAAAATTTTAAAAAGTATGCAAAGTCGGTTGGTTAACTGCCACTCTCTTAGATAAAGAGTCAAGCTCTGTATCGTCGGTATCGCCTCTGCAAGCTTCTGCCACTCTGTCGAACCCAGAACCACCGCGCTGCGTAGTCCACCAACGGTCACCTTGATCTTGTGTGGAGACTTAGGTGAAAACCCAACGGCTGCAACCTTGGACTACTTGCTGTTCAAGAAGAAAACATCCGATAGCTGTCCAGGCTTCTCCATGTCACTGTAAAAACATGAACGCCCCTTATGTAGCACACTATTTCATTCGCCAAATAACCACACATAATGAATGCGACTTACCTGTTCACCTCCATCGGAGCAACTGGTAGAGTGGATCGTGTAGCACCACATGAGCCTTCTAAAAAAATACAGGAATTAGCAACCTAAATGTATCAGAGTGGTATATGCATATTCTTACACAATTTGTATAAATGCTAATCTTTAACGATATGCATCTCTGATGTTAGTTTGTGAGAATCCGCCAAGACTGTAGGTTCTTTTAATGACATCATCATTGTGATTAAAATCACTTATGCTGAATTTTGAACAGAATTTCTCCTTACACAGGCCTTGGAAGCGGTGAGATATGTAAGCAACGACGTAATGGCCACAAGTGGTGCTGACATCGCCTTGCAACCTTCTGGTGTTGTGAGTCCATCTTGTACCAAAACATCGATTTAAAAAATTTAGAATTTCCCCCGAAAGAGGTTCTATACCATAGCTATCGAAATATTCGCTCCGGTCGTTCTTTGCAACAAAGATACAGACCCAATGTTTCCCTGATTTCGTGCTTGGATCAGTGTTAATGACCACTGCTATGGGAAGCTGCCTATTATGCAAATTTATCCACGACAATTGGTCGCAAGCGTACACGCCTAAAAGTGTGCGGTACATTTATACAGAAGCCGGTGTATTTGCAGGGTATTCTGATATCAAAATTGTCCTGTTAGCATCAATTTCTATAGTGCGATGTACTTCTGCCATCACCAACAGATTGATAGGTTCTGGAGTTTGATCTTTAAAACCTATATTTATAGACACAGTGCCGTGTCGTTGCCCTGAAATGTAAGACTCGTTAGCGCTCATATCGGCTGTTAGATCAAATACCATAATGGTATAGCCGTGAGAATATTGATGTCTGGAAATTGAATGCCCTTCGTCCTTAAAGTGTATCCCGAGGCCATCTTGAAGAGTTTGAAAACATTGGGGAAAGTGACCGACTCAAAATCGGGCTGTAGGGGTTGTGAGGGAAAAGGCTGGCCGTTCACATACAGTTGAAAAGAATTCATTTTAATGAGTAGTAAATTGTATGGGTGTTTGTTAATGTTACCGTTGTAGGCCTGGTCGGCAACCAATGCCACAACCACTCTTCGGAGTATTTTCCCTATTAAAACGTCCTTGAAAGTCATGTTACTAACCCCCTTTAAAATGTCGAGAGCGTAAAATGTCACATGTTTGAGATGGTACTTCGCATTACTCTTTGCCAACACCGCCTGATGTGCAAGCTTGATGGTCGGCGACGGTCTCACAGCTTTCAAAATCAGTCTAGCAGACCGAATCTCTGTGTAGGCATTAAAGTCCTTATTATCCGAAAAGAGATGAAAGTTGGGTGAAGAAGGTGAGAGTTTGATGGTAACGCTCACATTGTTAAAGAGCAGATTTTCCTGATTAAAGAGTGCATTCGAAAGATTACCCCATTAGCTGTGCAACTTTGCTTCCTTTGGTATAGTCGTTACGCCACTTAATTCCATCATTTGCTTCATAAGCGTCATTCATTCCTCCCTTGTCCTTTTTCCAGAGCGAAGACTGTAGTCTGCTGTTCATGACATCTTCCGAATAATTGAGCAACGTTTCAATGTAAGTTCTATAGGGGTAGCCTGGTTGAGACATGGAAACTGTGACAAAGTTGAGTGACACCTCCAATCGCTAAAACAAGGAAATTACAGTATTGTTAACAAAGGTAACCTGCTTCTCCTGTTTCAAGTCGTTTCCACCGTCATCGACTATTCACACGAACAGCTCAAGTACTACATACGTCATGCCGAGGTAATCGTCTGCATTGCCAGAGTAATGAAATGTGATGGAGGCGTTTTTCATAAGTGTATTTTGAAGGTTTAGAGAAATGTAACTGCTCTCCTCCACGTTCATTTGAACGGGAAAGTCTTTAAAGATGTCTAGTTCTGAACACATATGCAGTAACGATTCGTCAGCCATTATGAAAATACGTCTAGCACCTTACGTCTTCGGCCTTTAGTCTTAAACTGATTATATATTTCAAACTTCGGGCGCTTTAATAGCCCAGTGCCTATCATAGAGTCTATCTTTACATCAGCTTTCCTCTTCAAGTTAGTTCCCGCCTCATTCAGCCTAGTCATTAACGATTCTTTTGGCGGTATCCCCGAACTTGCAACATCTGCAAGCACATTGTCCCCCATTTTCAAAGCCTCTTTACCGATAGCTTTCACACCGCTCTTGAAAAACGTTAGCACGATTCTGAAAAGACCACCGAGATCAGAGAACAAGCCGCTACCCTTTTGATAACGCTTGCCTGTGTACAAGTGAAAATCTCGATTGTATAATGCTCCTCCAGCCTGGTTTAAGTAATATCTGGTAACAGTATCCAGCTCATTTATGTCTGTTTCGAACGAAACGTTAGAACTATAGTAGAGGAAAGCCCGTCTACAAATGGCAAGAAATCACCGGAACCGTTCCTTCAAATCTGTATTCACGATTTTAAAGTGCTGTTGCATCAACAGTACCCAGTTAAGTGGAATGAAGGACTTTTGAATATTCATGCAGGTGTTGTCGCGTTTTTCATAATCTACAGAGACGCTTTCAATGACTTGCACAAACGTGTTGCCCACCACTTGTGGTACTATCAGATTACAGTAAATGAACATTTCGTAAGGGAAACCCATGTACCGATCCACTGGGTGTTTTCCAATTTCCTGTTCAACCACGTTGGCGTATGGTTCAAAACCCATCAACTTCCACCCGACAATTCCTATGTACTTTACATTTACCGAAATGTTTATGGTTTGTGTATTATGACATTAGTTGATTATTGGTATCCTGAAATCTGAACCAGTATTCAGTTGAAGTTCTACCCTGGTTGCATAGTCATCCTCCTATGTCATTTAATTTCTATTTTATTTTATTGCTAAGAGTTTTTACAGTTTCGTGGTATGGAACATTCCACCTAGCAACTGCTATACAATGGTCAAAACGGGAGCTGTTAAAAACGAATCTCGGACATTACCCCCGAGTCAACTGGCTTATTTCTTGTCTCTTTTCTAAACATTGGTATGAGTTATAACAAACTGGTAACTATTTCTGTCTGTAAAATTGAAGGCCATTGTGTGCTAATGCAGACGAATTACCAGCTTATAATTATGCATGCTCAATGATTCGTCAAACGCTGCTACTGTAACTCTAAAATTTGCCTCCTGTTTGCATATGCATACACCTAGCTGAGCGCTGTAATGTGTTTTCATTACAGTAACTTAATGTACTGTAGTGCATTATATTGGTAAGCACTAGAACAGAGAGAAACTAACTCTACACGAATTAACGAATACTGTATATGAGCTTAAAACATGTTAGGATCGAAACTGGAAAACTCTTTTAATCAAAATTATTTCCAGTGAATGCAAATTTCATTGTCAGAAATTTACAATTGTTAAAACGTGAGACTGCAGATGTGCATTACTCGCCAAAGACTAGCAATCATTATGAATCAAAATTTACGTGCATTCGATTATTAATCAAATATGTGTAAGGGAACTTATCCAAAAAAAAAGTTTAAAATTTCAAATCATTCATTGCTATTTTTCAATAATGGCCTTTTTGCAAGGAATTCTAAAACTTATAAAACTCCTTGACCCCATGCAGTTACTGGTGCAGGCAAAATAATTATCTTTATCGTTTGTTTAGAAGGGATACGGTTTATGTGAGTAAAAGAAAGATAAAAAAAAGTCCATCTTTTGTTGAATATTTCGTCTTTGGGTTTGCTGTGGTATTAAAACTTCTCATCACAGTCTAAAATAATGTGATAAGAGTATTATCAGAGCATTCAAGTGGAAACTTCAATTTATGGAACTCTCTTGCTATTAGCGTTACAGCTAAACCTTCATTCTCCCTGAAAAAGCAGGAGCACATAACTTGAGTCACTCTTAGTAAATTACATTTTCATACTTATGATCGTGAACGCTTATCTAGAGCAGCGTAATTCAATTTAAAGTTGAAGCGGAAAAATCTCATTTCCTCTTTCCTGGAGCAAATTTGCTGTGTTCTACCTAGTACCTGTGGTGAGGTGAACAGTAGGGCAGCTAATTCCCTTTAAGCGAAAGGATTGCCGCAACATTTTTCACACAATAAACCTAACGATGATGATGATTACCTGGGGTATTTGCATTGTTTTATTAGGCAGTTAAACGAACACTCGCTCAAAATTCGTCTTAAGGCTTTCTAATTAACCTTGCTCAACCAGAGCATGAATATTGGAAATCCAGTTTCGACAGCCTTTAGATACTTCCTGAGTGTACTTCGACTAGATAAGCAATAAACGAAAACTGAAATTAGCTTATTTGGAAGAATCATATATTAATATTTCGAGTTACAAAGATTAATAAATGCATCCGGTAGGTACACAATGAATTACTGTACTAAAAATGTAACGCATTTTTTATTATTTTACCCACAAAGTGCAATTTTACTATCCAACGCGTTCAATAATACGAGAGTTTCAATAAAGAATGATAATTTTTAACAACATATTGTGGTACACCTTACAAAAGATCATGCGCAGAAACCATGTGCAGCCCGTTAGGTTGGACAGTGGGTGGGACGGGAGAAGTGCACGACTATAATTAGCTGCAGTAAAAAGCTTAAAAGGCGATGTTAAGCTATGCTATAATATATCCTCAGCTTTATAATTGAATACATACACCTATATGTTACTAAACCAGCTATCTTATTATCATGTGCAACACATATAAGTAGGGTCCGATGTTTATGACTTAAATGTTAGAGATATGCAAGTATATATGATATGAAAGTTGTAGAAAATATGACAGTAATATAAAATAAAAACTAAATTTTCTGACCCATTTTCAAACTCTTATCATTGTTTAGTTGTAATTTTTACTGAATTCTCATAAAATGTAGCACATCAAAATATTAACATGATTTATTCAATTTTGAATTAATTTAACCACTAAAAAGATAACATTCAAGACTACACGCAATTAAGGAAATAATGCAACATGTTTAACGGTTACAGAGAATCATAGTGACAAAACAGATTTCAAACTTTTCAAGTAAAGCTTTCTTATATTATCACTCAATATTTATTTGTATAGGAAACATTCCGTTTAACATCGCAGGACATAATTCGGGCATATTTAAAATAAATGAATTCAGCTTCATCCTCACGGAATACTGTCGCAAATATCTATTTCTATACACCATACCTTCTAATTTACAGAAACAGATATTTTGTGAAAGTGTTTTTAAACAAGAAAATTCTAAGAAATTACAAGCAACAATTCAGAAGTATTCAAATCCTTCTTGGAGACGACTACAAGCAAAAAATGAAAAGCGAATAAAATATAAAATATGACCAAATTGTGAAAAATAACAAAAAAGCAAAACCAAAATATAACACTATACAACCAATAAAAAGCGTTTGATTTTAAGAACACTTGACACAAATTTGGGGTAAAAATAGATTTTTTTCGTCCTATGCATAATATGAAACTACATATTTTGAAGAATGTACCCACATCCCATATATATTTTTGGGAAGGGGGATTTGAATTGTTTAAATGGCAATTTAAATGGCCATCATGCTGTTACACAATACACATTCTAATATTTTTGTGTCATTTGTCGTAACTTCCATGTTTAATTTTAGGTGCACATTTTTTTAAAAATTGTCTAAGATAAAGATATGAATTATTTTACACATATGCACAACACATAGCTTTATATAACTGGAGAAAGCTTTTAACTTATGCATGTTCTCATTATTTCTCATTCTTGTTATACGAGAATATATATATATATATATATATATATATATATATATAGTTAGAAATTATGCTTAAAATAATGACATATGCAAATATCTTCAAATATAACATTTTGTTTTGAATTACATATAATATCACCAGTAATGTAAAGTAATGTGGAGGATTATGAGATTAAGCGTTTATGGAAAAAGTGTACCTAAGACAGCAAAAATGCTAACAATGAATATTTTTCTGATTTATTAAAATAATTATGAAATAACAATTAAGGTTAGTAAACATTTAAAACGGTTTATATTTTAAAAATGTTTGTTTAATAAGGGGTAAACTTTTCATTTAAATAGACGATATTGTTCTTTTTTAGAAAACTTAGGTAATAATCTGTTGAGGTAGCACGAAAACTGCCATTATGTTTATTAACCAGATTATATGAAACCATATTTATTTTAAGTTTGCTATAAAATTAACAAAATGCAAAAATATGTCCTTTCACAAATATCTTATTTCTTTTCTGCACACTTAGTATTTCACGTTCTTTTTTCATTGTTACTAAAGGGTAAGCAGCATATAAAGGAAATCTAACCTTTTTGTAGATACTCCAACTCCTACTATTGCCTTCCTGAACGAACCGTACAGACGAATATTTGCCATCTTTCAGGATTTATTTGCTGTTGAAAACGACTTGCGGGTTTTCCGCTGGTAAGTGCTTAGAATGACAAAGCATTTAAACTCTGGTTAAAGTGCAGAGTTGTGTGACTGTGACAGTGTTCAGAACAAGTTCCTGACGACATGAGATACAGTAGTGTGGTAGTATATGTTCTTAGTGTTTTCTTTCATAGAACACATCTGTTATGTTTTAAAACCGAGCTTACAAACTGAAAGCATTGTTGTGAGTGGAGTTCAAGACGAAGTCCCTAACAATGGTGGTCCTGTTCTCTAAGATGATGTTGCAAATAAATTTATGTCGTAACCAAAAAAAAATACTTTAACTTGTTGAAACCAAAATCCATATTAGAAATAAAATATAAACTTTGAAAACTAAAAATATTAACTTTGCAAAAAAATTATATTGAAAAAAAAATGTTACAATAAAATTACATGTTTCAATATTTGACACAAATTATTATTATTATTATTATTATTATTATTATTATTATTATTATTCCAATATAGTTACCCTTTATTGCAATACACTTCTCACATCTTTTAATTAACATTTCAATCACCCCCAAAATTAGTCAGAAGTTTTGTCTGCAAAATGGGCATAAACAGCATCCATTAGTTCTTCGTCACAATTAAATTTCCTTCCTCGAAGGTCCTTCTTAAATCTTGAGAGGAGGAAATAGTCTGGGAGCTAGATCTGGGCTGTAGGGTAGATGGTTGATCTCCTTGAAGACACGTTTCTTCACTGCTTTCTTTGCAACAAGAGCTGTGTGCACAGGCGCGTTGCCGTGAAGAAGGTGCACACGACCACTCACTTTCCCCGCCTTTTCTCTTTGATGGAAGCACGCAGTCTGTGCAATAGGCCAGCTTAGCACTCCTCATTTACTGTGGTGTTCCTCTCCTTGATGTCAATGAAGAGCATTCCTTCACAGTCCCGAAAGATTGTAACCTTGGCCTTTAGAGAGGGTGCTTCGCCAGGTTTACGCCCCTCCATTGATTCTCTTTTGGACAAGGGAACATAATAGAGGACCATAGTTTCATCTGCTGTAACAATGGCTTGCATAACTTCTCTCTCGTTGCCACGACAGAGTTCCAAAATGCCTGATAACAGATGACTCATTGCCAATTTTGCTCTGAGGAAAGAAGTCTAGGCACCCACCTTGTTTAAATTTTCATGAATAATTCGAAGGACTGTTGTTTTAGAAAGGCCCAATTGCTGCTATTTCTGTAACTTTGAGCTGCCGGTCTCCCAAAACTTCTGTTTCCGCAAGAACGATGTTTTCGACGTTTTCAGGAGTGAATACCTCCAAAGGTCAACCTACACGCTTTTCGTCTTCAATACTTTCTTAACCCATTCTAAAAGGTTTGTCCCATTCTTTTACGGTAGAATATAAGGAAGATGCTTCCCCATTTACACCGTTCAATCCCTGTTTAATTTCATTTGGATTAAGTCCTTCTTCTGTGAAGAACTTAATAATATGTCGATAATCAATTTTGAACATTCACAATCCTCTACCCATAGTCATTTTTATGCAACTATATCTGATTAACCGAACACATTAGAGCGGAAGTTACAGCTGCAATTATTTAACTAACAGATAATATATGGCTTCAGAATACATATATATAGCACCACGGGTGGCCGAAATCGTTCAGGCCCGGACTCGTGAGTGGGAGGTTTGGGGTTCGAATCCCGCCAGGACCGTCCTCCCTGGCTGAGGTTTTTTCCAGGTTTTCCTCATAAATGGGAAATGCCGGATAGGTACCCTAAAGTTAGGCTTGGAATATTTCCTTCCTTAAAAAAAAATCCTTTCCCAATATATCATTTCATCTCATGTATCATCAGTGTCCACCGCCTGTGGTGCCTCAGTAGTAAAAACGGGAGTTAAATACTATTCCAAATATATGTGTGTATGTGTGTGTGTCTACGAGAAAAGGTGTCTTACAATTTCATATTAGAAGGAAAACCTTAACTTTGGGAAGAAAAAAAAAACTGTTTAACTTTTGCAAATTTAATTGCAAGAAAAATACTGTTGTAAACAAAAGTAAATGTTCAGAAATAAAAGTGTAATTTTGAGAGCAATCAAATATATTTAAATTTGCAAGAAATAAGTAAAAAAAAAAAAAGATTAACTTAAAAATACATATGTAGTATTTAACGTTCAGTCTGTAAGATATGTTGTACAATTTGTATTAACTGCGAGATCTGAAGCTCATCTTGAGACACGTCGCTAGGTTGGATGAACTATGCCCCAATCTTGGTAAAAAAATATCGTCTGTAATTATCGTATATGAACAAAAGTGCTACATTTACCGGACGTATATCCACAATAAAAACAGAACATTCTAGAACACCTTACGTTTCTAAATATGCAATATAAAGTCTACGTGTCTAGAAAAAACAAAAAGAGGTAAATAATAAGAGTGAGAGGAACACAAGAGGGGAAAAGTGAAAGAGAAGAGGAAAAGTAGAGAGGAGCAAAGCCTAGGGAAATGTAAGGAAAAGAAAATATAAAAGAGGAATATAGAGCTGTCAGGTGATGAAAAAAAAGGACAGTTTGAGAACAGGGAGAAGAGGGCAGAGAAGAGAAGAAAAAAGGGAATATAAAAGAGGAGAAAAGAAAAATGTACGAAACAGCAGAAGAGAAGACACTAGCGGAGAAAGAGAAAAGGAAGGGGTAAGAGAAAGGACTGAATTGTGTGCGGAGAGGAAAGGAAAAAGAGAAAACAGAGCCCAGAGGTGAAGAGTGGAGAGGAGAAAGAGAAGTGAAAAGATCAGGGGAGAGAGATGAGGAAGAGAACCATTTTGTGCAGTGTTTAACGCCCGTTTTTACTACTGAGGCACCACAGGCGGAGGAAGAGGATGGAAGAAAGAGAAGAAAAAAGGGAAGTAAAGCAAAAGGAAGAAATGAGTGCGGACAGGTGATGGAAAAAGAGGAGAGGGTGAAAACAGGGAGAGTAGAGCATAGAAGAGAAGACAGAATAAAGTGAAAAGGAAGAGAAAAGAGGAGGGGAGAAAGAGGAGCAAAGTTCTGGTGAGGAGATGATTAAAGAGGAAGAGATGAAAGCAGAAAGAAAAGTAATAAAAGCAGAGATCAGAGGAGAAAAAGAAGAGGAAGGGTAAGAAAAGGGAAGAGAAGGGAATAAACAGAAGTGAAGGGAGGAGAGAAATGTAGTGAGGAGAGAGTAATACAGATTGTGGAGAGGTGAAGAAAAGAAAGTAGGAAATGAGAAGAGAAGGAGAATTAAGAAGAGAGCAGGGGAGAAAGAGAAGAGGAAGGGGAAAACAGGAGAGAAGAAAGGGAAAAAGAGACGGAGAGATGAAGAAAGAAGAGTGTTGAGACGAGAAAGAGAAGTAAAAAAGTGAAGATGAGAAGAAGAGAGGAAGAGAACAGAGCGCTGGTTAAAGAGAGGAGGAAAGGGAAGACAACAGAGAACGGAATAGAGGGAAAACGAAGAAAAAAATAGGAAAGAAAGAGGAGAAAATTGTGGTGAGAGGAAAGGAGAATGTGAAAATAAAGCGGAGAAGTGAGGAAAAAGAAGAGATAAGAGGAGAAAGAAAAGGAAGAAAGAGAATGTGGAAGATTTTGCATTATTTTTCTGCAATAGTCATTTGTTTATTAAAATAGATAAATATCACTATTACATCGAAGAAAATAACTTGCTCTTGCATAGCATACAGGAACATATTATATGCATTTTATTTGGTTTTTTTTATGTATGTATGTATGTATGTATGTATGTATGTATGTCTTATAGGTCATGCTCCCTATATTGTCAATTTTAAAATGATAATATTCTTCAGATTAGATAAATGAATCAAAACATAATTAAAATACATAAACGATATGAAGTGGCACATTTTTAAATTACATTATGACTTGGTTAGCTGGATGACGAAGTTTCGGATATCTCTTGAAGGAGGACAAACGATCCCCTAGTGCAAACTCCTTTTGAAGCAGTTCGGTTTGCAACACTGAATTTACATCCAAATTCCCTCCAGAACACTATATTTACCTATTTACCAATGAATTTCCCATTTCAATGCTAATTTTTTTCCCCAATTACCCTCTAAATTCCTTCCTTGTGCCTTTAGGTTGGCAACACTAAATTTTCCTTCCATTTTCCTGTTCAACACAAAATCCAAAATCCAAAATCCAATTTCTGTCTGCACTTCAGAAAAAGTAACAAAGAACATAAAGACATTTTTGCCAGGAACATTTTTGCCATTCGATCCAAACTGATTGATGAAGCTTGGGGTAAACAATTCAGGTAGTTAAGAAACTCTAGCTAAACTAGGATGACAACCTTGTCTAACTTTTAAATGTTAATAGAATGCTGCAATTTTAACAACGTTATATACACATACAGGGGAACCGGAGATTAAATAATATAAGTTCAAACTAATAAGGCCGTATAAAATTAAAGGTAGAGAAGAGAAGCGAGAAGAGAAGGAGAAAAGGAAGGCGAAGAGAAGAGAAGAGAAAAGCGAAGTGTGGGGAAAGGAGAGGAGAAAGGAGAAAAGACCAAACAGGCAAAATTGTATATGATCTTAATTATATAATTACAATGATTATCACGTTGAATAAAATTAAATAAAATGAAGTAAAAATAAAATAACACTTACAATCGTAAATTACGCAACGTAGAAACAGCAACAGGAGGAACAATATTAAGTTCCAACATTAAGGTCTGGAACTTAAATGAATAAAAAATTAAATAAAATAACCGATATAAACGCAAGTACAATAGATATCGCACTCTAGCGGGAAGGCAGGCTAACTGGTGTTTTAAGCAAGCAAGAGAATGAATGTGCTTGCAACTGACATGGAAATGATGAGCGGAAAATAAATGCAACATATAAATATAACAAAGAATGGAATGAAAATGAATAATAATGTTTTAGAAAATAAAAGTTTGATTATTATTAAGTATGAACAAAGAACGGTGTGGCTACGAGATATACGCTGGTGTGAAGATAGGCTAATAAATGTGAAAAAGTATTAAATGAAAACCCTTAATATGTCTTGATTAAGAAATTTGGTTAACTGTAAACTATACATTAAGTAAAAGAGCAAATAAGAATAATTTATGTCAGTTGAGGCAGTATTTATGAGTTGCCACCCCCATAAATAATTAGAGTAATTATAGCAAGTAATTTTATATAACTTCGTTATAGTCATGAGTGTAATGTCATTTTATTTTCATCGCCGTTGTTTGTAGGGAGGTGATGGATGCTGAGGTGACTCACCTCTTAAATACGAGTAGGTCTAAGCTAGTTATGACCTATCCACCAGTGAGAATCTGGAAGCTAAGGGAACTTAGCGCGCCTGGGCGACGCAATCGTCTGCAGCCGAATGGCGGGTCGGTTTAGAGTTACAAGGTACCGTCCTAATGCAAAAACCCACGGGTGGCACAGACCTCTGTGTACACCCCTGGACCCAGGGCTTAGTAAACCCGACGCAACCCTGTACAAGTATTGAACTATTTTGTGTAAAATGTTATTTCTTGCCAGGACACAGAATGTTACACCCTCCCATAAGATCTGACCTGGGAATGTCTGCAGCCTGTTGTAACATTATTTGTACAGAATCCTTGAGCAATATATTTATTGGTATTCTGTTAGAAAAAAATTTAAGCAGGGTAGGGACCATAAAACATTTGGCGACTGCAGGGATGAAAAAACAGGTCGATAACCTCTTCAAGAGAAGAGTCAACCGCTTGAGTTGATTCTACGCGGAAAAAGTCACGTAGACAATGTTTATTTGGTTTGCAATTTTGTGGCCCTCGGTCGTTTGGCAAGAGTATTCAACGGGGCAATATCAGTGGAAAGGCTTTCTCAGTTCAGTCCAGTTAGTGGAAAGCGGTAGCTAGTATAGGAAGAGTATTAAAGTGGATGAGCTTTATTAAATGAGTGCAGTACATCTTATGTGCAATAGTGCTGAATAATAAATTGTGTTCTATCTTCCATAACGGAAAAGATTTTTAACCTCCAGGACTCCTTCCCGTATGGTCACAGGGCCATTAAAATATCCAGCAGCAGGGTCTGAATAGTCGTGGCAAAACTGTAAGACAGCGGTAACCGTCGTCGGAGAGGAAGGAATTACTTACCTCTGAGATTGCATCCAAAACCTATCAAATCAAATTTCCTTTTTTTCAAATCCTTCCTTCCATCCATTACATATTTAAATTATCAAACTTTCTTATTTAATGCCCCTGCACAGTGAAAATACTTACATAGAAACACATACAGTTCTAGATAACGGGTTAATTTATGCACTCTGATTTAAGTAATATCTTTCTTATGACAGCACGTACTCGCAAAGATAAGTTGTAAAGCTGTGATCAGAAAGCAAGATCTCTTTTTTATTCTTGGAACAATATATGCTAGCTGGTATGTTGAGAGTTGTATCCACCGGACATGATGATCTTTGTACCGGATGTACAAAAGTGCATCATCACATTCGTTGCAGTCTCATCCATTCTCATGCGTGCAAGACACCCGCATGGTGTCACATGCCAATACGCGCTTTCATTCGAAGCTGTGTTTCTACTTTTTTTTTTCTTTTCTAATTAAATACTCTTATCTCAACACATGCTTTGGATTTTCAAATTTAATATTTTATTTCTCAACATGTACCTTTGTTTTTAAAATTTAATACTCTATTTCTCAAAATGTATTTTCATTTTCTATTTCTGATTAATACTTAAGTCGCCACGATGCCGAAAATCTATCGCGTTTTCTCTACCTCAGAAAGTTTAGAGATTAGCCGGACTTAAAGTTATGAGCTGTTGATTTGGTTTATTTACGGCCGCTCTTTAACATCTCAAGTCACCAGCGTCCCATCCAATTCAGGGCGTGAAACGGCCGACAAATTTTGCTCAGAGACCTCTTCTTTCGGGCTTTTTCGTGCCGTAAATCTACGACACGTTACCCAGGATTTACTTCTTTTCCGAAAGAAGCCATACTTAGGATTTTTACGATCCTGGCCGGGTTTGAATACGCGATCTTCAGTTTAGGACGCAAGTATGGTTACCACTACACCCAAGACCGACTTAAAGTTACGAGGCACTCAAACCATATATATGTTGTGTTTTATAATTTTACGTACTTGTACGTGAAATCAAAATTTCATGCAGCGAAATAAAATATTACATTTGAAACCAAAATGTACGTGTTGAGGTATAATATTAAATTAGAAAAGAAGAAAAAATGGAGAACAACAGCGACTAATGAAAGCGCATACTGGTATGTGACAACATGCAGGTGTCATGCATGCATGAGAATGGATGAAACTGCAAATGGTCGGGATGCACTTTTGTACATCCGGTACAGAATCATCATGTCCGGTAGATACAGTTCTCACCTAGCAGCTAGCCTCTGATGTTCCAAGAATAAAATGGTAAGTCTGGTTTCTGATGGGAGCTTATAACTCATCTTCGTGTGTGCATGCTGCCAAAAGTGAGATACTGTTCACATTTGAGTGCAAAAATTAACCCGTTATCTAGAAATGGGTTACTATGTATTTTCACTATTATTATTTGTTATATGGTTTACCATTAACTAAAATACTTATTCGAATTATATTAAGGGTTATTAATTAAAAATGTTCTCTCATTTGTTAACCTACTTACGCCCTAGCGTATTATATCTGGTAGCTCCACCGTCCATGCGTAATTCATGCGTAATTAATATTATTTTTGAAAGCATTTATCATTCATTTCCATTGTTTCTTTAGTGTACTTATATCTCGCATCTATATTTAGTCATTTTCTTTAACTTTATTATTATTATTATTATTATTATTATTATTATTATTATTATTATTATTATTATTAATAATATTATTATTATTTCCATTTATTTGCCTACGTTCCCGCTACCATATATCTCGTAGTCCCAAGGTTTTTAATTCACGCTTAATTCATACTAAAACACTTATTGTTTAAAACATTTATCACTCGTTTTCATTGCATTCTTTGTTATATTATATCTTGCATTTATATTCAGATATATATGGATTTCTCCATATCGCTTGCAAACCCATTCATTCTCTCGCTTGCGTAAGATGGTAATTAGCCTACCTTCCCGCTAGCATATATCTTAATCTTGCATTTACTTTCAGTAATTTTCTTTAACAGTCTATTATTTTTCCCATTTACTACCCTACCTTCCTGCCAGCTTATGCTATCTTGTAACTCCACCTTTCTTAATTCACAATTAATTAATAATTAAATTTCTTTTCCAATAGAAATATTATTCATTTCCATTGTATTCAGTTATATATTTACATCTTGTATTTATATTCAGCTCGTAATCTCCATGTCAGTTGCAAGTCCATTCAATCTCTCACTTGCGTAAGACACCAGTTAACCTACCTTCCCGCTATCGTTTGATGTATGTTGATTTTGCATTTATTTCAAGTTATTTTTCTTTAACATTTTATTAATTTACTTTAACAGTTTATTAATTTACTTTCCAGGCCTCATTGTTGGTGAAGTTAATATTGTTCCTCCTGTTGCTGTTACTAGGTCCCGCAATTTCCAATAGTAATGTTATTTTATTGTTACTTAATTTTATTTTATTTTATTCGACGTAATAACCGTTTTAACAATTTTAATTAAGCTAATATACAATTTATCCTGTTTGGTCTTTTCTCCTTTCCCCATAATTTGCTTTTCTCTTCTCTTCGCCTTCCTTTTCTCTTTCTCCTCTCCACTCCTCTCCTCTCCTCTCATCACTTCTCTTCCCTTCCTTTCATTTTATATGGTCTTATTAGTTTGAACTTTCTTCACCTCTCCGCTCTAATTTCTTCTTTCTCCTTCCCTCTTTCCCCCTTCCTCTTCTCTTTTTCCTCTGCTCTCTTCTCTTCTTAACTCCGTATGTCGGTCCTGGTGGTGTAGTAGTTACCATACTTGCCTCCTAAACCCAAGATCGCGAGTTCAATCCCGGCCAGGACCGATGGATTTTTCGGGCGTAAAAATCCAAAGTATGGCTTCCTTCGGAAGGGAAGTAAAGCCGTCGGTCCCGTGTCGTACATTCACGGCACGAAAAGGAACCTCAAGCCTGAAAGAGAGACTTCTGAGTAAAATTTGTCGGCCGTTTCACGCCGTGATTTGAATGGAACGCTGATGACCTGAGATGTTAAATAGCATCCGTAAATAAATCTAATAAAAAAATAATAACTCCGTATCTAGTTTCAGTCCCCGTTCTTTCATCACCTTTCCGCTCTCTTTCCTACCTTCTCCTCTCACCACACTTCGCCCCTCTTTCTCTCCTGCCCCTCTCTTCTCCTTCCTTAATTATTCCCGTGTTTTCTTGTCTTCCCCTTCCTTTTCTCCTCCTTCCCTGCTCTCTTCTCTTTCTAACTTCTGTATCCTCCAATCTCTTCCCTCACCTCTCAACTCTCTATTTTGCTTTTTCCTCTCATCTCCCAACACATTGCTCCTCTTTTCCCCCTTCTCTCTTCTCTCCTTGCTCTCTATCCCTGTTCTCATAATCTCCTCTTTTTTCATCACCTGTCCGCTATATTTTCTTTTTTCTCCTATACTCTCTTTCCTTTTTTCTTTCTTCCTTCATCTTCCTCATCTCCTTATCCCCTTTCTATTTTCTTTTTACTTCTCTTTCACCTTATTTTCCTCATCACTGACCTCTTTTATCTCCTTTCTCCTCTCCTCTCCTCTTTCCACACTTCACCCTTCTCTTATGTTCTTTCTTCCTTTTCTCCTTGTCCTCTTCAGAATTCTCTTTCTCCCTTTTATACTCATTTTCTTCCTATTCTGTTTTATATTACTTTTATCTTAGTCTCTTCTCGCTCTCCTCTCCCTGTCCTCATCCTCCCCTCTCTCCCTCTCCTTTTATCATCACATGATCACTTTATATCCTACTCTTCTCTTTCCTTTTTTTCTCATCTCCCAACTCTTTGCTGCTCTCTGCTTTTGCTCTTCTCTTTCACCCCTCCTCTCTTGTCTTCCTCTCATTGTTTTTATTTACTTCTCTTTTCTGTTAATTTCTTTCTAGACACGTAAACTTAAACCTGCCTATTTGAAAATATAAGATGTTCTAGAATGTTCTGTTTTTATTGTGAATATACATCTGGTAAATGTAGTAACGTTTGTTCATATGCGATAATTACAGACGATTTTTCTTCGCCAAGATTGGAAGGCACAGTTCACCCAAAATAGCAAGATGAGTTTCACCTCTCCCAGCTAATACAAATGGTAGAGCATGACTTGCAAACAGATCATCAAAGGCGACAAATTTATTTTTTAAGTTAATATCCCCCCTCACCAGCTCTCTTCCTTGCAAAGTAAAAATTTTTTTTTCTTTTAGAAATTAATATTTTATTTCTCAAAATATACTTTTGCATATAACAGTAATTTTTATTTTAATATAATTTTTTTCAAAATATATTTTTAATTAAACATTTTTTTCTAAATGGATATATTGCTTCTTATATAAATGTTTGTTTCGAAGAGTTAATATATTTATTTTGATTGCAGCATAATTTTTACAGAATATACATTTTTTTTTTTTTGATAAAGTTAATAGATTTTTGTTTCAAGGTTATTCTGCTTCTATTATGCATTTTTTTTTTTTTCAAAAATTGTATTATAAATACACGCAATAATTTGTTCTGTTTGATAGAATCCTTGAGACAGGGCTGGTATAGAAATACACAAACCATTGGTTGAACAAAGTAATATTCTGCTAGGATTCAGATTCTGACAGATGTTTCAGTATATGATCTTAAAACTTTGCACTAATCTTGCTCAGACTAATATTTAATTCACAGTTTCACACATAATCTTAACCATGCAGCACCCCAAGCCGCCTTTCCACCACCTCGGGACACAGGACAACGCACGCTGGATCCAGTTCGTCCAAGCACCACTATATTTACGCCAGCATAAATAATTTACATTACGTAATACAAAAAAAAAACAATATATATTTTTACCTACACCTGCCCCCAGACATGAAAATGAGGTTTATCAACCTCATAATGTAGTAAAATAATCGTCAGCTAATTGCCTAATATTATTTTTCACTTTATTGTTGACAAATAACACGTGGTCATTTACAATATGAACCACAGCATTTATTATTAGTTATTCCTCATATTTGTACTTGTATATTATCACATATGTTTGTACTTGCTCAATATGTATGAAAAAGCAACCGATGCGCTCTTGGCGGACATTGTCTTTTCAATCACAATTGGTTTTATTCTTTCCAAATCATATTCCTTTTCTTTTCTCCCAATCTCATTCCTCCTTATTTCCACCAATCACAGGATTCCCTTGTCATCTTTTTTGCTCATCACATAGCTCCCGATACTCTATCTATGCACATAAGGTAAGTCGCATTTTATTTAAAACATGAATGTACATTTAGCAATAGAAAATGAAGCTAATCATTGTGCATATATTATTTTAGAATAATTACCGTGCCCTCATTTCCCTACGCCATCGTATTTTGTGTACAGTAGTCGAAGCCGGTTGACTTTCAGTGTTCATGTGATTCCCTTAAGACTGGAGTTAAAGATCCGCTAACGCAGGCAATGGATTTTGTTCGAGATGTTTTTAACGTCAACTGTTTAAGTTACATTTCTGTAGAAAGTGAGATTAATATTTCCACTGCATATTTGTATAATGAGAGTATGCCGAGAGTGAGATATACTCTAGATCAAATAATGTTTATTTATGATCGGTACGTGCAAAGAAAATCGTTCCGGCACTGTAGGAGATAACTTCATTCTAAATTTCCAAAGTAACATCCACACCGGGAAGTACAATTTTCAGATTGATGAAAAAAGTTGGAATCCAAGGATTTTCATTCATAAGTAGTAGAGACAAACGGCAAGATTTTTAAATAAGAGAAGCTTTATGAAATATGATATCGAATAGAAGCATTTCTTCAAATATCTTTAACACGATGAGCACAAGAAGTCAGTGTAACTCTTGGCAGCGCGTATATAGCCCGTTAGCTGCTGCATCTTCATGCATATAAAATTACTGCTGTAACTGAAATAAACCTCGTGAAGGCGCTGAAACAAAATACCAGGGAGGCAATTTTCAATATTAGGAAATGTAAGTTGCAGCAGGTGTTTCAAAATCTTTTAAAAGGATTCCAGGCATGTTTCATAGCGGAGGGCAGGCACTTCGAGCACCTCCTATGATTTTTTTAAATGTTGTTTAACGCTTGTTTTATCTACTTTGGCATCACAGGAGGAGGGCACTGATGATACAGGAGCTGAAATGATAAATTTGGAAAGGATTTTTAAGAAAGGAAACATTCCAGGTCTAAAGTTAGGTAATTCCCCGGCATTTGCCATTAATGATTACCAAGGAAAACTTGGGAAAAAAAAAAAAAAAAAAAACATTTCGGTCTCTACTATGAAGGGGAGTAATAACATCAATTGAGGCTATGGCCAAATAAGGGAGTGTAGTGTTATTATCCCTTTTTTCCATTAATGCCGAGTTTATAGTAGTAATGTTTTGTATCTCTAGAACAGGAGATGTGTTTTGTCATAGTAATGTGCGTGCGTCAGTCTTACTGGATAACTCGGTTTGTTCTAGCCAGTAAGTCTAAGCATGTTATTCACTAGTATCTCTCTTGTGCTACACATAAACCATATCTGAATTTAAAGGAAAAGAGGGAAAATGTTGAACAAATACAAGTGGAAAACCAAAGATATTATGAGTAATAGAAACAGGGGTAAACCATACCTGACTTCTAAAGGAATGGGAAAAGAAGGAGGGAAAATGTATTCAACCTTATTATTATAATATGTCTGACGTGGTCAATAGCACATTATTTTGTGATACTCGTGTTAAAAGTCAAACAGATTATTTTGTTGCTTCTTAACTGGAAAGAGCTGATCAGAAAACGGTGTTCTACTCAGATATAGGAATGAATAGTGGAACTACAGCATCTCCTACATGGGAGGTGCTCGTAAAACACTTGATCTCTTCGTTCTTTTCTTTTGAAGTCTGCTACATATTTCAGAGGATATGTTAATAACAGTTGAAAACCGGGAGTTCTTAGGACTTGCGCTTGATAACAAAAGGGGTACGCTCTTAAATCATCTCCATAAAATCAGTAATAATGTGTGGCAGTATGTCTTATACCGCCTCAACAGTTTGCCGCACGAGTCCTCCCATTTTTTCTTTGAGGTTCTAATCCCGCCATGGCCGCCCTGCACTGCAAATTGATTTTTAAAACAAAAATATCAAAAGCATGTGTACAAATGTTATAAGTAACTTACAATAAGTAAACAACCTTCTTGATCGCTCTTTCACTTAGGAAATTCAAGGAAAGCCCCAAATTTGTCACTCATACGTTTAGATCCAACATCTGCGCCTAATAACTAAAGTGGAGAAATTCGTTTGAGTTTTCGTCAGATATTTGAAACCCTGTTAGCAATGAGTACACATATTGGCACTTCGGTTCAGAGGAAGCGTACTGTCTTCTACCTACTACCTGTGAATAGGCAAGAAACGGAGGAGGTCAATTCCATTTAAGCCATTTCATTAATTCCATTGCCGCTACACTTTCCACACAACATCCACATTGAGCATTATATTATCTTGTACTTATAAACCATTACATAAATTCCAACGTCAACCATATCTTGGAACTGTTTGCACTATCTTAGCAACTGAGCAGGCCAAAAGGAAACGAAACACCTCCTTCCAAAATGCACTTACATACTTGTTCCTTTTTCATGCTACTATACATTAATGCTCATTGCAGGGTTGCCCTTCATTGGCACTTTTACACAATTTTTGGCGACATTAATTTATTTGTATACATATAATGATATAAATAATTAAAACTAAGTCATCAATCCTTCATATTTTGTGAGATTGATAAATTTGAAATAAGTTCTAAGCTAATACTTTTGGAAAATGAACTGGGTTCGTCAATTTTCAAACGTAAGTAAAGAAACTTAAACATACGATTAACATTCATTGTAATAAAGTAATAATTAACATTTATATAAAACATTTTTGTTTATTGATACAAATATTACAGCAAGTTAAATTTTTAATTACACATTTAAACAAAAACCACCCAAAGTATATGTTCCGTTTCTGCAAATGGAGCTATCCAAAACACATTCCTGTGCACTGTTTGAATATACGGACATTTTAAACAGGAAGTGAGCTAGTCACTCAAATACATATCTTTATTGACTTGTTTATTCACACTATAATTTTCTTTTCGATTACTTTCTGTCTTTTGCATGGCAGAATTGTGTAAAAATAATGCGTTACGTTTGCGTTTTATGAAATCTAGGAGAACGTACAAGCTGCAGATGATCTACTGTGCTAGGACACTGCCCTGGATAGACCATTGGTCACCAACGAAGATTTCAAGCAAATCTCTCTAAGCTTAATTCTAGCTGACATTGACGCCCCGAACAGACGCCCAGTAAAGTCGGTTTACGCAATGATAAGAAAATTAGAAATAAGTGAAAAGGAAAATAAAATACAAACAAATTCAAAATAACAGGCAAAAGAGCGTAAAATAGTCAACTATAAAAAACTCACATTCTTGTCTTTGCGTGAGATAACTTTATTTTTATTGTGTCAATTATTTCAGTAAACACCCTAATATGATTTCCCTGCATATCTGAATCTCATTAGAGCTGTTACATACAATGTGGCTCTACAGCGTTGCTTATGGTGAGAGTCAGTCCCTCAAGGCAAAAAATAATTTGGAGGTGAAAATTACATAGACTAGTTTGACACAACTTCTAGCTTTTTCTTATAAATAAATTTCAATTATAATGAGATACGGAGGATGAATTATATCATGTTAATACCCTTTTAATTCTTGTTCCCCACTACCGGACCGGATTATAAGACTAGGATATTAATAAATGTAACCAATATTTCTTATAACACAATTTGAAAAGAAAAATATAATGCAATGAAATAGGTACCTAAATTTAAACATGCCCAGGAATCACGTGTTGCTGTATTTTGATTATTGAGAAAATGTGCTCTTGGCTTGTGGTTGGATGTTAGCTTTAGACTAACCAAGAGTACGCCGGTATGATCAAGTACAAAAGCTCAATAGGCTGCAAAGCCCTGGGGTTTGTAGGTACATCGTTTCATTAATGTTAGCGCTTACTTCATTAAATATGGATCCTTTGTGCTGGTAGCTTACGAAAGCTTCCGAGATTGGAAGTAGAGTTCCATAGGTGGTGGGTTGACTTTACAAAAGGAGTTCAAAAGGTGACGGGAATGTGGGTTGCATTTATCACTGATCCAAAATGCCATTGCAAAAACTGTACTCATACTGAATACTTTACCGGTTGCAGGTAGCACTATTGCCTGTGAAATAAGTACAACCACTGCCCATAAAGTACGCTAATCATATATTACCAAGAAAGAACGCATATTGAAGATACACCTACAAAATGTCTCCTTAAACAATCATTAATCTATGTAGATTACTTCTGGCGATGTCTGAACGTTCTAGATATGTCAATTTGGTCACTCTAGGTGTCAAGACATGCAATTTCGTTACACCTAAAGAACGCATACGTCATATGCCATCTAGCGGTTTGAAAAAAAAGTCCCCAAAAAAATATGGTTTTAGAAAAAAAATGATTTTGGAGTCCCGTGCAAGCTCCCAGTATTGGCGGTTTAATTTTGATCCTACCTGTGTTAAGTAAAAACCTGTGTGCTGAACCATCTTTCTCCTATTTTCCGCCAGATTTATGCATTACGTTTATTTTCAGACATGTTTTTGTTCGAATGACAGAAATGTTGTTATTTTAGAATAGAGTGTACATTGTTGCAATATAGTGGACTGGTTGATACGGTGTAAATGGCACTTATGGTGTAAATGGTGTAAATGGTTTCCATAGAATGTTTCACCAAATTCATAGGTTTCTACCCATTGATTGGGCGCATTCTGATTCATCTTGGAATATTTTAAAAATGTACTTATAATTTCTACAGTTAGAAGGATATTCAAAACGATGTATCAAAGCCATTTGCGTGCTAGATCAAAATGACTCTGCGGACTTTTACCAGGCCGATACTCCACAAATTAAGCCACCTATATGACTAAGATGCGAGTTGCGTCCCTTCACATTCTTCATATATAGCAATACTGAGTCTGTTTCTTTTGGGGGGGGGGGAGGTTGTAGCATGTACTACACACTTTTCATTCGCGAAACAAAATTTCATAGCAAATTATTATATGCATAACGTTCATTGTGAGCATGTGTGTGAAATACTTCACCCAGTATTTGAAAGTAAAAACCAAATATGTGAGCGTATCCATTTACTTATGATTTCCTGTGCCTCATATAAATTTGTGTGATGCTTTGGCATATGCAGCGTAGTTTGTTTATCAATGTTATATCCTTAACATTATAATAGTTGCAATGCTTTCATAATTTACGAGAACGTAGGCTTTCATGGTCGGAGTCATAGATGTAAATACAATTTTCTTCCGGGCTGTTGTGCCTTGGTCTGCTGGAGACTTGCAGACGAAACGTCTGGAATTCTCATCTCCAGCGGACCACAGCACAACTGTCCGGAAGAAAATTGTAAGTACATCTTTCATAATTTGTTTTCAAAACTCATATTTTGCTTCTTTTTCATCCATATAATCTTCTTTTTGGTGCACAAATTTATTTATGCGCGCTAACTTCTTCCATTGTCCTGCGTTTAAATTTGCTATTTGTACAACACAACTCTTCATCAAGACAAGAGTATTCACTCATTACTAAATGTTTAAGCCTCGCGAAATTTACAGTCACATTTAATAAGTTGTCCCATTACTCTAGGGCAATGTTTACCGACATACTTTACCACACTAATCCAGCTTAATGCTTTTTAATACACCTCTAATGAGAGCTTCCTTTCCATCTGCCTTACCGACTTAATTAAAAATATTATAAAAATATTGACAAAGTTTGTACTAAAGCCACAGTGGTACTGTTATATTGTCTCGGAATAAGACTAGTGTTCATAGAGACGGATAAAAACAACTTAGTGCAAAGTCAATGTTGCGACTCAAAATCCCTCAACACTTTCCATCCAAGATCAATGAAGCAATTGCCAATAAAGCAATGTTTCTTAAATTCGTTTTACAACAGCTATGACCAACTTTGTGATTGTTTGCTGTTACCATCCGTTTTTGATCCCTAATTATCCATTGTTTTCAACATTTCTAACTACGAGACAATTTAGGAAATGTACCATTTTTTTAACTTTAACTTCTCCAATGTAAGGACTTCCAAGTAAATTTTCGAGCTGAGAAGCATGCTATTTCTTCCTCGTGGACGTTCCAGGTTTGGTTATAAATTTACCTGCATATTGTAAATTTATAAAAGTTTATGCCTGCTATTACATTCCATATATGCGGTTTTAAAATATTTTAAGATGTTATTTAATTTTTCACACACTCATTGTTATAACTGTTTGTGCACTATGTACTTCTTAAGTCAAAAAAATCAACAAAACTATCTTATATCTCGTAAATTGGTACGAATATTAGATGTATATTGAACCTTTTCAAAGGGAACACATTGTAATATAATATGAGATGATAGACTGTTCTGTACTTTTACCTATAAATTGAGTCGTGAAATTAAGAATTGAAGACAATTTTATTTTAAACAGCTTAGTAATTGGATACGTAACAAAGTTCCAAAGTTCCAAACAGTATATTATATAAAAATTGTTCTTTTCAAACAATTTTATGTATTTTTTTAAGAATTAAATAAAAGGAAAAATAACAACTTTTTGTTAACATGCATCAATAGAATGATGATAAAAATAAAATTAACAAATTGGTAAAAAAACCTCGCAATTTATGAAAGGTTAGTCCTGCACCAATTTCATAGGTGGTGTGTTGCAATGTATGATGTTCTGTAAACAGATGTGACTCACATACATTATAATAGCATTGCTACTGGCAGGTAAGTCAATAATGGACAAATGAAGCAAGGATGATCTCATGATGTTCTGTAAACAGATGTGACTCACAGTACGCTATGCTAGCGTTGCTACAACAAAATGGAGTCAAGATTATTGTTTGAACGCCGGAAAGCAATTTTGAAGTGGTATTGGAAAACCGAGAATGTTGTTGAAGTTCAAGGGCAATGTAGACGTGTGTACAGAACAGAACCGCCATCAGAGTAACAATTGCAAGCATTCGAGACAAATTTGAGACTCATGGTACCGTATGCAATATTCACAAGGGCAGATCTGGGATACCTCGCACAAGAACAAGCCTCGAGTCCTGGATGCAAGGCACTATCCAAGGCACTGGATAGGACGAAGAACTCCGATTGAGTTTCCACCGCATTCTCCGGATCTCTGTTGGACTTCTACCTACGGGGAACACTTAAGGATGCTGTACACCGTAGAAAACCAGTCGCATTGGCAGCACTTCGGGAAGAAATTGAAACGGCATGTGGTGCAATCGCTGAGGACACTTTCGCAAACATTACTCAATCAGTAATTCAACTTACTCAGAAGTTTATCGACGCCGATGGTGGGCATTTTGAGCAACTGTTGTAGCTGTAAAAGTCTAAGATGTTTAGTGCTCATCATTCTATGTTGTTTGCATTCAGTTATGTTAAGTTAAGAACATTTCTCTTTATCTGAAGTGTGTATACATTTTGGCACCCTTTGTATATATGCACAATCTGGTAGTAAAAATGGTTTTCAAATTAATTTTAACTTTTCAAAATATGTTGTTACGTATAAATAATATTTTCATATCTGATTTATGTTCATAAAAATTTTAACATGGTGGTGACTGATGGCGGTGAAAATTCGTTGTTTGCCAAAATTGGAAATAAAATATACACTACTAGGAGAAAAAAAATAGTTTAACTTTTCAAAATAAGATATGACGCTGAAAAAAAAAGGTGTTAATCGCCTTTGATTAAATTTTATAAATCAATAATATGAACTTGATGGTTAGGAATCAAGTGATAGTTATGAGAGTATAAAACTTAATTTTACAAATTATAATTAGCCTCGTCGTAATTGAGGTTACGTTAAAGTTTGTTAATTTCGTTTGCCTGGCAGACACTGAAGAAATTAGTGCTGTGCAAGCAGCAAAGAGCAGCAATAAAATCAAGAGACTTGTTGGTGATGGGGGGAGGGAAATATTTGAACGTTGCAAATTGTTTGTTGCGCTGAAAAAAAATATTCACCTTATATACATTTACAAACAAAAATAAATGTTAAACAGGAAACTGAGCCTGATAGGCTGATTCAAACACGCGTCCTCGTGATCTGAGAGAGCGTTAACACCTTTACTGGCTCCTCAAGAATTTTTAACTTCACGAAAAGGATTTGTAGCTAGCAGGGAACAAATTAGGCATTGTCCCTGTCTTCCTTTGGCTGGTGTGTTCTCGTTCATTGTCATATGCCCGAGACCTTCGCCCAAGTCTAATTACACAGCCATCAGACAACATTCCTCTGTACAGACATTTATTTGCTACCCATAATATCGAGTTGCACATATTATCACTTATCTATTTTTTATACATAGTTTCCATTAGACGTCAATATCATTTATACACTGTATTCTATACATCATAAGTTATATACGCCTCTAGCTTTATACAATAAACAAGTTCTTAAATGTTATACATTTATTATAATTTAAATCGTTTGCAAATTCACTTCCTCGAGGGTTGAGGATGTGAACATCTGCTTCAAAAGCGATATTTATTTCTCCCTGAAACTGTATTAGGGCAATATATGTATTATATTTATTATTTCTTAGTTTGCATGCAATAATCTGCAAAGAAATATTACAATGTAAGTACGTAGTCTTTACGGTGAGTGGAAATACATGTATCTCAAAATAGTCAAAAAATCCGTTTCTGGTCATTGGCGATGTGTAAAAAAACATTCCTTTCTCGTTCATACTGAGTTCAATGACGAGAGTTTGCTGACTAGGTAACATGGTTTTGTGTTATATACGTATAATAATTCTTTTCCGAAATATATTTATTTACACGAGATAATATTGGCTGTGTTAATATTATGAAGAACCTTCAAAGTTAAGTTCTACGTTTGTTATTATTGGTTACTTTTTTCTGCGATTTCTTTTCCATTTTTTCGCATAATTATCAATGCTAACAGCACGAAAATTAAAAACTACATACATACATACATACATACATACATACATACATACATACATACATACATACATATATATATTATATACCCTGTGTTAAGTTTATTTATTTACTTATTAAAAAAGTTGCTTCTCTCTGCTGCATAATTTAGAGTTTTGTAAAATAATTTATTATTTCATTAATAGAAGTTATGTTACTATATTTTTTCTATTCATAGTTTATATAACTTACTATTTCTCAGTATGGCATAATTTGAGATTTCTTAATAGATTTATTTATTTTATAAACAGATATTTGTTACTTTATTTTTCTTTTTGTATGCTGTGAAAGCAATTACTCAATGTCATTTGAAGTAAATAATTTTCTCCATTTTATTGATGACTGGTTAATATTCTCTGTCTGTAAACGTTTCAGGCTGCTTATATTAGAAGATTCGTTTGTTTCTTAAGAATAATTTTATTCTAGGCTCACTCATCTGTTATCGCATATCAGTTTTTAAATTTTCTCTAATCTGTTTTACCAGGTAGTTGTAATACATTAGTATCTTTCTCAATATTTTGTGATTCTGAAAGCAGTTTTCATTTCACATCATGTTATATGTTGCATAATATTATTAGAAATATATTTATTTACACGAGTTAATAAATTGTTTTAAAATATTTTTGTGCCATAATATGAATGACTTTCAAAGACACGTTCCGCATTCTTTGTGTATTTTGGCCCAGCAATTCTGTTGTCAAATATTAAATAACAACTTTTTTATGATGTGCCACTTATTTAAGTAGCGGTATGCGTCTCACCACCAGTTTGTCGAAACATGCGCTTTCTATTATCAGATATAAGTCTTAAATATATTTATGTTGGTTTTACAAGCGTATTCTCTTTCTCTCTACGCATAGCATGTAAGTAAGTTTTCCATTAGGGTTTGACGGTAATAACATTCATGGCTAGGTATGCCGCACTACTTTTAAAAGAATGAAATCAATTTTAGTTATTTTTAATTTAAAATTAGTAATAATTCAGTTGGATTTTGCAAAATACTTTTAATATGCCGATTTTCATGCATTTTAGCAATTATAAATCTAGCTTTACATTTATTTTTCTATGTAACAACACGATTGTGGAAGCATCTTTGTCTCTGCACGCTTTATTTCATAACTACAAAAAGTAATAATACAAGTTAATCATTTCAGATTATGAATAAATTATTGTTTGGAAGTAAGCATAAAATCAGAAACATATAATTTTATTTCGTAGAAGACTTTTTCCCCTCTTTGTTGCATAATTTCAAATTTCGGAAGCATCGTTCATTAGTTCAATGTCAGAAATTACGTTGTTATATTTCCTTTTTGTGTGTTATGAAATATTGCTGTACAAATAACACACATATACTCATTTGCAGATTTTTGCAAGCATTTTTCCTAAAATTGAAGTCAAACATGCTAATTGATCAGTGTCAATCACTTATAAATTGATATTTTTATATTATTAATAAATTATATTTTTATTTACTGGAATCTCTGAGCTAATATATCGTAGAGATAGAACGTTTTCTAAGGTCGACATTTATCAAAGGGATGCTACAACCTATAGTTTAATGTTCTACAGGTTCAAACTTGATTTTCCCTGGATAACAGTCTGAGATTATATGGTCGTGAGGCTGTTTGCAGTAAACCTGCAAGATATTGTTTAAAGATGTCGTTGTGAAACTCTGCTGGTTAAAACTGATTTTCTTCTGTAGTTCGATGACACTCATTTTGTTTCCAAAGGGTAAATTATTTGTTTTCGTATTTTAACAAACAGGAATGACTTTTATATTTCATATGTTTTCTGCCATATAATTCCGGTGCTTGTCTGTAAATTTTAATTGCTGTTTTTATGTAATAAATAAGATTAATGTTCTTTTTAATTCTTGTGTTTGCCGATATATAGTTCCAGGGCTTGTAAAGTTGTAATTGCTTTTTTTAATTAATAATCCATCTCTTTATCAATGATATCAACAAATATTTACAAATTCAAAGTATACCTAAATATTATTTGCGCTTTAAAAGAAAGTTGTTTTATATTTCAAATTTATCATTTTTTATTTATTAAAATAAGTCACAGTGTGGAAAGAGCTTTGTTTGTAAAGTTCCATATTTTTGGTAGGTAAATATTACTGTTTTATATTATTTTTTGCAAAAGTTATATTTATAAAAATACATTTCGATTCCAAAGTTAATGTTGTTTTTGTTTTGTTTTAATGTAATTTATTTTTTTAAAATTTAAATTAAAACGAGAAAATCATTGTTTTACATCAGAAATTAAATGGAAAAGCTTATACTGTTTGAGAAAATTATATATGAAAAATATTTTATTTATAATGTAATATTTTGTTCCGTTATATAAAAGTAAACAAAAGGGATTATTTCCAACGCAACAACATTTTTAAATGCTCTCAAAATGTAAAACATTTTTTTTTATAATACTATCGTATGCAGGTACATTTTATTTCTAATATTTGGTAACATGTGATTTCTTGTTCATTAAAACGAATTCACGATTTTTATCATCATGTATTTTTCAGCATCTATTTATACGAGCACGAAGTTCCTGTTTTCACCGCTTGGGTTATGCAACACAGATATTTTCCGGAAGTCACGTGATTTTCCATGTTACTCATGTCCTGATATTTATGCCTAAATCCTAAGACGATTAAATTAATTGCAAGTTGTATTTATGAGCCTTTAACTCATATTGTTAATACTAGATTAGAAAAATGCACATTCCTGATGCCTTTGATTATGTTAGAATGAATACAATATAAAAAATATAGCAAATCTGATTAAATAGCTATAGATCATAAATTATATTACCTACGATTTCAAAGTTTTTGAAATTTTAATACATAAGCAAATTACACTTTACTTTCAATTCAATAAACTTTTCTTAAATCAGAATTATTTCAAACATTCCCATAGTACTATGAAAGAAATTATCAGATTTGTTGAAAAGCCTTTTGAAGCAATAGAGAAAGTCTTGTTTTCTTACCGTCGTTTTTAGGACTTAAATAAAGGCCTTTGATACTATCTCCTACGATACCCTACAACATAAATTATATAATTATGTATTAATATTACCAGTACTAGATTTTTATCTCATTTAAGGGATCTGTGTCAATCGGTTTTTTAAATACCCAAATATCTGATTTTAAACTCATTGAACATGGTGTCCCTCTTTTATTTATTATTTATATCAATGACTTTCCGGCAACCACTCGTGATCTGACCCACTGAGACATACGTTTGCTGATTATGCAGCACTTGCATTTGCACTGAAAGGGAAATTGCTATAATAAACAAAATAGATGATTTCCCTTTTTAATATTCACTATTGGTGTTATGCAAATAAGCCTAACAATAATGAAAATAAAAGTGTTCATTTTACATTTTCTCTAAACCATATCAATAATTTGTGTGCAACTAAATGACTTCGTATTCATTTTGAGAAAAGGCTTGGATGGAATACACATAAAAATTTCTTAGTCAATAAAGTAAACAGTGGAATGTTTATATTAAGAATTCTTCAAAATGCTCTATAAAGAACATGTTTATTTATGGTTTATTATGGTCTAATATATAATTGCTTACTTATGGGACTCTCGTATGGGGAAAATCATATATCAGTTTCTCCACTGTTATTAATACTACAAAAAGAACTTTGAGAATTATCAGTGATGTCCAAATCAGAACTAAATGTAAGCCTCTATTCTTAGAGCTTGAAATACTTACACTGCAGGCAATGTTCATATTAGACCGTCCTTTATATGTTAAAACAAAATTAAGTGTTCCTATCTAATGTTCTATAATCCATGATCATGTCACTTGCAATAGATTGCATATTATATTAAATGTGTAAATACGACAATATAACCAGCAGATTTGTTTCTATCTAATATAAATTTTATAATAGTCTGCCACTGTATACAAGAAACATCCTACACTGCATTTAAGAGACGAGTCAGGACAATACTGCTGGCATATCCAATGTATAAAATCAACGAATTTTAACAAATAAGGTTTCAATGTGTCACATTTATAATTGATTTATACTCTGTATTGCTGATAACTTTATATTTTATATTTTATATAAAAGGCAATATCCATCCATCCATCCATCCATTCATTCTTAACGCACAGTAAATTAAATACAGCCAAATGGCAAGGTTCCTCAAGAGAAAACTTGCATATACCATTTTACATTTCAAAATCACACCGTTAAATATCTCTTAAATTAAGTCTAACACAACTAATGCCAAACTTGGGTCACGGTAAGGCAACCAAGAAGTTCCGATCAATCTAGCGAAAAGCCGAAAGTATCCCCATTTTCGAAATTCTCAGTTACATCCATTGACTATAAAAGCTCAGAAGAGAATCCGTTATACAGTGCAGTGTCACAGAACAAGCTTATTACAGTTGGGAGCAGCTATCTGTGCGGGTCTTGGAGGGTGTTGCAGTGGACAAGGAAAGTCACGTACCAAGCTCAAACAATAAGCGTCATTTGAAGTCGGAGAGCCGAGTGTTTTGTTGTTTGTGGATGGTGTGTGTCTTCCGTGGTTTCCTTTCAGTTTGTTTTTTTTTTTTTATTTATGTTTTAAAATATTATAGAGAAATAAAACATGGGGCAAGAAACACGTAAAAGTGAGTTTTGTACAAACAAACACGTGAAATTTTGTATAAATTGTATCAGTTGTTTTAGAAGGAGGCAGCCGACACACTGCAACGCACAGTGCCCTGAACGCACGGCTGAAACTTGTGGCGTTGGTGTGAGAACTGAGCAAAAATTGCTAAAGAAGCAAGATCATCCCTGAATGATAATGGTTCTGTTCTTTTTAGATCACCAGGGAAAAATCGTATGCCCAAAAAAGAGCTAACTGATCTAGGTGACTTTGATAAATGTATTCCACGTAACTAGATTTTTGGCATGTATAAGAATGGCCAGTTGCGTGCCGCACACATGCTAGCAGTTAAAATGAAGAACCAAATTAGATTAAAGGGGGAAGGATACCATGCTGCTTATATTAGGACATAGACTTTAACTGTAGATGGTGTAATGATTAGTGAAAGTTTCTTTTGGAAAGGGGTAACATAGTAGCTGCTAGAGTTGTGTATTTGAGAGCCATACATGAAATTAGAGAGGTTGGAACATCTTACATCTATAATTTAGACCAAACATTGGTGTATCAGAACCACACAAAGAAGATGTGCTGAACAAACGAAGATTGCTCTGGTGTTGTCAAATTGCCAATAAGTAAGGGGGGAGGGCTTATTGTTTGTTATGCCAGTTCCACAAAAACGGCCTTGTTCCAGAATGTAAGTTAATTTATATAACAAAATCTACTGCTAAGGGGTACCAGGAGTTCAGAAATGGCATACTTTCTGTTCAGAAAACGGTTTGAGGATCAATTATTGCCAGGTATCGCAACTAACTGTCGTTGTTATGGACATCCATTCCATTTAGTTAGATAAAACACGCTGAACAAACACCAGGCAGGCAGACATCTTTTCTTTGTTGTTAGATAGAACATTCCCCATCCTGTAACACAGACACAGGCGGAATTGTTGCAGCTGGTAAAAATGAATAAGTCAGGGTGCAAAACATCGTGGTCACCAGGTAGTGAAACTTCCACTTTATCAATTGTCATTATAATCCCATTGAGCTCTTTTGGTCAAGAGTAAAGCATTACGGTGCCGACAATAAAACTTTCAAAATTGTTGACGTAGAAAAACTTACACACGATGCAGTTGACAGTGTAACAATTTCAATGTGGAAAAAGTGTGTAAGACAAGCAGAAAGACTGCAAACGAGGATTTTCAGCGAGAGCTGATAAGAGACGCGTGATTGAACTGGTTATTGTCAGTCTTAATGAATCAGAGTCAGAAGACGACGAAAATGACAGCGACAGCAAGTAAAAATTTTGTAAGTATTTTGTATTCATGCAATACACGAATACTACCTTTTTCCATAATTGATTATTTAGCTTGCTCTATATGTATGATTCTTTTTCTTTCTCAATAAAAATGCATGCTTCCAGGACACGCAGGTTTGGCACATGCACAAACGTATATCTATCTCTCTCTGCGAAGTAGCCAGGTCTTTGACCCGCACAGATAACTGCTCCGAACTCTAGCTCACGGGCTATTCAATGTAAGACATGCGTTAACCAATTGGCATAGAACGAATTATGACGCGACCGCGTCCACATAACAATACCAAGGAAGGAGAAAGAAACACAAATATGGATCAACCTGAATACTTCTGTTCAAAAACGGCATAATAGCGCAGAATACTTCTTTCAAAAACTAAGTGAACGAGGCTTTCGTTGTCTTTGCTGACGAATCTGCCTCTGCCTCTTAATCTCCAAAAAAATAAAAAATAAAAAAAAATAAAATCTCATACATCTTTTCCTTAATTTTATTACTTATGCCAGTGAATTAATATAATATCATATAGTACTGGCATAAGTTTTCCTAACTTTGACACTGCGGCATTAATATGAATTTGTGCCTTTTGAAAAAGCTGCACCCAATAATTCAGATATGCCCTTAATTTCAAGTGTTCTGCCATTAGATCTTTTTAGTAAACCAATACTCATCAGCATTGTATATTTGATCCTGGTTCTAAGATATCATGATTAAGTTGTAATCATTTCTAAAATCCTCAAATGCTTAATCTTGCTGGATTTTGTCTGAAACTTTCCCTTTCTTACGAATTTTAAAAACGTTTCTTAAAATGAAGCAACCAAGACGAAATCGCCTTAAAGGTGTTTTTATACTTTTGTAACTCGAACTTATTAACTGTTGCAATATTTTCTAGGCCATGGGCTTCCACTATATGATTCATTGATCATGGTTATAGTTATTTTTCAAAAATACGTTTATTTACTTCCTTCAATTTGTACGTGATTGCGTTTATACGGTCCGCAAATACTTTCCTGTATTTCATTTGTTGGCCTGTATATTTGTATTTCATCTGTGTTCAGTATGTAGGGTTAAAAATGTGATGTTAGCTGTTCCTGGACGCAGTGATTAGTTTCCTGCAATTTCTTTTACTATAACAAAATGTCTGCGTTTGTTTTTGTTTTAATAGGTGCAAACAATGGGTCTTATTGTTCGTTGCTACTGGACCCTACTTCCAAAGTAGACAATGAAAGCCAAATTTAATTATCGGAATAATTAGACAGTAATATTATATGACTCTGGTTCGGTACGGTCTGTTTCTAGTGTTACGTCTCCACAATTTCTTTTTAATGTTTCAGAATTGTGCGAATTATTAATTTCATTTTCGTTTCTGAAGCAGGAGTAATTTTATTGCACTGCTCTTCATATTTGGCTGTAAGTATTTAATTAATTCATATTCTTCCAATACTTTCTGCGATATTGTAAGGAATTATAATTCACGCAGTTTGCCAAACTAATTGCTTTCTCTTGCATCCTGGTTTCAGATCGCACCACGTGGAAGCGCTTCCTCACATATCTATTTCGCAACCTAAGAAGCGTCTAACAATATTCGCATCGTATTTGGTCTTAAAATGTATATGCTCGAATTGCAAGAGTGTGCATTTTTAATAAAGGTTAATCTGATACCATGAGAAAGTTTGTCATCCTTATGCACCGCTTTTTAAGTTTCAGCAAATATGAAAAGAAAATAGCATTGAAGTACAAATTACGTAACTAATAAAATCATATCATCTGATTGAAGGATGGCTATCATGAAAAGGCTATGATATAGTGACGTAATACTGGTTTACAATTTTCTATACTTAGAATGAAAATTAGCGCTCGCACTGTCCCTAAAAATAAACCTAACCTCTTATTCGTAAACCCAAAAAGTAAGTGATACTTAAGCCTGCCACAAGGGCTACATTTTAAGTAGTTCGATTGAAAGTGCAGTGACGTAAAATTATGTAACTGATGAAAATCATAATAATACGCGGTGGCTCAATTTTTCTTTCATTCGGCGCGTTAACAGAAAAGTATTTGAAAGGAATTTAAGTCGAAAAGATTATGTTTATACTTTATTGTCTAAATTTACATTATTACCATGAAAAGAAGCAGTGTGCTGTGATATTTTTCATCGTAGAAATAGATTAAGTTTGTGGACCCTCTCTTTGCCAATTGCTTACAATAGTTTACAACATGAATAGTGCATCAATATACGTAAATTCACATCAATTCATACTATTTGCTTAAACTTCATGAATTCTCTTTCCACGAGTTTCAAGTGTACAGCATTGATTTAAAGGAAGAGGCGCCACTACCATTCTATAATTCTTATCCACTGCGTTGTACTCTATTTACATAGCACAGAGCACCGAGTTGGAGAGTTCTGATATTTGCAATCTAACGAGTACTCTTTTTTATTGATATTAAACGCCCGTTTTTACCGTTGAGACGCCACTGGCGATGGACACTAATGATATGTGAAATGAAATGGTAAATTGGGAAAGAATTTTTTTAAAGGAAGGAAGCGTTTCAGGCCTAAGTTAAGGGTACCTCCCCCGCATTTGCCATTTATGAGGACTGAGGAAAACCTGGACAAAACCTCAGTCAGGGAGGACGGTTCTGGTGGGATTTGAACCCCATTACTCCCGCTCACGAGTCCGCACCTTAACGACCACCCGTGGTGGCCTAACGAGTTATGCAATAAATAACGGCAACTCAACGGCTGAAACCTATATAACAACTAGTATTATACTGCGGCATATGTGGGATACAAAAACATCAAATATTTTGTTTAATCATAAAATATGTATGTTGCAAATATAAGGGATTTGCGCACTAAGAGAGGACAATATTTTATGTCCCCATGGCTATTGATACTGTTTTTTGAGAGTAAAGAAGGAAATAAATGTATGACCCAATTAGGTTTCCCTTACGTTAGAACGTCGTCACTGGAGCCTCGAGAGACATGCTTGGATTCCCTTTCTTTGCTTAGCGATTACCTCTCTGTGTCACCCTCCGAAAATCTTGCCTAGACATGTCTTGTATGAAATAACAATTTTCACTTAAGAATATTATTCCCACTTCCGAAATAAATATAATCAGTTTAACAACGGAGTAGGTATGTGAAAAGAAATATAGCAAAATTGCTATTTGCTGTCATGAGAGATGACCCTTTGTTCAGGATATCCCCAGCGTACGCGCACAGTAATAACGTTAATAGCAGGAAAGCTGTGACGTCAATGAACATGCGGCAAGAGTTAACATATTGTCACCAGGGAGATGCAATTATGCCCTCAATTATGTAGTTAAACCAAGGGTATATATAGATCTACCTAAGAGGCCTATGGATTCTGTGGCCGTTAGCGCCGCAAGGAAATTGTCTACTTAATGGAACGGTAACCATTTGCCTTTGTGTGATGTGCCCTCTCGTCCAACCGTAAACTTTCACGTTGCTGCATCCCTTTTCTCATTATCCCATGGTGGCGGTCAACTAGTGCCAATATTTTATGTTGCCCTAACTCTCCTTTTGGTAAGAAGAATGGGAAGATATTCAGCCTTCATAAGCCAAGAAGGAACATTTCTTCTAGCAGTTAGAAAGGAAAAACTAACTCAATAATTATATAACCAGTAACAGCAGGTAACGCTCATTTTCCTTACCCACTTATGTTTTCTTGTCCTTTCTCCTAATAAACTAATAATTTATAGATGTTTTCCTAAATTTTGATAAGTGGCGATTAAACACTTTAAACCCATAGGTTCAATGCATATCTTATTTTATTTCAGAAATGTTATTTCCTGAGGCGGTGTATTGAAAAACGCCTATTCACATTTTTTTAATTTTAACTAATGGTTTTGTGCTTTTAGTGCATTTTTTGTGCATTTTAAGTGTTTTTGTTTGAAGGCTCATTTATATATTTATATAGTCCCATAACTAATGAAGAGCAATTAGCACATGAATTACACATAATAAAAGCACCGAGTAACACATGAACTATGCGCTCCCTTAAACTAATTACAAGCTGTTACCTGCACATGTATCATAAGCTTCTCTCACCACGCAGCCGCGTTTTGTTGGCCCATAACTCAAATAAGTTCAGGGTATCGTAAGGTATGTTTTGGAGAACTATTTACCCCCAGAGTAGATGCGAAAAATGAACCCCTCCTCCATGCAGGCACTTCCAGTTCCATACTTGTAGCTCCAAGTTTCTGAAAGATCGCTGCAGTCTGCCTTAGACAATACTTTGATTTTGGAGAGAATGCTGATCTTTAAACCATCATTTGTGCCTGACCGGTTCCGATAAATTCGATATTTCAGTAAACTCCATAGAACATGATCTGGTGATTTGAGGTAGGTTATCTAGGTGGCTACAGTCAATGCGTGTCGTACATTAGCGAAATTTTTGATTAAGACGGGAAATTTAGCAAGTTGCACTGTCTTGTAATAATTATTCTTCAGTTAGTTCATTGTAGTCCATCTGCAAACAAAAAAAATGTTTGTGTCGGTTTGTATTCACTGTGTCGTATAAACAACGAATGTACTCTTTGGTTTGCTGAATAGCTCTGCAAGCTGTAATCTTCTGTGGAAGTGCGTGTATCCAGAAAATGGAAATAGGCTTCGTCCGTTAGGCATGTGATGCTTGGAATACCAGAGGTAGCCACACAATGAAAGTCAAGAACCATGCGCAGTAATGGACTCATTATGTGGATCCAGCTCCCCATGTACAGCATAGCAATTCTATATGCCCTCAGTTTTGTTACCTTTGTGGCTCTTTGACGCGTGGAATTGGAAAATCTCTTCTCCTCAAATAATCGACATAGGAATATTTAGCGTACTGCTGCAGATGGACTCTGTTCATCAGATAATCTGTCGTTCCCTTCTTTCTCTTTCCTCTGTAAGGCGGCCATAGTGTCTATTGGAGGCTTGCTCATAGCGCACCCTTTCTAGGATATCCTTTTGGCAGATAACGAAAGAGTTTAGTATCCAGCAATTACTCATTAAAACACACGCTGAGGCTGCTGCCCTATGAACAATAAAAAACAAAAAGGGAAACATGATAATCCCTGATGGTGGTGACATCACTCACATACTTTACAATACTTAAATAATAAAACAAAAGTCCATTGTTCAAGCACTCTCCCCATAAAATGTCAAATATTCATAAAATTTTGCTATAAAATTCCCAGACGCTTGATATATAATAACCTGTAAGTGGTGGGTATATCTCACCAAGCTTTGTAAAAATGGATTTTTACGGAAGAATATAAAATGGAATATTGTAGATAACATTTTATATTAATACAATCATTGTTATTGTTAAAACAAGTATGACAGTAATGATGGAATAACAAAATAATTCAGCACTTGGTTCTACATAGATAAGACTTTCTCAAAAAAAATGATTCGATTTCATAGGTATGGACAGAGGAGAATAATTTGGTATTTCAATCTTGCTCAAACGGCTGGCCGATAGTGCCTATGCCCCTCATCTCTGCCCTACCTCCGGAAGGAAGCGATGACTTGAGGGAGACATCGCACAAGCAGGATCCAGGGGCGGTAAGACGTAGTCCCTAACATTACACTTAGATAGAACACCCTGGCGCCTACGGAGCCATACTCCAAGGAATTGCAGCACCTCAGAAGTGCAGTTCCATTCCAAACGCCTAGGTAGTAAACTTTCCAAAGTGCATGTCACGACCACATTGCACTCCGCCCGTTCACCTTACCTGGCACTTTCCACTGTACCACAGAACCCACGGATGAAAAGGATGGATTGGGGAAGCAAAAATTTCGTGGAAAGTAAATATTCATCCCAGAGAATATCACGAAAAAAATACCAAGTTAAGGAGATTTAACCTCTAAGCTACTCACCTTGGCAAAAGATTGATATGAGATTTAATCCAATGAAACAAATTGCTCCTTTCTCATTCCAGACATTGCATATTAATGTTGTACTTCTGTATTTATGGCCTTATTAGATGGAACTGAGACAGGCTGAATACCTGAATAAAAGATTCATAACATATAATAAATTAGTTACCCCTAATGCTACTAAATAACTCTAATTTTCATGAATGATGATAGATTGGTTAATAAAAATTCCTTTGAGCATTGTTGAAAATTCGTTTTAAGAAAGAGTAACAATTATATCATAGCTCCTTGTAAGCAGTAATGTTGACTTAAATACAAAATACAGAGTATCATGGGCATTCAATGTTAACTTCCATCTATCACATTGACTAGCATTGTGTTAAGTTTTCAAACTTTACAGTCCCAAATTAGTAGTATCTATATAGGAAGGGAGAGCAACTATTGCTTTAGCTCTATAAATTAACTGCGACGTGTGGAGTTGATCATCGTCCACTGATGATGCAATCCACAGTAGTTGGTGAAAGCTATGGTAGCATATTAAACCATGGTGCATGGCAAAATAGCCCTGCAGATTTTAACTGTTTTAATTTAACAATGAATTTACTTTTTGCTCTTTTCCAGAAAAGTTAGATTGATATGTCGAAGGGCCAAAACACGTGAAATATAGTTCAGACTATTAGTTATTGCAGGTAAAAATCTTCTTAATTGATCTTCATAGTTGCTGCAGTTATTTCTGAACATGTTGTTATTAATGGTTGATTCGAGCTAATTAAAGTTACTGTCCACCTGCATAAAAGTTATTTTCCGTCCCTTTTTCACAATTAGTAACATTTCATTTATTGTCTGGATTAAACATTTATTTGCAAAAAATAATTGCAGAGTAGCATCAATGCAAAACTTTCCTTTAAAAAAAGTGCTGGAACTTCGTCTTTCAATCATTTCTAACAAGACCAAGGACGAGCAGAAACGAGTCGGATCTTGAACAAGCTAACTCAACATCTACAATGAGTCATCAGTAGTGTTGTAGAAAAAATTTTGCCATTTTCAAAAGTATCACCAGACCCAATATGGAAGTAAAATATCTGATAATTATCAAATTAATAGTATCTTTTATAACAAATCATTCCCAGATAAAATAATGTAAATAGTAAATGTGCTCAGGTTCAGCAGAAATTTCAATTTCGTGAAAAGAACATTGAAAATACAATCCAGTGTTTACCATGTGTGAAATATCTCAAACTTATCGGTAACCTTTTCTTTCTTTCTTTCTTTCTTTCTTTCTTTCTTTCTATCTTTCTTTCTTTCTTTTTTTTGTCATAGGTAAAAGCAGCACTTATTGCATTTTATCTCATTTTTTGCTTGATTACAGTATTTTGAAAAAATATAATTATATTAAACGACATAGTTTTAGCTCCTAAATAAATCATAATATAAACACGAAATATTGCATTGCTACACTTTCTCTACCCTTGCAAAACACATGAACCAAACATCCAATAGTGCTTCAATTATATGTACTTTTAAATGTATAGAATACATTATTGAAAAAAAATTCGGCGTGATACCATATAACATGCATATGGGAAAAAAAAAACATATGTTTTTGTTCATTTCTTCCTTCATCTTCGCACGACAACCCTTGTTTTCTTAGCTGATCGCAGTAACCGCTGCGCCCTCTACTTTTGCCCTGTGACTTTGGCAGAGGGTTGTGTTGCAGGGGGGCATTTGATGAACATACCGAAATCCCACCAGTTGCCATCACATTGTTTCTATATCAAAATACACCATCTCTCTCTCAGTTAACTCCCCAACTGTCCTAAAGAGATTGGGTGGATTTTGTTCCAAACCTGCCTGATTTATAAAAATTGTAAACAAGTACCAAGGATCGAGCTCCAAAACCTCTTGAACAAGCTGTCAGCAACAGCTATCAACGAAGATCCGCGAGGAATGAAAATTATTCTATTAAGCCTTCAGTATGCACCGCCTTAAAATTTATAAAAAATTTGATATGTAATATTTTTAACCTAAAAATGTAAACACATAATCCAAAATATTTTGTCTGACACGTTTCTAACATGGTAACATAATTATTGTAATTATTTTTGAATACTTTAAATCGGTATAGAACACGTTTATGAGACCTTCATTGCTAAAATGTGGTAGTTATTTATTTCTTCTAGAAACAATAAAGCAAAGACTATAAAGGAAAAGTAAAAAGAAATAGAAATTTGCCGAAATGTGAAATATTAATTTTTCTACTGCATATAAACTAACATCTTTTCACACATGCGGACCAATATAAAGCCTCTCAAACAGGTGTTCTTGATTGTCCTCTGTTGCAACAGTTATAACTGAACTGTTATTGTATTGTAACAAATTGCAGCATTATGCATTAAAGCACTCTTTATATTCCGATTTAACTTCCCACTGTTTTCAGGAAACTATGATACGCTTTTATTAAAATATTTTTCTTCGTACTTCCCCGCGTACTTCTGCGCATACATTATATTTATTGAATACTTATAATTAATTTTACACATTGAAGCAGGAAATGCTGTCCCAAAATTTCCTTTTTAAGTATAATTACTTCTGACAACTACTATAATAATAATAATAAAATAATAATAATAATAATAATAATAATAATAATAATAATAATAATTGTATTTTATTTCAGGTAATCAAGGGTATATATTATAATTAAAAGTACGATGCCAATATTATATGTATTAATGTATATTTGTACATATGTCTTTTTGCTTAGCAAGTAATATTCAAGTTATCTTTCTGTAATATCATATGTTTGTAATGTATGTATAGGATATGGAGCTGCTGTTTTGGAAGCCATTAGCGTACCTGAGGGAAAGTTCTTTCGGTAAAGCTTTACCCATTGTCAACCTCACGCCAAGTCCAGCCGAAATACCTTATTGGCGTCAGGGGTAATAACACTGCAAATAGCTAGGGTTCAATTGGAAACGGTACTTGCCCTTTTTCAAAAGGATTTACCGCGGGCAGAGACACGCTTTTCGTAGAAAGCAAGATCTCATCTAAACTAAGGGAGGAAAGAGATATTACTTTCGAAATCAAGCATGTAAGGAAAGTGCCGAAATTTATGACAGACCGTTCTTGGAAAATTCAAGCGTGGGAAGACATTGTAGATCAGAAGGGGGAAAAAAATTTAGCTAATGGGCATCGAATAAAAGTCAACGAATGAGGAGGACATAGATATATAATGAATATTTTAAGCTAGCCAATAGCGAACATATAACTAAGGAATGGAATAAGAATCAAGGGAATTTAATTTAGCGAGAGGCGTGGCGATGTTATAGAAAACTGGAGTACAGGGTCAGAAGTGAGACACTCAAGAGTTATTTTCTACAGCAGTTGAAGGTTGGTCATTCGAAAGCCGGCAGTCAGAAGTTATTCATTCAAAATTCCTTTTGGTCATTTGGAAAGCAAGCTTTCTAAAGCAGTAAGAGTCAGTCAGGCAGTGCAACGTAATAGCAATAATAATCACCATCGTGTTCAAATGAATAAATACGCGAGTAAATGACGCGAACTATAATACGCCGAAGAACAGCATGTTCCAGAACCTTCCAAGTTGTAAAATAAATTAAATGTTCAACCGATGGCGGACTTCATTATTTCAGTGAGCAATCTCCTTCCCCTCCTAATGACTATACGTCATTAAAAACAATTCAAAATTTACCCTGAGATCCCATTCTATTTCCATTACATTGAAACAACAATAATAATACCATTGCAAATTATCCACCTATTTAGAGGTCATACTGCTTCAACATATTGAACTGAATGTGCAGAAACCGAGTTTATCATACGCCTCAAAGTGAAATGCGCCCATTTCAACAGAAAGGCTACGTAATTCTTTCACGCCTTCCCCATGGCAAAGCGTCTATCTTCAAATACTTTCGCACAAAAGTATGCATTTCAGTTCACTACAAACAACTTCCTTACAATACTTCAGATGAAATAAGTATAACAAACGTGCAGTCAAAATATGGTTTCCTATATTTGAATTAAAAAAAAAAAAAAACTTCAGTACAATGCAGATGATCACTGCAGAGAGTAATCCATCTTTGCCCCACCTTTGTTTATGGTCATCATTTCAAAGTCACAAAACTAAAAAAAAAAAAAAAAAAAAAAAGTCCTCTATTATAGAAAACGACAAAAGAAAATGCATAATATCCAATTAGAAAAATATTCCTGTGACCTTGAAGCTATAACCAGCTGACTTTTTCTGAAAGGAGAAAGATTAGCAAAGTACATATAAGTGAAAAAAGAGTAACCAAAAAAAAAAAAAAAAAGAAATTACATTAAGGAGAGAGACTTGCAGAAAGCTGCAGAATGAATAAAAATGTGTCCTATCATCCACAAATAACAGAAAAAAAATCTTGCTTGGGGAAAAATGTTCTCAACAAAGGAAAGAGATCGCAGCAAATCAGATTTTTAAAAAAGGAAAAGGATACTACTTTAAAGTTTATGGACAAGCAAGGAAAACATAAAGAAACACTAAAATAAAATTAAATAAAATAAGAATATATAAAAAGGCAAACTAGAATGATAGAAGCTCAGATAAATCCGTAAGGTTCTCTATTTCTGAAAGAACAGAGATCCCAACCTAAAACATTCAAAGTACACACGAGCAAAGGCTTCTGTGCAGAGGAAATGAGACCACCTATTCGGCCAACAGAAGGAACTCATAAAAGGAACAAAATTGTAAAATTCATACAGGATACAAAACAAGGAAACCCCAGACAAGAATCGAGCTCTCATTCTGCCATCATGCGCTTAAGATATATAAGTTTTAGACCAATGAATTACGCTTGGCAAATGGCGAAATAAAATCCCATTGAATGATTTTTTGCTTGTAGAGTTAATATGGAGCTGTGCAAAGGTCTCAGCAGGCACATACAAGAGAGGCGACAAATGTGCTTACGAATATCATTAGGCTGTACAAAGCCTAATGATACACTTAAGCGTTAGTCTATAATGCACGCTAATTATGTTACCTGGCAAAGCGAAGCTGATCCTTGCCTTGCAAAGCTGGTACATACACAGTCAACCATGTGTGAAGTTGCGACTTCTCTATCACTAATATTTTGGTAGGTAATGGAATAATGTAAATAAAAGCGAAAAAAAATAATTCTTTTTGTACTGCAGGATACAAGTGTTGAGTTTAACTTATTGAAAATAATATCATAAATGTGAAGCAGTCTCCCAAAGTGCTATTATTTGAAGCACATATTCCTTCACATCTGATACATATTTTGCAAGCATTTACTTGCGATGAAGTTTCCTTTTATCAGTCCAAGGCTGACTTGTGTGTTTTGGCTGAGTATTTTGATCCGCTGTTTCACTCACCTCCCTAACAGTCCAGGTATTGTCAATTTATCTATGATGGAACAGACTGTTAATCAAAAATATATCATCTATCCCCTAACAGTCCATTTTTTTTTTTTTTTTGGTTCTCTAGTATGGAATTGTTACATTAAGTATGAAGGAATCGAATATACTTAAAAATACATCACCCAACACCCCCAAAAGCCTATTTTTGGTCCTCTGATATTGTATTGTCATGTTAAGTATGAAGTAAACGTCGCTACACCAAAAATATAACACTCACTCCCCGAATAGCCCAGATATTGTCATGTTAAGTATAAAGGAATCGGCACTACTTCAAAAATATATCACCCACCCCCAAACAACCACTTTGTTTCTCTGATATGGTATTGTCACGTTAAGTATGAAGGAAACGGTCCTATTCCCAAAAAATATCCCACTCAGTCACTAACAGCCCATTTTTCGGTAATCTGATATTTTTGGAACACGTTAAGCATGAAACTGCACTGCTCCAAAAATACACCGCTCGCCCTCCTAACAGCACAGGTATTGTCACGTTAAGTATGAAGAAAGTGACTGTCAACCAAAAATACATCGCTCATCCCCTAAGAGCCCAATTTTGGAAACGGATAAAATTAAAATACTCCTCCAAGAGTTTATTGTTGCTTATAAAAGCGCTAATTGATAGCGCTACTATTATTAGCCCTAAGTTTAAAAGCGATAGACATTGCGAATTCTTTGCTTGGCAGGTAGGCTAAAGGAAATCAATGCCAGTCATCTTGGCTTCAGCCATTTTGTGATAGGGGTGTTGCCACGCCTTAGAGACTCGCAGTAAAGTCTTAGATGATCTCAGAGCATAGTTAGGAAAGAGTGTTTTATTTTTATGTTAAGTGTTACCTGAAGAATCTGTTTGAAATGGCAACCTTCACTCCAAGAGGGAGTGACAAATATTGGCACCTTAAGTATGAAGAAAATGGCTGTACTCCGCTAAAATGGACAGTTCACCCTCCTAACAGCCCATTTTAGATCCTCTGGGGACATGAAGGAACTCACAAAAATACCCTACAGTCAATTTTTGGCAAATGTAAAGGAAATTACTTTGGGCAGAAAAGTGCTTGATTAATTCTCCACCTACCGCCCATTTTTTCTTAAATCTAGAGGAAAGGAAAAGGGTAATAAAACACATTTTATTAAGTGTGGAGTTTAAGGTGAAGGAGTCTCCAATAAAGTTTATTTCTTTTAGTCCAAGACTGACTTGACTGCTGTTGCCGGACCTCAGACGAAATTGTTGCGCAAGTGATGAAATAGTATGACGATCATCGCTGTGCCGCCATTTCTTCTGCTGCAACAAATAACGCATCATATATTCCCATCTTTGCTTTCAACAGCGCCAGGGAGGATATACGCTAATCAGCGCTACCAGCCCATTTTGGTCCTAACGATTGACTTCATTTTTTGCCCACTAAAGACAATATGGATACAAGCGTGCAGTTTAAACAAAAGATTAAGTATTATCCAAAGCACTATTTACATTATAGCAATATATTAGGAAATTTTGTAAGCCCCGCCCAACAGTGCATTTTTCTGACAGTGCACTGCACCTCCATCGGCCCATTCTTGGTTTAAACCCCCACCCCCACATTTGGTATCGCCATTTTAACACACCCTCTCTCCTATCAGCTCACCTCTGGTGCCTTCCGGAAAGGAAATCGTCATAAAAATCACGCTTCTATCGGCCCACTTTCTCCCTTGGTAATCCTTCCGGTTCCGTGGATGTGTGTTGGCACTTTATTAGTTAAGTATAAAAGTTATGTTTTGAAATTTGCATTTAATAGCGTCATTTTATTAATTTGACTTGTTAGTTGACTTAACGCAATTTTAATGAGATGGCTTTCTGGGAGGAAGTAGTATTGCTTAACTTCTTTGCGCGAGGAAAACAGGAGTAGGAAGCATATTTTCTTCCACTGAAATGGATGGTTTGGTTAAAATTCCATTTTCCTATAAAAGTGTTGTAGTTGGGGTCGTATATGGATGGTTTTGTTAAGACCCCGTTTTTAGAAAAGTATTGGGGTGATGTAAAATATTGCTTTTAACAGCCACCCCTTTTAACCCCCATCTCAAATATCACATGTTTTGTATTTTCCCTTGTATTGTTAATGAATGAATGAATGAATAGTGTTTAACGCCCGTTTTTGCTACAGAGCCACCACAGGCGATGGAGACATGAGATGAAATGATATATTGGGAAAGGATTTATTTTTAAGAAAGTAATCGTTCCAGGCCTAAGTTTAGGATACCTTACCGGCATTTGCCATTTATGACTGAGGAAAACATGGAAAAAACCTCAGTCAGGGAGGACGGTCCTGGCAGGTTTCGAACCCCAGTCCTTCTGCTCACGAGTCCGCACCTTAACGACCTCGGCCACCTGTGGCGGTCTTGTATTTTTAAGAAATTGCCTTTAACACCCACTACAAGCACATTTTGGACCTCAGATGTTTTTGTTTTTCATGTTTACATTTCATTGCTGTAACATACGAAGGCACTTAACAAACTAGCCTCTTAATCAAAAGACCAGGGTGTTAATATTACACGTATGGCTTGTTTTCTGATTAGAAAATAACTGTGTTATAGCATTTTTTTCGATATTAGGTGAGATTTTTCAAATACTTCGAGCTGAGCGACTTTTCGATGACTCTTCTGCAATGAAAAATTAATTTTACAATGATTTTTACCTAATAAGTAGGACAACTTAAAAGGCTGACACTTGGGCAGTGTCTTTGTCTAGTAAAATACATTTTATAAGGTGTTTCTCTCACTAATAAGCATACACAAAATTATTAAGGGGCCCTGCTTTACGAGGATTAGCGATAATACTTTTAAAATAAGTTTTAAAGGGAATTTTATACAGCTACTCAGACCAACAATAAAATTATTAAGTAGCTCTAATGCTTGGCGTAGTAATGTTAAGGAGCTTGACAAGAGTATCCATTCGAGTTAAAAATGTTTGTAAAATATGCATTCTATCATTTTAAAGAAGTTCGGGGCTAACCTAATTTGAAGGTCAAATTGAAGCAGGCTCATGTCAAATATTTGTTCACTGAAAAGTTACTACATAAATGGGCAGTTTTCTTGAAAGTCTGTATTTTTGCCTGACAGAAAATTTCAATGAAGTTAAGGTTTTAATCACAACATTTTGAAAAGCTCTATAAAATTAAAAGCGTTGGACCGAACGTAAGCACGCCCCTTATATATAAGATCTTCTCTACAACCGCTTTACAGATGAAATATTTTAACAATAAAACACAGTCCATCACATTGGTCTGGCAATTTAAATAATTATAATTTGGTTCTAAATACTAAAATATAGCATTATACAAGGCATACTTTTTAACAGTAGTAAGCCCCAGTTATAAGTAGGCATTGGTATTGTTTTGTAAATGGAAGAGAAGTTCCGAACTACCCTAGATGATCTTGTTTAACTGCCATAATGTGTATTCATAAACACTGAATCCTGGCAGTGAATTAACGTACATACTTACAGTTATGATAAGAACTTTACAATTGTTTACACGGGAAAAAATGGCACTTTTGAACTGGCGTATTAACGCGTAATTTCTACAATAGCACCTTGCTTTGAGGGTCTTATATCGAAAGTTGTTTTGGTAAAGTCAGGCTTAAATGGTGCGGAAATCCGATATTATGACAGAAGGTGAAGTTGAGCAGCAGTGCGTACTACTTATTCACGCTCCCAAACTGTATGGCAATGCAAACACATGGAGCATATCCACACTCTGCCGACGTCGTGGTTGATTTCCTGCTCCAACCGTTTGGTCTTCATGTAATGTGGAAAAGATTCCCTGAAAGTCATGATGGTTGTCACACCAATCCATGTAATCTCTTCCTGTTTGATTTCTTCAAAGACAGAGTGTACCAAAAGAAACCACCAAATGTGGCGAAACTTTGCGCCATCGTCACTGAGTTATCTTATGCGATATCGGAGGATCTGCGTCGAAGAGCCGTCACCTATGTAAAGGCGGGTCTTCAAGAGGTGGTCAGGCAAAATGGTGGAAATGTTTAACCTGCTCTTCATTAGGGTCATTTTCCATGATTTTGTGATTAATGTAAACATACCAATATTGAGGAAAATAAATGCGTTATAGATATAAAAATGTAGTATGATATTCGTGCGCCACTCTGGATTTGTACATTTTATTAAATTATTAATTTATTTAAATTAGTAATTCTAAAAACAACAGGTCTTTTCTTTCCCCCTACCAATATACTCACAATACATGTTACATAAAATACAATAATGTTGAAAATATTTTAATTAAATAATTTACAATCAAATCCATTGCAAAATAACTTTAAGTACCCTAACTAGTAACAAAAATATTGACGAATACAATTTACAAAATAAAGTTGCAAAAAATACTTTATAAATAGTAGTAAACTTGTAAACGTACACCTAAGATTTATCAAGTAGGTATTTAAGGTGTGTTAGAAATATTACGTTAAAGGTAAGTTATAATAGCGATATAATTTATGAAGTATTAAAATTAGTTGTGAAATGGTTCGACAATTTCTGATATTACAAAAAAGGCAAGCATGAGAAACTGTGAAAGAGGACGAATATGAAGTAGTTCGGTGTCATGGTATACTAAAGAGTGGCGTGATCTGATGTTATCGACTATTCAAAGGGTTTTGACCTGTTCTACAAAGAACCTCTCAATTAGTAAACTGGAAAAACTAATTGAAGTTTAAGTAAGAATAACTTCCTGCACTTTGACTAGAGGAGAGTGGCTATTCTCAATTGCATTGCCTTTATATTGCCGTTTCACAAAGAACTAACCGCACCAAGTTCAATTATAAAGATGTGCACATCAATACCACACGTGTATAATGCAGAAATAGCAATGAACAGAGCGAGGAGAGCGTTTCAATGTTTATACTTCGAAATGCAAAATAAGCTAATGAATATTACTATGCCTGTGAATGTTTGAACAACATTTGGAAATATTTAAGAACTAAACTGGGGAAGAAAGAAATGGCACTGAAAAAATACTAACTGGAGCGAAAAATGTGGAGGGAAATACAGTTTAGATAACGCATTTTAGAGATGAATTTACTCGTTTAATGCTATTTTCACTTTTTAAAAACATTTCAATCTTATGCACTAACCACTCGCACAGGGTTTTACCCCTGGCAGCTGGACATACCACAGCTGTCCGCGCCTGTTCTCTGACTTCGCTTTTTAAAACTGTATGGAAAATCTTACCTTACAGCAAATGCTGGAAATGTCGTCCTCCCTCAACAAAACAGGCACATTCCGATTGACCTGATTTATTTTGATCATTGGCATGTTCCTAATATCATTTTAATATTTCTGAGTTCTTTGTATGTATACTTTATCCTTCAAGATATTCTACAAATAAATATCACAAACTTAAATATGGGCAACGAGAACATTATTCAACTGCACTAATCACCCTATTTTCAAGAATTTTCATAATTTTACGAGCACAAATGGAGTTCTCTGCTGTAAGCAGTTGCGGAAGCTTATGAAAACCACCCATACGATTGCTCCTCTTCCGCTAGATGATTAAAAATGGGGTCAGAATGTCATTTCATTATATCTCTGCATTTATTGTGCGCTTGTAAAACTCGGACGAATTGTGCGTTCAGCGGTTAACCGCTCACGAAACTCCAGTTTTACTATCACAACGTGGGGTATATTGTATACAATGTGAATTTTTCAGAACACCAATAGGGAGTGCTGTATCACACGACAATTTTGGTGGACCACGCATCGTCTAAAAGAGCACAAGATGTGGGTCCATTAGCTCTTTAATCACTGATGAAAGAAACTATTCACAATAACGTACAGGAGCTAGGAATCACCTTTTCCTAGACCATGGATATGTGCACACTTGTAATTGAATTGTGAAAATTTTGTTACTGCATGTGCAGAAAAAACTTGAAACCCAACATGTTGTGCTAATTTCCGTAAAGATTTTACTACCACGTTCAAGATTTTTTTCACCAATTTCATCTAATTTGTCAACCGTGTGTCTTTGCATTATTTTGCAGTGAACCAGTAGTATCAAATTTATTCTTTAGATCGTGAGCTGCAGTTCTGGGAATAGGTCATTGCTCAGGGAACTTCCGAATAATTTATTCACGAACGCGAAGAGCTGACTTGTATTTACAAAAGAAATTCGTTGCTCTATGCCATCTTCGTGAACGAATGTAGACTGGTTACTGTTTGGAAGTTCAAGGACAGGCAGATAGACTGGAAGCCGTGAGTTTGGGAAGGGAGCCGTAATTGGCCGAGACGCAAAAGCCAGTGAGAACCTTCAGAGCATATTCTGGAAGCCCGGAAGTTAACAGAGTAAATCCCCAAGAATAATCCTTACGCATTTTATTCTGTACTGCTTAGAGAATGTTGGGTTGGTAGCAGAGAACACCGATTGTACGTACTATCTTTCTTTTTAGAACTCAATCTTGAGTAAAATTGTGAAATTTTGTTGTATCTAGAAACCTGTAATAGATTTTCATTTCTGTTAAGATTGTGTTTGCCAACTGTAGAAACCATAGCAAAACGTTGTTTATAAATTAGTATTTGTGTACTTCTGTACATTTCCTCAAGCAATTACAATTATTTACGAAACATAAACATTCTCTTTAGCTGTGATGACAAATAATGCAACAATAGAATTGTTCTTGTCATAGCTTGACCAGCTGGCTGTTGAGAAAATTGAGAGATAACTATACTACGGCACCGCTATGACCATTGGTAGTCAAGCCATTATAATATAAAACTGATTTAATATTCAGAATATCTTAACTGTTTGTCGGTCCTGGTGGTGTAGTGGTAGCCATACTTGCCTCGTAAATCCAACCAAGATCGTGGGCTCAATCCCGGTCAGGACCGATGGATTTTTTCGAGCGTAAAAATCCTTCAAAAGGGAAGTAAAGCCGTCGGTCCCGTGTCGTACTTTTACGGCACGATTAAGAACCTCAAGTCTGAAAGAAGAGGCCTCTGAGCAAAATATGTCAGTCGTTTTACGCCCTGATTTCAATAGGACGCTGATGACCTGGAGATGAGCGTCCATAAATAAACCAAATCCCCAAAACATTAACTGTTTATCAGTTATTCATAGAATAAAGTATATCAAACATATTAAGCTCCCATTTCTTTCAAGTATCTACATTGTTTTGCAGAAGAAAATATTATAAAAATATCTGTGGTAACGTCTAATTACACTTAATTTATAGGGTGTAACTGCACTAGATATGGTTGTGTTGAATACTAGTTTCATTAAGATAATATCTCCTGGTTAGCTTCAATTGCCAAAATCGTCAAATGTTATTGCACTCAATCTTTTCTATAAAACATTCTATTTTATAAATACTTTTTTCTAATCCCATATAAAATGTGCTTGATTATTGTGTGTTGCCTGTAACTAAATTAGGTTCATTCTAATAGATGTTACTTTATTTAGAAACTTATCGATAGTTACCACATGGAACTTACTTTATTTAGAAACGTTATATTTTATCTATATTTACGATATGGAACAACCCCTAATTAAATTTATTTGAATAATTATTAATTCATATGTTCCTAAACAAACGTACAAAATTGCAATTCTCGGCATTGTCTTTTTGTTAATAGAAAAAGTGTTTATGGTGCAATTTGTGGTATGATACCCAGTATTTTTTTCAATAGTGTTTAACGCCCACTACTGAGACACCAAAGGCGATGAACGCCAGTGAACATAGTTAATACTGTAGGTGTATTTTGATTATCTATTAACCACAATATTGTGGCCGCCTGTGGTGCCTCAGTAGTAAAAACGGGCTCAAAAAAAAAAAAACAATATTGTGGTATTAGAAGCTGCAGAAATTCTGCGGAAGCAGTGACCAGTGTATAAATGCGGATCAGGAAGATTACTATTTTGCCCATATTTCCAAATATAATCATGTAAACGCTTTCCACCTCACATTTTTCAATGTAATAATTAACAACAATGAATGAAGTGATCAAGTTATATTCATATATTTTTATATATTTCATTATACTTTATTATTGTAAGCTTCGTGGTTCGTTTATTTTTCTGTTTGGGATAATAACTAAAATGATTGATTCCATAACTTTATATTGTCAAAAATTAATTCATCAAATTCGTAGTTTCGACATGCCTATATAATTCAAAAACTACTGCTACCTGTAACAAAACACTTACGTTACTAAATTATTTTGTGCCAATATTATAAGAACCTGCTTGATACAATTGTGGTATTTGCTTTCATTAGAAAATATTTGTGACCAGGTGGTTCATTAATGAATGTTTTCATTTCATGCGTGAAAATGTTTGAGTTTCCTTCTTCGGTACTCCTTTTAAGAGGGAATGCGATTTTCTGGTCTGGGATATATCAATTCCATGTTTGGTGTTTAGTAAGAACTTCAATAACTATTGAAATGTATTTATTATAATGAACAGTTTGTTGATGTTGATAGATTTTATATTTTTTCGGACCATTGCTCAAGTAAAATAAACAGTCTTCATGTTTCTTGTGGTCAAAATGTCTATCTGAAAATTGGGCGGTCTGGGGCTCAAATCTCGTAAGATTTATTATTTATTATTAATATTTTTTCATACCCTGAAATGGTGAAAGCCAGGTAACTTTATGCCTTTCCAGCTCTGGGTTCATTTATACCCTCACTTCATCAAATATTCATTCGTCATCTTTATGAATATTTGGGACGTGAAACTATAACAAACAAATAAAAATATAAAATATCAGTTCATTTTCTGAAAAAGTGTCCATTTTTTCTCTTCTTCTCCATCTATGAATTAACATAAGAGTTTTTCCTATATTTTCTTAAATTTTTAGGTAATATATTATTTACTCCAATTGATACATTACTCCAACATTTCAGGAAATATTGAACTTACTTTCACGTTGTTAAATCACTGGAAAAAACGAAACTGTATTTCCGCAGTTTAACCTTACAATGTTTTGTTTCCCAAGATTGCAAACGTTGTTCTTTGTTCAGTATCGTCATTATTAGTAATATCCAACATTTCTAAATGCATGTATAGTTTTTAGCTTTTTACCCACTAATAATCTAACGTGTCTTAGAAAATACACCAGGGCTTGCTCCCTAGCTCGTATTTGTATTTTAATAACTATTTTAATAACTATCATCATAAATAATATATTATTTACTCCAATTGATACATTACTCCAACATTTCAGGAAATATTGAACTTACTTTCACGTTGTTAAATCACTAGAAAAAACGAAACTGTATTTCCGCAGTTTAAGCTTACAATGTTTTGTTTCCCAAGATTGCAAACGTTGTTCTTTGTTCAGTATCGTCATTATTAGTAATATCCAACATTTCTAAATGCATGTATAGTTTTTAGCTTTTTACCTACTAATAATCTAACGTGTCTTAGAAAATACACCAAGGCTTGCTCCCTAGCTCGTATTTGTATTTTAATAACTATCATTACATGAATGCTCCAACATATTATGTTGTCATTATTAGATGATAACAAAGTAATATTGAAGCAGGGACAAACTATCAGTAACTATGAAAATAATTAATGATCTGAAAACTGAAAACAATAATCTGAAAAAAATACTGAGTTACTAATACAAATAATGGATTTTGAACAGTATTCAAGAATAATTATGCTTGAAATTCATGGAGTACCCCTCAAACAATCTGAAATGTAACTACAGTAATGAAAGAAATTGATCATGCGTTACAGGTGGAAATTAAAGATAAGAATATTGATGCGTGTCATCGTTTACCAACTCTCTGAAGCACAGATTCCTCCATTAATTGTAAAGTTTACTAAGAGATGCTTTAAGGAGTAAATACTAAGTAAAAGAAGAGTTAAAATAAACTTAAGTTCTCTAGATTTGGGTTTTTGATTTATTTATGGACGCTCTTTAACATCTCAGGTCATCAGCGTCCCATTCAACTCAGGGCGTGAAACGGCTGACAAATTTTGCTCAGAGGCCTCTCTTTCAGGCTTGAGGTTCTTTTTCGTGCCGTAAATGTACGACACGGGACCCACGGCTTTACTTCCCTTCCGAAGGAAGCCATACTTAGGATTTTTACGCCCCGAAAAAATCCATCGGTCTTAGCCGGGTTCGAACCCGCGATCTTGGGTTTAGGAGTTAGATTTGGGTGATACTTATAATAATCCAGTATATATAAATAAGAGATTATGCTTAGAAAGAAGTAAATTATTTGCTAAAGCATGAGAACTAAGAAAAGCAAAGGAAATTAAATACCTGTGAACTCGTAAGGGTAAAATATTGATGAGAAGAGATGTTCAATCTGCGGTGTTCCAAATAAATAATTTTGGATGACTTTGATAAACTATAGAAGTGTGTTCTTAAAAGATTTTGTCCAATGATGGACTTATTATTAAAATGTATGGGGCCTACGAAGTAAAACACAAATGTTATACATTAATATATTATCAAATAACTAAGTTATTATCTGCTTAACAGAAACGTGCTCAATAATGAGATATTTAATTTACAGCTTTTTGATGATAGATACATTGTTTATAGGAAAGATAGATGTAATGTAATAGGTAATACAAACCGTGGTGTAGGAGTATTAATAGCAATTAGAAGAACATTGTGTTCTCAAAGGTTATCAATTTTAGAATGCAATATAGAATCACTATGGGTGAAATGTAAATATAATAACAGAAAATATTTATAAATACAGTGCATATTCCTCCAAATACTAATATACAATATTATAATGATTTATTTAACAAAGTTGAGGAATATATAGATTTATTTCATGGAAGTAAAATTCTTATCATTGGTGATTTTAATATTCCAGAAATAACTGATATTCTTTTAAGTTAATTAATGATTCTAATAAGGCTAAAGAGTTACAAAAACTCATTAAATTGTTCAATCCCAAAATGTTTAAAAATATAACAAATGTTAATAGTAAAATTTTGTATTTAGTCGTTTCTAATATTGAAAGTAACAATATTCAGGTCGATGAGGAGGTCGGTACCCTGATACTCCAGGATTTTCATCATCCAGTGCTGCATATGTCAATCCGATCTTATAAAACCGTCATAAAGCATCTTTATTTCACATATAATTTTAATAAGGCGGACTTCTTATAATGTAATACTTATTAAAAGGTGATTGGAATGACTTGTGAGAGTGTAAATGTTGCAGTTGATTCCTTTAGAGTAATTTTTTTTTTTTTTTTTTTTTTTTTGCCATTGATGAATGTATTCCGAAAGTCAAACAATACAAACAAAAATATCGTATTTAGTTTAATGATAAAATAATCTAAAAAATAAAAGAAAAACTTAGAAAGGAAAAACATTTATCTGAGTACTGGTTACAAAGTTATAAAGAATTCAGAGAGAAAGTAAAAAGGAATATTAAAGAAGCTTTTGATGTTTATTTGACGTCAGTGGAAGTTGATATAACCAGTAATAATAGGAATTTTTCGAAGAATATTAAGCCTAAAGGAAAACACCTTATGTATGGTTTACCAAAAAGAAACTCTTGTAAATCACAGGATATCGCCCATTGTTTTGCAGATTACCTTAGTTCAGTACATTCACCAACACCTTCAAAGTATAGCGTTCAATCAAACAATTCTACATTTCCAATATCCGATATATTTCTTATTGGAGAAATCACCCATGATGATATCAGAACTGCCATAAGAAAGCTGAGAAGCAAAATATCATCTGGACCCGATGGCATTCCACCTTACATATTTAAAGACTGTCAAGATATTTTGGTATGTCCATTGTATATAATCTATAATCTCATTATTAAGGAAAATATTTTTCTAATAAGCGGCAGTTAACCAAAGTTCCCCAATCTTCAAATCTGGAGATTCTAAAATGATTACAAATCACAGGCCAGTGGCCACTTACTAAACTCCAGCCATAATATTTGAAACTATACTTCATAAAAATATATCCTGGTATGTTAAAATAGTATTAGTATTACTCGGCATGGCTTTAAGCCTAATATACCTACTGTCATTAATTTATGCAATTTTGTCCACTAAGTGTCAGATGAATAGATAATAGATCTCAAGTTGATGTTATTTATACAGACTTTCATTAAACTTAGATAAAGTTGATCATGACAAATTAATAAACAAATTGCCATTATATGTTTTTTCTAAGCCTATGATATTTATCATGGCATCATATTTAAAGTGGAGATCACAAGTTTTAAATATAAAAATAGTACATCATACAGCTTTTAAGTTTACTCTGAAGTGCCAAAAGGCTCAAATTTAGGTCCACTATTATTTCTTTTATTTATAAATGATGTATCATTACTTGTTAATTCTTTTAATATCCTACTAATTTCAGACGATCTAAACATATTTAGCTCTATATAATTTGTCTCCGATTGTGTTAATTCCAAAATGATCTGAATGCCTTAAATAAATGGAGTAAAGCAAACTATCTTCCTTTTAATTCATCAAAATGTCAGGTGATATCTTTTTCTAGACTCATTGTTGATTTTTTTACACTACAGATTAATCAAAATTACAATTAATCGAGACAAAGAATGATCTAGGGGTAATTTTCAACAAAGACTTATCATTTGCTAAGCATATTAATAACATTGTTAGGGCAGCACATAAGAATCTAGGATTTATTATTCGTAATTCAGCTTATTTTAATGATCTAAGAATTCTATTTATTATATATAATGCATTTGTCAGATTTAAATGCTTCTATTATATGTAGTACTTATATTGACAGAACTGTTAAAATTATTGAAGTAATTCGACGTAAATTTCTAAGTAGTACTTATATTGACAGAACTGTTAAAATTATTGAAGTAATTCGACGTAAATTTCTAAAGTATATATTTTCAAATAATTTCGTTTTTTTTTTTTTGTTTGTTTGTTTTTTTTTTTTTTTTTTTTTTTTTCCCCTAATGACTCTTTAGTTCAATTATTTCAGTACCAAGTTTATCTCGCAGACGGAATCGTCACTTGTTACTTTTCCTTTACAAACTATTACACAATAAGGCAGATGATTCAAACATAAGCCAATCAATATGCTTTTATGTTCCAAATATCGCACCAAACCGATTTCGTACTATCTTATTTATTCCAAGGGTTAATATGATGCGTATAAATATTCTCCTGCTCTTAGAATGCAAGCATTATGTAATAAATTACATTATTTAACTAATGATATATTCAATATGAATCTTTGTACTTTCGCTTTGTCATCTAATCATTTATTGCAAAATATACATCAATTAACTTATCATGTACCAACATTGTCATTTTTGTTTTGCTTTTATTCTGTTTGTTTTTGTAACTTTTTTGTCATATTTGATTTATTATATTGTGTTTTTATTTTATTTTTTCATTGTCTTATAATTGTAAGGACTGTATCTGATTATGTGAACATTGTAATTGGGAAATCTGTAATGTTCACTAAATAAATAAATATGCTATTTACAATCGTTATCTATTTCAAAAGCGTAATGTGCTCTCCCATGCCCGCTGGGAGTAGTGATTAGCTGTTTGCTTACCATAGTACAGATTCTTTTATGACTAATCTATCATATTAAGAGCTCATCTTGTGTTAGGAAAATGTCCATGCTTCAAAAGTGCGAGATACAATTTTGATAAAGTGCAATACTGAGTACGGTTTTTCAGCATTTTTGTGTAGGTATATGTACGTCAGTATCGCGAGAATAACAGAAAGTAAACTATAGAACTAGAAAAACATAGTTTCAAACGTCAATAAGAGAATAAAATAAGTAACGGGCAACCGGCTATTAGAAAATATCTAAGGTTGTTCCCCGCCCCCAAATGCTTCTGATAAAATGCGTGTTTTAATTTGATACATTACAAAATTTTTAGAACAAAAAATGTAACTTAAATTTAACCAGGTTAATTTACCTTTATGACCAGATAAACTGCTTTTCTGCCTATAACATTGTGTTCTAGTAGTATTTCGATGGTTTATGTCAAAGTTGTATTAAAATTCATGGTCTTTTCTTAGCTTCCGAGTGTAATATCCCATTCTTCGGGATCCAAGCAAAAATCTTTTGAGATTTTCCTCTTTTTCTCTCAGCTTATCTCCATGCTAAATCCTCTAGACGTGAGATAGTCTGGAGTCTAAAAAGAGGGTGAATGGTAAGAATAGAACCGACGGAAATGTTGCCCATAAAATGACGCCATTAAAAAACCCTCTTGCGGATACTCAGCCCAAAAGAGGTTTAGTATGTTCCCTCCCCATCTTATGGTGTTATAGTTGTTTTACTGTTGGAAGGTTTATGCCTCCACGATTATATTTCTCCGTCCGCGCCAGCATCACCAGTTTTCCTAATCTTCTCATCCTAGTCAAGACCCACTACCTTCCTCCCCAATATAATAAACTGCATTCCCAAACTTCCTCGCAATGCCATGTTATCATATCGAAGTACCGGGCTGATGTCTGTTACGTAGTACAACTGACGTGTTTGCTAGCAGCATTATTCCAAGTTTATACTCTACTTCAGAAGTTTAGATAATAATTTTCGTCTTTTTCCTGTACACAACCACTAGGATTATACTTTAAAATCGAAAGATCTAGAACATTTGTAAATTAATAATTGCATACTTAATAGCATGTGCATGTTAATTTATATAAATGTTGATTCTTTTGAGTGTTATAGCTCTTAAATTGTAAGCTTTTCTTGTCGCTAGAATATTCAGCTTCCAGGAGCTTTCAAAACACCAAAATGTAACAGAATACATGATATTTGAATAAAATATCTAGAAGACTTGTTCGTTTTGATGTGATGATGATGATTGTAAGGGGCGCACAACAGCGAAGGTCATTAGCGCCCAAATCGTTTTGTTGTGCATATCCGTGGAAGACAAGATGAGATGACCAGGTGGATAATTATTCAGCTGTTTTGTATAAGCATGAACCTCGATCCGTAAGAGCAAAGACATGGAAATAAAGATACTCCATATAATGCAAAAATAACTCAGGGAACCATGGTAATCACAATATGTATCGCTGTTTACACCAGAAATGTAACAGTTTATATGCGATTGGCACTTAGATTTGCCGATCACTTTAAACAATACTGATCTCTTAAAAAAAGCCCTCTCAAGAAATCAACGTATTCTACTGCTATCTAGCCAAGATGCCATAACGAAACCCTAGCTGCTACATGTTCCCCGTATCACCTAAATGCAAGGTTTTTTCCTTAAGCAAATGACTACATGTAGTCAACAAGCAACTAACCAGGTAACTTTTCTTTTTTGAACGGTGTTTAACGCCCTATTTACTACAGAGGCACCACAGGCGGTGAACACTGATGATACATGAAATGAAATGATATATTGGGAAAGGATTTTTAGGAAAAAAACGTTCCAGGCCTAAGTTAAAGGTGTCTTCCCTGCATTTGCCATTTATGAGGACTGAGGAAAATCTGGAAAACCTCAGTCATGGAGAATGGTCCTGGCGGGATTCAAAACCCAGACCTCCCACTCACGAGTCCGTGCCTCAACGACCTCGACCATGCGTGGAGGTAACCAGGTAATGCTATACGAGGTACGTACTTTTATCAACTGCTCACTGCATTGTTAATTGCAGGCCGTCATATCTTCCCTATTAACTGAAGAGCGAGTCGTAGATAGAAACCACGCTGCACTGCTGCCTCCGGCGCAGACTTCACTTGGTCGTTCAAGAACCCATACCATGTGGCGGTTGTTGGTTGTTGATATGATTTATTTACGGACGCTCTTTAACATCTCGGTCATCAGCGTCCCATTCAATTGGGGGCGTGAAACGGCCGACTAATTTTGCTCAGAGGCCTCTTCTTTCACAGTTGAGGTTCTTTTTCGTGCCGTAAATGTACGACACGGGACCCACGGCTTTATTTCCCTTCCGAAAGAAGCCATACTTAGGAGTTTTATGCCCAAAAAAATCCATAGATCCTGACCGGGTTTGAACCCGCGATCTTGGACGGCAAGTATGGTTACCACTATACCACCAGGACCGACCCCATGTGGCGGAACCTACTAGTTGCTTATCTATAAAATGTTTGTTTTATTTAAAGTTGGAGGAAATGTTAATTTCCTATAATTTCTTCATACTCTATGCAATGTTTAAAAGTCTAGCAATTCCTTATTACACAACAAATGAATTATTTGCATCACCAACTATTACTATACCTAGATCTTAGATGTTGTATGTGCTCATTATTTTGTTCATATATCTACCTCTCTTCAATGCCGTATACATCAGCTCTGAGTTCATGTTCTTGAATATCTGGCACAGTAAGTATAATGCATATTTCAACTTATCAATCATTGTATGTTTATCAGAAGCAACAATCTATCCTTTAGGTAGCTCTCCTGAATTATTATCTGGCTATCTCTGGTGTAAACTCAAATTGCATGGGCCAACATTTGAATAATTTTGGGCACGAATCCACCGAAAGGCTGCTGAAATACTGATAGGAGACGCCGTTATTTAGCCTTATTTGGTCTGTCGATTCTCTGTGCGCGCATCTCAAAACCACTACGTTATTGTCCCTTTCCACCCATGTGCGGAACTCCAATGCATGATCTACAATTGAGTTGGCATTAGATAATGATCTTCAATAAACCCCACAAGATTGCAGATATAATATAATTTCTTTTCATAAATAGAGATTAATAAACCATAACTTTACTTAAGTTGAAAATCTATAATTAAAAAATAACCATCAGATATATATAAATTCGTCATGACGATGCAAAATTTAATGAAATAATTTTGTAATGAGTCAATGGCGGAACTTTAAATGTTTGTAAAAATGGAGAAAATAGCAGCAGTAAAGTTACCACTTACTTTTGAGAAATCCCAATTAGTAAGGTATTTTAATTTTAACGCGATGTGCCAGGAGCTGTAACTGCCAATTTGATGCTCAGAAACCTTTATAGATCATATTTTCTTTTTACAAAAAGTAAATCCTGCAGTTCCTAAATTAAATGTGTATTAACCGATTAAATTTTCTCAGAGACGTGTGATACTATATGTCAGCTAGCTCAAAGCTTTCTTTACAACCTAAGACATCGCGTTGTAAATGACCCGGTGGAGCAGCACTCTGGCTAAAATATCCAATGGAACAAACTTAATTCACTTAAAAGCATAATAAACACAATGAGCACTTGCCGCTATCATGTTTGTTACTCTCAAAACATCTGAAGATGTCGAAGAGCTAAAAATGTATTTCCAACTAGCCACAGATGATTAAGACAGCATTCATTGTTGGCTCTTAAAGATTTCTGTAACCCATTTACATTATCAACATATTCACACATGGAAGATAGTTAAACGATAAAAATATTAAAGGCAATTGGTTAACATTCACTAACTGATATAAGCGGAATAGTTAACGGATATTCCAATAAAGGTATATTCCCGACCCAGAAGCGGAGAACCTAATTTTGGGTTGTGGGCGCTCTCAACATTGCCAACGAGAGAAGTGCAGTATCGACTTATTTTTAAGCGTTTAACGTCCATTTTTACTTCTAAGGCGCCATAGGCGGTGGACAACGATGATACATACCAAATGATATATTGGGAAAGGATTTGAGGGATAAGCAAGCGTTTCAGGCCTAAGTTTAAAGTACCTCTCCAGCACTGGTCATTTATGAGAAATGAGGGAAACCTGGAAAAATGTCTGTCAGAGAGGACGGTCCTGGCGGGAATCGAAATCGAGACCTTTCGCTCTGGAGTTCGTGTCTTAGGGACCTCGGCACCCACAATTAAACTGCATACTACTAATGTAAAATAGGTGCTCACGCAGCAGTGTAAGAGAGAGGAGGTATTGAGTTGAAGGAAAAGGGAATAAGAAACATGGGAGAGATAATTGAAGAGCTAGAATTGGAACCTTTAATAGGATAAAGTGGAATGGAGTTAAAGGGGGTCAAGGAAAAGAGGAGATAGTAAATATGTTTCTCTATGAAATGTAGTTGGTATATTTTTGAAAATTCGTGGAGTTCAAATAAACTCTGGACCTAATGGGAACCTAACCATCATGAAAGAAATTGCGTCTAGAGTAAAGGTCATGGATGAGAGAATAGGAAACAAATTTAATGGGGTAGAAAAAGAATGAATAGAAACTGAGGATAAAATAAAACACTATATGCAAGTTATGAGAACAGAGGTGCAGAATATCAGAACAATGTAGGATATGGAGGAGAGATATCGAAGATATAATTTAGATATCGCAGGAGTCAAGGAAAGGAGTGGAGTGTGGCCTATACCAGAAGAGAGATAGATTTTGGAAGGAAGATTGGGGATGGTATTACAGGGATGGGGGAATGATTAAGCTTTCAGGGTGGGAAAATTAAGACGAACAACAATGATAGTTAAGAGACTTATAGATATTTTCCACTCGTATTGGATATAAAAATACAATTAGAGCAAGCAGTAGATAATTTGGGGGAAGAAGCAGGGAAGTTAATTTAAGCAGATTTTAGTGTCAAAGTAGGGCCAAATATGCCAACATGGTACAAGTTGCATGTTATACAATTATAAAATAAAGAAGGTAACCAATAATATAAATAAATTAGTTCTAAGAGCAGGAGATGGAAGGAGAAAGGGAATGGAAGTCGTTGGAATGGGCGATGAGTAAGTAGTACGAGGAAGAATGTAAAGAAGCAAAAAATACATATTATATACATGTTGAAGCAAGTACTGATAAAATGCAGAGGTACAAGAGACGATGAGTTAAGGAAAGAGTGCTAAAATGGTTAAAAAATCATTTACTGTTAGAGAGGAAGAAACATGAGTGGAGAAGAAAAATTGAGAAGAATTTAATCCGGATATTAAGGGAAGAAAAGGTTAGCATGATGATGAAAATATTAAAATCAACCTATAGTAAGTATGTAATAAATTCCGATATTAATCCATAAAAGTGGATTGATTATAATATTTCAACCCTATTTTGGTGAGCATAATAGCATGAAGGGAAGAAAGTCAAACATGTATTAGATGTATGTTGAAATAATAAAGAAATATTGGCGTATAATTATAGCAAGCCAAGAGTATGGATTAAATGCGTAACCACATTTCCATTAATACTTAATCATTAACCAACAATTTAATAAATAAATTAATAAATTTAATAAAGAAGTATTGTTATTGGAAAAATAGCTGTGGTTTGTGTATGGCTAAGAGAGGAATTATATTCACAAGTTATTTAAATTATTGAGCATGTGATATTGGAAACTGTTCTAGATGAATAAATCTCTAAAATTTAATAGCTCTTTGAGAAATAAAGAAGTTAGTGGTTTATAGCTAGCTGATAAAATAATGGTACATGCACAGTTATTAATTTTTTTTTTCTTTTATTTTGGAGCCTTAGGTTGGATCGGAGCCTGGTTCCTTGGAATCCAATAGCTTGCTGCTGATGATTCGGGGACTAGGAACTGATGCAATCGGGGTATAAATGTTGTATTTTGTTTAATTATTTAGATAAAGTATAAAATATACGTGTTGGTATAAAATCATATGTGGGAAAAAAAATACGTAATTGTATCTGTGAGGTGTTGCACTCAAAATGACCTGAGCTAGATATATGGTGACCGCTTTTGTATATTTTTCTTAGCATTTGAACAAATTGCTAATTTCAAATATAAAATATTATTAAGTATCAGTAGTTAAAAGCTTCATTACCTTCCTACATTAAGAAAAGAAATTCTGAAATTGTTTGCCTTCTTGTTTCAAAACTTTTTAGCATCTTCGTAAGAAATTACTGATCATGTGCTTGAGCTACTCTTGAAGATATATTATTCAGGGCGTTAGAGTGTTTTTTTTTCTTCAGTTTTTATTCAATAAGTGTGTATTGTTTTAGAACACTCTATTTTTAGATATAAAAGCTGCTAAAGTACGCTTCCTTAACCTCTTCAGAATCATCATGTAGTTGGTCATTAATTACCTGTTTATACTCAATTGGGCTAATTATCAACATTGACCCTTACTGTTTTTCTTGAAACCGTGTTCGAGTTTCAAATACAATTTATTATTCAAATAGAATAACTATCGTACCTTATACGCCCTGTTCAGTAGTGTATCTAGGTTCTATTTTCTATGATATTAGGAAGGTTATCAAAGAAATGCACGAATTAATAGGCAGCTGTTAATATCTGAACTTCCACGGATACTGAAAAATTACTTGCCACCCAAGATCGCGTGTTCGAACCCGGCCAGGACCGATGGATTTTTTTCGGGCTTAAAAATCCTAGGTATGACTTCCTTTGGAACGGAAGTAAAGCCGTGGGTCTCGTGTCGTACATTTACGGCACGAAAAAGAACCTCAAGCCTGAAAGAGAGGCCTCTGAGCAAAATTTGTCGGCCGTTTCACGGCCTGAGTTGAATGGGACGCTGATAACCAGAGATGTTAAAGAGCGTCCATAAATAAATCAATAAAAAAAACTCGTGATATCAGGCGTTAAATATTTGAAGATGGCGCATCGCAAGCGCAGAACATAGTTGTCGATTTGCAACTGGAATGAAATATAATCTCCCCGTATCTTATTTTTCAACATAATTCTCTCAAACCAATTCTTTCAGCAGCAGCAGCCTACATCTATTCAAGTCAACCCTGAATATATATATATTTTTTTTTTGAGGGGACCTAAAATCATAAATTGCTTCATCTATGATTTCACAGTTGTGTCAAATAATTGTCCTCAATTGGAAGTGATTCGTGGATTTTCCACAAGATCACTTTTTAATGTCTGAGGGTAGTTTTCACAATCATTTATTTGATAAATATACATTATGCATAGATTGATTAATCGCATATTACTGGATGTTATCTCGTATTTTCTTATAATATTTGATTTTCTTTCCTCAATGCTTATTTTCAAAAAAGTTATAGAACACATGAGATACTGCCAAAAAATGAAAATAATCAGATGTAGTCGATAATATTTCTTGTACAGAACTGATTCTAGATAATCTGTCGCTAGATCGTGCTTGCTGATGTTGGGAACGGTTTCCCACAGCATAAATTAAAAACATGTAATTCGTTAAAGCTACAGACAGCAATCAGGATTCACTTTGATCCACATCTATTAATATGCACGCTCTGGTGGTCTAATAGTAGGCATATTTACCTCCTAGACCCAAGATCGCGGGTTCAAATACGGTTAGAGTGGATGATTTTAGGACGTAATATTCCTAAATATGGTTTCCTTTCGAAAGAAATTAAAGCCGTGAATTTTGTGTCATGGATTTACAGTTGATAAAATAACCTCAAGTCTGAAAGAAAAGGCCTGTGAGCAAAACTTATTGGCCGTTTCACGCTCTGAATTGAATGGGACACTGAACAAAATGATTAACATCGGTGTTTAATAAACATTAATGCGTTAATAGTTGTATAGTGTATCACTCCCATAGTCTTTCTTTAGTTTCTCGATCTGCGAAGGTTTACACCTGTGTTGGCCTAGGTAGCTAATTACTCCGAGATTAACAAATTTTATACGAAACTTGACTTGTTTAGTGTGTAACCGGACATTGAAGTATAAAAGATCTCTTAGGGTGTTTTCTTTTTTGTTTGTTTGATTTTTTTTTCAAAAATTTGTCCTCTAACACGCCATATGTATCCGAAAAATCAAAACCTACGTTAATACTTTTGCAGGGATTTTCCGCTTCCCCCCCAATTTAGTGTTAACATTTTAATTGAACATGTACAATTGCACTTGTACTCAATAAATCACTTTCACTCTGTTATCAACTGGGATGGCGTGCACGATACTTTTAACATGTACACAAAGAATACCCTTAAGTTATATTAAATTCGGCATTTGCACTGGTCACGCAACATGTCCTGAATAATATGAGCCCCGAAGTGGACAATCGATTGACTTCACATGGCCAAGGTCGTCCGCCAGGGTAAAATTGGCGTTAGTTGAATTTGTTGGTGGCGAAAAGTTGAATTAGACATGGTAGTGTAACGTGGGACAATTATCCGTCGCGGGACTGATACTTTTTTTATATTGTTTTATTTTACAGGAATATATGCACAAGATGCGCAAGTACAAAGACGAATAATATGGTATTGTTTTACATAAATAAAGAGTATACGATATACCAGGACATAGAGTAACTGTAGATAAATGATTAATGAAAATATAGTTACAAATACAGATATGTAAATAAATTACATAATACACAGATAGAGACCAGAATATGAATAAGCAGGTTCAAGCATATTAAGTATGACTAATACACACGAGTAATAAATTATCGGGATTATTAAGATAGAATAACATTTAATGTTGTGGTACATGTATTTTGTTATTTGTTTTTCACTGTTTTGCACTAGAGTGTTAATTTTTTTAGTAGTGTTTAACCCCCGTTTTTACTACAGAGGCACCACAGGCGGTGGAGACTGGTGATACATGAGATTAAATTATATATTGGGAGAGGATGTTTTTTAAGGAAGGAAGCGTTCCAGGCCTAAGTTTAGGGTAACTCCCCGGCATTTGCCAGTTATGAGGACTGAGGAAAACCTGGAAAAACCCCGTTCAGGAGAGTGTTAAATTGGGAGAGTTGTAGAAGAAACGTTCACATATGTAGAATTTAGAGATGTTAAGAAAATTACATATTTTGGGAAAATTTATTTGAAATTTTGGTGTTGTTGGATGGTTGTTGCGAATGGTTACAGTTTTGTGTTTTTGAGTGCGAATGATTTGGGAAATTTTTATGAATGCGTCGCCGTGTGCATCGATGTTGAAAGACAGCATAAGGTTTTTACCTGGAAAGTAAGAATAACATCAGTAAAGAGAAGAAGATGAATTGGATGAGTAGAAAAAGAGCAGAACAAGATGAATACTAATGCAATAAAACGTACTTACCATCATCGAAGTAATCAGTGTTCATGGTGTGTATACGTGGGGAGCTTCAGAAAGTTGATTATGTGTTTGCGGTTGGCATTGCCAGGAACCCCGTACCGTTTCATATGATTGGAACGCTGTTTCGTTCAATTGTCGAATCTGTTCCTCAAGGAGGTTGTTATAGGCGGTAGATGGGAAGATTTCTCTTTTTCTCTTCCCACCTCGAGTCGTATTATGGTTTTGTTGCCGTATTGAGTGTTGATGGGCTGTGCCTCGACAACGACATATGGAGCCTTGCATGTTAGGTCTCTTACTGTGATAAAAAATGGTATTTGTGCGAGATTGTAAAACCTTTGGCTGCATTATATTTACACTACGGCGTTTAAGTATGGACTGAGAGCGGGATTCAAGATTCAAGATTCTTTATTTATGAATGTGACCTGGGGCCTACATAGGACGGCCTTACAGGTTGAATTTACATGTGTCTATAATTAGGAACTGAGAGCGGGAAAGGAAGTAGGAATGTGGTTATAATGCGTATAAAGTAGGACGAAACGTAGAAAAGTACTGGGGTAAGTAGGAGCGGTAATGACTGTGAATGGTTGTAACGATGATACGGAGTGGGAGGAGAGGAAGCGAGAAGGCCGGTGATTGGTTAGAGGAGGGAAGGAGCGTTGTGCAAGTTGGAACACTTTAACCGCAAACACCCGGTTATGGTTGGTAACTTGAAACACGTTTGGTGACAAGTTGAAACGCGATTAGGCGGTAATATTATCATTTGGGAATGGGACATTTTTTTATTAATTGTGTATATTTTTTATATTCGACAACTCCTGTTAATATATCGTTATGCCAGGTCGTTTTTAGTGGTTTGTAAGAATGAATGCGAGGGTTCCGCAAGCATGTTTGACATATAAGGTGTGTACGTTGTAGATGGGGAATATTTTTCTAATTACTTTTTCTTGTTGTTGTTGTTCTTGCGGTCCATATGTTCTTTTATGTGTTAGCCGACATTCTCGACGACTTTGGTCCACTTGTCGTTTCTGCTGAGAGTGGCATAGTGCTCGCGTCCGCACTTAGATATAGTAATGATATGGGTGCCTGCGGTCCGACGATGGAGGGATATTGAGAGTGAGTACCGTTCATGAAATGTATGTATCCCGCTTCCCGAAAAAAGAGAGAGATGCAGTCACGTTATGTAAGAACAGGTGCGATGAAAGAAGAGAGCTTAAAAAATGGCACTTATGTTTGATATCTACAATTTACTGGCCCAGTGCGAAGCGACGGAAATTTGGAATATATGTACTTGGCGTCAATGTTAATAGGATTGATGCGCAGAAGTGCACAGCGCATGTCGCTTGTAGGATTGCAGGATGAGATGATCGTTATGGTCATAACTGTATATTCTGAATTTATGGAAGAATAAGAAGGAAGTAGGTAAGTAGCAGTAGCGGTGCGAGAGTTATGCGACTATATAGTGTCCATACGTAGTGCTGTCGTTAACTTGTAGTCGACGCGTATTGCAGTTCCAATTTCTACCGCCATGGCGTGTTAAAAATTGAGGAAGTCGGGTAAGAGCGGAAGCAGACCGTTGCTGTCCAAATATTCTTCCCAAACGTCTGCGGTTATGAACATGCAAATCCAGCATTTTTCCTGTTTTGTGCATGGGTTCGCATTTCTAACGAGAGCGATAGAGTGTTCCGAGTTTGTAAATGGTATTTGGATAGCGGCGAATACTCCGGCAAAATGTATATTTTGCAATATCATTTACTTTTTTGGTATTCATGATGTGAATATAATTTATTGTACGTCGATTTCCAAGGTTCTGTACAGTTTTGACATAACAAGGACGCTGATAGTTTCTGGCAAATATTTGCGAAATTCCACTTTTATAGTGACATTGTTGTGCTGAAAACGCAAGCATAGTCGTTTGCAGTCGTGCTGGCAGTTAGATCAAAGGCGAATGTGGTGTATCCTTTGGGATAGGCCAATCTATTGATGATGGTGCCCTTGTTTTATAAATGTATGCCCAAACCGTCCAGTAGCGTTTGAAAGCAATCTAGAAAGTGTCCAACGACGAAATTGGGTTTTAGCGATTGTGAAGGGGAAAGGTTGATTGTTGACAAATTGTTGCAATGCAGCGAAATCGAAGTGTTAGAAATGATATGAATATTTTGAGATGTTGCCCGTGTAGACTTTATCCGACGTCATGGCGATGGGATTTTCTGTAGTGTTTTTTCAACGGGAACGTAGTTAAATTGCGATGCTCTAAGTATATTTAGGTTTCAAAGTCCACGTCCATGAAGTGATATTTGGCGTTGCTCTTTGCCAGAGCCGTCTGGTAAGCTGGACCTCGTCTGTTTGAGATGGAGTTCAGCGAAGACGATCTTTGTGTATCCTTTCAAAAGGGGATTTTTGGTGAATAGATGAAATTGCGTACTGGAAGGGGTGAATTTGACAATATTGGGAAGGAGCAGGTTCTCATTGAAAAGTTCCCCAGAGCGGAATCCCTTCAACTACACCAATTTGAATGCTTTTGATGTATTTTTCGGCACTTTATTCCGTAATTGGAATTGAAATTGCCACGGACGCCCCACTGGCCACGGGACTTCAATCTACCTTTAATGACGTCATATGAATAGTTTAATAACGTTTCAAGGTACATTTTGAAGAGTTAGGCCGTCTGAGGCGTGGAAATGTAGCGCTATTGAGAGACACGCTGTTTTATCGAATAGAGCATTTGGAGAATTGTTGAGACAGGTGACTTCGTCCACATTTGCGAGATCTGTCCATATTTCCTTCACGATTTTAACTAATTCCTCGCTAATCACGTAATACAGGTCTAGCAACCTATTTCCAGGGTAATGAAGTAATGAAAGGTGATGAACGAGCTTGCGGCTAGAGTATTTTGAGAAACGTTCAAAATGTTCTGTTGATGAATTCGGTGCCATTGTGGGTCTGTAGCACTCGGTAGAGTCTCTTGTATTTGGAAAATATAGCGTTGAAGACCTTGGCAATATTTTTGCCAAATTTGACTTCACGAAGCTCAAGCGAATTTAAGGAAGTCGTCTATCACCGTAAGAATATAAGAGTAAAATTCGCTGTGTGTCTTAGTACTATTGATGGCGTTTGCCTCTGTCTCCCATAGATCGTTGATGTTTATAACGAATATATTTCTCTTTCTGTCATGCTAATGTAGGGTGTAGCTCTATTTTTCGTTGAGAAAGGCCTGTGTCCTATTTTGAAAATTCTTGTCGCTTTACGTTTAAGTATTTCTGCATTGCCTAAACGCAGGTAATGGTCAATTGAATGTATGCACCCTCCAAATTTATTATCGGTACAGCGTTTCCCACTCCAGATCCTCCAGCTGTTCAGCCCATTTACCGGATCCTGTATGGTGCTGGGAAACGAAAAATGTTCAGGATACGTCATTTCCACGTTTCTGCCGGGATACTCCTTGCTGAATATTCCCCTGTTGGGAATTCCTTCTCCCAAAGGGAGATCTTACAAGTCCACGTTTCTACAGGGACTCACTCTCTTAAACTTGCCCTTGCTTGATACCGTTTCCTAAAATTGACATCTTCCATTTTCACGTTTTTTTCCCGGGCATGCTCTTTTAAATCTTTTTTGTTTGGCATCATGGGTGGACCTATGTTAAACGTGAAGCCTAGCCACGGTTAAAGTCATAAGGAAATCCTCTGTAGGTTGGATAAAACGGCGCTTTTAGCTTTGCTGGAGACTTACTTAATCGGCCTTACGCTTACGTGAAGGAGTGCATACATATTTATAGATTAAATATTGTCCCTTGTTATTTAAGTATGCCAAGGGACATAAGAGTTCCAAACATTCATTCGTCTTCTCCACAATTCCAGAGGCGATATCGCCTTTGGGTTACGGCCATTGTTACGCATCTAGTTAGGCACGAAATCCATACTCTAGAGGGCCGATTTTGAGTCAACGAGAATCTGCGACAAACGTTTCCCCATCAACATTGTATATTTTAGACTCAATATCATACTCATCTTCTTCCTCTTCACACTTTCTTTTCGTTGCTATGTTATGTGTAACCATTGCTAGTGCCTTTAATCTTCCGTCTTTTATAACCGTATCTACACATTTCTATACATTCCAGTTCCTGCACGCGTTTGTTCCCCGTTATTCGAAGCCTTGACATTCCCGTTCACTTTAATCAAATTACCGGAGTTTAAGATATTTCCCTTTATTTTGTATATGGAATACTCCCTATTGCCGCATTTCGCATCAAATGTAGCTCTTAGTTCCGGTGGATGCAAATTGCCAAATGCTAGGCATCCTCGCAGTACTTGGACAATTCATCCTTTATATCGCCCAAAAACGATCCTGTATTCGGCAACCATCCAATAGATCTGTAGGTCCCTATGTAAGAGTAGGTGTCAAAGCAGCACATGTGATGCTACAATTTCTTAAGGCAGGAGTACAGCCGCAAACGGGTGTGGGCGGTTGTATAAACGGGTATAACTACGTTTGGTGTAACATTTTTGTTTAAGACCTCGCTCATTGTATTTCCAAAGGGCTTACATAATATACTTGCAGTTAGGTGCGTTTGTACCTCCACACCTGCATCGTTCAAGAGCTGTATCAGGCGCTCGTGCTTACTCACAAGGTCGCAGCTGTGATGGTTGTCGTGCGGACCGTATTTCCCCCAAAAGGAGTTGTAACTCAACTTTGCGAACTCTCTCCTGTCCGGATAATAGCACATGGCATTCGGTTCTACGACACGTCTTCTCGTTCAAATACATTTTGACAAACGTGTCCTTTTTTCGGGCGTGTCGCAATAGGATGGCCAGCTAGAAGCCTCCGCCTAAATTTTGAAAAACAGATTTACGTAGCCCTAAAATGTCCCTTTTGTCGTGGTTATTTCTTAACCATTTCGTACTCCCATATTTCGTATGTTTGTAAAATCGTACAACCATTCTCGAGAGCAATCTTATCCTAGCCTACCACCCATGTGCCTAGCAAGGACCTTTCCTCTACGAGTGCATACCAGTTCGTTTCGTTAATACTTGCGTTAATTATTTTCTTAAACCATTTCTTCGATTCTTCGTCAATTTTATTCGGTTGCATATTTAGATAGCTATAACCGGACGGCTTTGCATTACTTTTTTCTGTAACAACCTGCTATAAATAATTCATTTCCAACAATTTTATTCGCTCTCTTTCCTAGTCTAGTATTTACATTATTTTTCGCCTTACTCGCAATTATGCAATCACCAAATATAAATTTAATTGTTTTTTGCATGTTTCCAGTTTTTTTCTGTCTAGTATTACTTACTCGTTTGCGCGTTGTAATGCTATTCCGGTCGCCTATATAACAAAACGGAGTTGATTCGTGAAGAGCAATATGCTACGTTGAAGTTTTGCAGAAATGAAAGCCTACTGATTGTTTGCCACAATCCACAGGAATTTAAGGAGCGCCGTGCTTCAACAACAAAGCAAGGCGGTTAAGGTGCTACAGCAAAAGCAGTAATCAAAACCATGATTAACATATGAAGTGCAACAGGCATATGGTGATGTAAGAACAGACGACTGGCGAAATGGCTTTGTTTGCTCGTTCCCTAGGATAGACGCATGTGTAAGCGAACTTATGTTCACCAATCAGGGCTTATCCGTTTTCATCATGCAACATTGCTATGCGCGATAAAATATATATATATATATATATATATATATATATATATATATATATATATATATATAAATTTCAGTGTTTTACTTGCCCTCGTATTTTTTCAACTTTCAACCGTTTATGATGTAAATTCAACGGAGGAGAGATGAATGAAATAATGTTAAAATCCTCAGTATTTCATTTGGTTACTAATGTTGCCCAATTAAGGAACCACTCTACTATATCTTGTTGAATCAGTACACTGATTACGCTTATCTTGAATTCTTATTGCACCTTCAACAAACGGGAAAAATACCATCTTCCTCTTTATGTACATTGTATATTTTGTATATTCAGAATCATCAATAGTCGGAAGAGGTAACCTGCCATTTTTGCAGACACATTTTGGAAGAACTTTCTATGTAGATGTTAATTTACCCAGCTGAAAAAAATTATCAGTACTTAATTCCAACGAAATTTCTAATAATTTTTAGCAGGAAATTTTTTGTTTTCTTTTTAAAATCGCAGTCTCTATTTTCAGTAAGTGCCACAATCATTTTGTAGATGAATAGCAATGGTAGAAGTTGTGCGTGGCCTGGTAATTAGCTATATGAAAAATTTGGCCCAGACCGGTGCATCTGACTTCTTGGTACGCAACTGATATTGTTTGTGTGTCGTATATGGTCCTTCTATTGCTTCTTCTTTACGTCCTCCATTATGTTTTCTAACAATCATTGTATTTGACTTTCTTGCATTTTGTTTTTCTGCAGAGTAGTCATTGCTTTGCAATTATAGTGTATATTTTTATCTGTAAATATGATACAGCTCTTTCAACCTATCATGGACTCAAATTTGGACTCCCTCTTCCAGAAATTCAAACATCGCAGAAAGTGTGGGACGTCGCTGTTGGATAGAGAAATAGTATTTGTTTCAGATTTAGAATAGTTACTGACATCCAGTGGTACGGTTAGGATGAAAATTTGTTCACCAAACATATTATTTGGGATCTGTTATTTATTGCTCGTTGGGATAAGCTGGTGCATTTAGACTTGGGGAGTCAGCAGAAATTGTAGCTGATACTATCGTGGCCAAATATTAAAAACTCCTATAACGTGCTATTTTTCTAACATTAACCCAGTTTGTCTGTAAGAAAATTGCTGCTCTTAGGTTGATTCAAAATAAAGGCGGAATGCACTGAGCTGGCGTGATTCAGAATTCCCTTCTCCAATATCCTAATGCCTAAGTCCTGGATTAGATCTCTAAATTGACAATTTCAATTTAACTAGAGTGTATTTGAACTGGAACGATTGAATGTGTTCCTGACCAACAGAGAATATCAGTGACGAATAAGAACAGCCTTCAAAACGAACAATGCTCTTTCCAGCATTTAAGAGATTCCTCTCAAAAGACGCCAGTTTGAAGTCCAGAATAGGAATGTACTCTAGACCAGGTATTGCAATTTTTAGTTTCCTATTGTATTAAATTCTTCCTTATACTTCAAAACAATTCTAGTTGTGGTTATTAAGTAAATAAATGAACAAGTCAAGCAATAGAATATATTGCTTACTTCATCGTTGAACATATCATTTAAAAAAATGCCCAACAATATAAAGCTTATCAACGGTTCATAATGTTTCCAAATGTGAGCAACTTTAATTGTTGTATAGTAACTACAAATTAGACACTGTGATACTATATTTCTTATATTTAATATTTAATTTTACTTAATATTAATTTCTTTGAAAATATGTAAATTCCCGTTCGGTTATTTTGGTGGTTCCCAAGACATACATTTTGTATAATGCTAACGCAAACAGTAGGGCATACGTTTGTTGATGTATTAACGAATCACCATATTTTATAAAATCATATGTACTAACCGGCATCAATCAGCGCTTTGTGCCATGACGAGTAGCAGGAAAAAAAGAGAAAATAATCTGTAATTTCTGTGCATGTTTAATCACGGGAGCGTGAGTAGGTCAGCTAAATAAAAAAGATATATTCGAACACACCTAAAATGAACACCAACAAGAGAAAATTGTAATTTGCATTAACATGATTTTACATACAACATAAGAGATTGCCATTCTTATTGCCATTTTCGGAATTTTTCTTTCCTAAATAATTTCACATTCTATCGTCTATACACACAACAGTGTAATACGAGGACTGGAAAGAAGGGATGACAGCACATTTATAAGCAGTAGACTATTTATTCTATAACCTGGAAACTTTTATAATACTTCAACATAATCCCCTGTTTTACCACCCGCTCCGGGATACACTGGGCACTCATATGCAAGCCATTATATTGATGTTTGAGAAGGAGCGTCCCACTGCAACACTGCAGTGTGCTTTGTTCTGACTTCTGTAGCTAACTCCCTCACTGTCCATCAATGGCTCACCTCTGGCAGTGACTGAATCAAGTTAACGTTTAATGCGTTTCAAGGACAAGGCGGCCTAAACGTGGTGCATCTTCCACACTATTGTATTGAAAGCCTGGCACCGCGAACCACCATTCGATATGGCAAGGATTCATTATCACGGGCTTCTCGCAGACATTCCCTTGCGATCCTAACACTTACCACCTCAAATTTAATCCATGCACGCTGCTCACTTTCAGAGCATCACCTTAGGGCGATAAAATCTTGCACCACTACACGACAGGTCCGTATTTGTCCCTCTACGTTTGCGCACTGCTGATACTGAATGTGTTGAACAGCTATGCCATTCTCCTAGACATACTGAAATCAACAAAGTCCTCACAGTATTACGAGTACTGTCACTCTTTTCTCTTCAGCCCTCATGTTCAAATACATTAGGAGATAAAAATATCAATTTTAAGTCAGTGATTGTTGGCCTGACATCATAGACTCTTAAAACTTCATGACTTCATATTACCTAATCAAAAGATTCAGAATGGCTGCAATAATATAATGTCAGTCCAACAATCATTGACGACAGATCGATTAAGGTTTACATGTATTTTAACCATTGCTGTTATACTAAGCCGAAACATGCTAATGATTATAGCTTCACTGCCGCGAACTTCCGAGATCGATAAGGTAAAGACTCATAAACGAAGATTTGAGATTCAATTCCTGCCTGAACCGATCTTCTTTACTGACATATTTTACAGATTTTTCTCAGCCCTCACCAATGATAAGGAGGTGCTCTAAACTTAGACCTGGAACGCTTTCATTTCTAAACTACTTTCTAACTTTATATCTAGTTATCACCACGTGCGATGTTTAAGGGTCATTAATAGATAAACAAAACCTTGAGTTGGTTAGTAGCCGGTTCCTCTAGCTGAAACAAGGAATTTCTTTTTGAACGTTTATGTGTCTCATGCCAACTGCTGCAATTCTTTGGTACACTGAATAAAGAAAATCAATGATGGCGAAAATTAGCATGGAAACAAAATTACCTGGAAATTTACTTACACTTCAGTCAAATTCTAAACAAAAATAAAATTCAGGTAAGCTGTTCTGCTAGGAATAAGCCTAAATTATTTCAAAGCTATAAAAATGGATATTTCCCAGTTTCTGTAACACGCATATAATGGATATAAAAGATGTATTTACCTTTTAATCTGAGAGTTAGCAAACAAAATAGTGATCGCGACTCTCCTCTTCCCATGCCTTGTGCCTTTAAATAAGCATAATATAACACCATTTATGTATTTTATGCTTACATGCGCTACATGGCAAAATTAGATCGAAAGTCAGGGACAGCTAAAAGCATTAGACGAATACATTAAAAAGAGGAAGTGGCGCCAACAGTGATATTAAATGAATATATCCTGTAAAATGACAAACAGAGAGCTATTCGACTGAGCTTACAAATAGTATCTGGTTATTTATTCAGATCTATTATATAAAGCAAAAGCAAGAAAAGATGTCGCTTACGGAAAGAATTCTTAATATGTAGCTAGTGCAGACTGAAGACGCAAAGCAAGAACATATGTATCAATTAGAAGGAAAATAAAAATTAAAAGAAAAGCTCATCACCGTGTTCCTTATCAAGCAAAAAGCAGTCTCAAATGCATTTTCATAATTTCATCAAATCGAGCTCTCCGGAGTGGGAGTGCTTATCTTGTAACCTCGCAACATTAAGGGCTAGGTCATTCATCTCCTGAAAGAGAGGGAAAATCAAGAAAAATCTATTAGCTGTTTCCCCTACCTTCCTCTCTATTTGCCTTCCTATCTGTTTCAAACGTTTAGCCCCTTACAATTACAGCTAAGTTGTGATTTGCATTTTATATCAAATAAATTAAGCTCACAAAAATACTTATTTGAAGGTGTCATATATTGGTACTGTATTCATCTACCGAGCGGGGTGGTCCAAGCGGCAACCTTCGAGATTCTCATTTTCACTTTCTTGAGTTTTCGCGATTTCTCCCCGTAATTTAGACGAATGCTATGATGCATATTTCCTTACCATGAAGTTTTCATATGGACTATAAGAGGAAAGTCTGAGATTCGGGTCCCGTAAGGACTGTCCTCCCTTACTGAGGCTTTTTTTCAAGTTTTCCTCAGTTTTCATAAATGTAAAATGCCAGGTAGATACCCTAAAGCTGATATTATGACACTTTCCGGAGTGACACAAGCTCGGAGATAGATTTAAGTGACACTTACTTGAAGGGTCTAAATTCTGCAAATCCACCAATTAATTGATTTATAAAAACTGCTTTTGAGTGGAGCTGAAGGTCGAGCGTTAATTCAGAGAGGGTGCAGAGGAAAATCATCCCTTTAATGTTGCCAGCATCTGGCAACTTAATCTTATGCGTTGGTCACGATAGATTATCGGAAGTTAATTATTTGCCCTAAGTTGCGTTCGCTATGGATTTCATAGAATTCACCAAAACTAGCAAGAGTAAGCCATTGTTCATTCACAACGGATATCAATGTACAGCAGTGAAGTTGAAGTTAAAAAACAAAGCAAGCAAAGGAAGCAGATGAAACGCTATCAAAAATCTATGTGACAGAAGTTGGCAAGCTATTTAACCGCGGTTACTATTTTGTGACTATAATGCCAACGCAGACAAGCAGTAATCAGGCTTTCCATTGCGTCTGGAGGAAACAAAAATCATCTCTTACGGAAGAAGTCATTCCGTGAACAATATTAAACATGAACGACGGAGAAATTTTCCATCTGCATGATGACAACCAGGATGGGATATTGGTGTTTGTTAGTGCAAAAGAAATTAATGTGTTGGAAACTGATTAAAATGGAAAAAAAAAAAAAAAAAAAAAAAAAGTTTCTATGATTACTTCGTCGATCGATAGTTGGAAAACGAAATTTCTTTCGAGAGCTGCATGGAATTGCTGAAGAAAACGGCACAGGGCAAACAACATCTCTGAAGGTTAGAATCGGAGGCTAGGCAAGCTGGTTTCAATAGCACATCCAAATGTACACCCTCCGAAAAGATGCTGAATATTATGCTCACACATACAATAGAAAAGATCCCAATATTTTGGGCAAGAAACTGAAAGAATCAGTAATAAAATCTGATCAAACCATAATGAAAGCGCTAAAAATAAATAAATATAAACTTGGGGAAAATGGAAATCTTGTGCGTTTTCTTAAAGTAATGGCCCGAGTACAAAAAATGCTGCAAATATCAAGTCACAGTGAGAATAAGCATACTGGCATGTAAATATTGTACATAAATTTGTGGAAAAATGTTAAGAAACATAGAAAAATGACTACCTCCACTGCAAAGAGTATTTAGGATGATAAATATTTATTTAACAAAAACAAAGTTATCAAAGATTTTAAAAAATATATGGGGAACGCAAAGATACCACTTCCAAGCGTTGTCTTCTGAGATTGACATTCTGTCGACTAAGTGTTTTAAATAATAATAATAATAATAATAATAATAATAATAATAATAATAATAATAATAATAATAATAATAACAGTTCGTATACTATTATTTTTCGATGGAAAAAATGCAACTTCAACTTTGTCCTTGGTCAGTTAATGGGATAATTTTTGAGAAACGAGTTTTAACTTGGGCATGAGGGTGGTTCTGGGCAAGTACATACCAGGCAAATGTCTGACACTTCCCTAAGTTCAGGCCTGGAAACCTTTTTTCCTTTAAAAATAATCCTTTCCTATTTATCATTTCATGTTATACATCATCAGTGTCCATCGCCTGTGATGCCTCAGGTGTAAAATGGGTATTAAATATAAATAAAAAAATGCAAGTTTTCCAATATCTCATTTCATCACATTTAATTTTATAGTAGTGGTTGAAAGTGTCAGACGAGGAGCGATGTGCCGTATGGCAAGGTAGTGGATTTGCTCTTTAAAGAATGATGCTGTTCTTTCCTCTGGCAGCCTTTTGGGGCCTCCTCGGACCGCTTCAAGTGAAACCGTGGTGATATCGTCATGATTCTCGCAAGCTTTCCGGCGTCTGGAACTTGTCATCTAAGGAAACTTCAGGGACTATCTGCGTTCATTTATAGCTACCCGGTATGACATCATCCCTTACTTCAGGATGTGCCTCCTTGGGTGGCATACGTACAAAAGGCCTATCATCTTTTCAATGTGTAACTTGCTATTACTCTGGGAAATAAATCACTACGACAAAATACAACATTCCAATACAAAACATTCAGATTTAGGGTACAAACAGAATGAACTCTTTGTGCACACTACCTCCAGCTAAATGTTCAAAGATTTAAATGTTTTCGTTTTGCGCCTTGGAGTTTGTACTGGTGTTGAAATTTCTAATAGAGGCAAAAATGCAAGAAGAGTCACTAAAATTAAAGGATATTGTATTTATTTATTTATTTATTTATTGTCAATGCATTGCTACACTCAAAGACAAAATCTGATTTCCAAAATAAATTATACTTATGTTTAAATATTTCTTTTCCAATCAGTACTGCAGCGAAGTTTTACAAGGGTTACTAGATTCTGAAAGGAATTAGATTAATGCATAATTGAAAAGAAAAGTTTTTAATTTAACTCCCTTTTCATTACTGAGGCATGACGGGCGGTGGTCCATGATGACATATGAAATGAACTTATAAATTAGTATAGGATTTTTTTAAGAAGGAAGCGTTCCAGTCCTAAATGTAGGATACCTCCTCGGCATTTTCCTTTAATGAGAACAGAAAACCCTGGAAAACGCCTCATTCAGGGAAGGCAGTCTTGCCGGTAATCCAACCGCAGACCTCCCTTAACAACTTTGGCCACCCATGCTGGTATAATAAAAGGGAACTGTGACATTATTTTCAGAATACAATATGGGTCGCAAGGCTAATATAGCTAGATTAGCAAAACCCACCTTCTTGACATAAATGAGTAAAATATAAAACTTTAAGGTCCAAAAATCGAGCCTGCGTTTTGTTTTCTCCGCACGCAACCAGCCGGCAGCCTGTTGTACGATCGACAAAATACTGAATTTGTGCTTACCATTTTCACAGAAGATGAAAGTTTTCCTTTCCGATTCGATCTGCTATAATGCATGCACATCAATGCCTTGTAGGGATGAAATTTTAACAATTTTGTAGCAGAATGCGCTGATATAAAACTGACCCGCACTTGTTGAGATAACTTTGCAAGAAGTTTTCGTGGTGGTTGTTCTAATTGCGCAGTGTTATCATCCACTTTTTCCTTTGATAATATATGACATCTGCGTCTTTCTGGTTCAACAATGATCTTGTTGTTTTAAATTTAGTCACTATTTTGCCATCTGTTTTTTTTTTTTTTTTTTTAATAAAGGGGGAATTGTAGTTGGAGGCGGATTTTATAAAGGATATGATTATCGGGAATGATATAGCATTGACCAGATATGACTAATTAGTAGAAATTAATCAGTTACATCTAGAGGGAATTAGTTGATGTAATATAAGTTTTGAAGATACGTTGATTGAGCGGGCCGATTTCAGATGGGCCGATTTCAGCCCTCTGTCTGTCCCCTACTGTTTCTGATTATTTCCCGCTGATGAATCTTGAATTCCCGTAGATGCCTCGGCTATGTTGATGTTCTGAACACCATATTCGGCCGCCATCGTAGGTGGCGTTCTTCTCACGGATGAATATCCAGTTTTTCTGGGTTTAATTGACAGGATAGGACGTTGTCATATAATAGTGTTGGATGCACAATTCACAGGGTTTATTTTAAAGTCACGTGTAATTCAGGACACATCTGGACCACTGGCAAGGAGCTAAAACACAAGTATTCCCGCGATTTTCTTTTATCGGTCGTGTACAGTAAAATTCAGATCACTAAACAAATTGTTCGTCCAGTGTACATTACTTTTCTGCGACACTTTCTGCATTCATTCTCGGTCGTAATTTATCACTAGATAACTTTCACTCCGATGTAAGTCACACATTAACATTATTGTTACTACTTGAAACTCAACGAGACCTAACACTGCTCATTGCTAACTGTTCCGACAGACTGCTCCAACCAAATTGCCCTCGAATGCTTCCAAATTGGCCTTGTTATGCGTCACTATGCGAGAATTAAAATTTTAGAATATTTTAGACGCGTCTTAAATCCCATTCTGTGATTGGCTTAAGAGTACGATATCTAGAAGCTTCTCGAAGCGGAAATCAAAGATTTGCTTCCTTAGTGACTGAAATTCTCCATTTCTTCCATGCGTTTCTGACACGTAATACTGCGAGATTTTTTTCGTGGTAGCTTTCTCCAAAAGGAAAACTTGCCTTGGTTTGCTTCAAGGACTTTTAAAGGTGACTATAAAGGAAGGATCCATTGTGAACACAAAATATGTACTTGCAAATGGCTCCAGACACTCGTGAATAAAGATACAATTTTAAGCTTGATGTACATGTAGCATAAGTTTAGTATGATGTACTTCCCTTTGTCACATGTACTTATTTCCCTCATGAACTTTTATATATGAAATAAACCAAAATTTGTTCAAAATCAAAATATACATGACAAGAACACTAGAAAAAAAGCAAATCTATATCGCCCAACTTCAGCACATTCATGCCATCAAAAAGACGTTTATTATGAATGCATTTTAGTGCACAATGTTCTTCCCTCTAGCCTAAAAGCCTTAATAAACAATGACAATTCCTTTAAATCTGCTCTTAGAAAATACCTATGTAAAAAGGCCTATTATTTTGTAAAGGAATATATGAGTGACAATATTGTACTGCACAACATATCAATGTATATGTAAGCATGTATATAATAACATTTGTATGATTAAGTGACTTGTCTGTTTTTGTTGTTTGATTCAGCTGTTCCAGGTGTTGTTTTTTTATTTTTTATTGTAATTATTTATGGAGATGCAGACAATATTTTGTAAATATAGATCGCAAGCTACTGTGGTAACTGTATATGACAAGTTCTATGTTCGTAGGTCTCTGTGGCTGCTCCACGAACTCGCTGAATGCTCCAGGAACTAACTAATTAACATACACATTTTATGTCTTTGAACCTTGTTCACTTTCACCTGACTATCATTAAAATTACATGCATTAAAAGACACATATTAATAAACGATTAACTCATAATACCTTATAATTACAGTTCACTATTTCTACCGGAGTCGAATTCGGACCCCCGCTATAGGTCTGTCAGGTGAATGAACCCTCAGAATAAAAATTTGAAACTGTGCATAACATTGAGCAACAATACTTTCTTATAAAGATACAGCAAATGAAATTGGTTGTTATGTATTAAATCTTTGAATAATAGTAAAGAGAGTAATAAAAGGTTACAACCCATTAATTCCTCACTGCTCCCAAATTAAACACATATTCAACGGCCCTATTAACGACAATATGCATCCTTGATTGTCGGTGGGTTCAACTCCGAAGTGCCAACTTCTGGTCCGGTCTGCGCGCGGGGAAAAACAAAATGAAAACTCGATACAACAAAGGTTAATACTTTGAACATGATCTATTCAAGGATAAAGCAATTAAAGTTCTGGCCTAACGTGGTTACGTAAAGAAACAATGGAACGTTTCAGCCGAGCATTGCAACTCACTTTAGGAAGTTGTTTGAAAGTGAATAGCGAGAAAAGACTAAACAGTATCTTCCTTAAATGTATACGTGTAAAAATTGTGAGTAAAAGTAATATATATCGGTGGTGCCAAAAAATCTATACACACTTTCACTGTAGATATCGAATTAATATATTTCAAAGTTGGACGGAAAAGCAACAGTAATGTGTAATATGATGTTCTGTAAATAGGTGTGACTCACATACATTATGATAGCGTTGCTACGTGACAGGTAAATCCACAACGAACAAATAAAACCAAAATTATCGTAAATCAACAATGAACAAATGAAGCTTCGATTATCGTACGGTGTTCTGAAAAAATATGTGACTCACATTACGTTATGCTAATGTTCCTACAACAAAATTCAGTCCAGATTATAGTTTGAGCAGTGGAAAGCAATTTTGAAGTGATATTGGAAAACCGATGATGTTATTGAAATTCAATGGCAAGCGGGTAACAATTAAGTCTTATCCGCCATTCATATACTGTACAGAAATGAGGAATTTTACTTCCAACCGGATGGTGCACCACCACATTACCACCGAGATGTGCGTGCGTACCATAATGACTGGATATGACGAAGAGGTCCGATTGAGTTTCCACCGCGTTCTCCGGATCTAACTCCGTTGGACTTCTACCTATGGGAAATTCTTAAGAATGTTGTATACCGTAGAAAACCAGCTACACTGGCAGCACTTCGGGAAGAAATTGAAACGGCATGTGCTGCAATCGCTGAGGACACTTTTCGCAAACATTGCTCGATCAGTAGCTCAACGTACTCAGAAGTGTATCGACGCCGATAGTGGGCATTTTGAACAACTGTTGTACCTGTAAAAGTCTAAGATGATTATTGCTTATCATTTTCTGTTTCTGTGAATTCAGTTTGTTGTGTTAACACAGCTTTTTCTTTGTTTGAAGTGTATGTACATTTTTAGCACACTCTGTGTGTGCGTGCGTGTGTGTGTGTGTGTGTTAAGGAAGCAGAATTTTCTTTGTTCCCCCACTACATATCTTTGTGCAACTGCATTTTCTAATAAGACTGTACTGAAATTAAACCAATAATAGCCATCTGCAATTGTCTTATACCTCCGTTAAGCAGCCACATTATGTAATCTCAGAATTAATATTCCACCAGATAGAAAAAAAAATTCAGTAGCCAAAAAAAGAACCTACAAAAATTCAATTACGAAGTTCAAATGTTTTCAATTTATAATTGCTGACTTGAAGTACTACGTTGTGAAATTCAAAATATAATCGTACTTGGTGCTAGTGTATAGAATTTAGCATTACATTCTTATTTTCAGTTACATACTTTGAACAATATATAATTATTTAGTATGCTCATATGATAAGTGATTTGCGAGTCTTTTGCTTCCTCTGTTCAATTGACTTTCATAGTGAATAAGTATGCACAATTTTCTCTTATTATTGCACATTAACTAAATATTATCATCAAAATCCATTTATTAGGACTATATCAAAGTTTGCAAAGGATAATGTTTATATTTTATGATCGCTGAGTATGTAAATAAAATAAAAACAAATTATTTTATTGATACTTGTCAGAGAAAACTACAAAATGCTACAAGGTCTGATTACTGAAGTGAACGATAACTAATTTTAAATTCAATTTTATATTTGCCAATATGCATAAAACACACACACACACACACACACACACACACACACACACACACACACACACACACATATAAACTAAAATACAAAAATAGGATCAAAAACGTGCATTATTTCTCTGTGGATATTTAAGCGTTTAATACTATTTTCCTTCTTTAGTTATTGTTATTTTAGTTCCATTGTTCAACGTTTTGCCTTATTTTTCATTTGTATTATACTAAAGCTGTATGATTGTGTGCTGATGACATATTAATGCTTATCTTAGTTTAATGAACGCGGAATTTATAAGTGCTATCGTTTGGAACTGGGTCCTTTTTCTGGAAACAAGTATTTCGTGAACTGCAGTTTGAAGCACTCACTGCAAGGGCGCCCGCAGATTTTCATTTCAACTCAGTAGGGGTAAACATAGGTGTAGTACTCAATATTTGCAAAAAAAAAAAAAAAAAAAAAAAAAATAATGGCATAATTTCACCATAGCCATTAGTCCCTCTGACGTTTTGCTTCGCTCTTTTTAAGTACTTGTGAATGTTTTCCAATGTGTTATAAAAATCCTGTAAGTTTACGTTTGATTAGAGATCCAAATAAAAATTGGATGGCATGGATGGATTGTCTGGGGCGGAGTAGGATACTTTCTGTACTTGAACCTGCTTTCGGGTAGCCCTTTGCGCCTAAGGGGGATAAAAAATATTGATGAGATATTAATTATTTTATTATCACATACTAACGCTATATATTTAACTAACTTTTTTATCACCATAAGTTCCCCAATGAAGGAATCTCCAGGAGGAAGGGATAATGGAGGGGAGACACCGAACGGCCAGAATCTATGGGGTGACTGCACCAAAGCAGATAGGATCCAGAGAAGGACCGCCCTGAATTGTGCTAGAACCTCAGAAGGTCCGCTTCCATTCCAGACGCCGGGGCAGAAACCTTTAAAAGCGTAAGCCACTACCACAACGCGAAAGCCCAAATCCCCTGCCACTTCCGATCCGGTAACAGAACCAAAAGAAATTAAAATATATGAAATCGGAGAGTGTAAAATTCTAAGTGACATGGGGAAATCAGGATATACCCAAAGTCAGGATGGGCGGCCTAACGAAAATAGGATCTAGGACCTCTCCAATGCCAGTCTCAAACTTACCGCCTGAGCCATCCCGCTTGGTAAAAATAATAGTTATATTTTCCATAATCGCTGACGGATTGATTTTCAGTTATGATTATTAGCGTCATTGTGATTCATGAATTCTGTTAAAAAATAATGTGAACCTTAGTTTAGTAAGCATTCTCTTATATAGTAAATGAAATTGCAGTTTGAAAATTAAATACCATTCTTTTGTTACACTAAGGGACAAGCAAGAAGATGGGGTAGAAGAATTCTGTTAATATATACCATAAATTATTACTCCACCTATGTTATTGTTGGAATTATTTTAATAAAAACCTGGAACGGCCTTGACTAATTTTCATATTTGGGCTTCAATTTTAAAATAAAGAATTCCTCTGATTTTATTATTTCTACCACACATAAACACCTAAGAACATGAGAGGATTATTCGTCATGTTGTTCTTAGTCATGTTTTCAAGCGTCTTAGACAAAAATGACAAAAGCGTAATACAAACTTCCTGCTGAGACTAGTGTCCACAACGGATCAAATATATAAATGTTATAAAGTTGGTATAATGCCTGCAAACAAACTCTATACTTACAGTTCATATTTTTAACATTTAGTAATCATTGTAATACGTAACTACATTTGGTACACTAGCACTTACTAACCACTCCTGTTGGTTGAACTGCTGTAAAATGTTGAATGTTGATTAGTTGATGTCACTTTTAAACCAGTATTAATTTCCCACATCTGCTACAAACGCTTTTAACTTTGGCTTAAACGTATTAGAATATGCTTGCGTGACGAAATTGTTCAGAAAGAGCTTAAATTTTCCTAGTATTGCTGTTTGAAGGGTAATAAAAGGGTTTATGTTCTCAAAATGTTCTTCCGACTCTTAATGGCTATACGTGAGGAACTAGATTTTCTAGGATTCAGACAGTCTGGCACCAATATTCACAAAATACAATTCCTTTGTAAACCTTTCAACAAAGAGGCCACCCTTTCCAGGGTTGAGGCGACCGCAATAAAATCTATACATTCTGTTCTTCCGCCAAACCAAAACGAAAACTAATGACTTATTTCTTGTAAATACGACAGGCTCCCGCTTTCCCCATCACATTGTAAACAGGTAAACATGAACAAAGCTTAGGTACCTCAAGTAGAGGGAGTGATGTGCCACTCAACAAAGAGGTTTAAGGTTCTTGAATTGTTGTTAACGATTACATTATTAAGAAGCAGACTACAGAGACCAATTAATTTTTTCGTGTATTGTAGCAAATCAAACACAATAAAAATATCTTATAGTTGTCTTGTCTATGCACATTAAATAAATACTCACATGCCCCCCCCCCCCTCCTTTGGTGCGAGAGACGGTAAGGTATCGCAAACATGTCTTACGGCATTAGATGGAGGTAGTATGGCCAGCACTACCCTCCAGTCGCCTCTAATCCTCCATGTTTAGGATTATACAATAGACACCCCCAATGTTCATTTAAATAGCAGAATGAGTGAACGGTCTGGACAAGATAAGAGGGGAAAAATCCCTCGGTTGCTGCCAGGAAAACAATCTCGAATCGTCCAGTCAGTAGTCCGTAGTCTTACCATCTGCGCTACCCTGACGGCGTTGTAGTTCTAATTGAATATCATCTAAAATGAGGACGTCCTCAATGTCACTGAGTCCCAAAAAAGGGCATCCGGCAAAGTGACTAGAATTACTTTACTATTTGGAAATGATTTACGTTGAAATATTTTTAAGTATATAAGAACTTACTTTGCGCTACCAGGTTTGGCACATATAAAAACGGAATACATTTGTTTCTGTAATTTTAAAATGTATTTTGCTCATCAACTGCAAATAGGGAAGTTTTTAGGGTAGAAAATTTCTATACATAATTTCGCACACGTTCGTAACCACTTCTGTTCTCGCCAAAGACTTGAATGAGTACAGGATTAATAAACAACTGTGAAAATAGTTGTTTATGCAATTGCTATAGCAAGTGAAACTTTAAGGTACGAGGGGTATTTACGACTGAGCCTAGGCTTAGTAGGAATTTCGAAATGGGAAGGTAACATAATTTTCCCAGTAGTTATGTGCAACAGTTAGTACTATGCTCAATTTATTTATTTTTATTAAATATTGTGATATACTTTAAAGATGTACATGACCATTATAGGGTTCATCATTTCCGCCATTCAACAAACCGAAAATCAAACTAAAAGAGGGAGAATCGTATAGAGATTTTCAGATATTTACTGTGAGCTTTCTTATAAATATTTTATAAATCTAATGAAGTCATGAATATATTAATCCCAAGTAAATTAAAAAAGAATTAGTAATAAAAAGAGTATAAGGAATTCTGTTCATGGAATAACAAAACTTAAGGGTTTCATGTTATCATACGTAATGGATTTGGAAGGCATTTTAAATTTAGAGTCTGAAACAGGTCCTTACATCGCCAGCTGACAATTCGATATTAGTGACACAATTAATTAAAATGTGTGATTATGATATGTTATATAAATATATATTAACATCGAAACTGATATCTATTTCAGTATGCCTAAAATATATTATGTTTAAGAGCCTTAATAAAAATATAAGCGAAGGATATACGTTCTGTACTCCACGTTCACTCTTTACAGTGACCCTGAGATAAACAGTACATAATTTATCCATCAGCCGTTCACGGCAGGAATTTTACCTCATTTTCAGGGACGTGTGTAGCACCTAATGGAAAGAAAAAGAGATCTTAAGAACTACAACTTGGGAATTGGAGGGGAGAATTTGGTACTTTGAAGCTCTATTTAATTAAAAATTAAGTTCATAGCGTTATCATCATTATCATCATCGTCATCATCATCATCATCATCATTATTATTATTATTATTATTATTATTGGGTAGAATACGTTATTGAATGAATTCACCCTGAAGTTTCGATTGTTAACCTGCCACTAATTTTACATTTCCTCGTGTTGTACTGTGATGCATGAGACTGCAGTCATATGAGTCACGGGTTCCTTTTTTGTCTGTATCACTCTAATGGTGAATACAAATTACAACAAAGGCTCCTTTACTAGTATAATCATTTGCAAGATGAATGCTTAATACAAAGATACACAAAAGACTCAGAAATACAACATTTTCTTTGTAAATGTAAGAAATCGCAATTGTGCTACTACGTTATGCAGCGAATGATCAACGTCGTAATGATTTTTTACCACATTTGAAATTTTCTTTCATTAAAACAGATCCTGTCCTTATCACGACATTGAGAAAACTTCAACCGACATTATTTAAAGCAGATTATGCTAAAGATGAAAAAATCGTGGGAAACCATGGTAGTAGAATTTTCAACTTATTAACCAATAAAATCGTAGAATAATGAACAGTGTAATATGGTTAGAATCCTTGGAAGTGAACCCCGCCATAAAATGTTTGTGTTGGTTTACGAACAAAATAATAATTTGTAAATTTGATAGCTGGAAAATGAGTCACGCCCATCACGAGTTTTAGGGGCATCAAGTATGAAATTAATAAAATAAGTTGAATGTTTTGATGATCCCGGGACGCTCTTAGGTGAATACTTCTGGGGTTTCTCAGGTGACTATTCTGTGACCACTTGGGGGACCTAACGTTGTTATGATTGAGTTTCTTCGCATGGAACGAGAGTGTGCGGCGGCGGTAAATGCATATACGGGTATTCAGAGTATTCTATATTCGTGCTCCAAAACACCATGACCGGTAACACATAAATTGTTACACAAAGTAACAATAAACGACATTAAGGTGTTGATTGTTGGATCTGGTTCACCACACCAAAATACCCTGAGATCCGAACTGTTATCATTTCTCTCCTATACCACAACACATTAAAGCAAGATATCGCATATTGAATGCGATGTGGAAGGACGGCGGTGCCTCACAGATATGTCGCGACAGACATCTGGGCGCGGGCATAAAATCAGAAGCTCTGGGCCAACACCCCCTACCCTCATGCAGCACTGCAAGCAGGTGTTGCAAAGTCTCACAGCTTAGCCATTACAGAAGCACCATATCATGTTCAAGACGCTTGGACAACTGTTCCCCGGCTCTCTTAGCTCGTAATGGCCACAAGGCTGACCGAGCTGTATGAAAAATGTACAAGTAGAATTAAGTATCAGAATCAGAATGAACAACTCGTTAGATATTAAACTTGAGCAAATAGAAAATGCATTAGATGTTAAATTTGAGCAATTAGAAAAAACACACGGAGAACTTAGCTGCCAGATAGAAAGTTCATAGAAGAATTTCCAGAACTCACTTGAAAGAGTGTAAAGATCGTTAGGCGATAGAATAGAAAACAAGTTCCAAGAAGTTCAGAAAATTCAATCAGATTTTGCAAAACAATTAGAAGAAAATCATAACAATTAAGAAGGAGAAATAGGTAAACTAAGAAAAGGTTTAGGTAAGATTAGAAAAGATATTGATAGAATAGATGGGAAAATGGCCGAGATGGAGAAAGTAGAACAGGACTTCGGACAGCTGTAAATCATAAATACGTATGGTTAGAACAACAGATGAGACAGGAATTAAGATCCGTTAAATTAATTATCCAATCATTGGATAGTAATCAAAGCAGTTGTCAAAGAAAGTGACTGACATAGATGAAAGCAAAAATAGCAACAGTATAGATAGTCATAATCATAATATAAGTGATGCTAACCAAATTGTAAACCCGATCTGGTGATAGACATACACCTGAAGTCAATGAACCTCTGTCGGGCACATCAGCTAGATCAACTAACACTATGAGTACTCATGTTGTGAGTATGCCAATGTATAATTGCAATGATGGTAATACCTCATGTAATAGAACCGGAAATAATATATGCATGACAAAGTTGTCATATCAATCGTGGCCTAGCCAATTAATAAATGAACTCTCGCCTCCTGATATTTATAAAGAACGGGGCAATAACTACAATATATTCAATCGATAAATGGAAGAATTTTTAGATCAAAGGGAGTCCCAAATGATAGGAAAATTATAATTTTGAAAAGAAATCTGAAGGGGCAAGCAGCCAACTGGCATAAGCTTACTTTATCGGAATGCACCTCATACGAGGAATTTAAAATTCTTTATTCCTATCCCGATATTGGGGTCTAGCTAGACAAAATTCCATAAGGCTAGACATTTCCAATGGGAAGTACGATCCAAGAAGTGGAATCACCATGGTGGACTACATTTTGCCCACCGGAAAAAAAATGCAAATATCTTGATCCACCTCTATCTGACCGGGAACTAACGAACTTGGTTGCGAGCCATTTTCCGGAACACCTACGGAACTATTTGATCGTATCCAAGTCCGTTAGTTTCTCAGAGATGAATGAGCTGCTGACGTCTTTCGTCTTACAGAGGAAGGACCACCAGAACTATAGAAGAATTGAACCAAGGTATGAACCGTACTTGAGACATATAACACGCCCAGTTCGAACTTTAGCGGGAATGGGGTAGAGTCACATAGTTATAGGAATAACGGGGAACATAGACACAGTAGAGGACCCCAGATTAACATGATGAATATAAACATTCAAAGGCGAAGAAACGACCGAGAATAAAACAGGACATGTCCATATATGGATTGTAGAAGCCGCGTGGAATCTCCGACAAGAAGGCGCAGAGAACAAAGAAATTGGAATCAGCCCCAACATCTCCGAGACGGAACAGACCACCACAAAAGTACTGGAAACGTCAGGATGAGCAAAATACCCAGACGCAAGAAGACGTTGAGTGTGAAAGCAATTCAACCCCGAACGAGCGAACAGCTGATATAGCATCAGGGCAGCAGTCCAATGACGCGATGCAGGAAAACTCCTTAACCCGCTCTTCCAGACTCTTGTAGAGCAACATGGGAATTCAGGCTTGCCGGACGACACAGTGATGGGAAGTCAACAGGGTCAGATACACTTAATTAATAAGGAAAGCCTAAATTCGAAACTACAGATATCTGAAGAAATTATTAAGACTCCGGCGAGAATGATAGAGTTAAATCTTGGAAGTTAGATTTCAGGTACGGTCCAAGTCCTTACATATGTAGAGTATGCACACAAAATTGTCAGTCAGGAAAATTTTAAATACGTGAATGGTTCATTATTTGGAAATAATGAAAAACTTATAGAAGGAAAGCGTGCAATGAGAACAAATAGAACTACATGTTCACAATAATAATAATAATAATAATAATAATAATAATAATAATAATAATAATAATAATAATAATAATAATAATTTTAAACATTCAGATAAGGACAGGGAAATCTTACTGGCAAGCTGTAGAATGAGGGAATAAGATTATAAGGGACAAGGATTATATTATTAGGAATAAAGTTATTCTACAAAATAAGTAAACTATAAAGTATATAGAAAATGGGAACATTCTAAAGTTGTCAGAGAATGAAACGACGTAAAAAAGTAAATTAATAATAAATAGGCCCCGAATTATGTTAGAAACAGTGACAGCGACGAAAAAAGTAAACGACGAAAAAAAAAAAAAATAGAAATATGTAACAGAGAAACTCCCAGAATAAACACAAATAATGTTCATAGAGAAATTATCGGCAAAAGAATTTAAAGAATATAATCTAATGGTTAGAAAAAGGATAATGAAGGTATAACAAAACACAAGAAGAGAAAAGGGTCACGTACAATATCGTAACTTTTTCAGTAGAGGGAATACATCAGAAGGTCATTCAAATCACAGTCCTAAGAGTTACCACAGTAAACTCAATTAGAAAAACAGAACAGCTAACGAGTCGACGAAATAATATGATCCAAGTTGTAAACTAAAATTATACCTGTTTTCAGTTTTAAAAGAATCAGATGCAAGCTAGTTTCTCTAAGTTTAAAATATAATAATAGCTATTTATGTATTTAAAATTTATGTGAATCTTTATTAATTACCTAACTACGGAAAAGTAAATTAGAAAACAAAGTTTTGGTCTTATAATTCAAAATTAATGATTTAAATTTCAGTGTTATTTCAAACATTACGCATTGTTATAAAACCTGTTTTACTACCTGAGTACTAATAGAATAGTATATATAAATAAAAAATGTATCTAGTAGTATAAAAGGTGATTTAGATACAATGATAATCTGTAGAACAAAGGATGTGAATGTAAGTCCAGTGCAGAAGAAGGAACATAATAATTGAAAAGGTAACATGATATAGTGAAAAAGTGAAAAGAAGAAAATTAATTCGTGTTTATAATTTGTAAAGTACAAAAGTAAGCTACTCATAAAGTCAGCAAGCCAAGGAAAGAAAACTAAAAAACTTGAAGGCTTGCAATGTTAAGAGAAATTGTAAGGTATGTAACAAAGAGTAAGAGATACTAACACATTATGTTTAGAATTAAGAATGTATACTTGCAGTAATACAGTGTAAAATATAGCGGAATTTCTTGTTCCACTGAACGAATAACCTATGATATGAGACAATTATTCTCTAGCATCGCTCCCAGGCCCGCTTGGAAATAATTTTATACATAATATACTCACCAAAAGGGTCATAGACATATAATTTACACATGTTGTTACAAGTATAAGAAAGAAGGCAAATAAAATGCCATAGAAAGGGAAGATTTCCCCGAAAAGCCAAAGGCAAAGGAAAAGAGGGTCTCTTTGTAATGTTACTCCAGGTCAACTAGAACTTAGAAAACAACCAGATATTGAACAAAACGCTATCTCAGTAATTTGGAAAGGACTAGTAATTCTTTTAATAACACTGTAGGGAAAACTCAGGTAATAATTATCCAGATGGAATCATAAAACCTCTGTTACGACTCTCTTTTAATAAATCATGTATGTCAAGGACTTCAGATTTTGCCTAGGGTGGACGAATAAAATGTTGGAAGATAGTCTATGAGAATTAAAAGATAATAAATTAGCATTAAAAGCCAATCAATAGGAAGATAGGTGTAGGAGAAGCAAAATTACGTGAAATTTGGAAATTCATGATAAATATATCTATAGCGCCTAGATCAATGGACAGGAGAATTAATAAAAGCAGTTGCAATGGATTTATTACTTGTTATTTGTTTGTCATTCGTTTGTCATCTGGTAAAGTGAAAGGGAGAAGTGTTATAAAAAAAAAAAAAAAAAAAAAAAAAAGCAAGTGTTAATAAATTGTGAAAACTGGAACAGTGAGTGCTTTAATTTGTGTATGTTTATCATCTCCTTTCCCTGTAATTGTGCATCAAAAAGTGTTAGCTAATAAATTGAGCTTATAGCCGAGGAAGACACATTACTAGATTACGGTACTGAAGGGAGGTTCGACCAATCATCGCTGAGATAACAATCCATTTATAAAATTCGATCACCTCCTAATCCACAATCCAATACAATCATAACCTTAAGAAATAATAAATAAATACCATAACAAATTCTGCCGCAGATATTTCTTTTCATTCCATCTAAGGCTTTAAAATTTAACTGCGTATTTTATTTCATTTGAATTATTGACAGTAAAAAGCACGTGTTAAATTACAATTTTTGTCATAGTAATTACGAATTATTGCAATAGAAATAAATTCAGCAACGAAAGTGAAACAAGATAAACTATATTTCACCGACTCTAATAACGTGTCTAATTTGTTAAAAATGGGTTACAGAAGTGCAGTAAAAGCAAATGTGACAATTATAATGAAGTCATGTTATTAGTGACGAACATCACAAAAATAAAATAATAATCAACTATCGTTTAGTATACTTTCAAATTGAACGTGATGGAAGTCAGTGAGCACACTTTGGAAATGTGTGCCCCTCTATACAGACTGAACATTTTTCTGCGTTTTTTAATAAAATCCTATAAATAAAGGTGGTTCTATGCCTATATTTATTAATAGTGGTAGCAATTCAATTAGACAGGAAAACAGTTGGGGCACAAATGAAATGAAATAGGTAAGTATGCTTTTATTTAAGGATAAAATTCTGGGTCTTTAGTGGTTTTGTCGTCCGTTTCTCGCCAGCTGGGTATTTCTCAGTCAGAACAGTGATTTCCGGTGAATGGGATTCAAATTACGGCACAACAGATTCAAATTACGGCAGTTACAGTTATGATGAAAATAAGCACCTGTCTTATGGCAGAATATATTGGATATCTTACCCTGCTACATTCACATATTTCAAGCATCCTTTTACGAAATTCAGTCAATTTAAACTTGAAAGCATTTAAGGTCAGTGTTGTCCCAGTATTAATCATTTCTCAGGCCATCAGCGCCCACAGTCTGTGATGCCTCAGCAGTCAAAACGGGTGCTAATCACTAAAAAAAGTAATATAAAAATAAATTAGACGCTAAATAGCAGATGTTTGAGTACAGTTGAGTACAGTGAAACTCGAAACTCCATTGCATGACGAAAAAACCAGTGTATGTAAACGCATACAAATTAAAAAGAATTGTCTTTTTTTGTGTGTGTGTGAGAAATAACATTAATACAGAAATGTTAAAAAATTACATATACGCACCCTATTTTTAACAACTGATATTGAATGCCGATCTTGGTGTTTCCAGCAAGACTCTGCCCCCTCGCATACCGCTAATGAAAACATTAAATTTGATTCGGGATTTTTTAAATAGGGTAATTAGTAGGAGATAATGACCCGCACTGTACCCTGATATAATATTATATTTTCATTTATGGGGGAAGTTGAAAAATAAAATGAGTAGAACAAACCCCAACACATCGGAAAAAATAAAAGAAAATATTAGATAATAATTTTATACAATTTCGGAAGATGTGCTGAATGATAATTTTCTAAAAATATGTCATAAATGTGTGTATGTAGGGACAACATTCCAAACGTCTCCTGTCATAAGATATGCTCTTATTTTCATCGTAATTGTTCTTGTAATTGCGTGAAATTGAATGAGTTTTGCGCTTAGTCGAGAGTTACGGCTCCGACTATCGACCCAACATCACCGTGAACAGAAGACAAAATCATAAAATACCCAATAAAACCACAAAGGACAGGTGTCTGAATATCTACTTAGGTAAAAATATTAATCGCCCCAAACTTGATATTTGCCTTGCGAAGAAATGTTTCGTGGCGATTATCTTAGGTTAAAATTTGGTAAAGAGGTCGCACAAGTTATTGAGAGAGCAGTGCGTCCAAACCTATGTTAATTCTGTTGATTAGCTATTGTAAATTACTATTTATGGGTAGCAATGTTTCAGTTACGGGCAGTTGGCATACAATGCTGAGAGGAAATACGGTATGGGGCTTTCCAAAACGTAGATCATGCTACGTGCAAGCTGATCTTAATGCTTAGATTATCAAGAGCATTGGTCAATATTGGTAAAAACAAAGCTATGTGTTCCATTTCTAAAATTTGAAGAAAACATTTTCCATTTGTATCCTATGGGTAGTTCACTCTCGTTTTCCCCAGTAGAAACATTTATTCTGGGACAACAATCAGCATGGAGATAAAGAAGTATGAGTGATGTCTTAGATGCTCTGGAAGGTCTTTTCATATTTGCATTTATTGTCGTTGTGTCCACCTATTGTTACTTGAAAAACTTGAAAACTTGAAAAACGTATTATCTTACATCTTACATCTATTATGTTCTTTTAATGTGATTTTGAACTTAAACTTTTACTTCTATTATTAAATCAACCTAACTTTCATTATTTTGATATATGGTGCATCTCTGCACTACCCAGTCTATCAGTTTGATTGCTGGATTTCAAAATTCATTTGCCATCAGCAAATACATAAATTAGCATTTATTAAGTTTTCAAAATATGATTATCGTTTATTGTTTCTTATAGGTAATAAGGCGGATGGAATGTCGAAAAATATTTTATAGATCTTAATACAAATTTCTTTAAAAATATTATCCTGAGAGAATCTGGAGCTTGATGTATTTGTTTTTACTATTTAGGGAATAAAATTATAAAAAATTGATCAATATATCCATTAAAAACGCTTACAGTTGTGAAAGTTCATATCGGCTGTAATTTCGGCTGCTTGGGTTGTCCTCAATTTATTTACAGAGAGTTTCAATTAAAAAATAAAACAATATATCCTATAAATCGTCATAATTTCGACTTTCATCTGTTCGACTGTTAGCGGAAATTAAAATGCCGGATGCACATTTATAATTATAAGCTCATTTTATGGATATATTATTTAATTTCATAATTTAATTAATTAAATAGTAAAAAAAATAAAGCTTGGGCTCCAGATTCTCTTAAGATAAAATGCCATATTGATTACTGATTTCTAGCGTAAGCTCATGATTAGGCCGATAAAACTATCAAACTATTTTAGTCTGCTGTTCTGATGAACTTGTATAGTATAGGTGGGACAAAAAGGAAAGTGAAAAAATGAAAACAATAAAATTGTGACGTTAGGCAGCTGTGATTGTTTGGAATTCCTGAAATTCTTAAACCTAATTATTCACAGATTAGTGAGTTAAACACAGAATTAAAATTAGCAAATAGAACTTTAAACATACTCTCCGTATGATTTAATACACAATTATTCATGCATAATAAAACCGTTTTATTAGTATTGATTTTACAGTCATGCCAAACAATGGTACACTTGTTCTTTCATCAGGTTATTCATAACAGGTTTTAATGTCTGAATGTTCCTTGCACACAAATGTTTGACACTTATCACGCTTTCCCCTGCATTCCTGCTTGTTTTTAACTTGCATTGTCCAAAAGATGAAGTTTGTTATAGGGCACTTGCTTGGACGATTATGCCGTCACATGTCTTGAATCTTCTTCAAGTCATTCTGCCATTACTGTAGTTGTGTTTAGAGGCAATCCAGTACTATCTTCGTTCTCTCTTGCACTAATTCTTGTGCCGATTGTTATAAAAGTTTTCCTTTTCCGTCATGTGTGGAATTGGAAAAAAACTCATGATACTTGGTTTTTCCAGTTATGTAGGAATTTACTCCTCCTATATCCATCACATTCATGAGCAAAGAAATGCCCATTAGTTGGTTGTTCTATTGCGTTTACCGTTTGATCCATCGTGTGAATAGAACACTTTGTTCTATTATAGTGAAATATTATATTAAGCTTGATTGTTTCTTTCCAGCATCACAGTTGTCTTCATGATGTTCTAAACTAAAAAGAGTTTTTGTCTTGTCCTTTATAGGCACATTAAAAACTAATGTGAGTTTCTATTTGAAGATAAACTGAGAAGAGCTTTCCCCTTTTCTTGGCATAGGTTATTGTGAAAATGCTTGTTTGATTTTCCGGAGAGTACCAGTGAAAATTGTTAGTCCTGTTGATGTAGTGGTAACAACACTTGCCTCGTAAACCACGGCCAGGCCGATAGATTTTTCGGGCGTAAAAATCCTAAGTGTGGCTTCATTCGGAAAAGAAGTAGCCGTGGGTCTCGTGTCATACATTTACGGCACGAAAAAGAACCACAAGCCTGCAAGAAGAGACCTCTGAGCAAAATTATCGCCTTTTCTCGCCCTGAATTGAATGGAACGCTGATGACCTGAGATGTTAAAGAGCGTCCGTAAATAAACCAAATCAACAACCAGTGAAAATTAGCCGGTGTTTTAGAAGTCCCGCTAGAGGAATGCTTTTGAAGGCGCTATCAATTATGACATATCCTTTTCCTAATATGGAGTTAAATTCAACAAAGCTCTAGCTTCTTAAATTTTTCCCCCCTACAGCTGACCTCTAAACCTGCCAGTTTATAGCATATGAACTCTCAATATCGTGGAGGACACAAACTTTCATACCATATTTGGGCTTTAGATTTCATGTGCACTCGAAAAGGATATTGCCTATGAAATTCAACCAATTATTGATCTGCTCTCAGGTGACTACTTGGAGAATAATATTGATAATATTGCATCACAAATGGTGTAAATATTTCCCTGAATCAACAAAATTAATTTATTTGTTTGTTTTTTCGTTCATATTTAGCCGTACATTTGAAGCAGCTCAGAAAATATATTTCGAGAAAAGAAGGGAGAAAAAATAATTTCCTCTGAAATACTGGGGTCTGTAGTCCATAACATGACAACTTTTCCTGTAGCTTTCAATGTCCCTGTGGCTATAAGGGTATATTTGCTCAATTTGCTGATACCCATCTGCGTTTTTAAACGACTAGATAAATTCTATAAGCATAAATATCTCGATCTTTTTACTTGTACACTAAAATGTTTTTATGCTCACTCAGATTCAGTGAATAATATAAACCATCATGGATTGCGGAGATACCAGTATAATTACTAGGTTTTGTGAAAATACCCTGTTTCAGACGTACAGAGGGTTTTCTGTACTTTGCTTGCCATATCATTTCATTTTTTCTAATGTATATGTTGATCTAGTACGTCACTGATATTCATCTCTTATCTTTTCATTATGCTCAATAACATTAACAGCTGCCCAACTTTTGAACACAGAGAATTCACGTCGCTTTCTCTCAACTTTCTCTTCTAAAGTGTTCCTAACCTGGTCTATGACACCTGGACAATACACTTTTCGTACCTTCATTCTCTTTGAGAACGCCACGGGTGACCAAGATAGTTAAGGAGCGATTCGTGGGTGGCTGGGGTTTGCATCCCGCCAGAACCGTCCTCTCTGACTGATGTTTTTCCCTCATAAATGACAAATGCCGGGGAGGTACCCTAAACTTAGGTCTGGAGCGTTTCCTTCCTAAAATAAAAATATCCTTTACCAATACATTGCATCTCATGTATCATCAGTGTCCACCGCCTGTGGTACCTCAATAGTAAAAAAGGGCATCAAACCCTACTCAAAAAAAAATTATCTTCGACGTCTTTCAGCTTAGAACGATAGCTTGCAATGTGCACAAATGTTAGACTATAGTTCAATAACGCTTTGCACTTAATTCAAAACTTGTTCCAAATATTTTGTCTTTAAATAATGCGTAACATTTACATTGCATAAACCATAGTTCATTTGGCATAGAATATTAAGCGAGGTACAGTTATACTTCTGTAACTATAGTAGCCTTGAACAATGTAAAGAAGTAAGCACATCGTATTTGAACTACAGTAATCAAAGTTAAAGAAAAACTGAGGCTGGAGTACACTTTTTATCACTTGATATGCTGAAGGTTAACTGAACATTTTTAAATACGGCGGAAACTTCTTTTCGTTTTACTACTTATTTCAGCTGAAATGCCAGTACATCCTTTTTTTCAGTAAACTTCGCATTTGCAAATTATCCCCTAAATGTTTAATGAATGATAATTTGATGCAAATTGAAATTCTTTGCGTTGCAATGAATATTGAAATGAAGAATCTACAATTTCAAACTTTCAATTCATTTTCCCATTAATTTGTAAAAATAAAATGGGGAAAAATAAGTCATAATCTTCTTTTATTTAAGCCAGGCTTCCGTTTCCAGGCAATTAGTATCGTTTTACGTGTATGCGGGGAATTTTGCATGAAAATGAAAGATGTACTTTAAACATTTTCAGAAACTATGATTCATCTATGTCCTTGTATAAGTTACAGTAATAAGCATATTATTAGTGTAAAGCATGGTCTTACCGTGTGTTCTAGAGTAATCATCATACTTTGTTGCATGGGCTATTGCAAATTCAACTTTCAATTACTCTTGATCTCTAATTTGGTGATTTATAATGGATTGCCGGATAGTCTTGTTTCCTAATTCCCCATCCATTCATGCGAAACACCCTCCGTATATTCCACTTCCCTTCTCTCTTTCATTTTCTCTGTTTAAACTGTCTCGGAAGACTATGAAACAGGAGAAGCTTCTCCCGGAAACAGTGTTAACTTCCGTTCTAAACAGAGGAGAGAGGCTGCTTCGTCTGGCACAATAAACCGTTTCATTCCACCACAATCTGCTTGCTGTATTCACGTCGCTCGTCCATCAAACTTCAGGGAATGGCTAGTAGCCAAACCGATGATGGATACAACGATCCCTCCAGGGAGTACCTCTAAAGGAGAAGCTTGTCAATTTGTGCGACTAGCTTACGAAAGTGACGTTCTTTGAATTATTGATAGGTTGAAGTTTGCAGGCTTTATGCAAGGCTGCATGCTCTGACTCAGATTTTGATTTCGGGCCAATCCTCACTTTCTCAAATGCTACCATCGTCTTCTAATGAAACTTGACATGGTAAAACCAGGACACTCATGCAGGAAAATTCCATTTTACGTTGTGGCAAACATCTACTACTTTTAGACTTAAGAAACTGAACTACAATTTCAAATACTTTTCGCGATCTGTTGTACATAATGATTTACTGTTTTGAAATCCGTTACCGTAATAATAAGCATTACCATACTCATTGACAATAATTACTGTTGGTTTTCTAATGGTGCATTTCCTTTCTATGTATAGTGCTTTGCTTGCTATATTAAAGCGACAGTTGTTTATCATGCTCCTGTTTTTCTACGCACTTTAAAACACATTATCCTGAAAAGTACTCAATATGTAAATAGACTTGAACATCAAATATTATATTCGCCCTTTTAGCTATTATAGGCTTTCTAATTAATTTAATTTTATTTTGATATTAACCCCCTATGAAGGTATTTAACAACAATTCATCAGCACTGCCCTGCTCAGAAAAGCATGCTTAATACTGTACGATTACACATGATTTTTATTCGGCTACAAATTCGAAAATTGATTTTTACGATCAGAAGTTATTGTTTAACGGCTTCATTACCTGCCAAAGGACATCGTGTGGCGTGGTCTTAACACATTTTTGTTTCTTTCGTTATTTATTTGTAGTAAATAGTCATTCATACTTTATTTACCACTACAGTAGATGCTCGAAATTTGAGATATGTATGAGTATTTCGAAGGGAATTTTCAGACTCTTGCTCAATTCATCCTCCTGATTGTTTTAAACTGCCTCTCGAATAGTTTGTTCCAGTACTTCCATGGGTTTTCTTTCAGGTACAATAGTAATTTTAAATGGCTGAAGATGCAGCAACTGAGTGACTTTATACACACGATGGACAGAAAAACCAACTTGCTCGACTAATCAAGTTAAGAACTATAGAGAAGTTTTTAAAAGATAGTCTGTTTCATAAAGTTTCTCCTATGTTCAAACCCGGTATTTTCGGTCTTGGGTTCTTGTCTGTAAAACGACTTGGGGCCGAACTTTATTCACCAATCTGAAAACAGCATTTCCCTATGAAAATACTACTCCTAGAAAATTAACACGAAATTCTCTTCTTTGGCACACATATAATTTCTTTTGCACATAATAATCATGCCTATTCCTTGTTCTAGGGTATATCTCACTCTCGGCATACCGCCACGGGTGGCCGAGATCGTTAAGGCACGGACTCGTGAGCGGGAGGTCTGGAGTTCGAATCCTGACCGTCCTCCCTGACTGGGGTTTTTTCCAGGTTTTTCTCAGTCTTCATAATTGGCAAATGCCGGGGAGGTACCCAAACTTAAGCCTGGAACGCTTCCTTCCTTAAAAAATATCCTTTTTCAATATATCATTTCCTGTATCATCAGTGTCACCGCCTGTTGTGCGTCAGTAGTAAAAACGGGCGTTAAACACTAGTCAAAAAAAAAAAAATACCTTCGGCATACTCCACAATACACAAATAAAAAGTGCGAAGTCTAACACACACTTCCTACAGAAATTCAACTGAAACAGTTGGTGTTATAAACAAGGCTGAGCAACTACAATTCTCTGCTTCTGCGAAATTTGAACTGCAATCTTATCGGAAGATTAGTCGGTTTCCACTATATATAAAATCCGATTGCATAGTGAAATGACTTCCCGGTATACAAATCTGTGATTTTAAAACATAAGTTCTGTTCATTCTAAAAAATAATTGTATATACCAAAAGAAATAAAGGCATTTATTATGATTTCAGGTTAACTGCGGCAGGAGAAAATATATTTGGATATACAACCGCAATGTAATTAAACAACGATTAACGCATTAAGCTCACTTCGGTTATATTCGATGTTCATTTCCGCATATTGTGTTAACATTTAATAATAATAATAATAATAATAATAATAATAATAATAATAATCATACTGTTACAAAACTATTGCATCTAATGTTATTCCTTCTTTCTTTCTGTTAATCACTGTGTGATTTTCGAAGAACTTTGATTCTTCCCCTACTAAGCGTTATTCAAAAATGTGCTGCTATACATATTACCCAACTAATAGTTTGGTTATCTCTATGTATCTGAATTTTGTATTAATTTGCCTGTTTAAACATTAATTGATGCCTTTTAATCTCTTGAACCACTTCTTATCTCAGTGCTAAGAGATTTTACTAGTACTTGTTTTCCTTTTCCAATGTTATATTCGTTTTTCTTACACTTTTTTAATTTTGCCATAGTTCTGGTAGTGTGTGATTTTTCCCTTATTTTATTCATGATGACTATATTGTACCGTCTATCTACCATTCTGTAAACAGCAACTTTTTAAATTTTTTTTTATTTTTAGTGTTATGTTTTGAAACTAGAGTTTTTCTAGGACATTTCAATTAATATGTATTGCATATATAACGTAGAATATTTCAGTAATAAATTTAGTAAGTCTAAGGGTACATCACCTGGATAAAACGAATTTGATTATTTGTCGACGTTTAGGATTTTTCAATAATCCAGTTTCTGTCATAGAACATTCTAATTGACTTAAGATATAAAAGGAGACGGTCTTCTGTCTCATTTTCGTGCCCAACTCTGTTATCTGGTGATTAGAAACAACATTTATCAAAATTGCAATAAACTATTAAGCTTAGTGACTGTTATTCCCAGGTTTTAGTACAAGGGCTCTTCGATAAAGAATGTTCATAATTGTAGAATTTGTACATAAATAAACAATGGCCATAATTATTTTCCACAACATTCCTTTACTCCTCACGATAATTTTGATGAACTTTCTCAAAAAGGCCCCCGTTAGGTGCAATGTACTTCTCTGCAATCTGAACTATAGGGAGCGTGACGGAAATACTTCACATTTTAAGAGATAATCGGCAACAAATTCTATATGCATTGTCGCAGTGCAGCATCCAGCTTATTGCACGGAAATGTGGCCTTTTGCAGACTGTTCAGGGCATTGTTGCAGGTCCAACAAGCTCTTGAGCAATTCCTTTAACATGGAAAAACTAGATTCTCATAACTTTCCCAGTAGAAGCAATTTCTTATCCATTGGTGATGACTGAGGATTCAAAACAGAATAAGTCAAGCCCCTTTTTACTACTGAGGCACCAAAAGCGGTGAACACTGATGATACATGAGATGGAATGATATATGGGGAAAGGATTTTTTTAAGGAAGGATACGTTCCAGGCCTAAGTTTAAGGTACCTCCCCGGCATTTGCCATTTATGAGGACTAAGGAAAACTTGAAATAACCTCAGTCAGGTAGGATGGTCCTGGCGGGTGTCGAACCCCAGGCCTCCCTCTCATTAGTCCGCGCCTTAACGACTTCGGCCACCCGTGGCGGAGGCTTCAAAACAGAGTTATGTTCTTTGCTCTCAGGATCAATGCAGCAACGTTTCATCAGCAGTGATTACCTTTGAAAGAAATAGCGCAACTTCCTTTAACACCATCTTCTGCTGCATGCGAATGTACTTTGTTCGGTGATCAGCAGTCATGTGCAACGTTTCATTTGCCAAATTTGGGTGGCATCCAATGAAATTTTCACAATTTCTGAGTGTTCTTAATGTTATTCGATTATCCTTTCTTACACTGATAGCATCGCTGTTAGTTTTTCTTCCGTTAGAGCACAAATTGGAGCGTCGGATCTATCTTTCTTTGAAATTCATTGTCACTGCTCTTTAAATATGTTAAACCATCTTCGAACTGTGTTATAGAGAAGGAAAAAAAGACTACATTGACCCCCTATACCAATGAATGGACCTCAGCTAAAGATTTGTTGAAGCGAAAGAATCACTTTCAGAGCAGCATACCTTTCGTTGCGTGTCACCTACATTTTGCTGTAGGCGGAAATGAAGTTGTGTCAACTTGCTCTCCATTTACACTATTATACCGGAAGTGTCAACGATGAAACAAGCACCACGCGTACATTACGCATTAGGCGAACAGAATATTGTAAATTTCAATTAAATGATGCCGGTAAAGCCTTCGTACATTCACACCAGATATTTACATATTCAAGTACGTGTTGAGCAAATCTTCCCTTTCCCTATACTTTATGAACCTTGGGAAAAGGAAACAATAGTTTTAAAGAAATGTCATTTCATTTCCCATTTATAGTATTTTGTGATTAGGATAGAAAAAATGCGTTTCCATTTCAGTCAACGTAACCTCTCATAAAACATGACTGAACTGAATATCGACATAAAACTTAGCTTAAAGATTCTTATAATCACTTCCTAAACACCGTAAAAGAATTATATGCAGACGTGATTTTATAAATAATTGATATAAGAAAGCTAAAGAAGTTAGAAAGAACCTGTATAAGACATTAAAAACAGGGGAGCAATACACACCACAGGAACTATCGCAAAATGAAAAGGTTCAGGAAAATAACGAACATAATTCATTTGCAAAGAAAAAATAAACAAATAAAAATGTTGAGATAAATGAAGGTGCTAAAACAGTAGATGATAAATGTTATCTTCACTAGAGTGGGTAAGTAAATTCCCATAATGTACATTATGGGTACACTAAGAATTCACATTTAGTTTATTTGATTTCTCTCCATGGCCTGTAGTGTGGAGTTACGAAACACAGATTAAATTGATTCCGTTTTTTTTTTTATGAGAAAATAAATTCAGAACGGTATCTGAAAGTTAGCTTAACGTTTCCTTTCTTACTTTCAGCACATGTGCAACCGCTTATCATCCTGAATTACAAGCAAATGAATGAAAACGTACTGCTGGGAGCTGGAGAGATGACTAATCAGAGGAATGTGCTGATTAAACCAATGGTGTCAGAGGGGCGCATTGTTCGTAGTAGCAAACGTATCATAAACATATCAATGCATCGCTTGTGCTATGGTGTATTTAGAAAATACTAACTACTTAAGGTCTAAGTTAACATGTTTAAAATTTTCTAACTTAACAATGAATTAATAAAATATAATTGAGCACCCACTTTCTGAAGTTTCTATCTCTTCTGTTTATTCACTGTCAGGTAGAGGAATGGCAATTCAGGAAAATCTTTATTTTTACACTGGAGTCATTTATGACATTAGTTTCACTTGTTTCTTCTCCCAAAGAAATTATGAAACTGTCGATGATGTCCTCCAATAATTCATCATTTTCCTAAAAATGTTTCTGTACTCTTTCAACATGATTACTAGCCAGTCTTCAGAAGTGAAAGAAGAAAATTCATGTTTCCATAACGTTTTCTTTATTTCTCCACTAACATTTTTCTCTCATAGCATGAGTTTTACTTAGGGCCACGCAAGCTCACTGGAGTTCAGTTTATACATGCATAGGGGTTAATCTTAATGCATCGTAGCCACGTAATTTTAATATTTCGTCAACGCTAAACAATTTTTCTGATCGTTTATGGTTCTAAACCAATATGTAGATTTTAGATTTTCTCGTGCCTGTTGAACAAGAAATGCTGTTGTTTTACAATCAAAATATCATTTCATGTTTTTCAGCGTATTTTGAAGGGAGTTTACGTGAACATTGAGATACAGAGCATTATCCATAATAAAAGCACTTATCTTTAGGTGATTAGGAAGAAGCTGATTGTTAATCCAAAGCTCAAAATTTCTGCATTTCATTTGACCATTAAAATCTCTAGATCTTTTGCATGTTTGAAAAATAAATAATGGATCCTCTCACAAACCCCATTTCGAATTCTTCCTGGGCGACAAGGAAACGGTTACCGGAATTCGGCTTAGTCAATATACTATAGAACGACTCTGTTCCCTACAGTGACAGAATTGCTCTCAGATACTTGCAGCGTCATTCTACTAAATTTGGGTTTTGAATTAATATTTTCCTTAAATTTTGGAACTTTTTCCATTTGCAGCCCATTTTATAAGAACACTTCTAAAAGAAAATTAATTGTTTCTAGAATCACAGGTAACAATGTAGGACATGCAGGACTTCCCTTTTCACTAAATAAAAGTTGTACATGCAGCAGCATATCACATTCTTGTCAAATTCTAAACTCACTTTCGTATGCTCCGATCTATTTCTATGCTTTCCGGGAGTAGACAGAGAAGACTCGCAGACTTAAACCCTTTCTCTTATATCCTGGTAAATTTTCTTACTGGAAGACCCGTATAATGGAATACATGTAAGTTTGATTGACCGCCACGAGTGGCCGAGGACGTTAAGAAGCCGACTCGTAAACGGGAGGTCTGGGGTTCGAATTCCGCCAGGACCGTCCTCCCTGACAGGTTTTTTCCTGGTTTTCCTCAGTCCTCATAAATGGCAAATTCCGAAGGGTACCCTTAACTTAGGCCTGGAATGTTTCCTTACAAAAAAAAAAACCTTTCCCAATATATCAATTCATCTCATGTATCATCAATGTTCACCTCCTGCAATGCCTCAGTAGTAAAAAGGGGCGTTAAACACCATTCAGGAAAAAAGTTTGAATTAAATACTTTGTCGTGATTCCTCATCATACGCAGATATCACTTTTCGCTCAATTTCTCATGCTTTATATATATATATATATATATATATATATATATATATATATATATATAGTTTCTCCTTTCTTTCGTTGTTGTGCTACATTAATTATTCGTAGATATTAGCATATCAATTTCTATGTAAAACTATACACTATACGCTAAATAAACCATGCATTGTTCGCTCTTAATATAATGCACTTTTTAACTCAATGACGCTAAGAAGCCATAATGCGCCGCCTTAAGTATTTGAATACGTTATACATATGCAAGCGTTTGTACGTAATGCTTTTTTTTTTTTGTGGGGGGGATAAAAGTCCCCTCTCTCCCAGCACACCCCCTCTAACTGTCACTCCAGCTCCCAGCAGTACTTATGATATGGTCTGCAGGAAATTATGGGCTGCCCATTCCTCAGATCCCAGCACGTGCGATGTTTATTTATACAAAAATCTTAAACATGAACTCCAGATAAACGATTCATCAACTACTGGGCATCCGAAAATGAAATTAGGAGAGCGATTAGTGATAGCGACCAAAGTTCAAATCATTACCCTCCGCTCGCAGCACGGTCGTCAAAGGACAGAATGCTTGTATTTCCTGTTCACCTTTTGCTACATTTTACTATTTCATCATCACTCTTTCCTGCTATCACTGATTTATACAATGGAATTATCGTATGAAAAGCTCTTATCACCCTTGAATTATACATTATAATGTATACTATTAATTAAATAATACAACGTATAATAAAATATTTACAACATGTCATATTACATTAATATTATGGAGGCATTTCACAAGTACTGCTTAAAACTACCTCCAAAGTCGTTAAGCTGCTTCAACATAAAATGATCATAATTTCCAGCATAAATTATGAAAATCCGGTGAGATAAGAACAAATTAATAATTTGTTATTTTGCAATTAAAAGTTGTTCAAGTATTTAATTTCAATGCTGCACTCGCTGCAGTTTGGAAAGGAAACGAAAAGAGTGTGAATGGCAGTCAACGCTTTCAGCACTAGCGCGCTTTTCGTTTTGCCCGTGAAATAATGCCTCAATTCTTAGCTGACCAGCCCTGAGATCATGACCGAACCACGCTTACCGTACCGATGTTCTTACCATCTGAGCTGCTTTGTAAATTCCCACCATAGCCGCAAATCCTCTGCAACTGAATCCATTGTACACCAGCGACCTCTAACGTAATGTCGTTGTAAGATTTTACCCTTAATAAGCAACTCGAAGCTTTTGTGTACTTGCTGCCTAGGCTTCATACTTAACGACTCCATTAGATTTCATTTACATGAAATGTTATGCTTTTACTCTAAATCATGCTGCAAATGTTTTCTATTTTACTCTGACTCCAAACCTTAGCCTAGCGCACTGATTGTGTGAAAAAATCACATTACCAATAATTGCATTGTTAGTTCACCGCCGTAGATAAGACGTAAGTTCCTGCATGGCGGATTCGGGATTAAATTTAATTGAGGGCAGTTATCCCAGAGTGTATATTTTGGATGTAGCTTTATTACACGAATGCTAGGTATCATTTGAGATGAACGGAATCCGGCCTCCTTTATGCCGTCGTTATTTACCCTTTATCTGCACAATTATTACTCTATCGGCATACCTTTCACATTCATCCATCGCCACGGGTGGCCGAGGTCGTTAAGGCGCGGACTCGTGAGCGGGAGGTCTGAGGTTCAAATCCCACCAGGACGGTCCTCCCTGACTAGGGTTTTTTTCCAGGTTTTCCTCAGTCCTCATAACTGGTAAATGCTGGGGAGGTACCTAACTTAGGCTTGGAACGTTTACTTCCTATTATCCTTTCCCAAATTATCATTTCATCTCCTGTATCATCAATGTCCACCGCCTATGGTGCCTCAGTAGTAAAAACGGGCGTTAAATACTACTCAAAAAAAAACATTCATCCTAACGAAGACAATAAGAATGACAGTTAAAACTTGCGGGAAATATAACTAACTTTGGACTTTTGGCAAAGTAAATGTCCTGATTTTTAATAATTTCCATTTCAGTACTTTTGAGACAAAAATATTATCATTTTTTTTTAAATATGAACCGTTTTAAATGTATTTCAGTTTAACGCTTTTCCTTATTATTTAATTTTTAGAACTTTGTTTCTGTAAATTTAAATCAATTATATGGGTAGACTGCATTTTATCATTAAATCAGATGGAAAAACTAGTATTTCTAGGACATATCAAATTGTAAAGGGCTGCGACCTTCATAACCTTGGTTTACGATAAAGTGGGACAGGTTTGAGTTGTTTTGGGGTGCATATATGAAGAATGATTCCTCAGGGGCATCTAGTGGAGCTATGTTGTTCAACTGCAGCTGCTCTCTGTTTTCAAGCAAACAAGCTAAGAGAAATTTATAATGCAGTAGAAAGGAATCGAGCTAGTACGCTGCAAACTTTAAACATAGTTAACCCCAGAGTTATGAGTTGATACAGAAAAACACACTGTGTGAAATTGCCAATTATAGTTTGTAATTTAACTACATTTAACACACTGGATTGACCAGTTTGTCAGACACCTTAATTAAGCTCGATTTTACTACTGCGGTATAAAAGGCGGTAGATATTAATGATACATGAGATGAAATTATAAATTGGGAAAGAGTTTTCTAAAAAAGAAAACGTCCCAGGACTGAATTTAGGGCAGGTCTGCGCCATTTGCCATTTTTAAAATGACTGGCATATTTGCTGGTGATTATTCTTTTAATTTCTATGGATTGTTCTCTTTCTTCGTTAACTGCATCTAATACATGTACATTATGTATTTTAACAACTAGTAATTTAAAAATGTATCGGATATTTTTTCCCCAAGTTTGGTACTTTTTCCTGTTGAACTAGGTACGGTTACCCCTTGATCATTGAATTAATACAAGAAATATAAGTTTTTCTTTCCCACAAGTTTTTATTCTTCATTTAAATGACTTCTGTATATTTGCAGCACTTAGCCCATACATTTAACCAACATAATATATGAGCTGAAAATAAAATATTGGAAAAACTATCGCAACACTGATAATGGACATGTAGAGGAGTTCTTCTCAGCACGTCTAGATGAGGCACAATTGTTCACCACACTCAGTGACACGAGTGCACTGCGTGTAGATGGAAGAATACTACGCTTTCAAGAAGTAGTGTAACATTGGAGGGCTCCTAAGGATATTTTCTCAAAGTGAGCAGCGTGCATGGATGAAAATTGAAGTGGCACGTGGCAGGGTCGCGAGGTAATGTGATCCGGATCTCCAAGAAGCGTGTGGAAATAAAATCTTGCATTATTGAATGATAACCCGTTGATTGTCATTCTTTCGTCAAGGCCGTGATAATGCGAAAGAGCCTGCACTTACAGATGACTGTTTCCTCGGAAAGCATTTCGTGGATTTATTCGATCACTACTGGATCGGAAGTGGATCGGCGATGGATGACGAGGAATTCAGTCTAAGAAGTTGGAACAAGACACACTATATATTGCAGCAGTGCGTACCTTGGAAGACACCAACAAAAATGGCTGAACTAAACATTTCCGGCTAATCCTATGGTGTTCCAGCTGCTGAAGTGGCAGTGATTACATTGAAGGAATATAAAGGTCTCCAGCTTCTAGAACAACTATTTTATTGCTCATATAGTTGTGGATATGTAATAAATTTCTTTCTAGTCCTCGAGCATTCTGTGTGTAATCATAATTCTGATAAATGTATGGAAGTTCCGGAAAATTAGGGGTCAGTTCAAAGACCTTTAGCATTTGGCATAAGATTAATCGAAGCAAATTATGACTTAAATAAAAAATATTTATTTATTTAATCTGGTGGTATTAAGAAAATTGCACATTCAATTCTACATCTTTAGGAACAATTGGTGACTTTGTGAGTGAAAAAATAAATAATTCTGAATTGTTCGATCTCCTCGTGCACATCAACGAAGGCTTTCAGGAGTAGTAAGGATTGAGGCTTGCAGCCTCGTCCAGACTGTTTTAAATCAGTGCCCCCAGCAAAACATTGTCAGCCGCAATGGCGATATACTTTTTTTCCTACCAAACGTGAACCGGCAGGGATAAAGGTAGAATCCTATCGATCGATTTGTGACAACGACTAACAAGCTAGTGACAGTTCAACCCCGCAAAGGTCGCAATGATCTACAAATGCGGGGCGTTCCAACATTCAAGCCAGACCTAGTACCGGGATCCTGCTGCCTCGACTGTTGTGTTCTTCAACGACTGGTATTCTCTGAGGCAATTGTGGAAGCTTTTAAGCCTGCCGTTCGTGAGAAAGCATGTATATATAGCTACCGCCGATATCTCAATAGCATTAAGTAATACAGACTTGCAGCAAATATAGGGGATTAGCTAACTCGACCTACCTGGAACACAAAGAAGCTTCCATGTTCCCAAACCTAAGCTATTCAGCTATATTTAGACCCACAGGAGCCTGGCCAAATGAAATAGAGGCGCGGTGATTGCATGGCTGCCTCCGCCTGAGTCTCCCAAACTTAGCCGTAGCACTGTAGTCAAGCCTGCAGTTTCATTTAAATGGCCATAGTCCCTCCCTAGGATTCCCGTTCCCAGCAATCTGAAGAGAACGAACATTCTCCTTGCCCCCTACCCCCATTCTTCCAACTGCCGGCTCATCGGACATGGTCTCTATCTTAGCAATAGGCCTGCATGAAGAATACATACACACGAGATATGAGATCTGCTATTAATCAATGAAATTCATTTGGACGTTATTTCATTTCCCAAATTTCGTCATCATCGGGCGAGTCGGTGAATCTGTGTTAGATATTATTATTATTATTATTATTATTATTATTATTATTATTATTATTATTATTATTATTATTATTATTATTATTATTATTATTATTATTATTATCATCATTATTATTATTATTATTAATCCATTTTAGCTGTTCAATTGCTTTCTGTATATTGTATTAAATATGTCACATATCATTTGTAGGTAATTTGCAGCTTACGTTTTTATACTAAATAAGAGCTTTAGCTGTCAAGCCCATCTTTAAACCGCCGTATTTAAAATTATAATTATGAATATTATCATCCGAAATTATGGAAATTAATATATTTAAATTCAGCTTCTAAACAAATTAATAACTGGACTGCCATACCTTGGCCAAAAAGTCATTTTCATACTTATCACAATTGATGTACCTAATAAACTTTATAAAAATAGGGCAAATAAACGCCCAAAGAAGTAAAGTGGTCATGGTGGAATTAAGCAGGCTACCAAATGAGTTGCAGTTAGATACTCTGTGAATACAGGAACCATATTGTGTAAACGGTAAACCAGCATTTTTATCGGCAAACTTTAGAACTATAATAAATAAAGGAAACCCTATGGCTGTAATTGTAGTTATTAACTCGGAAATACAAGTGGTGAAAATAACGGAACTAAGTGACAACACGTACAAATTGCATAACAATAGAGGGAAACATTATATTTTAGTAAATCCATATTTTCAGTTTAGCGAACGCATAGAATCATAGAATAAGAGATACAGGAAATTGTTATAATAATTCTCCAGTAATACATAAGGCGGATGTTAATGCACATTCTCAATGGTGGAACAGCAACTATACGGACAAAAGGGGAGAACTACTGGAGAAAGTAATAACGGAGCTTAACAAACCAAGTAACCCACTCACTTGCAATAATAGAGCAGGAACTACATCGAACATAGATATTACATTGATAAATAAAGAGCAAGCAAAAGTGTTACAAATTGGACAATACATTAATTGTTGACGTCAAGTGATCACAATATAATTTATTTCGAATTACAAATTAATACAAACCTAAAACAAAAATGGTCTGAGAATAAAAGACCCTACAATATAAGGAAAGCAAATTGGGATCAACTAAAAACGGAATATAAAATGCCTAGAATGCCTCAAACTCAATATGACGTTAACAGCAAAGCATTAGAATTAACTATATCCATCACAAAAGCTATGAGTGCAGCATACACAGAACTAATAAAAAACATAACACTTCACCAACATTTTGGAACAATAATCTCTTATTAAGGAAGTTGGTTGAAAAAGCTAGGCGAATTTATCAGAAATCAATCATTGCCTCAGAAATAAGTTTAATAAATATAGAGTAATTAGAACAAATATATGGAAAATATAGAAGAGTATTGCAAAGCTGCATGGAGCATTTTGTAGGGGTAAACCTTTCCAACAATATTTGGGATACACCTTACAAACTAATAGTGGAGAAAATAAAAGCCCCAGAAGTAATGTCTACTATGGATAAAGGGGAGAATAAAATGACTGTCAACTGGATAGACTATAAATCTCCTACTTCTAAAACTACTATCTAATGACATTAAAGAAAATGATAACCCAGAGCACAGGAAACTAAGAAAAGAACTCATTTCGATAAAAATAGTTGAAGGTGCCATTTACTCCTACCATGAAGTTGAAATAAGAAAAACTATAAAGGAATTAAAGAAGAACAAATCACGAGAACTGGATGAAATAAAGCAGGAAGTGCTCTAATATTGGAAGATCAGATTACTCCGTACTTGTGTCAATTGTTTATTAACTGTCTGTCGCAGGGAAGAGTGCCTTAGTGCTGGAAGGAAGCGAATAAGACCATTTTAAACAAAGGGGCTAACAAAGATTCAACGCAACCGAAATCTTATAGGCTATTTGCTTATTAAATGTTTTGAGAACAGTCAAGAAAAATTATTGAGCAAAAGAATAGATGAATATAGATAACGATTACTATGAACACTAAACAGTTTGAATTTAGAAAAGGCAAGTCAACAGAGGATGCCATTAACGAGACAATAGAGGCTGCAATATATATAATAACAATATTTTTCGATATTATGGGGGCGTTTGATAACTTATGGTGGCTGGCACTCTTTCAAATTTTAAGGAAAAATAAGTATCGAAAATCATCTATATAAAAACAGAATAGTATATGTAAAGACTGCAAACCAGATTATTACAAAGGAAATTACCGAAGGATGTCCGCAAGGATCAATTTGGGGGTCGATATTATGGAGCATATATTTGGAGTCTCTAATAGAGAAATTTTACGGAATAAACATCTATCATAATAGTATATTTGCAGCCATATTAAAGTATGGAGGAGGAGTTTAGGGGGATGGATATTTTCCACATATCCACAATGGAGCTATTAATAATATTGGGCTATGACCAATTTATTATTTAGCTCGATTAAGAGCAGCCTCTTAGTGGCTTAAAAACGAAATAACAAAAATAATGGACATTATTGGATAAAAATAATGAAATAAAAACTAAGTCAAAGTTTCTTTATTACAAATATGGCAACAAAAATGGGATGAAATGAAAGAAGGTAGAAGAGTTTATGAAATCTTCCCATCCATAAAGGAAAGATTACATTTCAAGCATATTCATCCCAATAAGGGTTCAATATATCATGTAACAGGACGCGATCTCCATATTGTTCATATGTGCAAAGATTTAAATTACAAGCAAATAACACATGTACGGTTTGTAACGTGATCGATTCAACGGACCATGTCTCATTTGAATGCCCTAAATGCCAGTTAACTGTATCTGAGGAAAGACGACTACTTGCAGGGGAATACATTTGGAACATCATGAGATATGAAGATGGTATTAGGGTATTGAATCAACTAACAAATAAAATATCATGTAACATAGCAGAAGAGTATAAAAACGGCAAAAAACAAACAAGAGAAAAAATCCAAAGGTCAGAAGTTGTATTTTCCACGGGAAGATCCCAAAGAATCAGGGAAATGTAAGAAAGATATTTACAAGTAGAATTAGTTGAAGAAAAATGTGATGAAGAAGATAACATCCAAATTGAAACAGAAGAAGGGAATAATGGCATTTTTAGGGCGGAAAGAAAGCAGTTGAGGGAAGAAATAGACAGAGATCAAAAGAAGGAGCAAAGAGAAGGGAACTGCACTGTCAACATTCCATAGTCCAGTATAGTTGCTGCTTGAGACCGGCAACAACCTCATTGATGCCCAGGTCCTGATGCCTGGAATTTCAGTGGGGAGTAGTCTGGATACCAAGCGTTAGCAGAAATGAAGATTGCAGATATTAAATTGGATAAAATTTTGTAATTAAATTAATTCTAAATATAATCATTCCTGCTGGATACCAGTAGCAATTGTAGGTGTAATTATAAACTATAGTTAAAATAGCCGTATGCTGGATTGCAGTACCGGTTTAGTTTATTTACGTTTTAGTTTTCTTTTGTTGTAGTATTAGCTCTGTAGATTTTAAAATCTGTAGAATTTAAATTGTAATTTAAATTGTATTGAAAAATGTAAGAGGAATAAACAAAATAAATCTGGAGTGTTAGGTCATAATGTAGAAACAAGATATCAGGATATAAACTGCGTAAAATAAAAATAAAAGAATGGACTGATATAGCCAGAAAGGTTAGTAAAAATTACATATGTATAACTTCACGAGCCACTTCCTATACACACAAACGTATATGAGTGGAGAGAAAGAGAGGCAATACTAACTTTCAGTTGTACTAGCACTATGTGCTAAGATACTCTTAGGATGAGACTGAGGAGTTGAAATCGGAAGTTGCTAGCCAAACCGCAGTTAAATTTTAGTGCACTTACAACATGAGATTGGGCGTAATTTCCATTTATCAATCCTTAGCTTACGGACATCATATCTTCGCAGTTCACATCGTAAAATTGAGAAATGTGGCAAAATATGTTTAGTAAACCTACATTTCAGGGAGCAAAATTTAAAATGGAGCATTTAGTTGAAAAACTTTAAATCAGTGTTTTTATGGGGTGTGTGTATACATAGCATTATCAAATTCGTATTATTTTCGGGTTAAAGTTTGACAAGTTAAAATTGCCGCCAGCTGAAGAACGGTGCACGTTTGAAGGTATGTCAGCAATACAGGGCTCTTTCCGTTCTTTGGGTAATTTTAAAATCGGTGGTCAGATAAAATGTTTATATTTAGAAATTTATCAACCAGCTATTTACAGAGATGATTTGAACTTTGTTCTCTTATATTTTAAATATTAAGTAGGCACCTATTCTATTTCCTATAAAATATAAGAAAGTTGCATAAAATATAAGAAAGTTGCCCCTTACATTACAAGCCCCCACACTATTCTGCAGCACAACAAGGGCATGAGTATAGTTTTCGTGTTCAGTAGGCCAATTGTATCAAACTGATTAAGGTTCCTATCAAAAGTTCTCGTTATCTAAAAATTAGAAAAATGGATTGCAATTTTATGAGCAAAAGTACACATATTTAAAAAATTGTCTAGTTCTTCTCATAATCATTTGGTTATTACACTGAACCAATGAATACCACCATGATTCACCAAAAGCCTTTCGTACAGTGATTTTGGGGTTATTAGCGATTCTAATCTCGTTCTGAATGGGTTAAGTTATACAGTTCATCTTGGCTTTTCCTCGTTTCCAGGCATAATTTATGAATTGACTTTTAGGGTAAGAATAAACCATTGCTCGCAATAATCGCTCCCTTATCCTAAGGGTTCAAACTATCGGCTTAAAACAGTAGAACGTCCTGCCACATAATGTAACTTGGATTTTCTTTAAAATATCTTATATATAAAGCTAATATTTTGATAAAATGAAATAATTTACAATCCGTAGTTAATAGCTCGGAGTAAATCCAGCACGTCTATAATTATTATTTAGCAAGCAAACTACAAAACTAAAGTATGTACATACACTGTTGATGCAATTTTTAAGCCAGTTACACGAGTTTGTGACCTGGTGCAGAGATTTGGATGTCGCTTTTTTGTATAAAGTAAAATGTAATTGTGTGATTTTATTACCACATTGCCAACTTTGTTGTTATTCTTTTGTTGTTAACATTTATTTAGATGAAGATGTTTGATTAGACTGTATCGAAAGTATTTATCGACTAGATAACAGTAACGCTTATTCAATTTAAGAGAGTAATAAGTGTTATTAATGCATAAACGTTTCATTAAAAATATCGCTTACGGTTGGTTTGCATGTTAATTGTCTTTAAAGTGAAATTAGAAAGTATGCATGTAAGTGCAGCTTCATGTGTTCTGAGTTAAAAGAAAAATTCTTTGTCTATGTCATACTAAGAAGACAGGGCATCAAAATTGTATCTACTATAATGATTATGACTGGAACTTTAGCCTTTGTTGAATGCCCGAAGTTAACAGCAAAGAGTAACCTCGGACACTAAGGTTACTGGAAATACTAAAGTTACATAAGTTCAAAACAAAAGAAATGCAATTTATACCTAAGATTTGTTTGTAATATTTAAAATGGGGAGGAGTTACATTCCTCATAGCGCAAAGATCATCTTGTTATCGTCGTTCATGTTGTTGTTGTTATTGTTGTTGTTTTGTCGTCTTGTAGCTCTGCGCTTTAGGAAAGCTATGTTTAAGTTGTAATTTTACAGACCCCTAGAGACCCCATTGATAGGACAGAGAAGGTATTTCATTCAATCGTGAGCAAAATGCCGGCCGTTTTTGTCCATGCCTCCAGCAATAGCACAACACCTAAGGTTGAGGTGAGGGAGATACCGGGAAGCCAGGATTCAGGGGTATTGAGGCAGAGACATGTATATGGCTCCTAATGCTGTCTCCATATAGAACGGAGCTTCCCTGTCACAAGAGCCGCTTCCACACCAGAAACCGCAGCAGAAAGATTTTCAAAGCGCAACAGAATTAGCGGAGTGACACGAGATGTAATGGGAGAATGGAAAGTTCGTGGAAAGGAAAGATCCATCCTAGCATTCATCTCAGCAATCAAGGGAAACCGCAAGAAAAACCAAGGTCAAAATGACCGGCCCCAAGGGATTCACAACCTAACCTGCTGAATGCGATTCATAAGAGCTACACCTGGGCTATTATACTCGATTACGGAGTCTTTACTGAGCAACATTTTACTAGTTCTAAAGGTGAGTACTGAGGAATGTAATTTTTGGATTGTACTTCTATAAGGAGTGAAAAATTTATTTGAATTACTAGACGAAAAAATTACCATTTGCCTTATCTCGCAATCTATCAAAATTTCTATGTACAATATTTAAGTGGACGCAATGATATTGGATATTCGGATGATGTCCAACAACTGTTCACTATGCAGCAAAGCTCCAATTTTATTTCAAATACTACAGATTTGTCAGTTAAATCTACTATGCTCTGCTTACATTGAATGTCCTTTACAGCGTCTCTCTGCTCACCAAAAACTGGATTTTTCCAAAACCATCCACCATTTTATAGTGTAATGCAAAATATTCTCCCAAACCCATTATGCGAAAGTCTAGAATATATATTTCCATTATATATAATTATTATATATAATATATGTAATATATATATATATATATATATATATATATATATATATTTCCTTTCAATACTAGGGAAAATCGTATATTTTTCCCGCAGTTTCAAAAGACGCCTCAATATTTCATTTGTTCTTTCGATTTGGCATAATTTACCAGGCGGATTGGCTCAGGCAATAACGATTAGAACTCACATTCGAGAGCTTCGAGGCTCAAAACCCTTGGTGTCGATTATCCGCACTTTGGTTATTTAGTGATTTCTCCTAGTGACTTAGGCGATTACTAGAAGATAGCATATTTAATTTCCACGAATTTTCCGCTTTTCCTTTTCACACCCTTTCATTCTGTATTCCAGATTCCAGATTGCACGATAAAAACACCAGATTATTCCGAAAACACAAAATTATTATAAAAAAACAAAAATACATATATTAACATGTGGCGTGGCAGTGAATTTCCGATTGGAGAAGTTCCTGTGCTGACTTTTAGCGAGTGACCTCCTTGGGACGCCTCGAGCTAGGACCGAGCTATTCTGTATCTTGTGATACATTCTCACCTATATTATTCCATTTATAAAATATACTTATGTATAATTTGTAATATTTTTGTCTTTTGTGGTATTTCAACTTTTCTTGTTTTTATTCCTCTATAATATCTTCCCCCACTTCCCCAATACGAAAGTATTCACTCTGATGTACAACGGTTCCATATGAGTCTTAAAGTTTTGTTTAATAATTTTATAGAGTCTGCACAAAATCTAATTATAGCTGGCCTGTTTCAATAAAATATTAGAAGAACGTAAGTGTTTCTATCGCGTTAATTCAGCAAATGAAATATACCTGTTTTCAAAAAAATGTCGTGTACAATGTTTCACATTGCAAAAAGAATTTATGTTGCAATCAAAGAATATTTTCACCCCGCGATCGACTTTTAATGTACAAAAAAGAACATTGGAAATAAAAGGATGTTATGTTGCAAAAAAGCTACTATTGTGCAAACATTGTTTTATAAAGAAATGATATTTTGCAAAAATAGCTGTTATGATATTATGTTTAAACAATGTCATGTATCCAAAAAATATTTTACTATGCGATTAACTTTTAATAAACATAAACGAATATTAGAAACAAAAAACATAACTTAGCAAATAGGCAGTTTTGTTAATTTTTATCTAATTTTATACAGAATTATAGTTTTTCATAAATTATTTTATATACTTGCTGATTTGGATTATTTACGGCGCTCTTTAACATCTCAGAACATCAGCGTCCCATTCAATTCTGGGCGTGAAATGACCAAACTCATGGCTTTACTTTGCTTCCGCAGGAATCCATACTTCAGATTTACACGCACGAAAAAATCCATCTATCCTGGCCTAGAATGAACGCGCGATCTTGGATTTACGAGGCAAGTGTGGTCACCGCTAGAGCGTCCGGAACGATTTTTTAGACACAACAGCGCAAATAGCTGAATGAACATTCTTTAACACCCAAAGTTTGAATGCAACCACCCAAAGTGTGGTGCGTGCTCTCAATAATTACAGAACGCAAAAGTTCATAATTTTCACTTGTACGAACTTCAACTAAAAACTCCAAATATAAACTATTGTTGTCAATGATACAGGTATTGAACTATATTTACATATAAGTTTTTGTGTTAGAAGTCTTGCAGTACTTCAATTTCCATTTGATAACGGGTGTGTGTGTGTATATATAGGAAATAACTTAAAATATCAGGTGCAATTTCATATCAGTTATTTTGTTCGATAATTTAATTTTCTTAAACAATTCGTTCATTTCTTCTTCAATCTTACCAGGTTGGAAATAAAAGGGTGAATAACCAGAAGGCTTTGCATAACTTTTTCTGCGTAAGATATCTAAATATAATTTATTTAACCAATTTATTCACACTTTTTGCCAATGTTATGAAGCCATGCTTCATCTCTCTTAATTAAGGACCTTCAAAAAACAACTTCAATTCCTTTGGATAAATTGTTGGTTTGCCTTGAATATCTGATCCTTTTTTTTTTTTTTTTTTTTTTTTTTTTTCCCATATTCATCTTATAACGGTGCTTTTCAGTTTCATCTGCAGTCTGCGTAGCAGTATTTTCGCCACGATTATATTCAGTAATATATTTGCTTCCAAATTTTAAAGAGTAACCTCTCACAATCTTCTCATTGTTTCATTTTATATATACTGCCTCACAAGCTGGTAGTTTGTAGGAATTTCGATTAGAAGTTCACTAATAGAAGGGGCATAATCTGTTCTCCAATTACGATGCTCCGAAAACCTAGCACTTGGCATTAAAATTTTTTTCTTTAAACCAAGACAATTATAACTTTGTGTTTACATTATGCTGGATATCATCCCAGGCAGCAAAGGCATTAATGTCGCCAACGTGACGGAACAAACTTTGCCTCACGGACATCTAGCGCTTATGAAAATGTATGTCTCATTACAAATAGTCCCCACGTTAGTGTATTTAATCGTACATATATCGAAATAGACTAAAAGTCGTACTTAATACAAATTATACATACATATACTGTAATTAAACCATAGTTTAAACACTAAACAAACAAAAAATTTGCACCACACATTTCACAAATTTTATATTCATAATTTTAAAGTAAAAAGCATTCGGCATATCAACTTACAAAATATTTGTGTGTAGAAAAATTTGAATGAAATATAAAATTTGTAAAAATTCATGCACATAAACATTAGAACCTAGGCCAGTGCGTCTTCACATCACATAAACTAACATCAGATGCAACACATACCCTTATTTGCCTGCGATGTTAAACAAAATACGAAAACATTTCACCCTGAAGTAACGAGTTCATAATCTGTTTGATTTTTTTTTTTTTTCAACTATTTAGTGTATGTGACGTACAACTCCAATTGTAGACAGAGTCCGCCACAATAAAATATTAAATAAAGTTTGCGTTTTCATTCTACTTTAGAAGAATTTTACCCAAATACACAAAAGAAAAAATTACAACTTAGAACAGTATCTTCTTCACATTGCATTAAGTATCGGAAGGGCACGGCCACATTGAAATTAACTGATATACAAGAATTGAAAAAAGATCTGCTGTGCCCTCAATAACACACACAACGACGCAATTAAATTAAACAAAATATGTCTGTTTGCGAATAAAATTAAACAAAATGGGTTACGTTAATTAACTTTCCAAAAAGATGTTACACTGTGCTAAATAAACAATGTGTTACAACCTAAGAATATTTACACACGATCAATGAATTTTAACATACAGCAGAAAATTTTAGAAACAAATTATTAACTTTGAAAAAAATACAATAATTAATTTTGGAAAAAGAAGTAATGTGCAAAAGTAATATATGTAGCAATAAAAAAAAGAATATTTTTACCCAATTTCGCAAACCGAAAACCGATGTTGAAAAATAAAATATGCCTGATTGTGAAAAAAAAAAATGAACAAAATCGGTTAAAATGTTTACCTTTGCAGAACGAAGTTATGATATCAATAACAAGTACTTTCGACCATTAGATTTATATTTTCAAAAAAAATAATAATGGAAATTAGATTTTTCCTCAAATAGGCATTAGAAAATATTAAACCTTTAAACTGTAACGTCTTTACAACACAAACAGTCATTAGAGTTTCATATACACTTTTTGCATGTGAAGGGAACAAAATAATAAAACATTTCACCCTGCAATGATCCCGTTACATATCTGTCTTAAAGTTTGTTTAATTATTTCGGAGTGTATTCCTATATTGAAATGGGCACGGTAAACGCTACGGAGGACCGGAAAAGGCATGGTGTGCCTCAATAATACACGCCACGACAGACTGGAAAACTCCGCTGCATTAAAATTGCAGAATTTTTTCTCAAACAGCAAGAGAAAGGCTGAAACATAAAAATATAACCAGAATCTCTTAAGAAATTTTATAAATACGCCATAACAGGTAAAAAAGAACATAGCCAGAAATACTGAGGGAATGGGGTAAAAACACAAAAATAGAGAACTTTTTTTTAAATTTGTTTAAAAACAGAAAAAATGACAAAGATAGGAATAAAGCTTCAGGAACAGCGTGAAATAGGCTTCAGTAAATAAAATAAGCATAATTACTTATGAAACAGGAGGAAAATGTTAAATAAAAGGGCAATGAAAGCCGTGGTTTTTAGTAAATTGCAAAAAATGATACAAATTATGCAACGTGTGGCGCATGACGTACATAGGTTCTCGGAGAGGGTTATGAAGTGCGCGGGGGATAGGCTTGGGGTGTAACTCATACCATAACCCAAGAACAATAATATAAATGTACAGAACACAATTGAAAGATTGCGGGTTCGCGTCACGCCCCAGTGGTCGTCAGAATTTTTTGACGAAATGTAATACCTATCGGTATAAATGAGATAACCTCTAAGTGGCGAGGTCTTGTCCATTTTCAGGGTAACAGAAAAATTCTTGCACGTGTGTAGTTTTCAGCAGAGCAAGTTCATCTAAAGCTTCCTTCTTACCTGAATAACGCTTGAAACAGTATATATAATCATTTGTACTATCACATAATAGAAATATTCCATCCAAATTTTACAGGTTTTATTGGATTGAAAACTTTGAGAGACTTGGACGATATGGTGCTCATATTCCCCGATGCATTTTTAATTGGTGAATAGTGCCACTGACATTTGGAATTAATTTTTTCAAGCACGCCTTTGATTGGGTATACTTTTTCTATCTTTCTTGCTTGGGGAGTTTTGTCAATAAAGAATAAATTGCAGAATAACACAGGAATTAATGAAAAACACATTACCAAAGAATTTTATTTTTCATATCCATTGCTTAGAAAAACAATCTTGGATATCTAGCTTTGGATGCAACCCCATATTGATGATTACACCCAAAAATGCTTTTATGTCTACTATTGAAGGGTGAAACCCACCAGAGAAACGGGATTTTTTGAGCGGGTGTATATTGCAATTTTCTCTGATCTCCATAACTGGAAGTTTTTCATAATTTTTTTGTAGAATAATAGTTCTTCACCAAAAAATATATGATGACATTGATGATGATGATAATGATAATGATGATGACGATGATGATGGTGATGATGATGATGATGATGATGATGATAATAATAATAATAATAATAATAATAATAATAATAATAATAATAATAATAATAATAATAATAATAATAATAATAATAATAAACCTCTGTTGAAGTTGCAGCATCAAAGGTGAAAAGAAGCCCTAGTTCTTTGTTCACATTTTGAGGTGGAATATTCCTTAGCGGTACCACATCATGATATTTCACATCTCCCCATACAGCTGGCTTAGGAGGCACTGAGAGGTGCATAATGCTACAGTCCCGAGCGACAGCGGAGAGAGCCAAACTCCTCAGTCCCGAACGAGAGATTGCGGAATAATGGGGATCACACTTTTCCCTGTTAGATTGGCCGTTTGTAACAATGTAAATGTTGCAAATATTATTTTTATGTTAAGCCTAACGTAACCTATGCGTTGTGTTCCGTAATTTTCTGACTGCAATATACTGTTCCTTATCACTAAACTGAGTTGCTTACTTTATATCATGCGTTGTCTTATTGAAATTCGCAATTAATTCAATTGTACACACACACACACACACACACACACACTTACCTCAACGCTAAATTCTGGTAAATCCTAGAAACCTGTGGACCCGGTGATTTGTAGCAGCAAGCTACGGTTTGAGAGCCTAGACTCGCGTCTTTTTTTGTAAATATAAATTGTGTGCTATTAAGTAGACGGGTATATCATTGAATTGGTGGCAAATCTCCTTTGATTCCAGCTGAAAAGTATTAATAAACATAAATTTATAGGTAATTGTGTGCGTGGTACTATGTTTGGGAGTATATCATTTCAATGGTAGTAACTCTCCTTTTAACTCCAGCAGGATAAAAGACTTCAGGACGTCAGGATTAGAAACCATTTCTTCTGTGACGCTGTTAGCACTGCCCTTGGCTTTCTCCGCTACCGTTCGAGCGTGGCTAGTGTCTGGAGCCCCAGAATTTTTCAAACTATATAGATAGATTGTCCGAGCGCTCTAACCCATCTCCTTGGTTGATAGGTCAATCTTGCGCACACTCACAGGAATTTGGTTTTCAACACTTTCCCAAAATCACAATCGTCTGTTTCATTCAACATTGATTTAATGCAAACCAAAATTTCAACATTTCCATAAAGTCTTTTCTGCGATATGCTGCAGATTAAGTCAAAAGCGCCGAAAAATTGCAACAGACAACAAAAATACTCGGTCACAGATGTAATATCTTCTCCCGACTAATAAAATGAAAGCTGAATCACATAAACACGCGTATAATCATTTAGTTACATATAGTGACCATCTAGAGAAACAAATGGCCGGTTACGATGGCTTACTTGAACGTAGAATATGGATCCATGTAAGCCTAATGCTTAGCTGACGGTAGCGAATATAGCCGCGTTTACCCCGAAAAGTTAAAACTCAAGGAGGTGTGAAAATAAATTTTGCTAGCAGCATAACTATTTTGCAGCATAATTCCTTTGTGCAACATTACATCTTTTTTTGAACATAATTTATTTTTTGTAACATGCCTTATTTTTGTAGCACAACGTCTTTTTTGCAACATAAAATATTTTTGTTTCCATTATTCGTTTTTGTACATTAGAGTCGATCGTGGATTGGAAATATTTTTGATTGCAACATAGCTTCTACTTTTCGAAAGTAAATATATGTTTTGCTTTTTTTTATTGAAATTCAATCATAGAGTGAAAATATTCTTTTATATGACCTCTTTTTTGGGAAGTTAAACAATATTTTGCTTCTAATGATTGTTTTTGAATTTGAAAATCAATGACGGAGTGAAAATACTCCTCCATTGCAGTATAACACCTTTCCTTTGCAAAATTAAACATTGTATGTTTTACGGTTTCATTTGTTCGCAAGCAGGTATATTTTATTTATCAACATGTTATTGGGATGATATTCAATACTTCGTATTCGTGCACAAATATTGATTTTCTATTTCTACTAACATATAGTTATGCTCCGCAACTCATTTTAAAATGTAACCCTACGTGTCCAAATAGGTTTACCACAGCGCGACACCTTGGCGCCAGATGTCTGCAAGTTCTCCATCCTCCTGCTGAGGTACAGGCAGGTTTTCACCCTCCCCCTTCTGTTTACCTCAATGAGGCAGATTTGCCCCCTTCCCTATTGCAAAGTACTATCCAATGTGCATCAACAGCGCCACTACTGAGAAACTAGTGGAGCAGACAACATGATCTACGACGGTCTACACCAACTAGGCGAAGTGTCGTGTACCTCTGATTTTGTTACCATATCTACGCTACAGCAGAACGTGCCGTACATCGTGTAAGACAACCACCACCTCGTTTAAGGTATGTCATAATATGAATATTAATTGATAGCTTTTATTTTCAACATCAGCTATTATTCATATATTCCGCAATTGTGTAATAAGTATTTTTTCAACTTTCAAATATTTGTCTATGCATCCAAAGTTGAGCTCTCGGTTTTTCCACCACGAGCTTCTAAACATATGCTTACATTTTTATTTCACAGAGTTTAACCAAACGCTTCCCCCACCGTCATTTTCCTTAATCCAGTTTAGTTCACAGTTTTGCCAACAACCGCTTGTTCCATCATCTCTTATTTCACAGTTTTTCCACTAAACGCTTACTACACCACTTCCACTGTTTTGCCGATAGCCGCTTTCCTCACCATCATTTCTCTTGATTCACATTTTGGCAACCAAACGCTTCCCCGATCACATCCACAATTTTTCCGCCAGCCGCTTTCCCCAATATCATTTTCCTTAATTCACTGTTTTACGACACATAACCTTAGCAGTTCGCAATTTTATACTTTACATTCCATAAATGAAAAATTACCCTCCTGGGACAGTTCGGTAAACAATATTTATAGTACCAAATGACAGTTACCCCCACCACCTGCATGAAAAAATAAAAAATATTACAATAACGCCATCTGGTGGCAGAAATATTGTTAACCGAAGCGGCAGGGTGTATTTACTATTCCCGTTTCCACGTTAAATATAGTGTTTTGCTTCTACTGGGCAATTAAATGATACACAAGAAATCAATAATTTCATAAAATGCAGAGAAAGTGTTATCAAAAAAGTTCCCAAATAGAAGACAAATGAAATGGTTAGTAGATTTCATAACTCCAATTACATTTCATTTATTTCTTTCTAATTTGTATATTTTTGATCTCAGAGAAGTATTAACAATAAACCTCTTTGTTAAAGATAAATATGCTATGTTTCCGCTCTTAAAGGGTTATTATTGTTCTGGAAAGTTCGTTTATTCAGAGCTGAGGTTTAAATAATCTCAGCTTCCTAAATAGCAACTAATTAGCTTTAGTCTCACTATATTGCTGTATTATGATCATTACATCAAATTAATATATCACTACACATTTTGAAATATTTCCGTAAACATCAAATTATTTCTTTGAGCTTGTTCCGGCTGTTAAACTATTTCTGTCAAACTCGACTTTATAGGTGAGAAGTTTACTTGCATACATAGTATTCATTCCACTCCAAACGGCTACGTATTGGAGGGCAGCTCTTATCGTCACCAATTTAATTGTGTACGATCAGCATGTGTGGTTAAAGTAGTTCACACAAATAAACCTAAATTTATAAGCCATTGTTTGCCTAGCTGATGCGAGTACAATTTCTCGGCATTAGAAAATAAGGAAACAGTCGCTACTTATTCCTGCGCCTGAATATCCCTGTAAATAGTGAACGATGTGGCAAATTCAAAATATCCTTTAAAATCTCGCTGTCATTTTACTCATGCAACTAATGTTCAAGTTCAACTAAACTTACATCAACAAGTTCCGACAAAAATAAAAACTCATAATCAGTATTACCACTGTAAGTACGCTTAGATTCGATGAACGTTCAAACCTGAAAGCATTGCAATATTCGGTTAAGGAAGAGGTCAAATGTAAAGGACGTAAACTCCAAATTATCTCGATCAAACTGCCTTTAGATTTCCTGGGATTTTTCCTCAAAAGAAAAGTAAATTATTTATTATACCAGATCATTTACCGCAAATAACCTTCCTCACAAGCAATAATGCATCGTGATAAACCTAATACGTTAGAAAGGACACTAAAGAAAGTTTTGGGGCATTTAATTTTTGAGTATGAATGAATTTATTCCATACTCAATAAATACAAAGTAAAATGCAGTATATATATAAAAATTCCTATCCTATTTAGAATTTATTAATATTTGAACTCTTCTATAAATATTTTATCTCCATTTACCGACAGTTGTTGATTGTCTTATTGGTCCAAAATTTACAGCACTATTGTATTAGGATATTGGATTCATTCACCAAATGAAGTAGACATTTTCAATAATTTACTGTTCATTTATTTATTTTTACCTGATTATTGATCCCATTCAACTGTTTCTTCCTCACTTTCCGTTAAAAAAAAAAAAATCTTCATGTTGCTTTACATTTTTAATCCGTGCTTAAATCCATTACCTTATTCCCAACTACATCTTCTGGAAGATGATAACATTTCTCCAAAAGTGATTTCTCTCTCAATAACCTTGTTTATTTGCTTTCTATTAAAACTATACCAAACACTGTCCTTTTCTCCACACATTGCACAGATCTATATATAAACTTAAGAACGCATAATAATAATAATAATAATAATAATAATAATAATAATAATAATAATAATAATAATAATAATAATAATAATAATAATAATAATAATAATAAATATCTAAGAATTAGTTGCTAAACGCTTAGCTTAATTCCTTTTCAAAAATCATTCGCTTTTAATTGTCTATCATTCCACATTTCTTTCAAACAAACTCTTTCCTTAATTGTACTTATGGAGGTACCATTTTATTTTATCCTTCCTTGCAAAATTAAGCACATTCTCAGAATTTTTTCTTCCTCTAGCCTGTTGATCGTGAACCAATGTTTTAATGCCCTTTCCAGTACTTTGTCCTAACTGTGCTTGAGTTATCCCATTGAGTGAAAATCTCTGTACACCCAAAATTGATTTACATAAACTACTGTAAATAAACCCAGCAGTCATTCAACCCTCAAATATTCCCAAATTTCTAACCCATGTTGCATTTTTGCACCTACCATCACTGCATAAAATCTCTTCAAATATTTAAAATATCTGAGCATATACTGTTAGTTTTGATACTCTAAAAACAACATTCATGCTGAAAATTGCGGTGAAAATACATTAATCTGCTATCTGAGGCGCTGTATGTGTATGTGTGCGTGTGTACGAAATACTAGCGTGGTATATTTCAGTTGTGCATTTCAGTATTTATTAAATGATATATCTGATTATTATGTTGCTTTTACAGCAAGGCGTATTTATTTTTATATGCATGTTTTGCAGTTTACGTCCCAGGTACCCATACTTGCCTGGTAAACCAAAAATCGCGGGTTCAAACTCCGCCAGGGTCGATGGATTTTTTCGGTTGTAAAGGGAAGTAAAGCTTGGGCCCCGTGAAGTAGATTTACGAAACGTAAAAGAATTTCATGCCTGAAAGAAAAGACCTCTGAGCAAAATTTATCGGCCGTTTCACGCCCTAAATTGAATGGGACGCTGATGACCTGAGATGTTAAAGAGCGTCCGTAAATAAAGCAAATCAGAACGACCCAGGTTGACTATAAACATAAAAATTATAGGACAAATTTCTAATCCTGAAGTCCTTTACCAACGGCATCTACTTCATATTTCATCTTTTAGTGCAAAGGAAAACAAAGGAAAATAACCTCAGTCGGACAGCATTTAGGAAACTGTTTCAAACTCTGGTTCTCTGGGTGAGAAGCGGCGACTATCATAAGAGCCACCGCAGTGAATAAAAATCTTGTTTTCGTCATAGTTGAAACAACAGGGGGGAAAGTGGGTCGCTCTGAATGATTTAAAGAGGCTGCAAGGGCACAAAGGCCGTAAAAGGGCTATTTTTAGAACAATAAAATACTACTTTGTGGGTGGAATGTTTCTTTAAACCGTTTTGTAAAACCTTTGGTGCTCCCCTTGTACTTAAAGAGAACATAAAGCTCAACAGTGCACCGGCATTTTACGCTTTCCACTTTAGCATGCCTAACATGCACTGCCTTGACAGTTTTACGTACTCTTCGCTATAGTTTAAATGTCACATGTTGTATGTGCCACTATAAACATCCCTCACAGTTGTCAGGTGTACAAACTCGATACTAAGGCGTCATCTAGTGTTTTGCATGCCAGAAGGGCATCATTAATGTCCCTGTTTACATAAATGCAACTTCCTTTTAAAACTAGTTCTCATTGAATCTCTGTAACATCACCCCCCTTTTAATCCAGCTCGTTTAAAAAGAAGAATTAGTATTGTGCAAAATACATGCATTTACTTTACTTTGTTCAAAGATGTAACTTACAGTTTGCTTTTATGCTTGTTTTTTGTTTATTACAGAAGAGGTATTTAGCAGAGTAAATCTGCCACAGCTAAAATAAACTCAAATAAAAAAAAAATTAAGTGTGTGCCTTGTTTTACCCAGGGAAAGGACCAGAAGAAAGATAAATTATTTCATGAAGACACAAATGAGACCCAAATCCTTCTTCTGAGTGTATTGACGTTACCGTTGCGTGGTGAGAAAAAAAAATCCGAACTAGGTAAATCTCAATTAAAAACAACTGCTACAACATATTGACTAGCAACAACATAGCCCATATAGATCTCCGATTCTCTGAAAGGGAGAGCAAAGTCTACGGGCCTCGAAGCACCCGTTTTACCTCTGACATTATTAAAGGAATGTCCCATCTCCAACCACTGACAATCTTCAAGTCCTTAGACACGACGTGGAAGAACGTCCCACACCTCAGTGATCGTCCAGTATCTGATGTTTGGTAAGTGATCTAAATCAACACCCTATCAGTCTGTATTATAGTAGAGATAATACAGGCCTTTCACGTAAAAATAATACCACACGTGCGGTGTTTTGAATCCCGTTAGAGGCGAGCGGGGCGACACGCCCGAAAATCAAACACCGCAATTGCGGGATAGTTTTTAGATGAAAGCTCTGTATATCTTGTACGTTCTTTGGTCATTTGCACTTAAGACTTTGCAACTATATTTTAAATATTAATGAGCACTATTTCTGACACAATAGATTCCATAATTTTATAGCAACTACTGCAAGGTTGAGTGTGCATGTAGCCGGGTACACTTTATATTAACGCTATATGTCGATTTATCTCGCTAGAAATTTTGATATGTAGTAGTGTTATATGCGGAATTCGTCAAAAACTGTAGAATAAAGTATGCAATCTAAATTTGCAGGCGCTCAACATGTAATAAAAATGGTAAAACTGAGATATGTATGTGCCAACATATATATATATATATATATATATATAAGCTGGTCTAGATTCTTGCCATTGAAGAACTCGCAGTAGTTCGAAATATAGCAATTTCAAGTGTGACTTTTTCTCATTGTTTTATCCTTATCTACTTTTATTATTACTGTTAATTTGTTACATTGTTAATAGCGTTACTTTGTTTTTATTTTTCATTTATATTATATATATATATATCACTTTATAAAAAACTAGTTATCATCTTGCACGGACAGAGCTTAGGTGTTAGGTAACGACCTATTTGCTAATTAACTGGTCCAAATATAATTCTCAGTTACTTAGACAATATAGAAGGGTGAGGTATAACGACATTTATTCTCACTCTTTTAAAGCAATGTAATGTAATTTCCAATGCGATGCAAAGATGCACACTCATTCAACAAGGCAATACACCGTCTTTAGAGCTCCACTGCTTCACACATGGACTGATTTTATGTCTCGAATGTTTTAAGCATGCATTTTAGTGGCGTAATTATATTTCTTGTACCTTTCTCGGTTAATTCCGCTGTGCCCTTACATCTGTGCGTGGATTCTACTTTACCTTTCGCCGGTCGATAGTATTAGGAACTTATTTTATCTTGTGTCTGGGATGCTCAAGTACAGCAATTTAATGAAAACATTAATTCACAGAAGAAAAAATTAACTCGACTAGGAGAATTAGTGGAATGTTTGCACAAAGTCGAAAAATTGCAACTTTTTCAAATACCGTTTGTTCTTTCTGTATCAAGATCATGAGATATTGCTACATTTCTTCTATCACTGACTTGCTGAAGTTTCGGAACATTATTGTCCATCTTCGGAACCGATTGCACTGATGACCCCATTGTAAGGCTCAAACGCAGAGAATATGTCGTCATCGTATGCAGGGTGTTAAGATACGCAGTAGGCCTCGAACTTTTTCAGTTGATGAAAAGGCTAACTTGTTCCTTCTCGCCAATCTAGCGCGCAGACGACAGAGAACAGTTCTCACGAGTTTTAGGTACGTGCCATAGTTACAGCTGTAAGAGAACATTTTACTGGAATATAATACAGCTTTGGAGTGCCCTATTCAGAGAATGGGGAATTTTTGAGGCATATCCACAAGCCGGATCCATTAAAACTCAACAATTGGATGGACTTCCTTATGAATTATTATTATTATTATTATTATTATTATTATTATTATTATTATTAGTATTAGTATTAGTATTATTATTATTATTATTGTTGTTGTTGTTGTTATTATTATTATTATTATATATTTTGGTTCTGCACAGGTTTGACTGTCACTTAAATATTTCATTGTTTGCTTCAACGCCAACTTCTTACCGACTCTCAGAGAAGACGAGGTGTATTCATGCTTGTTCCAAAGAAAAAAAAAGCGATTCAATTAACATTATTGATTAATGGCCCATTACCTTCCTACACTATAATTACAAATCATTTGTACGTGTATTAACAAATCGCCTGAAACCTCTACTACCTCATATGATACAACCTGAGCAAAATTGTAGAGTTCCTGGAAGAACTATCCTTAATGATGTTTGTGAAATACGTGATGCTGTGGCGTCCTGTCTGCAGACACAATCCAGCAGCTGTTTTTATCACTTGATTTTCAGCGGATTTTTGACTCCCTTAATCACAATTACCTGTTTTGAAGTTTTAATATAATATGGTTTTAGCTCGCAGTTTATTAATGCTCTACTCAGTCTCTATACCAACATTGATGTTGAATGGTTTTTTGACTCCTGCAATTTCTGTGTCCCGATCAATTTATTACTATATCTACTACACCATCCAGTTAAATTCATCAGGATTGACGATGCGATACACGCAGTGACGGAATGTGCGGATGAAGTTAATAAGTTTTAAAAAATAGTTTTAATTTTCGCTGGAGAGGGATAAGGATTTAATTTTCTTAGTACTCCCCAACAATGCTAGAGCCTGAGGAATAAATGTATTTGCTTATGCGCCGTTTATCAACACATCACCAAAGCCATTTTTATTAACAAATTTTATAATCACAAAGTTATCCCGTACAACTTTTGTAAGAAAACTAAGATAAAAAGAAAGGAATCACACTTCAATAAAAGCCAAGGAAATAAAATTACTCTGAAGGTAATACAGTTTATAGCGGTAGGGTTTGGTCAACATAGAAGTCTGTGTGGAAAGCACCGGAGCGCTGCAGAAAAATATCCACGTAATACGGTTTGAAGAAAAGAACACAGTTTTATTATTTTCTTACGACTGTACCAGATAATATAAATGTTGATGTTTTTTATTTCTTTTTTTCCTGTATTTGGTGCACGGCCCAGATACTGGCAATAAAGGTGCTGCTGAGGAGCAAAATGGAAAATGATAGCTCTCAACGTACACGCCATGGCAGAAACGTGTGGTGCTCGTCAATATACACATTACATGCTCTGTTTTTTGGCTTCAATATTATAACAGTAAAAGCGTTTTCGTTGTGAATCAGGCAAATTAATAGAGGGTTTTATATTTTACTGAATAAAGTCATTTACGCGTACAGTACAGATATGGAACAACAGGGTGCAGGAACAATTACAGTGAACAAAAGAATCCTGATTGAATGAAAGAAAGGGGTTCTAACTGGTGCTTCATTCCGAGTCGAATACTTGCAATACTTATTCATTTTCTGAAAATCCACAGACGTGAATCATCATGAGAATGACCTTGTTCTCAGTTCCAGATTTGAATGAGAATTGTGTTTTCTATAGCCGCCTATGTTGTCATTATCGTTTGTGTGATAATTGTGTTATTTCATCATATGGGCTACCCAAAGCTACAAATCATTGAACTCCAGAAGTCCTTTGTAAAATGGAAGCTCATAATTAGAGATACTCGGCGTGATTAAATACACATTACATTATATTATTACTGTTTATACAAAGTATAAAACGTATTGTACTTTGAAGTTAAGTGCTATATTCAATATTTGAACATATTTTGTTTTTAAGAATGCATGACACTTCTCCATACACAGATTACGGATTAATGTCATTGTTTACGGATTACGGATTAATGTCATTGTTTAAACAACGGAAAGTAAAATAGGCGAAGAACTAGATAATATAACAGCTATGACCTTATTGCAAGATTCTCACGTCATTAATACATCTCCAATGAGAAAGAGAGGAAATGTATAGCAAACGAACACAAGTCCTGATTCCCACTCGTTGCTCGCAATTTCAATTACATCTGAACCAAATGAGCGTATCAAAGAAATGAATCAAAGTACGTAAATAAATAAACTTTCCATATCATATTATTCTTTTTGATCTGCATTCGGTTACAATGTACCAAAGATAAGAAGAAACTAGCTAGCATGGTCAAGTTGAAATTGTACGAAATCGTTCCAATAGGTGAGAATTTCTTGCATAGCAGGACTGTATCAGCAATACCTGATAACCTAATTCTGAAACTTTTAAACATTCAATATTTCATCAACGAAATTGAAACTGCGGTATACAGCTCAACTAAATGGGGAAAATATTAAATTCTATCTAAATTCAATGTTATTCAAAACCACATGCATATTTCTATTCATTAAATACAACTATTATATTAATATACTCTAAAGTAACCTAACTTATTTAAAAATACACATTTTAAGGCACGACCTTAAATATGGATGAAAATGAATTTGTTAGAGCAGGTGTGTGAGCAAAAATTTACTTTGATTCGTTAAGAATCATACACATATAAAAAGGGCAGGATATCGTACAACAAAATAAATTTGAAGTTTGATTCCGAAGCTTTTAACCGTTCGATCCTTCAGTTCGAAACTCTTATTTTATGTATTTACTATAGTAAATTTTATTGCTTAAACACTTAGTAGCAAGTAGTGCACTTAATATATTACTTACACCGCAAAAACCTTTTTGAACATATCAAGGCAAACTTACAGCTTATGCAGTATAAAATACACAATCTATATTTGCAATTACATAACATTGATAATGTAGACTTAGAGAGATATTGCAAATAAATAACACTTTCTTTCCCACGTTTGCGTGTATGTAGTGCTTTGGTACTTGAATACATATTTATGTAAATTTCACCATCTTAAAATGTCTCTCTTATTTGCAAATCGATGTTAACTAGTTACACAACAAAATAAAATAAACAGAAAGCATCCTACTGCCAATAGTTTCAAAACTGTAATATTTATCTCTCAGGAGGAATTTTATATACTTTTCCCACAGTGTGCATTTGATCAAGCATAAAATGCAAACAGTTAAAAAAAACAGAACCAGCAAACACGCTGAAGATTGGATTTTGTGCCCGTGACGGACTAACCATTAGCAGGAGTGGACATCAATTTTTAAGCACTTCAATTGACAGGCTTGGAACAGAATCACAAATTACCAAATAACTGTTATTCTTCTACAATACAAAAATAAATGTATAATAAAATCATAAAAATATAAGCTCATTCATTGGAAAGTAAACAGATAATTGTATAACAATAAATAAAATGAGATGATGAGTACTTATGTCTTATATAAATGAAATAACAACAAGAGCAGCATGAATTGAAGATTTGAAAGCATGATATACAGCATATTTTCAGCACTCCTAATAAAAATCATGTGTTGAATTCTACATTACATTCAACATTCATTTCCTGTCAAATCAAAGTCTGCTGTTTTATCATAAACAAATTGTTTCTAGTAAATTTCTATAAAAACAGGAAATTTGGCACTGGTTCTTTAAGATAGTATTTTTGTAAGTCGGTGCTTTCTATTTGATATTCTAACTTTATATTCATAGTATTAATAAAAAATGAGTTTACATAGAATTGAAGATAATGTTCCACAGTTTGAAAATCAGAAAATCTGCTTTCATTAAATTCATGTTCAATATTTACTCAACTTTGATGTTATTGTAGGTTATAATGTTCTTATACGAACTAACAATCGCCTAACCTCCTTTCTCTAAGCTACTCAATCCAGAGTTTTAATTCTCCCGCATAAGACCCAACACTATTATATAACTAAATTATTTTTCGATTTCTTCCACACTTCGAATGTTAAGTTCATTTAGATGTCCAGTAAGGTCACAAATAAAGGATAGGGTCTTTCAGCCATTCTTCATTTTGCAACCCGGGGACATCAGTTCGTTAGAGAAGGCAGTCGATATAATATAAACATGTAAGAAAATAACTCAAGGCATAGAAATATTTAATTCCAATAAACATCACCAGTTTCATGAATTAAACAATTAAGTGATCTTTTGAGCATTTTACCGCTGCTAACCCACTGGACTTCTGTGTAGCACAGTAAATCATTATGATCTTCATCTAAATTTTCCAACCGTCCTTTATAATACTTGATTTTGTGCCTTTAAATAAATTGTATTTACAATATTTACTACCTCATCCACAACGGATTTTGTATTTGCCATTTTCATACCCAATGCCCCCTGATGAATTATATAGTGAAATGAATATAAATTATTATCAATGTACCTTTTCCTTACAAATGACCTTCAAGACGTCCAACCCCATTCTTTTTGTTCTCCACACATTGATGTGACACCATCCGTCGCAAAAGAGATTAATTTATATCAAGGAAAATTTTGGGTTCCAAGACACTTCCAAAATCTTCGGAATTACCTTTGGAAATGTGGTCCAACCATTAAAAGAAATTTGGTGAACCTTCATACATAATTATTTTATACGCCGGTATAATTATCTTATATGTCGGTCCTGTTGGTGTAGTGGTTACCAAGCTTGCCTCCTGCACCCAAAACGCGGGTTCGAACCCGGCCAGGACCGATGGATTTTTTCGGGCATAAAAAACGTAAGTATGGCTTCCTTCAGAAGGGAAGTAAAGCCGTGGGTCCCGTGTCGTACATTTGCGGCACGAAAAAGAACCTCAAGCCTGAAAGAGAGGCCTCTGAGCAAAATTTGTCGGCCGTTTCACGCCCTGAGTTGAATGGGACGCTGATGACCTGAGATGTTAAAGAGCGTCAACAAAAAATAAAAAAAAAAAAATAAATAAAAAAAAATCAACCAATACGCCGTATGACCAATGTAAATTGAGGTGTGTCATCTTCGTCTGTTGTATCGTTTTTTTTTCCCCCCAAAAATGTGTAATTATTCTTTATTTATTTTTATACACTGAGAAATATGTGCAACTTACTGCTTGTCGAGAGAATAACATTTTATCGCGTTTGTTAATTTATTTCAACAGATCATCTCAGCAACGTTAATTAACCAGGTCATTTATAAATTCATCTTCATAGTATGGAGCCCACAAAAATTTCAAAATACTATAAACTTACTTCTAAGTTCTTTTCTTGATATAGATTCTTCTTAATGCAATTACTCTTGCTCAAAATACATATCTTATATCAAAGATAAGCTTAAAACCCTGATCGCATTGAGACTGAACTTACAATTATTAATCTAAACAAAATGTAAACAAGCAGTTTATAATGTTCTTCCAGATTTTAAGTAGAACTTGATTTGTAAGTAATATTTATATTTTAAATTATAAAGGCGAAATGAGGAATAAACATTTGTTTACACTAAATTTTCCTTGAATGTTGGAATAAAAAATTTATTTTTTTATATTTGTTTGTTTATTTACGTGTTTATTTAGTGCTGTCATATGTTATCACCATCGTCTACAATATCTGTGGAATAAAGAGTAAACTGATTCATATATACAGGATGTATCAAAATTAATGGCGATAAATGAAATGACTAAAAAGATACATAATTCAAGCAAAATAGTTCAAATACCATGGGTCCGCAAACGAGCCATGTGCGACATAATTGCAAATGTGTGGTTATAAGTCGCCACTGACTTAATCAAGAAACATCCTTCTAGTTAGGACAAATGAAGTTGAAAACTGGACCTTTCATTTAATTTCCATTCTAAGTTAGCTCAATATTCACTCATAGCTTAACTTATTAATAAACACAATTCTAATTTAGTATTTTATATGTTATGTACTGTACACTCTTATCTGTTAAAGGAGGTATTCAAATTGTAGTACTTGCATCTGGATGCAATACTGCACTCATCCCTCCAATGAGTTTCGAATTCTTACAAACACGCCCGGATTATCTCGGAATTCTTGATAAGCGTGTACACTTTTCTGCTCCAGTTTTTCAAGTGCATCAACTGGAGTGCTGTACACTACACCTTTGAGATGCCCCCAGAAAGAAAATCCAAAGAATTGAGATCAGGCGATTGTAGAGGCCAAGGTACAGGCCCTTTTCGAATTATTCATCTTGGACCATATCTCCACGTTAGATGTCTTCTTACAATAGCAGCAAAATGTGCCGTGCTCCATCATGCATGTACCAAATACTCCGACGTTGCTCAAGGGGAACATCCCAATAAATCTGGAAGATTTGAAGCGCTTTTTAATAAGGAAGGAGGATAATTATAAAAGTGGTGTGTTAAGGATTATTACTTAATTAATAAGGATTATTATAGTAGGATCTCAGGTTATTATTTGTGATAATGATGACAAAGGAAGAAGAAGCCCATCAGTTAATAAGTTCCGCAGTTGGGCGTAAGGAGGAAGCGGAAGTAAATACTAGTTCGTGCTTGGCTGTGGCATCTCGTTGTTGTAGCTGGCTTCATTTCCTCTCTCTTCAGTCTCCCCGATTCGATTATGTGGTGTTCACCATATCATTATCACAGCGCCGGCACATGAGAGTCAATTAGTTCTTTTTGATTTTAGGAACATATGTTACGTTACAAGAGAGACAGGATATGGAAGGGGAACATCACCTTCTTCATATAAGGAATTTTGTAAAAGTTTTTCCAGTAATGTTTATTTATCTTTATACACAAGAATCGAAGGATCTCTTTATACCTATATCAAATTGTTGCTCGCCAGAAGATAATCTTGAAAAATCCACGCGGATCTATATACGATACAATAAGTAACGGGCCTATACACTTGAGAGGCAATCGCCGCTCACTTTCTTATTACCACTGAATTGCTTATGTCTGTTTAAAATAAGCCACCAATTTACCGAATTCTCTAGGTAACTTTGGCAACAAGTCTTTCTTAATTACTCGCTCTTAATGCTGTACAGCTGTCACGTGCTACTCCTATTGCCACTACTGCTGCTACTACTTCTTCGGCCTTGTCCTTGTTCTTGTGCCTGTGCTTGTGCGACTTTTTGGTTCTCGCACGACTTTTATTAAATGTTCAGTCAGTCGGTCCTATGCGCCTTCAATCATTTTTATTTAAATTATTTCAACGTCTTATTACGTTCTACGAGCTAATAGGTTACATAATAATCACGTGTTTCTTGGTTCGTTTCTCGTTGGCTATAATTTAGCACAAACTTCCCACTAACGAATATTTACGCTTTCTATTTTTCTGCCTCCCCTTACTCTTCCACTCTTGCTTGACAAATACGTCCCGTTAAGTTTTGTAAGAGTTGAGTCTTTTTTTTTTTCAGGGTTACTTCACGGCTATTTTTCACCCTCGCTAACAGTATCTGTGATTTACTTTCATGGCCTGGTTCCTTCAGCTTTGGAGGGTCCTATTGTGTAAGAGGGAAAGGCAAGGCCGTGAGGTCCAGTCTTTATATTTTAGCCTAAGTTATAAATATTGCATAAATGCCTTCTACTGAATTTTTGACGTATGTTTAAAACTTCGGATTTAATTATACGAATGATTGATAAAAGCATGTTTAGAATGAATTATTGAAGTCTTAATAACTATGTAATGCCTTAAATTAATTATTTTCTTGGAAACTAGGAAATCTGCTTCAGATTCCACAGCAGAAACCGAACATACCTCCGTCCATTGAGTTTTCTTGGAAGAATGTATTGACATTAGCTAGTACCCTTAACCACACATTCCATGAGAAATGTTGCTGATGTGGGGGCTAGTGAACAGCGTGTGGGTTTACTTCGCACCAAAAATGTGTATTATTAAATTAAAATAATATAATTAAAAATATCACCGCGTGTGAACCCCATGTTACATGTAAAACGAGCGATGACTACAGCCTGTTGTTGCATTCGCATATAGAAATTCACTGTAGGACCAAAGCCCGAATCACTGAGACATTGAACTCTTTGAAGTTGGTAACGGTACAGTGAATTGCTATGTAAAGTTCTCCAAACACTGCTGTGGCTTAGTATAGGCGCTTGTGTAGAAATTATTCTTGTTGACGTTCCTGGAGAAACTTGTACTGTCCCGAAAACATATCCTCAACTTCAGGCGTAATGCGTACGGACATTCCTCTCCCCTGCCACGTACGAAACTACCCTGTTCTCTGAGGCGTTGATGGATCCTTGTAAATGTGCGACTTTCGGGATGTCTTCGATCAGGGTATTCTTCACGGTACAAATGCGCAGCCTTCCATGCATTGCCTTTAGCTCTACTATAGTTGAAAAGCGTGTCCTCATGCTCTGTGTTGCTGTACGGTCCTATTTTGACTACGTATACAGTTCAGCACACCTGACACTGTTCAGACAGATAAATTAACTGCTACGGTTGTGTGCTGTACCCATTGTCTGTCGTGTATGGTTTGATAACAACATCACCTGTTGGCAATGTTCTGTTTTGTAAACACGATTAAATTCGTAATAACATATTTCGGAAACGACTTGTTTGCGGACCCATGTTTACTGGAAGATTTTTGCTTTTATTGTGGTATACCTTCAACCGTTTCAGTTTGCACTATTAATTTTACGCGCGCACGCACGCGCACAAATGATTCTAAATCCACCCTTGTTTTACAGATAGAATTTTTTTAATTCTAAAATCAAGTTTTTGTCTTAATGATAAATATAACTTAATATGATATAAAATAATAATTGGGGATCCCCTAAAATTGAACTTAAGAGGAAAATATCTCAATGAAACAAAAATATACAAACCTCACGATAATTTCAGTAACGGCAGGTTTGCACATGGCACATATCTAAAATGGTAACGACACTATAGCCTCATAGAACTTTTTGTCCTGCTCTAGCATTAATTTTAACATGTATTTATTCAGAAATATTTTCCTTCCTCAACGATCCCCTTTTCAGCATGTAGGTTTGCGCAAGATGACACATAAAGACCAACAAACAATTTGAAAGCTATCAGTAGTTTGAATTTGTAGCCAGCGCTAATGTTATATGTGAATTTAAGTTCAGATATTCGAGAAAAGTTAATCTTTATTTTACATTTAGATGTTTGATGCTGTTATCAAAATGAATTAAGTCATTTTGGATTGAAGTGGAATTACATGGAAAGGATATTTCCTGTTTCATATGTGAATCAGCTTTGGAAAGCACCTAAAGTGGGCTCGAACTTTATCTTTCATATGTAAAGTAATTCTTTTTTTTTTTTTTTCCTGAACCACCATACTTTGGTGCACCATTGGATATTTACCTTTATGAATATTATAATACAACTTTATGACCTATTTCCAGAGTATTTAATTTGAAAGTCTTCTAACTGGATTATCGTTTCCTATGAAAAATACTCAAAAGTATTATTCCTACTGGAATAGAAATCACTAGCAACGGTTTCTCGCATTTTTCTGCACAACATTTCTTTGCCCTGAAAATGTAATGTACATTTCGTACAATTTCTAACCTATAAAAGGTCGTGAAGAAGCTTTCTTGATCTTCATTGCCCATTTTTAGCAAACATTTATACTCACAATTTTATGCACAATTGTTTACAAAATATTTTTACTGCAATATGCTTCTCTTGGTTGTTAATATGTTCCAAATATGCTCAGCATTTCATCACTACTTTCACAATCAATGGGGATATACTTAATTCGGAGTGTTCTAAAATCTTATCTAAAGAATCTGTCATCAAATGATTCTAACTTTATATAACTGTCCTATTTACCGCTATTAATAGCCAATTTTTTAAGCAAATTCTCAAAATATTATTGGTTGTTTATTCCTTCGTACACAATTGTCAGTTTTATAAACAAGCAAATCAATAACATGTTCCCTTATTGGGAGTAACAAAAAGAACCTTTACATTCTTACTGGAAACCAATAATGACGTTACAACTATTCCGAACAAATTGAAACTACCTTATAACAACTGAAGGGTAGGTAGAACTAAGTATGTACTATACGTTTGGAGTAATGACTCGTTTTCTAAAACAAAATTGCAGTTAAAACAATTTTGTCCAATGGTTACAATATGTTGGTAATGCGTTGTTCTGGTCCTGGTGGACTAGTGTTTACCATATGTGGCATCGTAACCCAAAGATCTTGGGTTGAATTCCAGCCAAAGTTGATGGATTTTTTTTTTTTTCTGGGTGTAAAAATTGTAAGTGTGGCTTCCTTTGAAAGGAAGTAAAGCTGTGGGTCCCGTGTCGTAGATTTACGAAACGAAAAAGAACCTCAAGCCTAAAAGAAGTGGCCACTGAGCAAAATTTATCGGTCGTTTCACGCCCTGAATTCAACGGAATGACCTGAGATACTAAAGAGCGTCCGTAAATAAACCAAACTAGCATGCGCTGTCGGAGTTATGGCATGCAATAGTTTTGCTGTGAACTTAATGCCAATAATATTTATTTGCTAATTTCGTTTCATGCTGAAAGGGCTGAGTAATGATGACGGGGATGAGACAAATGAAAGTATTAATGCTTTAAGAAAATTCCTTTATAAAAGGTTTTCTTTTTTTACTTCTTCTTCTTCTTCTTCTTCTTTTTTTTTTTTTTTAATGAGGTTAAATGTATTTTTTCTGCAGCCTTCATACTCACTTTAGCTTCCGTCGCAGTTAAGCGTTTTCATCCCATTTGCCTGAGATGACCTGGAGACTAAATCCGTTGCTCAGAAAGGTTCTTATGTATCCATGAAAAGCGAGACCCGTATGCAGCTTTTCAACATTTTGTAACTTTTGAATTCCGTAGCAGGTACTTACTGTATTGCAGCATATAATAAAGCAAGGAGGGAAGAGTGAAGGACATAGATAAAAAAAAATCCGCAACAGCAAGGACGCTGAGCGGCACACGCTACGTTTGTTAATTAAATTCATTACTCATATTAAACTCTTAACATGAGTTTGCGTACCTTTCATGGTGATTACTAGCCGTAACATCGACTTTTCACTGCCACGTGTTAAACGAGTTTTATAAGAAAGATATGCTTAGAATTTAAGTTTCGTTTAAAGCGCTGCAAACATTCCCTTTTCATCTTTAAGCATTACGGCATATTTAAAGCTGCTGGCTACTAGATTAACGTCATTTCAAATCTCGGGCGTGGTTCCTCTCCCCATTTGATGGAAGCATTGAATGATGGAGCTACGCACTTCAGCAAGTGTATCAGATGTAGCTACCATTTATAAGGATATGATTTCAAGAAACCTGGATAATTGTCCCTTTTAACCAAATTCTTTAAAACCGAAAAATGTCTTTTATATATGAAGCGTGATATAAGAACGTTCCCTGCAACAAAACACGGTAAAATTTCTCTCGTCCATAACCATTCAACTCATCTCAAATTGGAATGTAAGTGATCTAGCTCTTTGAGCACTTGTTTAGACAAAAATGTTCTATATGCTTCTTGATTATATATTAGAAAAAAATGAAACAGAAATTGCATGATGTTCAAGGTGGTTCTATTACATCGACCTTGTATAAACATTTATAAAACCCTAAGACCTCAAATTTTTTCGTAAAGGAACTCTCTTCCTATAACTGGTGATTCAATAAAGAAAGGACGGCAAATGGCAGTTCACCGTCTGTTCGCGATAATAGGCATGACCTATGAAACCTGACGAGGCCACACCTTCACGCGTTGAGCTTTTTGAAACTGAGCGGGTCTTTATTGACGGCAAAAAAAAAAAAAAAAAAAAAAAAAAAAAAAAAAACTGGAATGAAGCCTGAAGTTTGGAAGCGATGTTAGTAATACTCCCTGGTGTTAACATCCATATCGTTCAGCATCTCATTGTCTTGTGGATATATTAAGGCAGATTGAGAGACTGAAAGTATTAAAAATTAAAAGCGCAAAATACTGAGCGAGAAAAAATTGCATTTTACAATATTTTCTATACAAAATCATTTCGTCCTTTTTCCTTGTGATTCTGTGCGTATAGCTACTACATTGTGAAGGTAAAAACTAATACATTTAGGTAGATATAAGAACTAAGACCCGAAATAATCAAGAATAACATTAAGACCTCGGTAAAATGTTACTACAACGGATGTTACGTAAGTTCTTAAATGGACGCAAACATGAAGGCTGTTTTTTTTTTTTTTTGGTTTTTTTTTTCATTTTCTTAATTTTTATAATTAAATTACGTTTTTGTGCATTCAATTCATTAATGGTTTATATTAACAGAATATGATACGTAAAATTACCGAAGCAAAATTCCGTAATTGATCCATGCTAGCGAGCCCAACGATAGCCACAGTTGCCTCAATGCGTTTTAAAAGCAATTGTTTCATTCGATATATATATATATATATATATGAAAAATAAAATAACACAATGAACAATGTAACTAAAATAGAAAGAACTAGATAAGCAGAAAAAGAATAAAACCCTTAGAAAGTCACAGTTGAGTACCTGTAACTTTAAAGTGTATATCCTTTTTCTGCTGCTTATTTAACATATACAAAACATAAATGCATATATTGTAGTTCTTACTAGAGCCCGGATTCTTAGATTTCAAATTTTTTCGTTCCTTCCCAGCTAACCCGGATAATTTAACCGCATTATCCGTTTCATTCTAATTTAAGTTTATAGTTCAATATTATACAACCTAAAAGTGAGCAAATAGGACGTTAAAACACACCAAATGCTGAAGTTGTGTTTTTTAAACATTAAAGCACATGAAATACGATAAATACAGTAATATATGAAAATATATTGTAAGATATCATGTTATGTTCTTCTAAAATTTATTTTAAAATATTTGCCAACATTGTACCTCTTGATCATTGGTACATTTCAAAGAGAAAATGCTGCATTAAACGTTTTCCTTTTTATCATGACAATGTATTGTGTATTACATTAAAGGAAATAGTGAACGGAAATCGTCTATTTTAGAAGCAAATAATGGCAATCTTAAGAAGCTTACACTTGCAGTTAATTAACAGCTTTTGCTCCAGCCATATTCCGAAAGTTGAAGCAGTTTAGTGCGGCAGCCACGTAGGGGGCCAAATCTGTCCCAAAAATTAGAGCCTAATTATGAAGCTCTTTAGTAGGCTGCGGCTATGTGCCCCAATCTTGAAGCGATCTGTTGACAACGTCGAACGTCGTCATATTATGATGCGAATTTTCAAGGGGTTTTGTAGGTTGATTTGAGTCGCTTTGGTTTTAAAGTCGAACTTTGAGTACTGCGAACTGCTTGTATCTGGCCGCGTGTGGATTCCGTAACTACTTGCCTCAGCAACGTCGAACTTAAACTGCTTCTCGAAATGTTGGGCGCTAATGACCTAAGTTGTTTTGCGTCCTTTAAACAATAATCAAAGTCATTCTCGAACTGCTTACTGCCTCTGTATATCTTATAAAACTTAAACTGTCTGCGTGTGTTTTGCGGCATGTAGGGTTTCGAAACTAAGTACCCCAGCGGAGCAACCGCATGCCTATATATTCAATTCAAAACTAACTACCGATTCACGCGCAATCTTTGCGCCTATCCTTAAAAAATTGAAAAATACATCTATCATTGCCTGCTTAAAGTACACCTGCCGTGCGTATCATTCTTGCTATTTGAAAGTTTAAAACTTTTGTGGACATTGACCAGTTTCAAAGTTCAGCTGTATAGCCACTGGTCTGGGTCAGATCACTTTAACGAATTTAAAAGCCATTGAGTTTATTAACCATGGAATAGCTGTGCCTTTAAAAGTATAGAGGCTTAATACGCCACCTCTGGGTTACTGTCTCTGAATAGAGGTTTTATGACAATTTTGTTGGCTTTCGAAGTTTCCGTAAGAAAATAGCAAGGAGCTTTCTCTTTTGGTTGATATTCAACGTATTAGCATTATGTCATATAATACATATATGATATCTAAATTACTGACTATAATACATGAAATATTATGATTGTGCTTACATATATACTTTATAATTATATTTAAGTGGAGGCAAATCGGAGAACTGTTTCAAAATAAAGTGTTCTAAACGTTTTTTCATTCACAAGTGGATCGGAAACGATCACAAATGGTAAAACTATATTTTGTTAGGTATCCCAAAAGCACTGAACTGTGACCAAAAATCACTTTTTCTCCTAAACAAAGAGTCTGTAGGGCATGCCAGCAACATTGAGGGGAAATCGAGATTTCAGTTCCAAACACCAATTTCAACTTTTTCTGATTCTTCAGAACACAATTTTAATGTACGTATATGTGAGGCGCTCTCATCAGTAAATGTGCCAGAGCATTTGCTACAGAATCCAGTATTCAATAAATTTCTTCAGTGGCATCGGTGGTCAAAATACTAGACGAATCACCCTTAAGGAATATAATATTTGCTGCCACTATACCAGAAAAATGTTGCATATATCAGAACACAACTTCAGGACCGTAACATCAGGCTTTCAGAGGTTATACCACCGTAGTTGTGATCGTTTCATTGCTAACATCATGTGAGCAAATTGGACCCTATAGAACGTGCTCAAACCTACCTCATATAAATAAAGATGCTGGGCAAAACGAACCACAGCGCCATTAGCGTGCACCATCAGGCTCTGAACAGCAGAAAATCTAGATGAGAAGCTTCTTATTATCAATGCGCCTACATGACCAAGGAGGGAGATACATTGAAAAGGTTATATTCTACCGTGCTTCATATCACATCCTTCTCACGCCATATGCCAATTGGTTGAAGAGGTTAGCAACAATGTCCCAGAAGTAAACAACATTTTATCTGTAAAGAGTCAGTGTGAAAGATTTCAGCCGCATTAAGAGTTTTAAGGAAGTGCTATCACATATACCTCTTTCACCAGAAATCATCATCACCTGCTGGGGTACTTGACTGATGGCAGTCATCTACCGTGTCGACCATGTTGAAGATGCCAAAACTGTTCTAGAAACATTATTTTGACGTCAACGATGTAGCCTGCATAGCCAAGGCTAAAATTTCTCTTCACATTATGCATAGCATCACTTCACTGGTCTTTATTATGGACAATCTTAGTAATCTTGCTGCAGCTGTTCAGCGCTTGGAATTCCCATTTGGATCAATAACAGATGCAATGAAAATCATGGATACAATTTCAAAGAATGAAATATCAGGACTAGTGGCGCAACCTGTACATTGAAGTTCACCAAAATTCTGCAGCGGGAACTAGGATTTTCAAGGATAAAAAAAATCTGCAGTTTTCCAGGGGAAATAAATTACAGACCCTTTAGTACAGTGACCGGCAGCAGTGGCTTCATTGAAATTTACACCGATGATGTAATGTTTTGACCACCTCCTTGGTCTAGTGGTTAGCGTTCTGACTGCTGGATGGGAGGCATGGGGTCGATTCCCGGTATCTGCTTAGGAATGATTCTAAGTTAGGGAAGTCTGGAAGCGGGTTCACCCAAATCTCGTGAGTATAATTTTGAAGCTACCTGATAGAGGTGGAGTTCTTCGATCTAGAGATCCGCGTGATAGGTAACATGCTGATGACATGCCCCCTGAAATACTGCTTGCAATAGAATTCGTAAGACGGGGGTAGAGAAAGCAAAGGTTAGGTTGACTCCGGGCTGTAGCGCCATGAGAAGAAGAAAACCTCATGTTTTGCAAGGAAATCTTTTCCTATTATAAGAATGTTTTGAAAGACAACAGAAAATATTTCACCATCCAAAACTTCCTTATACATTGGCGCTATAGCCTAGGGTAAACCTTGATTTACCCGTCTTACGAGTTTATTCATACAAGACAGTGTTGCAGAGGGGTGGGTGATCAGCATGTGTCTCTATCAAAAATCGCCACCTCTCCATCAGGCAGCTTCCCAATTATCCTCACGAGGCTGCGTAGGCCCCGTTCCGGATCTTCCTAACTTAGAAAGCCTGCTAAGCAGGTACCAGAATCGAACCCGGGCTCGCCGGCCAGCAGTCAGCAACGCTAACCATTATATCAAGGAGGCTGTCCAATACAAAACCTAGGAATGTATTTAATAATGAAGTAAATCAAAGTATTACATGAATATTTTAAAATTTCTTATTGGATTTAGTGCCTTGCAAACTTTCTAAAAGATTCAGTGACGTGATATTATAACGATATTGAAATTACAGCGGTAATTCTGTTGTAAATTAACCATATGTTCTTAAAGTGTCATGGTTCTAGGTAATGGAATAAAATTAGCTAAAAATAATGAATCTATTCGTTTCAATGAGTTTATGTACTTCAGGAGAGAGGAACTAAAAAAAACCATTTGGATTTTTAATAAATTTAAAAATTATGTATAACTGTTCAAAATTTTAAACACAGTTATTTTAAATATCAAAAGTATTTAAAATTATGTAATACAGTTAAAGAAATACATAGTTTATAAAACCAATAATTCCGGTCATAGTTATTATTGTACAAAAATTAATGCTTATCTTTCCCTGTTTAATATATGTAAATACATATTATAACTTTAAACACACTCAATTATAATTAAATATTTTATTTAACCAAAGAACTAGACACTACAAATACCCATCTAATTTCAAACGGCATTTTCAAATCTAGCACTTCATATGCATTTAAACCTCATCCTTACAGTAAAAATTAGCTCCAAGAGAAAAAATATTTGTGAACTAAAATACAAAGCTCAAAATGAAAAAAGGAATGTTTTTAAAAATACTTAACGTTAGAAAAGAGTGAGGCGAAAATTGTGTTAAATCAATACAAATACAAATATGCTCTTTGCTTTAAACTTACAGTGTAATCTCAATTGACGTCAGTTCAAATATATACAGACAGTTAAAATGTCTACCCCTACCCCTAAAAGGCCGTTAATGCAGTTTCCTGCAATAAAACAAACCGGAGAATGGACTAAGGAGTTATGTGATAATGTGAAATTGTATAAATGTTTGTCAATATGCAATATCTTAGGAAAAATATAAAACAGCATGTACGATATACACTACAGAAATGCTGCGAGTTGTGACACTCATGACTTTCAGTGATCTACCGAGGGTTGTGAAATTTTGGACCTCGCCTCCGCCCTCCCCGGTGGCAAACATCCGAAGCGGATCTACATTGCCTCCCCCTATCATGCACTATGACTACTGTCCACGTGATGGGTGGGAAGTGGGTGAAGGTGTGCCAGGTACCGCCGAAGCACCCTGGAGTTAGTTGTTAATTCTACTAAGACGTCCAATTACAAGGGAGTAATCAGATAGAGGGGGGCTAGGTACTGGACTTGGCCTGTAGCCCAGGGCAGGATCTAGTTATTAGTGGTGGGATCATGCTCAGGCATTGAGGAATTTGAGGTGTTGGTTTCACGCTAAATAAAAATTTGGTAAGTTACTTACTTCATTTACTCACTTGCGGCAGTCAACCGGTGTGGGGGATGTTAACATTCTTTGGCGTTCTCGCTGTGGGGTGGGATATAAATAGCATTCAGTGATTACTAGTGGTGTGGTTTTCACATGCATAATCATATTTATTTTGTGCGCTAATTCCTGAATGGGGCGGAGTCTTAAGTGTGTAATTCATAACTTAATGTCTACTTATCCTATGCTAACCCCTGGAGGGGAGAGTTGCCTATTACCACGTATCGTAAGTGATCTTAAGGACATAGCATGCGTGTTTTTTTTTTTTTTACAACTAAGTTAACTTATTCTAAGAATGTGAATAATATATCTATTAGTTTACAGGCTAGTGGGTCGTCATCGTTGCGGGGTCGCCCTTACTAATCCCAGCCGCTCCGGAAGGGGAGCAACATCCACCCGGGGACTTTCAGGGCACTATGCTTTTATAGTGGGTTCATTGGCACTAAGCTGGTTAGGTGTTTTTGTACATCTATTTGCAGTGTATCGTGTTTGCTTATTGGTATGACTCGATTAAAAATTGAGAGCGGTCTTTTGTGCTTGTCTGCAGCCACTTCATACTGACCTTGTGCTTTAATCAATGGGTCATGATGGTTGTTGCATTTCTTGTATGCGAGCTTCTTAATGAATTCTTCTATGCTCTGCATCTTTAGTTCCTCGTGCAGGAGGACAGTGGGGACACTCGTGGGGACACTCGTGGGGACCCTTGTAGCGCTCTGAATTGTATTTTCTGCAGCACTTTAATATGGGATGGTGTGCAATAGCCCCACGCGGGCGTGGCGTATGTGATCACTGGCCTAATTAGTGCCTTATATAGGATGAGACCCATTCGGGTGTCTAGCCCTGTCCGGTGGTTTAGGGTGGGATAAAGACGATTCAGTTGTAGGTTAGCTTTTTGTTTTATTGATTTAATATGTTTTTTAAAGGTTAATTTTCTGTCTAGTATGACGCCTAGGTATTTGACTTTGTCTGTCCATTGTATGTTTTCACGAAATAGGTGAAGCGGTGGTATCTGCTGTTTAGCACTTTTGAACCGCTTGGTGAACAGTAGCGTTTGCGACTTTGAGGCGTTAATCTTAATGCTCCACTTTCAGAGCCATGACTCAAGGTCAGCTAACGCATCCTGTAGTCTCGATGCAGTCACATTAGGGCTCCAGGACTGCGCAACTATGGCGGTGTCATCGGCATATATGGAGAGCACGATGTTGGGCGTTTTGGGGATGTCATTTATGTATAAATTAAACAGCGCGGGTCCTAGGAGGCTTCCCTGGGGCCCTCCGGTGGTCGCAGTGAGACGGAGAAGGTCCTGCCGACTAAATAGTGGGCAATAAGTTTGACCATGGTGTCTTGGAATTTTAGTTCTTTTAGCTTGTACAGGAGCCCGGGGTGATATACTGAGTTAAATGCTCGCTTTACGTCGAGAAAGAGCACTGCTGTTGATTTATTGTGGTTATATCCATGAGTAATGTGTTCTAGCTTTCGCGTTAGCTGTAGAGTGGTTGAATGTTGGGCACGAAATCCAAATTGTTCATAAATTGTTATGTTATGTGTTTTAATGTGCGCTATTTTTCTTTTTAGGATTACTTTTTCAACTACTTTGCTTATAGTATTTAATAGACTAATTGCTCTGTAACTTTGCGGGTTTGCAGCATCTTTACCAGGCTTGGGAAACATAAGTACAGTAGCATGCTTCCATGGTGAGGGGAAATATCCGTTATACAGTAGTAGTTGATTATCCCGGCTAGGAGGTTTAGGGCTTTCTTCGTCGGGTTTTTAAGCTCCAAGTTTGGTATTTCATCCGGTCCGGGGGCTTTGACATTTGTCAGGTGTTGAATAATGTATTTTAGTTCTGAGGGACGTGTTTTTCGCAATTTATTATGTGTGGGCTTGGTTTGAATTTTCGCAATGTTCGTTATGATGTTGGTGTCGAAGTCTGGGTCAACTGGTTTGGCATTTGGCCTGCATGCTGCCTCCATGGCGTCAGCCAGCGTTTCGGCTTTGTCTGTGGGTGTCTCCGCGTGCTTGATTGGATTAGCTGAAATTTGTAATGAGGACATTTTTAAAGGTTGTTTAATTAGTCGCTTTGTTACTGTCCATAGTTTATTTGATTCCGGAGTGATGCTTTCTAATACCTGGTTCCATTATTGCTGCATCATCTCCTTAATCCGTGTTTTAATTTCACTGTTCAGTGTTTCCATATTAACTTTATGGAGTAAGCTGCGTGTGCGCTGCCACTTTCGACTTTCGTGATTCCTGTTGTTCATTAAAACCATAATATCCGGGGCATAGTACATTTTGTTCTTAAGCGGGACTCGAACTGGGACAGCAGAAGCAATGGCTGCTTGGATTGGCTGCTCGAGTTGGTTCGGTGCTTTATCTACTTCCTCTGGGGTCTGCAGGGGGAGATCCAACGGCAATTGTGTACCTAATGTTGTTTGGGATGTTTCCCAGTTGGTATGATTGTAGTTTCGTCTGGGTATTTCTCTTTCTCTTGTGGGGGGATTTCAATTTCTAGTAATACTGCGTATTGGTCGGACGCTAGTGTTTCTTCCCGGCGTATGGTATGGTTATAGGGTGTGTTTTTCAGAATTGCTAGGTCAAGCATGTTGGGGTCGTGGTATGTAAGTAGGCTCCTCAGTGAAGGCGATGATATAATTGTTGTTTTGCATATGAGTGTGCAGTGTATTTCCCGCGGTGTAATTGATTGATTATTGAAGCCTTCTGCAATACAATTTCGTCACTTTAATGACCTCAAATTTGAGGCGTGCTATCTCGACCTTGACCTCTTCCACAGTCATGTTCTCATACTAACTCTTTATAACTACCTTGAAGGTACCCTCCTCCGGGTGACCAGTGACATGAAAAGGTACTTTCTTGCTTCGGCAATGTCGATTGAAGTTGTAGTAATCGTCTAGTGTCGTGAATTTAAACCCATGGTATCCATGACGATACTGGGACCGGAACGTCCCCCAAGGCCCGTAGATAATGCTGTACTCGCTGGTCAAAGCGGCCAAGCTCTGAGCAGAATAATCAGCCACATAGACTAGTGAGAGATCCTGCCTCACCCTATGCAATGGGGATTCCCCGGAAGTTACTTCTACTCTTGTGCCCTCCTCAGTCACGGTATCTCGTCCCCTCGCGGCGATGCAGGTCGGAGAGCCCCCAGCGGCGACCCCCGGCAGGTCCTCGTAAATGATCAGACGACTACTGTCGCTGTCACTGCTGAGGCTCAGATCAAGGGGCTTACTGGGAGTCGACTCCTTGCTGCCTCCTCACTTGTTCATGCTGTTAGTTGTCCTAGATTTTTCCGTTTTGGCCTGCGGCGTTCTCTTTGCCGTTTTGGTAACTTCCTTAGAAGTCGACGGGGTCGAGGAGGGAACGTAGCCCCCGTCTTGGCCATTGTTAGTATTATATAATTAGGCTAGCTATGAAGGGAAGAGAAATATGAACATGAAGAGATATACTAAGAGTAAAACCTAATAAGCTACTGCAGGAGCATTAACTTCGGGACTGCACTAACCCTTATGTTTTAAGCAAGCAGTAACACCTAATTAACTTATCTAATCTAACCTATCAGGGGATTTTACATACTAGATAGAATAGAGGAAGAGAGATAGTGAGAGAGATAGTACAGATAGTGGGCACTGAAAAGGCCGAAGAACAGAGGACCAACCCCGAAAGGCGCCTAGTTGTACCAGTCAAGGACAGTTGGCTATGGTCGTGTTCCTCTACCCATCTAAACTATATGTGCAATTGAAGTACACTTGCTGCGGTAGGTTGAAGCTGGAGCCTCGCTGTAGCCCGGCTCTGCAAGCTGATTGGACTGCTGCTTGTCGATTTTCCGGCGCGGCCCGCCGCTCGGAACTCTTCTGCTGGTCTCGGTGACTCTCGGCGACTCTACGCTGTAGCTCCTCTCTCTTCCACCGCTGTCCGACGAAAGTCACAGTGTTGTGAAAGTTGCGTGGCACATGTTTTATATCCAAAGAGGTTTATACCTACTTAGGTATCATGGAGGTTCGGGCCTATCTGAACAAGAATAAAAGATTTTAAAGGTTTCCATGTTCTTCCCACAGGGAACCGCCACGGGTGACCGAGGTCGATAAGGCGCGGACTCCTGAGCGGGAGGTTGGGTTGGAATACCGACAGGACCGTCCTTCCTGACTGAGGTTTTTTCCAGGTTTTCCTCAGCCCTCATAAATGGCAAATGAGGAAGCACCCTAAACTTAGGCCTGGAGCGAAGGAGTGTTTCCTTCCAATCCTTTCCCAATAAATCATTTCACCTCATGTATCATTAGTGTCCATCGCCTGTGGTGCCTCTGTAGCAAAAACGGGCGTTAAACACTATTCATTTTCTCCCAGGGACAGGTATTTCTAAAAATTATGATTTATTTATTAATGGGTTTTCCCTTGGGTGACGTATTTGTTATCTGATAATGGATTTGGATGTTTAGGAATTCCTGTCTAAATGACTTTTACCCCATTGGGGTTTGAATTTTTTTTTTTTTTTTTCCCTTGGTCCAAGTATTTCTTACCCACCTCTTCACTCCGTTAACAGTATCGGGCTTAGGGACGGTGGGAGTGGGCGTGATCAGTATGGAAAACCAACCTCATAGTTTGAAAACAATGTGATCGTGGGTTATTGTGCTAGCACAATGGTGACTGAGTCACTGAAAGATAAAGATTTCCGGTATAAAAGCAAGCCACAGTAGCACCATTTATTAATTGTGTCAAACATAACATCTGGTGTGAGTGTATCTCATTTTTTAAATACGTATTGCATCAACTACAAATATATCAGTTGCAAAGAAGGTTTTTCTTTTTAGCGAAGCTTCATACAGTATCACTATAGCATTCAGCTTAACATTAGTGTGATGAGATAGGAAGTTCCGGATATTAATTACTATGTAAATAAGTGTGGTGAATATGTAAATAAGTGTGGTGAATATTATTGCAAACACTTTGACAGTTATAGGTATGCCAAAACTCGCAATTTGTGTTACTTTGCGAAACCTTATACTCCATGGTGCGGTAAAACGTATAATATATACTGCTGTGTTTTCAGTGTCGGGCTCAACGAGCTTATAAACTGTATAATATAACAAGTCCGTACATGCATGCAGAAACTCAATACAGTTCAGCTTACAAATGTAGTCGTTGCGCAACTTTCAATTCGTATTAATTAATTTATCTGTTTAATATGTGTTTAATTAATGCAAATGTAATCTTTTGAATGTAATATAACGGCAGTTTTCTTAACAAAAGAAAGAAAGAAAGAAAGAAAGAAAGAAAGAAAGAAAGAAAGAAAGAAAGAAAGAAAGAAAATGTTAGGCACACTTCGATGTATGCAGAGTGAAGCTGAAGTTGGGGGGGGGGCGTGGGATTATGTTTGATATAAAAATGCCCCACCCTATTAGCGTTAGGTGAGGGCGGAGTTTATTATGGAGCAGGTTTAGGTTGGGTGTGTAAGGTGGATGCGGTTATGTTGATGACTGCTGGTCATGGTCTCGATGTTTCCCCGGCTTCGGTTGAATTCGATCTCCGGATTCCTGTGGAGTGTTTTGTGGATCAGTTTAGATTCACGGGAACGAGAAATGCATTGCCCAAATGGCACACCAGGTTGACTTGCTCCAAATATTTTAATCACATATAAAAATAGTGGATTTTTTTCCGGACTGCTCGTCGCTAACTTCACTACTCACTGCTAACTAACTATTCTTCTCAGGACATCCTACAAACTATCCCTCACCACTCACTGCTGAAAATCTCTCACTGTTAACTCCTAACTTCTAACTGCCAAAAAGCATGAATAAAACAGTCTAGAATAATAATCAAGAATAGCCTAGAATGACAAACTTCTGATCCTGTACTCAGTTTTCTATAACATCGCCACGCCTCTCGCTAAATTAAATTACCTGTTTATTATCCTGTTCCCGAGTTATATGTTCACCATTAACTATCTTACAATATTTATTGTTTCGCTAAGTTCTTCTCACTCGTTAATTTTAATTCGATGCCCATTGGCTAAAATTATTTCGCCCCTTCTGATCTACAATCTTCCCACAAGCCTGAATTTTCCAAGAACAGCCTATCATAAATTTCGGCACGTTCCTTACATGTTGATTTCTAAAGTGACATGTTTTTCCCCCCCTAGTTATAGATTGCCAAATGTTCTCAGAGATAATGCACGCATTTTCCCCTTTTACTTGAGCAAACTTGTGCTTGTATAGACGACATGATACTTTGTACCCCGTGCTTGCCTGTAATAAAACATTTTCGTCTGCATTCTGATATTTCTATTCCCTTTTAAAATTATTGCCATATCTTATTTTGTTCAAATTCTGTCCCGTTACGGCCATGAATGGTTTTTTCTTACTGCAAACTCCTAAGTGTTCCATGGGCAGAAAATTTCGTGACCTGACAAAAGGAATCTTTTACCCTTTTGTATCTCACAATTAGGAGGAGGGTCAGCGGACGAGCTGTCATTCAGGTACATATCCCTGTCTTTTTCTCACATTTGTTTACCTAAATATACCTTTTGTAATTTACTATTACCTGCCACATGACATACATATAAAGTGCAAGTGTTAAATTATATCAATCCCTGTTAAACCTATCTCTAAATTGTTTCATTATAGCATACACATAATAAATATGCTTATCAAATCAATACTTTCGTAAATATAACTCTGCACCCTCAAGTTATTAATTTAATAAAGGTAGCCTTACTTTTGGCTGCAAGAGTCAGTCTTGATGGTGTAGTGGTTACCATACTTGCCTCCTAAACCAAAGATCGCGGATTCGAATTCGGCCAGGAACGATGGATTTTTTCGGGCGTAAAAATCCTAAGTATGATTTCCGGAAGTAAAACCGTGGGTCCCGTGTCGTATATTTTCGGCACGAAAAAGAACCTTAAGCCCGAAACAGAGGCCTCTGAGCAAAATTTGTCGGCAGTTTCAAGCCCTGAATTGAATTGGACGCTGATGACCTGAGACGTTACAGAGCATCCTTAAATAAATCAATCAAAAAATCGGCTACAAGAGTAAAAATATATTCAGTGGATGCATATATTTTTATAGTTGTTTGTGATTTTTTTTTTTTTTGCCAACAATACATTTGTCAACTGTTTAATTGAAGATATACAATGTATAAAACTATTATGGAGCAAAATGAACATGTACAGATGTTGTAAAAAATCCGTTATTTTCTTCAAAATGTTTGTAATGTCAAGCGCTACGTACTTGCAATCTCCATAATATAAAACTACCATTTCTACATATATACAGCCATGTGTGAAAGTGCAAGTGAACCTGGGGTGTTTACAGTGTCCTTGCTTGTAAATGTTTTAGTATGCTGAATTTCTAGTGTAGCATTTATTGCTAAAAATTGTGTTTTATATCAAGAATGTCACGTTTAATCATATTTTCAAATGTTTTTGCGTTTATACTATCTTTTAAAGCATACTAAAACATCAATTGTGTTTATAATTTTAAAATAATGTAATTTATTTTACATGTTACCAATATAGTATATATTGACCAACGGGCTAATGTCTGCAGTTTATGAAATATTCTGTGCAAATAACATTCAGTTAGTATCAACATTTGCAAACCTATACTTATAGGTTTGGTTCCGGTGTCTAGTGGTGATTATACTTGTCTTCTAAACCCAAAATCGCGGATTCAATTCGGGTAATAGGTGATGGGTTTTTTTTTTTTTTTTGGAGGAAGGCGTACAAATTCTAAGTATGGCTTCCTTTGTAAGGGAAGTAAAGCCGTGAGTCCCGTATCGTAGATTTGCGATACAGAAAAGAACCTCAAACCTGAAAGAAGTGCTCAATGAGTAAAATTCTTCTGTCGTTTCACGCACTGAATTGAATGGGACACCAATGACCTGTGATGTTACAGAGCGCCTGTAAATAAAGCAAACCTTCATCAACACTTGTAAGTGCAAAGGAATCTAGAATATCCGAAAAAAAGTTTTTCTGTACCTTGTACTGCATTCTCACTAATGTTAACACCGCTTATTATAAAATATTCTTTTGTAAGATTTGCAATAGTCTTATTTTTTATAATATTTCACATTTTCTTTTTTTTTTTATTCCTCTCGATCATTTTCCCTCCTTTCGGATATGTAGGTAGTATATCCCGATGTGCAGCAGTTTCTTAAAATTAATTAATTATTTCGTACAACTCCAATTATACATAGCGAATGCCGCAATAAAATATTAGAAGAACATTTGTTTTTTTATCACGGTGTGTCAGTAAAATTATCAAAACGTGTCGAATACTATGTTTAAAGTTATGAGTGGCAAAAAAAAGAGCATTTTCTCCCTCGATTCAATTTTAACATATGGCAGCGAAACAAAAAACCATTTAACTTTATAAAAATAAGCGCGAAAAAATAATTTTGTACACAAGCTTAAGCGTTTACTATTTAACGATTGATAATTTCCAAAAGTTAACGATGGTGGTAGTGTGAAGCATTTAAGATATATCTCAAACAAGGTTCTGCGGGGCTGCTCCTAGCTAAGCTTCTCAAGCCCCAATATACGGCGAAGGGCAGAGACTTGGCTTCTAATGATTACGTGAGAAGAGGAAATGTCATACAGGTGGTGAAGTGGATGACAGGACCGCCGGTGGTGGTAAGGAGAAGAATTGGCTGAACGTATCTGTTTGCTGGAAAACAACAAAAGGGGTTACAATATCAAATTTGAAAAAGCGTGACTTTGAATTAAGACCAATTAGGAATTCCATTCACCCGTAGGAATTTAATATTCAACATGATGAGAAAGTGCTTCTACCAAAAATACATAAAAGTTAATAATAATCTGGAATTTTCAACCTCTTTTTACTGCTTTTTTCTTCAAATAGATAATGTTAGTGATTATTAGGAGCAAAAAGCTGTTTAACTTTACAAAAAAGACGCAAAAAAAGTATTTTCACTGTCTTTTTAAATGAATAATTCACTCGAAGATGCGTTTTAAGATGGAAATAAGTGTTTTAAATCATTCAACAAAATTAAGCAGTTACTACAATAATACAATACCAAATGATGAGCAAGGAGAGAAAAAAAGGAATAGTGAAGATAACGAGTGCAGAGAGTAAGGCGGAGAAGATAAGAAGAACAAAAAGAAGACGAAGAGGAAGGAAGAAGAAGAACAGAGGAGTGAGGAGTGAAAGAAGTTGGTGATAATTATATTAATGATTGCAAAACAATAACTACCAGCACAACAATTAGAGAGAAATAAAAGTGAGGGAAGGAGTAGAGGAAAGTATACCGTAGAAAGCCAGCTACACTGGCAGCACTTCGGGAAGAAATTGAAACGGAATGTGCTACAATCGTGGAGGACACTTTTGCAAACGTTGCTCAATTAGTAGGTCAACGCACTCAGAATTGTATCGACAACAGTTCAATGGACGCATTACTCATTAGCGTGATGAAAGTCCGGTTTTATTTGATCATATCGAAACAATGTCAAATTGTTTCATTCAGAAATTGAATGCGTCCGGATACCCTTCCCACTTGACGAGCAATTGTTCACAGGTGCCCCTGCCCCTGGTGGCGCGCAACTTGCAGGTCGAAAATAGGTTAACCTTTTGCACCGTTTAAAGTAAAATATCCTCTTTGCGCGTTCGCCAGTAAATTATTTTATTTTATAAACCATGGGAGATCCTTGCACTACGTTGTAAATCTCTAAAATTTCGTCCGTCAAGTTTTGTTCGTATCCTTTATCGAATGTCATCTTTGCCTTAGATATGCGTATGTGGTCGATTATTATTATTTTGGGGGATAGGGATATTGCCGTATAGATTTTGATGTAGGTGGAAAGTGTTTGATTCGTTGACATCGATGGGCACTATTTTTATGCATCCGTGCTACGAACTATTATACAATATTAATAAATTCAGTAACACATGAACGTAGGTGTATGTATTTTTGTGCACAAAGTATCGCGGTTTTTAAAGTGCGATTGAAGCATTTGATCGCGCTAACTTTTACTTTAGTATTACTTGTGTAATGCGTAACACCGTGAATTTTTAAAAATGTTTTATTTGTGAAGTCAGTGATTGTCTGTTTGTAAATTTTGGGGATTCTCTTGTACTTGGTAAATATAAGAGTTGAAGACATCGACAATATTTTTGCCAAATTTGCTCTCAATTGGTGCTGCCTACGCAAATTTAGAGAAGACATCTCTTATGGTTAGAATGTCAGCGTAAGGTTCGTTGTGCTGCTTAATGCTATTCATGACGTTTAGATCTGCCTTCCAAACGTCGTCGATTCAAGTGATACTTTCTGGTGGAAAAGCACTTTCCAGTCTGCTTGTGAAAAGTGTGGCTCTCTTTTACCCTAAGAAATGTTTTTTTTTTTTTTTTTTCTGTTCTTGACCGAAGTCCGTACCTATTGTTGAAATGGCAATATTGTGAACCCTTTTAAGCGTCTTTTTTTTTTTTTTTTCGAAGATTCTTCAACCCGCATCACTCTTTCGGAGGAATGTTCCTTTTTTGGTTCATTCGCATCGATTTGGAACTGTGTATCTTCCTCTTCTTCTTCCTCCTCCCTTTCGTGCGGAGCTTTGAGTTGAGACACCAAATAGTAATATTTGTCCAAATTTTATTTCACGAAGTTCCACTTTTGTTCCGGAGACAATTTAGAACGCTGTAACTCAGCAATTTCGTTGGATATGAATGTGATGTTCTTATCTATAACAAGCAGCCTCTTTGAGCTCTCTGGCTGAGACTGTACCAGCATTATATGCTTTGCGTTCTTCTTGACAATGTTAATGCACTAGCTATAGAACTGAATATCGGGAGAGGAAAAGCAGATCAAATCCACCCATTAGCGTCAAGATTTTTCTTTTCTTCTTCAACGACACCTTATTCTTAAATAATTTCCTTCAAGTAGAATTATGCCTTTTTATTTATTCATTTTTTTTTACACTTGAGAGAAATGCAAACTTTTCCTTTACAAACGTTGCACATGCACTGCAAGATAGCCTTGATTAATTCGGGACTCGCTAGTTTTAAAATCTACTTACGAACGGCAGGTTCACCTTTGCTTAAAGCGACCAATTTACCGCATTGTTTTGCGATCGGTCAGAAGGGAAATTAACCTTCGCATATTCACCTTTATCGTCGAAATTGTACTGACAGTATAAGTGAAGAGTATTACTATTTATATCGGAACAAAGCAAGACGCATCCTCCCCGGGTAAGAGACCGGTTCTATGCCTGTATCTGTTGGGGGTGTACAGCGCACGGTATAGATAAGATTTGTTTCTCAGCTGTTTTAATACTATGACGTAATTGACATTTAGGGAAATGGTATGAAACTTTTTTCCCTAAAAGAATATATTTTCCATTATGAATGACATGAAAATTTCTGTTTTGTGAGACAATATAAAATGGCTTCAACCTCCATGTTTATATTATTGATATTAGCATAGTTAATTATTTGTATTATAAATCTTATTGTAACCAATTTGTACAGTTTATATGTGTGAATATTAATAGTTAAGTCATTTTATGTATTTCTTGAGTATTAGAACAACTTGTTTACAAAGCTTTCAGACCTAAACCAGGAAGTGTGTTTTGGGAACGGGACGAAAAGAAACAGATGTTCATATATACCTATTGTATTTGTAAGAGGCTTTTTATATGAAGGGTCTTCTTTAAGAATTTGGAAAAAATGGTGGGACAGGTCCCTAGGTATAGTTGAACGGACAGAAGGGTTAGTTTTTGTTAAAATTCAGGACAGGCCGGGCAATAAAAACCTATTGAAACCTTGTGGGTGTCATAAATTGTAACTGACATTGCGTAAAGTTACCCAGGGGAAAAACAGAAGCAATAAAGAGTAACAAGTCATTTGACCAGGCAATTTTAGAGGAGAAAGGCTTAAACTGTTAACAGGGAGCTAGATCTAAAATAGTGTACAAAGGGAAGGACCGTGGTACAGTGAAAGGTTCGCACTTACCGGGCAGTGATAGACTGGAATTCATCGGGCTAGTTGCAACACACTCATCAATTTTCTAAAAACCTAAAGGCGGCCCTTTGAACGATAGACTTAGTTAAATAGAAATAAATGGTGTTATTGTAAGCTCTACAATTCGTGTTCGTCTTGTACATATCGAAAACGACCACAGTTGTGAATCCTTGGTAAAAAAAAAAAATTGAACTCATCAGTGCTGCCATTTTCATACATCATATCGCCAATGACCAAGAGATCTCCCTCTTTAATGCTCCTCCCACCTAAATCGTTGAGAAGTTGCTTCAGACGCATATATCACTCACGAGCTCGTAGGTGAGAAGATTGTTGCGCTGGCCATATTTACCCCTAAAAGGAACATTACGTCAAATCAACTCTCTCTTGCCCCTATTACAACAGAGGGCCCTTGGGTCCAACGACATCCCTTCTCTTTCAAAACACATTTTGACATAACAATCGGCCAGCCAGAAGCCTCCATCTTAATTTTCAGGAACTGGTTTACATAGTGCTGAAAGTCCCCCTTGCCCAGGTTCATTTTCATACTGTATTGTACTCTCATATTTCGTATATTTCGAGAATGTGATATCCTTCCTCAAGTGCACCGTTAACTTCATTCACCACCTAAGTGCCGAATAATATCCTTTCTTTGACAGATAACACTCGTGTTGGTAACTAATTCCTGCGCATGTCATTCATAGCGGAAATAGTAATTTTTATCAACATGCACAGGTATTACAGCATGATAAATGCTGGACAGGAGCAGTATTTTACACTTTATGAGATCACGCTGTATTTTATATAAATTTGAAGATGAACCCATATGTATTTTGGGTTGTCCGATGGGATTTTGTTTTGTTTACAGATGGATACAGGCTACACATATCGTAATAAAACATTTTCCCTACTCCCAGGCATTTCCTTGTACATCTTGATAAAACTGGTTCGATCACCGAAAAATACATTCCTAGGATCCAGGGGTTCTGGATGCGATTTCAACAACGACTTAAAAAATTGTGCCAACAAAGGGTCTCACTTTATAATGTCGTTAAACTTGCATCCCACACTTCCAGAAAATCTTAACTTCCATCTTTCATTAACTTTGATATTCTTTCGGTGTCCTCGTATTTGGAGGCCATGGTCTCATTCCCATACTGTATACCAGGGAGTGGCGGTTAGGAAAACATCGTGTGCAGCCGTGGAAAAAGTATGCAAATTTTTCATACGCCTCCTTTCTGTATCCGTTTACTTTGTGTCCCAATAATATTCCCTGTTTCTAAAGGCATGCTGAATGATCACCCATTCCTACTGTTCTATCCATGATAGACATGCACATTATTGTTCGTCAGTCAAACGGTATCCATCTACGGGTATTATAGGAACCATATTTTCGCATAAACTTCTTCATGTGGACATTCATACATGCGTAGACAACTGTAACGCATTCCCTAAATGGATCTATCTGATCTTCGTCCATGAATTCTCTTCGAAATTTCGAAACCGCAGGAACACATCCATTTTGCAATAGGACACCATTTCTTTTTTCATGTGAAAAACGTGGTCGGAGTACATCATTTCTGCGTGTCATTCCTCGAAGGCCTTGATTCCATCTCCGGACATGTCTTCCAAAGAGTAACACTTATGTTTGAGGACGGGATCCACGTTGTATTCATTTTCCTTTGTATTAAATAATTAAGGAAAATACATCTTTCATTCTGTAAGATTGAATGTTTTGAGAAATTTGGACAGAGCCATATGTATTAAGTTTAATGAGTTCAAAAATGTTATTTTTTCATTCTTCATCGTCAATATGCGACTCCCTTTATTTATTAATTCCGGTGTATATTTCAGATTGCCCACCATGTATTTCAGAAGAAACTGGGCATCATAGCATTTAAAATTAAGCGCAATGACAAATATATATCATGAATCGAACCTAGAATGGATGATGCGGTTAAAAAGTTGCTTAACAGGATTGTTTCCAAAAGCTCATTCTTTTACGCCACATTACGAACAATAGTTCATCTTGTGTGTTAGATTCATATACATCACACAGGTTTTGCATAATACGCATAATTTCGGGACATGCTCAAAAGTCTCAACTTTCGCAGATATGGGAAGTTTTGAGTGGATTAAAAAATTATAAACATAAAAATAAAATTATTTTTCATGCTTTCTGAATTATACGGTTGGATGTAACACAAGTGATTTGCATCCACATAAATTTAGCATATATTGCAGAATTTTTCATTCAACTTGTAGGGTGTTTTTCTTAGCCTACTATTAACTAGTTTTTTGCAACAAGTGCACACTTTTTCAACGTCGCACACAGATAAAGTTTTGGAGTAGTAAACTCCGTTTAATAAATGGTTCTTGAAACATTCCTTACTCTTATAGTTCCTGTGACATGCCCTACAAATCATATATGAAACTTTACTTGAATTGCACTGTAAGTGACATTTTGCGTATTTTACATCGCAATGATGCCTCTCCCTTTTATTTATTGAGGGGTAATTATACTGTCGGCAATACCACTCGCATTTGAAAGCCTAGTGCAAGACCACAAGACCACAATAGTGTTAATTTGACCGTCACGTTTTTCCACGAATGATCTGAATAAACGGTAATGTGATGGTCCTGTTGAACCTCATTCAACTTTTCAATGTCCTGTAAAGTAAATACGCCATTTCGTTTGTCTACAAAATCGCATAACGCTAATGCCCTCTCCTTTTGAATATTTTCAGAACGCGTAATTCCTTTATAATTACCACTAACATCAGCTTTAGCCTTACATGCGGCAATGACTCCAGACACACATAATGTCCTTATTCTTCAATTCTAAGAATCCTTTATTTTTGCGACATGCACCGCTTTCCTTGAAGCATGAACCCTGAATCTGTTTCGTTCACACGCAATTAATTTTGGAAGTCTTTCAATAAAAAATTTACTTTTATATAGATTTTAATACAGCTTCAACATTAACTTGTTCCAATCTGCTAACTCTCAAGCAAAAAGGTTTGGAGGATGATTTCAATCACTAATGGATAACCCTAATTACGCAGGTTCGATTTCAACATATTTCCTTTTAGAAAGTCCAAAAGCAACTGAAACATTTGTGAAACCACATTTCTGAATTTGCATTTTCAGGCATAGGACGAACAGTTACATCAGTTTCTGCGAATCCAGAATTTAAGGTTATTCACCGTTCGTTTACGATGCTGTATAATGTTAAATAATGACTCAGAGCTTAGCGACAATTACTCAAATTCACTATTATTAGATACGTCATTATCATCTGATTGTAAAGAAGAGTAAGGTAATAAGTCTTCCCCTTTCATTTTGCGCCGTGCACGTCAACCCTAGAAATAACGAATATTTAATTATTTCACCATATCGTATAAAACTAAAAGTACGGTAAATTTATGAAAGTTAACAACAAAATTACCCTGAATTTATATTTGTTAACAACAAAATACGCTAAATTCTTGATTGTTAAAAATAAGATAAACCTTTGTTTGTTAAAAAATTACTATGCATTTATAAATAAAATACTCAAAATTTGTTTTTTTAATTAAATGTAATAAATTTACGTGAGTAAAGGGAAAAAATAGGTTAAATATATGTAAGTAAAGAATAAAGAGAACCAAAATACACCTCAAAAAACAAACACGGCAAGAATGGACTGTCCCCTCTGCAGTTAGGATTGCAGTCTCTACTATGGCAAAATCAATGCAATAACACACATATTATACAAGAAACTACAAGTCCTATGAGGATTATCACATATATTTCACATTCCCACATAATTCCCAATTGTTCGCAAACTGCGTATCATTCCCTATTGCAACGCTCTTTTATACCAAGCACGTAAAATGAGTAATTAAGCGGGAATGGATAGGACACGGAAATAAGTAAACATTTAAGGTGTCAGTATGCAAAATGAGTAAATATGCGGGAATGAATAACACGCGAAATAAATAAAAAGTAATATAAATGCAAGGAGTAAACATGCAAAATGAATAAAAACGTATTTAATAACACTTACAAGGAGGAGTGCAGCGGAGTCCAAAATCCAGTTAAGGCTGTTCATTTAATGTTTTGTTTGAAAATAATATTTGAAATAAACTGTACAGTTCTATATAAGATTAGATACAAATTAATAAACATGAGATAAAATCGCGGATCACGTGCTATCACTACTTACAATTCATTTATACTTTTTCCTGAGTGATTCACACTAGCAGAGAACTTCCGAGAATCTCGATGAGATCAGAGCCTTACCCTAGTCTTACATGAGTGTGTTTCTTGTTTCAGAGGGAGTACCAACTTCAAGGGTTTAGTTTGTTCGACTATTAATTCAAAACAATTCAAAATCGTTGCTCTCTCGGCAACCCTCATTCAATAACCAAATGCAGTGTGTAAGTTTTATCTTTGTTTAATTTATTCTTGGGGTTTTCTTTTATTTCGCTGAAAGAAGTTTTAAGGTCTATGTTTATAAATTGCAGGCTAAGTAACCCGAGTTTGACATATTGCTTTATGTAATTCATTAATGTGCTTAGCCACTCATAGCCTTATATTGTATGCAAGTAGTAATTAATATTTATGTCTCATTTAAGTGCTTAGCCATTAAGGTACTTTATACTTCAAAGTACAGTGTTAATTTCAATGTTTTTCATGCATGTTGGTAAAGTGTTTAGCCATGCAAGCATACTATTGCATTCTGTATTAAATGCAGTTCGCACAAATTAATAGAATTTGTAAAAAGCTAACTGTTTTTCTGCATGTATGATTAGTGACCGTTTGGACACCTGATAAATGACAACTTTATGTAATTATCTTCTCTGCACTTCAAAATTACCATTTCTCAATCATATTCGGAATGCTTTCCTTCGAATGATTTCTAACAAAAATGCTTCACCGGGACGATGCAGAATAAAGAATATTTATTGAAAAGGAAAAGAAAAGATAGTAGCAAGCAAACAGTTTTAAGTACTTTGTGGCAAATGCGTGAAAAATGGGACATTTTGAAGGGAATAAATTTCTGTATGCCACTAAGATTGCTTCTTTTGTAGTACTAATCAGTTAGTTCTACGTCATTCTACATGTCTATCGTTTCAAGTTGAAATCTTCTGTGAACATGATCAATTGCAACTGAAAATGGTGTAAAAAATATACATATCCCAAGATGCGAGATCTGCAATTTCTTTAAACCTGTAATGGAGTTCTCCAGTCATTTCTCTTATTACGGCTACATAATTATGAAAATATTCAGTACTAATAAATCCGCACATGGTTTATTTGGGAAACACACTGTAGCCTCCTAAATTAAGTTATTTTTTATAAGGTGAGCCTCATTTTGAATGCTTCCGCTTGAGTTAAGAGATCGATGACAATCTGATTTTCCCTATGCAGCAGTAGGTTTAACATACTCATATAGGCCTTGAAATCAGCCAAGAAAACCAAATCACAAATCAAATTATCATCTCTCAGCTTAGGTACAGGTTTATCTAGCACCTATCTCAAGCACAGTGAAACCTCTTCCCTCAATTCAAAAGATCTATCCAATATTTGTTCATGATTCATTCAACGTTCCTCAAAATGATACGCGATATCGCCATACTCACATTCGCCCTTGGGCCCCTTTAATTGACGATGGATTATACCTTAAATCTTAGTGTTTGGGCATTGAACTACGAGAGACATTAAGTTTAGCACATAACTTGAATTATGCAGTATATAGCAATGATATTATAAAATACTTCGAGTTCAAACAATTTATTCTGAACCGCCCAGCCAAGCCATACTTAATTTCTACCATGTTGTGAATGGCACTGGGTTTGCCATTGCAATTCAATATTTTAAATGGCCCGCTCAAGAGAAATTAAGATCTCTAATCCTGTAATAGTGCCATTCATTGACATGAGATTTAATAATTCCTCCATTACATAGAGTTTGTGGTTAACATTTCTTATAAATATTGCTAACTGGATTGTATAAAAATGCCTGTGCTCTGGCGTATTGCCAGAGCAAAAATGCAATATAGTTTTTTAACCATTTACGAACTGTTCATGCACATGCACATGCCATGGATGCGCCGCATTAATGTATTTGGAGGCAAACTTGTGGCTTTCATTTGGAAAAGTTCCTGAGTGGTTTTAATGATACACTCTTTATTAAATTATTCATCGCTTAATGGACTCAATCATCGTGCATTTTCCTAATTTAGTATGTAATTCAGGTGCAGGTTTGATTCACTAGTGGAATGTTCTTCACGTTTATGTACGCAACTTTGCAGCTGTTGTACAACTTTCATTATTTCCTCTCCTTTGTGCTTTGCGTAATCACTAGCACAAGTACAATAATTTCATTGTAAATTATACTTTTTAATTTGATGAACATTTGAACAAGCAAGACATTTATCACTTGTACCGTACTCGGTGTGAATGAATGAATGAATTAAGCCACTTATGTCCCATCCAGGGCTAGGGCCTCCGAAAGCGGGGGCTCATTGTTTTCTCATATGCTGAGCTAAGCCTCATGAGCTATTGTTCCTATGAGTCCGTTAAGTCAATAATATTTCTTATTTTACAAAAAGTTTAACATAAATTTAACTAGCAGTTCCAGTGCTGAGTCTAGTAAGTTTTTGTATTATAAGTTTGGTATCACTTTCACTATTGGCTTCGGTTGTTCTCTTCTTTCTGCAGCTCTGTTCCTAGGCTCTTCCAGATGCTGCGGTTCCATGCTACGCTGGTCCAGTGTGGCCCGACTGCTTTCCTGAAGGAGTCTACCCCCAAGTAGTTCTCGGTTTCCCTCCGTCTTTCCTACCGATACGTAGATCCCATGTGGTAGCTATATGTCTCCATCTGCTGCTTGGTAGCCTTGCTACATGTCCACCCAATTTCCACTTCAGGCTGTTTACACGTTGAGTCACGTGGTTTAGTCTCGACATCTTTCTTAATTCCACACATGATAATTTATCCATGAGTGATATCCCTAGTACTTTCCGCTTCATTTTACGTTGACAGCTGCTAATATTATTCTTTTTCACTTCTGTTAGGCTCCAAGTTTGGCATCCATATAATAGTGTTGGGAATATGCATGAGTCCAGGACTTCTAATCTCAGTTTTCGGCTCAAAGTATTGTCCATCAGTATGATTTTCAATGACCAGAATGCTTTCCATGCTGAGGATATATTTTTGTTGATTTCTTTGCCCATGTGATGGTAGAATACAACTGTTTGTCCTAAGTATACAAACTCTGTTACGTATTTTAGTGCGCTGAGTCATTCTAACGGGCGTTACTTGACTGTTTGTCATAATCTGTGTTTTCTCCATGTTCATAGATAGAGAGGCAGTTTTACTGTGGTTGTTGATATCTTATAGCATTCTTTGATAGCAAATAGGATTTTGTGGTCTGCAAATCTTAGGTTCGTGAGTTTGTAACCGTTTATGTTAATTCCAAATCATTTTCCCCATTTTATTTTGCGGAATATTTCCTCTAATATGCTTGTGAAAAGTTTCAGGAGAATTGGGTCTCCTTGCTTTACCCCTCTACCTAGATTGCAGGGTTGCCCTTTCTTACTTGCTGCTACCTTCGCATATGATTCACTGTACAGTTTTACCAGTAGTCGCATGTATTTTCGTTCAACTCCTTGTCTTGATAATACCCGGATCATATTTTAGTGTTCTACGGAGTCAAAGGCTTTGGTATAATCAAAAAGGCAATATACAATGGTAGATTAAATTCGTTCATCTTCTCCGTGACCTGTTTAATCATTTGCAGCTGATCCCCCGTACTGTAGCCCGATCGGAAGCCTGCTTGCTCTTCTGGTTGATTTTCATCCAATGTCCTGGTTATTCATCTTGCTATTAATTTGGAGAATAATTTTTATATGTTGGACATCAGACTGATTGACCTGTAGTTGGGGAGTTTACCCTTAGCCCCCTTTTCATGTAAAACCATTATTGTACTTGTTCTCTTTTGTGATAGTAGGATTTCTGTTTTTGAGTATTATGTTGAAGATTTTAGTGATTGGTTCTTGTATGTGGTTTAGGCCTATATTCAATAGTTCGTTATGCATACCATCTACTCCTGGAGTGTTACTGTTTTTGAGATTCTCTATAGCTGATCTCACTTCACTCTGTATAAATACTGGTCCTTCCTCGTTGTCTGTGATTGACACATTGTAAATAGATGTCTTCATTGTTGTTCGGGAGTGAGCTCTAATATAAGAATTTATAAAAATCAATGGCAGCCGTTATGATAATGGTGTTTTCATATCTCCTCTTGGTCCTTTTGTGCCTAGAATACAATGCTTTCCATTTCCTAGCATTCGCCGTACTCAGTATGTTATAATAATTATTCCCACACATGCAAAAATCGTGCATGGCTCCCACTAAGAGCATCTTTATCAGTCAATTTTGTTTACTAACCCTATCATACTGCAGTGGAAAATACGTGAACAAATACCAGTCACCATAAAACCGAGTCACTAACGCATACACATTCAACCCTCTATCTGGGAAATGGGAACTGTACGCTTGCTATTGCAGTCTAGCGCAATGCCCTGCAAGCACTGCCTGACAAGTTAAATCAGTCATTACGCCATTCTTTCGGCAGTTAAGAGACTTTGGTTTATGGTTTTTTTTTTCCGACGAGTAATTGTATATGTACATCAAATGCTTTGGTGATTAATTTAGATTGTCTGCACTCTTCAGATATTTCTTTCACTAACATTTTATAACAGCAAACATTATTTACAAGAACCATGCCCATTCATTTGTATGTGCTAAAGTGAATGTAAATATTTTCATGTAGGATTTTCACTTCATTGCTCTGTTCTAGTTGTGTAGCATTTGATGCTTTAAAACATGATGATGATTATTATTATTATGATTATGATTATGATTATTATGATTATTATTATTATTATTATTATTATTATTATTATTATTATTATTATTATTATTATTATTATTATTATTATTATTTAAAGAGCGCAAAACTGCTAAGGTCATTAGCGCCCACTTCAAAACATAATTGTTTCAACTATGTCGTAACTTCTATCACTGAGCATAAATATAGTTAGTTTTATTCTATCTTCAACCCTTTACTTTCTTAGCCAGTAAATATATATGAAATAACCGCAATGAAATATATTATATTATTATTTGTTTCTTTTTCTTTCTCTTTAAAAAAATAACTGAACTCTTCTTAATTGTAATCAAATCAAACATTCAAGTAATTTTTGAACTTAACATAAACAAACAGGGGTTTCAGTATGAGCTTTTGGTAATCACAAATGGAAAAAAAAATGTGGGCATTTTCTTAGTTCCTTGCAGAAAAAAACCCTTGGAGTGAAAAGTTATTTAACTACATTTATTACTTTAAGTAATATATTATCATTTAAAACTATAATTATAATTGATGTATCATTCTAACTATTAAAAAATCCTCCTAAACATATGACGTAGGCTTTCGCGGCAGAAGTTTGCCATGTTAAATGTTTTTCGGCTTGCCCAGTGTGAATTTTTTTTATACTGTTTAACGCCTGTTTTTACTACTGCGGCACCACAGGTGGTGGATACTGATGATACATGAAATGATAAATTGAGAAAGGATATTTTTAGTTTAGGAAGGAAACGTTCCAAGCCTAAGTTTAGGGTTCCTCCCCGGCAATTGCCATTTATGAGGACTGAGGAAAACCTGAAAAAAAAAACTCAGTCAGGGAGGACAGTCCTGGCGGGATTCCAACCCCAGACCTCACGCTCGCGAGTCCGCGCCTTAGTGACCTCGGCCACCCGTGGAGGTTGCCCCGCGTGAAATTTAATAATACACCATACAAAAATTCGAGGACCGTGCAGCTGTAAAAGGAAGAAGAGGACTGGAATGTTTTCCAAAATTTGGATGGTGTATTATGATTAAATTGAAAACGGCATAACTGAAAAACTTTGACCATGGCCTCCTAAATAATTGATATTAATGTTACGATAAGGGTCTCTATTTTATGTAAGTTACTAATGTAAAAGTAATATTTTCTGCTTAAAGATATATATTTAATTGGAAAACGTTAAAATAAATATTATTTTGCTAGTGTAGAGTTCTACTCATTCGCGCATTGTACGGCTTAAAAGAAAACATATAGAAATATATGGAACTGAAAGAGCTGAATGACTATTATCAACTGCGCGAATCACTAGTATTTCAGTAATGTGTGCAACCACAGCCGGGTTAAGCATTACCCGAAGCGATACTTAAACCCACCACTTCCTAATTATAATCTATGCACATTATCGAGCAGGTCTATGCTTTGGCCATTTAGCTATTTATTTCAAAGTAACTTATAAGTAAGAGGAATATAGCAGCATCTTTCAAATTTATTGCCAAAGACGTGCATTAAATCAGTTAAGTTTGGTAAGCTATAGCAGTTCTAAGACCTATTACCTACATTACGTTTTTTCAGAGTTTCCCATTGTGAAAAGAAAATGTAAAGTAATTACAAGAAAACTAGTGATCATTTTCATTAATCTAAGCTTTCTAGAAGTCGACTCGAGACGTAAAAGTTTTATTTTTAATCCTATTTACTTGTATAACCATTATACATATACAGATACTGACTTATATTTCTGAAAGATAATTGCAAACCCTCAAATTATGACTCATTATCTTAGAAAATATACTGATAGCTTCCCCTTACGTGAAAATTTCGAGCTTGGTATGCTTAGCACCAGTCATCTTTTTGCTCAAACAGTAATTGCAGGAAAATTAACGAAGCCCAGCCCTCTGAGTTTTTAATGGTTTGCAGGATCCCCAATTGCACATTTCTGCCAGGTAATTGTTATGTTTAAACTTTTAGGACATGAGAAAATGTTTAAAATGGAAATGACTTTAGGAGGAACGACAGAGGATTGTGCGCTTCACACATGAATGGAAATGAAAGGAAAGGCAGGGATTAAGCCGTGTCATTTCCTCCATTGCCTTTTCGAGTGTGGCAGGGCGAAACAAGAGTAAATTCCTTCCATTATGTAATTAAAAAACCTAAAATACAAAATCTTCAAAACATCAAGGTTTGCTCAAGCTTTTCTTACAACACTCTATGCCTTAAGGTGTAAAATTACATACAACAATAAGCTAGCATTCAATGCATAATAAACTGGGTTATCAATTTTACAATACTTTGATTTGCACTCCGTTGTGAAAAGTATGAATTTCGAGTAGTGCTTAAGGCCCGGCCCGTTTTCAATATTGTGGCATCACAGGCGGTGAATGATACGTCAAATGAAATGATAAAGTGGGAAATAAATATTAGAAGGATGCATTCCAACGTAAGTTTTGGATTTCTCCCCGATATATGTCATTAATGATGGCAAAGGAATTTCTAAAAAAAATACTCAATCAGAGAGGACAGATCTGGCGGGATTCGAACCTTGGCAAGTTAAAAATCTAAAGCAAAGAATTTTAAATTCTTTTAAATAACAGTAGTGTTCATAGCTGCCAAATGTTTTGTGATTTCCACACGCTATCCCCATGATATTTTCTCCTCTAACCTGTTTAAGCTGTTCCAGTTTTGGGATAATACAACTAAATTTCAGTTGGAGAAAATTAATCCCGTGCCCATCATAAACTATTATAGCTGGTTACTCAACTCTTCAGAAAAGGGAAATATGCAATTTATTTTAATTGAGGATGAGACTAAAGATACTACTGTCAGGAAGCAAGCGTATTCCTTCAGAGCACTTCGCGCGTTACAGAGGTTGATTCCGCCGGGTTTTTTTTTCTTCTTTTTCTTCCTCTTCTACTTCCAGGGGTCAGTTAATTTGCTCACTGTAACGGGCTGAGGATGCACTTATTATTCTTCTAGAGCGATCCAGCGATACTACCAGTCGAACAATGAAAACGTACCAATGATCTATCTCTCATTAAGGTGACATAGATTCTGTCTAATAGAAAGATGCCCTGTTGTTAAGAGATTAAAGTGTTGCTTTAGGAGGTTTTAATAACGTGTAAAGGAACTGAACTTGCTTAGATAGGAGGAGATTAGGCTGTCCAAAAATGAAATAGCTTATAGAGGTATCAGAAGCAAATATCGTTATTAAAGTCTGTATGCATATCAATTCACGTCCCCCTGTTACCTAACCCAAGATCGCGGGTTCGAACCCGACCAGGACCGATGGATTTTTTCGGGGCGTAAAAATCCTAAGTATGGCTTCCTTCGGAAGGGAAGTAAAGCCGTGGGTCCCGTGTCGTACATTTACGGCACGAAAAAGAACCTCAAGCCTGAAAGAGAGGCCTCTGAGCAAAATTTGTCGGCCGTTTCACGCCCTGAGTTGAATGGGACGCTGATGACCTCAGCTGTTAAAGAGCGTCCATAAATAAATCAATCAAAAAAAAATCAATCAATCCCCTGTTACCTTCACTTCGTAACATAATTCAGGATATGGCTTGTTGCTTTCTTCTTAAACCTTATGCTATGTTTATGTAAAAATGTATTTTGAATGCAACATCTCTGCTATGTTCCAAAAAATGCTTGCATATACGTTCATTTTCAGTGCATGCCTAAATTAATCCGCTTGTGTCATATTGTATGGACGTTGAACGATGTTAGGTACACGTTCAAATTCTATTTGGGTCAAGTACCCTGAGTGAGCTTTTAAACTACCGATTTTCCTCAACCCATAGAAAAAGTGTCATATATCAACTAATATCATCCATTTTTTCACTTTCTCATTTGGGCAATGGGTACAGTCGCTGATGGATGCAAAAGCAGTGGGTAGAGAACAGTGTTTTGAAGCTATATCATTAGTTCGTACTAATCACTATATTAACTCGTACGTAAATCCGTTCAGTAACGAATTTTGTATTATTCTAAATTATAATTTAGTATAAAATTTATCGACAATGTTTCTTGATTTCTACTCCCAGCGAATAGAAACATTTCCAGCCACAAATTATTACACTACTTGCTAAATATTTTAACTGAGATTGGACGAAAGAGCGCGAGCAAACAGCTGCCGCTATACTTTCTTTCTTTCTTTCTTTCTTTCTTTCTTTCTTTTTTGTTTTTGTTTTATTTTGTTTTGTTTTGTTTTCCAAAAGAACTACTAATAAAATGGAGCCATATATATGGGCGAGTTCCTGGCGTTATTGGCTAACATTTAGCTCAGAGAATGACGCGTAATGCTTATTTCTACTACAAATAAGCAATCGCAAGTTCCCTGTTTATTTGAACCTCTCATCTCACTGTCCCATTTTTATTAAGTATGGTCCAAAATAAGTTAGGTTGCTACCCAACATCAGGGTCTCCTTTGTTTCAGTAGATGCCCTTTTATTTATGACCACGCGATTAATACCCAAGCTTGCTGGGTCTCAGCTTTCTGCGGAGGAATTTTCAGAAACGCGCATCAGCTGTTGGCAATGCACTCTACAGGGTTCGCAAAGTTTTTCAGAGAATCAAAGATGATACATTGGTGGGATGCTACTGTTAAAATAATAAGTGAGATAGACATATGCTACATCAATGCCTTGCATGTGAAGTAACATGCTCTAGGCAGCATAAAGTATGCCTATTAAAGCAAGGATTTCACCTTTAAAAGTAAACGCAATCCAAAGATGCTTCATTCTATCAAATTAACATTTTCATATAATATATCTGTGTTGAATTGAAGTACATCTAATAACGCCGCAATGGGAATTTTATTGCATTAACTAAAGTTCATTTGCTCGTTCCTTCTACCTACTTTCCACCCCTAATTACCTTAAGATATTTCCATGCGGACTATATATTGACATCTACATCCCGTATGTCCGCAGGGTAAATGCGACTATAAAAAATCGTATTTCATACAGAGGGTGCCAAAAAATGTATTCACACTTCAAGCAAAGAAAAAACTGTGTTAACGCAACAAAACTGAATTCCCATAAACAGAAAATGATGAGCGCTAATCATCTTTGATTTTTATAGTTAAAACAGTTGCAACAGATGCTCAAAATGTCATCGTAGTTGATACACTTCTGAGCACTTTAAACTACTGATTGAGCAATGTTTGCGAAAGTGTCCTCAGCGATTGCAGCACATGCCGTTTCAATTTCTTCCCGAAGTGCTGCCAGTGTACTGGTTTTCTACGGTATCGGTACCACGAGTCTCTCTCTTCTGTACACACGTTTCCTTTGCCTTAAACTTTAACAATATTCTCGGTTTTCCAATACCACTTCAAAATTCCTTTCCGCTGTTCAAACGATAATCCAGGCTGCGTTTTGTTGAAGCAAAGCTAGTATAGCGTAATGTGAGTCACATCTATTTACAGAACATGATACTATAATCTTCACTTCATTTGTTGATTGTTGATTTACCTGTCACATAGCGACGCTATCATAACATATGTGAGTCAACTTTTTACAGAACATCATACTACACATTACTGTTGTACTGTTATCTACTGTTAACAGATATCTACTGTAAAAGCGTGTATACATTTTTGGTATCCTCGGTATATGCAATGAACATGTCTGTATGCAAATTATTTTGTTCGTATTAAACCTTCTAGCACTGTTATCAAAACTGCAAGAAACAAACGTATTGGGTATTAATCGCGTGATCATAAAAAAGCGCAACTTCTGAAATAAAGGAGGTCCCGATGCTGGATAGCAACCTAACTTATTCTGAGCCATATTTAATAACGATGGCGCAGTGAGGTGAGAGGTTCAGATAAACAGGGTACTCGTATTGCGATTGCATATTTGTATTTGAAATAAGCATTAAGCGCCAAACAGCTGTACGCCATTGGGTTACTTATTCCGATTGGGCTATGTACATGAGCAAAGTCACAGCTTGTGACCGATCTAAATCGAATATATGACATGTACTTACCATGTAATAACGATTGACTGAAGCAAATTTGGCTTCCTTGTTTATAACTCTACCTGTTATTCTTTTTTTTTTTTCTGGTAACTCTGCGCGCTTTCAGGAAGATGCAAAATATATTTAGATGCGTTTTCACCAAGTACCACACATTGCAGACATACTTAACTCGAGCATGCGCGCGAAGTAGCTAAGGAGCGGTTACTGGAGCAAAGTATGGCGGTGGAGCCAGCTAACATATCCGTGTCGACCAGCAGACGGTGATTTGCATAACTTGCCGTCTTGCAATGGATCCATCATTTGGCATCGTGCCAAATGTCCCCTAGGTTCCCAAAGGATGCAGTCGTAGACGTGTCATAATCAAGCCTCTTAAAGTTCTCCCAGGGCTAGGCCCATATCTGAAAGGTTATCATCTACTTCACGTATTAGACTGAACAGATCCATTAAGTCTAAAACAAAACTGATCCAACTATTTTTTATTCCGGCAATCTCAATTCCTCTTTACAGTTGCTTTTTATTTTAAATTATATCTTCATTTCTTACTCCTTTGGTTCTTTGTATCCCTTCCACCTATCTCAGCAATTTAATTTCTGCATGTTTGGAATCTTCTTTGGAATCTTCTTTGGAATCATTTATCACTATAAGGATTAAAACCTGTACTACATATAATCAAGCAGGACTGTCGATAGTTTTAAATAATTTTATTTTATTTCTGTTAGTTTTATAAATTTGTATTAATAGTATCAACATTATCATTAATTTTATAAATCGTTTGTGATATCAGTTATCAATTTATTGAATAGTTCCTAGCAATTAAGTTAAAGGGTGTTTTACAATTATTTTTTTCTCAACAAACGATCTAACATCTGTTACACACAGTGTCCTATTCGCTGTCAACCCCTGTTTTTCTTAAACAATCTTAACAGTAATAAAGATATTGCATCAAAATTTGAGGCGGACTTGCCTTATTTTGTGTTAAATGAAATGAAGTCATAATATGTGATTAAACCGGATACAATGGATGCAGCGTGCAGATAGAAAGGAACCCGGCACACCATATCTTGAAAAGTACTTTCCAATATATCCGCTGCCACTGCTTGAACTTCTTCTATAACGTATGCTTTCAAGGTACCTATGGTTCGTGGTTTGATCGTTTAGTAACCTCTCCCTTTCAGATATCCCCATAAAATAATCACACAGTGTAAGCTCGGACGAACGCTGTGCTGAAAGTTCCTGATCTCTGGGAAATTCGGCGCTCTTCTTCATAGGACACGCCATTAGGCAGTCCTTTCTATTCCGAATCGTTTCCTCGGATACTTGTAGACGATTCCCTTCATAAAGTTTGCTTGATTTTATATTCTGATTAACCTAATGGAATTCAAGCCAATTCCAGTTGTAACAATTAAACGTTACTCAAAATCTGCGGCGACTGCTAGATTTTGCACTGATTTCAAAAGAGTAGAACAAGCGGAAATGATACAATTAAGCGTCTTCGAGGAGAACAAACCCTGAAGTCCATTAGCTACATGTCTCCAGGTTAGTGGTTCAACATCAGAACAAAATTTCGCTTTGGCAGTCTCACTAGGATAAGTAATTTCCTTGAGTGTTTATACGGAGTGGTATGAGAAAAAGTATGAAAAGTTATTTAAATAAGACATCTCATTGTTCTGAATTTAAACATTGTAAAAAACACCATGAAATATTATCATATTTTGATGATATTTCATCAAGGTATTAAAAGCTTAAGATAAAAAAATAATATAAACAAAGTTCACAGGAATCCTCGTCATTTCTTACACGTCCTGTCATATAGATTGTCAGACATCGTCAACAGACATCATCCGTCCTTCGACGCTGAGAAGACAACCATTACCTTCACAGTCTTCTGAGATACCCCTTGTTCATTTAAGTTTTTTTGTAAAATAAGTATTTCGTTGGTTTCATATAGAAAGTTTTTGTCCTGACGAAGCAAAGAGTGTTTATTTTCTCCTTCCCTACTCGCCTGTAGTGCCTCTGTAGCAGGAACGGGCGTTAAACACTATTCATTCATTTCAATCCATTCCCTACATTTAAAAGTGGCTCCACTTTGTCAGTCAATGATGTTGAAATTACGCGAATCATTGTTGCTGAGTGGCAGGCTCCTGAGAAGTACATACATCCAAGAGGACCCTAAGTGTCTGTTGTTGCGGAATGCAAGAATTATCATCATCGAACACAGGCATATTAATGGGTTAAATACCTGATTTTCGGATGTCATTGACCATTGTAGTCAGTGTGAGGCTTGCATAAATGTGGCACAAAATAAAGAGTATGAGTGTTTCCATAATAACACTATATTTCAGAAGTGTATTTATCTCTGGGCGAACTTCAAACACACAGGTAAGAAGCTTCAATATGACACGTCTAGCGTCTGCGTCCTTTGGTATGTGTGAAGGACACAATACTTACATATACAAATTCTGGATTAAGCTGTAGCGATCTGAGGATTTTCGGTACTTCAACCTTACTCAATGGCTGGCCGTTTCTGTCTACGACGTGAGAAAGGGATCGGGTTGTGAGACGCCATGCAGTCGGGGTCCACAGGCGATGATGGGCGGAGGTAAGCGAGGTTCTTGACATGTTTCCACCGAGAACACTAGGACACCTAAGCAGCCTGGCTTCAAGAAGTTCGGACTCCCTCAGATGGTTTGTTTCCACATCAGGCGCCGAAAGAGAAACCTTTCCATCATGACACCGCGCCCTGGCCCTGGCAATTTCGACCCTTTAACAGAACCAATGGAATGAAATTACGTGAAATGGAAGAGCCGAAATTTCGCGGAATGTAAATAGTCATTCCAACGTTCACCTAAGAAACATGGGGAATCCAGAAAAACCAAGGTCAAGATGGTCGGCCCATTCATTCAGATAAGTAGCTGTTTCTGGTTTGCACATACCTCACTCTTATTAGATTCAATTAGAGCAACCATTAGAGAAGTAGTGGACTTTCGTGCCTTGAAATGACTTCCGAATATTTCATGTTCAGAGCGATGTCACAGCTCAACGGTGCCTATAACAGAATTTAGTTACATCTACAGCTCTGCGAGTTAGAACAATTGTAAATCAAGTATTCAGAAGTATAAATACTAAAGAGATAGACTACTGACCTAATAGTTCATAGATTTCGACCTTGTAACAGAACCAATGAAATGAAATGATATAAAGTGGGAGAGCGGAAAATTCGTGAAATGTAAATGTCCATTCGCCTAGGCGACCAGGAAAATCATGAAAAATTCAAGATAAGAATAGCCGGCTAGGATTATGAACCCGGAATCTCCCGAATGCGAATCCTAAGAGTTACCGCCTGAGCCACCCCGCTCCATATGTGAGCTAATGGTTGATAAGATGCCATAACAAAATGCAGTAACATTGATTTCTGTTTGTTTATTTTAGTCATGGCTGTTTCTTCCCTCTCATCTGCTATTAAGGCAGATTGCTTATCAGGACATTTTCATCAGAATTACAAATTTGTATCCATGTCTGTCAACAATGAAAAGTGTTTCACTGCAGCTCTATTAAAGTCCGATGCGAAAACTGTACTGGCGTAGGTTCCGACTTTCTTAGTCTTAAGCTAGAGTGTGTTCAGATGTAAAGCTCTTCACCCAAACTGTCTTAGCTTTCACCTCTTGAAGCGGTAAAGAATGAATGAACAGTGTTTAACGCCCGTTTTTGCTACAGAGGCACCACAGGCGATGGACACTGGTGATACATGAAATGAAATGATATATTGGGAAAGGGTTTATTTTTAAGGAAGGAAACGTTCCAGGCCTAAGTTTAGGATACCTCCCCGGCATTTGCCATTTATGAGGATTGAGGAAAACCTGAAAAAAAACTCAGTCAGGGAGGACGGTCCTGGCGGGATTCGAACCCCAGACCTCCCGCTCACGAGTCCGCGATTTAACGACCTCGGCCACCCGTGATGGTGAGGTGGCAAGGAAATAATTAATATGTATAATAGTGGAGGGAAATATTTTGAAAGCATTTGATTGTTTTGCATGCTCAGGGGGTAATGTTATTTCTTCCTCTCCGATGATTCGTTTCCTCTGACATATTTTTCCGCGGTTGTTGAGACTCTGATGCTGGATAATTTTATGGTCCTGGGACCAAAGGAGAAGGAGTATATGCAGATTGATAAGATTTCTCGTTATGGAAAATGAAACAATTTATTGTTCATAAACTATTGCACATAAAATACTGTCGTTATTTTCTGGAGAATATGTGTCACTTTCGCACTAACCATGACCATCACTCTGACGTTATTTAATTTGATAAAAACTGATCCTGAAATCAACTAATCCTGAGACGCAACTGAACTGAACTGATAAAGCTCTTCCACTTAAAACTTCCACTGAACGGAACTGAACTGACCTTGCGTATCTTCCACACTGATAATGCCCAACACTGAATACTCTTCCAAAACTAACTACAGCTTTCCATGAACTGAACTCAACTGACAATGCCCTTCCACTGATAATGCCCCACTGAATACTCTTGCAAAAATTGACTGCGGGCAGCAAAATTACAAAACTAAATAAACATGGCCTACTGACTTTTACATGTAGATATCAACTAAGCTGCTAGCTTATTCCCTTGAAGTGGTTATCGGCCTGTCTTTTCATCTCTGTAGTTGCCTGCTATATGTTTTATCATGCATACCCTGGTTTACAATTATCTAACAGAATAAAAATAAACGTCTTACTCAAGGATTCTCCTTTAGAAATTTTTCCGGAAAACATCGGTTTGCTTGGGCCATCTTTACAAATATTGTTACAATAGGCAACAGAAATTCCCAGGTCAGCTTTTATGGCTGGGGTAGTTTCTACGCTCTCGTATGAAAATAACATTTTACACATAATAATTCAACACTTGCACAGGAAATAAAATGTCATTACACGCATTACTACAATAAGGAAGTTACTTAAAATTACGTGCTACAATCATTCTAATTACATATGGGGTGGAGCTCATAAATGCTGTCTCTGAAGGGATACTTCAGGTTATTTCTTTCCGCCAGGCGGAAAGCAATTCACGAAGTTCATAAACGCTCAGGTGGAAGAGCTTGGCCTCCGTTTTTTGTAAGTATTCAATAGGATTGGTTTCCTTTATTCACTACGAATACAGATGAAACAACTCATAGATTTCATTAAAACTGCTTTGTTTGTTAGCAAGCTGTTCTATAAGTCGATTTCCTGGATAGGCTTGAAACTGAAAGTTACATTTTAGTATTCCATTAAATAATTTAGAACAGTTTTAGAAGCTCCCTACATTATACATTAGACAATGCCATCTATTTCCTGTCACCGTGCTAAAGATACGCAGAGTGCAAGTAGTAAGGTGCTCATAAAAAAGAAAGTTGAAGTATAATATTAACAAAATCGCATCTAAAATTATTCCCAGTTAAAGAAACAGAGCTGGATGTACATTGAATTAATTCCGAACATAATAATTCTAAACTTTTATTTAAATATAGGTATGAGTTCCTTACATGACACGGAAGAAGTATTGGGAAATTGGTAAAAACTTTGAAAGCTCGTCAAATAAGTAACAAACACACAACGTCATCTACATTGAAATTAACTGCTCAATACTTAATGATGAAATAGTTAAAGAAAATCTGGCACATGTACAGTCAGCGAAATGGTTAGTTGGTTACAGTAAACAGTCATTGACATATTACTATGCTTATCAGTCACTTGTTATTATCGTAGAGGTCATAACATTAACATGTATCATATCAAAGCTGGCGCAACCTAATCTTAGTCCCTTCTTTTTGTGAATACACATTTTCTTTCCTCACTGATTATTTGAGGCTGACTCGCACCAGTTTAATAGGGTTTAAGTTACAATGGTATGGAGCAACCCGAGTACCTCCTGACCACGGCTTTGCAATTTCACCAATGACAAGCTCTTCTTGTAGGTTTATTGTCTTAAGATTTCTAAAAGTACCTCCTTAACTATAAGCGAATTTGGAATGACAAAATTACTACCTTGCATGGAACGCAACCATGTAGTACTTTTTGATAAATCTAGTGGAGTTTCTAATTTTTAGTTGGGAATGAATGCTTACAATATCTACAACTATTGCGCTTTTTTTAATTCACCAATAAAAATGGTCAAACTAGCAAGTTCGCAAATGAGTCGGCGATATTCTTGGAGGAGAGATAAAAGCATTCAGAAATCCAATCCTTGCTGGCTACTGCGTGGAATATCATATTACGGTTTGTACCATAAATCCGCGTAACAACGCTGCTGTTAGGTCCCCATGGAGTTGAAATGTAAATGTCAGCATTTAGTGTGTTTCAACATTGACTACTATACTCACGCTTGTTTATGTCATTGGTGAGGACGCACTGAATAAGAGATTTAATCGCAGTCAAGTAATAAACTCCCTTACAAATGAGTGCGGTTATAAGCGCGGTAATAAAGTAACCGCGTCCATTTGATCCCCAGCCGGCAGCTTTTGGTTTGTAGATAAACGCTTGTCGCTTTACCCCCAAGCTCTTTAAAGGACATAAACGACCATAAACGCACGTGCATAGGTTTTTTGGTGGTGCATGTTTCCACAGGTTGCCAAAACATTTTTCGTTGCTTTGACCAAAGACTCGAAACAGAAACAGATGAAAAAAACATGTGTCATTTTTCTAACTACAATTATTAGGAAGATGATAATACTGGTTCATAATTACAGTTGATTCTTCATAATAGGTGCCTTACATTTAAAACAGAGTTGAATAGGAAATAAACGCTATTTTATTCGACATATCATATCGGAATGTCTACTTATCTTTGTCACTCTCACATGAATTTCAAAACTCTTTTGATTGATATCTGTATTGTGATAGAAATACTGTCTTTCAATCAAGCATGTGTGTCCAAACCTGGAAGTCAATTGTTCTGCACTATTCTGCAACAGTTGACACGCACTATCACTTACAGAAGGAATTACATTTTTCTTATTAACAAATAATTACAACCGTGTCCATATCAACACTTTGGATTTAGCACAAAAATAGAAGAGGAGTAAGAAGCAAAACTTTATGTCCATGGGTGATTGCAAGCTCATCTACGTCCAATTTTTGTAATGTTTGCCGTTTTAAAACGACTTTTATTGGAACCGGGTTTGGTACTGAAAGCTTATGATGTTCCATGAGTGAAAATGTACTTTCAAAGAATTTTTGCGGGATATAGGGTTTTCGTCGGAGTCTCCGATGATAATGGTCGGATTTTCTATGGGCGTAGTAGGTAACTTTCGCTTTCAAAGGTTACCTGCTTCTCAGGGAATTTCGCTGTTTCGTTGAGTCTACACACAACGGGAGGGAACAGGAGATTCATTCACAACAAAAACACACGACGGTATGAGGTCCAACAAGTGCATTTATTGATATACTTCGCAACTGCGAGTTAGATATTTCTGATTGTGACGGGCTTCCGGTTTTGGTAAATAATCACCTAATCCCGGCATTGATACGACACGGCAATACTTCGCTAAATAATGATGTACCGTACGTGGACCTCGGAGAAATAAGACTTACAATCACATATCACTTGCATTTCACTTGAAAATTAGACATTCCTATCACGCGGTTATGCTTTTAACTTGCGTGATATAACCATTATGCGCCTACTGGCCTACAATGAATCTCCTGCCTTACTGGGAAGTCTCCTACTTGACTGTGCTTGATTTAGACTGCTACGGAAATTGGACGCTTTGCCTCGTTTTATACATGTTAGTTTGGGGCTCAGTTTACATAAGTGCGCCCATGAACGCCGGAAGGCTTCATTAGCTTAAAATACTGATGGTTGATTAACCGGTTTCTATAGAATGTTCTAAAGGGGCTAGAAAGTTTTTCATCAACAGCGTAAAAACCAGGCTTGCCCTCGCCAGGGAAAAACCATTAGTGGTGATTTCACAAGCCATATGTTCCCTTTAACTTATACGCTTACATAATTTGGAAAGTTTACCAGTACCATGTATTTACATTCATTTCCCGATTTGAATATTAAAATCTTGATCTAACTATCATTATTTACATGATTAAATGTAGGATTATAGGTCACTGCGGAAATCAATGAAATTGATATGGTATGTACGAGGGTCATACTGAAAGTCGTGAGCAACCCATTGTTAAAATTAATATTCCAACAATGTATAAAAAAGGACTGCAGGATTGTAATCTACAGACTTTACACCACATATTGCCATATTGTGACGTCATTAGCTTCTATCACCTAACCACAGGCAGTATTTCCAAAATGGGCGACATCAATGTTTCGTTTGGACAGTTTTTGTCATTGAATTCCTTGTTAAAGAGGGAAAATCTGCTGCTGAAATTCACCTCAGACTTAAACGTGCCTATGTAGGTGTCTGTATGGGTGCTAGCAGTGTTAGGAGAATAGGTGAAACATTTCAAAGATGGGAAAAAGAGTATCCAAGATGAGCCTCGTAGCGGTCGCCCGCGAACTGCCTCTACGGTACGCAACAAGGAAAGAACCGATGAGCTCATTAGAGAAGATAGGGGTATCACTGTGAATGAAATCGCTGCAAACCTTGCAGTAGGACATAGTACAGTGCAAGAAATGGTGAAAAGATTAGGTTATCGAAAAGTTTGTGCCCGTTGTGTCCTACGTTTATTACCTAGGATCACAAACTTCAGAGAATAATCATCAGCCAAAAACATCTACAGAGATTTCAAAATGAAGGTGATGATTTTTGTGACGAGTATTATGACAGGCGATGAAAGCTGGTTCCATCATTACGAGCCTGAAACAAAACGCCAGAGTATGAAATGGCACCTTTTGGATTCGCCATCGAAGAGAAAGCGAAGACAGTGTGATCTGCAGGGAAGGAAGTATGCACAGAGTTGCATTCTGGTTGATTTTCTTGAACCTGGACAAACTACAAATGCTCCCCGCTATATCCAGACACTTTGGAAGCTCCGTCGTGCATTACGCGATAAGCGCCTTGGAAAGATCATCTTGCAACAAGATAATACGCGTCCTCACATTGATATATGCTGTATTAAAATTAATAGCGCAAACTGAAACGATTGAAAGTATACAAAAGAGAAGGAAAAAAGTTCCAATAAATATGGATCCCGAAACAAGCCGTGTGCGAGATTTATTATTATGAATGTGTGGTTAAATCCACTATGATTCGTTGTACACATATGGTATACGACATTCGTTGCGCACTTAGAAGCGGTCTGCGATTTGCTCGTTGTTTATAAAACTGAACTCTGAACACTGCCAACAGGTGGTGTTGTCAGACCATACACTACAGACCGTAGCAGTTAGTTCACCTGTCTGAACAGTATCAGCTGTGCTGAACTGTATAAGTGGTCAAAATAGGACCGGAAAGCAACACAGAGCATGAGGACACGCTTTTCAACTATAGTAGAGCTAAAGGCAATGCATGGAAGGCTGCGCATTTGTACCGTGAAGAATACCCTGATCGAAGACATCCCGAAAGTCGCACATTTACAAGGATCCATCAACGCCTCAGAGAACAGGGTAGTTTCGTACGTGGCAGGGGAGCAGGAAGGTCCGTACGCATTACGCCTGAAGTTGAGGATATGGTGTTGAAAACATTAAAGTTCTGTCCAGAATGTCAACAACAACAAAAATTTCTACACAAGCGCCTATACTAAGCTACAGCAGTGTCTGGAGAACTTTACATAGCAATTCACTGTACCGTTACCAACTTCAAAGAGTTCAATGTCTCAGTGATTCGGGCTTTGGTCCTACAGTGAATTTTTGTATGTGAATGCAACAACAGGCTGTAGTCAACGCTAATAACATTTTATTTATCGACTAAGCGTATTATATGATATTTTAATTATCATAATACACATTTTTGATGCGAAGTAAGCCCACATGCTGTTCATGAGTCACCACATCGGCAACGTTTCTTATTTAATGTGTAGTTAGGGGTACTATGTGATTGATTTATTGGGCCATACATTCTTTCAAGAAAACTCAATAAACAAAGGTATACCTTCGGTTTCTGCGGTGTATTCTTCCAGAATTGCTTGAGAATATTCCCCTTGAACAACATCGGAATATATGGTTCATGCACGATGGAACACCGGCACCTATTGCTGGTACTGTAAAGACATCTAATGCGGATAATGGTCCAATACGGATACGTCGAGGAGGTTCTGTACCTTGGTCTCCATGATCACCTGATTTCAATCCTTTACATTTTGCTGTCTGGGGTCACCTCAAAAGTGTAGTGTACAGCACTCCCATTGATATGCTTGAATTACTGGAGCAGAGAATTGTTCATGCTTCTCATGAATTCCGAAATAACCCGGGGGGGGGGGGGTTAAAAGTATTCCAAACTCAATGCAGAGTGGAGTGCAGTATTGCATTCAGATGCAAGTCGACACTTTGAATACCTTCTTTAACACGTCAAAGTGTACAGTACATAACATGTAACATGTGAACTTTGAGCCAACCTAGAATGGAAATTAACCAAAAAGCTCACTTTTAAAATTTGTTTTTACTAACTAGGACAATATTTCTTAATGAAGACAGTGGCAGCTTACAACCACACATTTGCAATTATCTCGCACATGGCTCATTTTTTGCACTCATTCTACTGAAACGTTTTTGCTTATATTGCTGAATACTTTCAACCGTTTCAAATTGTGTCATTAATTTTTATACATCTTCTATATAAATGTTATATTACAATCGCGCCAGTAAAAAATACTGCTTTAACTTTAGTGTTTATTATTGGAATTTTCACTAAAGTCGCGAACGTGTAACTGGCATTGTCCATGACGATAACGCACATTTTATCATTTGGCAAATTTGCTAAGAGATAATATTTGAACCACTTTTCAAAACCTTTTGCCGATATTTCATCATGGCTATCAGCCTTTTATTATCCCCAACGTTCTTAGCTGACACGTACAAACAGTTTGGGACCCAGTTTCCACTGCCTGTATCATGAAGAAAAAACGCCACGGGTGGCCGACTTCTTTAAGGCGCGAACTCGCATTTCATTTCATGTATCATCAGTGTTCACCGCCTGTGGTACTTCAGTATTAAAAACCGGCGTTAATTACCATTAAAAAAAATGTATCATGAAGCACCATAATACGTCTCCCTCGTGCTGATGGTGACTTAATACTAGAACGCCCAAAGGCGGTCAATTTCAAACGCTCATATTTTTACTGTTTTTGGAAGTATTTTTCTATAGTTTTGTGACTCTTAATCCCTTTCAATGACGTTTAGCACCTTTTTTTTTCATTTGAGGCGTAACTTTTTAAAATAATAGCATATTTACCATCGGTTCCCGGAGGCGTTACCCAAATTTCTTACGACGTTTATTGCGTAGTTGTAACCGACAATAATCATCACTGCACAACAAACATGTTTCAAGCGTTTGAACCCGCGATCTTGGGTTTAGTATGGTTACCACTACACCACTACACCACCAGGACCGAGGGAACTTCAGAGGTCAGAGCAATAAACACATTTAAACTATGGATATTAGAGTTTATTAATTAAAGCAAAGAGCATTAAAAAGCATCTCAGCATGCGCCTGAAACTTACTTTGGGTCGATGTGCAGAACTGAGCACAGGGCTACTGTGGCACCGGCGTCCGGTTCGACCCCGGCCGGCAAGAGTTCACCCTTAAAGCCCTAAAATCTAACAATTTCTACTGAGCCACAATTATGTTTTATGCCCTCTCAATTTCCGGTAATTCTCGAAACATTCCAAAAGCATGTGGTAATTTACGTCACAAAATCATCTAGAAGGCTCTATAGACTTTTCTAATGGAAGTAGCTTAACAAAATCATCTAGAAGGTTGTATAGACTTTTCTAATGGAAGTAGCTTAACCAAATGGGATGTTACATGACGTTAACGATAGTAACCCAACAGGAAAGTGTGGGCTTAACCGGAGGCTAGGCTGAAAAACTGTTGTGCACAAAGCTTGATACAACTTCCCCGAAATTACGCAATAATCCAATAGAAACACATTCTCTAAAGCTTTACTTATAATTTGAAATAATCAAATATTTAGTATTGCCCACACTCAATTGCTGCTTTCCACAATACACTGCACAACAACTAAAGCCATTCCCCCTGGCAGAAAAATACGTTACACTAAGTATTCATAGTAAATGAGTGTAACAATTAAGTTATAAGTGAAGCAATAGGTGAATCACTTATATCTGCTTCTAATACATAAACAGTACAGTGGTGTTTAACGCCAGGCGGATAAACAACACTTATAGAAGTTGCGCGCGCATACAATGATACTTAATAGTAGCTATATGTTATCACTGTATCTTGTGTTGTCATGGCTTGTTGTATAAATTTTTCGTAGGTTACTGATGAAGCAGGTTATGGATTGAGTTATTATTGGCGCACTGTTTATTCGTAGGCAACAGTTTATTAAGAGTGCTATTTATTTTTACATAAAATATGTCTAAAGGAAAAAAATTCACAGACCAAGAAAGATTTCGTTTGCACGAATTGGTTTATATATATAATTGAAAACGTACAAACTGATACATTTTCGTTAAAAGAAAGAAAGAATGGAAGGAAGGAAGGAAGGAAGGAAGGAAGGAAGGAATATGAGAGAAAATATGCTTGCAGTTCAATGTCAATTCTGAAAATGTAAATGTAAATGTAGTAAATGTTATTGTTTACATAGCTATATATTTTATTATGTATGTATTGTGTATCTATAGGTTTGTAAAAATATCCACAATGAAAAATATCGCTTACCTGTACGTATTCCATTCCTGCATGTGACATAATGCAGCAAACAGAATCAATGCAATACATGTTAGACACGAAAGCAATGGCTAGGCTTTAGGATAACTGATTTTATATTTTGTTTTTAATAGGATTTCAGATAAAGCTCAAATAAGCCTGATAAATCTATAGAAACCGAAATTATGTTAACACATTAATGGTTAATGTACGCCATAATCACATGCACAAGCATATGTACCAATGCAATAGAGTAAATAAGCACCGAATTGGTACAACTACATTTTACAGCCAAAGATGACAGTCGTTTGGAGGTATTATGCAGTCTACGTTTTCTGTACATTAAATATGTTGAACATATTATACTTCCAATGTTACTCATTTGAAGCAATTATATGTGTAACTCAATCAGTGTCTTTCGTGTAATGTTGGCAACTCAAACCACTCGAGAATAAAACTGTTACAGTACTGCAATGCGCATGCGTCTTAAGACTTTAGTATTTAGACTTTATGCATTTAACAAAGGCATATATATAAGATCATGATTTTTATTATAGTAAACAAAGTTAAATTGTTTATTTATTTATTCCTTAATTTCTTCTTCCTCAGAAAGACATTGATCACGTGAAAAAAAATATGGAAAAATATTAAATTTCGCAGGAAGGCAGAACTTTCAGCTGAAAAAGAAAGCTGCTGAAGACAGGTGGTGGACCACATATTAATAAACCTGCGGGAAATAACCGAGAGGTGGGTTGCAGCAGTTATTTAAATATAGACCTGCAAGATGCAATTGATAACGACACTGAAGCTATCACAATCAAAAGTCTACCAGCTGGTAGATGTTCTGGCTATTGAGTCAGGTAAAACTAAACATAAAGTTATTTCTTGTATTTTTTTTCATAAACTTTTGTTGTAATTTTTTTTATTTCGTTTATTTATGGACGCTCTTTAACATCTCAGGTCATCAGCGTCCCATTCAACTCAGAGCGTGAAACGACCGAAAAATTTTGCTCAGAGGCCTCTTCTTTCAGGTTTGAGGTTCTTTTTTCGTGCCGTAAATGTACGACACGGGACCCACGGTTTTACTTCCCTTCCGAAGGAAGCCATGCATACTTAGGATTTTTACGCCCCGAAAAATCCATCGATCCTGGCCGAGTTTGAACCCGCGATCTTGGGTTTGCTGTAATTTGTAACAAATGAATCCATAATTGCAAAGCACTGCTTATAGAAATAGAATATTGCAAGCAAAAAAAAAAAAAAAAAAAAAAGTGTACTCTCACCAAGGAGGTATTTAAGGGTGTATACAAGCGGTTCGGATGTCCCAATATACTGGAATTTTAATTGTTCAATAAATAAATAGTCATGCGTCATGCAGTTTCAAGGGCTGTGCAGAAAAAATAGCAGTAAATGTGATCCATCACTCCGGTCAGGACCCGCCTCTCTTCACTTTCTTCCATTCCATATTTTCAACCATTCCATAAACCTAAATTCACTTGTGAAGGCTGAGGCATTGACAACCCATGATGGAGCACTATTGAACTGTTAGTGAATTATGCCACGGCAATACAGTACAGTACGTGACAATGGATACTCTGCACACATTACCGACGTCTTACCTAATTTCGGTCCTGCTGGTGTAGTGTACTTGCCTCCTAGACCCAAGGTCGCGGGTTCGGTCCGGGCCAGGACCGATGGATTTTTTCGGGCGTAAAAATCCTAAGTATGGCTTCCTTCGGAAGAGAATTAAAGCCGTGGGTCCTTTGTTGTATAATATACGTGCCTATTTAATTCACATTTAGAAAAGCCTAGACCGATTTTTTAATGCATGAGCACTTGTGTATGAATTTCGTTAACGTCAAGTGCTGCGGATTTTTAAAGAAAACGGTAAAATACAAATTTAATAATATTTTTATGTTCAAGATAATATAAAGTTAAAATCTCTAAATAATTCATCGTTTGTTCAAAGTATTTTTTTTTCTCGTGTGCTAACTACAGAATGATGCTATACTCTCACTTATGCATCCTAATACGATGAATGATATTGAAGATAATTATGAAAATGATCAAGTGATGTTCGGGCCTAAATTCTCTCAACCTCTGATCAAGGGGTGAGACCTGTACACAATATTGCCTAACTAAGTTACGAAAAAAATAACCACTCTTAATACTTTATTTCTCAAAAAAATGGAAATACAAATAGTAAACATAAAAGAAAACTATTACTAAAACACATTAATAATAATAATAATAATAATAATAATAATAATAATAATAATAAAATGATATTGTTACTGGTTTTTTTAATAGTGTTTAACGCCCGTTTTTACTACTGAGGCACCACAGGCGGTGGACACTGATGATACATGAAATGAAATATTGGGAAAGCATTTTAAGGAAGGAAACGTTCCAGGTATAAGTTTAGGGTACCTCCCCGGCATTTTCCATTTATGAAGACTGAGGAAAACCTGGAAAAACCTCAGTCAGGGAGGACGGTCCTGGTAGGAATCGAACCCCAACACTCTCGCTAACGAGTCCGCGCCTTAACAGCCTCGGTTACCCATGGCGGTAAACCTTGGATTGTTTGGTGAGAGAGCCATTCTGTAAATGGAACGATGCTGTAAAAGCATTTAACAATCATCAGGCAACTGATTATGATAAAGCCTGTCTCCTATCAGCTGAGCGGTTTTTGGCAATAGAAAATGGTCGAGTGGAAGATGTCGCATCTCAGATCAATATCCAGAGGCGAAAATAAATTAAAGAAAATGGAGAAGCTCTTCTTCCAATAATAAAATCAATAATATTATGTGAACAACAGAAACTGCCCCTGAGAGGGGGTGCAGGTAATGGTCCCTTAACATTGTCAAAGCCTGAAAAGAAAGATGGAAAATTTCGGGCTCTCTTATATTTTCGTCATGATGCCGGTGACCGAAGACAGTTGGCTAATGAGAAAAAAAAAAAGCAATTTACATTAGCCCTATAATTCAGAATTAAGTTCTGCATATATGTGGAGAAATAATACGACGAAAGCTTATCAGTGATGTATATGAGACGAAATATTTTAGTATCATTAAAGATGAACTTTAGATATTTCAGGAACGGAGTAGTTCTCGCTTTGTTTACGATTGCTATTTTTTGAGAAAAGAATTCTTGAGTTTCGTGACTTGACACTTAAAACATTGCTAAGACAGTCATAGAATAGTGCGTCAGCTTATATCCAAATATGAGCAACCTGGTTGTACAAGGGCATGATGGTACGTACAGATGGTAGCTCATGTACGTACAGGTTTAGGTACTATGAGTGGCGTATGTGATTTATTTCGCATATTGCCCTTTTGTCGGCATCACTCTAAAGAACAGAATTAATGAGTTGTTACCTTCCAGTAAGAAGTCCAGACTGAGGGGCAACACAAGATTTGTAGATGCATGATTTCATCATTGTTTTGTTGACCTTCTGGAACCAATTGTTAAAAGCATTCAGTCTCTTTCAGTAAGCGAAAAATCTATTTCCAAGACTGCAGGACCATTACTGGCTGCCGTAGAGAAGTGTTCGTTTCTCATCTCACTCTTGATATGCGAGAAAATCCTGTCTTTCACGGTCCGCCTTTCAATGTATTTGCAGAACCGTGAGCACAATGTTAGCTCCGCTTTGGTATATGTCAGTGATGTTGTACAGCCGCTGGAAACCTTGTGAAGGAATGCTGGTGAAGAATTTAACAAATCTTTAAGTGGTGTTCGAATATAATGAAAACAATTTTCGATTCTGAAATCCAAATTCAAAGACTAGCAGGGAGGCAGACGAAGAGGGACAGTCACCCAGCACATACTGCAGAAGATGTGTCTTTATTCCATGGACTGATGAATTGATTTCAAATCTTAAAGCACGTTTTAAACAGATCAAAGATATATTGTCTGTTTTTGATATTTTGTTGCCCAGAAATGTCGAAGAAACAGCAGCTGATAAATTAAATAAGTTTTTTTGTATTCAGATGGTAATATCAGTGATACAGATGTTGAGGCAGAATACTGGATGTGGTGTCAACAATGGAAATCCACAGAGAAAAAAATTAGACCCAAGATGCTCTTATGACAGCATGTCCTGCAGAATTGTTGCCCAGAATTCGCTGTTTTCTTAAAAATTAGCCATCCTCCACTCTCAACAGCCAGTGCCGAAAGATCGTTTTCAACAATGAAACAGCTCAAGACTTACCTGAGAAATAGAACCAGTGACGAGCGTTTAAGTAATATTGCTTTAATGTCTGTATATTGAGATCAAGATATCAATCTGGTAAGTTGTGAAACATAATGGGCAGAAGAAGTAGGCGCATCAATTGTGCAGTATATAAGTATTTTCACATTGTGTTGGAGTAAAGTTGGGTATTTCAACCAGTCCATATGTTCATTTATTCATGTTTGAAATAGTGGTGTTACAAGGAAGAAATACAAACATGCAAATGCAGATCTATTTTGGACCCCCTCTCCGGAAACTAATTTCTAAATACGTGCCTGATAATCACTCAAGCTGTTATAGTTACTACAATTTTGTTAATATTACTACATTTCTGCAGGGAATGATAAAGCTCCAAGTCTTCCATTCACAAATTGGGAATTGATACCAAATCAATGTAAGTAAAAAGAATCTTATCAGAACAGTGTAATATTGAAGATAGATTAAAAAGAAAACAAACCAAGTAATTATGCAATGGCGTTTGAAATGTTTATGCACAGCTATAACCTATGTTTCTCTATTGCTCTTTCATTTCAGGAACCAGAAAAGGAAACAAATTATTTTATAGAAGAAGCCGAATTAAGAATCAAAAAGACTAGATAATTACCGGAACTGGAGAAGTAGATTGAAGAGATGAGAAGGAGGGAACAGGCACTTAGGTGTCAACTGATAAAACATCACCTGGAGGCTGCAAAAAATGAAGAAGCCTATCTTAAAGACAAACGAAATTTAGAATTAGCCAATTTAAAAGTAAGAATTTGTAACTTTCAGGAAAAAAAACTGTTGTAACGCCTTTCAATAAATTTTTGTCTTAATGCACTCCCTCTTCTGTGTTCTACAACAGATACTGCTGGAACCTCAACAATGTGTCTTTCCCCTTCCAGGTCCTTCAATTCGCATATATTTCCAGCTTGTTAGCCATGTTATACAAAACGAGCAAGAAATTGTTTCTTAATTTATTCAAAATAAGTCAAAATTTGGAATCTTCTTTTCCATTTCTCAACTAAACTTTCTACTGAACTCCTGGTTCTTGTACGGACCCTGTTATAGTTATTTTGGAAACGGTCATTTGAATGTTATTTTAATGGTGTTTAACGCCCGTTTTTAATACTGTTGCACCACAGGCGGTGAATACTGGTGATACATTAAATGAAATGATACATTGGGAAAGGATTTTTTAAGGAAGGAAACATTCCAGGCCTAAGTTTAGAGTACCTTCCCGGCATTTGCCAGTCATAAGGACTAAGGGAAACCTGGAAAAAATCTCAGTCAGGGAAGACGATCCTGGTGAGATTCTAACCCCAGATCTCCCGCTCAGGAGTCCGCGCCTTAACGACCTCAGTCACCCGTGGAGATCATCTGAATGTGGAACATATAGGTATATATTGCCGTTGGGGGTAACCACTATCCCCAAGCAAATAACCAGACATTAGTCCTTCTTTACTTAATCGCATGTATGCTACTGTTGCCCGAAATTCTGCTATCATGAGCAGAGCCTTCCCACCTCACAATTATGTCCAACGTTTCCTTATTTGGTCCTGCAACTATATGCACATTCAAAGACAAATAAATATTTCTATTTCTAAATATTTCTGCATATTGCCTCTAGGACTCTTTATGGGTATGCGTGTTTCATCTATAACAACAACTTCCGGAAAACCACCTTTTTCAAAAAACTGAACTTTCATATTGTTCAAAGAACCTTGGATTATAGAAAAGTTTGTGTATCTTTTATAATGAAATGCTAAAATTTCTCACACTTCGCAAATAATACGACAGACTGTTGGCTGACTCACATGATATAAATACGCACAAACCACCTGCAAAAAATAAACAAAAATAGTAACACGCTATATTTTGAGGTTATGCTATACACATTTTAAGATTGTGCTAATAAATAGCATTATAATGCCTCACCTGGAAAGAGGAAATTACATAGAATGTCAGACCAATTATTATTTTCATTAAAAGAGTTATTGGTAAGACACTGTTGGAGACATTTTCTATAATTAATGGCTCCAAAACATTTACAACCTCCCGTTTGTTAAAACGAAAACGCTTCTTGAATTGCTGTTCATCATAGGATCCTGCATATCTGTAATATATAGTTTTTCTAAGCGCAGTATAGGTGCAGTATAAAATTGAACGTATTCCACAAAGCCATTGTTTATTATTTTCCATTAATGCGTTAAGAACACCTAACCTGGTTAGAAATCAAGAGAGTAGCAAATGAGTAACACTTAAGTGGGCATCCTAGCACACTTTACAAAAATGAGTGCTCTCTCGTTTGCGAATAAGGGGTAACTGTGTATTGGAAATTGGTATAAGTATTCAAACAAGTATCACTGATTTATAAATGTTGACTATGATTAAGACTCTAATACTTGAATTAGAACAAGCGGGCTACCTCGCTTCCGAGAATGCTTTCAGAAGTAAGAGAAGGAAAACGTATATTTTGCAACATTGCTTATTTTGAAGCACAATCGTGTTAAACCATCCTGCAGACAAAAGGGTGGGTTTCTGGACTTTCCACTCGCTGTTATGCCGCTGGGGATGCAAAGAGTGCTGTGACCATACCTGTAGAGATGGTCGAGTCTCTTAAGGGTTGCGAGGTACGCGTTTAAAGATCAGAGGTGAAGGAGCTCTAATTCTTTCACAAATATTCAATTTGCACCATGGGCAAGCAAACTAGATACCACAACAGATTACGGAGATTATACAGAATATATATATGAATAGAAGCAAGGCAGCAAGACAGTCCATCTTTGCACTAATCCCTCCGAAACCTACCGACCTAAGAGTTGTTGAAAAAATAGATCCATGCACATTATTCCTGGAGGGAGGAAATAACCCTTGTTTACGTTAATCGGCTACCCATTTCGCTTCAATTTACTCAATATAGCTCTCGATCTCGTATACTTTATATTCCCTTGCAAATTATGAAAACCACTCATTTAAAATTAAAGAAATATCTAACAATTACAAGAAGTTCCTAATAAAAGCAAATGCCACATATAACACAACTAATATTTCGGATATTTTCATATCCTTCACAGCTGAATAAAGTGACTAAACATTTAGTCAACGGATAAATGTTAACATGTATGCGTGTGCCCAATAATGTTAAAGTTCAAAATTAACACAAGTATAAAGTATCGTAAAAATACTGAAAATGCCGTATAATTGGCTCAAATGCAGATGAAATGTCAATTGTTTCTATAGCCGCTAATGTGAAAGTACCCATTCCAAAAGTTTGTTTCCCTAAAGTAACTCAATAAAATATTTACTTAAGAAGAAATACAGTGTTTTCAAATAGACATTTATTCACAAGAGTGCGACCTGCGCTGCGGCTGGAAATTTTCTACCTGCCATCTGAGTAGGATATACATAACTCTTTAGTTCAAGAACACAGATTTCTCATGCACATTGCAGTTACAATAGCCATCTACCTTTGTCAAGCAATATTTTGGAAATGATGTCTTTGAGCTACCGCACATCTCTCACATCTTTTAAGAAAGTTGACATTTATATATTATTTCTTCTTGAGAAATTGATACTTTTTTTTTTTTTGTGTTGTCTATAAGTTCTTTCAGCTTGTACGGGACACTACTTTTGGGGTTCCACTATAAAAAGAAATCCAACACGGTGAGGGCCATAATTTCATATTAAACATTCTATGCTCAAAAATGCGCTCAATTAAAGCGAACGAGAGATCAGCTTTATGTGCTGTAGTGAAGTATAGTTGAAAAAAATGTTGTTCACATTCAATGTCTAATAATTCTTCGAAGGATGGCATGGAACCATTCTTCGGGGGGGGGGGGGGGGGAATAGCCCATATTCCATTCACAATATTATATGAACCCCAGTTACATTAATTTACTCTACCTACAACATCACGTTACCTGAATTCATAAACAGCTATAAAATTATATGGTTTTAATTTCAAAAGTTGGTGACATTCCAAGACGAGTTTTGCGATATTCCTTTTTCCAGTGTAAGTCTTCTTCGAACTTCCTTCTAACCTAACCTAACCTAACTCCAAAGCCGTTAGGTTTTCCTCGGTAGGCACTTCTTTGTCTTATCGAGAAAAGATTCTATTTTATTAAATATATTTAAACAATTAATAACAGTATAACTTGTAAATTGCAGGAACATTGGGAAATTTTCTTACAAACCACGTCTCATATTTCTGCAAGAATTTGTTATCACATACGAATGATACTTAAAACTGTGTTCTAAGGTTTATTGGCATTTTAGTATTATAATAGCTCTAACACACAAATGAAGCGAAATATTTTTCGATTCGCGAGTTCCCACCTTATGAAAGAACGAACAGCACAAAGATAACAGTCCAGCTTCTTTAAGCGAGGTACTGAAGGTCAGAGAAACCGAGCAGTTTATGCGTCGTTGTCCGCGCTCTTGAGAATTAACGTGTATTTGAAAGCACTGCACTTGATCAAAGTGCTTCACTATTTTTTTTTTTCTCCAACCAATGCACGCTATAGACACAATTTCAAGTCCATTGGCATTACCTGATATCAGGTTAGACGAAAAATCAGAGAACCCGTTTAATTAACATCTGTTACATCGAAAATGTTAGTTCTTTACTGATGGAAGCCCGTTCGTTTCGTTTTGGAGCATTAATTGATAAACTAAAGTCAGAATTGGATCGAACATCATCCTTAATGTGCTATCTGTGCTTCATATTCCATTCGCATGCAAGAAACCTTTAATACCTCAATGTATTAATGAAAAAGTTTATGTATTACATTAAAGTGAGAGCATTCATAGAAAGTATAGTTAGGATTTTAATGTTTCTAACCTTCAAATAACAAAACTATGGCGTTGATCGCCAAAAAGTACAGTACCATTATTTTATCACAGGTAGAAAAATGTCAACAATTATGCTGGTTGTTTGGCAGGTTAGAAGTCAGCTACAAAAGTGGAGCAGATAGATTCAAATTCTGATCTGACCTACTCGCACTGGTTGATTCAGACTTTATTGGCGTTTATTCTTCAGCCCAAAGGGTGAAGCTTTTGTAACATCAGGCTTTCTTCATAATCATCATGTACATCAAGGCCATCGACACAGATACTGCATTTAAACAGGTAACGCGTAGAATAAATCATAAAACCTGTGTCAAATTGCGTTCCAAGTTGCTTTAAGACAAGAAATGCTTTCCTGTAGTCCATTTATAGTTCAGCTGTGATTACTAGCATGCTATGGTATCTGTGTAATTAGGTGGCTGGGCGAGCTATGCACAAATAACACTATTTTAATTATCATTATGTAATAAGCAAAAAGTATTGCTTATGAAGTGTCAATCAATGCTTCCAGAATGAAAGAATAGTCTGAATTATATAAGAGATCTTATTTATTTCATATTTTGATTGGTACCACATAGATAATTTGTTATTAAGGAGAAACATATATTCGCCGACTTTCCATTCCTGCTTTTGCAAACTGAGAAGCTTCAATCAATTCACAATAGTGCAACTGTGCATGGAGTATTGCTTGACTGTAAACCTCCCACTTACACCCTCTTGTTCATGTTGTAGAGAGGAGGCACCATCACTGCACCTTGGACTGTTTCTATTCAACATGCGCTCCGTTGAAAGAGAAGGTTCTATGATTGACGAACACTTAACGTGTGGTCAAAGTAACCAAAGGTAGGGCTCTACTCATTATTTATGCATGTGTTTTACAAGCTCTTTGCACATTGCGCATCGCCATAATGTGTCCGCCGTAAGTCCTTCTTACACTGCTGCATAGTTTGTCTGTATGTTGCTATATTCCGAAAAAAATGTAGTTCTAGCATGATGGAGCCCCACTTCAGCATTAGTGTGCGCTCATTTTAACTGCAGAATGTTGAATAGAAAAAACAAGACATGTTGCGAGGTCAGCTATCGCCCTTTTAACTCTTTCTTCGTGACCGTATTGGAATGGAAAATTTAATTCAATTTCTGCATTACGCTTTGCCAAAGCTCTGATTTTTTTCAAAATCACAGCTTCTTAACAACATGCCAGTTCTTTAACAAAATATTGTGCTTTTTGTGTGACCTATCATTCCTTACAGTTTGCCAATGAGGTCTTGATACATAACCTGAAAATGAAAATAGAGTACCACAGTATATCTAAAAGTAATAAGCGGTAGGGAATTCGAAATAAATAAAGTGCCTAAATACCAACAAATAGCGCAATATTATGAACAGCTATATGTTCTTCACATTCCCAAGAACAAGCTGCTGAATTTTGATTGCGAAAATGATGAGAGTGTTGTTGTCTTTACTCTTCATTTGTCTCGACCTTATCGATTTTGGTGATTTTGGGCATTTCTTTTGGGAGCATTGATGCATTGTCTCAATGTTATAACCATAAATAAAGTTCTCGTCTAAAGTGACAAGAGAACTGCAATGTTGGAGGCGATCTGAATAGGCTCCTTGCAGCTGCTTCAATATGACGCTGCTGCTGATCAGCTGTTAGTCCTTAGGAACTATTTTGGTGATGCATGATGCACTTCCTATTCCCAAATTCGGTTGGTATATCCCTAGGTAATTTGCACCTCATCATCAAGATAATAAATGGTCCAGACGAACAAGCTGTTAAATTTTGAGTACAATGTGGGGGATATGTAAGGCTCTGTCCAACAGGCTCTGAACGAAGCATACTATTCAATACCCCAATGCTTGTCTAATTATTACCAAGGTCTCCGTTGCGCATTCTTCAGATTTGCACATTTGACGCACACTGGCTGTTCCTTTCTTGGATTCATCACGAAATCAAATAAAAGTATGTAACAAATCAGAACATTCACCCAGCTTCTCGAAAACACAATGATTTACAAGATATGCTATTGCAACAATTTCTGGTTCCACCGCGCCAATACGCCGTTGTCCAAATGGCAGCCATAGTTAAAGAAAATTTCGACACCACCTAATGCGTGTGTGTGTGTGTGTGCGTGTATGTGTGTGTGTGATGTATTTGTGTCCGTAAGGGCTACATAATTATATGTAAGGACATTTTCCCAAAATATTGAGCTTTTTGTGTATGCTATTTATAACAATTAATGTTTTATTCACTTTAAATGTCGAACATTTCAGTTCTATGATTCCACATTTATTCATTTTATTCAAGAAGGAATTAAAGCAGAAATTATGTAAAATAGAAAATAATCAGCATTAGCAAGAAAAAATTACAAGCATGTTTCAGTACACATTTGCATTTTCAAGAAACAAGTTTCCTAAACTAAGTATACTTAAATGGAGCTATATTAGACGATAACAACAATGAAGAAGACATAAAGAATATCTGTGAAATAATTTTGTGATTTGCTTCAATATTTCTACTTTATTTTCCCTTCTGCCATAAAACTTGTAAGCATTGGCCACATTTTCAACAAATGAAATTATGCAGCTGTCCTCTGAAGGTATCTCACCTTTGTACTATACACCTTACTCCAACATACTATTGAAAGGGGCGCCAAATTTTATCTCACAGTGACTATTCTTTTTCTGATTCAGAAGCAAATTAAACAGTTTCATGTTACAATTAATTTTCGAAACAGTAGAAATTAAGGTTTCTTCTGGTTTCGATTAATTTTGGAAACATCTACTCTGACCTAAATTTTGTGTCAAAATCGGATTGTCAAATGTTACAGAGCTAATCATTAAAATGACTTTCAGTGTTGGAATAAGCAAAATCTATTTTCAACCTAATGGATGATCACAATTGTAAGTGTGTGTGAGATGTACCTATTTTACCAATAAACTTATGAATTGAGATATTAAATGTTATTAGATACATTTAGCCTTCTTAAGAAATTATGAACTATCCGGTTAAAGGCACGTTCTAAAAACTTGTTACAAAATCATATGTGCATGGTGCATAGCCTCTTCAGCTGAACTTCTCAGGCATAAGCAGTTCTAGTTAAATCTTCAATGTGACCTACGATTTTGAAATTAACAGATGGAAAAGTGTTCTTCTGATATGCATGCCAACTACTGTGAACGCATCAAGCAACGAGAAAGGGAATATCAGCTCAAATCAAAGGAAGGTGAGAAAATAACACGCTCAAATAAAAGAATAGAATTTAATACGTATTCTGCCATGATTTCTGAACAGACGACCATAAGCTTTGAAAGTGCACTGATATGAAACCCATTAAAAGTGAGCTTGTAAATTATTGGTTGGATGCATGTGGACGAAACAGAAAGATTCAATTCCAAGAAATATCATTGCTCTTATCATTTACGCTGTTCCAATTACTGCAAATTTCCAGCTATTTTCGGGTGGTGTATTTGATAATGGACAATATAGATACGTACTCTCTATAATTTGTGAAATTAAATTGTCTCCTAAGACACCTTTTCAAATATGAAAATGGGTGGCAGTAATGGTATTCACAGTATTCTTGCTTTTCGTTTTCTAAAACAAGAAGAAATAAACATTAGTGTACACCAATGGCCTGTCAACCGCATTAAGACATTATCAAACCAGATTATATAATGGTATCTTGCAATACACATTACACAAAACCGCCATGGGTGGCTGAGATCGTTAGGGCGCGGACTCGTAAGTGGGAGGTCTGCGTTTCGAATCCCTGATAGAGGTTTTTTCGAGGTTTTCCTCAGTCCTCATAAATGACAAATGCCGGAGAGGTACCCTAAACTTAGGCCTGGAACGTTTTCTTCCTTAAAAAATCCTTTCTCAATGTATCATTTTGTTTCATGTATCCACAGCATCACCTCCTATGATGCCTAAGTAGTAAAACGGGCGTTAAACACAAATAAAAAAAACTTCACAAAACAATTGTTTTCCTCAACACTTAATATTTTTAATCGCTTAGATTTATTTATTAAGAAGGATTTGTTTTTTAATTACTGAAAAGTATGTAAGATGATTCTAAAGTTTTGTTGCATGCATCTCTCATTTACCTAAACACTATGGTATACATATCACAATATACTTTTAATTTTTTAGTAAATTTTTTTGCCAAAATAGAACATTTTAAATCTTTATTCAATGTTGGAGCCAATAAGCATACATAGCGGTATATCAAGATTCACGTTAGCAATTCTTAATTAATAATAAAAATTCACTAAGTAAAGTGAATTCACTACACTATATCAAATAAATGAATGAACGATAGCTTGTTTTACGGAGTGGATTACGTTGTTATAAGTGCTTTGCTCTGCTGCAGGATGTGCTATGTTCCATATCCTGTTTTTACGAGACATTAAATGATATGACATGACTTGCTGTGTCACTCAAGTTTCCTTGTTAGGACAATCGCTACAGAGGCGTCTCAAGGGCGGGCATTAAGTTACTTGTCATGAATGCTGACCGACGAACATTATCCGACGCTTTTTTTTTTATTTGCAACTTGAAACATCTGCTACTTTAAATCTCAACATAATGCACTAATACAGGGAGAGGGATATTGAAAATGTTCTTCAGTAATACAAACATGTTTAAATATTTGTGCAGTCTTTAGTAGTCTGTGCTAAAACAAGAATGGTCTGTCTTGGTTCAGGGAGTAGCATTTCTATTTGTTCATCTGAAAGCTGTAATAAGCAGCTTTTTCTTGATCTGAAGCACCAATACGAATTCCTTTGCTTGTCGGTAGTACAGGACGTGGTTCCATAGTAGGTGGGCCAGCAGAATGAGCAAGCCGTGGAGCTCCTACTGGCACTTGGGCCACAGCTATTCTATATGTTCACGGAGTGGATAACGATCTGGACTCATACGTGGATCACGTGGAAAATGTTCCCCTGGAAAGTTTTCATGAGAACCTCTAGGTGCTGGTTGAGAAAATGTCACAGTAGTTGCAGTCACCTTTAAATCTTGATCAGCTATACGAGCCAGGCGTGGATCAAGAAACCTTAAATTCATATCACCTGCTGAATGCAATGGAGTAACGCTGGGCTGCAATAAATTCAAAGCACGCACTGCAGTAGTGGTGAATTTACTGGTACACCCATAGAGTCACCCGAGACTTCTTCGCGAGCTGTCGTTACGGCAGGCACAACTGGCGGAGCCTGGCTCACTGGTGCTTGAATTGGGGCTGGTACAGGTACAGGGACTGACTTTTCAGTTGATATTATAGGTATCGGAGCTATATTAGTTTTATGCAATATTCTTGCTGCTGTTTCAGCATCTACTATCCCCATTACTACCTGTGCTTGCAACAATGCTTATGCTAACTGCGGATTCTGTGAAAGCACTGTGCGCTACATTTGAACGCGTTGTTTCATTTGTCTCATAAGCCCAAAGTGTTGCTCAGGTGGGAGTGATTCCACAACTTTGTTGATTGTTCTGGAGCTTTATCTGCATCCATTACTTAACCATAAGGATTTTCTACAACTGGACCCTGTAATAAGTTCTTAATTTTCATTCGGGACTTTTCAGTGCATGCATTGTCTGCGAACATGTTCTTCCTCCTATTTCATAACCATTCAAATTCCGCGTTGCACTCAAAGCTGTTTCCTGGTCCTTATTTTTGCTTCCCTATTTCTCTGTTATAAACGAGTTTAAATGACAAAACCGATTCAAGTTCACTAAATTTATCTTTCAATTTCTCTTCTCTTGCCTCATAAGGAATGTGTATTACAAAGAGGGCCTTAACCATTAAAATCTGATCAGTCATTGCTCTACTGTTCTAGTCTGTTCTTAGAAACTTAAATACCAAAATATGAACTTCTAGAACGATCTTGGTTTTTATCCCAAATAAATACAGCCTTTTAACGTACCTACCTTGTGGCGCTCGCCTTTCTGCGTAGCACAGGACTTTTGGCTCTGAGTAATCTCCATTTACAACAAAAAAGAAACCTGTAAATCTTACTACTATTGTGGTATGTGATGCATTAAGATAATATAAATCGAGCGAAGAGATTCGTGTACCAGAGGAAATTGTGGCTCTAGCCCTGCTAAACTGCTTTAGCTTTCATAATAATTGCTGTAGCTCCACTGCAGTAAGATTTGGACATTAATATGGCCGTCTCTTTGCACTGGTACTGTCCAGCGTTGTCAACCTCAGTTCATTTCCAGTCATACGCGAGCGAAAAATTCAGCTACTTTCTTCTAAAACCAACTACCTATCACATTTTGTGCCTTAAGCATGGGTGGCGAAACTACTTAGAGCTCCGAGTTCACCGGACTCAATCAGCTTATCAGTATTGGTCGGGGGGTGTGGACATTTGTTCAAATAAACATTCCGTATGCGCAGTGACTGACTTTATTTTACCGATACAAATATTACGATAATGGATAAATATTGGATGTTAACTAAATGTTGAATATGTATTTATATTTAACTTATTTCCCGAATGTATCCATTACAGTATTGTTACAATGTTACACATTAACTCCGAATGATATTATAAATAATGAGCTTATTGATAATCTCCAAATTTATTTAGTACATATAAGGAACAAAGCAGTACCTAGTAAAGTAATATTATCATTTATGATTAATAACTGCAAATCGGGTGTTATGTCTGTAATTGCTACATTTAGCTGATGAAAAAGATGACATTCTGTCAGTCGAGATTAACATTTAGACTTTATATTTTTTCATAAGACTGAACAGTTTCCCACAAATATAGTTTGCAGCAAACATCGTTTCCAATGAAATCCCAAAGTAGCGATGTTTTGGAAATGCTGTATGACATAATCGTTTAAAGATCTCACTTATCATCAACACATAAATCCTATGCATCATATCCTATGCATCCTATGCTTTCATTGCGATGTCGGGCTGTAGATATCTACGAGGTCTAATACTACTACTAATCTTGATAATTGCAAACCATGGCGTTCGACAGATGCCCGTAAAGCGTGAAATAATGACTTAGTAGAAGACAGTCTTCTCATTAAACATTTCATCAACGCCACAAATAAATATGGGCAATTTTGTTGGTGATGTCGGTACATGAAGTTTTCGGTTTCTCATTCATCTGTGTTTTACGGGATGCGAAATCGCGGGGTATGGGGGGATTTTCCCCACTGACGATTTTACCTCAAAAAACCCCCTCCATAATTTCTCGGGGGGAGAATCTTTTCATTATAAAGTGACAAGTAAATTTACATTAGATATTTTACTGATAATAATGTGTTATTCAGTGTATTTCTATGAAAATAACAGCAATAATAGGTATAGAAATAACACAATGATAATAAGATCTTCAGTACTAGTCTTCATGCATTCACGTTACAACTGCAATCAACAATGAAGTCTCATATTATTAACTGCACTATTGCCAAACCAATAAAAATTATCTTACCATATAGTTCGGATTTTTCTGGCCCCACTATTTCTTGATGTTTTCGCACTCTGATGTGCTACATCAATAAACATTAATTCAATGTCCTTTGCAATCGTTTGGCGAGACAGAGCAATTGTTCAAAATGAGGAACCTTTGTGGACACAGAATCTCAGCAATTTGAATTACGAGTGTTTTTAAAAACTGTCTCTCTTGAAGTGATTTAAATATTACTTTTACTAGCATACAACAACAGCAATAATAATAATAATAATAATAATAATAATAATAATAATAATAATAATAATAATAATAATAATAATAATAATAATAATAATAATAATAATAATAAAACCCTCTTAATGCTGTGTAACCTTGATGACAATGCATAATGCCGTTATACATTTCATGTCACTGTTCCTAATCACTTTTTGAAACTAATGGGGCACTTAACGTATATCATCAATCATATTCCCTAAAAAATACTCTTTCTCCCATTTATTTATTGTTTGTTTGTTTTTTTTTTCAGCGCTAAGGCCACTAGGTCCTCTGTTCCCCTCTTCTAATCTAATAATAATTACTTGAAGTTATAGCGACAATATCTCCCATACCACTTGAAATTTTCTCTTTTCTTAAGATGGATGGTTTTCACAAGGAGATGCCAATTCGCCAACTGCAACTTTGTTTACTGAAACAGACTGACGGGCGCCATGCGCTGGCAGGAAAGCACAGCCGATGTTTACGTGTAAACAGAGCCACAGTACAGTTCTCAAGAGTCAAGTTTTAGCCATGCATGGCTTAAGCAGTGGTTTCCAACCCTTTTTGACGTACGGCACACCACTGAACGTCCATAATATCGCGACGCACTTACTTATAATAATAATAATAATAATAATAATAATAATAATAATAATAATAATAATAATAATAAACAAGTTCTGTGTAGTGCCGGACATCCAATGTTCTAGTTAGGCCGATGTTACTCTCAATCGAAAAAAAAGCAATTTGAGTGTCATTACAACAAAACAAAGGTATTTGTAAAATATTCCAATCAATCTATCCGAAAAAACATTTTTGTTATTGCTTTTTGAAAACTCCTATTAAAATTAATCTGAAGCCTGCGCTGGTGGGTTACACAGAGTTACTCTATACGTGACCTTATGGTTGAAAGGATAAGATGTAAATTATCTTCAATATGCATCAGTTTTCCCCTCGTTTATATTTCGCTATTTTGATGGTAGAAAATGCTCATTCGCACAAGTATGACGTTGAAAACGATAGTAAATGTTTATTGCTCTCTTTGCTATTTTAGGATATTGACATTGCGCTAAAGTACAAAAAGACTGCACTGAATTCTGAATTATTGTGTTTCATAGTAGTATCGCATGACAAAACTAGCAAATCATATTTGTCGTTGGCAGTTAGGTTGATGGCATTTTGAATGTTGATCCCACCAAAAGTACCAAAAGCAGAAATTGCCCATTCTAACTTTGAAACGGATAAGCTACGGAAGTGCTTTATTACTGAAGTTTGTAACACTTTTAGGCGTTCTGCTATTAACTTCTTCAGGTATTCTTTCTCATTTTCAGCAAGTCCATTTTTAAAACTCTCAATTGGAAAGGACAATAATTTGCCAGCTATAATCAAAGACTCCCGAAACTTAAGTTTTTTGTAAAATCCTTGAATTTTGTTTATGGCTGAATAATAATTTCCGTTTCGCGTTGCATACTTACATTTAAAGAGTTAAGTCTGTCGAAAATGTCGGCAAGATATAATAGTTTGGCACACCAAATGTTATGCACCAAAAATTTAACATACTCTAACTTTTTGTCCTAAAAAAAATAAGAAGCCCACCTTGTAGCTCTACCACTCGCATAATTGATTTACCCTTAAAAAGCCAACGGATTTCAATGTGCAACAATAAATTGGTATTTTTTTGCCCCCATTAGCTCGTAAAGCTGTTTAAACACTCTAGACCTAACTGTCTTTTTTTTCTTTTTTCCATAATTTATAATTTCAATAGTCTTGCTTAACACAGATTCTAAAATTCCCTTTTCAACAGTTTTCATAATTAATGCCTCCCTGTGTAAGAAAAAAGTGTGGTCATTATATTCGGGTTCACTACTCTCACGAAACTTCCAAAAATCTATTTTCCCCGTTAATAACTCCGCTAAATCTGTGCAAAGAGAAATGCAATTTGCTCAGGAAATATTATGTTTAACAAAATAATAATTAACACAGTCATAATATCTTTGCCTGTAGTATAGTGGTGTTGAGTTCTTGACAAAATAAAAATTGTTCCAAAAATATGTAGATAATTTTCGAATCTAATAAAGGTAATTAATTGCCATTTACCACTTATGTCATGACTTTCCTCCAACTGTAGAGCAAACACATTTACTATTCATATTAATTTCAATGTCATGAAACATTTCTTTTATTCTGCAACTAAAAGTACTATCCGAAAACGGAATTTTGGATATTTCTTCTTCTACAGCATCACTAAACATAATTGTCTCACCCTCTATGTCTCTGTCTCTCTCTTGCGTCGGGTAATAATAGTAATATTACTAGAATTTTCTTTCGGGCTATTAATTCAGAAATTACAGATGAAGCATCCAGCGCTTTATCGGAAAGAGAAATGGGTTTTAGTAACGCACTAGAGAATTTTTCTTGTGGCTTCAAAAGACTTCAAAACATTCTCTTCGTTTTGAAGCAACATGAGAATGATTACTTCTTTCTAAATGCATTTTCCGTTTATTCGGGAACATTGATTGATTTGACAAACCATTTCCGCATATTAGACACTCAGGATTTTGTTTGTATTCATCTCCAAGTTACGTAAAACCATATTGCAAGTATTCATCACCATATTTATGAAATGGAGTACGTTTTTTGTGAACCCTGAAGGGAAGTTTCGCTTATATTATTTGAGTTAGCACTGCTGGCATCTAACCCAGAAATTAATTCAGATTCTCTTTTTCTATTTAAAAATTTGTTCATGATAAAATCGAAATAAAGTACTTTTGATAAAGTAGTCACACCAACATCCGCTCACACGTACATACTGTAACTAACCAATATGTTCCGACGATTCTAAGCTCTGTTTATTACTAAGTGGGAGAATAAAAGAATTACGAAGTACTGTTGCAAATGTTAACGTTTCGTTGGTAAAGTCTTTCTTAAAATAAAATATACCCTAAAAGATTCCGTTACAATTAAAATAGAAGTTTCTTAAAGAGACCTTCTGGATGGTGAAACATTTATTTCAAGTCCAGAATTTCGCGACACACTCCATGGGACTCGGTTGGGAAACACTGGGAATAGTAACATTTCTAAACCTTTCCTGTGTTAAAAGTATTATTGTTATTTTTTCCTTCTCATAATGCAGAATTACAGAGCGAGCCCTTTTGAAAAAGGCATCTAGTTGTCGTTCATATATATATAAAACGGGATTCCGGTTATAATTTTAGATTTTATCCATAGTTTCCAGGAGTGAAGACCATGATTTCAAAACAGCAATTACCGCCGCGGGTGGCCGAGGTCGTTAAGGCGCGGACTCGTGAGCAGGAAGTCTGGGGTTCGAATCCCAGAAAGACCGTCCTCCCCGACTCAGGTTTTTTTTCAGGTTTTCCTCAGTCCTCATTACTGGCAAATGCCGGGGAGGTACCTAAACTTAGGCCTGGAACGCTTCCTCCCTTAAAAAAAAATCCTTTCCCGATATGTCATTTCATCTCATGTATTATCAGTGTCCACCGCCTGTGGTGTCTCAGTAGTGAAAACGGGCGTTAAACACTACTCAAAAAAAAGCCTCAATTTGGAAAGGATGTTTAACATAGCACCACGCAATATAAACAAGACGGTTAGGCCGGCTTTCCCCCAAAAAATAGTTTTGCATGATAGCCACTTTTGTTTAATAATAATCAATAGGGCTAGGATGTAGCAACAGTTTTTAAATACATATGGACTGAAATTATCAAAAGGCGCACTAAAAGTATTATGAACATGTTGCAAAATAATACAAAGAATATCCGAATTTCTTCAACATTTTATGCTACTAGAACAGTAGAGCTAAAGACCTCATTGTTTAACAACAGAACGAGAATTTAATCTTATTTATATTGGTGTTAAAATAATTACGACTTTTTATACTAGTACAAATTGATTAACCCTTATCTTTCTATGACAATTGCCCGTTTAGGCAGCAGTTGTTTACAAAGCATTGATTTCAATTTTTAAATGTAAAACTGTATCCATAATGTCTGAAAATTGCGTTTTACACCTAAAACTCTGCTCAGCATCACAAAATCAGTCCTGGCATAGTGGTAACTATACTTGCCTCAAAAACTCAAAACGCGGGTTCAATCCCGGCCAGGGTCATTAGATATTTCGAGCGTGAAAACCCGAAATATGGGCTCATTTTTATTTTCTGCTCCGTAGCTGTTACATTATAATAAAATATGTCTCACTGGTTCATTATTAAACAAAAAATATCTAGAACATTAAAACAGTTCCTGTAGCTTACTGTTTGCTTGTTGGCTATACAGCAAATTTCAGTCTAATCCAGAGCCTAGTGTACTGCAGATTTTTAATCATACATGGTGTGACGGTATGTTTCCTTGCCCTTGGTGAGTGGCAACCGTCATACCGATGCCGAAACCTGGAATGGCTCTCACCCTCCTTCCAGATACCGCCCGTTGAGCTTGTAAGATGATGGAACGTATGATTAACGGCCGGCTTATGTGGGGACGTGAATTGCAGAATTTTACATAAGTATAACTGGAGGATTGTTGCTTTCTGCTTTCGGAGGAGGAATTTCAGTCTTGTAAGTTATTCTTCATTCTCTCTACCTACTCTAAATGCAAATAAATAATTTTATTACTATCAGTATTTGATATGTATTGCATATATCCTTTTACTCTATCACTTTTACATATTACATATGTTTATACTAGCACAAAACTGGAAATAAATTTATGCAAAACATTAAATATATATCTTTTCATTTCACATTTATTTTGTGCTACATCATTGCAAAAGAGTAAAAATAACATGTTAGTTATTTTTAACAGCATAAGTTATAAGACACGGAAATTCGGAAAAGTTCATCCATTCATTACTCTGCTATTCAACTCCCTTTGCATCTCCAGACACATCAGTTAAATTTCATTACTCAGAGATAAAAGTATTTCACACTTGATAAAAAAAATGAACGTTTTTACTTTTTATAAAGGTACTTCCATTCAGTTTTCTCCCCACACTTTTCGTTAATAATAATAATAATAATAATAATAATAATAATAATTGAAATAATAATAATAATGGATAAATCCAATTTCACAATTAATAAAACAATACCAATTGGAATGATGGCTTGTAAATACATTTAAATTGCTAGTATTTTGTTATTTTCAGCTCCGTAGCTGATACATTATAATAAAATATGTCTCATTGGTTCATTATTAAACAAAATTATTTAGAACATTACAACACAGTTCCTGTAGCTTTTCAGCAGGTTGTAAGAAAGGAAGTTATGCTACTTAACTTTATTATTTTATACCTGCAAAGTGCTATTGTTATACATTATTGCACTTCTCCCATTTAGCATTAATATGCAAATCTCATTATCCAGTTTCGATTCTTATTAAAATATCTAAGTAAATGATTCTTTTGTAAATAAATATTGGATAGGTTAACTTAGGCGCTAACGAGTTTAGCTAGGGTATATATTTCAAATTTAAGATTTGATTATAGAGAAAATCAATATGAAATGACAATAAAATTTCCAATAAACATTAACTGTCTAATCAAACGATATTCCATTGGTTCGTTACTCTACAAAATGTTATCTAGAGGAACATCAAATTACATACAGTTCTTTAGCGTGCAGCTCAGATTTTAAGAAAGGAAGTTATGATGCTATTAGGTAATATAACCCTATTATATCTCAGTTACAAACATTGCTGCAGCTTAACTTTTTTGCATAAAAATATGCAAATATTAGTTTAGGTTAGGTGTTAAATTCCATTCAAGTATAGCTAGTGCATTTATTTCAGTTTTAAGGTATGGTTATAGAGGAAGTCCATGTTCATCCAAAGGAATGACATTAAACATTTTTAAATACATGGACTTGTATAATCGCCAGGCTCAGTACTGCAAAGTGGGATCACTGATGCCCCTATTTTGGGACTTCTTTTCTAAAGTACATAAATAATTGTATTATAACTTTGTTAGCTGTAAGAACAAAATTATTAAGATTCGCTTTTATTGAATATGTCCTTCAAAGTTACCAGAAAATATTAAGATGATTTTACGTTGTGGAGATATATAAGGAAATCCCAGTCTTACTTCGCTCCCTTACGTACTATTTCATGAGATCTATCACTTCCAACCTCCTCTGGTTCTGCTGGCTATTTCTAAAGACTGTAGAGAGGCAATATGCTAACAAACTTCATCATAACATCAACACACAAGATGTAATCAACATACAATAATTGCTTTACAGTCTTAATTAAAATGTTTTTAATTTAATCATTGAGAGAGATATATAGTAGGTTCCATATTTGGCAGGTAAATAGATTACTGTTGATGCAGTTTTTTCCATTTGTTTTATTTAAGGTACATAAAGTATAAATTCCATTACCTATTTATAATTATGGAAAGAGCATGGATATTATTTTTCTGATTTTAGTAGGTCAACCTTTATATCAATTTTTAACAATTATTCATTGATAATCTATTATTATTATTATTATTATTATTATTATTTTACTCCGTGAAAAGATTAACTATATCAAGTGTATATATAAAATATATATTTCACTTGGAAATTACGAAATTAATTTCTAAATCTATAAAAGATGTACTTGTATTCCATGCAAGATTCGGAAAAGCGCAATTAGTCATAGAAGTAAAATTAAGCTTTATTATCTCCCCCTCTTCTCTCAAAGCTTTATGAGTTATAGTTTTCAATTACTCACATTAAAATCCCATTGTTTTTCAATTTTTATTCAATTTTTTATTTGTTTATTTACAGGCGATATGTTCCTTTTTCTATTTGAAACTAAGCAGTTTTGTTTTTCCATTATTCGTCTTTTGGGAGATTTATTTATTTATTTTATTTAAAAAAATCTCTTTAACATCTCAGACCATCAGCGTCCCGTTATATTTAGTGTGAAAAGGCCTATAAATTTTGCTCAGAGACCTCCTCTTTTTAACTTTACGTTCCTTAACGTTCCGTAAATGTAAGACAAGGAACCAACGGCTCTATTCTCTTCCGCAGGAAGTTATACTTAAGATTTAAACGTCCGAAAAAAATCCTTCGACTCTGACCGGGATTGAACCGTCTACCTTGGATATACAAGGAACATATGGTCACCACTAGAACACCAAGATCGCCTTATAGGAGAAGGATACAACATTCATTAGTGAATAAACCGCCACTGGTTACCGAGGCCGTTAAGACGGGTACTCGTGAGGGGGAGGTCTGGGGTTCGAACCCCGCCAGGACCGTCCTCCCTGACTGGGGTTTTTTCCAGGTTTTCCTCAGTCCTCATAAAAATGGCTAGTGCCGGGGAGGTACCCTAAACTTAGGCCTGGAACGTTTCCTTCCTTAAAAAAATCAGTTCCCAATATATCATTTCATCTCTTGTATCATCAGTATCCACAGCCTGTGGTGCCTCAGTAGTAAAAACGGGCGATAAACACCATTCAAACAAATTGTGAAAAAGGAATTATTGTTATTTTGAAAGTTTAATAAAACCACCAGGCAGAATGGAAAGCTGGTAAATATGGTCTAAATGCTGTGTTATATAAATCCAGTGCAGGTTATCTTACAATTCCGGGTTTCAACAAGCTTTCAAGTTTAAGGTTGGTTAACTTTTGATGTGAATGATCCACACAATATTAGCATTGTGACCAAGACGATATATCTTGTGTTTATAAGAATCCCCAAATCCTCTTAAAATGATATGATGGCATTCGCACACTTGCTATTTTACGAAGGTACAGTGTTTATAAAAAATTTGCTGTATTATGGCCTCTGATATTATTTCTTTTATACTTTCGCCCTAATAATGAATTGCAGGTTATTTCTTATATTACAATCTTCTAAGTACAACATGCAGGTACACAATACTTTGCAATTGTTTTTCAACTGTGCCTCTGCTAATGGCTGCTCATGTTCTATTTTATCTATTTTATCATGTTCTATTTTACCTTTTCTTTAAACTGTTGTTCGGTTGCCATTTGACACCAATTTGGATTTTAGTACGTAAATGAAAGTATTATTAACACAGTTACATTACATTATTCACTGTATACATTTGTATCGTCGGCCAGATACTCCAATATCCGTTTTTCAATACTCTTCCCAAATTTGTGATTTAAGCAGATTTAGTTTAACCGTGCAGCGGTAAATTTTATTTGAGAGAGATGAAGAGAATTAATTAATTTAATTACTGTTTAAAATTAAAGGCCCCCGTTAGGCGCCATGTGAAGCAGTATTTTTTTTTTTTTTTTTTTTTTTTTTTTTTGGTTGAGTTTGATAATCTGATGTTCGGGATTAATTTCTGCGGATACCTTTATTATAATAGAGGAGATAAGGAATAGGATTTTATTAGGATTATTTTGGATTCTTAGATAATGGATTTTGGTGTGAAGATGGAGAAGTAAAAAAGTCCTTTCGGCCCCTCTGAAATTGTGGTGTGTATGGGGGTAGCGGAACCAATGACTGCTTCTTATTTTCCCTCAACTTCTTCTCCTTTCCTGTGGTGTAGAGATAGCTCTTACCACAGTTCCAGCACAGATCACTTTACCAGTGTATTTTTAGGAACATTAATTAATGATCCAGGGAGTGGGAAATGAAAAAGCGTCGTCTTCTTGAATTAAAAGCCCATCAGACTACTTTTATTGTTATCTGTTCACTCAGGGGCCAATGTGTTCTTTTACATTTATACACTTTATCTAGAAGTCTGTTGGAACCTTGAGAGTCTGGGAAAGTAGTTAATTGAGTCGCCATAGGTCTACCTTTACGCACCTAACACTGCTTTAGTACTCTTTTACTCTTTTGCGAGGGTCTCTTAAGAAGTGGAGAATTACTTAATTGTCCATTCATTGGAAGTTTAGTAGCTAATTTTGTTTTTTAATGGTACTTAACTCCCGTTTTTGCTATAGAGGCACCACAGGTGGTGAACACAGATGATGCACAAAATGAAATGAAATACTTGGAAAGGATTTTTTTTAAGGAAGGAAAGTTCCAGGCATAAGTTTAGGGTGCCTCCCCGGCATCTGCCATTTAAGAGGGTTGAGGAAAACCTGGAGAAAACCCCGGCCAGGAAAGACGGTCCTGGCAGGATTCGAACCCAAGACCTCCCGCTCACGAGTCCGCGCCTTAACGACCTCAGCCACCGGTTGCGGTAATTTATTATTCAGCTTCACAGTAATGTATATTAGCATATACAGCAACTGCAAGCTGAAAGTCAACAATATAACACAAAAAGACACTGGATTCACAGTGATGTGGAGAATAATCTCGCGGAATCTTAGCTAATAACTCTCTTTGGCATTGAATAAAAATGCTGTTCCGGTTTTGCACACTCCGCATTCTAACTAAAAACTCCCACTAAAACCCCCGGTTTCTCTGATTTCCATTTCCTTTAATTAATATCTCCGTCGACCAATTTCCCCACGCATTTGGCTTCTAAGATTTCAATTATAATTTCGTTACTACCTGTTTTCTACACAGTTTATTGCACGTGATTCGCGGTACTTTACTATTGTGGGGGGGTGGATTTCTCGCTCCGCCCCCCCCCCCCCCTGTTGCGTTACCACACAGGAATGGCGTGTTCCGCAGTTCCAGTCTTTGCCCAAGTTTGTTTTTCCTAAAGTCCCCCTTGTTTCTCATTGAATTTAGAGAATATGCTGGAACTTTCTTTGTCAGTATTGTGTAGCCTCCTTTCTCAAAAAGGTCACTTTCAAGGTTCCTCCGCACCCATATTTTACCCTGGCTAACGGCACATTTGCAGAGGAATGTCCCTCCAACCCCTAAGTTAACATTCTTAAGGTATTTATGAGGGCTGGTCCCTCATAAAAACGTCCAGTTCTGTCCCTCTCGCTAAGGAGAAACGACACAGTCCGTACAGTATACGCTTTCTAATACATTTTAGCAGCACATACATTCTTTATACAAAACGAATAAGTTGCTAATGTTCTAACATATCGGTACATTTCTTATTCATGTTACATTGGACAGTAATGCAGATTTATAATATTGTTGAGTGATTAATATATCTGGGATTCATTATGGGTTTTTCGAAGCTGGGAAACCTGCTTCAACCAGTTTTAGTGAAAAATCACAAGAGCTTCACTGACACCTCCAAAAATAACTAATGTACAATTTGGTATGAAACTTTTTATGTGGCTATAAATACCAGTAAAGTGAATCTTTATAGTTTGCCAGTCTTAGAATTCATACTATCTTTTAATTTTTTAAATTAATTTTTATTTTAATAGTTCTAATGCTTTATACCTTAGCATGTTGTTATGTACACATTATTTATAATAACCACAACCACAATTAATGCGGGTATTGCACAGCTTTGTATAATTTATCTATATTTATTGTAATGAGGATTTCATGCTTAGGTACTAAATAGGAGAAATGGCACGTGATATTTTATCTCTTCAGCTTTAAAACCAAGTGCCATGCTCCCACAAAAGATTCATATTTTATAACCATGCATTCTAACATTCTATCAAAGTATTCGATATTTCTTTGTCTAAAAATCGAAATGCAATAGAAAAATGAAATCTGTCACCATCGCTTTTAGCGAGTAAATCTTCAACTAGAATAGTGAGCCATTATTATAAGCGCGACTATATTTATAAGTACATAAATTGCTTACAAAATTGTATTTCAATGTTAAAAAATCTCATTCATCCTCTAAAATAATTTTATATACTATATCACTCTAAATACTCATGAGAAAAGTTTCAAAAGGATATTTTTGCAATATCTTATTAAATTATGAATTATAAGATAAAATGTACTATTTTTCTTTAATGAAAATATTGCACATGTTTGAAAACATGGAATATTAATCAACCGTAAATAAATTTAAAATTTAAAGAAAGATGAATTAAATAATACATTTTTGAGAAACTCAAAATCACGTTTGAAAATTTATCATTTTATTAAATTAAATTTTAATCAATGGCTGATTATTATACAATTGGAGAACAACAATAACTTTATTTTTCAAAGATATGATAAAGTTAAATGTTAAATGGATGTAATTAATACTTCTTGTTTATGTGTTTAATATTAAACTTCCCCCCCCTCTTCCTTTTGAACTTGCTATACCTAATTTTCTTGATCTCAACTCACAATCGGACACCATTCGAAGATTAGCAATATCTACTAAAGTCTGACGATTTAGTAGCTATTTCTTATACCTCTTAATTTTCTTCTTGTAGAAGAAGATACTCTAATAAAATATACCTCCTTTTGAGAGCAAAAGTGCATTCATTGAATCGCTATTACTGCAGTGGATAGTTTTAATTATGACTGATTTTCAGCTGAAGTAATAGGTCCATTATCTTCATTGGATTGTAATATGTCAAATTTCCCAATATATAACATACTCTAAATTAATTTTCTTACTAGAAAAAATCTTCTACATTCAGAAGGTTTCAGTTCACTAAATAATCAAATTCTTGTTTGCTCATTTTCTATAAATGTTCCTGATAAATCAACGTCGTGTTACCGCCACGGGTGGCCGAGGTCGTTAAGGCATGGACTCGTGAGCGGGAGGTCTGCGGTTCGAATCCCGCCAGGACCGTCCTCCCTGACTGGGGTTTTTTCCAGGTTTTCCTCAGTCTTCATAACTGGCAAATGCCGGGGAGGTACCTAAACTTAGGCCTGGAACGCTTCCTTCCTTAAAAAAAAAAAATCCTTTCCCAATATATCATTTCATTTCATGTATCATCAGTGTCCACCGCCTGTGGTGCCTCAGTAGTAAAAACGGGCGTTAAACACTACTAAAAAAAAAAAAACGTCGTGTTTTCCCAACATAAGTAGTTTGGAAGGGTGTTGAACAGTGAATGAAAGACTAAAAAGTTTTGGCACCGTGGCATTTTATCTCAGTAAATTGATGTTGTGTTTATAATACGGGTTCAGATGTCCAGATAATATTCAGATATTGGTAGAATTGATAGGCAGAGACACATGACAAATTTCTATACTTCAGGCCTGTTCAAGGACTGGCTGTTTGTGCCTGCGCCTCCAATGAAGGGATGAAATAAGGGGCACACCGTGCGGCCATGATCCAGACGGTAAGGCACGAAAATAGACGGAGTCCCAGAGCCCCCTCCAAGGAATGCAAGCCTTGATGTCGTGGCAGAAACCTTTCCCAAACATCAGCCCACCTCTTTTTTTAATAGTGTTTAACGCCCGTTTTTATTACTGAAGCACCACAGGCGGTTCAGCCCACCTCGCCTGGCACTTTCGACCCTGATTCATAACCAACAGAATGAAATGAAGTGAAATGGGAGAGTAAAAAATCCGCCGCCTTAGTGGCCAAGGAAAATTCAGGATTTCGATGGTCGGAACCAAGGAATTTAAACCGGGATCTTCCCGAATGCGTGTTCCAAGGTTAACGCCTGAGCCACTCTGTTTGGTATATTGATAAAATAGTTCATTTTTCACTGTTTTAACACAATATTCTGTGTAACAATTGAAATACTACTGCTTGCAGATAATTTATGGTTTTTCATTAAAAAGGGAAGTTATGTTACGTACAGATATGCACAGAGAAACAAAAACAAACTGCTAATTTTTATTTCAGTCTAAACCAAAGACAATGTATAAGATGTATTTAAATGAAAAAAACCAGTTAATTTAAAAGAAATTCAAGCTAGTAGTAAGACATTGCTTCTACTCTTATTCCTAGTGTTCATAGAACATGGATATCTAGCGAATTCATTCTCTAACAGATTCTTACTAAATAATTATCATACTATTTGTGTGTTAAGCTGAAAAGTCATAAGAATATAAATTTTAATTGCTTTATAATTCGTTTTTATTCTTTGGGAACTCTAAGCTTACAATGAAATTGTGTCAGTGCGAAATTCCTCTTCTCTCTCTCTCTCTCTCTCTCTCTCTCTCTCTCCAAATCATTCATCATAAATATGAGTTTGGAGTTTGTTCAACCTGTTGGTGTGAATATTTTTATTTGCAATTGTTTATATATATATATATATACTTAATTCACAGTCACTGTCACAGTTCACTGGTGGTGTAGTGGTTACCATACTTGCCTCCTAAACCCAAAACGCGGGTTCGAACCCGGCCAGGACCGATGGATTTTTTCGGGGCGTAAAAATCCTAAGTATGGCTTCCTTCGGAAGGGAAGTAAAGCCGTGGGTCCCGTGTCGTACATTTACGCCACGAAAAAGAACCTCAAGCCTGAAAGAGAGGCCTCTGAGCAAAATTTGTCGGCCGTTTCACGCCCTGAGTTGAATGGGATGCTGATGACCTGAGATGTTAAAGAGCGTTCATAAATAAATCAATTAAAAAAATTTAATTCACAGTCTGTTTTGCCCTTATTAGTAAGTGAACTAGCAACAACTGTTTATGTTGCACTGAAACAGAGCTGTTAAGATTACTTAGAAGACTTGCAAGATAATTTTGGAACCACGAACTCGCTTGATAAATTGACGCAATTGAAGCTATATGTACCTGCATATGACTATGTATTTAATTATTTCCTGCTCCGAAGTAAATCTTGCATTTACGAAAGGGAAATACACTGTATGCTCCTAGTGGATGTCATTCAGTGCAGGTCATTATCTTATGCTCTTGAAATTTTGTGAATGACGCATTTTTTGATCTTTAATTCTATACAGCCTCTGAAAGGCAATCTCGTTTTTGCAAGAAGCGATTTGTTTAATGATATGCATATTAACACCCTTGGTAAGATTTGTATAATAGTGTTTGAACTTTTCTCTTTTCCCAAGGTTTATTTGCGAGAATGGAAATTTGGAACCTTAATATTGCGGAAACCTTCCTTAATCATGATCAAAATTCATTTGCCTTCTGAATAACGCATAAATCGAAAATTGACATAATTTAACAAAGAATGTGTAACCCATTGCATTTAATTCGTAGAAATATGCGATGAAAGGACAGTAAAAGTATGTGTACAGTTTTTTTCACTTTGCAAATGAGAACTTGTTTCGTGTCACAAATACTTTTTTATTTCACGCTTTAGATAGATGCAAGTTGTGTCCAAGGTCCTTTGGACCGCCACGACTGGCCGAAGTCGTTAAGACGCAGTCTCGTGAGCAGGAATTCTGGGGTTCGTTTCCCGCTAGGATTGTCCTTCCTGACTGGGGTTTTACCCAGGTTTTCCTCATTCCTCATAAGTGACAAATGCCGGGGACGTACCCTAAACTTAGGCCTGGAACGTTTCCTTCGTTAAAAAAAAATTCTTTCCCAACATATCATTTCGTTTCATGTATCATCAGTGTCCACCGTCTGTGCTGCCTTAGTAGTAAAAGCGGCCGTTATACGCAATTCAAATAAAAAAACCGTATTTTGGAAGATCAAAAACGCAAAGAGCAATGGGAATGTCAAGTTAGGTAGTAGCTGATGTGAAGGTGGTTTGCAGCAGGAACGTCATGTAATGTCGAAGTAAATAGTTACGTCATTATTGAGTAAAGTCACTAGCTATTAATATGCGATTGATACCCAGTCAGAAAATCGTTCTTAGTTGCCGCTGTGACTCAAGCGCTCAGTGACGACTGTCACCATCCAACCCGCATATACTGATTATTCCTTTACAGAGATAATTCTTCATCTCAAAAATGAACGCTAGATAAAAACTGGTGAATCTGTTGTGTCTCATGGAAAGCTCCGCATTTAGATATTACGGATCCCTATGCATTTTCAATTCGCAGGAAAAGGTACAATAGAAACATCGTTTAAAGGACATGATATTCGACTGCAAAATTATAAAAAAAATGTTCTTATAATGTTAATACACTGGAATCCAAGTTTATAAACATATCTACTTCTCTCATTTTATTATAGTTCTATCAAAGTCAAATGTAATAAGGTTGACTTGGATTGAATTGGCAGGGACATGGAAGTTCCCGGTACTTCATCTGTGTTCTAGGGCTGGCCGCAAGTGGGTACCTTCACCCAAAATGGGGGATACGTCTGAGAGGAAGAGAAGGGATGAGGGAGACACCGAGCAACCAGAATCCAAGGGCTGTGAAGCACGGACTTAGATGGGTTCCCTATTATTGTTTCCATATAGAGCAGCCCGACGCTTGCGGAACTCCTTCAAGGATTTCGAGCACCTCCGAAAAGCCGCTTCCACACCAACAAAGGGCAGACATTTTTTCAACGCTCAAGTCACCAGACACAACCCACCTTTCCTGGTATTTTTGACCCTACAACAGAACCAACGGTATGACATAACGTGAAATGGGACAGCAGAAAATTAGTTGAAAGGAAAGATTCAGGGTAAATCATGAAAAACCCAACATCTGACTCAAAAGATTTGAACCCGAGACCTCCAGAATATGGTTCCCAAGCGTTACCACCTAAGCCACCCAATTTTGCTCTTTATAAGGTTATTTCTGCATTTGGAAAGCTTGTTATTAAATAACGTTTCTTTACATTGTTCAGCTTATTGGAATTGGTGCAAATGTCTGTTCACTTTTTAATACTATTTTCCAATACTAAAAATGATAAATACCTCAAAATTAACAATGCAGAAAAACATTTGAACCGAAAATATGAAAACCGGCACTCTAAACAATTCTCTAAAATTGGAGTCAGATTCACATAAGAAAAGCTTTAGTATTTTTTTTTTTTTTGAATAGTGTTTAACGCCCATTTAACTACTGATGCACCACAGGCGGTGGACACTGATTATACATGATATAAAATGAAAATTGAGAAAGGATATTTTAGGGAAGGAAACGTTCCAAGCGTAAGTTTGGAGTACCTCCCCGGCATTTGCCATTTATGAGGACTGAGGAAAACCTAGAAAATAGAAAATACCTAATTAGGGAGAATGGTCCTGGTGAAATGCGAACCCAAGACCTACCGCTCACGAGTCCACGTCTTAACGATCTCGGCCACCCGTGGCGGTAAAAACTTTAGGTCATGATCGGGACTCGAACTATGGATCTTCGACTTTTGTGCCAGTGCTCTTCCACAATAGCTACGGTACGTGCACGACCACAACTTCGAATCCCCTCTATTTTAGCCTTTATGCCCTGGTTATCTCTTTACAGAGGTTTTACCCTAAAAAGGAGACTCAAAACCAATCGATTGCTTGTGGCCCAGATCTTCAAATACAGGAGTAAGGGAAGACGTCATGTTGATTGCAAGAAATAAGTATCTTGTTCCAATTTTTGTTTCCTTTCACTCCATCATAGGAAAACAAGCTGCATATTTTGCTATTTACTTCCATCTCATGACCGCCAATTTGAAGATCCCTAAAACATAGAGCGTTCATTTTAAAAGAGTACACAGTATATTGGTGTGCGAATTTTTTGATGTAGTGGATTCCTGTATTATTTCAGCTCCCCCCCCCCCTCCCGAGAAAGTGCTGGTGGAGAAAGTAGGGAAATGAGTTCCACGGACAAAGAAAATGTCGTGTATCTGATTGGAATGGTGTTGCTGTTTATTGTGACAGCATGAGTTAAGAATGGCGTTCGTGTTAAAGAACTCTTTACTTCCAAACAATGCCTTATGTCGTGCACGATTTTGTACTAAATTCTAAATTCTAAATTCTGAATGAAGCTCAGCCATGAACTCGATTGAGAAGAAGCTGGTAAATAAATGTCCTGATATTGGATCTGTATAATTAATGGAATTTTCCATAGATTTCTCGGAACAGGATGAAACCTGTGAACTTCAGAGGAAATCATTCGCAATATACAATGTAGTCAAGATATGCAAGTGTGTTTTTGCTGCTTCTATGATGGGTCCTCTTTTAAATTGAATGTACTGTATAACAGTTTTAAGATTTATGCTGACAGGGAAAGAAACCTGGTTGGAACAAACAAAATCGCACCAAACAGTTATACATCGTTTACTTATCCCTGAATTTTATGGTTGTAAAATATCGGAGTTGCTAAATAAAGAGTTCCGTAGGAAGCTCGCCAGTCGAGATTGTACAGGTGTTTATACAGCATGCCTCAAAGTGGAACTTGCCTTCAGAGACCACCACTCATCAACTGCGGCGCTTTAAAGAAAAACGAATATAACCTTTGAATACAGAGTTTAGTAGATTATCTATATATCAGTGATTCTTTTGCGTTTTTGTTTATTTTTTCCTTGTCAGTGTACTGCACTGTTGATGCTCAATTGGGGTAAAAAAGCATTCTAATGATTTATTTCCTGTATATCAGATACATTTCCGTTTTACTCTTCGAAATCCAGCATTTCATAAGGTTTGAAAAACGGTAGTTTATACTCTTTCAACGCGCAAAATTAGGCACAATTTATTCTCTCTCTCTTTAATTTTTTAAGGTGTTTGTGTTTCTTTTGTTCTTTATGTTGCGAGCACTTAACCGTATTAATAAAAAGTTCAACAACGAAATAAATGCACTCTTGCGTATTATTATGTGTCTTTAAAAGATCACACCACACCTAAATATAGAGTTATAAATATTACGTCACATTTTGTCATTTTAGAAAATTTCCGGTTCTGATACACCAGCAACTGTTGAATGTCCCTCGAAAGTTGATTTTTTTTAAACGGAATATTCAATTCTTGTCCACTAGGAATCCTTCACCTATGGACTTTTTCCTCAATACGAGCAACAGTTTGTTATTCTTTGTTGCACAAGTCATGGTAATTTCTAATACGATGTTGTAGCTAACCGTTAGCCGCAGCACTTCCTTTCACATTTCGGCATTAAAAAGCTACGTATGTACAACTAACCTTTATATTTATCATCTTTTACAGTTTCGCCTTAGTTCTATTCGATTTACTCGAGAGAGCCTCGGAAAGGCACAGAGCGCAGAGAGGAGCAACCAGCAATTTGCACTTGCAATGACTTTGCAGATGACGCCCTTAACTAACAAATAAGGGGAACTATACTTTCAAGTCTCGTTTTCTAAATATGTTGGTACTAATGTGTAATTACTAAAACCATATGCAATGCAAATTAATATACCATAATGTTGCGTAGGTTATTCAGTACAATAAATATCATAAGATGCTACTATTGCGTTTATTAAATAAAACACAAATGAAATTTTAAAGTTAAGCATCATAAACTAATCTGTGAATAATGCGTACGATCAATATTATTAATGAAATTTATTCTATTGGAAAAATACGTTGTAAAATAAAATACGTTATCCTGATTCATTAACAAGATCATACTCACATACAGCATAATTCAAATGAAGGGGAGCGTAAATAAAAAACGAAAGAAATTATCTATATTTGAAAAGGGGGAGGGTTGCGTCTACTTTGTCTCAAATATGCAGGAACATGAAGACTAATAATTGTACTGGAAGAGGGGAAAAATGAAAGACCAAATTCATAAAAGAAGGTGTTAGAGAACGCTCCAACTAGTACGTTGCTACTATGGAAATGTGAAAAATATGTTTGGTGTACCAGTCATTATGGTTATTACAGCTTTTATTAAAGCCATTCCTTAATAGGGAGCTCTGTTCCAGAAGCACTAAACTGGTGGATATGAATTGATCAGGATTTTAAACGCGTTATGTGCAGCGTAAAAAGCAGTAGGTAATCACATTATCCATCTGTGTGTGGAACTGTGTTTTTCCTTTCACGTTTTTCTCTTTTTACAAACATGTCTAGATAATTGTAATTACTTTCAATTTGTCATTAGATTAATCTATCATGTATAGCTCTATTTTTTCTTCCTCTTTTTCTTAAGTTTACCCATAACGTAAAGTTGGTCAGCTATCCGCAATTTCATCAGCTTTATAAATATAATTATAACAAATCTATTTAAGCAGCTCATGTCAATGTTAGCTTCCTTTACTGATTCAAGAAACATACACATTATCGGTGAGAGAAAACTATTTTGGATGTTCTCATTAGAATATGCCCCTGCAATGTATTACATTTACTGAATAACAAGTTGCACTATATGCAAATAGAAATATCTTGATTAACGTCCTCACTTAGAAATGTTCTATTGAGTTGCGGGTCACGTTCTGGGAGGACATTGTAGGTCAATGATTGCAGCGTTAGCACGGTAAGCCAAATATTCATGGTTTAGTCCCCATGCTTGATTTGGAACCTCCCTTTTATGATGCATTAATATGAAAATTATGTAATAATATATTTAAACATAGAAAGAAAATTATCAAAATACTACTACTACTACTACTACTACTACTACTACTACTACTACTGCTGCTAATAATAATAATAATAATAATAATAATAATAATAATAATAATAATAATAATAATTATAATGTAAGGTGCTAGGCATATATTTTTTGGGCTGGGATGGCGTGCACTCTGAAAAGGTCATTTATTAATAAATTTATAAGAATATAACAGTGAAATCGACCATAGCTATGTTGGGCGAACGGAATGATTTACAATTACACCTTTACACTCTTGCTGGAACTTCATTATGGCGTCGCGAAACTGTTTGGGAGAACTATGCCACCATTCGCGGCCAGCTGCCTGAATTTCCTCGTTGTTACCGTAATGTTTCCCTATCAGCGAGTCTTTCAGATTGTCGAATAAGGCGGAGCGAGAACCGGTGAATATGGTGGGTGCATCGAAACAATAAACTTAAACGAAACCAATTTTCCAGTTATAGTGTTGATGGTGTGGGCCGGCGCATTGTCATGTCGGAGGAACACTGCTGTCGATCACTTCGCTGTTGCAGAATCCTGCGTCTTAGCCATGTAAGGGTCTCGCAGTGCACCTCATTGCTGACGGTCCTTGAGGAAGCCAGTCCATTGGCAATAAGACTGAAGTGTTCCAAAAGAAGGTGACAACTTGCTTATTCGCAGATGGAGCAGCACGAAATTTCTTGGGCAGAGGGCTCCCTGGATATATATTGCATGGATTTGACTTTCTTCTCTGGTGTGTAGTAGTAGCACCATGATCCGTCACAAGTCATCAGCTTTTCAAACAAAAGGGGGGGGGGAGATCTTCATTATGCTTTTCCAATAGCCGACGACAGACTTCAATCTTTTTGTCTTTCTGTGCCTGTATCAAGTTCCGTGGATTCCAAGTGCGCACAACGTTTTCTTATTCAAATCATCATGAATAATGGTGTGTACTGTTGCGTGGTCAAGACTTATCTGAAAATTCATCAAACGTTTATCGCTTATCAGCCGTAATCAACTGAGGTACAACCTCAATTTTCCTGAGAGACCGAAATGTTTACGGAAGACCAATACTCACATTCGTGTGTGCAGATTCCTTGCCGCTTACGAATCCATCGATCCGGATGTAAACGGTCTCCTGTGCAGGAGGTTCTGACCACATGCCACCGTTAAATGTCTATGAATTTCTGCAGTTTAAACGCCTTCCTTCCACAAAACCATGCAGATCATGTTTATTAACGATAGTCGCCTCCCATCTTGCGCACTTCTTTCTCTACTTGACAACAGATGAACACGGCCCTTTCGCTACACCTTCTGCTTGCAGCTACCATCTACCGTCTGCATGGCATACTTGTATCAGTTCATCGCCCAACGAATGGACATGCTCATAGACTGTGCCGTATTTTAACACTATTATAAATCATTTCTGAATGCCCTCGTACATAAGCAGCAAAACTTAAAGTTATACTATACATATTAAGTATTATATTTTATCCACCTTTTGCTGAACAGTAGTTATTAGTATCGTCATTCCATCCCAAATGCGAGTGCCTTCCATGAAGGAGATTTCGGTACACAAGGAGAATTTTCATTTACGCCTATTTTCCGACAGAGAGCAGAGGGACAGGTGGTAAACCTATCATTTCTAGTGCCACCTGGCAGTGATATGAACATATGAAACAGTGATAATTTTGCCCAGGAACCCCCCCCCCCCAGATATGAAGCTGGTTAATGTGCTGTAAACCTATTAATCGGGAATTACGGTTAAAGTATTTCTCTGAGAACTTGCACTCGATTGTTTTACATCCTGTAAAATCTAACGATCCCGGTCGGGTTTGAATCCGCGACCTTTTGTTCAGAAGATATGCTGAACAGAGATCCACATAATTTCCTACTTCCCTTAACCAGAGCATTATATTCCTTTTTGTATCGATCAAATCAGTGTTTTTAATGGTGTTTAACGCCCGTTTTTTGCTACTAAGACATCACAGGCAGTAAATCATATCAGTTAAAAATACATTTATATAACATATAGATGTGTTTGCTTAGTATTGAGAATATTGAAGGTAATGTATAATCTTTAGAGCTTATGCAAGATATGGGATGCGTGATTACCAATCTTTCATTAAAGGGGTTGATCTAAATTCTTCCTGTTTCAAATGCAGTCTGCTTTAACTAGCTAATATTTCCCATCTGAGCCAGAAGCCCTGAACCTGAGATAAATTGTTCAAATAGGTTAATTCCGACACCCTCAAATTGAGAAGGTGAATGAGAGATGAAATGGTAATCAGAGAACTTCGGGCTCGTTTGAATCTATTTCACTCATTATTCTAAAGATATGTGGCTGTAAGAGTGCTTGTGCCACGATTTATGTATGAAATATAAAGGAAACAAAAGCGAACAAATGGAGTCTAGACTCAGAAGGCTTTAAATTTATGATAACGTGCACAGCAAGTCGGTGGTTCGAAACTGCAGAGTAACAATAAAAAGTTATTTCCCGCCCATGAACTGGGTTTTTGTTCGTTATATCGGTAAAGGCAATAGAGACGACGATAGCAAAATCACTTATTACTTGCATGCATGGCAGGTGAAATCAAAAGTAGCCGCTTGCATTGCCGGCAGGCACTGAGTCGAGAGGCCGGCAACTTCTTCGGTAGATGCAAAGAAGCGGACGGGCAAGTGAGAGAGTAAGAAGGAACGATGACTTTGGCGTTAATAAAGCTTGTTCATTATTAATGCCTCATTAACGTGACGAACTCGGCTTCTACGGCCGACCTCTGGCCCACCACCCGTCGCTTCTTTCAGCATTTCTCAATAAGCTGGCGTCAGTACCGCAAAAGCTTTAAGTCTTATTAACTAACGTGGTCGGGGCAGAATGCGTATGCATGCCGCTTATAATCTCGTTAGCTGGCGGGAGGTTTCCTCAGCTCGACAGCACTAAACCCACAGGAAAAAGATGTGTATCCTATTATGTTTATCGGCTGTGAGAGACTCGTGTTAAGATTTTCGTGAGTCAAATTGCCCATGATGCCCCTCCCCTCAGCGTCACTGAAACTCCAAACAGATGTTCGCTTGGAAGAAAATTGCGACTCCATGCTTGAGAATTATAGTGCGTTCATGGAAGAGCTTCTAAGATTTTAACGATCAGCGGATCTCTATGATCACGCGTCATGTGGTGTTGGCAAGTATGATAACGACTGCTTGACCAGCTCCTTAGGCGTAGCTGTATTCTCCTTTGGTCCCCACGCGTTCTTGCAAAGTTGGGAAGCAAAGCAAATATATATATATATATATAATATTAATGAAAAATAAAAATAAAGAAACACTATTAACAATGTAAATTAACACTAATAATAAAAGTAGATAAAGATAAAACACTGAGAAAGAGTCACACTAGAAATTGCTATATTTCGAACTACTTCAATGGCCATTGAAGAACTCGCAGTAGTTCGAAATATAGCAATTTCTAATGTGACTCTTTCTCAGTGTTTTATCTTTATCTACTTTTATTATTAGTGTTAATATATATATTAACTAGACGGTCAGAGCTTTGAAAAGTTTTCAAACTAAAGGTTTCTCACTTGTTTTACGTTACTGGAAAGAACAGCTTTTTCGCTTTTATGCTGCAGATTTCATCTAAGCAAGGAACTTGATCATTATTTCGTTTCATTACAATTTTTATTTATTTATTTATTTGTGTGTGTGTAAACCATCAAACGTTTTATCAACGATGGTGTAAATGAGCCTGGGTCGATTAAAAATCTATCTTACTATACACTTGTCATTTCTGGGTGAAGGAAAACTCGGACATAGTGACTTAGGTCCACTTGATAAAGTTGTCATTTGTTGTAAAAGGATTTGTGATGTGGGACAATTGTCCTACATAGAGAAACTACTGAATTTTAGAATTTTATGCATTTATTTAAAGCATGATTCTACCCTACAAGACTTAGGCTAGTGTTTCTCAAATATATTGTTTATAGTCAAGTATTTTCCTCCAAGATAGAGATAGTGGTAACTTATACATTGTTATACAGCTGAAATCCCCTGCATCCTCTTCAACCATCTGCTAGCGGATAGATAACGCCTGGATTTGCTTGGTCGGCGGTCGATAAGCCATTGCGTGCATTCTTTATAGATGGTTGAATGAATAGCAACGGCAATTCACTCGGATAAATCATTGTAAGGAAAATATATATAGATACAGTAAAGATGTTTACAACAATTTCAACTTAAATGTTCATGTAAATCATAAAAACAAGAAAACTGGTAGTGTTGCAATGCCGTACTACGCATCATAAACTGATATAAATATTATCTCCCTAAACTATTCCAATGTTCTCTGACTTATCAAATCCCCATTCCCATATTTTTCACTGTATATTGTTTATAAATTTTGAGTAGAAGTCATGGCAGGACTACTGAGTTTTCAGGAACATTCCAGTTTAATTTTATATCCAATAGTTACTTAAGATACAAGTGTAAAAAAAAAAGTGCATTTTTTTTAGCAAACCAAAAATAAAATAAATTCACCTTTAATGCGTGTGTAATGCACCATTTACTACACAGTCCTTAATATTGATAAATAAACTAGTAATTATAAATTAAATTTATTCCAATCATTCCGAAACGTTCCTTGTTTCAAAGAAATACAAATTGATACTCATAAATGTAACACAAATACTTTTATATATCTGATCTACAGGTATTATTACTTTACTTCTACATTTGTCTCTTCCTGTTCAAAAAATAAAAAATAATAAAACTAAAAAACGTTTGAGCAACAGCTTGTAGGCCTATTTCTCGCTAGAAGCATTAAAGAAACATTATCTAAATCTGCAGGTAATGTTAGCAAAATGATGATGGATTTTTAAAGTATTTGGCAGGGTGATATTAAATTTAAATTTTATGCTTTTATTGTAACATTTTCTTTATATATTAGATACCATACAATTAGTATGAAAATATTCATCACTCGATGTAGTTCCTTTGAGAAATGCGGACAATCTGCTGACGAATATTATTTTTGAAATGTTTTATCTTGTACATTACATTCTTTAATTTACCACAGACAATAATCGCAGTCTGTTAAATTGTGGAGAGTGAGGAGGGTGGCACAAATCTCTACCAATAACTCTGTCTTATGAAAAAATAAAAAAAAAAAAAACAAAAAAACTTGTGAATTGCTCTCATGGAATTATTCGCATTGGCAGATTCCTATTGAAAAATGTATCACGTTCCCTGTCAGTTAATTCTCTGGGGAAAAAAAAAAAAAAGTTTTTTATGTGATTTGCATAAGCAACAGAATCAACTATGCTAAAAAATTTGTTTCTATGATTCTTTCACCACTAATTGCACATCATACGCCGATTTTTTGTAATGAAGAGGCACTTCATGTACTAAGTCAGGTTTATCAGTACTCCAGTAGCGATTGTTTTGAATACACAAATAACCATGGAGGTGGGACCAGGCCTCATCCAAGAAGAATATTAAATGTGGGTCTATTTGCACTTTTAACACATATTCCAGAATCTACTCACAAATTTTGCGCCTATGTACAGAGTCACCTGGCTGAAGAGCATAGGCCACAATTATTTTATACGGCTTGAAGTGCAATAATTATTATCTTTTTGCACAGACACGTATGAACTTCCCACTTGTGGTGCAAGAGGACGAAGAGATTTTCTAGGCAAAAATTTTAAACGGTTAACAACGCGTCATGTAATCCTTCTTCGTTGAGAAACCTATGCTGCTTTTTGAATTTTTAGACTGGACACTTCTAGATTGCTGAAACTTATTATACAGATTATGTATTGTGTTACGATCTGGAGCGCCTACACCCGGGAATTTTGCTTGAAACAGTCTTCAAACTTTCACGTGCTGACTGAGTTAACACATATGAATAGTACATTAAAGCATACTTGGCCGCTGTGAACGAGTCATAATGTGTTTTATGTATACTGTCGAATTATGAAACGAACAACCCAACACACACCCGGTAACAGCTGCGCTACTACTGCGACAGCCAGCAAAATCAACAAAACCGCCACGGATGGCCCAGCTCGTTAAGGCGCGGACTCGTGAGGGGAGACCTGGAATTCGAATTCCGACAGGACCGTCAACCCTGACTGAGGTTTTTTCTTCTTCAGGTTTTCCTCAGTCCTCATAAATGACAAATGTCGGGGTGATACCTTAAACTAAGGCCTGGAGCGTTTCTTCCTTAAAACAAATATTTCCCAATATACCATTTCATCTCACTCATGTACCATCAGTATCCACCTGTGGTACCCCAGTAGTAAAAACGGGCGTTAAGCACCATTCAAAAAGGTCAATAAGTAAGCAAGCAGGCTTGCCACTCCGCCACGGCGCGGAGGAAAGCAACACTGCAAGCATGGTACTAAACTGATGTTTAAAAATGTAACGTGTTTTGTGCTGAAAGTTGTTGTGTTGTCCCCTTGAACTTGTGCAATGATGGAATCAGATGTTACTGATTTCCTTCTATTATGATATGATTCCGGGGTTGCAACATGGTTATTTATGTAAATAAATATCATAAATCAGCTTAATACTCATTACGTAATATCACTAATTTTATTATGACCTGATTTTAAAACCACAGTTAGGAATGAAACAAAAATTTAATAAGTAATACATTATAAAATAAAATTTGTATTAGCTTAAATAAATTAATGCTCATCACATTCCATATTAAACCAATGTTGGTAATGCTGGAATGATATAAAAATATTACAGCATCATTACAAAACTGCATTTTATATTTAACATTCTGCATGTTAAACAACAGTACTTTAGCATGAGCCTTCTAAAACAGATGTTTTCACAAAGACACCTATTTGACATCGCAGATATCTTACTGGATGACTAAAAAACAATATATTACCCGTATGGTAGAGTGCACTGATGAGCGATTTTAAGAGAATGTATTACTGTTTAACTCTCTCTCTCTCTCTCTCTCTCTCTCTCTCTCTCTCTCTCTACGCATATATAGGTGGAATAACAAGGAAACTATTCTTAATTTTTTTTCGTACAAGAATGAGAGTATCAGCCCAGAAATATCATAGAAAGCGAATCAAATTGAAGGATGCTATTATTGAAAGTGATACAAAATTATGGAAATAAGCATTTACTCAGATAAATTGACAATAAGCCGTGAGCAGTTATTTTACACTAAGCCGTGGTAACTACCTGCATGCTGGTCTTGATATATAATGCAAGCATTAGTATATGCTTCATGAACTCGAATTGAACAGTATTTAATAGTAGAAGAGAATATTTAAAATTGTTTACTGAACGTGCAGCACTTCTTTACAACAATAACTGGCCTTTACTCGCTTTTTAAATGACATTAATGTATGCTCTTTACCACTTACTGGGACAGAGATGAGCTTTTAGCATTTCTCGCTGGAAATATAGATCTCTGTAAATTGCGTTGTATGCTATATTATCTAAAACTTATGAAATTATGAGATTATGTATGATTGTTGATTTGATTTATTTGCGGACGCTCTTTTACATCTCAGGTCATTAACGTCCCATTCAATTGAGGGCGTGAAACGGCCGATAAATTTGCTTAGAGGCCTCTTCTTTCAGGCTTGAGGTTCTTTAACGTGCCTTAAATGTACGACACGGGACCCACGACTTTACTTCCCTTCCGAAGCAAGCCATACTTAGAATTTTTACGCCCGAAAAAATCCATCGATCCTGGTCGGGTTTGAACCAACGATCTTGGGTTTAGAAGGCAAGTACCGTTACCACTACATCAACAGGACCGACATTATGTATGATAAAAAATACAAAGCTGTCGTGTGACAAGTTAGAGTAAATTGTTCTTCATGATGTGCGAATAAAGCCTAAAAACTAACAAAATCAATATAAATTATAGTTTAGTATAAGAGTGTAACAGAATACATGTTGTGTATTCTGTGTTGTGAATATATGATTCACTCTCATTCTTAAATCAAGAAATCGTCTCAAAAGAGGGAAACAGTGTAGCAGATACACACGTTATGTATAGGTAGTTTATTGCTCAAGGTCAGTCGATGTTAGCTATAAGCAATCGCAGTAGTCAAAGCGTAACATAACGATCTTCTTAGGGATAGGGTAATCCTCAGTCAAACAAATTATCAATTATCAATCCGCTGGCCAATGGATGACAATGACAAGATAATTTAACTAATCATTTTATAGTAGGAAATGTTATATTAAACATTGGTTTATTTGCAGGCGACCAGGACTTGTTTGGAGAGACGGAAGACCAAATGCATATGGCAGTCAACAAATTAAATGAAATCCATGCCAAATACAACATGAACATTAAAAGCAATAACTATGATTTGGGGGGGGGCACCACTTAAGATGAAATATTCTTATAAATGGACGTTTATAAAACCAGTTGATAATTTTAATTATTTATAATATATTAAGTTTCATTGCAGGAACGAATACATTAATGTCAAAATTAACAAGTTTAATAGAACGTATTGTACCATTCAACATGCATTGAAAGGTAAAACAAGAAGATGCATAGACATGAAGTTTTACAAGATGGCCGTTCGCATGCTCACTTGCGGAATTGGAAATTGCATAATAACAAGGTCCGATAAAAAAATATATCGAAGGGGTGCATATGAGGTTTCTACTATCAGTACCGGAACGACCATTTTAGATTAACAACGAAGTCTAAATATCAGATATACTTTATGTTTATTTAACTTAACTGATAGACTTAATAATTTGAAAGACAATAATTGGTTTACACATGTACAAGGAAAAGCAGTTGACGAATTTCCCAAAATAGAATTGAATTACAAACCAAAAGGACAGAAAAACATCCGCCGTCCACTGAGATGGCAAGACAGTCAAGTTTCTCTTGACTTGCAAAGAAGTAGAAGAACGTCACCGTACATTTTTGACAATACTATTGAAATTGAACTTGAGCAGGTGCTGCAAAAAAAAAAAAAAAAAAAAATCTTCGTGCAACATGATTGATGTACCACATGGTTTGTGTTAGGAGCTTTGTTATATATTCAGATTAATCCAGCACATCATAGTTGTTTACTAAGACTAAATTTTCCTCTGCCACTAATTGCTGTGTTTTAAAAGGAGTTCATATGACACGAACTTCCTTTTGATTAATAAACAGTCTCAAACAGTTTTAATAGTCTAACGATGATCAAACTGATCAAACGGCGTAAGCATTTATAACTTTTTTGTTAAACGGTCCTGTTATGCCATAAAACTTTTTTGTAAAGAATCTAGAATTATATACCGTGTATGTAGGTATTAAAAATGCGGGAGTCAAGGGATGTTCTTGTTTAAACCCCTCGGCTTGTCCATACTGTATTTCTAATGCAGTTATTTTAATTTTGTAATTAAAGGTTAGCGTCCACTGTGTTGAAGTCTTTGGAAAAGGCTTCAAGATATATCAGCGTGATTTCTCCTGTATCCGTTGTCTCACGTTCACCCTCAGTCACTTTAATCAGTGTCGCTGTCGTCCTGTATCCCCATCATATATCATAATTGGTAAGGATCCGATATTGTATGTAATAATCTATGAGTTGTTTGTGTGTAGTATCGCTACCATATCCATGGTCATTAGGTGTTACCTGGCAACTTGGCTCACTTCGCACTTTTTACAAACTTTAGAATTATCTACCCTGAAGTTTTTGGGAGAGTTTTGTCTATAACTTTATTTCTGAGTTCTGTACCTACGCTGTCTAACCCTGCGCTTTCTACCTGATACGCTTTAATTCTGTTTTATATCATTGATCGTTATGCAGAGACGTACGTACTTGTCACGTGTGCAGGTAGTATCCTAATAAAGTTTGTTATTCTGCTATGATATCAGTTGCAAGTGTAGCATAAAAATATAATTGTTATTTCAGTCTACCTTTTGGCATTCTAATGGTTATTTTTTTCTTTGCGGAACCGCACCGTGCGCAACGACCGGTTTGTCGGCTCAACCTGGTACCGGGGTGAAACGGAGTCAGAAAGTCCACAACTACGAATGTCACGGAAGTTATTACTAACACCTAAACTTTTAAAAGGTACCTGTACTCACCATTTGCAAGCAAGAAGGTGCAGACGCGGTCCTCCCTTATTTTTCACACGTTTCTGGTATCAGCTTATGACATTAACCATTGCTCTCTGCAGTTCCCTCTGGAAATGGAAGTAAGTTCTTCATAAATGCTATTTGCTAGTTCATCTAATGTGTATGGATTTGTCTTGTACATTTTTCCCCCTTTAATGACCCCCTGGGCTTTAAATCGGGGAACCGAGGGAACTATATATTGTTAGTGATGACTCTATCGTAGTATATTTCATAAATTGGAGACATGCGCTGTACGAGTCTTTGCAGAATCCTATTAGAAGCCGTAAAACTATTCCCTTACAGTTAATTTACGGAAAAAGAGTTGCAAAATATTCTGCACATACCTATCAGTTCTAAGTGTTCCTTCAATAAACAATTGAGCCTATTATTTTCCCACCGCTAATGGCACACCACACTCCTACACTTTGATCATGCGGGGATTCCAGGTGAGGCAGATTAGGTTTCTCTGAAATCCAGTATTGGTTGTTTTGTGAAGTAACACATCAACTTAGGTGGAACCAAGATTCTTCCATAACACACTCTTCAAAATCTTCCTGTTTGCAGGGTCATCTGGTTTTAAAATATTACAGTACAGTATGTTACAGTTTTAACTTCAGTAGCTTTGTAGCATTTGAACAGAGCAATAAGGAATTCCAGTTTGCTGAGAAAAAGGTGGAAGTGATCTTATTGAGAAACGTTCCAGAGAATGTCCAAGATAACTTTTCTTCTCTGAGCACTCCACATGGCCGACTACACTTTTTATCAATAAATAAATACTCCTTGGAGAATAGAATACCAGAATTGAATCATATTAACGTAATTAATGCACTGTATTACATCGCTTAGCGAATACTTAATACACTGTCACGCAACAAAAAAGAACACGTTTGTACTCTCCTAAAGTTAAACTCATGCTGATCTCCCCAGCCGGCTTTCAAGTGTGGGAACGAGAAGAGAATTGCAGAGCTCGATCAAACGCGGCCAACTGCATGTGCAGCGCCCCCCTCCCCCCCAAAAAGCTTCCATAAAGTTGTGAGTAAAACACAAATTACTATTCCTAATGTTCTCGGTGATCCTGGCTGTAAACCATTTGATTTATGTGTCATTTCTTACAGTTTTCAATTCCCGAAAAGCCTTGGCATTTGAGGCGTTATTATACGTATTTCTGTAGTTACCTAAGTAACTTGACTTCTAGTAATTCGTCTGGTTATCATTGCAATATGCTTGCCATATGCCTATGCTATTAAAAAACTAGTGGATGTTTATTTTTTATTTTTATTCTGCACGAGGAGTCCAACCATAGCAGACTGGCACTGATGTGTGGAAAATGGCTGAAAATTGTATTTTATTTATTCCTTGTATTTTACAGATTAATTATGTTCCTTCCCCCCCCCCCCCTTTACGATTCGTATAGTGAAGCTATTTTTCCCTACTTTCTATTTAAAGACCGTCATATGACATTATTATTTGTGGCCATACGCAGGATAAAGGTTGCTTGAATGTTAAAAGTAGTTAATCTCTAAATTGATTTTTCTTTCACATATAAAAATTCAAATCGTTCTTGCGGTGCTAAATTTCCTAGCGTAGCTTGAAATGTTCAACAGAGGCTCCTGAGACATACATAAATAAAATATCTACAAGAAAATGTAAATAGTTAAATAATATATATTTGCTTAAGAAATATATCATTTATATTTAAAATTACAACAAAATGCCAAAAAGTAGGGGTGAAATTATTTCTAAAATAATACTTTATTAAAAAAAAAAGTAATCAGATTGACTGTCTCTATTATGGGTTTGGAATATACACGTGGTTTTTTTTTTCGAAATTTTGAATGCTACACTGAATTCACAAATTAATTTTTTCTCGAGCAATACTTGTTCCATTTATCTAAAATTGCACGGATTATTTTTATTAAATGTTCATTAATGTAAAGTATAAAAATTAAGTGAATTTGTCAAGAAATGTAGCATTTCTTGTTTTCTCAGTAAGAATAGCGTTATTGATTTGCAGTAATAATATAAGTTTGATACGACTTTAGTAGACTTCGATGAATATTCAGAAAAAACATCGTGCATAAATATTGGGCGCCACAACCGTTACGTGCTCGTGCGTAACTATTTTTTGCTGGTTTGCTTTCCAAATCTAATTCACTAGATCTTTATGATGTGGATTTGGGAGGCTCAGGATTCCAACCTTTTTAGGTGTGTAATAGTAGTCTTCGTTAGCAGATTTGCATTAAAGAAAGCAAAATATAACGCTTAGTTCTTAAAGAACATCGGGTAACATAAGTGATTTACTTTTGCAGGTTTGTTATACAAAGTCAGAGCGTACATTGGAACAGGGAAATATAAAATGATATCTGATGCAAGATCTGATGCATTTGTACGTCGCTGATATAGGTAATGTGCTTTTGCAATGACACTCTTGCTTATGCTTATGCTATACCTTAGCAATTTCCACTAGTACATAATTCAGAGAACTACACCACTTTTTAAATATGCTGCAATAACAGTAATTCGTCATATAGCGATTGCTGCAATAGATCTTATCATTCTAATTTGGGAATAATTGTTTAATGATTGATTGCTTTATATGCAATTATACAAACATGCTTATGATATTTATTATACGATCGTAAATCTTTAAGTAATTTATAAATTGGCGTGGGGTACTACATGTATGAATGAGGCACTAAGGCTGTTGCCATTAGAAGGTAGCATTAGTACGGTGGCAATTGGTGACATGTGATAGGAGACAATTCATGTTTACAATAACAAAACGCCAGTAGCAAGATAACAGCGCAGCTAAATGAATGTTTAAGTCTCGAGCGGTGCTCCGTTGCCCGATTTTTGTGGGCAAAAAATATGGAATCTAAGAATATTCATTACGAAATGCTTCCCATCTACGATGAGAAGTGCCTAGTCACGTCAAGCTGTTTGCAATTGAGTGCAGAAGTTCTCTGAAGGGTGGACACGTATCGAAGACGAACACCACTTCGGTCCATCAAAAGAGATTGCCACAGAGACAAGTTTGCAACGAGTTGAAGATTTAATCCGAGCAGACAGAAGGCTAACTATAGACACTATAGACGCTGCTATTGGTTGCTCACACAGCATGCCTACCGCATAATGAATTAGGTTTTCACATAGTCTCTGCACAATGGGTGCCGCGTATGACCTCCATAATACATAATTAAAAAAATGGGTCTGGCATTTCAGCATCTTAATCGCTACCACAATGAAGAACATGATGTTCTAACCTGAATTGTCCAGGTGATGAATCTTGGATCGCCATTACTAATCCGAGACAAAAGTTGCGTTAATGCTGTGAGGCGCCCTTCTTCGCATGCGAATAATAAAATTAAAGTGACACCACCCGCCCGAAAATTGGCGTCACAGTCTTCTGGGATCACGAAGACTTGCACCATTTCAGTTTCAAGAATAAATCGAAAATGCCGATCCTACTGTAACATCTTCAGGAAAGTTCGTAACGCTATTCAATGAGACCGACCAGAACACCTCACCAAAGCACGTTGCTTTTGCATGAGAACTCGCGTCCTCATACTGCTAACAAAACAAATGAGACGCTGCAAAATTTAAGTGGGAAGTCCTCAAGCATTCTCCGCATAGTCCCGACCTTGCTCCAAACGACTTCCATTTGTTCAACCTTCTTAAATGTCACCTTTCGACGATGAAGGTGTAAAATGGGCAGTCACTGCCTGGTTTCGACAGGAGCCCAAAGAATTTTATGCTGCTGGATCTCAGAAGCTTGTGAAACGATGGGATAAATGCTCCGGTGCAACAAGTGCATTATGTTGAGAATTATAAATATTTTTCAAATCAATGCTCTAGTTTGTTTAAGCTCTCTATCCATTTGTAACTTACTTAATGACTTACCCAGGCACATTTACAAAGTTTAATGTTATTAAAGTGTGCAGCAAATAAAAGAAATCATTTCGCTACTAACTCAACAGGAGGCAACAGTGATACTATGAAGTAAAAAAGAATTCCGCCTTTAAAACGCGTTAACATGTACCATATTACAAATTTAACTCACCCCTGACCCTCACAGAGTACGACTGTTTGGTTAACATCTTCTGGTTTACAATGAAGACAGCAGCTTTCGCGTTGTCAGCTTTGGACATGGCCCGACACAGATACCATATGCCTTACTCGAAGATATATCTTCGAAAGGACGCACAGTGGGCATGTGGGAATGTGGTTAGTTCTATTACCGACATCGCCACTGCAGTCCATAAATCAAAAGACTTGTGTCCGACTTTGGATTACCCTATTCCAAAATCAAGGAGAGGAGGGTTTGAAGAAACCAACGACCGACACGATGTGGGAAGACTTTTAATACCGAGGCCTAGATATTTTAGAGTCTGTTTCGCATCACTTCCTAAGGGAATAAATGTGATCCTATGTCACTATAGTTTGGTGGGTCTCTTATTCATTAAGTATGGATTAGTTTCTGATATGTTTAATTTTCTTTAAGAAAAAAGCGTGTTATGTTTTTCCTTATAATTTTACATTAATTGTCATTTCTAATACTCAATGGACAGTTTTCTTTTCTTATTTAAAGTTAGAAGACACCTTGTAACGTGCTCTTTTAAGGTACATCAATTCTAGTTTCCCAGTACACACAAAATTATTTTGTTTAAAAAAAGAATATTTTTCTATTTGATATTACTTTAGAGCACATTGCTTCTTCACATTTGGCTTTCCTCTTCAAGCGATTTTATTTCCATTTATCCTTTAATATTTCAAAAGGATTCCTTTACCACCATTTTAATTTCCAGACTTACAAAAGCATATATATAAGTTTCTAAGGAGAAAAAGAAATTGGTAATTCCTTACACGCCTACAAAGTTTTTCATATTTTCCGTACAATATATCTGAGTTTGTTTTTATCGATCGCATCCCCTCAAATCCTCTTCCATTTCTGATAAGCGCAACAGACTACTGCCAGCTGACTTTTGAAGGATTTTCCATAGCAGTATTTATTGTCTAGACGCTATTCTTTTTCCCGATTTATGTACAATTGCGGAAGAAAAAAGTATTGCTTTAAAAAGCGTAAACAAAGTCTACTGTATTAATTTCACTCGTTCCTGATCTTCAGTCGCACATTACTCACAGTAAGTCCATTCGCGCCTTTTTGATTTAATATGCCAGATAAGAATCAATGTTCTACAACAAAAATTATTAATAATTATTAAAATATTATATAATAAACGTAACTGCTTCCAATGTAATATTATAACGACAATGTTATACCCAAAGGCTTTAAAATTCTAAAAATTGCTTTATTAAAATAATAATTAATGACATTGTTTCCGTTGAATTGTTCTTAATTCCGTAACTACTTAAAATATTACAAAACACCAAGGTACTTGGAAACAATTGGTTAAGCGGATTAATGTGGCAAAAGTATAGCTTAATAATGTTATCATCTTTGTCACCTTTGTATTTTCCACTGCATTTAGTTAAACTTCAGGGCTAAAATTCAGTATTTACTACATTTGAAACCGCTGCAATGACAGACAGAAAGGAACAAAGTGTTTACGATTAGGGAATGCAGTGTGGGCATTATTACTGAATGAACCATTCACGATTATAAATGTACTTGATTTAGCCTTGATGTATTTATGTAGCTTAAAGAGCTTGCAATTTTTCTCTCTCTCTTTCCTTTTGTTACTGTTTAGGTTCCTTAATAGTTCTAAGAGAGTTGAATGAATATTTTCATACAAAGAGTGCGAAAATGACCTCGAAGCTTACAACGCTTAAACTTAGCTGGCATTCATCTTTTCAGGATAAGGAAAAATTCCAGAAAAATCCTATCTAGGCAGCTGAAACAGAACTTCTGGCGTTGTAGGTAAACATGCTTACCGTAAGACCAAGGAGGAGTTCAAGAGCTTGGCAATGAGACATTGATCACAGTGTCATACACATCAGACGAACTAAAAGAAGGTTTGTTCGAAAGTAAAAATGATGTAGTCCTGTTACAGACATTGTCAAAGCAATCGGGAGGCTGTGTTCATATTAGATTGCTCGATTCCAAGAAAAACGAGACTAGGTTAGAAGATAATGCATAAGTCAGGCCGTTCCCGGAAATTTTACCCTCAATTAGTGGAAACCAACATTGGATTACAACTTAGACACCACCTACCTTACTTCCCCCAAGCACTTAGAAATGGAACCTGCACTTTTCGAAAACAATTGCATAGCTTGTAAATAGCTCCACAATTTTTGGATCCACCATCGCCGAGTTGGTAGAAAGGAGGTCTTGATACCTAAATTTTGGGAAGTATTTATCCCTTTGCTCTTGAATACCTCCTTCGAGAGGAAGTATAGCATACCTACGTATAGATAAAAAAGCTTTTTCATCTGACAATGATGGGTGTCTTTCTCTCTGACGTCGCAAAAGTAAAAAACTCTTCGCCCAATAAGACTTTAGCCAAAGCTAGAAGCGATCGCACTAGTAGGACATTCTGGAGTTGAACAATGCAGCAGGTGTAAGTGAACTCGCTGAGTATTGTAGGATACATCCGAGGAAACGCGTAAGTTCGAGAGGAATGCATTATTCTCAGTGTTCGTGCATTTTATCCTGCTGGCGAAATGCCAAACATTAACCTAATCAAATCAACAATATGACAAAAACATGGATGTAGGACCATCCGGAAGTCAAAGTTATATAGTGCCCGGCAAAATCGCACGACCTGAACCTAATAGAGCATATAAGGTATCTGCAAGTGCGAGCGTGGAATCAATGACAGATGAAGCAGTCATTTGGGAACCATTATTGTTAGATGTAGGAGAAATATGATTGTGGCTTCAGTACTGCAAACCGCTTTTCTTATAACAAAACAGTAATGAAAACTGTTTGAGACAAAAAATGTGGGAACCGCTGTGTGTAGGTGCTTCAGTTTGAATATTTTTGTCGTCATTGGCTCCAACTAACTCACGTAAATTCAACCTATTATTGAATTGTTTTCAATCTTGACCTTCGTCGCTTAATTAGATACTAAATGAAGGCAGGATATAGCTTCCTTCAAATGATGTTACAGGTACAGTACACGATCTCTCATACTGTGTGTACCGTCACGGGTGGCCGAGGTCGTTAAGGCGCGGACTCGTGAGCGGAAGGTTTGGGTTCGAATACCGCCAGGACCTCCCTCCCTGACTGAGGTTTTCACCCTCATAAGTGGCAAATGCCGGGGAGGTACCCAAACTTAGGCCTGGAACGATTCCTTCCTTAAAAAAAATATCCTTTCCCAATATATCATTTCATCTCATGTGTCATCAGTGCCCATCGTCTGTGGCGCGTCTGTAGTAAAAATGGGCGTTAAACACTATTCATTCATTCTCGTACTGTGCGATAGATAATAACAGTGTACAAAGGGATTTCTGGATTTATGCATCGTGTAACTGTGCCTTAGACAAACGCAACTTATACAGATAGTAGCAAACATAACACCAGTAACTGTAATAAATGCCAACAAAAAACAACTATTATTGTTATTGTAGGGTGATCGCAGAGGGGAGTCCACTGGCTTGGATACATTGGAAGACAAAGATATCCTTTCGAGATGAAAATTTGCTCCAGTTGCAAAGTACCTGAATAACAGAACAATACACAGTGTTCAATTACAGAAATAAAATCAGTGTATCAGGCGATTAATCGTTTTAACCCTTTGTTTGAAATCTAATATTTTCTTTAAACGGTTGAAATGATTCTATGAACGTTTATGCGTGTTGCTTAAAAAAACCGCCGTTGAATATTATGCGTACTTCTATTCTATAATTCTGTAATTGAAATGGTAAATCAGCATTTCCACTAGACAGAAAACAATAGCTATATCGTGAACTTCAATTGCTACAATTCCGCTATCGTACCTTCTTTTCCCCTTTGAAATTGAAAAATACAGATCGAAAAGAGCGGCAATATGTAAATGCCTCTTGGGGCGATTCGCAGCAAGCACAGGGAGGCGACGAGGTTAAATCAACTCACCTTCAGGTTGGCCAGCGAAAACGGTGAAAGAATGTGTGCGTGTATATGAGGGGGGAATAGGGAAAGTTCGGCACTCGCGCTGCGGCACCAGGGTTGAGGAAATAGTTAATTACGACCACCATTATAGCTGGGTCCCAACTGGTAGTTTCCCACAATATATAGTGGCGGAACTACCCATAACTATGTTTTTGCGTCTTTTGTATTTGTGCTCGGCGCGCTAGGATTCACCATTAATCATAAATCTATTTCAGTAATTCTTTGGGATAAATGTCAATAAAAATGTAATACTTAAAATTGTTTTCTTGTTCAATTATATCTAGAGCCTTAGTGATATAATGGCTGCAGTTGGACCGTAAGAATACCTTTGTGTGAGAAAATTCCACAGTTTGGTGCTGTTTCTATTTATTTAAACAAAGTTAAAGTTATAGAAAGGAACCTACAGAGTTTGATAAACATATACTTTGAAACTTAATAATGTGCACTGGGCTTAACTTAAATGGTCGCTGCTTAAAGTTACTTCACAGTTCTCGTAAAATGATTTACCTTTACTGGCATGGACTTACAAGGCCCTAATATTCTGTACATGAACTTAGCTGATTATAAAGTATTCCTAAATAGGTCATAATTTATAATATGAAAATATTACAAGCCGAGTAAATTCCTTAGGCAGAAAAAGGTTATTCTTCCTCTTCTTGGGCAGGAGGTAGTAGTTAGTCATATAAGGCCTTCACAGGACGATGAATAACCTAATTTCTGAGCAGAAGAATTCGTAAACTGCAGACCAATAAAAAACAAAATGCCTGCCTATTTATGTGTTCAAAAAACAGATGACAGGAAACACAATGAACTCTAAGGTGTGTCAAAAATGGGTCTATGAATGTCAGTGAAATATACTAAAGGATAATGTTTCTGGGTTTTTAAAATGAAAAGAACTGAGGGGTAAATTGAAATGATTACAATTTTCTATAAATTACTTATTATAATTAGGATTAGAAGAGCTAGGGGTGTGGTTATGATCCACCCATTGTGTATCCCAAACCGGCTGTAAGTACCACCTTGAATGAATGGTATTTGACGCCCGTTTTCACTACAAAGGCATCACAGGCGATGGAACACTGATGACACATGAGATGAAATGATATATTTGAAAGGATTTCTTTTTAAGGTAGGAAACGTTCCAGGCCTAAATTTAAGGTACATCCCACCATTTGCCATTTATGAGGACTGGGGAAAACCTGGAAAAATCCTCAGTCAGGGAGGACTGTCCTGGCGGGATTCGAACCCAGACCTCCCGCTCACGAATCCGCGCCTTAACTACCTCGGCCACCCGTGAAGGTAAAATGTACCGCCTTGACGATCCACACCAGCAGCCAGCCAACGTAACCCCCTACGCTCCTATGTACTACAACCCTCAGTCGACAAGAAGACCAGACAAATATTTTCCAGAGACGCAAGGCTGAGCAGCAGAGAAAAGGAGAGCAGCCGCATGCACGCGCAAAGAAACGAATACTTAATGAGAAACGACATGAAACAACAGATAAGAGAACGGAAGGAAAGGAGGCCGTGGCAATGAAGATAAAATTCGGCATTTTCTTGAAGACTGAGAAAAGCAACGGAAGAAACCCCGGTCCCATGAGGAATCGAAACCAGAGATCCTGAATGTGAGCTCCAAACGTAACCGCATGAGCATGAACTTACTGCAGAATAATTTGGAATCTGGGCATATTTTCCTGAAATACTTATAATCTTAAAACTTGCAATATATAGTTTAATAAGTACCATTTTAAGAACTTATAATGTCAAGGTATACATTCACAGTCTGTGGTGCCTCAGTAGTGAAACGGGCGTTAAACACTACTCAAAAATTATAAATTCGAAGTGTAATAAGCTTTCTATGATTATATATCAAGTTATTATTCTTATCAAAATACGCTGAAAGGTTTAGATTCCATGTCCTTTGGTTCAGTCAGCGACTGTGTTCAGCAACGCAAACTGCTACAGGGCGCAGTATATACAACATTGAAATAACATGAAATATAAATGTGATTAAATACATGATTTCTGAAAAATCAATAATGCCAATAATTTGGAGCATGAAATCTACGAAAAGCTGAAACTGAGCATGTGATGTAACATCCCAAGCACTTAATTTTAGGGTATAATCTAACTGAATGTATCGGCATACAGTTTTGTCATTTTTACAAATGCAGCAAATGACGCGGTTATCAAAATGAAAATAATTTCAAACTGCACTCATATTATGCGAAAAAGGTACACCACGAAACTGCAACCTCAACCATCAATTCAAATTTACAAACGACCTAAATATAACTAGTTCTTAGTGTTATAAAAGCAACTTTCATACCAAAGCCACTGAAGTGCGATATTATGACAATAAGTTAGTGTTATTTAGAGAGTTTAATAAATAATACATGTTTACCAAAAGTCTCTTAATATTGTACTCTCGGAAATTAGGTTATGTTGCAGGAGAAAGTAGTTTTTCCATACGCGTTAAAATTTAAAAACCCGCTAGACTAACGAAATACTACGTTCGAAAAGGTCTACTTCATACTGTGCTGATACTGTTGGCAGCTGGAGAGTTAGTCTAGCGAAGTATGCGGGGGAGGAGCGTTTTATCTGCCGAGTAAAACATTACTCATTGCGTGTGTGCCATCTATTCAAATACTTACGGCGGTCTGTTCTCCTTGAGTTAGCGAAAGCAGAATATTAATAGGGAAGAGTTGGGCGTTTTAAATAACATGTTTTAGTTAAATGTTAGTGTAGTGTTTTATGTTTTATTTATTGTATATATATTGGACAGGATATTATATATAAATACAAATAATGGATGTGCCACAACAACGAAAGAAAGGAAAAAGTATACATAGTGAAGCTCGAGGAATAGCTGATTGTAATGAGTCGAAGTAATAACGTTTAGATTAAAACAATCAAACTTATGTGTATCCCACTATATCGGGTGTTTCAGTGATAACAAGTATCAGGATAAGAAGAGAAGCGGTTGAAGCCGGCGAGTCTTCTCTACCTACTCCAGGAGCGTACAAAAGTGAATTCGAATGTTTATGGCAAGAATGGGATACTCTGCTGCATAGACGAATTTTATTTAGTGAGAAAGGAAGTTCCTACATGTCCCAAATTTTATATGATATTCGAAAAAGAAAGAATTTCGTTTCCTTACGGGTTCACTCTCTGAGATGAGTTCTTTAAGAAATGAGCTACAAATGGAAATAATGACACAATTATAGGAAATATTATTGAAAAGACAAACATAAATAGAATAGGAATATCTAAGTATCTAAATCAATACGCCGGTTTAGGGAAGAGAATTGTACTATTGTGTGTGTGTGTGTGTGTGTCTGTGTGTGTGTGTGTGTGTGTGTGTAACTTAAAATGCACAAGGGCGTGCTACATTTAAAGTAAGGGACACTCAAAGACACTATAAAACACTGTTCGAGACACTGTAAGACAATGTGGAACACTGTTGAGGTCACTGGAGGCACTGTAGAACATTGCTGAAGTTACTATATTTCGAACCTGCTATGGGCTCTTGATCGCGTAGCTGAAGAACAAGGACTAAGTCTAGCATATCACACGGTTTGTGTGCCTTACAGTCTGTTGAGTTGGCGGGCAGAGAAACCAACTTAGAAAAAATGAAATTTCTGGTTGCTGGTGGGAATTTTTATTTATTTATTTATTTTTTAAAGAGAGATGTTTAAGCCTGTAGGGGTGCGTGCAATGTGAAGAACAATAGCCGCCATCTCTCTGCCTCTGAGCTTACTGGTAGAACAAGTAGGAAATACCGCATCTAAGAGTATTAAAGAAAAACAAGTATCAGTGAACAGAAAACAGAAAACAGAGAGGTGAAGGTGGGCCACAGGTAAAAAAGAGCAGGTTTTGACAGAGCATCTGTGATTGTTCATTCTGAGTGAAACTGCGGTAAGGGTTAAACTAATGTAGAAAGCAGGACAAAATTTACATTGGAGCATGTATATCACGTTAGTGGAGGCACAATTAGCAAAAATACGAATTTTGAATTCTGACTTAAGTGTCGGACTGAAGAAGGATGTACTAGGCGTTATTAAGGCACAAGTTTTACATTTCGTTCCGTTTCATGGATAAGACCCAGGTGTAGGTTGAAAAACAAATGTAGAGTTAGTTTCTTGTTCAGTATGGTTTTTAGGTCATGTGGGGACCTGAAACTTAGGCGTGGCGGTTTGTGAAACAATGCTGATGTAGTAAGGTTCTGCTTAAGAATACTGAAACATTCCTTTAGGATTGGTTTAAGGCGTTCTAGACCGGGGAAATAGGCAACTATAAAATTCAACTGATTATTATCAGTTTGTTCCAAGATCTGAGGCGTGGGGTGTTGGCGGGAAGACAGAACTCTCGACTGAAACATGGCACAAGGATAACCGCGATCAGTCAATTTGTCAGTTAACTTGGTGATATAGTCATCTAGTGACTTAAGGTTATTGCAGATGTGATGTCCCCGGAGTCATAAAGAAAACGGAATAGTTTTTTTTAATATGGGAAGGGTGGCAACTGTCAAAATGTAAACACTGCTGAAAATTGCTCGGTTTAATGTGAACCGACGTTAGGAAGTTTTTGTTAACCAACCGGATATCAAGGTCTAGAAAAGTGGTTTGAGTTCGAGAGACTGGGGAGGTAAAAGTAACTGAGTAATTAGTGTTTAGCCTAGCACAAAAAAAAGCATCAAAGGAGGCGATGCCGTGGGTCCAGATGATAACAATGTCATCAGTAAATCTACGCCAAACCAAAGGGGGCTAGCGATTCTGAATGAAGGAACTTTTCTTCTAATCTAGCCATGAATACATTGGCGTAGGAAGGGGTCATTCTGGTGCCCATCCCTGTCCCTTTAATTTGAAGGAAATGCTGACCTTCAAAGGCAAAACTGTTATAGATAAGCACAAGATGGGCTAGTTGGCAGATAAACTCAGTGGAGGGAACATGGGGTGGATTACGCATGTGTAACAAATGTGTCATCGCTTCTAGTCCTTCCTCGTGTGGAATGTTTATGTACAATGAGGACACATCCACAGTGACCAATAAGATATCTTCAAACTGATCTAGAGTCACTCCCTTTAAAATTTCTAGGAAGTGGAAGCAATCTTTGATGTAAGAAGGCCTGGAGGAAGCTATAAGTTTGATGTAAAAGTCAACCAAGGCTGAAATTCTTTCGGTGGGGCTGCCATCACTAGCAACAATAGGGCGTCCAGGGCAGCCTACCTTGTGGATTTTTTGGATAAAGTAAATGGAAGTAGTACGGGAAAAAAAGGAGTTAAAAGTGCAATTTCAGTTTGAGTGAGACCCTCACTGGGGGCTCCTGTAGTTACAAATGGTTGAATTTTAAAATTACAATAATGAGTAGAATCTTGAGTTAAGATGGAGCAATGTTCACTGTTGTAAATTAAAAAAAAAAAAAAGAAAGAAAGAAAGAAAGAAAGAAAGAAAAAAAGCAAATAGAAATTTCATTTTTTTTAAATGGTTCCTCTGCCCGCCAACTCAGCAGACTGTAAGGCACACAAACCGTGTGTTTTGCTAGACTTAGCCCTTGTTCTCCAGCTACGCGATCAGGAGTCCGTCGCAAGTTCGAAATATAGTAACTTCAGCAATGTTCTACAGTGCCTCCAGTGACCTCAACAGTGTTCCACATTGTCTTACACTGCCTCGAACAATGTTTTACAGTGTCTTTATGTGCTCCTTACTTTAAATGCAGCACGCCTTTGTGCATTTTAAGTTGTGTCAGGTCTTCTAAGAAGAGCTTTTTACATTCCTTTTAAAATATATATATATTTGTGCGCGCGTGTGTGTATACATGCTATATACTATGTATTATACATTTCTGCTCATCTAGTTTTTATTATTGTAGTTAGATTGTTACAAAAGCTTATTTTTCATTTTAACACACACACTAAACTTGCGTGGTCCAAGGTACAAATCTTGCTAAGAGTGGTGGAGAAATTAATATGCAAGCCTTACCGATGACTTTTTCTCCCCCCTCCTGAATATAGACGCCCCTTTCTGTTATATATTGGGGCGAGGAGACAACCCTCCTTTGTAATATTTGTAAATACACACGTCAGGATATCAACCAACACACAAAGTTTTATATATTTACCCCGTTGTAACTAAAAATTATATTTTTATTTAAAGGTTTAACGACCAATTTGACCACTGAAGTACCACAGGCGGTGGACACTGATGATACATAAAATGAAATGAAATGATAAATTGGGGAAGAATTTTTTTTAAAGAAAACGTTTCCGGCTTATGTTTATGGTACCTCCCCGGCATTTGCCATTTATGAGAATTGAGGAAAACCTGGAAGAAACCCCAGTTAGGGAGGACAGTCCTGGCGGGAATCGAACCCCAGGCCTGTCGCTCGCGAATCCGCACCTTAACGACCTTTGCCACCCGGGTGGTAAAAATCTGTATTAATGGCATGCATTAATAAACGGACAAAATTAATATAAATTAACGAGTTTATAATATGTAGTGACATTAAATGAAATCTCTTAATTAGTTTAATTATTTTTATTAGTTAAGTTAGGAAGCGTAAAGCATATCAACTTCAGCCTGTAAGTGGTCAATGTTTTCTAAACGCATCATAGCACAAGCACAAGCTCCGTTTACGATAGTGCGTTACCCATGATTAATGCACTCCTTTGACACATTGCCTTATCAGCACATTCCTCTGATTATCCGTCTCTCCAGCTCCGAACCAGTACTTGATTTTTAAATAAATTTACAGCTAAGGTATACGGTCGCTATATTATCCGCAGAAATACGCGAAGGAGGGGTCGCTTAATTACAGGATTCGGCGATCAGGCGCAGCCAATTCGTTGGTACTTGTTATCTACCATTTAGAAGTTTATGAATGGGACACGTGTTTTCTGCCACCATTTTGAAATGCGCTGCTTGAGACTATTAATTATAAGATGTTGTATTAACAAAGTATCGAAAAAAATATATATAATTCAATTACAGGGATATCGTTTAGTATCGGTACTTGAGTACATATCGAGAACTCATTTCTAATTTAAATCCAATAATACATGTCAATTGAATATGATTATGGCTTTATAAATGTTTCCTATTATAACTCTGAAAAAAAAAAATATACCAAAAATAAAAACATATATTCCAATCCTGTATGAATTTCACATGTACCATAAGGTAGCTTATCCAGGAAGTCGAACTGAATATGGTTCAACTTGCATTTTATTACGAAATAACGCAGAATATAGCTGATAAGAAGATGTATACGAAAATATGATTATGACTCCACCATGAATAAAGCACGCTGGTTTGTATCGAGAGCTTAGTGAATAGTTCAACCATTTTTTAACAGTTGTAACGTCCGTTAGGCATGTTAAAAATGATCCAAAATGTAAATAATTACAACAATGAAGAGCATATTTTGCTATGAAAAAGAATATTCACACTAATGACACAAACATCTGTCATTTCAGTACATTGGTTTATGTGCAAAAATGTCTGATACAATATTTGCACAATTGAGTATTTTAATAAAACAAAAACTAATGACCACTTTCCTCCTGTTTTATGGCATCTATTTTTATAAGGGTGTACATTATATTCCTTACACAGTAAGCATAATGAGGCAACATATTTAAGAGTAACAATTACGATGACTATTTCACTTATGTGACATCATGATAAAATGGACCAATGAAACGAAACAAAATTTTGAATTTTGACCAATCACAGTCTGATATTGCAGTGAAATTATCGTATTATTATCGTAAGTTTTATCATATCCGTTTTATTACGCGACGGGCATTTGTCTTGTGGTCAATGTAGCCAACTCTATACCTTCACTATATAATTCCTGAGTATGCATCACTGACCACTTTTCTGTGTTTTCAGTAATTGTAAATTTAGTTAACTTAATGACTATTCACTCTAATTGTTTTTGTGTATTCAGTCAAACAGTCTGAAATCATTTTGTAAATTATGTAACAAATTCTGCCTAAGCACCCATAAATCTTAAACACGTTGTTCAGAATGGAAAAATGTTTCCTATATTTTCATTTTCTAAGTTAGTATCAGTAAATCGAACGATAATGGCTGTAATAATCCACTTTGGCCTATTTCATTCTCACGGTTTGTGAATAGGGGGTAATCATAAGTACAACATTTTATACAATTGTTAATAATCTGTGCGCCAATTTCAAATATATATATATTACTTTTATACTCTATTCATAAAATAGTCCCAAACCCATATTTAGCTCTTAGCCATTGGCATTACTGACAATCGACATTCCTCTGTTGCTAGATGGCTTGAAAAGATAGTATTCATAATATAAATGTGCAATTATTACAATATGTAAGCCAAGTTTATAGAAATTATATTTAAAGCTTTATATTCGTAAAATAGCTCTGATAAATACCACTCGAGGGTCTGAGCTTTCCAGATCCTCTTGTCATATAATTTGTGATAAAATGAAATTGTGCTTTCCACTTAACTGAAACATAAATTTATTTTTAAGGCACAAAATTAGAAAATTATAAGACAATATGAAGATCTAAGATAAAATATTCTCGACTCCCGATTTCTGAATTTATGAAAGTCTTCGTTTTGGCATTTTTTACGAATAAGCATTATGTCAACAATAATATAATTGTGTTTGCTAAATGAAGCAAAACAATCGTGGCAGAGTTTACATGAAAATATCCACTGTCACGCCTGTTTTGTTAGAAGTACGCTGCAAATGCAAAGTTCACATGCAGAAATCCTCATAGGATAAACCTGCATTGTTGAAGCGTTTAACCGGGACTTCTTCACCCATAGCGGGAAAATTGAATAGCTTTCGCGCTATTATTTCCGAAAATTCTTTATTCTGCGTAATCGCATCGTTTTTACTACTGAGGCACCGCAGGCGGTGTACACTGATGATACATGAGATGAAATGATATATTAGGAAGGGATTTTTTTAAGGAAGCGTTCCAGGCCGAAGTTTAGGGTACCTCCCCGGCATTTGCCATTTATGAGGACTGAAAAACACCTGGAAAAAACATTAGTCAGGGAGGACGGTCCTGGCGAGATTCGAACCCCAGACCTCCCGCTCACGAGTCCGCGCCTTAACGACCTCAGCCACCCGTGGCGGTAGGCTGGCTGAAATCGATAAATTTCCATTTAGTATGAAAATTATACATCAAGTTTAATATAAACTTAACGCACATATTAGCACGCAACTGATGCATTCTCAACAAAACACGGGATCTTAGGTAATAACCTATCACAAATAAGAACGAACGAAGCAATAAGTGATTTAAAATGGCAGCAGTATTCATGCAAATGCAAACTACGGTAACCAATTTAGCTGGTATTGTATATTTAAAAAGCCAGACTCCTTGGAATGGACGTTGATGGGTTCATTCCCTATATCAAAGAAGGATTAACAATAATCTCCTAAGCGAAATGAAAAATGATGACCCTGAGCAGTACCGAATGATTACTGCACAGTTTGACAGCACATTAAATGTAGTTGCCCCGTGGTTAACAAAATGGAGAAACCGAACTCCACTACCCCATGTCTTTCTCCTGCAGATTTCTGTGAATTTCTGCAACTTCGTAGAATACATTCTTTTTAAGAGGTAATGTTATTAGCATCACGTCAAACGGAGCCATTTTCACAATCGATGTGTTCTCTCGCTCTGAGTGGATACTTCGTTAGGCTTCACATTAACGTGGACATAGAATGTTGCAGTTTGCAGCTCCCATGTTTGTCTTTGTATGTGCTTATTCAATCATTGTGAATGGTTCCGTTGAATAACCTAAACACAGTTTCTGTCTTTACATTTTGTTTTCGTCTAAGTTTCAATGTGAATGGGATTTAAGACTCCACTGCCAAATAATCGTGACTGGAAGGTTTGCGGTTCGATCCCTGATAGTCCCTTTTAGTTTTTTTTTTTTTTTTTTCAATTTTTCAGTTATTCATGTGATGCCAGGGAGGTACCCTAAACTTAGACCTGGAAAGTTTCCTTTCTGAAGGAAAATTTTCCTAATTTTATCATTTCATTCTTTTATGCCTGAATGGTGCAAACCGATGTTAAACGCTATTTAAAAAAAAAAAAAAAAAAACTAGGAAGTTATTAACAAATAATTTTAATAAACAGAGATATGTCTAATCTGTAGAAGGGATGTGTTCATTCTATTCCATAATTGAATCTATCAGCTTTATCTACTTAAAATAAAGAGAGGTAACCATATTAAACCCCTGTGTTTGCTCCGCTGTGATTGATTTGTCTTTCTTTTATCTTCTTTCACTGACACTAATGGCCAAAGTCGTTAAAGCATGGATTGGGAAAGTTCTCTTAAACACAAGATTTTTCCCCGTTTTCCTCATTGCTCAGCAATAGCATGTACCTGGGAGGTACCCTACACTTTGGCCTGGAACGCTTGTTCAAAAATAAATTATAATATTTCAATTTAAAATTTCATTTCAGTTATAATCATTCATCAGTACCCAACGCCTCAGCAATCAAAAGGTGCGTTAAATGGTGTAAAAAGTTCTATATTGTTTGTATTCAGTAACAAAGAATGTGCTATCTAAATATTGTAAATGTAATTATTTTATATACTATTGCAATTCGGTAAATTTAAGTGTATACAATAATATTGTCTTAAATCATTTGGTTATATAAGCACTCACGTGTTCTGCGTTTTTTTAAAATTACTTATTTTTTTAAAAAAAATACAGAAAATGTTAATACAAAACAAAGTGAAAATATCCTTTAATGTTATCAACTTAAGCTACTTCTCATAAGACAGAAATGTGTCCGTCTGAAAATCCAAAAAGGAAAGCGTTGCACTAAAAATGCTATTATCCAAGAGTCTAAATTATCTAAGAGTCAAATCACGTTGCCGGAATATTTCAATATCTCCGCAGGCAAAGTAATAACAGAATGGAAAAACTACTATCCAATAGGGTAAAAACATGAATTATAATAACAACTTAATGGAGTTGTTAAATCGTAAAATTTAGAAACTTCTGAAATTAAGACTAAGGTCCTTAAACGCAGATATTCCGATATATAATCTATTAAAATAATTATTCGAAAAACGGTAGAAAATTCCAACAGAGGAACAAGTTCATGGTAACAAGTCGATCCCGCTGCATATGGTCGTTAGAGTGCTAAGTTTGGGCTTTTCTGGCGTGAGAGAGTGCAGGTTCATGTCCAGCCTCGGACATGTGTGTTTGTAATAATTAAGTCCAGGCAGAGGACTAGATATAATAATAATAATAATAATAATAATAATAATAATAATAATAATAATAATAATAATAATAATAATAATAATAATAATAATAATAATAATAATAATAATAATAATAATAATAATAATAATAATAATATATTTTACGTGGCGAAATTAAGATCGTAAGGTTTTCAGGGACAATAACGATTATAATACATACAATACAGATAATGGCATTAACAATTTGAGCATAATACATATTAAATGCTGCATTCTGCAAATTAATAACCTTGGAGTAATATTCTAAATGTTTGTTGTGACTTGCAGTTCTTGATATGAAACGTTGTTCAACAGACGAGTAGCGAAGACTATGAAAAATGTAAAAGTTCGGTGTAAACATATAGAGAAAAAAGAATTGTTATTCTATCTTATGTTTAAATTATGATGAGAATATAAGAATTTTTAATATATAATTTACAGATGGTGTTTAACATCTCACGTCATCAGCATCCCCTTCAATTCAGAGCGTGAAAAGGCCGATAAATTTTGGTCACAGACCTCTTCTTCAGAGTTTAATGTTGTTTTATGTGCCGTAAATATTTGACACGGGACCCACGACTTTGCTTTGCTTCCTTCGGAAGCCATACTTCGCATTTTTATGCCCGAAAAAATCCATTGACGCTGACCAGGATTGAGCCCGCGACTTTGGGTCTACGAGGCAAGTATGGTTATCAATAGAGCACCAGGACTGACACCGAAAGACGGTGCGGAGTTGAAGTACATAAAATTTGACGCAGAAGAATAAGGAATTGAAACTTTCTTCTAGCATCATAACAAATCAAATGCTGGAGTATTGTGATCTGATATAGGTAGGTTGCAAATATAAACACATTGTAGTCTTTGTCCAAAATTGGTCATGATATTAGTTAACAAAATGATGCAATAATTGAAATGCCTGTGGGCCAAAAGTGATTTTTTCGTACTTAATATGAGAAACTTTTAAGCCGTTTCAAAGAATGGAATTTTGCATGATTTTTTTTTTCTTTTTTTATTTCGCCAATTAAGATTGTTGTCAAAATAGACATCGATACTTTTTACGGATGGTTTTATTGGCACTTTTGATTCATTAAATTTCGCTAAGTGAATACTGATGGATTAAATTTGTTCAATAATCAATTATGTCCGATTATGATTGCCTGCCATTTTCCTTTATTTATCATTACTTTTTTTTTTCTTTTTTTTTTTTTTTTACCTATGATACTAAGTCTAGGTCTTCGTTCAGCTCAGACTTGAAGTCAGTAAGTAAGCATGGTCGTGAGTGCGCATATAGTTGTAAGCATATTTATGATATCTGCAAGCGCTTAATGTGGTTATTGACATCATTTATACAAACAGAAAATAATATTGATCCTTATATCAATTCACACGCAACCAATCTCCAAGATTAAAAGCGATATCCCACTAAAACACATTGTAGTCGGCCGGAGAAATAGATGTGAAACCACTAGATTGAGTTCTCAGATAAGGACAGTGATTTCAGTAGTTTATTTATATTTAATGAGCCAAATGCTCTAAAGGTGTCAATAAGAGTTATTACAGCCAGTTCAATCCATCCATAGATTTACGATGTCCTCAGTAACGTCAAGGTAGTTGCCGTACGGTAATCAGCCCGGAATCCTGACTGATAAGTGTCCAGTAGGTTATGCTCAATAAAATGTCAGTCTTTTACTTGCCAACGAGCTGCTCCAGTTAGGATGCTGTCTGTTATCCTGAAGGGTGAAGTGATTTTTACTATGAGGCGTACAAACGATTATTTTTACATATAATATAAGATGTTACTATTATTAAGGACGTATTAAATATATGCGTCAGAGTTGGTAAAATAATGTCAAAATATTTTGAGAATTGCTCTCTATTCCTGTACCTTATGATTTAGTCAGTCTTAGCCCAATTTAACGTCACCGGAAGAAATGTAGCTGCAGAAAATTTTGTTACGTAGGTTCATTTGATTCGTTTTTTAGTTGGTCAATTGTTTCTTGAGGTAATGGGATTGCAAGCGGTAAGTGTTAGTCAAGTTATTCAAGAGAGACGCAATTTCCTTCTATTCCTCCTTCTGTTCTTGAGATTTCTCCACATTTCTCTGCATGGAATAACGCGATCTATTAGTTTAGTTGCATGTCTCAACTTGGCATTTCTGATTAATTGGTTGTCTTGCACTTGGCATTTCTGATTAATTGGTAGTCTTGCTTCTTAACCGTTAGTATTTTTGTAGATATGTGTCGCTTTTGTTATTCAGATTTTTTCAATATGTCAAGTCTGTTTCAGTCATTAAAGTTAGGAATCTCCACTCCCACAATTCGGGTGTCGTTGGTTCTCTTGGATTTTATGGGGTACGCCGGTCATAAAGCTGTAAGATGATACCATTAAACAATATGTCATTCTGCTTGTAACGCGTCATTAACTGGTGCCTCTTCCTTTATGTGTTTCTAGTCCTGAAGGTAAGGGACAGATTAGGTGTCCGCAAGGCTTGAGCAACGTACAATAGACAAGTCTGTTACAGGTAGCTGGCCATGGGTCACTACCTGGTCTGCATTATTTGTTACAATTAAGTCTAAAAGAGCGTCATTAGTGGGTATATGATGAGCAGGATTTAGAGGAAAGATTATCATTCCTCAGTACTGGAATAGCGTCCTTAATTCTGCGGAGTCTGTTGTGTTCGTCATGATGTTATTATTGAAGTCTAACTATAACAATAACTTGTTCATAATATGGCAAAACATACAAGGGCTTCTCAAATTCAACTGATTGGGGGGGGATGGTTACAAAACAAAGATCAAGCATTTACGATAGGAAGCATTAATTTCTATAAACAAATACGGAAGAAAGATGGTGTTTCAACCAAATTTCTGAAATAAAAATGCGATGTAGCTGGAAAGGTGAGGAAAGTCATAAAACTCGCCAAAGTAGCACAACAGGCTCTGGGCATTAACATGAACAATTTGCAAAGCATTGGCGTGGTTTGGGGTGAAAGAATGGATTTTATGGCTAGCAGTGGTCGGTTGAAAACTGGGAGGGGATGAGCGTCCTAATGGGAGTAAATGGAAAGGTCGGTATCCTCAATGACTGCCAGCTTTGTCGTACTCACTTGAAGAAGAAATTGTGCCAACTTAACCTAACTGAAATTACTAAATTGTATAACGATAATTAGATTTTAATTCTAAAGCTAACGTTAAACTTGGTTAAGCTATAGTATTTAAATCCTGTGAAATGCTGACAGTAATAACAGGAAAATAGATTAATCTTATTATAGAATAGAAATTAATATCATAACAGAAAAAAAGATTAATATTATAACAAAAAAGATTCATATTATAACATGAGAAAAAATGTGTTTAAAGATAAATTAATTAAAGTATTAATAATTAATATTTTCAGAATAAAATACATAATTTTAATTAATCTTATCTTTTATGACCCTAGATATCAGATACGTTGTTAGTTTGCCGTTTTGCATTCTCTTGCATCACTATAACGGCACTGTCCTGATTCCACACATTAAGAACACCGTGCTTTCTAATGGCTTCTCGAAGAAGGTGGTATCTTGCACGGGCAAGGTGCTTTCATAATTGGCTTCCACTATATATCAAATGGTGTTTGTTGTGAAACACCTCACTCCGCTTGAGATATGAAACAAATTTCATGATGACAGCTCTGGGCCGCCTTCCATCCGTTTTCCTCCCTTCACGATGATTTCAATCAATGTCGCATCTTCGAGGGAAACGCCAATTTTTCCGCCTCTTTGTTCACGATAGTGCCAGTGTTTTCTGCCTCTTTCTCCACGATACCTGGGGCCTCATGTTCAAGATCGTCAATCCAGGAGTCCAGCGCTGAAATCTTCTGGTCAATAACAAGAGCCCTCTTTGTTCAAGTGCAGAACTCGGTTACGCAGCCGCAGCAGTTACCTATTACTTGATGAATGAGGTTGGTAATAGTTAACAAACAGCACGCTGTTGTCTTGTAGCGTGCGTTTCACAACTTCTTCCATATCTACTTTATTTTTCTTTGTAAGTGCCTGACCGAATTTAAAACCAAATTAAAATTAAATTTTGAAATTTCTATTATTAAATAGCTTGGAACTTCAGCACACCTTACACGAGCAATGAAATCAGGAGCGATGCGCGATACGTTTAGCCACTTTTCGCCGTATAAATGTAATCAAAAAGGAAAAACAAGTAAATTCCATTAAAAAGGGCCTTCACCACAAAATAAGACAAACTCTTCAAATTGTGGAGATGACTATTGTGCTATGTGGTAATTGGAAGGAATGTTGGGTGGAATTTCCAATAGTTTCCCCAATATAACCGTTTCAGTTAAATAAAAAATGTTAAAATATGTACTTTAAATTATACAATAAAACAAGTAGAAACAACTAAAAGAAATATGTGAACAGCAATCAAAAAACATCATAATTAAACAATCAGAACACTACAGACCCTGTAAAATTAAGAGAAAATTGGTGCCAAAACCAAATAGAATGAATAGGATCAGCAGAAATAACAGCAACAAATAACATTTAATATAATCTAATGTTTTCTAGCAAACAATATGTTAATTAATTCGATCACATAGCATGGACAAATGAAGGCATTAACATGATAAATTATTATTGGATAGCACTCCAGACTTCGATGCTGTATTTACAGCTGGCAGTATGTTACGGCACTGAATTCACTGAGAGCTGAGCTCAAAAACCGCCATTTATTTACATATCGAGGAATGAAAGACCCCAGTTAGCATTACAGGCATTAACACTCATTTGTTAATAAAAAATGTGTGGAGTGTAAGAGAGATAGACGAATGAGTGAAACTCTATTCTTGGGATGCTTATCCGCGGTTAAAACACATGACAAAATGAACGAACCCAGAAAAAATAGTGAAAGAGAAATGCTAATTGTTCCTGGCTGTAGGATACAAGGTTCCTTTGCGTTGAGCAGGGCATATTAATAACAACAAGATGCTTTTTTTTTTAACAAGTTATATTTGCACAACTTTCCAGTATAAGTTAAAACAGTAAGGGAAAAGCTCAAAACTCGTATATTATTTAGATAATTATGGATCAATATTTTGCTTAGGTTTACGATGTGAAGATAATGAATTAACCTATAAACATTTTTAGTACTCCCATTATAAAAGTATACAAATTGTGCTTTGCTACCTGAACAAGCGACTTATAAAGATAAATGGTTGATGTTAATTTGTACGTCTCAGTACACCTTGATTTTATCCAAATGCCCATATTTTATTTTATTTGTTTATTTTCAGAGTACCCCTTATAGCTCATGCAGGGATTGCATTCCAATTGGCTGCATGGCACTATTATGTAGTAAGAGCCACACTCATAAACGTTCTTGGTACGGACCAACTAGCGATTTCAGGTGGATTAATAACGGATTAATATTTTTCGTATTCAAAACTCGGAACTTGCCATAGTCCAAGTATTAATCATGTGATCTGGCATAAATTTTAGTATCTCTAGGGTTGGTAGATTAAAAGCGGACTATCTTTCCGAATGTATAACTACGCAGTTATGGATTAATATTCTAATTAATTATCATAATATTATTGAGCGTAGAATTAGTAAAATTAGACGGCAAAAGGAAACATGTTTGTTAAATTACATATATCTGGAAGGACGCTAACATCTATTATGAAAAGGAAAAAAAGTAGAAGTAGATGTAGATTTACCAAAGAAAATGCGAGAAGATCGATAGAGCTAGTTCGTCCTGATCTAGAGTCTGTGAGTTTTAAGTTGTCACTTTTTCTGCAGTATTTTTTAGCATCTGTCCATTCTCACATTACCTGGAAATGCCTTAATGGCAGCTCTTCAAGTACCCTACCAACTCCTACCAGTTACGCTTGACTGTGGTTTGTAAAAATAAGTGACGGTCAAGTTAAATTACAATCTCTTTCAGTGATTTTCAATTGTCTCGTTTTCATTACGCTCATGTTTATTGTTGTTCAAACTGGAAAGCGCGGAAAATCGTAAAATCCGATGACAGTGAAAATTCACAGGTTTTTTAAGTGATGAATGTGAAGCATGGAAATGCGGGAAGCCGACTATCTCAGTGACCAATATATTTGAAGGAACTGCTGCAGCTACTGGCGTGTGATCGATCTCCTATTGTCTTACCAGTGTGAAAAGAGCAAAACATATTTGAAACAACTAGAAGTGGTTTGCGAACTACAGGCAAGAAGCGCACGAATAGGAAACCCAGAACAATCTAAATATATTCATTCACTGCCACTGCTATAAAGCGAAATATTTATTCGGTTTATTGAACAAATTTTCTGCCTAGTTTGCAGAATATATACAGGGATATTAAAGGACAGTATATGGTTCTTAAGATACACTTTTTAAAAAAATCTAATTTAGCTATGTTAAAATCTATCAAGGCAGGAAATATTTAATGGAAAGATGGGATGTTGTTTAAAAAAAAGATTCAGGTTTTGGAGATAAGTGAAAGAACTTAGAATTTTTGGCCGTTCTATTGTGAATAGATGAAACGTAGGTGAATGTAAATCACACTAAAAATAAAGTACGGAAAAGCGAAATCCATGAAAGCGACTTTCCTCTGAATATTCCAGTAGGAAAAGGTCAGCAATTTATTGTTTTACATGCCGGATGTCTCTCTGGATTCATTCCGAATGCGTTGTTCACTTTTAAATCAAAATCCACAAATGGCAATTATGGAGAAATGAACAGTAAAATTTTTAAGGATCGATTTGTTAATAAGTTGTTGCCAAACATTCCCTTTCACAGTAATGCCTGTAATAACTAGGTAGAAGTCAATAATGCACCCGTTTTGTCATCACCGAAGCCCGACAAGCAGCCATGGCTCCGAATAAAGAACTTCTAGTTTGATCCCGGATCGACAAAGGCAGTGCTGTATGAACTTCTTAAATTTAAAAAGGATAATTTCAAAATGTATGAAATAGACACCATCGCAGAAATTCACGAGCATACAGTAGTGCGGCTACCACCTTACTGCTTTGATTTTAATGTTATACAATTGATATGGGCGCGGGTAAAGAACGATGTTGCCATACGTAATATCTCATTTGAGATATAGGAATGTTAAACTCGTTTTTTTTTTTTTTTTTTTTTTTTTTTTTTAATAATGCAATTGATAAAGTGACTGCAGTAAATTGGAGAAAAGCATGAAAAGTACGTGAAAAATATTGAACGTTTTTACTAGGAAAAAGAAGGAGTTGATGATAAAATTACTTACAAGATGATATTGAATTTAGAAGAATCGGAAGTTGAACACGAGAATCAAGATTCAAGCGATTCTGTTGAAAAAGATGACCAATTTGCCACTGATACCACAATGGTTCTGAAGGGGTGTGTGATCTGCCTACATCACCGTAGAGAGAGATTGTGAGTATTCCTGTTTCTGTCTAAAGGCACCTGACAACTTAAACAACACGGCCCATAGATATCTATGAAGATAGCCGTGATTTGCCACTTTTCCAGTGGACTCAAGTCCTGGAAGTATTTCGTTATTATACTCGGAGTTTATGTCAAGATATATTGCCGATCTGCACGTCAGTTAGACATGAGTAGAGTCCGGATTTTTAATACGTACGTAGCAAAACCCCTCGAAATGGGCAGGAATTTAAAATTGTTCCAAAAAGGGTTTTATTTAAAATTAATATAAACAAGATTATTATACACAAATTACACAGTTGAATACTCGTATTACATTAGCTTTTGCTGCAATCCTAAAGTCAATCAAGGCATGAAACATAATGTGTCACGAGAATTTCTCAATTATTTTCAGGAGTAATTTTGTCGGCGATCGGAAAGTGTATTCTTGTGTAGGGAAAACGATCTCTCGCAATCACATGACATTACTAGTTTCATGCTTAAACATATGAATGTGACTGAGAGTAATATCGTCTTCTGGATAGTTTCTCGTTTCTCCCTTGAGAATATGACTAACTTAAGATAAAAACTGCAATTGCAGTCTTCAATAAGAAGGCTGTTGCGTCGATGAACATTACTAGAAATCTTCTTTTGTACACCCCAGGCCATAACACGTTTAGTCCGTATGGGTGATTGTTGCGTGATCCGTGCGTTCTATTTTCAAAAGCGCAAGCCACCGTCACCCTGACAACCCACCTAGCCCTGGTACTTTTGATCCTGTAACAGAACCGACGAAACGAAATATGAAATTCCAGCAAAATTCCTGGAATATAAATAAATATCCATCCCAGCATTCGGTCAAGTGACCAAGGGAAACCACGAAAAAAGCTATATAAGTACTGTCGTCAAAACTGGAATTGACCCGGGATCTCCCGATTGCGAGACTCAAGCGTTACGCCTGAATCACCCCGTTCGATCTGTGACACTAAGTTCTTTAATCGCCTAAAAATGTTGAAAATGTCATTTCCTACAGAGATTTCTTAAAATAACATTCCTGTCTTTTTGGCCGACATATCTTGCTATTCTTAATCTTCTACTTCTTCTCCAACACATGTTTAAGTTACCTCAGCCTGTTCTGACTCCAAACTCCTGTCCTCTGGGTCTTCTGGGGGCTCATCTTCTTTGAGGTCGGCAATTTGTGGTTGTTTTGAGTATTATCTTTACCGTTATTTTAATCATTTTCATGCAATTTAGTCCAGCTTACTGTTGTTCTAAGGAACTTCACTTCATTTACTTGTATTTTAGTGGTCCTTGCTCATTAATTGTTATTTCACTAAATATTGCGGAAATAATTTTGTTTACTTTCTACTTTTCAATTGAATTTATTATATATATTAATACAAAATATTTGTCATTAGCGTTTTTCGTGGATACTGAAATAAAGCGGCCTATTGTTACCATAAGAGCACATTAAGCTGCCATCAGTAGTGGAATAAAACTGTGTCACATTACTGAATTTAAACTTTGGCATTGATATGGATAGCATCGCAACTTACACAGAATATAACAGTCAGTCCTAAGTGTTGTAAAGCAACAATTTCCAAATAAGCTGCCCTAGCGGGAAAGTCGCCTTGTCCACGAAAGACGTGATTATGCTAAGGCAAATTTATCTTATTAGTATAGAAGGGACATTGCATGTAGATCAAAGGTTGGTGGAATATGGTTACCTGTAACAAGTCAAAGTTATCTAGTTCACTATTACACAGAAATGCTAACAACTGTGTTGGGCTTGGTGAGAGGAGGGTGTACTGCACTCTTCGTCGTAATTCAAAACATTTTCTTATCTGTCATTATAAAATGAACGTAAGCAATTCCCAGTACTATCATTTCAAATTAAACAAACTAATATTTATTATATGAAGCAAAGCACCTGTTAAATTGATTTTTGATTGTAAATATAATTCAGACATCACATGCTTTGCAGATATTTACCATTTGATACAATATAATCCAGATATTACAGAGAAATCCTTACTAAGATATGCATAAAATGATGACTAGTCAGAATGAAAAATTGTGCATATTACTTGAAAATATTTATGATAGAACAACTATTAATAGAAATGGAACCTACTATATAATTTATAAAATCATGTTCGAATGACAGATATGATCAGGGGTTAGAATATTGTTCAACTAATATATTGCTGTATACCTAATTTAATTTCCCTATAAAAATGGATACACCATGCCCCATAATGTAGAATTTCTACGGAACTTACACTTTCACAGTCAAATGAAACATTTCCTGTTACTATTACTGTGCTTATAGAATCATTTTGTACACAATACGATAGTATAAATAAATAGTATAAGGTACTTTTAAAACAAATCCCCCACAACAAAGATTGAGAGATGAAAGTAAGGGTGTAAATGCTTGTAACGATTAGTAAAAAAAAAAAAAAAAAAAAAAAAAAAAAGTAAGACGAATAACTCTGGTTTAGGCTTCTTTCAAACGGTCAGCTACATATGCGGAAGGGGGAGGGCTTTATCTGCCAAGTAAAACATTACGCACTGCACGTGTATCATCTATTCAAATACTTATGGCGGTCTGTTATCATTGAGTTAACGAAAGCAGACTATTAACAATGAACAGTTGGACATTTTCTCTTGCATGATTTAGTTAGGTGTATAGTGTTACATATTTGTTAGCCTACTAATTATATATAGTGGATGTACTCCAACAACGAAAGAGAGGAAAAATTATACATAGCAAAGCTCGAGAATTGAGAATGTTGATAACTGCATATGATGAGTCGAGATAATACAATTTAGATTAAAACAATCAAACTTATGTTTATCCCACTATACTGGTGTTCCAGTGAGAACAAGTACCGGGAAAAGAAGAGGAGTTAGCTGGCAAGTCTTCTGTATCTACTCCAGGAGCGTACAAAAGTGAAATCGAATGTTTTTGACAAGGAAGGAATACGCTGCTGCATAGATGATCTAAGGAAGTTCCTATGTCCAAAATTTGTATATGATATTCGAAAAAGAAGAATTGCATTTCCTTAAGGGTTCACTCTCTGAGGTGAGCTCCCAAAGAAATGAGATACAAATAGAAAACATGCCAAAATGAAAGGAAAATATTAATTCAAAACTTAAACATAGATGGAATGACGGTGTAAGTATCTGAAAGCAATGCGCCGCTTTAGGGTAGAGAATCGTGTTATTGTATGTATAGCACAGTATCATACATAAATATATTTCTACTTCTCTAGTTCTTGTTACTGTAGTTACATTGTTCCTAATATTTATTTTTCACGAGACTTAGATGGACAAAAATTTAACAATTAGAAAAGTACGGCAAAATGAAAGTCAACCAGGTGTGTTGACTAAGCCGAATTTCGGTAACCGTCTCACTGTCATCCATGCAGAATCCAAAATAGTGTTTGCGAAGAATTCATAATTATTGTTTCAAGCAGGCAAAAGCTCGGGAAATTATCCTGGTCAAATAAATTTCATAAACTTTGAGCTTTGGATTAACAATCAGCTTCTTTCCAACCTCCCAGAGGGCAGTTTTGTGGTTATGAATAATGCTGCGCATATTCAAGTAAACAAACTCTTTTCGTAATACGTCATAAGAGAAGAGGTGAAATTATAACTGTAAAATAGCATACGTCGTTCGTCAAGAGACATCAGAATATCTAAAATTTACATATTGATAAAGATTCATAAATGGCAAGAGAGTCCTCCGCAAGAACGAAATATTAAAATTACATGACCATGAAGCATTAAATTTACCCACATATGTGCACCCCATTGAGCTTGCGTAGTCTAAATTAAAACTTTTGCTAAGAGAGAAAAACTGTTAGTGAAGAAATTAAAATGCAAGCGTTACTGGAGCATACACTTATAGCTTTTTCTTCCTTTACTCTGAACATTGGTACCGGCTTCTGTTATATATTGAGCAGAGGGTCAAGTTTCCCTTTATTATACTTGGTAAATACACACGTCAGCGATATTAACCACAACACAAAGTTTGTAAATATTTACCCCGCTGTAATTAAAAAGAAAGTCTCTATTAATGTTATGCATTTATAAACAGACAAACAATACAAAGTAACAAGTTTATAATATGTAGTGACCTGAAATGGAGTCTATGAATTTGTTCAAATATATTTTATTAATTCGTAATTAAGTTAGGAAAGGTTAAGCATATTAACATCAGCCTGTAAATGGTCAATGTTTTCTAAACGTAGCTTAGCACAAGCACAAGTTCTGTTTACGATACTTGCGCTACTCGTGAACAATGCACTCCTCTGATTTATTGCATTATCAGCACATTCCTCTGACTGGCGATCTCTCCCAACAGTACTTGCAACTGCATGCAACGCCACAAAACACCACTAGGGAACAACTCGCTAAACGCAGCATGCTATTAACAAATATCTGCTGCTGGATAAAGCTAAAGCAATACGATTTTTTTTTATTGATTTATTTATGGACGCTCGTTAACATCTCAGGTCATCAGCGTCCCATTCAACTCAGGGCGTAAAACGGCCGACAAATATTGGTCAGAGGCCTCTCTTTCAGGCTTGAGGTTTTTTCATGCCGTAAATGTACGACACGGGACCCATTACTTTCCTTCTAAAGGAAGCCATACTTAGGATTTGTACGCCCGAAAAAAATCCATCGGTCCTGGCCGGGTTCGAACCCACGATCTTGGGTTTAGGAGGCAAGTATGGTAACCACTACACCACCAGGACCAACACGAATATTTTGCATTGCTGAATATTGAGCGACTGTTGGACAAAAACAGTAGCATAAATTGAATATCTAAAGCTGTTTCGTAAATACACATTTATTTTTACACTATAAAAATTTAATTGAATGAATAAATATACAGCTTAGCAATTTCTTTCTGCCTTTGCATTGATAAATTTCAAAAATTCCTACCCTCTCCATACACACTTCTCCGCAGGCTTCTTGTTTTTCTTTTTATTATTTTTAAAGCATACTCTGGCATCGAGAATTCACAGAGCACATAAATCGATCAGTTTAAAATTCTTATTGCACAATTGTGCAGAAATGTTGATCGTTTGAAATACTTCATGCTTATTCGGTTGCTCCCTAGTTGTGTGCCGTTGAAATCAATGGTTCTTACTGATGCAATGAGTTGCGCTGCAAATGCAAATAATTAGTTGATCGTTTGAATTGTTACATATAACCCTACGGTCCGTCAGTTGTAAACAATGGTGTGGTGTTGCGTGTTATTTCAAGTAGATGGTCGTCTAAAAGCTTCTGTAGTTAACAGAAGGGGTGGAATTTGCGTAGTTAAGTTATGAAAAGATTTAATAATTTAAGCAGGAATGTTCACAAATACCTTTTCTCTAAATTAACACCGGATTGAACTAAAAAGGTTTGCATTCCTTACATTAAAATGAAGATGAACAGCGGCAATAGTATTTGTAGTCGTATGTCATGTAAAGTTAAATGCGTTTTTTCTTTTTTGCTCCTTGCATTTTTTTAACATCTTCATAAAGGATACTTGTAATTAGTGTAAAATGATTTAGGGATATGTTCCTAACAACAAAACATAAAATTAATATAAAAGTACACCTGTAAACCTTCGTTTCTTAGCCATCAAGGATTTTTCTGTACACATCTTCCTGAAGAATAGTCCACCCAAACTATTTTTATTTTGTCATCACTTTCTTCTTGAGATTAATTCATTACATTTATTTCTTTGTTTAATTGCCTTTTGTTGTTTGCAAGTGCAGAAATCAAAAGAAAATGTATTTGGTGAATGAAATGGCAGATGTGCACTAAGGCCTTGCAAATGGAAATGCAATAGGAGCACGTGAACTTTTCCCTAATATGCGGTTACCTTGTGCGAGAACATTCTCACGAATCCACCAACGCTTATGAAAGGCAGGTTTATTTGAGAGGAGGGATTTGTTTGCTGGAAATAGAATATTTTGCATAGAAACCTTTTGTACCCTAAATACCTTCAAATGTGAAAGGACTTCCAGCCATAAAGAAAGACTTACAACGGTGTATTGTATTCCTAAACTTCTTAGCACTTACCTTATTCCCTGATGAGGCTGACTTTACACGTGACGGTATATTCAGTTATCGCAATAATCACATCTGCGTCTGTGAAAACCCTCATAAAATACGATAGGACAATCGTCAACAAAAAAAAAAAAAAAAATCTTCATAATCCCTGTTTCTTTCCACCGAACCTGACAGATTTTTCGGAAATGAGATGTGCCTCTGGACGTCTTACGCTAAATTTAGTTTATGCACAATGGCGTTCCGGCTTACTTGTGCAATAATGCATCGTTACTTCAATGATAATTTTTCGAAAGGATGGATTGGTCGTAAGGAGATTCATCGAATGTCCTGTTCGATCACCACATTTTAATATAATGGATATATTAGCTAGCTGTTGCCAATAAAGGCATGAAATTCTGAAAGAAAGGTTTTTCAGGCACAATTTTTACATGGAACTATTAAAGATTTTGCTGTCAGAAACAGCCCCTAAAATACTAGACATAAATTTATATTCACTCTGTATAAGCAGGGAATTGCATTAGCATGTAAAGAAGTTCCGTTTCGACGATGATTATAATAATAATAATAATAATAATAATAATAATAATAATAATAATAATAATAATAATAATAATAATAATAATAATAATAATAATAAACAGTTCGAAGTCTGAGGCACTCTTGGCTTTGCGTTGATCTTTGGAAAATTTTGATTTTTCTGAGTGGGAAGAGTATCGCTCTACATGAGCTGTAGTGTTAGGAATAGTAACAATATCTAACTCTATTTTTATACCTCTGGTATTGCTGTATCCATTTGGCTTTTCTCAGTGTTGTCATAAGCTGACACGGATATAATCCAGAAAAGTCTTCATAAGAAGAGAGTGCATTGAGTTCATTCTTAAATCTCAATTTTGCCTAAGTGGTTTCCTTTCGAATGTGTACACTGTATTTTATATACTAGAGAGAATCCAAACAGCCACAAAGTTCAAACTATGTACAAATCACCAATTTGAACTATCAATAATTTCATTGCGAAGGAGCTTACTGGTAACGTTAGTGTCTAGTTCCTGAAAACGTTTGCTTGGTGATTTTTCACCCTTGTGTTCCATTCTTTCCAGCCAATAATCTGCTAACCACGCACGCATTTGCCGGGTTCGACCGAAAATTCCGGCTTCACTGTACTTATGGCTGAATGGAATGCACACACACACACACACAGATATATACATTTAGGTATACACACATACGTACAGCTTACTCTAACAATTACCTACCATATTAAAAAATAATGGCCTTGGTATTATCCGGTGTACTGTGGTGCAATTTCATCCTCCGTTAATTAGATTCCACATTTTACTCCTTGTAAATTAGTGCCAAAGGGTATACGATATGGTTCCTGATCGTTGAAGAAATAACACGTTATACTCAGAAACAATGTATAACCAGCTTGCAAAGTAAAATGAGACTCTTTTTTTTTTATTGTTGTTATTAACGCCCGTTTTCACTACTGAGGCATCACAGGCGGTGACATTGATGATAAACGAAATGAAATGATATTTTTAGAAATGATTGTTTTTTTTAAGGAAGGAAACGTTCCAGGCCTAAGTTTAGGGCACCTCTCCGGCAATTTCTATTTATGAGGATTGAGGAAAACCTGGGAAAAACCTCAGTCAGGGAGGACGGTCTGACGGGATTCGAACCCTAAACCTCCCGCTCACGAGTCCGCGCCTTAACGACCTCAGCCACCCGTGGCGGTAATGAGACTCCTGAAAGTTTGGAAGAACATTAAAATCAAATTTACCGAAGGCACAACAGTGCAGAGTTTGTTATTAATTTTCTCTGAATAGACTCCGTTGCATATGACGCTTCTCAGGTTCAGTGGTCTGAAATGGCAAAAAGCAGAAGAGAACGTGGAATGAGAGTGGCAAAATTTGCAGAAAAGTTCCAAAATATCTACAAGGAAAACATCACAGCTGCTTATGAAACGCACAACTGTGTTGCGTAATCTGTATGATGATCTCCACGTTCTTTCCGTGCACTACTTAGGCAAACATAAGGTCATGATGTGTGTTTGCTGAGATGGTATTAGCCAAAATTGAAAAAGGATTGCTTGACCCAGCGCTCATCCAATTTTCTGACAAAGTACATTTCATTTTGGGTTCTTTTGTCAAAAAACAAAAAACTTTTGGCGTATATGTGACATTGAACATCCACACTAGTGTTTTAATCCCTCTTCATCCACGATTGGTCACATACACTGATGCCTTATTTCCTTTATTGAACGAACATTTTGGCAATTGTGTTCTTGTTTGACACAATTCTCGCCAAATGGATGTAATGTGTACTGGACATAGATGTCGCCAGATCTCAACTCGTGCAATTATTTCTTGTGGAGTTGTCCAAAATATCAGGTGAATAGAGATCGACCAGCAACATTATACTAGAACTCGAAACGTACAATTATTGAAATACATAACCTACTTCACTAAAGCTCACCTCAGATAAGAACGCGTAAATTCCAACATGCAGCAAGACACTGTGAAAACACTGACTGTTAAATAAGGTAATATATCAGTACAACTGGAATTACAATTATCTCTCTTAATATTTACATTTGTATAAAATTATGCTTTTATTTTGGTAGGTATTTTTTTATTATTCTGTGCATTTATATGCGTATACTTTGTGTATATGTATGTATGTATGTATGTATGTATGTATGTATGTATGTATGTATGTATGTATGTATGTATGTATGTATGTATGTATGTATGTATGTATGTATGTATGTATGTATGAATGAATGAATGAATGAATGAATGAATGAATGAATGAATGAATGAATGAATGAATGAATGAATGAATGAATGAATGAATGAATAAAAAGATAGCAAGCTGCAAATGATATAAACGTATTAGAACTTTTTGGTCACAGGATCAAAACTACTGACAATTTTGCATTGTAGGGAAAGCATTTCTAAATCCACTGCATTTACCAAAACTGGAACCGCGTCGGTCTCGCAATGGATATTATATACATGTAAAATGGTGTTGCGCAAGTATATCTGTTCGCATGCTTTGCTAAAAATTATTATAAATCTCTAATAATGTTGATCATTATAGCTATTATTATTATTATTATTATTATTATTATTATTACTTTATTATTATTATTATTATTATTATTATTATTATTATGTAGTATTTGAAAGCATGCACATAGAATAAATCTGAAAATAAACAGTGACATGTAATTCCAAATCCTTTTCATTGTCTTTGTAAACGGAAAAATGGGCAATATATTGCATCTATAGGCACAAGCTGCTGTTTGATATGTAATAAACGAACGGGCTAGTTTTTGCTTTCGTTGTTTTACAGTTCACAAGGCGTGCGATGTTCTAGCTTCACAATGTGATTGTATTCCACATAGGTTTAATTATAGTGCAGGTGGATCAATGTCAATAATTAGTGCAATCGTTGCATGAAAGCGATATAATTGAACAAAGTTAGGGGGCAAAACGCTGGGCTTGTCACCAACATGGAAATGGTTGCATTATTAGTTACGATAATTAATATTATATTGCAACTTCAGAAGTTTTTGTGGTTCTGAAAGGCACACATATTGTTAAATTTGTATGCAAAATCGATTAGCAATATAGAGTACATTACAGCATTCAAAGTGGACGTTTAATTATGCATAATGCTATTCGTTTGGGACTGTATTGGAATTATTTGATGAAACATTGCGGTTGAGTTTTATTTATTTGTTTGTTTTATTTTGCAAACGATGGGGGAGATGTTCCCAAAGCAGTGCCGTACACAAGGGAAGAGTGGATTGGTTTAGTAGAATTAATTTCGGGTAACTAACTGCTTGTGAAGCATTCGGATATATTTTTAATACTCTGTAGTGTACTGAAATTCTTCATTATTTAGCCCATTATTTTTTATTTAACATTCTTTACCGAAAGTTGTACTGTATATTTATTAAAGGCAATAATTGACATGGACTAGGAAAAATGTCAATAACTTTGAGTTTTGCGTTTACATCTTAACTTTTGATTTGTTATAACACACAGAAAAATAAGGTTTCTCAAAGTGATTAACGCACATGTTAGCTCAGTGCACCTCCCCAGCATTTGCCATTAATGAGGACTGAAGAAAACCTGAAAAAAAAAGTTATACACGTGATACTGGAGAGAATAGAATCACGGAACTCCTTTAGCCCTGCGTTAGTGACCTATTTGTGTGTTATTTATAGGATTCGCACGCACAGAAATTTGGAATAATAAAGTCAATGTACTGAATTGGCGGTACGGATTTATTCAGTATTTGACAATTTTTATTTCATTGAGAAAATTCAAATTGCACGTATAATTATAAACTTCAAGATGATCTGGAGAAAGAAATAATACCTATTTACCTAAAATACCCATCATTTTAGAAATTGAGCTAAAGGTTTATGTGAAATTGCTAAATTTATCGTATATGATATTTCGAATAATTTTTATACAAATTGCAGTCAGTGGGCAAAATTAAAAAAATCATTTTAGCCCTTATCGCAACGTAACTCTATGCATCTGGGTAAATGGCAATATGCCCTTATACATTATAGCTGGATTGACCACTGCCATTGAAACGACGAGTAACAACATTATATTTTACAACTTGTCTCTACCCTGATTTACCATATTCAATTTCCTCATTACAGCTAATTCAGTACGTGTCAATGGTTTCTTCGTTGTTTGGTGTAAATTTAGGGAAAAAATAAAATCGTATGCAAGTGTATATAAATACACACATGTACCAGATATTTCTAATCACACATTTCTTAATGTTATTCATCTTCATATTATTTGCTTTATTTCCATGATGGATTGAATTACAAATGCAATGACTGATGAGGAACTTTCAGACGGTGCTCAAGGGCTGCCTTACTGAAAGAAGGGACGAGGTGACAAAGACACCGGGCGGCGAGAATTCATGGGCGATGAGGCACGGAAGTCCATGGTGTACCGAACAAAGTTTCCAGATAAAATACCTCGATGCCGGCCGGGTCCTCTTTCATGGAGTTCGAGACAAACGCCGGCGCAGAAGGCGAAAACCACCGTCAAACCGCACACAGCTCCAACATACATAGCCTGGCACTTAATATTCTATAACAGAAACAAGGAAATAACACGAGGTGGATAGGAAATATTCAGATTAGCATTCTCTAAGCAACCAGAAAAACCATTAAAAAAATCCAAGATCAGGATGGCTGATCCCAAAGGAATTTAATCGGAAATTTCTAAATAGAAATCCCAAGAGTCTTCACTTGAGCCACTCCACACGGTTACTTTAATGTTATATTTCATTATTGAATAGCAAAATAAACCACGTAAAATTTGTGGTTTATCCTTAAAATGTTTATACATTTTGAACGTTGGGCTTCAGTTGTACAGACCATAAAAGTCCCGAAAAATGTTGGTTTAAGGATCGTTTAGCATTTTTTATTTTAATTTTAGCAATCAAATCTGTAAAGTTTTCTAGTTGTTTCTATGTTTATCAGTATAACAGAACTAGTGTAGGAAAATATCACATAACACTTTTTCATGAAAATGTCCCTCATATCTTTTGTTTAGTTTTTATTTTTTGTCTTCATCCGCTTCTTTGATAGTCCATTAAAGACACTGTGATTATTTTTACTAAGGTTTCCTGTTATAATACAATTCCGTTTTTAGCGCGTTCTTTCATTCCAAGTGGATTTATTTTCTCGCAAATAACTCTCTTCTTTATCATACCTTGTTTCCTAAGAAAACGTAGTGATTTTTAAAAGAAATTACCTTCCACAGGCAGTTCCAAGAAGGCAGTAAGTGTCACTTGCAGTGGTTAAGGACTTCAAGTACAAGGAATAAGCCGCACTTCAGCTCCGTTTTGAAGGAGCAAGCCCTTAAGAATTCGGAGAATTGAGGAACAAAGGAAGTATTAATGCATGCTTGGCATTCTCTTTAGATGTGCTTTACCTTACAGGAAAATTCTCTAACCACATTTCAAAAGAAAGAATCATAAATGTCCGTTTCTTCCGCCATCCAAACAGTAGGTCTAGATTAGTTTACCTTTTAATCTTAGCTGAAATCTTATTCTAATATGTTCAGAGAACTATTCCTTCATATCTGCAGCAAGGAAATCGGCAAATACGCACAGGAATCAGCGTTGTGCGTCTGAAATAAAATATTTTAACCAATATTCTGGGCCAAAGATTTGTAAAAAGGTATCTGTTCATGCATTAATTTTGTGCCTGCGTTGTATTTACATCGAATGCCGATTTCCCTTCAGTATGTTGATATGAAGCAATAAAAAGTAATATTCTATCTATAGACAACCACATCTCATTAACCGCCACGGGTGGCCGAGGTCGTTAAGGCACGGACTCGTGAGCGGGAGGTCTGCGGTTCGAATCCCGCCAGGACCGTCCTCCCTGACTGGGGTTTTTTCCAGGTTTTCCTCAGTCTTCATAACTGGCAAATGCCGGGGAGGTACCTAAACGTAGGCCTGGAACGCTTCCTTCCTGGAAAAAAAAAAAAATATATCCTTTCCCAATTTATCATTTCATCTCATGTATCATCAGTGTCCACCGCCTGTGGTGCCTCAGTAGTAAAAACGGGCGTTAAACACTACTCAAAAAAAAAAAAAACATCTCATTACTTATTCGCTTGGAAACCTGATACGCGGGAAAATTGCCTTCGTTCTAAACACATATTTTATATATATAAACTGGTGTGTAAAATTAAAGGACGAAATTGAAAAGTACACAACATGTCATTCATAGCAGTTGTAACCGACCCAAAGCTCAGATGGAGCACTGGCAGAAGACAAGCAAACGACATATAAGCTTGGCCTTATGATGCGTATGGTTATGAGCAGGCAAAAGCACTATGCTTGAATACTATGTAAATGAACCCGATAAATGTAAGTGACTGGAGCATGAACGTTGTTAAGAGTTTCAGTTGATTTCCCAGGTGCGACTCAGAGAAAATAGCTGGATGACTTATCACGAGTTCGAATAATGGAAAGTTCTAGGAAGAGCGCTATGTGATAAGAGCTTGATACCACCTATAGCATCATATCACGAGGGTGATCGGACTGGTGGAGATCGTTCACGAAGCACCACGCCGAATGAGGATTGCTTACATTCATAACTAAGCACCGAATTTTTATGTTCGAACCTTTTCTACTATGAAAAGGCAGTGGAAGAGATACGGGCAGAATTTTTGCCCATTTCACATAGTTAATTGTAAATTAAATAACAGATGGCAGGTATATTGCTATCGTCGCTGTGGGCACGCTAATCATTCTGTGCAAAGTACTAAAACAAATCACTATAATGTAGCAATTGGAGTGAGGGATGCTTTGAACGTCCTGTGTTCAAATGTAGAACAAGAGAATAAGTTGCATTGTTGGTGACACACAGTGCTAAAGGCGGGCTAGTGTTTGAAAGCTTTCCACCTTTGGACGGACCACGTCACCTGTACAGCTTATGGGCTTCACAGGGTTGCGGGAGCAGCATCATACAGTTAAAAAAAATAATTCCTTCGGTGAAGAAATATTTTTGAAAGCTTCAAGCTTAGATGTTATTTTCAGGGAGAAGCTTCCATTTACACCTATCTCTCCTCAACCTGTAGCGACACGGTCGGGAACTTCGCTTTCAGCCGCAATATATTATGCAGAAAATTATGAGAGCGTATAAGTCATTGTCTCAATTGAAAATACAAACAAACCGCCGCACTCAAGTTCTGCTGTACAGTAGTTGATCTATATAAAGAATCTTTTTTTTTTTTTTCAATCTAACAATTGGAAGAAACAACTCTACCAATGATGGACGCACTTCAAGTCATTCAAGAAGTGAAAGACAAAATGACTTGGCCCATTCAGGGCATCTATTGCCAAGAAGTTGAAGGCTGCTTTGGCACTCAATCCAGTTTTCAAAATGAGGCAACTAGTGTGATGTTGTTTGTGGTCATAAGGTACAAAAGAGCTACTTTGGAAACCTAAGGAAATCGCACTTTTAAATCGTGTATCTTAGAGAGTAGGTTTTCAGCATTCAAGTCGATTTAAACGGAGCGCATAACCTGAGAATCTTTTTAATTTTTTTGATGTTTAATATTATGTTAAAACATTAAACAATTGTTTACAGTTAGTAAAATAAAGACACAGGAATATTATCGTAGTAACCTATGTTGCTTGTTTCAAATTTTTTTGCGTGGAAACCTACAATTTTCTAAGTTAAAATTTTAGGAATCTATAAAAATCTAAAACACGGTTTGAAAAAAAATATAATAATTTTAGTTCTTTAGAAAAATAAATTTCGGTGTTTCTTGTTAATAGCCTAGTTTTTTTTTTGTTTGTTTGTTTGTTTGTTTAATGCCCCTTTTTAATACTGAGGCACTACAGGTGGATATTTCAGACACCAGCAGTGATTAATCATCGTAAATGCATAATGACGCCGAACTAGCAGCGCTGTTTACTACAGTCAGATGCCTATGACGTGGGCATTTTCCCAACGACCAGTAAGATGTGTTCCATAAATGACTATGTTACAATGGTTCAAATAATACAAGGACTGGAGAGTAGAGCAGTCTGCTAAGGTGGGTTATAACCGTCATGGGCTAATCTTCTCTCTCTCTCTCTCTCTCTCTCTCTCTCTCTCTCTCTCTCTCCTGTAAATTGGGTAATTATTTCGAATAGTTCATCCAGCCCTTAGGTTTTTTGTTGCACTCAATTGTTTCATTTATCATAACTGGTTGCTTATGATTTCTGCCATTAGAGGACATACATAGGTTCTGATGAAGTTAAAGGTGATTTTCTATCGTTATAACGATTTACCCGCTAACCCGCACACAATCCGCCATCAATTTAATTTTACGAAAAGGAGGCGAGCGCAGACGGTCAAGTCGTAGCTAACCGCAGCAAACCATTGGGTTTACCGTTTCTAGGATTTACCAGAGATCAGGAAGGTTAATGTGTGTGTGTGTGTGTGTGAATTTATTGGACACACACACACACACACACACACACACACAAAGAATAAGAATACATTCTAAACTTATAGTGTTAAAAGCCTTTTTCATTTTGGTTGTGCCTCCAATCCTGCTTCTCCCGTTGCTGCTTAAAACTGCGGCATTCGGCTCTCTCCTCTGCCGCTCGGGACTGGAGCACCAAGTCACAGCTATCTGTAAGGGTAAGCGGCTGACACCACAAGCTAGTCGTGCTGTAAAAACTTTATCTAGTCGTTGTCCAACATTCCTTACACTTCGTAGGAATTAAACTACCTTAAAAAAATAAAATGAAATCAAATTCAATCTACAAAAAGTTAAATTAAAAGTATAAAAAATATTCATCTCAACAAATAATATTAATTACACCTTCTTATAGTGATTAATATACATCTGACGTGATTAATTGATGAATATGCTAAGATTTTTCGTAAAGATGTAAAGATGAGGATGCATAATTTGCATGTAGAAGTGTCGTCGTTTCACATCCGATGTAGTGGAAGCAGCAGGACGAAGCAAGAAGGCTGTCCGCTAGTAGGCGATAGGATGTAAACAATTGATCCTTTCTTCGTCGCAAATTCACTGGAGAAAATCCTGAATCTCCCAGTTTGCTCGAGGACCTTAAGGAACAGGCTTAAAGCCCCTGGAATGTACTACAGTAGGTGTACTAAGAAAAACACGTTAAAGAACACCGTGAGGCCATTTAATGTAAATATTAAAATAAACCCGAACTTTAAACATCCCTGAAGATCGATATTAATCAAATTACCACAAAATAATACACTTCCCACCAATTCTTTTTTCAGGTCGGTATGGAAACAAATTCCTGAAGTTTTGTTTAATCAATATTTTTTTCAAATCAAAAAAATGTTCAAAAGGCTCCCGTCTCGCTCTTTGCTGCCCTCGAAACTCTCTATGGCGCCTGTCTCTGTCATTTAAAAAAAAAAAAAAAAAAAAACCGTCTTTCTTTAACATTGCAGGATGCGCTGAAACCTCACAAAGATCCCAGGAGATAGTAACGCGATGTTTCATGTAAAGTGTAGTATGGGCCACCTAAACCTGTAATTGGACACGACAGATTAAATAATCCTCCTCCTTACCGGACATTTGAATGTCTGCAAGAAAGTAGATTTCCGCCATTGTTGGATGTGAAACATGTTGTGTAAGTGAATAGTTTCAGACCATCGTTGACTTTTAATGAACAAAAATGTTTTCATCATGCAAAACAGTGTTTACATGGTAAAAATATATTACGATGCAAAAAGTGCTATGATACAGAAAAATTTATTATGCAAAATAGTTGCTATGCAAAAAAAAAAAAAACTATTTAACTTTGTTTTATATATATATGAGCTATTTTTTGCAAAAAAATACTTTTTGGGTTTCCGCTGCGTACATATTACTGTTATGTTGCAATGTAAATTGTGTAAATGCTTGTTAATTTCCAATTATACGTAAACGTAAAATAGCATTTACAACATACCTTAAACAACTGCTTGAGTTGTTACGCCCATAGCCTACTGAGGATTATGAAAGTCATGTGGTGCATGTTTTGTGCCCCGAACAGGTTTCTACCTACCACAGAGGGTCGGGCCAGTCTGAACAAGAATAAATACTATTCACCCTAATGAGATTTCAGTGTTCTTCGTCCAGGGTCATATATTTCTGACGAAAAAAGGGTTTTACCTGTTTGCAATGTTTTTTCTTGGGTCAGGCATTTCTTAACGTGAAATGGATTTTTCATATTTTGTAATTTATGCCTAAAAGACTTTTACCCTAATGAGGTTTCAATGTTTTTACCTTCGGCCAGGCATTTCTTACCTACCATTTCACTGTCACTCCGATAACATCTCGGACTTGGGGAGTGTGAAGGTGGGTATGTACAGTATGTAAAACTATTGGTCGAAACTTACGTGGACATGGGCTATTGCGCGTGCACAGTGGTGACTGAGTCGCTGAAAAATTAAAGGTTTACTGTATAAAACCAAGCCACACTAGTAGTTTTATTGATTTGTTTTATTTACAAACGCTCTTTTACGTCTCAGATTATCAGCTTCCCTTCCCTACTTCCCCTTCGAAGAGAGCTATACTTAGGATTTTTGCGCCCGAAAAAGCCCATCGACCCTGCAATCTTGGGTCTACGAGGCAAGTATGGTTACCATTAAACCAACAGGACCACCCACACCTAGCAGGATTTATCAAGTGGGTCATTTATGAAATATCCCGTGATTGTGCCTCGATTTTTAAATACGTATTGCATGAATTACAAATACAAATATACAATGATATGAAATACAATATCAGTCATAAAAATAACTTTCTTTTTAGTCAACTTCATACAGCATCGCTGTAGCATGGTCAGCTAAACATTCGCGATCAGATAGGTTCCGAATATGAATTACTATGTAAATAAGTGGAGTGAATATTATTGCAAACAATGTAATAGTTAAAGGTGTACCCAAGCTCAAAAATGTTGTTGTATCCGGAAACCATGCACAGTAAAACGTCTAATACATATATACTGTGTGTTAGAGTGTCAAGCTGTACGTGCTTGTAAAGTCTATTATATATCAAGTCCGTGTTCAAAAACATTACAGTTATCTTACGAATATCGTCGTTGTACAATTTTGAATTGGTATTAATTATTTTCTCTGTTCAATGTGTGTTTTATATAATGAAAATAGACCTAAAGGAAGGAAGGAAGGAAGGAAGAAAAATTCAAGTACACTTTGATGTATCCAATGTAAAAATCCATTTAGTGGTTGCAACAATTTTTATAGTTGTTTGTGGAAACCATATTTTACCAACGATACATTTTTAAAAGGTTTACTTAGATATATAATGAGAAACATTAAATTGGGGCAACAAGAAAATAGTACAATTGTTTCACAAAAATCTAGCGTTTTATCTCAAATGCTTTTATTGTCAAGCTCATCTTCATAATATAATACTACCAATTTTATATATACACAGTTATGTGCACCGCCACGGGTGGCCGAGGTCGTTAAGGCGCGGACTCGTGAGCGGGAGGTCTGGGGTTCAAATCCCGCCAGTACCATCTTCCCTGACTGAGGTTTTTTCTAGGTTTTCCTCAGTCTTCATAACAGGCCAATGCCGGGGAGGTACCCTGAACTTAGGCCTGGAACGTTTCCTTCCTTAAAAAAATTCTTTCCCAATATATCATTTCATTTCATGTACGAGTATCACCAGTGATCACCGCCTGTGGTGCCTCAGTAATAAAAAACGAGCGTTAAACACCATTAAAAAAACTATGTGTGCAAAGGCAACAAACCTAATATATTTCTAGTGCCCATGTTAGTACATATTTTAGTATCTTTAATTTCTTAAGTAACAATTATTAGTAAAAATGTGTTTTACATAAAGAATATCACATTTATTCATATTTTTCCAATTTTTTTATTTCAATCTACTTTTAATGCATATTACTTATATTTTTATAATGTTTAAATAATGTAATAATTTGACATATTACCAATAGAGTATATTAACCAATGGGCTAATGTGTCAAGCTTATAGAATTTGCTGTGCATAGAACGTTATCAATTAGTGTCAATAATTGCAAACCTACACTTGTATGTGCAAACCAATCTAGAATACCAGACAGAAAGTTCTTCTACACCTTGTACTCTATTCTCACATATTACACTGCTTATAATAAAATACACTTATTTTATTAGCGTAGTTTTATTAGTCTTATTTTTTTGTCGCATTTCACATTTATTTGTTTTTATTCCTCTGGATCATCTTCTTTTCCTTGTTGATGCGTAAGATTTCATCCTAATGTGCTGAAATTTGTTACATTTTTTGCAGTTATTTCGAAGTCTACGTACAACTGCAATTATAAATAGGGGCTGCCACAATAAAATAATAAATAATAAAAGGGCATTTTTGTTTTTATCACGATAATTCTGTACATTTGTCAAAACGTATACTGTGCAAAGTTTCAATTTATGATTCGCCAAAAAAAGAATACTTTATCCTGGGAATTACTTATAACACACGACAGTGAAACAAAAACCTATTTGACTTTTTGTAAAATAAGTAATGTTGCACAATAAAAAATAATTGTGTAAACCGTCGCGTGGGTTTACTATTTGTTTTTATGTCACAACTAAAATAAATTCACGCGTTATGTGACATTTACTGGTATTCGCCCCTTTTATTCACTAAAGAGATTTAAAACTGAATGAGGTGGGCATGTTGTGTGGTTGTAAAATATGTTTAAGCAAATAAACAAAAATTTTCTCACTTACATTGAACTAATAAATTGGAAGTAAAATAATAAAGTTTATAAATGAATGATACTTCCTAATATTTTACAATGGTAACAGCGCGAAACATTTGCGACATATCTCAAACAACGTCCCGCGGGGTAGCTCCTAGTTCTTTTCCATATCGCCGAATATACAAAAAGCCTACAGCGATTCCAATGCCCTTGACGATATACGCAGGTCTGAAACCACTCCAATGCTGCTGGTGGTGCTAAGTGCCCTTGTGCCCAAGCGGCGCAAGTAAGCGTAAGTAATTCCGTATAACTCCGGATGAACAAAACGTCTGCCCGTGATAAAACCTCCGTAGACATTGGACCGTGTTCTAAACATCATATGAAACGAGAAGCTGTCATTCTTCCACGCTTTATTTGTTGTTGTATTCTCGCGAATATCACATTATGATCCAAAATGCCAAAATGCCGTATCACTCTGGTCCATCCAACACTCTAGCTACTCAATGAAACGTTGCTGTGCACTTTTCAAGAGGCGATATAGTGCATCTCTTGTTCCGTAGCAGGTATTCTCTATATTTGTAAGACCTTAAAGGAATTGACCCAGAGCATTAGAGTGCGTCATGTAGCTACTCTCAGAAAGGCAAATGCCTCTGAGTAAAGCTGTTCCACACTTTCGAAATAATGTAAAATTTTCATATAATTGCATTAGGCAATTTGAGTAGTTTACGGTGCACTGTAGATAGATGTTATTTTTTAAACTTAAGTTTCCAGAAATAATAAAATGTTTTATCTAGAGTATATACTTTTAGTTCAGAAACCATGAACGAGAGGTCTGTGGCTCGAATCCCGCCAGGACCATTCTCCCTGACTGCGCTTTTTTCCAATTTTTCCTCAGTCCTCGTAAATGGCAAATGCCGTGGAAGTACCTTAAACTTAGGGCTTGAGCGTTTCCTTCCTTAAAAAATCCTTTCCCAATTTATTTCATCTCATGTACATCAGTGTCCACCTCCTGTGGTGCCTCAGTAGTAAAACCGGGCGTTAAACACTCTTAAAATAGTTCAGAAACTATTTAGTAATAATACAAGAACTGGTAAAAATTATAACTTTAAATATATTATTATTATTATTATTATTATTATTATTATTATTATTATTATTATTATTATTAAAGAAAGTTAGATACAAAATATTTGTTTTCGCATATATGTGTGTGTAAGCACTAATGTCTTCTTTAGGAATAACCATTATTCCAATAACCAGCCACCTTAAAGATTCGCATTATGGAGGTTCCGCGCTCAATTTCCATGGTGCTAGTCTCATTTTGACCTTGAAATTTTTCATGTTTTTTCCTGGATGCTTAAGTGACTGTGTACATTCCACGAATGCTCCATTCTTCTATTTATTCTCATTTTTATAGCATCAGTTACAGAGCTGGAAGATTCAGGCAAGGAGAGCTGGTGCCATATGGTGTTACGGTGCCCTGCGCTCAGGAGAGAGTTGATCTATCGAGTTTTGTCAGGTGGTATTTTCGGGGGTCTATGGACATCTCGAGTGATTCTTTGGAACTACCGGAGTGGTTTTCAATGGCTTGCTGACGTCTGGGACGTGGACATGTTGGGCCCCATCTGGGAATGTGTATTGACACCTCGGGTTCGTCTGGTGTATCCTCCATTTTATTATTTCCTTCCGGCGATGGGTACCAACGACGCCTTTAGAGTTTCCGAGGTGCAGAAAAATCCTCTACTCACTCACTCACTCACTCACTCACTCACTCACTCACTCATTCACTCACTCACTCACTCACTCATTGACTGACTGACTGACTGACTGACTGACTGACTAACTGACTGACTGACTGACTAACTGACTAACTGACTGACTGACTGACTAACTGACTAACTGACTAACTGACTAACTGACTAACTGACTAACTAACTAACTAACTAACTAACTAAATTATGCTGTTCTTTGCCTCCTAAGGATTGTGAAGAACATGAACATGAAATATTTCATGGAATAAAAGAAAAGTCATAAAACCTAATATTAATACCTTGATTTGCATATTATAGTTTTTACAAAACATTAAATATAACATAATCTCATCAAACATCTTCTTAGTGTTACAATCACAGCACATTTGATACTTTAAATTTCTAGATGTACACCGTTTTAGATTGCATTTTATCATAAGTTGTGATATTTATTATATCTATAAATAGCTATATTTGTCATAAGGAGGGAACATTGCTCCTCTTGCATCCCTCCTGTTTGTTTCTCGCAGAGGCTCCAAAAACATTCGTTCTCTTGCATACACTAGCAGGCGCCCATCCCTTCTAGCGCCTACGTACATCACGTTCTTGTGTCAATGTTGTTGTCTCTTTCTCTTGCTGCATTTTGTTGAACTTGGAGCTTCAAGTAGTGCATCTAGGAGAGACTGTGTAAATCACAATCGTTTCGACATATAACTGGGTATGAAGCTGTAGGGCACAAATATTATCTTGTGTGTGAAAAGGTCGTATTTGGAAAGTTTTACATTGAAATTCTGAGATCAAAGTAAAGTCGATAGTTGCACATTTCATAAATGGAAATATAAAACCAGGAAATAAATGCTAGAAAATATACAAATAGCGGTAACAGTAAACTCACGCAGTGTGTTAAATATTTTATAATACTTTTTGTAACTTCTCAATCACATAAATGCAATATGCCTTTTGCTTTAAGATACATCTTTTCCATAGTTCCTGAGGATATACTGAAAGAATGCTCGAGTAAAAAAACAGAAATTCAAAGAAACTTTGCTCCTACCAAGAAGTGCAATTCTCAAACGAGCCACCCATTCAGCAGTCGGAGAACAGGCCAGTGGCGGAGATACCTATGTTACCCCTGGGCCGAAGCCTGCCTTAAGATAATAATTTAGCGCTTCAGGCAAAGTCCTGAATTCAAAGCTCACTATCAACCGAATATGCAAAGCACTGCAGTGGTAAAGCCAATAATTACTCCATTAATTCTAAAGCACCAAGAATTTGTGTACATGAGAAGCACCAGATGTGTACTTTTCCTTGATTTTGGTCAATTTATTATGACACCTATTAACTTATCTTTGCATCACAAGGAGTGATCACCTCTTCGCTAGTCAAGGAAACGTCATCGATGTGTTTGAAGGCTATGTAAGTTACAGTCTGTGGGTAGCTTTTAGGATACTGCAGTGAAAAAGCTAAGAAAATAAGATCATAAGCTACAAGATCTGGTTCTGGCGTGTCAGTATTCTGCGAGGAATGTTATGTCCAGTAGGATTTCGGAATAATGAGTATGATGGGTAGGAGCAAGAGAAAGAATGGTCATTGCATTTAAATTGTTTAGTTGGAATCACATGGGATTACATTATACAGCGTGCTCATAGTATGGCAGGCAATTAAATAGTTGGGTTTCTAGATCGTCTAAGCTATTAATTTTTGGTTGTTTATATTCAATATCGAACACACATTTCTTAAAACTGAGCGTTATCTCCAAGAGAAGAATTTCGGCATGGCCCATCCATTCCCCGTCAATTAAATATATTATTTTAGGCTGAAGAGCAGTCGGAACATATCCACTTCCTCATTTATTGATACGATCATTATATCATAAAAAGTATCCATCTAAATTGACTAACGAAGAAAATGCAGTACTTTATAGCCATGTCTCAGATATCATGATTGCATGAAAGTTTAGAGATTAAAACATTAAGTGTAATTCTTAGAAATAGTAAGCCATTGAGCGTTACCATGATCTGCATGAATTGTCTGCGGATGAGAGAAGAGCAAGCAAGTTTTTCAAGATACAAACGGAATAATCGACGCCGAGAAAGTTTCAAATCTTAAATTACGTTAATATTCGTTTACAGTGTATCTAAAAATATTTGCCAAAATTAAGAAAAGGGTAGTGATGTCGTTGTTTGGTTTTCTGAAGTACATAATGGAAGCATGATTAAGAATAAGCAGTATATTTGCTTAATAAATAAAAAACATTCGCTCCAAAATTCGGAAAAGTCTACTCTCTGCGTACTCAGCTTTTGGGATTATACAAGTAGTATATACTTATTATCTTATTTTCTCTCGCTCAAATTTATACTGTTCAACCACATAATGTTCTATTATGTTCACTTTTTCCTTCGAAAGAAGTTGAGCACCGGCATGAAAGAACTATAAGAGATTTTGGGATTGACTTAAAAATATAAGTGTTTTATCCGATTTTGAAATAGGAAATGAAATTAATACAGAAGTGGCCAATTGCTGTAGAATAAATATAGCTTGGATATAGTATAGAAGTATAAATAACATTTATCACTATAGCTAAATATGAACTTTTAGTTTCTCTACTGACTGTTACCAAATTTGAATTTAATAAAATTGTGCCCATGTTGATATCTAGCACACCAACTTACGCTAATAAAATCAATCTAGACTTTATATTTCGGTCTACCATTTGAGCAGAAAGCCCTCTTTAGATTCTCGCAAAAATAATGCGTCATACCTAATTTACTAAGAATCTCTTTAATGTCCTACATCCAAATGTGCATGGAACATGATCTGTTCTGTATTTAACAGGAAAAAACAATACATTAAAAGCGTGAGAATAATGCTTCTTACACAATCCTACAACTAAAATAAGCCTAGCTATCAACTTTGAATCATTTCAGACCATAATACAATAATTAATGAAATAATTTCAAATGTTGCACATTTGTAAATATCTGCAAAGTCTGCAGGGCGCACTATCGTTTCAGTGAAAGTGGCCGATCTCAAGTTATTTAGCTGTAAGTTATAATTTCCCTGATTGTTCAAAGTATAGAAGGACCATGCTTTTCAAAGCATGCTACCTCAAGCGTCTGTAACAAACTCTGGCAGCTGTCCAAAATGCTGCACATTTAAACTGTCCAGCAGCGGGGGCTGCGAGAATGACAACGCCCAAATTTTGTAAACCTTGCAACACAATTAACCGTATCAATTATGAAACCCAGGTATGCCTATCGTAAGAAGGAATCTAGAAACCAAAAAGAGTCAAGGCTCGGGAATGCGCCCAGTTCTTCAGGTAAAGAACAAAAAAGGACTTTCCAAAATGACTGTTAAATGGATGACCAGAGAAACTCAAAAATTTAGTCTTTGCTACGAGTCATTCAGTAGTTAAGGTTGTTGCCGCAGATGTCTGCGTTTGCAGCATGACCGCCAGCAAGAAGGAGAAGGCATTTTTACTTTCCGTAATGAGTTTGGAAAAGGTCCTCCCTCTGACATTTCCATTCCCAGATGTTGTGTGCAGTTTGTGGAAACGGCGTGCTTGTATAAAGGAAAAGTGCCGGGTGTCCCTCTGTGTCAGAGAAAACTGTGGACTAGATTAGAGAAGCTTGCCAACGCAACCTTAGAAATCGATTGCAAGAAGCAGCAGCAAGATCAGTTTGACGTGTGTTACGAAAACTCCTAAGAAAGAATCTTTATCTCCTTGAACTGCAGCAAGTTTCGACAAACAACGATGGGAGGTTTTTGCATCGCACTGCAGCAGCGGATGAAAGACGTTGGTTTTAGTGACAAACTTATTTTTAGTGACGATTTTCATTTTAGTTGAGGTCAAGAAATACAGTGTTCATATATGGGGGACAATAAATCATCATTGTTACGTTTAATACCAGCAAGTCTCTCTGAAACTTAATGTTCTGGACTGTATAACCCATTTTATTTGCCCAAAGGACAGAAATAGGGCTGGCTCATCTGGACTTGAACTATAAATGCCTGCCATTAAGTTAAATAAGGGCAGAGCTGATGCTCCATCTCATTTCCATCTAGAGTTTTTTTTCCCCCCAAACTTACCGCAGCGTTGGAATGGATGCGAGAGTGATAGTGATAAGATGCTTCTGTCTTGGCCACCTCGGTTGCACTACCTAACCCCTTGCCCTTTTTTTTTTTTCTGTGGGGTTATGTGAAGTATCAAGATTTTTTCTCTCCTCTACTTGCGAAAATATGAAATGCAACCTCATTTCAAAATATCAGTGATGAGATACTGAGGACATTTGGGAAGAAATGAACTATCGTGTTGATATCTGCAGAGTGACAAAGAATGCACGCATTGAGCATTTGTTAATGTATATAAAAAGATTTTTCAGCAGTATTATGCAACAAAACAAACTTCGTATTCCTATCTCAATTGTACTTTATTAGAGACTTTTTTTTTTTAATTCCGCAATAATTTTGGAAAGTCCTATATACCATAAACAGCTCATGAGTTAATGAACTATCATCTGTAGGCGCTGTTCGAATCAAAGCTATTTCTTCTTTCTGTATATTTTATTGGAATAAGCCTCTGAAGGTTTCTGAAACATCCACTATAATGTTCTCTGCAGTTCATTCAGTATTGGCGAAAATTTTCATATTTATCTGTCAAATGTATGCCCGGCTGCCGTCTGGTTAAACTCTGATATTTGAGTAAATAAAGGATGTTTTAGTTTAAGAGGAATATTGCGAGGAAAGATTATTAATTATTTTTAATTGTTGGACTTGGAAAACAACAACTCTCTTCTCACAAAGATGACCGTATTTTAATAATTGTAACATCAATTTCTAGTAATATAAAAATGGCTGCAAGGGCATATGAATAGCTGTCAATTTTCAGGTCACCACATTTTGACAGCGGATAATACAGAATATTACTTGAATGCTAAAATAATTCAAATTGGCATCTGTAGAGCTATTATTAATAGCTCCAATACAGACACAACTGTGGCACAGAAATATGAACAAAACGGAAGAAATATTCGGTTCGTTTATGGGAGGAAAATAATAAAAGACTGCTACCCTTATAAAATGCAGATAGAGTGCGAATGGTAGTGTAGTTCAGTTTTCATTTTCAACCACAATTTTGAATTTTCCCAATTATTTCATTGCTGATATGTATTGTCGGCACATGGAAGACTCGCATGCCCCTGAACAATTATCATAAAATATGGTAAGTTATAACGTAAAAGAAGCGAACCGGCCTAACTCTCTGCCAGTTCCAATAGCTACGCAGCAATTATCCACTATAACAAACAGTACCAATGACTTTGGAAAGGGTAGCATCCTAGGACCTATAAGAGAAGTAATAGTGCAACATGTTCGTCTTCTTTGTAAATAAAACTTTGTCTTATTCTATTTTTTACTGTTTAAAGCATTAAATAAAGTTTCCGTAACTTCAACCTAAAAATAACACCACGAATTCTGATGATTTAACTTAGCACACGGCTCTGGATAATATCAATTGTAATAAATTAAATAGTTAAGAAAAGAAGATAGAAGCGGAAAAGCTCAAGAGATGAGAAGAAGAGAAACATATCAGTATAACTTGTTACCAACAATATATACATTTAGGAGCGTTGTTGGATTGTTGGGAACACTCTCGGATTCGAACAAATAAAAGAGCTCCAAAATCCTGTTATAAGTGAAATGGTTTCCTCTTAATTTGTGATATTTGTTTTTCTGTAAAACACAACAGTTGACTAGTATAGGTTTGCGAAGACAAGTGCTACTTAAAATTTTAAAAAGCAGATCTGCATAAGACCAGTGAATCATGTCACTTCATTATGAATTTTAAGAGTGCACAGGTTTCCAAACATTAGTGAATGTGAGGGATTTCCGCAAAATGATGAAAGCTCAGTCAACGGCCATACCGTGGTGAAAACACTGGTTTTCGTACGATCACCGAAGTTAAGCAGCATTGGACGTGTTTTGTGCTTGGGGGTGAGCGCTTGGGAACTCCACGGGCCTTTGGCGTCATCCATTATTCCCGACACCAGTGGTCGAGATTGGGAGAGGGAGGTTTGGTGTTCGATTTTCACCGGAACCGTACTCCCTGACTGAGGATTTTATACAGATTTTCCTCGGTCCTCAAAATGGTAAATACTATAGAGGTATCTTAAAATTATGCCTGGAAAGCTTCCTTCCATTAATTAAGAAAACCTTTTCCCGATTTGCCAATTCTTATTATTTATCATTCGCTGCGGTGCCTCAGCAGTATAAACTGGCGTTAAATTAAAATAAAGAAAGAATGAAGGAAATTTCATCTTTCAAACCAATAAAATCTTCAAGGGTACTTTATTGCGTACTTCCACCTCAACCAATCGTCGATTTATTTTGCCGTCTCACTATGCACAGGTACAAGCAAGTACCTGTAAAATCTCTACTGGTGCGACAGAAGACGAGCAAAGGGCGTCTAAACGCTGAGTAAGTGCTGCGTTTTAAAGAAAAAAAAGAATATTTCCTTTGAATTCATAGGTAAGTAAATGATCTGATCATCACCGTAGTATAGCGGTAGCGTTCCGCTTCCTATTTGGCCAGCTCCAGTTTGATTCCCAACGAGTCTTTTCAGAAGTTTTCCCTCAGTCCTTCAGGTTTTTTTTTTTTTTTTTGAGTAGTGTTTAACGCCCGTTTTTACTACTGAGGCACCACAGGCGGTGGACACTGATGATACATGAGATGAAATGATAAATTGGGAAAGGATATTTTTTTTTTTTTTTTTTTTTTTTTTTTTTTTTTAAGGAAGGAAGCGTTCCAGGCCTAAGTTTAGGTACCTCCCCGGCATTTGCCAGTTATGAAGACTGAGGAAAACCTGGAAAAAACCCCAGTCAGGGAGGACGGTCCTGGCGGGATTCGAACCGCAGACCTCCCGCTCACGAGTCCGTGCCTTAACGACCTCGGCCACCCGTGGCGGTGTCCTTCAGGTGAATGCCTGGGAAACTTGGGCCATAAAGTCTCGTGAAATCACTCTTTATCTGGCACAGTCGCAATGCTATGATAAAAAAAAAAATTGCTTATAGCTATATATTGCTACTGTTTTATACATTCGAGTCCGAGGGTTTCTTCAGAGCAGTATCCTTTGGTTTTCATGTTTTTAATTGAGACTAATTCTCTCTCTCCTCATATACATAATACTTGCTTTAAAGCTCCAAGAGGCTTATTAATTGAATTGATTACTAGTTATTTTAAGTAAACATTGCATAAACAAAAAATAGGGGAACATTTTAAGGAAAGAATAGAATAAGTCCTTTTGTTCATAGTATTGGTTGTAAACTACACTGTAATAGTAATTTACCGTTGTATACACAAAGAATAAACACGTTATTTATTCCGTTACATTTGCAGAAAACGTTAACTTCCATATTCCGTACCAGCCCCATTCCAAGAGCAATTGACTCAAATTTTCTTTAGCGAGAACCGCCACTGTGAGAGAAAATGAGGATTGTCGTGAAGGTGGAGCAATGCACTTTCGTCTCTTGGTTTTTGCTGACGATGCCCGAGGGACTCGTCGCCAACGGAACGTATGTCAACTCTGAGGGTTGATTCAAACTTTGACTACTCTTCTTTTAGTCTGAGTAGCTCCCACGTAGATGGTCCTTCGAGGTCTCAGTTAACGAAGCCATTAGGCTTTTCGTGATAGCTTTACCAAGGGTTATGGTCGCAACCAACTGCTTAAAGGTACAGACATGTCAGGGGCTGCAGTAGGAACGTCTTTTATTTTCACTTTGTTAAATTTCGTCCTTCCTGTAGCCCCATGTTATTCTCGTGAAACCCAATCCCAATGATCAAGTATCAAAACCAAGGTATCAGGTATTGCAGTTCCAAATCCAATTGAGTGAAAAAAGAAATATTACATTAGATAGTGCAATCCCTTTGATGTTTATGAAAACACTTCTACAGGAATGCCCATAGTAACTTTGTTCACGTATTCAACTGATAGTAAAGTCTTGTGTTTACAATATGGATATGGGATGCAGAAAATAAATTTCTACAAATGAAATCGTATTATTATTGTGCTCTCTACACAACCCTCTCTTTTAAAATTGTGATATAAACTAAGTGCATAGGTCTGATTCGACCAGCTAAAAATCATTGATGACAAAACGTACCAACAGAGAAACGGTACAAATAATTTATTATGAAATAAATGTTTTTACAATTGCGCAGATGTCTAATAGAAATAACCTCGTGAACGAACTTGCATGCTGATTGGGCAGTAATAGGATGTGCAACTAGCTTATAAATTGCAGTATCATTTATTGTTGCGGTAGGAACATGTGATTAATGTTTTAAAATGTTTATGATAAATGACCCAAAAAATCAGATACGTTGTTTTAATAAGGAAAAAAAAATTCCGTGGTTCTTAGTTTGAGATATTAATGTCAAAATAAGGCTCAAAATGCCAAATGCATAATGTGTTAACTTGTTACTGTTATCTTGAGAGAAAGCCCCCCCCCCCCTTTTTAATAGCAGGAGAAAAGTTTGCCGATGACAAATTAACATACATAAATAGTGTTTGTTTTTTTTTTTTTTTTTTTTTTTTTTAGCCGTAACAGCGAGGTGAGGTCCTACGCGCGGCCGCTGCATGTAAAATTAATGTTTTTATTTTAGCATTTATAGTTTTGCTCAAAACAATACTTTATTTGAAACTGATTATAATAAGCACTAATTTGTTATAAGGGATGTTGGAAATGATGTGCTTCAACGGCAATACATTACCGGCATATGCATAGGAAATTTCCATATTTCATCTGACCTTTTTTTTAAGAACACGGCAGTTCGGAACAGGCTTTCGTCACTTTCCATTTTCATATATATAAAATATAAAAGAAAAATAAAAATAAAGTAACACTATTAATAATGTAACAAATTAACAGTAATAATAATAGTAGAATAGGACAAACACTTAGATAAAGTCACACTTGAAATTGCTATATTTCGAACTCGTTGAGTTCTTCAATGGCAAGAAGCTAGACAGGACCTGTGTATTATTACTGTTAATTTCTTACATTGTTAATAGTGTTACTTTATTTTTATTTTTCTTTTATATTGTTTACACCTCTGGTGTTACTTTTAACTTTGCTTATTAAGTTTAATTTGCTTTTGCGTGTTTTGCCTTTGACATCTTTACTGTTTATCTATTATTCTTTTAATTTTATTTGTTACTTTCTCTGTGTTTTCTAATAGAATTCATTGTTTAATACATCTAATACAATGACATGACTTGCCATTGAAGAACTCAACGAGTTCGAAATATAGCACTTTCAAGTGTGACTTTATCTAAGTGTTTATCCTACTCTACTTTTATTATTACTGTTAATTTTTATATATATATATATATATATATATATATATATCGAACGTTCTTCACGTTAGTGGCGTAACTAACGAAGAGCAGTTACCACAAAATCCGCACAAATGAAAACATCGAGTAATGCACGAACGCACAGCTACTCGCAGACAAAGATTTTTGGAACTAATTACAAGCTGATACCTGCACATTAATAACAAATCCTTGACGTTATGCTTGCCCGTATCACTAATAACTTCACTGTTAAAATGAGCGAGGTGGCTGAGGGTGAATCTCTTGAGACTTGCATTCGGGAGGATCTGGCAGCATATTCCACGAAGCGGATAATCCTATTTTTTTTTCTTTTCTCGTGGTTTTCCCACGTCACTTACGAAAATGCTGAAATGTATCTCTCCTCACAAATTTTCCGCTCTCATCCCAATTCACTCCTTTGGCTTTATTGCAGGTTCGAAAGTGGCGGCGAAAGCCTCTGGTGCTGTGTGCGGCTTGACTTGCTCTTTGAAAAGGTTTCTGCCCAGACGTCTAATGTGGAAGCGGTTCTTCTGAGAGATTCAAATTTCTGGGATGCTTGAGGGCAAGGGCATAAAAGGCTACCCCTTGAGCATGTTTGGAGACTGGAAATTCTTCCTCTGTCTCTACCAATAAAATCCAATCCAATTTAATCTGTCATCAAAGGTCGTTGTTTTTTATTCTGTTATACCATGAAGATAGCTTGAAGTTCAAATGGCGCACGTTCGAATCCTTCTTGAAGCAACTAGGAATTTTCCTCTCAGGAAAATATACTGAAAAACAGTTTTATTATTTTGTAAATGCTAAAAGAATGCAGTAAAACATTCACAATATAGTTGCTTACAGAAGAAACACAAACAAGAGCAAATGATATATTAAGTGTATCCTTAAAGTATATAGCTAACGAGCAAACAATTTGAAACTGTAATCAAGTAAGTTGGTACAGGGATTCGCATTCGGATTCGAAAGGTTCCGGGTATCCATCTCCTGGTGACGGAGGTTTTTTCCTCTTTACCACAAACCCTTAAAGAACATTCAGTATAAAAGATATTGAAAAGAAGCAGACGGTAAAGAAGGACAACTGCACAACTAGTCCGCTCTTACAGAATGTGAATCGAATGCTGCTTCAGAATTCAAGGAATGATGCGACATTTCACGATAGGGCGAATGCACTGAATATGACCTAAATTACTATTTACAATCCATTCTATTACACAAATAAATATATTATTGATTATGAAAAACTAAGACACCCATTGGTGGTAGGAACAAATCAAGAAAATTAAGGTGTTCTCATGTAATAAACTAGAAAAACAAAAAATAAAATTGTACCAGAAACATGGTATATTTCTAATATCTACAAACGCATTCGAAATATTACGTATTTTTTCTACCAATTTGTTAGTGTATCTCATTTATTGAATTGTTGAATCATTTTACACAGCACATTTATGTTTTACAATTAGGTGTTCCTTTTTCGTTCCCATTTAGCGTGATGTTCTTTTGCTCTTTTTATCTGTTAAATTTTCTTTTTTATAATGTATTTGTTCTGTTTATTTTTCTTTTTGGATATTAAAAGGTATTTTATTTACATAAGGACGCATTGTTATCTGAAATATAAACTTTGTGCACTATTTTTCACCAACCCTTTGTCCTCATTTCTAGTTTATAATGTAATTCCATGCAAGTTCTTCTCAATATGTAGATAATAATGTATTGCTGCACACTATACATTATACAGCAAAGTTATTTAAGTTACGGGCTGTCAGAGCGCAACTGCTTACTGGAAAAGTGCAGCAACGCAATCGGAAGAGGGTGATAGAGCCACCTCGCGTAAAATTATTATTTTTATTTTAATTTGTATAATTTTACCGAAAATAAACTGATAATGCTATTAAAACGGATGTACGTATTTAAGCACTAATTTGTGTTGTAGGAGAGTTGGAAAACGATCCCCTTAGCGGCATAAGAAATTTCTGTATTTTATCTAAATTTTCAGAAAGAACACGACGCGGCAGTTTGAAGCACATTTCTTGTCATTCAGAAATTATGTCCCTCGTAACTATTAAACAAGTCGGCGTACAGTTTCTCTGCCTAGAACACGATTGTCCTATTCTTTTCTTGCGAATCGTCTTACCACTTCTCTGTAAGAATCCATTTTTACATGTGTGTCATTCATAAAACCGGATCTTCAAGATTATATGCACTCACAGTTAGTTCCCGCATGACCTTGCATTGTGTTGTGGCATTAATAGGCCAAGAATTCCTAGATGAAAAGTTGTGAAAAATTGGGACAAAGTAAATTAATAAAGCCAGTGATTAAGCGGTTGGTTTGAACTTTAGTGGATTTCAGTACAGTACAATATCTGCATTTCATTGATAATGCCGCACAAAATTTGACGTTACATTTTTATTTTATGAGTGCTAACTCTTGTAATTGTCTTACTTCATTAGACAAAATTTACGACAAGATGTTCGAGTACAACCTTAGCTCTTGGATCCCTCATTCGAAGCATTACAAAATGTTGCATATTAACCTTATAAACATCGACCTATTATCATGGTGCATTTCTTCTAATTATAACACGGAATGCTAACTTAGATTTAAATGTGAATTTTTTCTAGTTACGACATGGAAAAACGTAGTAGTTTTAAGGCTTATTTACAGTTTGATTTCAACATTGTGAGTCACACGTCATGAATTTTGTACTTCATTGATATTACGGATTATACTTCTCTTGCGTTCCACAGAACTGTGAACAGAACTGATAGCTGTGGATTAGAATTACTACAGCTTTGATTGATTTGCTTTATTTAGGGACGCTCTTTAACATCTCAGCTCATCAGCGTCCCATTCAATTCAGGGCATGAAAATGCCAACAAATTTTGCTCAGATGCCTCTTCTTTCAGGCTTGAGGTTCTTTTTCGTTGCCGTAAATCTACGACAATGACTGGGTTTGAACCCGCGATTTGGGGTTTAGGAGGTAAGTGTGGTTACCACTACACCACCAGGACCGATTTTGTTACATGAAGTGACAATGATACATAACGCGATAATGCATTACAATTTGTAAAGTTCGATGTCATATAGGGCCCGAAAACGAAACATGTAAACTGTGTTTTTTAGTTATACATGGCATCTACAGCTATCAGAAGGAAAGGGCATAGGTCAGCAATCTTCTCAAGTGCCGTCATGTTATAATCACATTCCAGTATTACAGACTCTCGGGTTGCACATCCCTTGTTTACTTTTATTGAATTTTTCCTGTCCCAGAGTCTTCATATTCACACAGAAGTGCATTTGAAAATACCCTTTTCGGATTATTATTGAAAAAACATTTATGAAATATCCTTTTTGGATTCAATATGTTTATACATTTCAATTATTATTATTATTATTATTATTATTATTATTATTATTATTAAAATATTATTCGTATTAATTTAGTTTTGCAAAGGTGCAAGCAAAGTAAATTATGAAACACTAATTAATATATGCAATAGTATCAAAATGTTTAAAAATATGTACAACATGCAAAATGGCTATGTAATCATGCAAAAGAAACATATTAGGTTTACGAAAATAAGATACTTTATAAATGCTTTCCAAAAAATCGACTGAAAAGAGTATTTTTAAATGCACTTTTGTGTAAATATAAATACTCTGGGAGAGAAGAAAAACAATAAAACTAAACATGGGATGTGTAACCTGAGAGACTGTAATACTGAAATATATAACATGACGGCACTTGAGAAGATATGCTGACATATGCCCTTTTCCTCTAATGTCTGTAGATACTGTAACAAAAAACCACTGGTTTACATGTTCCGTTAGTACTTAAGCCTAATCTTTGTACAACAACAACAACAACAACAATAATAATAATAATAATAATAATAATAATAATAATAATAATAATAATAATAATAGTAATAATAATCATGGTGATGATGCTGATGATGATGATGATGATGGTGATGATGATGATGATGATGATGATGATGATGATGATGATGATGATATGGTGAACGAATAACCTATACTGCAAACCAGTATACGCTTGAACTAATTCTAATCCAAAAACATGAGACATTGTGGGAATTCTGGCTCTTTTTATACCCATATTAGCAAACAGGTTATCATAGAATTGTACAAATGAGAACGAAACGAAAACATTAACCGTTGCAAATGCTATGTCAGGCCATTTTCTCCGCACGTCGCGTGGTACTGAATCACATGTTCAAAAGACTAACTCGCGCATGGCCAGTCCCACAGGTGTCACAAAAGTATAAGCCGTGTTGTGCAGTCTGCTTTTCGTTAGTGGGTGTCTCGCCGTTTCAGTTTATTCGCTATTTGTACTAATAATGGAGTTATTCTATGGCGCCAGACATTTGAATCACTCTGAATATACCGAGAATTAGTAATGTTTAAAAAAAGTTGCATTTCATATAATGTAACACTTACATTTACTCACTTTTTTCTTTTCATACTTCAATAATTGTTTATATAATACCGCTTGAACTGCTATGAATTGGTAGACAGAGGCACTAATTCTATCATGAAAGGAGAATTAATAAAATCAGAAAAACTTTTCAATCCTTGCTAATGAAAACGATTGCGGCGCTGCTACATTTTTCTGCATAATAATTATTGCTTCAAATTTTCCAATAACTAATGAGTGCTGCCGGGATTCTAGGATATATGTCATTCTCATTTCCAAAATTCTATGGTAACATGGCTGGCGATATGGATATATATCTACAGAGTGTAAGAATTCACACAGTCTCTTTGGATTTGAATTATCTTGAGCGTTCTACACCCAGTTTTAAGCATGGATGTTATTCGTTCACAATATTACTATTATTATTATTATTATTATTATTATTATTATTATTATTATAAATGTAAACTTAAGAACATTAAACTGACCATCCCCAGATGGCGGAATATTCAATAATACAAACAAACGGAGGTGATAGGATACAAACTCAAGAATGAAAATAAAATTCTTAATTACGTAAGTAGTTGGTGTAACGGTAGAAATAACAGACTCTACAGCGGATAAAGAGAAAAAACAATGGAAGGAAGCAGTATTGGCATGTTAAATTCATTTTATACCCCTCTATTACATCATTTGTTTATTAACTTATTCATATAGATTGTATTTCTAATTTTATTTGTAGCATATGCATATTAACGTTGCTTCTAGATTGCTGGTAGCCCGTGCTGTTCATGCAAACAAAGTAGTGAATATGGCGCTTAGAAGGGACTATGTTGAATTGGATTGGTACAGAGAGAGGAGGAACTTCAGTACTTCAGCCTTGCTCAAGAGTTAGTCATTTATGCATACGCCCACCTTCGAGAGAAAGGGATCAAGTGAGGGATACAGAGAGCGGCCTGAATCAAAGTGAGGCACAGACGTAGATGGTGCCCCTAATATTGTTTCCACATATAGCTTCCCATTGGCCGGCGAAGCACCCCTCAAAGGTATTCCATTTCCTCAGAAGGGTTACTGTCACACCAGACGCCGAGATAAAAGCATTTCCAAATTGCAATACTACTCCACACCGTACACTGCACCAGACCTCTTCGCCTGAGCCAGAAATGAAATAGGAGAGTTTTAATTTATTTTAACCTGCAATGCTTACATCCTAATGACTTGATTCTATATCAGGATATAATACTCTAGATTATTTTTGTTTATTCCTCTTTTACATTTTCAATATAATTTAAATTACAATTTAATTTTATATCATATTTGACTCATAATATTTTTTCTGTACTTGTAAAATCCTATTTCTAATACTTTCAAATACAAAGAGAGAGCAGGTATGTGAAATCTGTATGTGCTAAAATAGTCTTAAATAGCAGTGCAAATATTTCACCATGTGGTGATGTATTATTTAAAAAGATGTCATTAAATTAAATTAGGTAGACCGACAGCATCTGCACGCTTTAGTTGCGAGCACACGTAGAATACACGTGGCACCCCATTTAACTAACGTATGTTGTCTTAGGCTTTAGACAGGCTATAGTTCATACAGAGGCTTCAGTCCAAATTCTTTAAGTTCACAACATACAAGCAGGATATCACATTCGACTAGAATTTATTTTTGTTTATAAAGCCATGTAAGTCGCTCTCATACCACGTGTAAGTGCACTTAAATCACTTAATGAAAGAGACAAAAATACACTGGTGTACTCGAAAACGTTCTTGGTGCTTTAATGGTAACATATTCATCAAAGATGGTCTGTATGTTGTCTGAGATATGTACCTATCTGTATAAAATTACCCAATTGACGCCTGAATTACTCTTTGAATGTAGTAAAAATATTTTTAAAATTTATTTTCAGCAATATGTGTATCGTACTTAGATAAAGGTATAAGAAAGAAATTACTTCTGTTTCTTTGCTATAATAATAATAACAATAATAATAATAATAATAATAATAATAATAATAATAATAATAATAATAATAATCGTTGCTAATGCAAACGATTGTGACTTTGCTATATTTTCCCGCATGATAATTATTGCATTAAACTTTCCCAAAAATTAAGAAATTCTAGCATATGTAAAAATATTTGCGAATGGTTATGAGATATATCTTTGGATATATCTTTACGGAAAAGTCAATACACATACATACATACATACATACATACATACATACATACATACATACATACATACATACATACATACATACATACATACATACATACATACATACATACATACATACATACATACATACATACATACATACATACATACATACATACATACATACATACATACATACATACATACATACATACATACATACATACATACATACATACATACATACATACATACATACATACATACATACATACATACATACATACATACATACATACATACATACATACATACATACATACATACATACATACATACATACATACATACATACATACATACATACATACATACATACATACATACATACATACATACATACATACATACATACATACATACATACATACATACATACATACATACATACATACATACATACATACATACATACATACATACATACATACATACATACATACGGCGTATCGCTGTGTATCGACTCAACTAAAGCACTGTTCCTCAGGAGTATCATGCCAATGTAAACTTCAAATTCAATATATGTACCAGAATGGATGGAGGAAAAATTTTGGAAAAAGAAATTAGATTTGATAGGTTTTGGGTGTAATCTCAGGGGCAAATAATTCCTTCCTCTCCGACGATGGTTACCGCTGTCTTACAGTTTTGCTACTGCTGTTGAGACTCTGCTGCTGGATATTTTTATGGTCCTGTGATCATGGGGGAAGGAGTCATGGAGGTTAATAATATTTTCCGTTATGAAGATGGAACACAATTTATTATTCGTACACTATTGTGCATAAACTATTAACCAATAAAGCTCGTCCACTTAATTCTCTTCCAATACTAACTACAGCTTTCCACCAATTGAACAGAAATGAGAAAGCCCTTCCACTGATATTGCCCCGCTGAATACTCTTCCAAAACTTACTGCGGGTCATAAAATTGCAAACTAAATAACATTGTCTGCGAGACTTTTTCCAGGTAGAATCAAATAAAGCAGTTGGCTTCTTCCCTTGAAGAGGCTATCGGCCTGTCTTTTCATCTCTGCAGTTGCCTACCCTGCTTAAGAAATTGTCTAACAGAATACCAATAAACATCTTGCTCAAGGATTCTTTACAAATATTGTTGCACAGACTACAGAAATTCCCAGGTCAGATTTTATGGCTGGGGTGGATTTCTGCGCACTTGCGAGAAAATAACATTTTACACACAATAGTTCAACATTTGTACAGGGAAATCAAATTACACTCATGGTTATAACGAAGTTACATGAAATAATTTGCTACAATTAATCTAATTAAATATGGGGGTGGCAGCTCATAAATAGTGTCTCATTGCAAATGTTAAAAAATTGTCTTTACTCATTCGTTAAACTTACACTCACTATGCAAACCACAACGCCATATTTGGATAGTTCTATGCTTATTGGAAATAAAATCATAGGACCAGTTTTTAACTCCCTTTTCAGTTTGTATATAGCTGATTTGGCCACTCGTAATTTTGGAACTGGCATATTGCGAAGACTAAACGCTGAAGATAGGAAAAAATCGCTCATAATTACAGAAACAGACATTCAGGTTTAAATTTTAAATGTTTAATTATAATCCTGTTTATAGACAGACCTTTTCCTGGCATGACCATCATACATTTCTTAAACAAACGTTTCTGTTTTCCCCAGTTTTATTTTTTTTTTTTTTTTAAGAACACAACGATTTTTCTTAGAAACCCTTTCTTGGTTCTACAGAATTAATAATCTAACATTAATTTTTACAATATATATGTCAAACTGTCTAATTAGGAACACTCTTTAAATTGTCCACATTATTTTCTAGAAGAATTTTTACCACATATGTGGCACACCTAAAAATGTTCCCTTCAAGTTTTAACTTTTACTGTGGCATTTCAATACACTATTATTTACTGCATTATCACAATGCAATTAACAACACTGGTGCGATAAATGTAGTAACTAATAACACAAATGAGAGAGAAGTATACTGATTTAGCAGCAAAATGCAGTCAACCGATTCGTGCATAAGTACGACCTTGTGGAAAGACTAGAGATTAATTCGAGATTCAGCACTGAGACGCTTTGTGCTACTCTAATTCCCTACAAGCATTACATGTATTAATGAATTGCGTGATCCTTATATTATTTTGATAATGACGGACGACATACCTCAGTTGATTTTTTCGCATGATCAACTCTGCTTTTATTTCCTACAATTTTTTCAGGGCTATGGAAAATTGAGCACACACTAACAACAAAGAAATACTTTCAATGCTTATTACAGAAATGCCTACAAAAATTTTACACAAAAAGTGTGGAAACCCAGTAGCACAGTTCAACTAGCTTTGATTTTTTTAGCTTCATGTTTATCTTTTAACACAAAAAGTCTCAAACATTAGATTCCTTTGAAAGACCATAGACATAACACCGTACTAATCACCAGCAGCGATATATGCTATCGGATAATCGATTAAGCTAAATCATTAGTTGTGATTATGACGTCCAAATATCATTTGTAAATGGTTCATTGCCATGTTGAAAAAATTAATAATTTTAAACTTGGATAGGAAATTTAACCAGACCTTGTACTAAGCTACGAATGGCCACCTATGCAACTGATACTTCTTATTTTGCTAGCTGCTATATATGCACATTTTTATTAATCCTGCAATAACTAACTGAACTTATAACAAAGTAATACGGTGTGAGTGAAGAACAAATATTTTTGATGCTGAAACTGTATAATAAAAAGGTATGTTCTGCTTGTTAATTTTCGCGTATATTTTGCAAAAGAGAAATCCATATCGTGTCGATCACAAGTATAGCGAGATTATTTGAGTTAGGGGCCGCTTACTCAGAGTGGCTGCTTACTTTGGAAGTGCAGTCACCGAACATTAAGCTAGTATTTTTATTTTAGCAGATACAGGTATTTTTACTTAAACATAAAATGATAATATATTTGAAACTGATAATAACACTAACCCGTGTTTTAAGGGAAGTTGAAAATTATGCCCCTCAGCGGAAATACATTGCCGGCATCTGCATATGAAATAATAATTGTTCTTTTGTAAGAACACGGCCGATCCGAATACATTTCTTGTCATTGAGAGATCCTGTCCCTCGTAACATTTTAACAAATTGACGAACAGTTTCTCTACCTTCGGGTACAGTGTTAATTGCCAGGATGTTTTATTGCGAACAGCCTTACAATTTCTCTGTAAGAATCCGTTTTCACATATGTATTGTACTTAAAACCCCGTTCTTCGGGGCTATGTTTATGTAGAGCTATAACTAACTAAGAAGAATTAACACACAATTTACGTGGGTGAACTATTAACTAACGCAAATAATTGTTTCTTGCGATGATGTTAGAGCTTTAACAGTGACCTTTTGCAGACATATAGTTTTAAGTTCGGGCTAGAGACGTCATATGTTCCATCAAGTAATAGCTCTTGCTACAGAAGCTAGAATACTCACAAAGATGGCGCTTATGTTTTTGTCGTCAACTTGTCAAGAGCAAAGAAATGCAGTTCATTTTTGTGGGCGAAGGAACAAATCCCGAGAAAAATACGCAGGAAAATGCTGAGGCTTCGGTCCGAATTAAAATCGTGAAATTTGGCTTAGAGGTGCTCCAGTACCATACAGCCCGAACCTTGCACTCTCAAACTTTCATCTGTTTGCATCAATGAAGGAATTCCTAAGCGGCGAACGCTTCAATTCCGATGAAGAAGTGCGTTCGGCCAGGGATAGAAGCCTATACTCTCAAAAGACGGAGTTCTATGAACAGGGTATATTGAAAACATCACACGATGGGAGAAATGTCTTGAGACACTTGGCTCCTTTGTTGAAAAGTAGCTAAGGGGTGTGGCTTTCTTGTGTACGAGTTATTTTGTCTTAACAATTAAAATGTTTAAAACATGTCTACTTTATTTAATGATCCACATATAATGAAAACGTCGAGTAAATACGACTGCACCATCACATACTGACAAAACCTTCCAAAGATTAACCACAGGCTGCTACCAGCACATGCTTATATGACTTTAAGATTGGCTTCTCCCATTATGCAGCCGTGTTCTGCCGGTCAGTAAGTCAAATAACTTCTTTAGTAACATTTAAATTTACTAGGATTTTGTTTAAACTGAATCCATAAACAGACATGTTCTGGATTCTGAAAAGTCACCATACTGCCTCTTTTATCCTCCCACATATTTCCTACTCAGTTTGCATAACACTTTAAGGTTAGTTTCCGTAGTTCATTATATCTTCATTGCTGACTTGTACATTATGATTAAAGTGACTTTAATTCTCAGATCGATACTGGAAGGGAATTTTGGTATTTCTTCGGTTGAGCAGTTCACTTCGAATTGTTTCTAAAGAGGATATTCGCATGCGGTCTTAGTTAGTGTTTCTTTGCTTGGTGAGTTTCCCCCTTAATATTAGGGCGGGCAATATGTAGTGGGTACGAATAACAGGAGAAGAAAAAGGAGTATGATTAGCAGAAGTGAAATTTTCTGATGATCCTATTCACATAACCCATAATTAGTGATCCTGTATTTCTTGTTGTGCTTTTGGTGGTCTCTATTAAGAATACTAGTGAGCATCATAACTCGAGTATCGCCACAGTAGTAATAGTGCCCCTAAATGAGTAGGTGCGAGGTGAACAGCTGGATACCGAGCGATTCGTTAGAGCGCTCAAAAGCAATTGGTATGTTAATCACATTACAAATGGCTTTATAATTGTGAATCAGTTCCATAATTAGACTCCAGATCATAATAGTGGGTAGGACAGAGACAGACAGAAGATGATGTTGATGATAACCATAATGTGTCTCCCTTTGATGTGTACCCACCCAACCAGTGGTTCAGAATAAAATTCAATGATGCGTTTAATAGACCTATAATGGACCTTATTGCACCATTATCGTCATCGTCATTATTAGCTGTATCATCACTTTAACGCTACAAGCAGAAATGACGTGAGATGGAATCCTCTTGGTTGTATAAATTTGCCAATCGGAGTAGATCGACACTCTGATAGCATAGGAGGTTTCATCATAAAGGAAATAAATTAGCACATTCATAGCATTTACTACGCTTCATTTTCTGCGAGAAAGATGAAATGTTCTGTTACATCTGAAATACAACTTGTAATAAAGTATGGTGAAATTATCGTACAATACTTTTTATCACTAACTTCCCGTGAAGACAGCGCAGATCTACAAGTAAATTGTTTTCTGGGGACTATAAGAAATGAATTGCTGAAATCAATAATAATAATAATAATAATAATAATAATAATAATAATAATAATAATAATAATAGCCTTGGACAGTTTGACTCAGGTGCGCTTGAATTTGTATCCTCTGCTTTTGCAACTAATTTCGAACGGGCACTTTGAAATCCTGGAGGTGGCTCGTGATACAGCCTTTTGCTGCTATTTTTGGGGACATAAACATGTCCTCTTAAATAATTTCAACATTTTTATTATTTTTTTTTTTTAATTGATAGTGCTTCGCTGAACATAACTGTAGTTTCTTTCTTTTTTCTTTTTCTTTTTCTTTCCAAATTAAGTCTTTAATTTTTCCTTCAGATTTCTTCTTCTTCTTTCTTTTTTAAGTTTAAAACAGCATTTAAATGACTGCATCACAGAGCAAAAGCTACTTCTATAATATTTTAGGTTTTCTTTATTTTGGACACATTTGTCCATATAGCGCCTTTAAAACTATGTATATTTCATATTTTGCTTAACCTGGATATATACATAGTTTTAAACAAATAAAAATCTCAGAAACACAGAATTTTGGGTAAGAAAAATATATGGACAAATCCAAAATGTAAATGGGTCTCTTCCTTGCATTCAAATCAACAGTAGAACCACTTGTCAGTGAGGCAATTAATTATGGGAACATAATAAGGAATAACGCTATAAGGAAAATGGGAATTTTAGCGGTACTTGGTATGTATTGAAAAAACTGGTCAGAAAACATGTCAGAAAGCAAATTGTATTCCAAAATTCATTTTCTATTTTTTATTTAATTAATTAATTAATTAATTTTGGGTCAGTTTCTGAAATCTTTGGTTTTAAACTTTAACTCAGAAACTATTCATCTTAATCACATTAAAATTTTTAGTTTCTAAAAGGTCACCGAGTTGTCGTCCGCAGTATATGTGTAGCCGATATTTCACTAGCGAAGGGAATTTGGGAGGCAGCACTGGCTGAGCGTCTACTTACTGTGTTTTCTTAACCACCAAGACATTACACACTCCAAAGCATAAACCTTAGAAATGATGGGCGGATTACCTGCTAATAGCCTGTTTCGAAAAAAGAAAGAAATGTCGGAAATGTAGGAGAACCAACTTTCTCCTGTGCGGTGCATATCATCCGAGTGTGGAGGAACTATTCGATGACCTGTTACATCATGTACATTAAAATATTCTGAGTAGTTTAGGAATACAATATTATTTGACATGTTCTTTAAAAAAATGTAATTATAAACACATTGGCAAATATTTGTAACAAAATACTTTTTTTAAGTTTATGCATAAAATGTAATGAAAGATCTAATACATTTCATTTGCTAACATACTTTCCACCTACAAGTAACCGGAAACTTAGACCACTGGGCCCCGTGGTTTTAAAGAAATGGTGCATTAAATAGAGTTAGCAAATAAATTGTTTATAATATGTGCAAAGCTATTAACATTAATATAATTGAAAAGCACACTATAATGAAAATTTATATAAATTTTCTATGTGCAGTTTTAAAATCTGTTTTATAAAGATGGTTTAAAGAAAGTTTGTGCTTTCTCTAATGTCGTACGTTGATTTTTCCTTAGATTGATTTTAATTGAGATGAGACAATTTAAAACAAATTAAAATGTTAATGTTTTATTTTCTTGAAATCGGAAGTTATTACTAAATGTTTAAGTATAAAAGTAAATATAATTTTGCAACGGGTTGTTTTGGCAGCGTTCTAGTAGGCATGTCCTAGTATCTAAGGTATCAAGGTCATGTTGAGGTTGGCTTGGAACGTCAAAGTTGGCCAGGTTTGCTCTACTATTTATAATTAACCTTCTTTTTAGTATAAAATACTAACGCAAATACTGATAAAGTCAAATGCTAACTAGTAAACCCATATAAACCCTTAATTTATGCATTTAAGTGAGAGGTTTATTAAACTAAGAAATTTGTAATTAACTTCATATTTTATTAATGTTTAACAAGGGAAAAAGAAGCCTGAACATTACGTTAGTACCATCACTATGTCTGGATTCCAAAAGAATGCTAGACAATTCCTATCTCCTGTAACAGATGGCGATTTTTCTTAAAATTACAATTTCTCCGGCAACTCATAAAACATTTGTTATTTAATAGTGTGCCTATAATGAACACTAAAACTAATACACCAAGTTTAGCTTGCATAAATGGCTTATACGTATTACGAGAACATAACTTTAAAAATGGGTGTAAAAGCGGTATTTTTAGAAAAATTGAAAACTGAAAAGTGTATTATTAGAAGAACAAGATTTTTTACATTTTAAGAAATTCGCACAAAGTAAACTCAATTCATGAAATTACTAAGAGTCCTTGCATGATTATTGGTTAGCAGAATGCATTAGTGATATTTATTTGACTTAAAACTATGCTAATGTCAAACTCTGTAAGCAGAAAATCACTAGCTTTCAAATTAGCAGAAGTGAATAAAGAAAATGCAGTACTTATTCAGTACTTAGTGTTCGTTCGCAGTTTATTCCCTCACTTGAGCCTGCAGGTCATTCGACATTTAGTCGTCATTTATATATTCATTTCTAAGTTACATTCTTCATTCAGTCTTCTTTCATCCTTTATGTTCCGACAAGCGGCCAGCGAGCACTCTCTGAGACTCATTCAGTTCTTCGGCAATCAGTCATAAACTCGAGCACCAAGCAAGAAGCCGCGTCACAAAGGCAAACGCGCCAGAGGGTCAAAGAAGAGTCCTTTCAGAAAAGAGTACAATCTAAGAAACAAACGTGGCTTGTAACTTCAAGCAAAGGAAAAGGTGTGAAAAATTACAAGTAATGTTCACAAAACAGTAAAACCAGCAGATGATAATTCCAAGATCAAATATATGAGAACTACGCAAAGAAATTTAATTTTCGGGACAGATACAACTGAAGATCTGACTACAATATTAGAAAAATGCACAATTAAAAGAAAAAGACATAAAAAAGGAATTATCGGACAAAAACGATACTCTGATGATCATGATTGATGTTTTGATAGGACCAAAAGAGGAGGAACTAAAAGTTCAGATCTTTAAATAAAATTTTGAAGGGGAAATTTCAAAGAAATGACTTGATGAAAACCTAAGGTTTCACCTTAAAACGAGGTCTAGAAGCAGAGCAACAGTTCACCACGTTATAGATGTGTCTACAAAATAGAGAATTATTTTAATGAAAACAGGATTATTGTATGTAGGATTCCAATCTATTGCAGTACAAAGTATATTGTTGTCGCTAGGAGCATGAAATGTCAAGATTTGGGACATGCGGCCAAATGTTGCCAACAGGAAATATCTACATGCTCCCAATCTGCAGAAGATCACGCTAGAAATGAATGCGAGAAAAAAGACCAAGCAGCAGTCTGTGTACCTCACATGAAAAGGAAGAAAAATGCCCAGGTAAAAAAGAATGCCAAATTTATTAAATATTCTGGAAAAGATTAATTATTAAATTGAATATTGTTTATAAACTAGAAAACCAAGTATGACGGAGGAAACACAAAAGAAACACGCATAACAAGGGAAAAAATAAATGCATTACAGTATTTTTATATAGATGGAAACTGAAAGTTAATAAGAATGAAAACCCAGAAGGAAGGAAATGAAATGGAGCAAGTTAGCAATTTGGATAACAATGAAACTGTAAGAAAACTTATTCGTGTAGATTACAGCGCACTACTATCAGATGGTGAATTGGAAGAAGAGAATTCAAACTATTTCGGATAATAAAGACGAATATTGTAATACATTTAACAGAATGCAGATGATAAAATGTAAAATAAAAATGGTTTTAAAATAAGGAAAATGAAGAAGATAGAAAGAAGAGGAAAACTAAATAAGCATATAGGCATATAGAAGCAAACATAAATAAGGAAGAAAATCAGAACTCAATGCACAATTATATGGAGGCCCATAAACCCATTTCATTCAAGAAGGAAGATAAACAGAGTTCATGATCATTGCTATGGAAATGTGAAAGAGCGCAAGAGAGTAACCACCCCAACTCCTATAAAATGGTAGTGAGGCAAAAAACAAATATAAATGTGTATGTATGCAAACACAGTAAACGAACAAATGGAAACAAAAGTAAGTTACAACAATCGTTCAAAAGAAAATATCCAGGAGAACTGTATAGAGACTCCGTTCTATATAAATGATAAATGGGCGGCTCAGGACCAATCTCGGCGGCTGACCTATATATTGCAAGAGGAGCAAGAGCAAATATCCCATGCCCAAAGCCACGACCAGCCAATTTCTATACAGAAAAGGCCGAAGGCAATGGCGAATGCAAGGCACTTCATACAGGCCTTAAAAAAAAAAAAAAAAAAAAAAAAAAGACTGGTCAACACCATTTCCGGCAGCTTGATATTAACGGAGAAGAGGATAATGCAGCCCACTCAAATAAAGAAAATACATCAGCAAATCTTAATCCACAAAATATTATTATGAGATCGAAATAAAACTAAAATTAAGTAGACTAGAACAGAGAAATAAATTATCAACAGCTTTACGATTATTAACTAGATAATAACATTGCATGAGAAATTTTATAACGTTTCCAATTCAAATTCCAGATTAGAATTAAGTGCACAACCTATCTACAAATTCAGAAGATTTATGGAAATTATTACACATGACATTTGAAAGACGATTTAAAGTTCTAGACTTGGAAGAACTGTAACAAAATTTCGCATTGAGTAAAGTAACTTCATTAAAATAGGGCAAAGAAGTAAAGTAGTCATTTTGGAGTTAAGAGGGCTATTAGAACAACTACAGAGAGGTATTTTGTGCATTGTGTAAACTATAAGCCAACACATATACCGGCTCCTACCTGGTAAAACGGCTAATGTAGTAAAAACCGTGTATGCCGCTTCTGGCGTTACAAACCTTCCAATTGCCATCTTTAGCATAGTTTATATGTAAATTGTGGTGTGCACGAAATGGGATTGAATAAGCTAGGATAAGCAAAATGATGTTGCAAACACACGATAAAGTCTAACAGGCTCAAATGAGGATAACTAACGAGAAAACAAGGGAAAGGGGGTAAAATATATACAGAATTTATTACGAAATACCTGAAATAACTAGAACTGGGTATAGTCAGAATGTCTTAAGAAACGTGTGAAAAAACCTGTAATAGGTAAAAATAAGGAGAATTACTTAGGAAATAGGAAAAATGACTAAATAAAGCGAGTAAAATAAGAATTTCTTTAAAAGCAGGAAAAAAACTTATAATAGGCAAAGATATGATAAATTTCTTAAGCATCAGCGTGAAAATAATTATTTTTTAAGTAATTTGCAAGAAATGGATCAAATAGGGAAATTGATTTCGTAGACACGTGAAAAAGGCTCAAATAAGATGAAAAACTGAGGAAACGGGGGGAAAGGGATAAAATATACTAATATAATTTCTTCAAACACTGGAGAGGGAAAAAACAACAATAATAGCCAAACACAGGCGGATTTATAAAAGGAAGAGCATCAAATCTATTTAATTAAGCAAAAATAATCATAATTACTGAGAAATCGGTTTAAATTCAAAATAGGCAAATATAGTGGTCATTTTAAGTAAACTGCAAAAAATTCCGAGGAAACCTTGTGATGTGTTCTGTACCTTTCCGTAATTGTACATGGGTTGTGAATCCAGTCCCGCGTAACTTTAATTCAACAAATCTTACCTCCCCCGCCACGCGCAGACGCTGTGCGAGCCTATTCTGGCCCCGTTTTTGCAATTAACTTAAAGACAATGTCTTTCATTGCTTCCCCCCCCCCCCAGTATTTTTCTTCTATTTCCTGTGTTTGAAGAAATTATGCTTATGTTTCTATTTCTCTCTTTTCCCCTCGTTTCTTCGTTTCTCATCTTATTTGAACCTTTTTCACCTGTTTGCAAAATCAATTTCCTTATTTGCACCATTTCTTGCAAATTACTTAACACTTTTCCTTTCTTTGTCTATTTTAGCATTTTCCGCCCGTTTCTTCGATTATTAATGCTTATTTTTGCTTAATTAAGCCTATTTCACACTGTTCGGTAAGAAATTGATCCTATAATTGTCTGTTTAAGTTTTTTCCCCCTATTTTTAAATAAGTTCTCCTTTTATTCGCCTTATTTAGACATTTTATCCAGTTGTCTCACTAAATCTCCATATTTTTACGTATTATAGCGTTTTTCGCACGTTTCTTAAAACATTGTGGCTATGTTTGACAATTCTAGCTTTCTCAGGTATTTCCTAATAAATTCTGCATATATTTTACCCCTTTTCCCTTGTTTTCTCGTTAGTTATACTTATTTCAGTCTGTTAGAATGTTTCATGTGTTTGCAACATGATTTCGCCTATTCTAGCCTATTCGATCCCATTTCTCCCATTTCGTGGAGTTTACATACAAACTATGCTAAAGATGGCAATTGGAAGATTTATAACCACAGAAGCGGAGTAGACGGTTTTTGCTACGTCAGTGGCTTTACCAGGCAGGCGAAGACAAATGAAACACGCTAAATACCGAGAGCAAGCAGGTTACAACTCCCACAAGAATGTCTCGGGTGATCCGAGCTTTAAAACTAAGTCGTTATAAGATCCTCAAGATTTCGATGCACACGGACCGAGTGATGACTGATCCATTTGAACGGTGTTTAAGTGCATTTTGAAGTCTGTTCCTCTCTTCTTTGTAAGTGCTATTAAATGAATTTTTATTCAATTATTACTCCTTATACCTTACATTTATATTATGACAGCACTGGTAACCCGAACAGTGATGGTGTATTTTTATACATCCGATACAAAATCATCGTATCCGGTGGATACAATTACACCTTTTCTGTTGTTTTAAATATAATAAAAAAAAATATAAGAAAATAAGAAAAAAGAAACTCTTGCATTCCATTAGAGCTTTACAAATCATCTTCGCGTGCGTGCTGTCATAAGAAAAATATTGTTCACATCTGAGTGCAAACATTAACCCCTTATTAGAATTGTAAGTGTTACTATATAAGCATTTTCACTAACATAAATTATTTTTATTTCATTTTATATAGATGTTATATAGTTAACCATTAACTTAACGTTCTTGTTCAAGGCATTATAAGGGATTTTTCTTTTAATTATATTTCGCATTTATTAGCCTGTCTTCTTGCTATCCCAGAAAACTGTAGCCATAACTTTCCCTGTAAATGAAACCGTTTTTGAATTAGACTACCTTCCCGTTAGAATTTGATATCATTTAATCTTGATTTTTTTTTTTTAACGCCAAGGGTGGCCGAGTTCGTTAAGGCTAAGCGGGAGGTCTGGGGTTCAAATTCCTCCAGGACCGTCCTCCCTGACTGAGGTTTTCTCCAGCTTTTCCTGTCCTCGTAGATGACAAATGCCAGGGAGGTACCCTGAACTTAGGCCTGGAACGTTTCCTTCCTTAATTAAATCCTTTCCCAATGTATCATTTCATCCCATCAGTGCCCATTACCTATGGTGCCTCAGTAGTAAAAACAGGTGTAAAACACTATTTATTCATTCATTGACATACATTTGTGAGTTGCACGTGCGTTTTGTAACTGTTGGTGAACATTCCTAATACCCACTACATCCATGTATAGCTTGGTTCACTTATTCTTAAAGAATTTGGCAACATCTTGTACTTCAATTGATGCCGATGGCGAGTCATTTATTTCAGTCAAAATCAATGCTCATGCTCATTAAGGCAAATAGTTGGCAACCAATAAGTCACATGCTAATGGGTGGATTTTAATGTGTTGTTTGCGCAATATACTGTTTTGTCTTCCTGTTGGAGGGCTTGAGTAAAACACATCGACTTGCACTTCCACTACGGTGCCTGTGTTTTGTATGACATAAAGGTAAGCTTAAAAACGCCTCCAAGCAAGGATTTTGTTCAATGTGATCAACTTACTGCGATTTCGTGAAAAATGCTTGTGTTTAGTGTTAGAAAGATATACAACTGCTGAAATGGATTTGCTTGCAGTCCCTAAAACAGAAGTATTCAGGCAGTATATGAAATGCACAACTTCAACTTTTTTTAAAAACTGAAATTTAAAAAAGTTTCCTTAAAGCTTTCAATTACCCATTCGACTATCAGAAGCCTGTGTAATAATAAATAAAATTAATAAAACAAGCTGTACATGTCCGCCTTAATAAAAGCAGGAATATAACACAAGCCAGCTAAGCCAGGAGTTGAGTAAAATTATACAACAGTACAAATTAATTGCACCTTATGACAATTTGAATGGATAATCCTACAATGTAAATAACATACGATAAATTGAAGAAATGTCCGTTGTACTAGAAAGTACCTGGAATATATCTGCCAGGAGAACTAAACTTCTAAGGGCCTCACGCAGCATGCTCCCACCGAGGAGTAGAATTCAGAGCGTTAAATACCGCCACAGATGGCCGAGGTCGTTAAGGCACGAACTCGTGAGCGGGAGGCCTGGGGTTCGAATCCTGCCAGGGCCGTCCTCCCTGATTGAGGTTTTCCTCAGTCCCGATAAATGGCAAAAGCCGAGGAGGTACTCCAAACTTAGGCCTGGAACGTTTCCTACCTTAAAAAAATCCTTTCACCATATATCATTTCATCTCATGTATCATCAGTGTCCACCGCCTGTGGTGCCTCAGTAGTAAAAACGGGCGTTAAACACCATTAAAAAAACTGTAAATAGGAAGCACACAATTCCTTACCCCAGCAACGGAGCAGAAAATATGCTATTGAAAAACTGGACTTCGATTTCGGTGTAACTGCATATTGCCACCGGAAGACCGGGAATATAGTTAATGGCTTCCTTCCCCAAACTAGAGATTTATAAAGTCCATAACAATAGTGAATATATATGAAATATTGTGTATATAAATTCTCTTTTTGAGGTAAATAATATGCTGCTGATAAAGGTGTAATACATAATTTAAATAACAGTCTTTTACTTTAAGGTACCGAAAAAGTTTGGAAATAATGACCTGGAAAGTACTTAAAAAGAAGGGCGTGTAATCACTGCTGATTTAATAACCACAAGAAATGGAATCTATGGATTTTTGTCTTATTGCTTTTAACTTGTAAATAAAAAAATCTGTCGTGTCCAATTACAGGTTTAGGTGGCCCATACTACACTTTACATGAAACATCGCGTTACTATCTCCTGGGATCTTTGTGAGGTTTCAGCGCATCCTGCAATATTAATGAAAGACGGTGATTTTTTTTTTTTTTTTTTTTTTTTTTTTTTAATGACAGAGACAGGCGCCATAGAGAGTTTCGAGGGCAGCAAAGAGCGAGACGGGAGCCTTTTGAACATTTTCAACCCCTACACCATCCTTCTTCCTCGGTTCCTGTTCTTGTCGTTAGTTTACACCAAACGTTTGTTCAATTCAGTGGTCCTTTCTTTTGGTCTAATTTTAATAACCTATTTAACCCCCTACACACCCTACCTAACATTAAGGGATGCGAATTTCACTTTGTGATGCTAGGCTAGCCTCATGCCGCTATCTCGTTCGTCATACATTAAAAATAGCTAATGTGCTCTCTGCAGAATGTGGTCTGCTAGCATCAACTAAGTTCGGTTAGAAAGGACCGAGCTCCGACTTGTTTGAAAAATTTGTTGAACAAACACCAGCACTGAAGCGGACTGTTCAACAGAGAAGCTTCATAGAAGAAAATGCTACGCAAACCGAGCCCTGCAGATAATGAGGAAATATGCCCGAGTCTTGCCAGCGTTTTCTTCCCATTGTTTTTCACCAAAATGCTTTCATCTTGACCTGAATGCTAACACATCAGATTTTTCTTACTTTTGACTGGTACTTACATAAACAAACACAAAATAATGTAATCATTACTCAATAAACAGATTTAAAGGCAGATAATGGAGCTGTAGGGCACTAATAGCTACCAAAGTTGTACATTTTTATATAACAGAAGGCTCTCTAGTAAGTTTTAAATAACGCTTAAAACATTCAAATATAGAAAAGATGTAAACAAAATAAAAATAACTAGAACGTAACAGGCATTCTTTTAAGTACATATGTGAACAGCACATGAGTCGCATAGATTATAAAATTAAGGTATATCATATAAAGATATACTACTAATTTATGTGTGTACATTACTTTTAGTAAATGTATATTCCATTTCTTGTCACTTGCCTATGCAAATTCGCCTAGAAGTTTTGCTGTTTGAATATTTTAGGAATAATCGCATTTACCTTTTTTCTTATTAACTGTATAAAAAGTATCAAGACTTTTTTCACTTGTTGATACCGTTATGTGTATTCATATTAAAACTGATCTGAAAATATGAACTATTTAAATTTTAATTTAGTATTTAATATATTAACAGGTGCAAAAATATATATACGCAAAAAACTAGATGCACAATGTCAAATAAATATTTTAACAACTTAATCCATCCTCTACACAAAATATATAAAAATTAATTTAACTTGCTAATCCTAGACAGAATTCCGTTACCAAAAAAAAAAAAAAAAAAAGTTAATTTGTAGCGAAGAATTGACATGTTTTCAATTGAATCGAACTTTTGACTTTTAGTTTCTCATGCACCTAGCCCTAAAGGCTTGTATGCAAAGAATGTATTTTCCCTCTTATAAACCCTTTTGTCAACATTGGGTTACTTGGGTAACCTTTACGACTTAGACTGTCAACATGCCAAGTATAGTGAAACTGGCATAAACAAGCCTGGGATTATTCGTTATTTGTGTCTATAAATTACATAAATAAAACAAAATTTAAATATATTCAAAAAAGAAAATTCAAAATGCAAGGGAATATAATCCCCCCCCCCCATAATCAGTATTCCGGTTACCCAGGTAACTGTATATCTTCATTAGACAGGTGTAAATTTCACAGATGAAATATTTTATTTAACATAATATATTAGTAGTTTAGTTATTTATTAGACAACTGAGTAAAAACACAATTATATATATAATGTATGATTTATGACTGTATTATATATATATATATATATATAATACAGTCATAAATCATACATAATTTTTTAATATCTGTAAGAGATAAGTTACATAATATGATATAGCTACTAATTTTGTTGCACGCTACATTAGCAAGGATAAACTTGAAAGTGTTATTTATTCACAAAGTTCACACATTGTTGTACTGCCACTTTCATCGCTTTTGTTTTTTTTTTATATAACATTTCTTGCAACATTTTCTTGTTTTCCTCTTCCTTTTATTTGGTTGAGATTTGCATACAAAATGAACACTAATGATATTCGGCCATCCAGAAGCATCTCATTTTTGGCTGAGCCCCCCCCCCCCCCCCCCACACGTTCAAGAATCAGAAATAAATGCACTCTTATGCACTCTATATCAGATTTCACGGAAATTTTCTTCGAATATTAGGATGTGATGATCTAGAGATAATGATAGGCATTGCCAAATGTTTATCCATATCTAGTAGAAGCAATCTGCGTTTATGAATCACATTTTTTCAGGATTGTTTTCTGTATAATGTATGCAGCTAAGCAAGCAACATTCAGGATGTTATGAAAATGCTAGAGGCCATTTCTGTTATCTCCTTTTTAAACTGTAATGATGAGATTATTGTTTAAAGGGCGCAAAGCTGCTAAAGGTATTAGCGTCCATACACTGTAATGAGAACACATCTAGTGCATATAATAAACACCTCCTTTCGTGCTGACATCTGACTTTGAAAGAGGGCCAGCAGTGGAGGCATCATAATGCAGCGTAGATAACATTAGCACTGCTTTCTTCTTCTTTGGAACAAGAACACAGAGAAACGTTATATTCACTGAATTCTAATACCGTTGACAGTTTTTTTTTTTTTTTTTTTTTTTTTTTTCGTGAAGAAGGAGTTTGCAATTCTGGATGTATACTGGGCTTTTTTTTTTTTTTTTCAAGTACCAACTACGGATAAATCCCAAGTCCGCAGCAGCCATGCTAATGGCAGAGTTGTGAAAAAAATGTCAGTCACTATATTTCTGCCAGCATCATTGAAATGGTAACACAAATCTTTTTACCCCCACTCTTCGGTTAGTTTCTCTTCCAGAAACAGATTTCCCTGTGTAAATTTGGCCACTTAGTGGGTAAGAATTTCGCGATCACAAACCTACCAAACCATTAAGTCATATTTGGCTGGTTTTGAGGACATTTTTCCTTTATAAGTATATAGCTGCTCATCAACAGTGGGGGAATCTGAAGGCCCATACTTTTTTCGAAGATTTTAATATAGCTTTTCAAACATATCTAATATTGCAGCAGACTTGTCACTTCTCATACGCTCAGCCCTAGTGTTCACGTCGGTCTGGTGCAGTAGTGGTAACCACACTTGCCTCCTAAACCCAAGATCGCGGGTTCGAACTCGGCCAGGACCGATGGATTTTTTCTGGCGTAAAAATCCTACGTATGGCTTCATTCGGGAGGGAAGTAAAGCCGTAGGTCCACTGTCGTTCATTTACGGCACCATAAAGAACCTCATGCCTGAAAAAAGAGGCCTCTGAGCAAAATTTGTCGGCCGTTTCACGCCCCAATTTGAATGATACACTGATGACCTGAGATGTTAAAGAGCGTCCGTAAATAAACCAAATAAAAAAAGTAACGTTCTCATTGACAAATGTTATAAATCTATTCAGGAATAAACTTGCACGATACAATGAGAGTGCATTTTTCCCACCCTTCCTTTGTGTGCTCATTGTTAGAGAATCTTACTCCTATTGTAATCAAAATATGCATAAAATTCTTCTGTTGTTAACGATCTCTATACTTTCGCCATTCCTTTTGAATTGATGTTATAGTTTCTGAATACCTGATTTGCCTTCCTGTTTGTTTCACGTCCTATTATATCACACATTTCATTTAAATATACGTTTGAGGATATATTTTATAGAAATTATTCTTGTAGCGCGTGTTGGACTAGCCCTTATCTTCAGAATATAACTTTCTTACCTCAAAAGGTTCTTTATGCCATTCAGTAACTCTTTACCACGTATAATGTCTACAAAAGACACAAATACCTGATAGTTTTCGTCAGCTCTGTAATTTTCATCGTTACTATTACCACTCCGCCCACTTTCAATTTCAATATCATATGCATCAACAGCATCTTGTACATCAAAAGCAGCAGTATCTTCCTTGCTTGGAATCCATTCATCTGTTGAATGTTCTGCCCTGAAATTTGTAGCTTCAAACTATTTAGAATCAGCACTAGGCAACAACATTGTAATCTAATCTTCCGTCTCTTCATAGGTTAATCTGCTGTATTCACATTTAGAGAATTTCCCAGTATCCTGCATGACCACCACAGTTGAGATTTACTGTAACATAGCTTACGTGGCAAAATCCATTAATGTTGTACAATTAGTACCAAGCCACAATTAGAAACACATAGTTGTATCACTTTTGCACATACCCGAAGCTAAGTGTTGCTAACTGTGACTTGTAGGGCAAAATGACAACCTGGTTATAGAACAAAGTATACTTTTTTGAGTGTGAACACAAGGATTAACACCACCTCCAAGTTCAACAATAATTTAATAAAACAGCTATGAAAAGGGAATTGCAGTGTGGACTAATAACAGTATAATTACGATTTGAGGGAGATAGATGAAAATAGAATAAAAATGCATATATATGCCTCATTTTTCTTCGAAACGTTTCTTTTGTACATTTCAGGCTTCATTATCTGGTGTGTTTGATGCCGAAAATTTCAGTGAAGGTATGCTGTTATAGCCTTAGTTGGCAATTTACGTACATAGTAAATAAATGCTGTTTCTCTAGTGTGGGATTGTGCAGCGCTTTATTCCCTCATCTACGTAAAACTTTCCCACTTTATTATCTGCAAATGTTATAATTATTGTCTTACTTAGAATATCAAAAGATGCCATTTTTAAACGTTAAATAAACGTAAATGTGAAAGTATGCTTACATATTGAATTGCAATTTCACAGAGCTCTACTTACATTAAAGATATAAATATATTATCCCTATTAATGAAAAATAATTAATTATATTTGCAAGTACAGATTGCCTTAGAACAGCGACAGAAACTGTATATAGTCCTAGCGAAAGCTAAAGAAAGCCAAGTATTGAATTCATTAATTCATGATGATGTCGTATGTATTAGGCAAACATTTCCATTCTGCTCCACTCTTCCCTTTCGTGGAAACCCCCTAAACTGGCATTGGGGCGTACAGGTATAGCGCCACACATTTAATTGGGCTTTGTTATACCAATGGAATGATGCCGGCATAAGGCATCCTGACGACAAGTACTCTCATGGCCGGGTAAGCAATATTGCCAATAAGTACCACTTTCTAATAAGCGATATAAATCTTAGCCTACAGGATGAAAGGACAAAGCTTGACTAATATTGGATTTAAAATTTGCAAACGTACCCAGAATGCATAACGTCTTAAAGAAGTTGTTGAAAATGTCCAGCTTTCTTACGAGATAGGTGTTTTAGCATTATAACAACGTTTTAATTAAATGTTGCAACTCTGTTTTGGAAATGTTTGCTTTTTTACTTCGTATGTTTTGCAGTCAATTCAGTTTTAACGGTCAGCGATATACATGTAAAATATTAAGGTTAATGATATGCTTCGCTGTTAACTTACATTATTATACCATGCATCGGAACTACTTTCAAACCAGCTATAGCTGTCAAGGTCTTAAGGGCAGTGGACGGATGATCTAAGAATGAATTTGTGTGCTATGAGGCTGTCAATATTTTCTTTAGGATGGAGCTAAAAGCCACACTAATCTTTTGTTTAGCGTGATCAAAGCAGGTCTCAAATTAGCCTCTTGTTTGGTAATATTCGGGAACTGGAGTTTATAAATTATCAATTTATACCCATTCTCACAAAGAGCTCAAGTTACATTTAGCACACTCAAATATTATTGTCATCTCTAGACATGTATGGGCATGTCCACAAAGAAAAAATTATAACCATGTTGAGTGTGTAGATTAGCTGACAAAAGAATTAACTAAGACTGTCTTGGTAAAAGCAGGCGATAATAGAGGTTTTATCCTGGATCCAACAGTTCGTTTAGCATCTCTTGCAGTACTACCAGCTGCAGTAGCTGCTGAGAAAAGCTAATAAATATGTGCCAACTATTGCGTACTATAAAAAAAAAAAAAAAATTTGCTTGAACATCTGAAGGTAATGGGGCTTAAGGTGGGAACCAGAGGTACAAACAGCTTAAAGAGCTGTTCCGTTAGAATCACCGTCTAGCTCTAAAGGGATCTATATCGATTACAGTATATATCTCAGAACTTTCTATATGTAGCCTTTTTTTAAAAAAAAAAATTGTGACAGTTTTCTTTTTCAGTATTTTTTTTTAAAAGCGCACAAGCTCTGCATGTGATGCAGAGGATGCAAAACAATTAAAAACAATGGGGCTAGATGCTTTCTGCCAGGATGAAGGTAATCATCAAATAGTATAGCAAATCTTTCCCGCTTAAAACGAGTAAAAAGTCTTATTAAAATAGCCGATAGCATCTTGGCTAAGGGGCTGCTGACAGCAAACTACGAAAGCTATTAGTATAATTACTGAACAATGGTCATTCCCGAAACACCTATGGATGATTGGGCTCTATAGTAGATATTTCGCGTGACTTCTATAGAAGCGAACTCTAGCGAGTATAACTCTTATTTTCTTACAACCAATTTCAGACGAATTAATGTCTTTTGCAGTACAATAATGTGAAGGACTAAGTCCGAGCGCTTGCGACTCCGCCAATGAGTGAAGTCCCTGGCTCGAAACCAGGCAACAACACCATTATGTAACAAACCTAAATATTAATTTTAAACTTTTCCTAAAACAACAAAGGATCAGGATTATGGGATTGGAAACATGGTGGTGATTGATTTGAAATTTATAAAATTCACATTCAATAACAATTTATTCTACTCTCCAGCAAAGCAGGGAACATGAGTCGACCTCATCCTGGTGCAATCACTACCTCTCGGTACTCCCCAGAGACGCACAACAAGCGTTTCTTTGTTAACAAACAGAACTTCCTTTCACAAGACAGACTGTCGCCAATAACATACCCCTTCCTCTCACTCTCTCTAACTCATAAACATTTCCTTACTATGTAAACAGTTTCTATAAACCAACCTTTCTCATGCGCAAAAACATGCCAGGGATGATTGCATGTACAAATACTCTACTGTTGCAACCATCCCAGACGACTTATTTCCTGTATCGCCGCACCAATGTATAGGGTAAATTGTACAGAGGTGCCAAAAAATGAATGCACACTTCAAGCAAAGAAAACACTGTCTAAAATAACAAAACTGAATTCACACAAACAGAAAATGATGAGCTCTAATCATCTTAGAACTTTACTGTTACAACAGTTGCTAAAAATGCTCACCATTAGCATCGATACACTTCTGAGTACGATGAACTGCTGATTGAGCAACGTTTGCGAAAGTGTCCTCAGTAATTGCAGCACATGCCGTTTTAATTACTCCCTGAAGTGCTGCCAGTGTAGCTGATTTTCTACGGTATACAACATCCTTAAGAGTTCCCCATAGGTAGAAGTCCAACGGAGTGAGATCCGTAGAACGCGGTGGAAACTCAATCGGACCTTTTCGTCCTATTCAGTGTCTTGAAAGATTGTCATCAAGGCATGCACGCACATCTCTGTGGAAATATGATGCACCATCTTGTTGGAAGTAAAATTCCTCATTTCCATAGAGTGTATGAATGTTGGGTAAGACGAATGTGCGTATCATGTTCAGGTACACTAGACCAGTTACTGTTTCTTCAAAATAGAATGGTCCAATTAGACTCCTAGATGACAACACACACAAAACATTGATTCCAGGTAAATGAACAGCTTTTTGCAAAATAACACGTGCATTGTTTGTACACCAGTAGACACAGTTTTGCCGGTTAACAATTCCCTTCTACTTAAATTGTGCTCATAGGACCAAACAACTTTCCCTACAAAGGCCCCATTCTCTTGCACTATGTTTCGAAACCACTCACAGTACTGAATTCCCCGATGAATCATCTTCATTTAATGCATGCGAAAGTCTTGGGATGAAAACGTTCAACTTTTTTGTTTTAATAATACGACGTTGTTCCAAAACCATAGCCTAGGACGCGGGGCTTGTTGCTGTGCGAGACTCTCCCAAATCTGCTCTTGTGAACATCGCATACCGTACCATGAGTCTCAAATTTGTCTCGAATGCGCGCAATTGTTACTCGCGTTGGCGGTTCTGTTCTGTACGCACGTCTCCATTGCCTTTGAACTTCAACAACATTCTCGGTTTTCCAATACCACTTCAAAATTTCTTTCCGCTGTTTAAACGATATTCTTGGCTCCATTTTGTTGTAGCAACGCTATTATACCGTAATGTGAGTCACATCTGTTTGCAGAACATCATACGATAATTTGCTTTCATTTGTTCATTGTTAATTTACGAAAATCATGTCTTCATTTGTTCATTGTTGGTTTACCTATCACGTAGCAACGCTTTTATAATGTGAGTCACATCTGTTTACAGAACATCATACTACATATTACTGTTGCTTTTCGGTCCAACTTTGAAATATATTAAATAGACATCTACTGTGTGAATGCATTATTTGGCACATTCGGTATATAAATACATATGCGCAACATCAATTTATTCACTTCAGAGGAAAGAGGGAGGGAGCACATTCTGAGAAATCAACGTTAAGAAAAAAATTACCTCCCAAAACGTCTTTAGAAAAATTTGCAAAGAATGAAGATTGTGTCTGAAACTTAAAAACTTTGGACGAATATAACATTTTTAAATAGTTTTTAACGACCATATTTACTGCTGAGACATCAAGGGCATTTACTGATAACATAGATGTAATACTATATTGAGAAACCTTTTCTTTTTTAAGGAAGGAAACGTTCTAGGCCTAAGTTTAGGGTATATCCTCGGCACTTGCCATTTTTGACTGGAAAAAAAATTCAGTCAGTGAGGGTGGCCCTGCGGGCATCGAACTCGAGACCTCCCGTTCACCAGTCCATGCCTTAATTACCTCGGCCACTTATGGTGACGTGTGTATCATTGAAACTCCTATTGAAGCATTTGAAACGTAGAGAACGTTGCCTTAATAAAAATGGTTAAATTCATTTTTTGTCCCGTTAAAAGAGATAACTGCTTCCTTTCATATTGCTAGATTGTTCACTGTCAGGTTGCTCAATGAAACAATGCTCAGACTGTGGCCAAATGATGGGAGCCATAACAATATACCACTTATAGCCCTCTTAGTAAGTCACCGATATGAATTTCACATTACGTGCGTTGTTCATGCTTTTCGTAGACTGCCTGAATGTACCCAACTACTGTGTTTCCTACTGTGAATAGATTGGTTTCCAATGGGGAAACATTTTTCTTAAATCGCCATCCAGAATTGATTCTTTCAAACAGAAAAAAAAGAGAGATATTTTTCTCTTCTTTTTCTTTTTCTTCTTTTTCTTTTTTTTCTTCTTCTTCTTCTTCTTTTTCTTCTTCTTCTCCCCCCTTTGCCTGTAGTCACCGCTGGTGTACATCGATAAATGTCTTTCTTAGAATTTTGACCGCCACGGGTGGCCGAGGTCGTTAAGGCGCGGACTCTGAGCAGGAGGTCTGGGGTACGAAAACCGCCAGGACCGTCCTCCCTGACTGAGGTTTTTTCCAAGTTTTCCTCAGTCCTCATAAATGGCAAATGTCGGGGAGGTACTCTAAACTTAGGCCTGGAAAGATTCCTTCCTTAAAATACTTCTTTTCCAATATATAATTTCATCTCATGTATAAAAGGTATCCAACGCCTGTGGTGCCTCTGTTGCAAAAACGGGCGTTAAACACTATCATTCATTTTAGAACTTTGAAATTTTAGCGCCAGTCATACTGCAATTGGACAAAGAGATGCGTAGTCTATGGAAATAATTCAAAACTTATGGATGTTTATTTGAAAACTTATTGTTTATTCATGCCTGCAATTCTATGCATTTTATGTGATGCCATAAACAAACTGTAACAATTAAGGCTATGCAAGCCTTTGAAACCAACTTAAAATTATTACTAGGGTCTTAAAAGACAAATTTGGAAATATGATCGAAAAAAGAAACGATGGCTGTAAAAATCTTGTGAAATTGCTCATGTTCTAAATGGTACACAAGTAGGTAGGATTGAGTGAATAATGTTTCCATTATTAAATGAACAAGATTGACATCCTGTAACATTGAATGATACTTTTTGCAAAATAAGGCACTCGGATGCATTCTTGATGCATAATTTGAAGGTGACTTATGTTGTTCATTGCAGTTCTGAGGGGAAAAAAATTCAATTGTAATTTGTGAGTACCTATGAATTCACTCCTGTTATAATCTTATAATTAGGGAATAGATTTTTGTGCAAATAAATGTTTATTCTGCTTTAATATAAATAAGTTATAATGAAAAGAGGCCATATTCGGCGAATATAAGAAAATGTTTCTAATATTCTGATAAATAATTTTATATTCCTTATTGACTAAAAATAAATATTTTTCATTATAACACTACATAAAAATTCACTCCCAATTTATTACAAACACGAAACACGTCCTTATGTTCCAGACAGATAAGTGATGTCAATTCACGCCCGCAAAACTTCACGCGTACCTGTTTTGTTTGCATGCACTATTGACATTATTTACATAATTATCAGCCTCTTTAATGGTTGGAGTTTTTAGCCCTGTTTCGTATCTGCAATAGTAATATTTAGACACACAGTTTGCCATGCAAGAATCCGCAATCTTTAAATGAAATAAGTATTAGCTTAAAATTTGTTTTTTCCTCATTTTCCAAATTACAAATTGTTAGTCCTCTATTTGAGATATGCTCAAAAATGTTGCATATCTACCGTACTTGTTATTTAAAATGCGAGGTTTTTATTTTATATTTGCACAATTACTTATTTCTGTTACTATTTTGAGTTACTAGTTAGAACTGACGATATTAGTTAATTTAGAAGTTTGTAGGTATTGGAATGAGAGTTACATTTAAATATAGGGGAGCGTACGAGTTGGGCTTAAGAATGAGAATATCAGCTGCAGTTGAATACCGAAGCATATCATCGAGTAGAACGCGCTAGCTTGCCTACTCCCTCATTGTGCTAAAATGAGTTTGAAGTTTTCTCTTGAGGAGGGCGACAATGGTGCCATCATACTGGAAATTAAAAGGGGCAAAGAAAAAAATATCTCTTACTTTCAAGGCTGATTATTAACATACCGCAGATCCTGCTACCAGTCTCATTTATCAGAAAATTTCCCAATTATGTCAAAATTTATTCCTCAGCTACAATCTACAAATAATTTAGAAATGCTGAATATAATATCATTCTTGGAAGGTGAGAAAGTGTCACCATTAATGAACTCAACCAGCGCCAGTCACCTTATATCCTTCTATCAATTCGCACATTTTTCCCCTAGAAATTCCTGCATGCTCCTTGTAGCCTATGCTGCTTTCATCCGTAGACAAGTGAAATAAAGGAAATTAATAATTATTTTATGTCATTGAAAGTTCACTGGATGTAATGTAATGCTTTTTATATGGTTGCTTTTAGTGGGTTACATTCGCGTGTTTAAAAGTGGAACAATTTGTAACACGATAAAATAAATTAATACAATTGAACATTAAAACTGAGTTAGCTACTTATAATTAGGGTTTAATCTCTAATTGTAAACAATGTACATGTAAAAGAATATAATAAGATATAAATAAATAATATAAATAAATTTAAAATAATCAACAGCGTAAGTAAAAAACCTATATGCCTATGCTGAAAATATATATTTTTTTGCAATTAGATATTAAACTATAAATAGGTAGATATATCAATTTTAATTTAAATGTTAATATATATATATATATAAATGTTAATGTATATACACATATTGCAAGATATTTTTGCAATGTCGTTCTGGACAAAATAAACGCGAACGTGAACAACTCAAAACAGCCTTAAATGTTCGCGGAATTTTTATTGTTTCTAAATTTTGTAACAAACCAAAAATAACACCCGCGGTTATTTTGAAGGAAAGCTATTATTATTATTATTATTATTATTATTATTATTATTATTATTATTATTATTATTATTATTATTATTATTATTATTATTATTATTATTATTATTTCTAAAAGGTTGTCACCAACAATGAATTACACCCTCGGTTCTTTTGGAGGGAAATAATAATAATAATAATAATAATAATAATAATAATAATACACCCATTTTCTTCCTCAAATTCTAACAGTCTATCAATGCAGCCAACACTGTATTGTCTTTCTTGTGCATACAACTAAACTAAGCTGAGCGCACATCCTTGGAAACCACACACGATTCTCAATTCATTGTGCAACCGGCAGAGCAAAAGATTTTCAGTTCACGGCTTAACGCTGGGCACCCCTTAAAAACCATATCTTAGTCGGTTGTAGTAAACAATGAAAGCAAAACACTCGCGCATCACCCTGTGGCAACCATGTGGCAACCCTGGTTCACCGTGTATTCTATGCGTAGCAAATGCTGACCGTTGCAGGCTAGACGTAAACTGACTGGAGACTCAGTTCGTATGCATTAAAACAGTAATAAAAGTACCCTCGCCTCGAGTTCTTTTGTTCCAGAGACCGGTCGGCAGTGAATGGGAAAGTATCTACGTTCCACACAGCAGTCTCGGTAGTACTTTAAAAACTATAAATTCATTTTAAAACAATCGCTAGTACATGATATACTTCCTCGTTTAGAAAAGGCAATAGTTTACATTAACTAAAGAATGATCTACTTCACATAAAGAAGCTGTAGTTGCTGCAGGAATTAACGACTCTTATCACTGTGTGGAGAGACATACAATGCTTGAATTATTGCACAGCTGTGCGGTAAGTAGGTAATCTGTATCCTTTTAATTAATGTTTGTTGATTTATTAATAATAGTAATAATAACAATAACCGAATTGAGAGTACCATATTCTTATATTGTATAAAGCAGAACATTACTTGACACTTTCGGTTAGTGGAACAATTCACCTTCTCCTATACAAAATGGGTTACATTTTGCGGAAAGAAACCGAACCAAAATAATATGTAGGTATTACACAGATTATTAATGAAATGCATTATTTTATTTAAGACTTTATCTACAGCATCACCTTAATTGTAGATAATCTGTTGCACTCCAAACTGAACTTTTAATTTATGTTTAAATTCCACAGCAATTTTCTCAAGTTACGCAAATTGTGTGTTGGTTCCTTTATACAGAATATGATCCAAATATAAGAGAATTTCTCGTCATGTGCTTAGTAACCGGTTGACTGAAACTGGGTGAAATAAAAGTATTAAGACTTTCCAGACACTTAGGATTAGTTAGTAGTGCTCTGTCTACAACTCTCCGAGAAGGCTGAAGAGTTCCTGATCGCTCAAAATCAGGAATATTTCTCTGCATCCACCTAAATCTATTTATGAAAACGGGAATAAAAGAAATCGCTGTACTGAAGGTCTAACAAATCTGGGCTCAAGGAAAAACTGTACTAGATAATCACTAAAATAAATTATCAAAGCAGAAGTGGCGAGAAAGGTTTTACGGTGAAAGGAACATAACACAAACAGAATAACATCTTTACTTAATTAGCCTCAGTGTATGTTACGAAGTCACTATATAAAGTATTTTTTAAGCTATAACAGAAAATTTCTGCAACATTTTTGCAGCAACAATGCAATAATCACCTAAGCATAACTCGAGAAAAACTTGTTTCACTTCATCAGGCTGAAATCTGTGTCATTAATCCTTTGGGTTGCAAAGTATGGTCAATTTTATAGGTCATAGTTAAATCTCAAGGGAGTCCTATTATTGAACTTCTAAAGAAATATGTTATGAAGACAGTGCAAAACCTTCCAAGTATAAAAGAGTTAGTTACCTTTTGTGAAGGACACTTGGCCAGACTGTTTCAATACTGCAGTGAAAACAAATGGCAGTAATTTTATTAGTATTACATTTTTTGTAATTTGTTAACGTTGCATGTAAATTACCATGTTATTTAGCAGAATAAGGTAAGGCTTTTTAATGAATTTTTCAAACCGTTTTTAGTATCTAAACTAAACTTTCGTTTAACAACGTTAACGACAGAGCTAAATATATATGTATTAAATTTTATCTTTTGTAAATATGGTTTATAACGGGTATAACTTGTAATATAGAGCAAAGACTATTTTGACAACAAAGATATTCTTACGAAATACTAAGTATTCCACTCAGCTACCAGCGGGGATTTATTTGGTCAGCAGACCGGCCTTTGTATACATAACTAGCAGATTTTTTTTTTTTTTTTTTAATTGATTTGTTTATGGACGCTCTTTAACAGCTCAGGTCATCAGCGTCCCACTCAACTCAGGTCAGCAGACCGGCCTTTGTATACATAACTGGCAGATTTTTTTTTATTGATTTATTTATGGACACTCTTTAACAGCTCAGGTCATCAGCGTTCCACTCAACTCAGAGCGTGAAACGGCCGACAAATTTTGCTCAGAGGCCTCTCTTTAAGGCTTGAGGTTCTTTTTCGTGCCGTAAATGTACGACACGGTACCCACGGCTTTACTTCCCTTCCGAAGGAAGCCATACTTAGGATTTTTACGCCCGAAAAATCCATCGGTCCTGGCCGGGTTCGAACCCGCGATCTTAGGTTTAGGAGGCAAGTATGGTAACCACTACACCACCAGGACCGACATAACTAGCAGATGATAATACGAAGTTTTCTAAATTGTTCCTTAACTTATACATTAACCCCTTAAGTTCTTCAGGGGATTTGAAAGAGTGTGCATATTCTAACTTAATACCGGGCTTCTAGTACTTGTCCTTAACGCTCGAATGGAATGTTGCGTCTCTGTCAAGGCCAGCTTCACTCCCCACTAATGGCCGCCTGCCTGCCTGTCCTTGATTCTCCGAGCAGTCACCATTTCACGTTCGTTCGCGAAGAATGCAAGACAGCTGCCCTTAGAGCAACGACTTTTTGAGTGAAAATATTATTAATATGAACAAGCTTGTCTTGTTCGTAAGGAATTTCGAAAGTTACCGGGCAATTGCCTCCTACCAAAATTGTAATTCACGATTTTGTGGGGGAAAAAAAAAAAAATTATAGTAAAGGGCTTAGCACAAAACCTGAAACACAAGGATAGACAAACATTTTAACCGAAGACAAATAAGTCGGAATTGACGCTCACCAGCAAACTCATTACCATGTCTTCTGATAATACAACAAAATTGATAAATCTGAAAACTTACAAGTGTATCTGTATTCATTGTTTGAGACAAGGTGATCCCGTAGCATGTGTGCTTTATTGTGTGTGGTTTCTTTCATCAGTGACTGAATGGTTAACAGACCCACAGCTTGTGTTCTTTTCAGATGGTCGTGTGAATATTCACAGCACTCTATTGGCGTTCTGAACATCCAAACTGAATACAAGGAACCCCTCTTTATGTTAGGAAATCGGGGTTTGGTGTGCTATTAGCGTAAGACGCAGTTGGCATGTCCAGCTGCCAAGACTCAAAACCCCGTGTAAGCAATAAGGACATATTCTGGAAATCCTGCAGAATTTACATCTCCGACTTTTTAATAAATTATTCTCTCTAGCCTCTTTTCCTCTTATTATTTTACATTACTTATTAATATTATTAATGAATGTATCATAATAATAATTTTAATAATAATAGTAATAATAATAATAATAATAATAATAAGAAGAAGAAGAAGAAGAAGAAGAAGAAGAAGAAGAAAGAATATATTTTTCTAATAATATTATTAGTAATAATATTTATTGTTGTGCTGCTACGAAACAAATTTATGGCTATACAAAGTATTGTCTTGACACTCGTATATCATACACATACAGTACTAAGTCACATCCGTTGCTTAGTTAACTAGGGGCTATAATGTGTCTCTCAATGCGCTTGAGGCCCAAGTTTTGGGAGAAACTGCCGAAATTAATTTTCTTCCGCGGCTTGCCGCCACTTTTGAGAACTGAATCCAAGTAACATTAGGTAGACTGTGGCTTCCGTTAGGTCTTAGTTTTCTGGTCGTAGAAAATACTACACTCTTATGAAATAATACAAAATATAATAAACCGTAAGATCATAGGAAGAATCGCGCGCCACTTTGTAAATGCTGAAAAACTCTCCTCCATGGGCTAACAGTTTCATTTTTGTTCTTCCACACCATTTGAAGTTGAAGGGTGAGATGTGTCAGTAGCAGATATATGCTGAAGTGGTTCCAATTTTTGTATAATGTTTTCAATCACTTTATAAGACTGACACGATTTGTCAAAAACACACAATGTATTCTTACAGTGAAGTATTGCTTCGACTATCGTGTACTGCGATCTGTTTCTTAATTTGCATTTCACTATACTGAGCCTTTCAATTTCAGCCTTTTGTATGGAAGAGATAGAAAGTGGTGCGCAAAATCGGCTATTTCTTTGAGAGGAATTACTCTTGTGGAATCTTTATATCCAAAAATTTGTGTTCATAAATTCCTGTATTGAAAGATTATTCCATTTTATTACGTTTAGGTTGCGCCACTGATTGTCAATGGAACCAATTTGTATAACCATTTTCTTCAGCCAAACTGAAAATGGAGTTTGGCAGCATTTAGATAGCTATTTATTGAGAGAAATTATATTTTCTTCACAATTTCAAAATTACTAGGCAGTTCTTCCTGTGTTTTTTGGAAAGTTTAGTTGTGCATTCCATAGCATTTACGTCTGGCTTCAACTGTTTCAGTTGACTTTATTGTCTCAGCCAATTTCCCGAATTCAAACCCTATAATGGTTTCGGATCGAGATCTATATATTTCAACCAACGGGGACAGGTTTATTTTGGCACTAAGATTTACAATCATTTTACTAACAAAATTAGTCAAATAGACTAAATCTCATTTATTGCCCATATTTAAAAAAAACATTTGAAATAACACGCGTGCAGTGTAACAGTTGTCGTTAGATCGAACTATTCGGAAATGCAACTTTAGTTCGTTCCACGGTTGCGAAATACGACATACCTGATGTGTTTCATAAATCCTTACATTTCAAGTGGTTCCTGACTATTGACAGAAATATTGATATTTTTATAAACACTTTGTCTCTTGTTAGAATGTTTAAATCAATTGAAAACGTTCTTAAGCAAGAAATCTATATTCCGCGGTTTCTTCTGTTGCGTGGGGAACTGTAAATGCAGGGAGTAACACGCACCTGAGCATTATCATATATGGTGGATTCAGTTCTATCTTTAAAATAAATGTGATTCCATTATTGCGTCCAGCGTTTACGATCGCATGTCTATCTCTACAGCTAAGAGCGTGTTGGTATTAAGATAATTTTGCTGTAAACAATAGTCAGCAGTCTCCATATTTAACGACTTATCGCTAAAGTTGATAAAACTGCCTAGGATTCACAAAGGTGGATTTGCATTTACTTGCGAATCACTCGCAGCTTTCTCGCGGTGATATAATTTCTTTACGCGCTACACAATTCAGCTGCGTTCACTATCTCATTCTCCAGGAAGGCCAGTAGCGAAGTGACTTTCGCTGTTGTCAGTGTGGAGCAGCAGTAGAAGAAGCTTGGTGGGCTAATGTATGTATTTTTTCTTAAAATAGCAGTGAAATGTACTTTACTTGTGAATGTGGAATGGCAAGTTGCAGGTACGTAAAGATGTACTGGAACAATGAAAGCAATCTGAATGCTTATCCTTCATAGTGTGTATGAATATGTGAAAAAGAGTAAACTAGATAGGGAAACTGAGAAATTTATAGATTTAAGTAGGCGAATTAGAACCGTGGTCATTAATAGATGTGCTAAAACGTTATAATAGTGCAAAAATGAAAGACTGAATTGTGGGGAAAATAAATTCACCTACAACATGGTTCCTCGGTAGGTGCACAGTTTTTATGAGAATGGACTACTACAACTGTTCAAGTATTATTAACAGAACTTTAGAAAGTGCGTTAATTTCTTTACAAAGATACAGAATTAAGGCAAGTACATAAAATAGAATCCCGGTTCCGTGTTCTTAATAGAAACTCGTGATAAACTTCTCAGATTTATATTTTGCAAGCCGGCTGGACTTCCAACTATGGGCGAGAATATGATAACACTTTATTTTTATCGGCACTTACATACGTGAACATAGTGAGGAGGCACAAAATGCTTACGAAGGACATTCGTGTCGCTGCTCTCTTCTCATCGCCATACAATAATAATTTTACACGTTTCCAAAACTGTGTATTATCTAATGTGAAATGTTGAAAAATTTTGCTGTACAAGGAACGTTATGAATCAATATTAACATTTGCAGTTATAATTTACATAATTTGTTAATTTTACTGTGTATTAATACTTATAGTATTAATGGTTTAAAGTGATAAACGTGTTTTCTGAACTTTGCCTGAAGCGTGGTGGGCAGGTTGTGTACCTGCGCAATATACTGTCACTTCTCTTGCTTTGGAGAGCGCGGAAAGATAAAATATACATACTACACTATTACGTTGAGCTTCTATATACAAGACCGTCACGGGAACACATTGTGAAGAAATTTCTAAGAACGATTGGAAATCTCTTTTAACATAATACTAGACTCCAAGTCTTTAATTTTATGTAGAATTGTCTCCCTGTTACTGCATAACGATATGTTGTAATAGGAAGTATCTATAAGTAACTGCATTTGTATAGCACAAAAAGAAAATTTAGCATATATGATTACCTAAATAGTGTGAGCAGCAATGGGGCAATCAAGGGGTTTCAATGCTAAACATAATCAATAACAAATAACTTTCATTGTGAATGCTACAACGACTACACAAACATACATTTTCTTAGAATACTCTGTTAAAAAGAAGAAAACTAATTCATATGGTTCCTGTAAATGCTTCTTGGCAGCACAAATTTATTGGTCCATTTGCCTTTCTGTGTGCCTGCTCTCGCGCGCCCAACATTGCAATTCGCTACAACCGTCGAGCAATTTGGTGGCAGAACAAGAAAAACTTAACAGTAGGAGGAAATGAAGAGCTATATATAATCTCCTCCAGCTCCTGTCGAAAAGCTATCAAGAATGCGAGAAATTTTACGGGACTGTTCACCCCAAACAATAAACTTGGACGCTAGTGACTTTAAGAGCACAAATGTCCTCTAAAGGAAACGACAATGACAGGAAGGTAATGAACACCACTCTCCGACCGCTTCACATTTACTGCGCACATAATTATGAATTTAACGAGTTATTGTAATCTGGCAGATGTAATCAGGAGATTTGCGAACGTGCATTGATCGGATGAAAGAACACTATAAACGACCTCTTTTTCCTCCTCTGAGAGATAACTTGTAAACTTCCCGTTACAAGCTTGTTAGTCATTCTTCTACGTGCTTTCAATTTTTCTTTATAATTTTCTTTCCGATCCTCCCTCTTCGCTCTTGCCTCTATTTTGCATCTTTTATCTTTTTTACATCTTCAAATAGTTTTCTCCTAACTGATTTTTCGTTTCTTTTTATCATTTATTTCCTATAAATCCGTTATTTTTTATTTTTTCTCTTCATATGCTTTCGTTTTTCTTCCTATTTTGTTCCTCAAATCTTTCCTACTTTCCCTCTATTTACTTTTTTGCCTTCATTTTTTTCTTTCTTCGGTGTGTGTGTGTGTGTGTGAGAGAGAGAGAGAGAGAGAACGAACTATGAAGGACGAGAAAAAGAGCAGATTTCGTGTTATAAGCTGTAGGTCTTTACATGTCACATGCCCTAAAAATCGCTAAAATGTGCTTGTATTTATGTTATTAAAACTCCAAATATGTCCTACAAAATATGCATTTGAAACCAATTATAGATAATTAATATATATAAGTTATTCTTTAAATTTTGGGCACACTGTTGGTTCAACTTTCCTGTTGTAGCTGATCACAAACATATATTTTAGGTTGTGCACACTCGGTCTTCTACTATTTCTTTTTAGGATCTCCGTATAGAGCGAGAAACTGCGTTCAAGATGATAAAAAGTTACAATTATTGTTGCTGTGATTTTTTGTTCAGTGACCCCTCTCCAGACTTATATTTTTGCAATTTGTACAATAATGTACTGGCGTTATATAATTATTGTATCTTCCGCTTGTAACATAAGGATTATTACAAATAAATATTTGGAAAATTTTAAAATAATGCAGAAAAAAGAGCAGCATTTTCAGATATTCATTTGTAAGAAACTATAGTCAACACACCAATGAAGTTTTTGTAATTATTTTAAAACTCATTGAGGAATAATAATATTCTTATAAAGGGGTAGGCAGCAGAGAAAAATAATGATTGAAAAGAAACAAGTATTAATTTTACATAGCAAAAAAAAAAAAAAAAAAAAAAAAAAAAAAAATATATATATATATATATATATATATATATATATATATATATGAAAAAGGTATTCATTTTTGCATAGAGTTTTCAACACTCGATTTATTTCGGTGCTGCATACAAAACCAACATTCATGATAATAGTATTATTCCTTAACGAAGCTTTTAAAAACATTCACAAAAATGCAATGGTGTACTAAGATAGTTTCTAAGAAAATAATACATGAAAATGTCTCTTAAGTTGCTGCATTGTTTAAAATTTTTTCTTCACTAATGAATGTATAAAATGATAAAACCTAAAAATATAATAATGCCCAAAAATATTACAAAATTTTGAAGAAAGTGCGTTCAATAGTTGTTAACATTTCAGTGCGTAGTATCTGATGTGAAACGTGGATAAATAAGTACTTGCGTAGCTATCTTTTTTTTTTTTTTTTTTGAATGATTTATTTATGGACGCTCTTTAACAACTCAGGTCATCAGCGTCCCATTCAACTCAGGGCGTGAAACGGCCGACAAATTTTGCTCAGAGGCCTCTCTTTCAGGCTTGAGGTTCTTTTTCCTGGCGTAAATGTACGACACGGGACCCACGGCTTTACTTCCCTTCCGAAGGAAGCCATACTTAGGATTTTTACGCCCCGAAAAAATCCATCGGTCCTGGCCGGGTTCGAACCAGCGATCTTGGGTTTAGGAGGCAAGTATACACCACCAGGATCGACTTGCGTCCCTATCCCCCTTGTATCACTTTAAGCAAGATTGCATGTGAGAGTGCAGTAAAGTTAAATGTCAAAATCATTCCGCGCTCATTCTCTAGAAATAGTGATAGTGCCATAAATTAAGCACAGTTAATATGACACTAAATCCTTTCACATCTTCACTTACTAATTAACCATATTTTAGTCATGAATAAATCTTTAAAAAAAAAAAAAAAAAAGCTTTACACATTTTTAGGATATCCAATTTATTTAAGCATTGGCTTCTTTTCAAATGTACTAACTTATACTTCTTTAAACACTTTTTGGTGTTTTTATTAGGTTATTTCTTACGTTATTTTTCACGTCACATTCGAGTTAGGCGAGTTTTTCATGCTTTTTCTTTTCCTCTGCAGACTGCATTTTTTTTTTTTTTTTTTGGATGCTATTTAACACCTCAGGTCATCAGGGTCCCATTCAACTCGGGGCGTGAAACGGCCAACAAATTTTTGCTCAGAGGCCTCTCTTTCAGGCTTGAGGTTCTTTTTCGTGCCGTAAATGTACAACACGGGACCCAAGGTTTTACTTCCCTTCCGAAGGAAGCCATACTTACACTACACCACCAGGACCGACAGACTGCAGAGCGGAGGCCTCGCACCCGTATTACCCTGCCACTAGGTGAACTGTTCTTATGTTTTTCTCAGTTAAAGTAGGGACTGTTATAAAGATTTTTGTGTAAAGAAAGGTAATAGCTGCAATTTGATAATTCTTATTGGGCTTTAGTATGCGTAATTAGGAAAAAATATACAACTTTCTTTCCTCATATCTGAAATGTCGGGTTTGTTTAATAGAATGTAGTACGTAATTGACCAAGTAGAGCAAATGAGTTTGTGAAATAAAATGCTTTGCAAATGAGGCAACTCCGCACCCGTTCCTAAGGACGCATTAGAGTCTGGATTTTTAGGTTTTGATGCATTTTTCTTTGAATCTTAATTAGAACGTTTCAACATACTTTTGTGTTTCATGCCCATTAGATTCTAATGTGAGATCCTATTGAGTCAATAAAAGGCCAATTAGTACTTTAAAAAGTAAAAAGGCTAAACCGGCCATTTTTTCAGAATCATGAAGCACGACTATTTTTTTTTGGAATACAATTAGAAATACCAGTTAGTTATAAATGTCCACTGGTTGCAAAATGTTAATTTGTTGTAGAACTGTTAACGATTTTATCGGGCAATATACCTCATTAATTTCCTCAGCAGATTTGCCCTGCAAGAAAACTGCGATACTTTTCCACTGCCTCATTTGTTTTTACCGAAGTTCCTTTGTAAAGTCTGTGTTCTGTTCATATCATTTTTGCAACTAGTGTGTGGGATTATTCTAGACCTGACAAAACGGAGTAACCAAATGTAAATAATTAACATGTATATTTCTCTCTCTCTCTCTCTCTGAAACAACTAGAAGGCATTACAGCGGTTTGGCTCTACAATTAGTGTTTACAAAAAAAATTTAAATCAATATTAATATAAGCTATATTATATAACTTAAATTAGTCAATATCATTCTCTTGTCCATTTATGTTTTTATAGTAAGCTGCGACAAGAGGCAGCAATTCCTGCACCACTCGCAGCTCACGTTATTATACTTTTTTTCAAGGTATCAGTACAAACGACAAATTCAGCCTTTGAATTCCATTGTCCTAGGTAATAAAGTGGATAACTTTAATATTCGTCTGTGTAAGGCTTTGCTGAGCAGGGTGAATCAGGCAAAAACGACTGGAGGTTGCATTTCGGAGCTCCCGAGTTCAAATCTCTTAAGGCCGGCCATCCTAATTTTGGTTTAATTCGTAGTTTCCCCATTACTTTCCATAAATTTCCCTGCCCCTTATTCCGTTTATTTCATTTTTTTGTTCATCGTTTCAAGGTTTAAAGGCAAGCGACGTAAATTGGCGGTGAATGCGTGCAGTGGTGGAATTTACTCTCTGCCAAAATGCCCTGGAATCTGAAGTGACGGCAGCTCTTCCGAGAAACTCACATTCCGCAAGGATGGTAATATTAAAAATTCTAATTTGGAAACGCTTGCATCCGTACGGGCCTCCCCAAAAAACTGGCCGCCCTTTGTATCCCTTTGAAAAGACAAAAGACCCTCGTTGCGCTTCCATGTTTGAAATTCTCCGCCGTCTCAACCAATCCAAACCTATGTCAGAATAAATGTGACGTGGAAGATATTAGAGCAAACTTTGGGGACTACTACATTTGGTTAACAGTTAATGAATGGGACTTCTGATAGAAGTGGACAATTCATTTCCTACGCTATGGTGGAGAAATTAGACGCCATGGAACCAGGAAAGCCACATAAAGTATTGCGTTGGAGAGGACGGATCACAGCATTGTTGCCTGCACTGTTAGAGATACCCTGCAAATACATTTAAAAGATGAGGAACGTACTCTAGGTTACTGACAGTGCAGAATCCTGTGGGAGAAATATCTGGATATTTAGGCGTAATATGAGCTAGTAAATTAGAAACTATTCCAAAGAGGGGTATCAAATATGAAAGGATAAAGTAGCAAGTGCAGTTATCCAGAGAGGTCGATACACAAGCGAATTGTATTGGGGACTACCAGCAAATATATCTCCGGAATATGCGCCATTGACACAAAAATCTGCTGAGAGACAAGAGAAAAACCTTCACATTAGAATAATTAGAAATATGGCTGACTGTGTGCACTGAACAGCAGCGGTACGCCACGGGTAGCCCACCCAGGTCGTTAAGGCGCGGAATCGCGAATGGGTGGTCTGGGGTTCGAATCCCGCCAGGACCGTCCTTCATGACTGAGGTATTTTCCAGGTTTTCCTCAGTCCTCATAAATGGCAAATACCGGGAAGATACTATAAACTTACGCCTGGAACGTTTCCTTCCTTAAATAAATCCTTTCCCAATATATCATTTTATTTCATGTATCATCAGTGTATCCACCGCCTGTGGTGTCTCAGTAATAAAAACGGGCGTTAAACACTATTAAAAAAAAACAACAGTGCAGAAAAGTACATTCATGTGTTAGTGCCATATAACAAACTGTATCTTTCATTAAACTACTTTGTAAAAATGGAGTAAGTGTAGTTATGTGTATTATCTGAAGTTTGAGTACATGTATGGTAACAAATGTTCATAAAAGGCCAATATATTTTAATATAATTATCTTATCTTAATTTTTCTGTGTTTGAACAATAAATTTGTCAAAAAAAGTTAAAATAATTGTTTAGAAACCTAACAAAGGCTAATCTTTGATAAAGGCCTCAAATTGATTTCACAATGTTCTAATAATACGGATCCGAGTGCTTTAATATAAAATTCCATATAATGGAGTTACTTAATTTTACTGGGCAATTATCAGTTAAGTTTGGCGATGAAGTTGTGTAGCCGATACCGAACGCTGAATGAAATATAAAATTACACCCCATCTTAGATTTTATCTCTAATGTGACAGTTTTAGTTCAGATGATTTTGAACAAAATTTTCGAGTATTAAGATAGCGAAAGTTCACAAATGATTGAATCTCAATGTTATGGCAGTGCATCTTCTCTCTCTTTTTCATTCATGGATAGCTTGATTCCACATTAAGAGAGGCTTATCTTTGAATCTAGCCAGTGGAGGGCCGATGCTTCTTTTATCCTTCTAGTTTGTATTTCATAATATTTTGGAAAGTCAGCCTATTGTCTTTCCTTGTACATGTGTAAACTAATTATCTTTCAAATTATCAGGTCTATCAAAGTTAAATAAACCTAAAATCGCTCTGACATATACACTGCTTTCTTGAACTAAAATGGTCAATCCCACTACTGAACTTAGAAACCATCTTCGATTCTTCATTTTTCGGAACTTTTAATTTACCCATTTTCACTACCACAGTGAGCACGCGATCGGCCATCATCTTGTAAAGCTTAATTTGCGTGCATTATCTTGTTTTTCCTTTCACTGTATGTCGAATGGTGGTGTTTTCTACCATAGTTTTTGTTTTGTTTTCTTCATTTTGCGATCGCCGTACTGCATTATCCAGATGAAGAAGGTGAGGTGATGGAATGAGTGGCAGGGAAAACAGGAAACCGGAAGAAAACCTAAGCGCCGCTTCATTCACCACAAATTCCACTTACAGCAACTGGAATCGAACCCGGGCCGCGAGTAGTTTGCGGTGCCATCTTATTTATTTAAAAATTTAAACTAATTTGGAATGTGGATTTTTTTTATAAAATTAAGCTATTATTTGAAATGTATTGTTTACAGAAAGAATATTGCAAAACTTAGTTTTTCTGTTTCTATTATACAAGCATAAGCCAGTTTGTTGATATCGTTTCTTCAAAGCAATGCTTTCCGCGCTCTTTCAAGTTATAAACCAACATTGGTTACTTTATTTGTATTCCTCCAAAGTAGATTATAGCAGCTATATTTAATTCATTCTTTAGTTACAGTTCTTTATAACCTAATTGTATTAACTCCACAAAAGTCTCCTAAATTAGTTTCTCCGGTTGAGTAGAGGATGATGACACTTTCCAAACTTTCGCCTTGCATTACAGACTGGATTCCGAATTCTCACTCTCAAGGGTCAACTATAATTATACTGTTGCTACTGTAATGGCCTGCCTTTAAAATGAAAACGATAGCAATCACGCATCCAAATCCAGTTATGAAATTAGTGAACTCATTGCATTTGGATATGTGAAATAGTTCATAAAACTCGAGAATGATGTACACTTAAAATCCGATAAGCCGGCGGTTTATCTCTCTGGCCTCCCGAAGGTGTGGGGGCTGCCTTAACAGTTGAGTTAGCTCTTTAGCACAATCTGGTATATGTACATTTCTGGGTTTGAGGTCAACTGTCAAATGATCTGTACTTGCAATGAATTAAAAACATTCATTTTTTGCTAACATAAACGATTTATCGCATGCGTATACACACATTGTCTATAACACTGCTCAACAAGGAAGTTTTACCAAAAATAAAAATAATAATAATAATACTCTACAAGAAAGGTATCAGTATGCTGATTAAAAATATGTTTTCAGTTTTTTTCTATCACCTGTGCTTTTTTTAATATATTCTTAATTTCCTTTTTATTTAAGCAATAATTTATAGAGCGCCCACATTCATGCTTGTGCACGACATGCATTGTTGAAGCACATTTTTTCGCTGTGTATGCCTAATTCTTATCTCGTCTACATTCCAAACGTACAGTAGGCCACAGGGATTATGTCACAAGTACCTGATGTGTTCACATGGTCAACAATAATAAATAGCTCTGTACATATGAGGAGATTTAAAAGTCAAATATTTGTTGATGGGTAAGGAACAACCAAATAGTAAAACAAAAAGTCGCACGTACATGGAGGTAGAGAAATATCCAGCACATACCATTAGTTGGCTTAACAAAAGTTTTACCCCTACTCCTGCATATTAAGCTTAAGTCAGCTAAATACTTCTTGAAATCACTTGGGAAAACAAATCCAAAAGGATTTAAAGTATTTGAGTGAAACATTTCACAATATCTCAGATGCAAAACTAAAGGAAGGTAACATGTGAGGGAACTAATGGAGGATGAACAATTTGAAGGAATCTTGAGTGAGAGCTAGGTGAATTTTGGAAAAACTTCAAATGACTTGATATAAACTTCCTGGGTAAAAACAAAGTCCCCTAAAAACAGACAAAGAGTGCTAGAATTACTGGATGCTTATAAAGAAATTGGGTGCCCTACGTCTCTCAAATTTCATTTCTTACACTCGCTTTAAGGTGTTTTCTTGACCAATCATGACCACGTCAGTGACGAAATGAGTGAAATATTTCACCAAACATTAAGTTGTTGGAAAACGTTACCAGGGCTGACAAACAGTCCCTGATGGCAGATCATTGCTGGATGTTGGATTATCGCGATAATTTGGATAAAGTGTGTAAAAGAAAATCATATGTTAAGAATTTATAACTTTCATTTCAGCGTTAAATTCAATTCAGGTGCTAAGTTTTAAACAATATTGTGTCATATTATTTATGTTAAAGCATTTTACGTGGTAAAAATGTTTGATAATAAAAGAAGTCCAGGTATTGACCATTTCAATACATTTAATAAGTAAATTATAATTTAAAATATGGAAATGATAGGAGAAAGTAGAATATGTTTCTGAAATTAGCATAAAAATTGGATTAGATGGATTCTATCTATTATGATTAAAATTAATTTTATTTTATTGATATGTATAATCTAGTAATTAAGTTAATCATCACTCAATTCCTCTCTTCCAGACATGTGTTGATCCATGATCGGGCCAGTGTCCTCACTTACACCACCTTCACATTTAGTAGACCTTGAGGTTACATTGTCTTATTCGCCGTCAGTACTATCGCTGCTCTCAGCTCCATTGCTTTGAATGAAAATTCTTCTTATGAAATTTACCACAACTCCATTTATTTATTCGTAGTAATGTTCTATATTCTCCATACACCGACATGCATTATTCCATTTCGTAATGCTAATGCCGTCTGTTGATATAAGCGCCCCGCATCGTAGTTTTTTTTTTTTTTTTTTTTTTTTTTTTTTTTTTTTTTTTTTAAAGTGTTTAACGCCCGTTTTACTACTGAGGCACCGCAGGCGGTGAACACGGATGATACACGAGATGAAATGATATATTGGGGAAGGATATATTTTTTTTTTTTTTTTTAAGGAAGGAAGCGTTCCAGGCCTAAGTTTAGGTACCTCCCCGGCATTTGCCAGTTATGAAGACTGAGGAAAACCTGGAAAAAAACCCAGTCAGGGTGGACGGTTCTGGCAGGATTCGAACCGCAGACCTCCCGCTCACGAGTTGTGCCTTAACAACCTCGGCCACCCGTGGCGGTCCGCATCTTAGTTGTAAATGTATTTGCAACTTAATGATATTCGGCCTAATATACTGTATGGGATTGAGATCGAGATGGTAGAAGGAAGTTGCAAAGCGGTATGACTATGTTCAGCTAATATTTTGTATATCAGTAAGTTTTATACCTTGGTTTGTGTTCTCCTAAATTATACATTTCGTTTTTGAATTGCTGCTTTGGAATGAGATCTTCATTTTCTGTAATCGGGCATTTTTAATTCCTTATCAAAGAATTCGAGTTCATTCTTTTTTTTTTTTTTTTTTTTTTTTTTTTTTTTTTATTGTGCATAATACGGTATGATGCAAGAGTTGGAGGTATTTTTAAGTTCCGTCTTCAGATATTTAGTGATGCAACACTCCAATTTTCTGTTCAGGTTTGTGAAATAGTAGTGCTTTTTATCTTCTTCCAGCATGAAAGACAATAGCTGTTACACTTTTGATATGGGTACAAGTACACCTAGATAACCATTATTGGAACTGTATAGCTAATGTGTATATACAAGCAGCTTGGTTTTTTGTTCAAGAGAATAAGTTCAGTCGTGCAACGTACTTTATTTTTCGACATATTCCCCTCTTATGTTCAATGCACTTACTTGAAAGTTTCTCCAAGTTCATGATTTCCTCGTGGAGGTGAGTTTCTTTGAAGCCCTCAGAATACTCGTTTACCAGAAGAGGTCACATAGAACGTCTTCAGTTTTTCTTAAATTTTTGTCCAGTGAGTTTCGGTGATGTGTGAATATCCGAAGGGAGCGATTCAGGTGAATAGGGCGGATGCGGAATTATTTTAAATCGTAATTCAGTCAATTTGTCCTGCACATTTTCTTGGTGAAACATCATCTTTTCTAACATTTTCCGCGATCATTTTCTTACGTTTCTTCTCCAAACTCGCCAGTAATGGTTTTTCACATCTCCAAGTAGTCAATCACAAAATTTCTTTTCCGTCCCCAAAAATGAAATCATTTTTCCAGCAGATGGAACGCATTTCGTAATTTTCGGATCCGGTTTGCCTTGTGCAGTCCACTGTTTAGATTGCTGTTTCGCTTCCGTTTATAGCAATGAATCCACGTTTCATTCATAGTCGCAAAACGACATAAAAATCTCCAGAGCTCTTTGTAAACATTTTAAGCCCTCAGCACATGTTTGCATGCGTTGTCGCTTTTACTATGAAGTGAGTAGATGCGGCACCCATCTTGGCAAATATTTTTATGTTAAATTCATTATACAAAATAAAACGAAAGTGCCCGTGGCATCTGCTAACTCGCGCACATTCACTCGTCTGTCTGTAATATAATGTACTTTATCGATGATTTCTGGCATCACAGATTATTTTGAGCCCCAGGGCGTGGTGTGTATTCGATGCTTGTTTTGCCACGCTTGAACTCATTTAACCAAAGTCGAGCGTTTTCATACGAAGGGCATACGTCACCTAATGTAGGCAAAATCCTCTCAGGAATTTCCATTCCTGCTTTCCTTTCCAGAAAAAAGAAATGAATCACACCATGAGTTCCATTCTTATTCATTTCCCACTATCGCTTAAAATGCTTGTGTTTTTACAACTGCCAAACAATTAATTAATATCAGAATAACTTGTGATAATAGAATATTGATACATAGAAAGCAAACCTTGCGATCACAAATACAGATGCTGCTGTCGCCCCTCTATTAGTCAGAGAACCAAGTTACTCATCAAACCACCCTCATAGGTATCGTCCTTTGATCTTCTCCTTAGAGCTTGGAAATGACATTAGATAACGTTCACCACGGCAGCGAATTTTATGCTTCTCTATTCGATTTTTTCTTCCGCGAGATTCCTAATAAAGGTTTTTAAAACTTGTATTGATGCTTCGGAAAATCATTGACTCATATTCATATAGAGTTTGTTTATTGTTGGCACAGTTCCTGAGCATAAAGATTATGTATTCTTCGTTTAATTCGCAATCGTCGATGTCGGAGGCTCATTTAGAAACTTGGCGTTTTTGGCAGCGTATCAAACGATCCTTTTTATTCCGCATATTTCTTTAATCTTTCATAGTGCTAGAAGACTAAGTTAACGACACACTGGTTGCTTTTGAAACCTGTATTAAAATTTCTTCAAACTTTCTTTTTCTCTGCATCCTGCTTCGTATATAGTGAGGCTACTTGAGTTATGGGCCGCCTAAGCGCAGGAAGAGCAGCCGCCGCAAGTGGAAAGGGGCAGATAGAGTCGCCGCAGTTAAAATTAGTATTTTTACTATAGAGTTTACATTTTTGCTGAAAACAAAATGATACAATGTTTAAAACTAATAAGCACTAAATTGTGTTATTAGAGATGTTGGAAACGATATCTTTCAGCATTGTCGACATCTGTGTGGGACATTTTTGTATTTTATCAATCTTTTCCGTAAGAACACGACGGTTTCGAACAATTTCCGTGTCATTGATAGATATTGTCTCTTGTAATTTTTTAACAAGTTGGCCAGCAGTTTCTCTAACGGGAATACGATAGTAATAATATTTCCTTGCGAATCGCTGTACAACTTCTCTGCAAGAATCCGTTTTCACCTAAGTATCCTACAGAAAAAAAAAAAAAACCCAAGACTTTAACTTTGTAGTGGTATAATTAACAAACAGCAATTAGCACACAATTTATACATAATTAAAGCACCAAGTAACACAAAAATACAATCATTCGCTGACAAAGCCTACCTCACACAAACTACAAGTTGCTAACTGCACATGATTATACGATCTTAACAACCGGCTTCTCCCAGTACACAACCGCGCTCTGCCGGCTCGTAAATCAATTAATCTTATGGATTGGATACATTAGTGTGAATTTCCCTACTCTGATTGTGCAACGATTTACTGCTAAATTCCGATAAAGTTACTTTATAATTAAAAACAAATAGCGCACGCAGTTTATATCACGACCCACAAGATTTCCATACGCTCTATACTGTGAGCAAGCTGAGTTTGTAAAAAAAAGTTTAGTTTACGAAACATAAGATTTTGTAAGAATAACAAAATTCGTGTTTCGTTTGAGCACTTATTTCCCGCATCTTACTCCTTTCACATCCACAAGGTTCCAATCGGAATAAATTCAATATGAAGTTTTTTTAATGGTGTTTAACGCTCGCTTTTACTACTAAGACACACCACACTGATGATACATGAGATGAAATGATATATTGGGAAAGGGCTTTTTTAAGGAAGGAAACGTTCCAGGCCTAGGTTTAGGGTACCTCCCCGGCATTTGTCATTTATGAGGACTGAGGAATACCTGGGAGAAACCTCACTCAGGGAGAACGGTCCTGGTGGGATTCGAACCTCAGACCTCCCGCTCACGAGTTCGCGCCTTAACGACCTCGGCCACCCGTGCCAGTTATGGCGTGAGCAAAACATTTGATTTGAGTTAAGGATTTTTTATTACGATATGCACCAAATGCGACGCTGTGCGACACGTATAAATCACAGCATATTCTTTGAGCAAAATATTAATCACTACAGAACATGATTATGTATTCATATAGTGCCAGTTCATTTCTACCACATTCGGCAATACCATTGGTTCCGGTCATAAATCAAATTATGAACATCTGGACTTAATTCACCATCAGACAAATTTTGAACATACATTTTATGATGATTGTATTTTAAATGTTTTTACGCATACCATACAAAATGTCATAAACTGTTTCTTTCTGAGCAACAATAATATCTTTTTGACCCTGTTTCTCTTTGCGTTAACTGAGAATCTAAACACGTTAATAAATTGAGTATTCTGCACTACAGTGGTGTGTGTGTGTGTGTTTGTTAAAACTTCACTTCCTATGTGGCTTCCTCTCTAATTAGTGGGTTTGCATTAACCACGTGAGTTTTCCCCGCAATTTTACTCAACTACAAACGTAAATGAAAGCTAACATCCCTTGCTGAGGAACTCGAGGCTCGTGTGTGGCATTACACTATTATTAAAACATTATATTAATTTACAATAGCAATTTATATTGCGGGGAATAAATAGGAAATTCGCAAGTTTCATTTATTGAAATGTAATGCGTTTTCTTTAATTAGTTAATCGTCACATTCACATTGCCAGCTGAACACACATTCATTCAGCTTGAAGAGCCAGAGTTTAACAACATGCATCAGGTTTAATTTATTAAAGTTGGTAGACAAGGGAGAAGGGGGAAAATGATCATTTAAACGTAAAACTAGGTAAGATCAAAACCCAATAGATTATTTATTATCCGCATTCACATTTTAATCAGCTCCTTGCAAACAACTCCTTGCTTCAGTAAAGATCACTTTCCAAGTGCGCGTCAGTACCTATCTTGAAGCACATTCTTAAAAAATTTAAGACATGCAATACTTTAAATGTGCAGTTCAGTATACAGTGTTCCAATTAGAAAACGGGTTAGGTACTTGTTCTCCCCACTTTAGTCCATTCCGATGTCACCTCTGCTATGACTACTGACTAATCGGACTCGTTCTGCCATGCGGTTAATATTTCAACATATATGTTCATGCTGTCGTTTAACTTTACGGATTTTCACATGTGCACCTTTTGAGTCTCTTGAATGCGAAGGAAGTAAGTTATTGCGGTTGGTCTCGTGAAACTCTATCTTATTTATTTACTTTTGTAGCGCATTACGAAGGGATGTAAGCTATTGTGGTTGTACTAAATGGAAGGATTTTTGAATAATTTATCTTCATCGATCGTACCTACAATGAAAGAAGTAATAAAAAATAGAGCTTTAATATATATATATATATATATATATATATATATATATATGTTAAAGCTTTTTTTTCCCGACGAAACTCTGCACATAACTATCAAATAACAAACGATTCGTCGAGGTTGTTAACCAGCAAAATTGAACTATAGGAGGTTGGGGTTAACCTAAAGCGAAAATGCAACAAAATTAAAAAATCGCTCTAGCGGCCAGAATGTTTGTTCATTCTCAACAAAACTCAGTAAATTTATTTTAAAAAATTGATAAAAGCAGCTTCCAAAAATCAGAGCAATCGGGCCATTAGGAGTGGGGGTTAAAGCGAAATTTAAAAATCGCTCTAGCGGCCGCATTTTAATTTTTTTTAATGGAAATTCGGTACATACCATAGAAATAATATAGCAAAAATATTTGCATAAAATCAGTGAAATCGGAATATTAATAGCGAGGGGGAGGGGTGTTACTTAAAACTCAAAATTCTCTAGTGGCATTATTATGTTTTTTTTTCGCAATGATATTCGGTATGTGCCATTTAAACAGAAAAAGAAAAATAGTTTCTGAATATCAGATAAATCGGGTCATTAGGAGGGGATTAACCTAAAAATCGCTCTAGCAGCACCAATAATTGCTTTTTTACAACAAAACTCTGCTTAAACCATTTAAATAAAATAAGAAAAATGGTTTCTGAAAATCAGTGATATCGGCTTATTAGGAATGGGAACTTAACTGAAAATCCAGTGGGGGTTAAAGAGGCATGTGAGATTTTTAATGTTTTTAAAGGAAATTCGGTATATGCCATTGAATTAAAATAAGGACAATAGTTTCTGATAACCAGGGAAATCGGGTTATTAAGAAATGCGGTTTACCTGAAACCCAACATTTAAAAATCGCTCTAGCAGCATCAATATTTGTTTCTTCACAACAAAATTCGTTATGTACCATTGAAATAAAATAAGAACAACATTTTCCGAAAATTATCAAAATTGGACCATTAGTAGTAGGGGTACACTTGAAAATGTAAATTTAAAGAGCCCTATTGTTTCAAAATTAATTCAGCATATAAACCGTATTTATAATTATGTGTATGTTTCATATTTAACAAAAGCATCGTCGTGAAGATAACAAATGTGAAATAATAATCTAATAGTGCGTGAGAATTATATTTGTATTTAAGAGTGCTCTGTAATAATTTTCAGAAAACGTTTGCGTTATATGTTTTTACTACAATAACATTTAACTTAAATTTCCATACCAACGAAAATCGATAAAATATTCCATTATTTATTGTTACATGCGTATGTTTGCTTAGTACATTGAAATTGTTTTTAAATAGTAATATGTTTTTGTTTTTTTTTTTTTTTTAATTTAACAATAGAACATCATCTTAAATACACAATGTAACTCGGAACTTTATCTTATTTCTCTCTATTTTAGTGAATGTAAAGATAATACCAAGGGCTCAGTTCATAAACATGGTTACATTTAAAAATGTATAAAATAGTCACATGGCTTTGTCTGTCTGTGGTCATACGTTTTATTTATTTAACAGTATATCATTAATTTTTGTGATTTAATCTCTACAGTAATAATAATAATAATAATAATAATAATAATAATAATAATAATAATAATAAAGTGGTTTCTCATTTGTAATATACGTTGCAAGAATTCTAATTTTGTTCCCCTAATATAGCGTCCTTAAATAAATCAAAAAAATGTTCCCCTAATACCATACATTAATGCCATAACTTACGTCATTTCATTAATTAATAAGGTTAATTTGGATGTTATTTTCATTTTGATTAAAATTTATTCAACTCGGTGAGGAATTCGCTCAGTTTCCGCAGCTCCTGCATTGTCATTACCGCTATTTTTATAATCTAAGTTTCCTCACTAAACTCTGTCTACCGAAAGATAATATGCACTGTGAACAAACAGTATATCCTTCCGCTCTAATAAAGGGGCGGAACAGTGAGAAAGAGAGGAGCAAAGGAACCATGACTGGACATACACAGAGGTGAACGCAGTAAGGCTCCATATATCTCTCCATCATTCCCACAATGACTAGAGTATATTATATTCAGTAAAACAATATCGTACACAATCAAAATGATTATTCCTGGAAACCATCTTAGAGCTATTTATTGAAACTTTATTTAATTAATAGTATAAATAACTTGCTGAATTGAGCAGATATTTCATGAATTGTTTAAAAAGGAGGAAAAATACGACGTTTGTGCTATGGCTTACAACCACATGCATTTTCGGCACCGCATCTCAGCTTTCGTTAGACAGATAATAGTAATGTGGCATTCATTTGTTCTCTCTATTCACTAGTAAGGTACCATTCAGTGTAATATTAATATTTGCTTCCTTACCTTTACACATTTTTAGGTATTTTACATCTTAAGTACCTAAAAGATATAATTCATTTACACATTTTCATTTATGAAAAATTTTTAATTTTCGGCCGTTTGCTATAAAACATCAATAGATTAGTATTAAGCTAAAATAATATACTGGATTTGAATGTAACCTTCCGAACATTAAAACGAAATATGTTGCATTTGCCAAGACATTAGTTCAGTTTAATTCTAAATGGTTATTTCTCTAAGATTTATTGGAGCAACTGTTTGTTGTATGAGTGTCCCATTAAAATAGAGTAATACCATGTGCACTTGCTGAGACAGATCTTCCACTCCCAACCCCACAAGAAACAAATGTGCATATTGCATAAACTATAGCGAACTTACATTGCCTAATGTCTTCTGTCTTGTAAATATCAAGAAGCGTTCTTTACTATTAATATATACCATAAATAGTATAAACATTCAGAAGTGAGACAGGATGATCAAAGTTCTGATGTAAAGTGTATAATTAATGTACAATAAGTTATAATATGAATATGCAGGAAAATTCTGTATAAAAGCATGTGTCTGTAGATCATAATGTTTTCAATGGTGTTTAACGCCCGTTTTTACTACTGATGCACCACAGACGGCGGACTTTGATGATATATGAGATGAAATGATAAATTGGGAAAGGATATTTTATAAGGAAGGAAGCGTTCCAGGCCTAGTTTAGGATGTCTCCCCGGCATTTGCCAGTTATGAGGGACTGAGGAAAATCTCAAGTCAGGGAGGAGGACGGTCCTGGTCGGATTCGAACCCCAGACCTCCCGTTCAAGAGCCCGTGCCTTTACGACCACGGCCACCCGTAGCGGTCGCCAATCAGAGCCTTGATTTTGAAGGACTGGAGTCCGTGGCTTCTGTCGCGAAGCCCTTTATGAGCTAAGTGAGCAACGTCATCCAGATTCGAATCTAGTATACATGGGGAAACGTGCTCAGAAACGCACGCAGTTCTTGCAAGGGAAGGAACAGAAACGCACGAAGTTTTTGCAAGCTGACAGTAGATCAAATCTTTCCCGACTCGAGATGCACAGCTACGTAATGACATCATATCTCGAGCTTCCAGAATATTATCATGAACAGCCGCGTGCTTAGCGTACTAAATTAACGTCGACTACCAAAGCAGAGCACCAGGAGGCATCTTGATGGTTATGGTTCCAATAAACACGTCCATAAGTTCATGCAACAGAGAGTTATTTTTCTTCTAATATCCCCTCCCCTTCTCTATCCCGCGTCTCTAAGCGCTCAAAGCAGCAAATTCGGGCCTCATGGGTTATCGTCATCTGCGACGATTAACCGCTTTGTGACCACAGAAAACAAAACACTAACATGGTTTATATCATCAAGCTGTTCTTATGCATTATATTTCATTGACTTGCGTTTTATAATCCAGTGTATTAATTACATTGAAATATGTGCAATACCTATATTATTTACTAATGTTTAAAAATTTATTCTTTTCAATCGGCCCGTCCCGCTAGTCCAAATACACTCTTCTGAAAAATATAGCATTGTGCCAATAATTCATATTTTATAACATATGATCAGTTGTGTATTTTTGTTACACGCTCGACTACGATGCAAATTTTATAAGTGTTCAAACGAAAAAACAGAGCAAATCATAATATTGGAGACTAGAAAGAGATATTTAAGACGTTTCTCGACGACGCGACGGTGTAGCATCTCTTGAATCTTTTGACATTTTATCACAAGTGCAATGTCTGAATGAAAAAAATGTCTGATTAGAAAAAATATAAAAGCAAAACTGCAAGCACTTTAATAATAGAACTAGGAACTACATTGCACGTGAGCAAAAGCACATGTGGGCAACCAAGGGGGATTAAAACCGATGACAACTAACCTAACAGGCGACATAAAGCGCAGATATGTAACCTAATACCAACCCGCTAGTGCGAAAAGCTCTGAGAAACAACTGCAAAAGGTTTAATTAGAGAAATGTTTCATCGTTATGCCTTAGTCATATAGTATTTGCAACAGCATATGGTTAACCTTTTATTATTATTATTATTATTATTATTATTATTATTATTATTATTATTATTAGATTTATTTACGGACGCTCTTTAACATCTCAGGTCATCGGCGTCCCATTCAAATCAGCGCGTGAAACGGCCGACAAATTTTGCTCAGAGGCCTCTTCTTTCAGGCTTGAGGTTCTTTTTAGTGCCGTAAATGTACGACACGGGACGCACGGCTTTACTTCCCTTCCGAAGTAAGCCATACTTAGGATTTTTACGCCCGAAATAATCCATCGATTCTGGCCGGGTTCGAACCCGCGATCTTGGGTTTAGAAGGCAAGTATGGTTACCACTACACCACCAGGATCGACTTGGCTAATCGTAAACCAGTATTTACATATTCCTTTTGAGCTCATTTGACACACGTTTAATAACGCGAAAGAAATTACACTATGTGCCATAATGAATATCACAATAAAATTATATAAACATAATTATTCTTATTTCTGGAAAATGAGAAATAATGGAAGAGATTTAATATCAGCCAGAGTTTGTGAGCAGCCGCACAACTGCCCGATTAAATTATACCATGCCTCAAAATATTATGATTGGAAAGTCGTTCACGCAGGTTTAAATTCCGTTGTTTTTCTTTTCAAACCTGTACCATCAGGAGCAGTGTTATGAGGTAATGTTTCCACATCAAAGATGTGATAGGCCCTGTTGTAATCGACTTCTTCACCGATAGGCCTAGCTCCTGTAACTGCGTAATTATTATTTTGTGATGCTAGTGATAATCACATATAATGCAGTTTAAAACAGTAAATAATACATTTGATGATATCAGTATTAAACCAAATATAATAATAATAATAATAATAATAATAATAATAATAATAATAATAATAATAGTAATAATAATCTCTGAGTTCTGTATTTGTTATAATCTCCACAAGATCTTAGTTTTCATATTCTGTACATTTATCAGATGGATCGTTTGTTGGAGGCACATAAACACCCTCTGAATAGAATCGTAAGAAAAAACTTTCTGAAGCTCAGTTAGGAGCCCATCCTCGCGTAAAATCTGTTAACTTTTGTGTGACCACATCCAAGTTGAATATATATATATATATATATATATATATATATATATATAGAGAGAGAGAGAGAGAGAGAGAGAGAGTACCAAAATGTATACACATTTTCACAGTAGATATCTATTTCATATATTTCAAAGCTGGACCGAAAAACAATAGTAATGTGTAGTATGATGTTCTATCTAATCCTTTTAAGTCTTAATGTAAATAAATACAACCATTTAAGTTCTTATTATATTGTCCTATAATGTTTACATCTACGAGTCACACATTACGATAGCGTTACTAAGTGACAGGTAAATCAACAATGAACAAACGAAGCTAAGATTATCGTATGATATTCTGTAAACAGATGTGACTCAGATTACGTTATGCTAGTGTTTTACTACACCAAAATGGAGCCAAGATTATCGTTTGAATATCGGAAAGAAATATTGAAGTTATGTTGGAAACCGAGAATGTTGTTGAAGTTCAAAGGCAATGGAGACGTATGTACAGAACAGAACCGCCAACGGGAGTAACAATTGCACAAATTTGAGGCTCATGGTACCGTATGCGATATTCACAAGGGCAGATCTGGGAGACCTCGCACAGCAAGACCCACGTGCTGGGCTATGGTTTTGGAACGTTTTTAGCACTCAACGCAGAAATCTACAAATCAGTGAGCACGTGAGACTGGGATTAGCAGAACCAGCGTACGTCGTATTATTAAAACAGCAAAGTTGAACTTTTTCATCCCAACACTTTTGCATATGTAACTGTGTGAATTCAGTTTTGTTACGTTAACACAGTGTTTTCCTTGCTTCAAGTGTGTATACATTTTTGGCACCCTCTGTATATATGTATGTATATATACATACAGCATCGACAGCAACATAAAAACATATTCTCTCCTAGGTCAAAATAATCCTTGTGTGTTTGAGGTTAATTCCCTATTATTGCGAATACTTCTTACGAAGAAAATGTTATACTGTATTTCGTGAGCTGAAGGAGCCAGACTTTATAGCACGAGTCAAATATTGTGCACGTGTTATGTTAAACGTATATCATGATCCTGGGTATCTGCAAAACTGGCGATGGTCTGTGTATGCAGAGTCCGGACTTTTACATATGGTTGCCAATGTCATTACATCCCCAGTGGGCATCAAAACAAGTGGAAGGTACACAAGCCCACTCTGTCGTACGCAGGATAGAGGTGGTGATTATTCGTAAATGCAATATAGAGCGATAAAATGTGAAGCTGGCTGTACAAAAATACGATATAATTATGAAAAGGACAATTTTTTTTATAAAAATAAAACTTTTTTTATAATTATTACTTTTTCATTTTGTTCTGGATACTTCAAGTGAGCAATTTGTACACCCTTGGAATGTTTATGATGCACTTGACCATCACCGTTCTGGAATGTGGAAAGCAATCCCTTTGTGAAGTGTAAGCCCTTCAAAACCTCTTTGTTCCACTGTCGCACGTTTTACCTAGTTTTGTATCTTTCGTTCCCTTCACATAAGTTAAGTCAACAACTGCTAAGATGGTGACACCGAAAATATTGATAAATCATCGAGAAGAAATTGATTACCAGGAAACATTTTATACCAGTGGTTGTGAATTTTTGGGGGATAAATTGTGTACTCAGTCAAAGAATGTTTTAGACAAGCATATCAAAAGTCATGGACCTGTCAGTGCAAAGGATAGTTTAAACAATAAATCAAATGAGGAACAACGTGGAGTAAAGCGGAAAGTCACCATCCAAATAATGCACGATAAAGTGAAATGTGCAAAATCTGGAAAAAGTGATTTAGTTCAAGGCACAGTGAAGATGTTTCTATAGGCTAATATTCCTCTTCACAAAGTGGACCATTCAGCTTTTCGGGAGTACTGTCAAAACAAGTACCTTGTTTTAAGGTTGTATAGGTACTACGTACTTAATTTTGTGTCATTCTTAAAAGAGAAGAGAGGGCGTATATTTATAGTCATTTCCGCGAAGACAAAATTTATCATAAAGAAAATGAAAACTAAAAAATAATTAAATTGAGGGGTGTAAAATAATACAAAACCATATTAAGTGCCCAATATTAAAATCATTAATTATTGAAAAATGTTCTTTCACATTGATGTTATTTCAATACATACTTGTTTATCAGAATTGCTTCTTTTTTTTTTCTTTTTTTTTTTTTCAAAATGCAATAAAGTACTAAATGCAAATGTATAAACGATACAAAATCTAAATGTATAAATCAAAATGTTAAATTTCAGATTTTAAGATGCTAAATACCACCACCCTATATGATTTTAAGCTTCAAAATAAGCAATGTTGCATTCTCGGAAGCGAAGCACAGGCTGTATGAATGTGTTCTAATTCAAGTTTTTGAACAGTATTTGTTTTGTTTAGTTGTGTTGTTCAGTACAGAGATATATTAATTTAGTGTTAATATCAAAATATGGAGACCTTGAAGCACAAATGAATCCTCCAGTAAATCTTCCTGAATAAGATTCTAATCCAAGCACTAGCAGTTCCGAATAATTAAAGCAAACAGATGGTATACAAAGTGCACGATTATGTCAAAAGAACAATTTAGAAAAAGGTACAATTTCGGAGACTGACAAAATTTTGCGCTTAGATGAGGGGGGGGGGGAAGCGCAAAAGTGTCCAGTCACACATAAGAACCACGACAATAAAAAGCAAAATTTAATAAATTTCACCAGTTCTTATTTGGTGATTTTATTAAGCGCGAAGTTTACCGTTTTTATAGTATAGGGCTACTCAAATTGTGAATGATGTTAAATCAATTGAAAAGTGTTTCGGACTTCCTTAATGGAAGCAAATGCTTCGCTAACTGCTGAAAATATGGGGTTCGTTTTCTTTCGCTTGAGAATGAAAACGATGATGATAGAAATAGCGGAAATTGTGATATGGCGCTATAGATATCTTCAAAGATTACATCAGTCGCTCTCTGAAGGCTGCTCTCATTTATTTGAACGAAACTTGATGACACGATGTCTTCCAGAAAGGGTGGAACGATTTAACACTAGAACGCCCGAGCTTCAAGTACTCCCTAAAACGCCCGTTAGCGGTTTATTGACCGCAATTACTTTCTATGCGTTTTAATCATTTTCATCACTGAAAACTATGGAATTTCTGGCTTATCGCCTTCTAGCCTGTTGTGATGGTAAAGAGGGAATGATTTTGCTTCTAAGTTGCAAACCAGGCTCGAATCCATTTTGCATTTAGCTTCCGGAGTGAGGTGTGTATACTTGGTGTATATTCAGTATCACATATTTAAGTGCTCTCCTGACTCAGGCCGATGAAATTTCTTACTTACCAGACGACTGTAGTAATATACGGGGAACAATATTGCTTCTGAAATGCGAACCAGTTTCGAATCCGTCGGTCCTGGTGGTGTAGTGGTTACCATACTTGACTCCTAAACCCAAGATCGCGGGTTCGAACCCGGCCAGGACCGATGGATTTTTTCGGGGGTAAAAATCCTAAGTATGGCTTACTTCGGAAGGGAAGTAAAGCCATGGGTCCCGTGTCGTATATTTGCGGCACGAAAAAAACCTCAAGCCTGAAAGAGAGGCCTCTGAGCAAAATTTGTCGGCCGTTTCACGCCCTGAGTTGAATGGGACGCTGATGACCTGAGCTGTTAAAGAGCGTCCATAAATAAATTAATAAAAAAAAAAGTTTCGAATCCAGCTTGAATGCAGCTTCCGGTTTCAGATATTTTTATGTTCATGTTTTTGCTCACTATTCACCTATATGTTTAGCGCTTTATGAACTCAGGCTCTTGTGTCTATTCCTTTAATTTATAGGCAATTCGGTAATGCAATCATACGTGTTCGCATTCTTCTGTTCATATTTATAGGTCATCTCGGGTAAATGGTTTTTAATAAAAAAAAAGAGTTATTTATTTTTAATTTCAAGTATAAGCGCATGTTTTCTCGAAAACAAGAAATGTTTTAATATACGAATTGGGTTTCCTCTATGCTATGCACGTTCCTTCATCTCTATAATCAGTTATTAATGATGGTGAGAGTAGTCGATGAAAGCTACGTGAAAATGAAAAGCTAAGCTAAATTTAAGACACAGAAACAAGAACTGATAAATAATGACTCACGCACTACGCTACAGTGAGTTTGAAACAAGTTTGTTGTGCAATGATGATTATTGTCAGTTACAACTACGCAATAAATGTTGTAAATAACTTGGGTAAAGCAGCGGTCAATTTACCTCCACCGGGAACATGTGGTAAATTTGCCTTTATTTTAAAAAGTTACGCCTGAAATGCAAAAAATATATACATATATGTATAATATAAATGAAAATAATGTAACACTATTAGTGTGTGTGAGTATGCGTGTGTGCGAGAGAAATAGCTAAATGTCATTGAAAAGGGATTAAAAGAAGTCGCAAAACCATAGAAAATACATGAAATTATGAGCGTTTGAAAATTAAAAGCGGTCAATTGATCGCCATTGGGCGTTCTAGTGTTAAATGACTATCAGCAAGAGGAAGACGTAGGAGTATTGTTGTGCTTGATGCTGGAGGCAGTCTCAAACTGTTTATACCTATCAGCTAAGAATATTGGGAACTGTAACATACACGCATGATTGAAAAACACGACACAGGTAACAACCAGGATAATTTCATGATGCATGTAGAAGAGTGACAATGATGAGTAAAGGGTATGCGGAATAAAATAGCATTCAATTGCTATTTTAGATGCAAGACACTAATTGTAAAGTGTCAGGTGGCATTTTGAATGCGTATTATCAACAATTTTAATTAGGAAAATGCCTATTTCTGTATAGTTCAAGAAAAAAGAAGTTTTTTTGTGAACTGTGGGAACAATGCGCCACCAGAAACTTGTACACGTGCCGTTTATGACCGTTCAGACTTTTAAGCAGGTTGTGGGTAACTAACTAGCGTTTGGCTACAACACAAAGCCTGCCGGCTGGGGAGCGATTGAAAGCGGCTCTTTAATTACTTTTTTCCTTGGTATGTAAATGCACCTGTTGGTATGTATTCCTAATGTCGAGTACTAGGTTACTAGAACGATTATTTTTCATTTTAACGCTGCTAAATTTTTACATATTTCGCACAATACTTCATATTTTCAAGATCATTACATAATTTTACATAAAGTTAACATCCATGCAAATCCGTTTAATTAAAGTCATTAAATTATAAGATGTTATAACGTTTTATTCCATACAATTGAACATTGTGAAATTTCCGTACAGAATGGAATATAGCTTTCAAGATGGGTCAACCACCCAGGTAAAAACTGGTATTTCTCTGCTTAACTGGTCATCTTACACTCCCTTCTTATTCCTGGAAAAACCTGGCTGAGTGTCAGGGCTTCCTGAATACTGGGTGTGTCCCTCTACCCCCTGAAGGCAGCTTAACTTCTATTGCTGTCTTTTTCTTCATTGTATTTACCATTCAGTGGTATTGGGCGTGTATCTAGGATATTTTCTGGAGTTGAAACAGGTATATTTTGTTATACTGCAAGAACTTTTTCTTTCATTCCAAAATTCACCAGAGTATTTAATTTTATAACTCATTCAAATAAGCTGTGCACTTATTTTACCCTTGTTCAGTTTTTTTTCCCCCTCTCAGGTGAAAAGTGAAAAATTGCGAATTTCTTTCTACTGGGGTTGTTCCTGTCGCAAGTTCTTTGTATGCAAAATTACGACCCTATGGACAATGCTTTTACTACCGATGGAAATATCGTGTTGCGCTAAGTGAGTGGTAAAAAAGTAGGCTGTACAACTTAAGATTAAGAAAGAGCAAAGGCCAGAAACAATGACCGATTCGAAAAATATCGAAAATGTTCTCTAACGCTGAATGCCAAATTGAAGTTGTAGCGTCGCCTTTAGTTCATGTACAAGTTATGCCATAAACAGGAAGTCCGTTTATTCGGTCCTCTGCTTTGTCGGCTGGACGAACAAAAGTACCGTTCAATCCACACGCCGGGGCAGAAAACCTTCCAAAGTACAAACTACCCATCATGGCGCCAGCCCACTTTGCACTGGCACTTTCGACCCTTTCAAGGAAACAATGGAAAGAAATGATACGAAAATGGGAAAGAGGTCCATCCTAGCATTAACCTAAATCCCCAATGGAAAACAAGAAAAAATCCAAGATTAAGATGGCCGGCCCAAGGAGAATTGAACCGCAACCTCCTGAATGAGAGTCTCAAGCGTTACCGTCTCAATCACCTTGCTCAATTCCATCTAGTAATAAAAACCACCATGGTTCGAATCTTCGTTATGCTTTAATTTTATTTGTTAGTTTTTGCAATTAAAATTAAAGCTTACATACGACAATACATTCTAATTGAAACATATGCTTTAATTTTAAGAAATTTATGCCCAAACACAAAATCGTTCATTAGTCACCTTCGTTTTCAAAATGTTACATTAATAATCATTTTAAAGTGAACAAATAAAACGAAAATATACATTGCCTTTATTTTAAATAAAAATAATTATTAATTTCATATTTGCTTTGAAAACAAATATTACCTCTTTGTGCATAAATTCTTTAACTTTCAAACACGTCTTTGCAATTGGAAACTGTACTGCCATGAGTACACAAAAGATAATTTTTCCTTGTAAAAATAAAAAATAAAATAATTCACACATGGACATATTCGAATTTCGGTGATTCCTATTGCGCCGAGCTGAACAGAACTTTAAACAAGTTAGCACTTTTAGAGTCTCTCTTTCCCTCTTAGGGTGTACAACGAAATCTCAATTGGAACAGCACAAAGGAAGGCCGAAGCAGAACATAAACAGTTTCATTTTGTTAAACAGCAGGTTGTTTACATAGATGCACAGAGATTCATCTCGAAACGAGTTTCATAAAGGCGTGTGAAGTCATGATCGCAGTAAATATACCATGGAACAAAGTTTAGGTATGAAATTCACTTTTCTTTATTAGCACTGTGGTTTTCATGTTCCTGAAAAATCTACATTTCTAAAAGGATATCTGGAGGTGTTTTATGAGTTGGCTATACTAGAATACATAGATTAAAACCGTCATAAAAGACATCTTTATTTCACATTTAAATTATTATTATAAGGTGGATTTCTTTAATAATGTATTACTTATTAAAAGATTGTGATTCGAATGGTTTGTGTAATTGTGAGAATGTAAATTTTGCAGTTGATTCCTTTTACAGCAAGTTATTTTCAGCCATTGATGAATGTGTTCCGAAAGTCAAACAGTATAAACAAAAATATCCTATTTAATTTAATGGTAACATAATCCAAAATATAAAAATAAAAGAAAAACTTAGAAAGGAAAAACATTTATCTGAGTATTGGTTACAAAGATATAAACAATTCTGAGAGAAAGTGAAAAGGGATATTAAAGAAGCGTTTGATGTTTATTTGACATCAGTGGAAGTTGATATAACCAGTAATAATAGAATTTTTGGAAGTTTTTAAAGGCTAAAAGAAACACAATATGTATAATTCTGAAATGGTTTACCAAAGTGAAACTCTTGTAAATCAAAGGACATCGCCAATTGTTTTGCAAATTTTTGATCGGTACATTCACCAACACCTTCAAAGTACAACGTTCAACCAAACAATTCTACATTTCCAATATCTGATATATTTCTTATCGGAGAGATCACCCATGATGATATCAGAACTGCCGTAAGAAAGCTGAAACCCAAACAATCATCTGGACCGATGGCATTCCACCTTACATATTTAAAGGCTGTCAAGATATTTTGATATTGTATATAATCTATAATCTCATTATTAAGGAAAATATTTTCCCTAATAAGAGGAAGGTAACCAAGGTTACCCCAATCATAATATCTGGAGATTCTAAAATGATTACAAATTACAGGCCAGTGGCCATTTTGTCAACTCTAGCCAAAATATTTGAAAGTATACTTCATAAATATATATTCTGGCATGTTAAAAATAGTATTAATATTACCCAGCATGGATTTATGTCCAATATATCTACTGTTGACTAATTTATGCAATTTTGTCATCTATGTATCAGATGATTACATAATAGATCTCAAGTTGATGTTATTTATAGACTTTCAAAAAGCGTTTGATAAAGTTGATCATGACAAATTAATAAACAAATTAGAGTTATGTGAGTTTTCTAAGTCTATGATATTTCTCATGGCATCATATTTAATGTCGAGATCACAATTGTTAAATATAAAAGTACATCATACCGCTTTGAAGTTTACTCTGTAGTGCCTCAAGGATGAAATTTAGGTACACTATTATTTCTTTTATTTATAAATGATGTATCATTAATTGTTAATTCTTGTAATATCCTACTAATTGCAGACGATCTAAAAATATTTAGCTCTATATAATTTGTCTCCAATTGTGTTATACCCCAAAATGATCTGAATGCTTTAAATATATGGATTAAAGCGAACAATCTTCCTTTTAATATATCAAATGTCAGGTTACGTCTTTTTCTAGGCTCATAAGTAATCTTGATTTTATATACACTATAAATGAAGCAAAATTACAATTAATCCAAACAAAGAATGATCTAGGAGTAATGTTCAACAAAGACTTATCATTTACTAAATATATTAATAAAATTGTTATGCAGCACATAAGAAATTGGGATCTATTATTCGTAATTCATCTTAATTTTAATGATCTGAGAATTCCATTTATTGTATGCAATTCATTTGTCAAATCTAAACCTGAATATGCTTCTATTATATGGAGTCCTTATATTGACAAACCTGTTAAACTTATTGAAGTAATTGCATAAATTTCTCAAGTATGCAAATTTGAAAATTTTTTTTTTCCTTAATTTAATTTCTTATGACACTATACTTAAATTATTTCGGTACAAAAGTTTATCTCACAGAGGGAACCCTAACTTGTTACTTTTCCTTTACAAACTATTACACAATAAGGCTGATGATTCAATCCTAAGACGATTAATATGCTTTTATGTTCCAAATATCACACCAAACCGATTTCGTAATATTTTTTATTCCAAGGATGCGCATATTCTCCTGTACTTAAAATGCAAACATTATACAATAAGTTACATTATATAATAAATTACATTATTTAACTATTGGTATATTCAATACGAATCTGTATATTTTCACTTTATCCTGTGTTGGTGCTGGTGGTGCAGTGGTTACCATACTTGCCTCCTAAATCTAAGATCGCGGGTTCGATCCTGGCCAGGACCGATGGATTTTTTTCGGGCGTAAAAATCCTATGTATGGCTTCCTTCGGAAGGGAAGTAAAGCCGTGGGTCCCGTGTCGTACATTTACGACATGATAAAGAACCTCAAGCCTGAAAAAAGAGTTTCACTCCCTGAATAGAATGGGACGCTGATGACCTGAGATGTTAAAGTGTGTCCGTAAATAAAAAAAAAAAAATAAATAAATAAAACTGCTGTGAGCATTTATTACAAAATATACATTGATTAACTTATCAGATATCTTTTTTTTATATTTGTTTTTGTAACTTTTTTTGTTATAATTGATTTATTGTATTCCGTTTTTATTTTTTTTCATTTTTTCATTGTCTTGTAATTGTAAGGATTGTATCTGATTAAGTGAACATTGTATTTGGGAAATCTGTAATGTTCACAAAATAAATAAATTACGCAACAAATATTGCCCGATTCGTTAGTGACGGGCTAAAAGTGTTGTGACTTAGAATTATACAAAAAGAAAACATTTTTGTAATATGCACTGACATAGTTGCCTATATGTTGAAGTGTCCATCGCCTGTGGTGCCTCTGTAGCAAAAACGGGCGTTAAACACCATTAATTAATTAATTCATTCATTCATTCATTATATGTGGAAGGCCGTAGCTGCACTTTTAATATTCTATTCTCGCCTCAACCATTTCACCTGGCCAATGGTATCCATAGATTTGCAAAAGATGTGCGACGTCACTTTCCTCAACTTCATTCTTTAAGCAAGAAATGAGTTTGAGAAGTGTACAGGTTTATCGGGAGCAACTACCACATGTGCAACTCCTATTAGCAGGATGTGCCATTTGGATAAAGGCAGCGACTTTCTTTAATGAGCATCTTCACGCTGTGAAGAATTTTGGCAACTTCTTTCATGCTCAGTCAGCCGTATGGGTGAGGGACACACAAAGTATCATTTTACAGAATTCTATGATTGGTATGAAGTGGTGTACATGTACCAACTTTTACTTCAGCTGGATTCTTGAAAACTTGGAAAATTTATGAACTGTCACTCATAGAATCGATGTACAACTCTGTGACTAAAAATAAATTACATTTGGTACATGAATCTACAGTAGGCAAGTGATGAAATAAATACAAACACGACTTTAGAAAAGAAATCTACATTGTGCCAATTTATCTATTGTTGATTTGGTCTATTTACGGACGCTCTTTAACATATCAGGTCATGAGGGTTCCATTCAGTTTAAGGCGTGAAACAGCCGATAAATTTTGCTCAGAGGCCTCTTATTTCAGGCTTGATGTAATTTTTCGTGCCGTAAATGTACGACACGGGACCCGCGACTTTACTTTCCTTCCAAAGGAAGCCATACTTAGGATTTTACGCCCGAAAAAACCAATTTATCTACGAAATAGATAATTAATTAAATAATAGATAGGCATATTGTGCTTTACGCTTTGATTAATTTTTAGGACTGGATAAAAGCTAATGTGACGTATTTAAACTTGTAAATTTTGTGTCACGTTAACCTTTTTTCAACTTTACTTTAAATAAAACCATTTTAGAACACTTTTTAAATTCTTGTGCAATTATTATATTACATTTGTATACATATATTGAGTTTTTGTTGCATATTTATACATTAATTTCCGAATTTTAATCACTGTCGTTTTCCACTTTTTAGAGTATTATTTTAAATGCCCGGTATATCATTAAGAGCTAACTAACTTTACTCACAAACTCAAATATCCTTCCTCTGACTATGTGTTTTTTTAATGTTTCATATACTTCTTCCCTTGCAGTGAATCTGTTAACTGGATGTCCCGCACCCTTACTTTCTCGTCTTTAGGTGAGTATTTTGTTTATTTTTTATCGGTTAGAGCAGGGACAATGATAAAGTTTATTGTAAAGAACATTAACATAAATGTTTTTATCGTCCCTTAAATAAAGGGAGGTAGGTATGTGAATATTTAGAAGTATAAGAAGCTGAAATTCCGAGTAATATCTGCAACCAGATAATTCTTTCCTAGTGTTAGTATGCTTAGGTAAGATTATACGTTATGTAGTGACCAAAGCAACAATGTAGTCTTATATCAATATAATGCTACAACCAAAGGAGTTTAAAAGAACGCAAGATGTAATGGTTTTCAAAATATCCTAGCAGAGGAGATGAATCTATATAATGATCACTTATTTGGTGGTTATGCCAAAAAGGAAAATTCTCCTTTTCTCGTTTGGAAAACATCGAATGAATATGCACGGAGACCATTTCTATTGAACGTTTTGGGGGGATTTGGACACATTTTATGCTCTGAACAATCTTGACATGCACAAGCAACCGTTTGAACAAGATGGGGCAACTTCATATTGGTCATGGGAATGGGCGCCTGTTTTCCAGTCGACTGATTTATAGTCATTCACATTCCACATTCTTTACGAAATCCTGGTTTCTCGTTGTATGGTGCGTTTTTATGGGGATACTGAAAGAACAATGCTTCATACCCATTCCTGAAAACATCGAAACAATTTTGCACAGTTAGCAAGGGAACCGTGTGATGCTATGGTCACAAGGATAATGAACCAGTGGAACATGTCGTGCCCAATGATGGAAAACATGTAGAAGAGATAATTGTACAATAGGTATTTGTTGAGTACAAGCTGTTCCTCAAGTATTTCGGTTGTCCTTTTTTTTGGGGAGGGGGGTCACCGTATACCTAAAAATGCCTTTACCCTTAAAAGTTTATGCCTTTATATCCATCTTAAATGTGTGAAACATGCATATAAAAATCCATTGGGTCAAATCTACCCGCATGGGCGTCCCAGTGATAAAACGCCAGTTGTATATAAAATTTGTCATCTCCAAGCTGAAATTCCTTAGCGTATTGCCTAGAATGTTGAAACTATGTTTTGTGTCGTTTGTAACACTGCCATGTTAGTTTAGCGAAAGAAAGTGTGCTTGGAGCATTACGTTGAAGTAAACATGCCAACGTCGATAAAAGCCACGCCATGTTAGTTTACGACTTAGTGAGTAGAACTGAACGAGAGCAGGAAGGAAAAAATAGATGAGCACCTGTTGCGGATTTCTTAGTAGTGACACCTGAGTATTAGTGTGGAATCGGCAACTGAATTCAAGCCGCGTCATTTTTGTAAGATCTTGCTGCTGGCAAGAGATGCCAATTTCATTTTAAAAAACAGAATTTCTAAAAGTCCCGGTTTGAAGAAGAAATTGACTTCTGGTATCTTGTACTTTAATTGTTAAGAGCCTTTTCTCTGTACGACTTATGTATTCAATTACTTATGCAATATGCTACTTAGCTACTCGTTTTGCCATGCTGTTAAGTACATAGCGTGAGGCATTATTGAAACCATCCATTTACAATTCGGCAGCTTACCGGCGCGACCCCACAACCTGCTATTGGGTTCATTCTTGACCGCCAGTGGTGGTCAGGTAGTTATGTCATAGACTAATAAGCGGCACGCCTGGGGTTCGATTCCCACCAGGAATGTTCTCCCTGGCTGAGCTTTTCCGGGTTCTCCTCAGTCCTTATAAATGGCAAAAACCGTAGAGATACCCTGAACGTAGCACTGGAACTTGTCCTTTCCCAATTGTATATTTCATCTCATGTATCATTAGTGTTCGTCGCCTGTGATGCCCAAGTGATATAACGGACGTTAAACACTATTTAAAAAAAGTTTATTCATCTTCTAGCATTTTCTATAAAAAGATTGCCTGCAGAACTAAAGCATTTTATTTGCAAGGTGAAGTGTTGTGGCGCCGTGAGTCCGGGGCGCCAGATGCCGGCAATGGCGCGGGGAAGGGGGATGCGTCGGTAAGCGGACAACTTGCGAATGGGCGGCTTTAAATGTGCCTCACTTAAGAACTTCAAGCGCTGTTTGTCGCAGGGAGGGTGGTGGGTTCCATAAATGCTCTGGTCACTCTCCGGTTAACCTCGGTTAACGAATGAGTAGGCCCGTGGCTAAATCAAACCCACCGACCATTGTAACTGGATACTGTTCCTTGAGCGCGTTTCGCCAGCATAATCGGCTGCAGCCTAATGGCGGGTCGGTTTAATCTTTAGGTATTGTCCTAATGCAAATTACCAGTCAACCCCGGGCGGGTCCCAGGGAACCAGCTCGATTTTTCTTTGAAAAAAAGAGTGGGGGAACTAGGAATCTAGACATTCCAAGAATACCGGGTGAAACAGAAGCTAAGGTTCATTTCCTTTTAAATGCTATATTTTCATGTACTACATATGAAACCATATGCATATGCTACTTCCAGAGAGTTCGAGTCACGCTTGATCCGAGCAAGCAGGTGGGAGGAAGCCAGTAGAGCGCGAAGTAAACAGCGACGTTCTGGATGCGTAATTTTCCTTTAATGTTGCGCGAGCGCATATTTCGATCAATGCTTAGTACGATTTGAGGTGCTGGCAATAGACCAAATGTTTGCGCGGGCTATATGTTACCGGTCGTTGCTTTGTACAGCTTAAAGTGTAAGCCGACATGTTTGCTTGTGTACTTCTTTCAAATTACGTTTAAAGTGCGTATTTTGTGTAGGCATTAAATTAATTATTTAGATAATTGAAATGCCGGCGGAAATTTTAATTTACAACAAGGAATATTTATGTATAATATTTACATCAAAAGAGATTCATGCCGACAATTTGTAGGCAATTTTTAGACAGATTCCCTAGCATTCGACCTCCAAATAGAGGTACAATTAGACACGTTGTCAATAGATTAAATAAACGTGATCGTTGAACTCTAAAAATCGTAGGCCTAAACATAGGGTTCTAACAGAAGAAAAACTGCATGATATAACTTGAACGTTCTCCTAATGAATTTTTATGTCGTGTAGCACAAGGTAGGCGTTTCAAAAAATTCAGTCCATATGACTACTAAACTTTTAAAATTGAAATTTCACAGAGTCACTATAGCCCAAGAATTAAGGCCGCACGAAAACGAAAGTTGATTGAATTTCTCTAATTTGGTTTTACACAAAATTAATTACTGTGTTTTTGATAGACAATATTCTTTTCTTATGAAGCGTTCATTTAATGGTTAAGTATGAACACAGAATAGCTTTTTAGAGCACAGAAAATCCACGAATAATTCACGAAATTCCTCTGTATGACTAAAAGATTGGAGTGTCTTAAAAGCAAATTGAATAACAGAACACATATTTCGAAGACGTGTCGTACGCAAATACTCGCACATTTTTTGAACCATTAACTGATCATGCATAATTGATATTTGAATTTCGGTTCAAATTAACTGGAATATGGATACATTATCAACTTTTTTTTTTATCTTTAAATTTTTAATGAATTTAAAATGCTGGGGCTATTCTGAAGGTTATAACTATTGTAACTAAAAGGATTGGCAGGCTTGGTGTCTCCTTTCAGCACACGTGCAAAGGGGCAGAGGAAATATTAATGGATTGGAAGCAGGAACTTGAGACTGAGGTCTTCTGTGGATGGAATGTGAGACACACTTGCCGTTGCATGAGTCACCGTGATCGTCAGTATTTGTGATAGCAGTGCTTTTATTATAGGCTACATACTTCCTGTTAGCAATGTTGTCAACATCAAGTATTCTTGGAAAGCCGCTGGGTTTTAATAGTTTTGGGATGATGTTTTTTTAACTAGTCAGAGCTTTTCAAACATTTATTTGAGTAGTTGATGATGATGATGATGAATGACTCAGTTGTTGCCTACACTTCAGCAACAAAATCTCAGGGTATTTTGCTCTATATTGTTGGGCCCCCGCTTAATAGGACTGCGAGAGGATATTAATTGTCATAATAATCAGACGACGTAACATTGTATATCTGTGATTTATTAACCGTAACATTCTTTTACATCTGCTGTTCATGACAATAACCGGATTCGGTATTATGACCTTGGCCTACTTTCAATCTGGTTAACATGTATTTCGCTGGCGAAGGGTAGTTTTAATCCGGCTTTGGACTTATGAACTTCACCTGGGCGTTATGGTTATCGGCCTACTAATTACTATATATAAATGTTGTGCTACTCATAAAGTACTTTGTGACAGGTCTTCATACTCCGTGTGCCTGAGAGTGAACGTGTATATATAATTTAATGGTAATTATTATTAAATATTTTATATAGCCTGTAGTAGCAAGTATCAGGAAAATGTATGGAGGCTACCTGAGCGCGTACCCTTTTTCGCCTCAAGCGAAGGGCTGCCTATTGTAACAAAGTGTATGCAGGTGTGCGGCATGAGTCGGAACAATAAGTCTTTTATTCTCACTTGCTGAAGATGTTCCAAAGTCATTAAAAGTACCACAGTAACATGTTGGCGAGGATGGTTTCCTTTCACTTTGAAATGGGATGATCACGAACTCACTGATCAGAAACCAAAGAGTTGAAAGTTTTAAAGTGAGAGCGTATGGGAGGATGAAAACTCACCAATAATATTTGAATATTTTAATGGCTCAGCGAACCGTGAACTCTATTCTGTGGTCCCCGCTGAGCTCCGAGGACTACGTGGAGACTTTTCGGAATTAGCTTATTGGGAAATATTTTTGCTAAGACACGGATTTTTCTAGAGTACAAGCTAGGCAGGATAAGTAAAGAGAGAGGCAGCTTTGGAGATCAATAGACGCTTTTATAGATTTCAGTTCAGGCGGTGAACGTTGTTCGTTGCGTTTGTTCGCTAGATATATTTTCCACTTCAGTTTAGGCAGCATTGCGGTTATGCAGTTTTAAATCTCGTCGTCAAAGAGGTAACGAACCAGGTGGCCGTCAACAAACCATGAAACGAATAAACACTTCTAGGCGTTGAACGAGGCACTGTCGTGTGATTTACACTATTTAATCTTCTCCCCCATGTAACCATGAGGGCACAAAAAGGCGACATCGGGCCCCTGAAAGACCCGAGGTACGAAGCGAGACTCTCGGGCAGATGCTCTACCAGACATTACTACATCGAGGTGGTCGCGGCCGGCATTAATTAATCAGAATGCAATTATATACAAATTAACGCCGCCTCCGCGAGCCCTCACACCAGTGTCAAGATCGACGATGTACCCCGTTCAAAATTTGGCGCTAACATGGAGCCACATCAACTATAAAACCACTTCAACTTAAAGTGTAAACTTTCCACGCAGGCACGCCATTAACTGTTAACGCTCTACTTCACAGATGAAACTCATACATAATAAACAATAACCTTAGCAATAAGAGATGTGCACCCGTAGATTACAGACTGAAATCAAGTTCAGATTTCCACTACCATCCACATGCAGTGACTGTCGGGTCGTTAAAAAGACATTAAATTTGTCTTTAGCATTTCCCCGCTTGGTTACAACAGTTATTTAGTATTTCTATAACTATTCCCTTCCAGCTGTTGTAAACATTTTACAACAGAAAAATTGTAATTCAAAAATAATATATTATAATTACTTAATATTTACATTGATTTAATGATTTAAAATATAATAAAATTTACAGCATATAAATGTTGTATTTATATTTTAATGGAGGCCGGCCACAAATACTGTTTCAAATCTACGTTTAAAAATATTGTGTTAAATACCCGCTCTGTTTACATCTCCACCAGAGCATCTTTGCACATTATGCTTTACCACACTACATGAATTTAACCCTATAGCTACTTATTTGGTTCTTCGTTCTACTTTGGTTCTCCGTAATTTATTTCAGTTTTAGATCATATGGCCATAACATTTAATTTTCAGTTTTTATTGTGCGATTCTTGTTAAACTAGGGAAAATATACACATGTTCCCGTGTATTTTTTCCTTGGCAGGGGTTTTGTTGAATGGTGTTTAACGCCCGTTTTTACTACTGAGGCACCACAGGCGGTGAACACTGATGATACATGAGATGAAATGATATATTGGGAAATTTTTTTTTTTTTTTTTTAAGGAAGCAAACGTTCCAGGCCCACGTTTAGGGCATTTGTCAGTTGTGAGGACTCAGGAAAACCTGGAAAAACCCTGTCAGGGAGGAAGGTCCTGGCGGGATTCGAACCCCGGACCTTCCGCTCACGAGTCCGCGCCTTAACGACCTCGGCCACACATGGCGGTCTCCTAGGCAGGGGCAATCAAACAAGAATGTTATGTAATAATTTAACAATTTCAACCCTCGTCCTATTTGTTTTGCACCTCAAGACGTTTATCACATCAAATATACTTGCTAAGTAGACCACTTATTTTTAATAATTTAAATAATTATTAGAAATTCTAAAATCGCTAACAGATTAATTATCGTTTATTAACATTACAACTACTGGGTTCAAAGATAATGAGAAGCCCAAGAAAAGATTGTCGTAAATAGTTACAGTTATAGAAATGTCGTATACAATTCTTTTGAAATTGCTGTTTGAAAATTGAAATATCATATTTTGGCCCAAGGAAGAACATGCAATTATGTTATAATAAAGTGTAAAATTACTGTCCTCACATTTATGTCGGAATTATTTAGACAACTGGATTTGACTCGGCTCTTCCGGTAATGTTTTATCACTTTTCCAATAAATGAATGCTGTTCTGATTTTATTATTTTCTGATGAACTGGTACCATACTTAAACCGGCGAGACAATTATCTGTCGTTTTCACGCCCTTGAGTTACTACAAACAAAAATTATCAAAAACCTTACGCGGTAATTTAAAATTATTGTACTAAAGTAAGTGCTCAGAACAGGTTTAAGTTTAAATCAAATAAACTTGTATTTTAAGTAAATCATAATTAAAACTGGATTAAAATAATTGAAAGCAAATACTAGACTATTATTACTTCGCCAAATGGTGTTAATGTTTTTTCTCCAATACATTAAATTGTCAGCAGAATTTTAGAAAGAAAAATACCTGAAACATCTTCCCATGTGACATTTAGTGCGGACAATTAAGATCCAGCGAAGGTCTACCTTAAGGGCAGATGCTACAGAAGACAGAAATCTGGTGTGAACTAGTAGGTCGATCAGTTCTCATTCGGCAGCTTCTCCTTGTTTCCAGATGTTATACTATTTGCTTCCTTAGTAAAATTATTTGTTACACCTCCGCAAAAATTGTTTATATTTTCTATTACCCTATTAAAATCTAAGGTATTTATGAAAACATTAATTTCGGATACAACCAAAAATTTTATGAAGCACTGCAGTTTTACTTCTGAAAATCGTTCATTTAAAATCTTGATCAAATAGTCCAAATATGGGATGATAAGAAGATTTCTGCAATGTTCAATGGCAAAAACTAATGCAACATTTGAACGATGCACCTGTCGTTGAGCAATTTACGGTCGTCTAATGCTCCAAGAAATGTAAATAACACTTTCAGCTCTGTTCTTAATTGCTTTGACATAAAAATGTTAACATTTTTAAAATGTTCTGAAAGTTCCAACAAGAGAATTTTTAAACATTGTAAGACTGTTATACCAGGGTCTACAGTAAGGTTATTTGAAGTCAGGGCCGCTGAGCGTGGTTGCTAATTGGGAAAGTGCAACCGTCGCATCTGGTAAAAAGGAAATAGATTTGCAGAGCAAAAAGTTGGCTAGCATTTATATTTTTACTGAAAGCATAAACTGATAATAATAATAATAATAATAATAATAATAATAATAATAATAATAAGGCTAACCTGTGTTATAAAATATTTTAAAAATGATGCCCTCCAGTGGTAATATAGTACTGATATCTTCGTAAAAAAAATCCTATAATTCATTTAAGTTTTCCTTCATAAGGTCACGGCGGTTCGGAACATGTTGCTTGACATTGAGAGCTCTTGTTTCTTATAACCGTTTATTAAGTTGGGAACAGTTACTCTGCAAGAATCCGTTTTCCCATATGTGTCGTAAGTAAAAAGTCATCCTTCAATTGTTAGGTCCTGTTAGTCTAGTGATAACCATACTTTCCTCGTAAATCCAAGATCGCGGGTTTAATGCCGGCCATGGTTTTTCTGGTGTAAAAATTATAAGTATCACTTCCTTTGGAAGAGAAGTAAAGGCGTGGGTCCCTGGTCATAGATTTACCTAAAAGAAGAGGCCCCTGAGCAAAATTTATTGTCCGTTTCAAGCTCTGAATTGAATTGGACGCTGATGATATGAGCTGTTCAAGAGCATTCGTAAAAAACCAAATAAATAAAAAAATCGTTCTTCAAGACTGAATCTATGTGAGGTGTAACTAAGGAAGAACAATTAACATACAATGAAACGAGTAACATGCAACACAAAAGCACTTGTTAACAAAGCCTCCCTGAAACAAACTGTAAGCTACTACCTGTAAATACGTTATACTGCCATGACCAGTAAGCAGCCCCACTCTCCTATCAGATAACTCAATTAACCACACTGTAGTTGTGCCGAATATTTGGCTATGCTTTTAGTTTAACAATGAATTGTAAAGAAATTGTGCTGTAAAATTGGTAGGATTAAATAACATCTCAGATCACTCCTACCACCACACTTAGCAGGCGCCAATGAAATGTTTGGGACAGTGGTGTCCAATTACTGTTAACCTGAGAGCTATAAAAATATTTACTATCAGATGGTGGGCCACATCCTAAACTAATTAACCATTTTCAGCAGTAATTGAAATATAATTAGTAGGAATTTAATGCGACAGAAAAGGACGGGATATCTACATCTACATCGATTCCTGTTGTTGCAAAATGGAGAACGTTCAGGTGAGAACAGTCTGTGAGACCACTTCTGGACGTCCCACCTTCCATTATTCGTAAATCTCATCCGCAAATAATCAAATTCTTTCACTACCTCTATAGAACTTCTATTTATAAACCAGCTCTCATCTTTTCTTAATTTTGATCCCTTTTTAAATACAAAATAAATTATTATCTTTGATAACTATTTATCCTCGGGCCCAATTTTGCACAATATTTAATTATTTCACCAATGGCATGTTGCAATCCTATCACAGTTACTGCCCCAACTATAAAATCATTCGCAAAAAGCAATCCTGGTACTTTCCTTCTTCCCAATAGTAGGGCAATGTCCATTTTTTCTTTAATCCTATCTAGGGTATCGTCTATAAATAAAGTAAATAATGTCGGATTCAATTTACATCTCTGTCTCGAGCCCAAATTTGGAATTGTATAGTCTGTAGATCTATTACCTTCAATCTAACACAATACCTGCATCCTTCATTAATTTTTGAAGTCATAAAATAAATTCGTACTAACTCCCTTACATCTCAATTTATATACCAATGCATCCCTATTAATTGTATTAAATGCTTTCTCAAAATTTACAAAGAAAATGTATGACCTACCCCTTTTATTTCTTAAGTAGTTACCCACAATAGTATGAATTATTATTATTATTATTATTATTATTATTATTATTATTATTATTATTCTTATAAAACCTGCTTGAAATGCGATAATTTATATTTCATTTCTGCCCACTCATGCAATCTTCCTGCTAATATACCTGTGTATATTTTACTTACTTGATAGTAGACTAATTCCTCGATATGTACTCGGCTTAGTTATACTACCTTTCCCTTTGTATTTTGGAACGATCATGCTAACTTTCCGGCATCACCTTCTTCGCCTTAACTCTATTTAATAATTCTGTTAGTAGCCTAGTACCTCCTTCCATTTTCCCAAAACCTTTCCAAAGTTCTCCTGGAATTCCATCTATTCCTGCCGCCGTTTTCTTCAATTTTTCAATATGGTACCCTACCTCATTCATAGTAAACCCTTTATATAAACTTTCTGTCCTATACCCAGTACTATGTCAGTTTATTTCAGAACTCGGAATATTCCCGCCACCTAACAGGTTTCTAAAGTAATTCTTCCATTACCTTGGGGTTATCTTGTTTTCTCCTCCTCTCCTCCTTAAAACATCCTTCACAGCTGCCCATATATATTTACTATTTTTAGCTATCACTACTTCTTTAATTTTTGCACCCATTCTCTGTTGGCACTCTTTCTTTTTATCCTGCACAAGGAATTTATATCCCCCTTTTTGAACAGAAAAATTGCATATCATCTTCCTCTTCTGATCTTCTCCATCTTATTAAATCCTTAAACACTTCTTTCCTTACTTCGATACACTCTCCATCGTACCATCCGTAACGTTTTGCAGTTCCTCTTTGAGTAAGTTTCATCTTACTTCCTGCCCACCTTACCATAGACTCGAGCTTTTCCACTGTTCCCTTTATCTTTCCTACCTTCAGTGCCTCTAGAGTTACATATTTTCTTATTTTCCCACTTTTGGATATCAAACTCTCCCAGAAAAGCGCAACATACTCCTCTTTCCATGTAAAACAGGTTTCCTCTTCTTCTTTCCCTCTCTCCTCACGCCACCCATGTTTTCCTTACACTCGAGCCTCATTGCAACTTCCAGTTCCAGATATTTCAGTGACTCGCCATTTCTCGTTAGCTGTTCTTTCATGTTTCGCCACAGACTCACTTCTTGTTTCCTTCCGTGAATCCATCATTCTATGCCTTTTACATATGTTTTTTTTTTCTTTCTCTTCCTTTGCCAGATTCATTTTCTTTATTTATGAGTTCCTGATCTCCCTCTCTTTTTTTCCATAGTCTTGATCTATAAAAATTCCAGTTAAATTTAGGATGCTACAATGTTTCAATATTGTCCATTTAATTTTGTTCATTGCCAACCTAACCACAATTGGTATGGGTTGTTTCAGCTTCTTCCAATTCCAGTTGGATAGTGGAATAATGTATTACTGCTCTTCATTTTTTCAGAGTCTGAGAATCTTGAACTGAATTCATTTCTGATGTTCTGAATGTCTGCACAAAATTCAGAAAAGTTTAAAGTCTTAGCATGGAAAGTCTTAGCCTGTTCCGAAATCCATTAATGTACTCCAAAGAGTCAGACACCAGCTGATCCCTTCCTTTTAGTTTTACGTTGGGGCATTCATGTGATTCGTAGTATCTGTTAAAGCTGGCAACTGTCGAATAATGTTGAAATCCGAGCTCTATGAATTGTAGCTTCATTTTGCTGGTACCGCCATGCATTTCTTCTTTAGTAAATGCAGTAGTAAGGTATTTATTTCAATAATTAAACACTTATACAGTACACCGGTCTAGCCAAACGGTTTGTGCTCCTATTTACACATATGAAATGCTGAGAAAAATAACAAACAGAATTACACACACACACACACACACACACACACACACACACACACACACACACACACACACACAAACACTATGAAATAACCTCCCCCGTCATATTGGTAAAAATACCATTAAAGAATTTTTGAATTTAAGACACTAAACAAGAGAAATGCATGATTCTGTTCATACATGCATATATACATATAACAGAAGTGCATTTAAAATATATCAGTAGATTATATGTTATGTCCTCTCTAGCCAGAGACTTTCTCTTGCCTACCTAATCTTCCTAATAAATTTACATAGTCCCTGCCAATTATTTTTATCCAATGCCACATTTAGATATGCCGTTTTACTCCTTCTTGACCATTAAAATTTTTCGGAGAAAATCTGCGACCACCAGCACTCTGTAGCTTCACATTTTGCAAGAATTTGTACCCAATTTTCCTTTTTACCATATACAGGCACATTCTTTCGCCTGCAACATCCGTCATTTCCGCGCTTTCCATCTCGCGAAGCCCAGCCATGCCATTGCCGCTTTGTTTTCTTCTGTCATTGCGTTTATATATATATATTTCCCTCTCCCACGCCTCTTTTAGTTCTCATTGTAATTCTAGCGATACTTTGTTATAACACTCAGCTTCCACTGTCTGCCTATCAATATCAATTAACTTTCCTCCAAATATTTCTTGTATTTCTAACTCTCAACTCCCACACCCACCCCATTCCTATTCCTTCCAAATCCCTTTTTATGGTAGATGCCCAGTCTCCAGTTTCCAGGTATTGTCCCTGATAGCAAATGAATTTTAACATTGTGTCCGCCCCCCTTAATTCAAGCCAATATTTAACCGCCCCGATTTTGAAAAAATATTGTATCACAAATATTGCAAAGCTCTTTTCTCACTCCACAATTTACTGCGCTCCTGTCAAAACATGAACTTTTTTTTCAGAAAATTAGTCGGAATTTGTAATAGATATTCTGCTCGCTCTCAATCCCACATTTCCGCGCCTTAACTTATTGTCGCTCTTATTTTTGCATTGTAAAGTGCTGACATACATCCCAGATGTATCCTCGCTTTTCATTTTGAGTAGTCAATGTGCAAGTTAATACCTAAATATATTGCTTTTAACATTTTGTATTCTTTTACCCTGATAATACCAGGACCCTTCCTTGCTGAAAACCGACCCTTTTTCAAAAGTAACCGTATTTTTCTCCACATTGACCATAAGACCCAGGTAGTGCAATAAATTCCAAGACTGTTAATGCATCTCAGTAACCCGCCACTAAAGTTGAGCACAATACATCGTCTGTTTACGAGTGTTGGTATTTTCTGATCTCCCACAATTGGTGCCTCATGGTCAGCTTCACACAAACCTACTGAAATGTCATCTATGAATAAGTTAAATAAAAGGGGTGAAAGACTGCATCTTTGTTTTTAACTTCTCTGTTAAAGTCTACGCTCAGGGTTACATTATTCTCTACGCACCTCACACAGAAATTTAATCTCTCATAAATTGCCATCAGAGCTTTCAACATTTACCTTACAGCCCTTTCTCCAACAGTTTCTGCCATTACACTGTACGTGATGGAAGTAAATTCCCTTCCAAAATTAGCGCTGCTTCGGTCAAAATTAATTGTTTCGCCGTAAAATTCAGGCCTATATTTAGTGTCCTATTTTATGTAAACCACACTTGTACTTAAATTGGTCTAGTGGACTTCGGTGTATGAGATTTACTGCTGCTTTTGAGCTTCTCCTTGATCATGCAAGTGAAACTACACTCGTCATTGAAAAACACAAATTGTTCTAAAACATCTTCGTTTACGAACTGAAGAAATGTATTGCATATTTTATTCTGTTCTGCGGGTCTCTCGGTCGTGATGCTTGCACTGCTATTCTATTCTACGGGGAAAGAATATTTTAGCAGGTTGTGGTGATGTGTATTTACCTCGTTCCCAATTGTTTAAGAGATTTTAGAGACATTGTTTTCAAATTCAGTTTGAAGTTTTGCAGTGCTAAAATGCAACGTATTTATTTAATTTTTATTTATTTATTGTTCTTTTGCTTTTGGTCCAACGCTGTGCATGTATTTTTTAATTTGTTTCCTATACTTTTAAGAATTGAATTTATTAAGTTGATCGTAAACAGAAACAATTTCCGCAACCTTTAGCATATGATACGTTTGTTATTAAACTTAAAAAAAAAAAAAAAAAAAAAAAAAAAAAAAGGGACTTTTTTGTACTAAATCTCCGAACCATGACGCAAAAGCATATTCGGGAAAGAAACAGGACATGGTTGGATGGTTTAGGGCGGAGGAGAATAATTTTACTCTTGACCATGCTCACTGCAGGCCTGCTGTGCCTGCGCCACAATGGCAGCATCTGTGGGAGGAAGGGAGAAAGACGCCGGGCGGTCAGGATCTACTGACGGTAACTACGCGGACGCAGATGTGGTCCCTAACATGTTTCTTGATAGAACACCTGACGCCCCCACCTGAGTTGTTCGAGCCCTTCAGAAGCTACATTTCCGTTCCAGACGCCGAGGAAGTAACCTTTCCAAAGCATAAGCCACCGTCAAACCGCACCAGCCGACCTTGACCTGGCACTTTGACCTTGTGACAGAACTAATGGAATGAAATGATTGAAATAGGAGAGCAGCAATTCGTGGAATGTAAATGCCCTCCCATCATTAGTGTAAGTGACACGGGGTAATCACGAAAAAAACCAAGGTCAGGATTGCCGGCCCAACGGGAATTGAACCTGAAACCTGAATTATGCGAGTTTCAAGAGTTACCGCTTGGGCCTTCCCGCTCGATAACAGTACACCATGCTCATTAGTACTGCACGTATCACTCCCTCGATTATGATCGACATTGGGTACTGTATCTATCGACTGCCGGATTGCTAGGCCCAACCAAATGGGCAGCACGATATTACAAAAATAGAGCTTCGGTGGGGGAAACTAACTTCTATATAGTGGATAAAAAAAGAAAATGTTGCATTTATAGAGATGCTGCTGACTATTTGGTTTATTTATGGACACTCTTTAACAGCTCAGGTCATCAGCGTCCCATTCAATTCTGCGCGTGAAACGGCCAATAAATTTTGCTCAGAGGCCTTTTCTTTCAGACTTGGTTGTTTTTCGTGCCGTAAATGTACGTCACGTGATCCACGGCTTTACTTCCCTTCCGAAGGAAGCCATACTTAGGATTTTTACACTCGAAAGAAATCCATCGATACTGGCCGGATTTGAACCTGCGATCTTGGGTTTATAAGGCAAGTATGATTACCGCTATACCTCCTGGACCGACTTTATAGAGATGAAATCGGTAAATAGTGCAGCGATCTTTCACCCCTGTTAGTTACATCTGTATTTCCGTAGCTACTGTCGAAATGGAGCATTCATCCAAATGAACATTGTTAAAGCAGAATAATTAAGGAACAGGATGGGATAAGATCTACACAGCCCCTGGCCTTAGGATAGTTGCGAAAAGCTGCTGCGAATGTGAAGTTCTTATTGAAGATTTTTTTTTGGGGGGGGGGGATATGTACACTTATAACATGGGACCGATCTGGATGGCCTTTTCTCCTGGAACTAAGTTGAAAGCTTTGCACGGTGTTATTTATGTTGGGTTGATAGGATACGGGTGAGGAATGAGGTGTACTAGAGCTCGTTCAAGAATACACCCAGTCTTTGCAATCTCTTCCGGTACATGTTTAGCGCTTACATTTGCCTAATTTCTTGAAATGTTTGCAGACATAGAAATCTTTTAATCTTTTAATTTGAAAGTAACATTTTTGGTGGCCACATCTCCCCATACTAATTCAATGAAATCAATGTCTGGGTGGTACGGTGGAAGTGTTAAGTGTTGTGTGGTTGTGTTCCAAATATTTGGTCAGTTAGATGTTTCTTCTGAAATGGGTTTTTCTGCTGTGTTTATCAAATGGAATGTTGTGAGGTTTTAGTCAAGACTTCACGTCTTTTATTAAAGAATTTGCTGTTGGTGGCTTATCTAACTGCAATGTGATATGAAGCGTTGTCGATGACTAAAATGGAATTTGGTGGCAAATTTGGAATTAACATTGTTCTAAGCCATTTAACACAGTTATCAGTGTACATTTCTTTACTAAAGTCTCCTGTATTCTGTTGAGATCTGTAAATGAATAGAGAATTCTGTATGCAAATCTTCTGCCTGCATGATCTATAAATAGTCGCTCTCCTTTGGATTTAGGCGCCATGAAACCTGAGCTTCTATCATTAGACCAACGTTTTGGGATCGTGTGACTTCTGTGCTTGTAAGTTTCATCTTCATATACTATTGGGCGTCCTTCAGCTCTGCGAAGGGTCGTAAGATAGGTCTTGAGCAGCGAACGTATATACCTTTCAATTTGTACACGCCTATTGCTTCTCCCATTTGAAACCCAATTTTTTATTTATAATTCTAAGTTTTGTTAATTTACCTTGAAAATTAATTTTTCATAACTTCTGTAGCAACTTTTTTATTGTAAGCCGACACACTCATTTCTTCTGCATAGAAGTTGTATATAGTGCGTCTAATTACACACTTATCGCGATCGTCGATTTCGGTTAGTCTTTATGGCACATTGTATTTCTTTCCCGGAGTGCCAAAAATATAGGTCCCTTCCTATTCATGTTTTTGTTTCTCTTGCACAATTCTCTAAACTGAGTTACGGTGATTTGTAGTAACTTTTTTTTTTGTGCACCTTTTGAACTTCTGTGTAATAGTCGAAAGAAAATTGGTCTTTATATTCTGTCTATGAACTGCCTTCATATACTTGTAAACATTACCAACAATCTCATGACTATGTGCAAAGTTTTATTATAGGAGGCATTTTTTCAGAGACAGTTAGTACTTGTTAAAACAGACTATATACATTCGTATTACATAAAATCTTGCACTCAACCGTGCTTTGGAAACAGAGCTGAGAAGTTTATTTGGATGAAGTTGTCGTAAGCTTATCAATCCCCTGATGTTTCCTTTAGTTAGGCTGGCTCCTACTCCTTCGCTGAAGGAAATTCAAGATCTTTTGCGCGACCTATACATACCCATGCATATGTAAGTGCGCTGTGCACGCATTATCAAATGTAATGTATTTTCTGGCATCAGTGTAAGTGCAAACCGGAGCAGATTTACTGACCCTGCTTACGACGGGTTTCTTCGTGTAGATCACTTGCGGATTCCCCCCTCCACTCCCCCGGCTACTTAATTCGGTAATGATAAGTTTCTATGTTTAACAGATCTGACCTTCAGATTCCTTTCTCTAGACTAAACACTAGACTTGCGAAACTAGGTGAGATAGGGCGCTCTGCTACTCTGCTCATGTATGGTGCGTTTATGTAAGCATTATAATCACAGCAAGAGAGGACAGAGGAATAGATGTCCAATAACAAGGGCTTAGAACCATGCGTGTATAACTGTTTTCAATTAAACCTCATTTTACACATTATGCTTTCTTGGAAATAGTTCTATATAGTTTGCTGAAGTTTTTGTCGATTTGGGGGAACATCCTTGTTAGGAAATGAGCTTAGCTGCTTCTGGCTTCGCAGCCCGGCATGTTGAATTTTGTAGGAACGGTGAAACATGCGCCACATTTTTCTTTCAACATACTTTAACGTGGTGCAAACTAGCATATTTCTAAAAGAGAATTACTAAATAGATAAATGTGCCACAGATGGAATATCCATTTTGATTAAAAGGAAACAACCTCAGTGTCCGGTTGCCACTTACAACAAATATAACACAAAGCAATGAGGATGATGGGTTTCCTTCAACTACATCTTTTCATTCTAACGCTCATCGAGATAGCGAATCTATTTGAAGGGTTTTGGACCGCATTTCAATCAGGTCCCTTACCAATCCTATCACACCAGCCTCCAGTCCTGTACCACCTATTCAGGAACAAAGACCATGCAGGAGGAAAAGGGGTTGAAGAGAGGAAGGATTCACAGGAAGAGAAGGACCTGAAAAGGACGCGGCGAGGCGGTATTTTGAATCAGAGTTTCTTTCTTTGTCTGTTATACTCTTTCCACAGAATCTCCTCCCTCGCAAATACCTCTCTCTCACCTCATTTAGGGCAAAAGTTTGCTTACTCTCCACATAGGCGGGGCGGCCATATTGTGGGTCGTTGTAGTCTGAATAGAAATCACCTTCTTTCATCTATCGCGACGGTTTTGCTCCTATAATCGTATTATTCAAAAGCACCAGGGTTTCACGTGTGTGTTTGTTTATTACTAAAGTAAGACAAGCCTCCTATGGTATAGAGCATGCTATGCAGCGACAACTTCCACTACCTCTATGTCACTTTTCTCTTTGAACTTGCTGATAAATGCTTTTAGTAAATGTTTGCACATTAAGCATAATGGTTCGCCTAGTATCAAATATCATTAAAGGTGAGAGTGATCCATCGACTTATTTAGAGCTGGGCAGTTATGGACCACCATCACATTTGTTCTTGTGAATAGCCAAATAAACAAACTATTATTCAGAGCCTTATTATTACAAAAATTCTCTCAATGAGCAAAGTACTGAAACTCACTGAATGCCAAATCTGAATTAGTATTTGTTGTTAATTATATTTAATGTCTCAGGAGAATCCAATGGCTGATTATTTCCTTCAGCTGTCAAATGCCCATTATTTCTTCATTAAGTGCAGGTATATGGGTGCTAATTCTAAAATTATGATACAAGTGTAAAACCACTTTTAACATAATTATCTTACATTATTTTTAAAATTATTCCGGTCATTCGGAAACGTTCTGTTTCAAAGAAATAGTTTGCGTATTTCTCACTAGGAGCAGCATAGAAGAAACGTTTCGTTAATCTCTGGGCCGTGATCAGTATCGCAGCGGTAAACAGATTTTAGCGGGCATATTATTATTATTATTATTATTATTATTATTATTATTATTATTATTATTATTATTATAATTATAATATTTACTAAATTGCTGTTTAAAAATGTACTTTTTTCGGGCTGAAAAGATAAGTGTGTCTTGGCAAAATATCTTTCCGGGCAGACCATGTTTAGAGCAATTCTAGCATCTCTAGTAACTCTATGTTGCTCCTCACTTTGCTAAGTGCCATCACTCAAAAACCGTCGATGTTTCGTAAAGTAATCACAGTCTCTGTTCTGTATCATAGAGCAGTTACGTACGTTTGTGCAGTTTGTATAATTTTTTGTTTCGTTGATTTAATATGTAACAGGACAGAGAGTATTAAGTTTGTTAATGGGTGAGGTTAAAGTTCGCGTTCGCGTTCCTTTATACTGTTGTAGATCATTTTATGGGTGAAACTTTGTTCTTAATACGTTTATAATTTGAGTATCAGTTCATTATCAGTGAGATCCATGCTTCCAGTTGTTTCTAAGTTGAAAAGGAAAACATTATATATCCGAAGTACCGAAATGTTGAGAAAAGAGACGAGCAATAAGGGAGAAATTTACTTACCAAATACCATAAAAATTTAAAGTCAATAAAAGTTTTGTAAGACAATTGGGCTATCATATAAGTATCCAGAATATTGAAGTATAGGAAAGATCGCGCCGAGAAAGATACATCCTTTGAACTTCTTGCAAGAAATGTGTTCCCATAAAAATCACCAATATTGATGGTTTTGACAAACATGTCATCCGAAGGACAATACACAACTGCAACGCATAAAAAATAATAGGACCGACAATAGAGTGCAGATAAAATTGCGAGCCTTACTTGATTTCCATGGAAGTTGCACCTCAGAAGAATAATTAAAATCTTATGACAAGCAGAATCTTATTCACAGGGAAACAAGACTTAAAATGTAAACATAAGATCTCATCAGATATTGCACAACTGGATGCTGATGATTATTATTATTGCATAAAGGGCGCACAACTGCTAGGGTCATTAGCGCCCAAATGCTCACTGATGTTAAAATGTAGTAGTGCCATTTAAAATGTGACTTTTGCTCACGTGAAATCTGCAATAGGTGAATCACTGTTATCGTACATTGAGGGCATGGCTGGAGTTCAGTTCAAGTATGTAGAAACTCGCAACTTAGCTTTACATTAATAAATGTCACAAGTCAAGAGCCAAGATGCTAGAGCTATAGAGACACGCAATGATGGGATCAGCAGCTTGACATAGTTTCAGGTTTGCCGATGTGGCTACGTACGCAAATACATTTTAGAAATATTTTTGATAGTTTTTATGCGTTATTTTGAAACCGCAGTGAGGAATGTAAAGCCTAATTTGATTATGACTGAATTAGCAATAATAATCACATTCCACGTTAAACCAAAGCGCTAACAGTGGAATGTTACAAAACTGTTATAGCAAAAGGCAGTTAAGTGATTTGTGTTAAGAGAACTACTTTTTCTATGAGCTCTCTATTTTACAGGTTACTGTCCTTGGTGTTAATTATTTTCCTGTTTCTTGGTAAGCAATAAAATGCTGGGCTTATTCTAGCGATTGCTCTGCAGTGAATGCCAGTATCCTTAGTAAGTGTGGTGGTCTTGCACTATTGGCTACAAGAAACGCTGATTAAATAAAGCACATATAGACGGCATAGCTTGAATTACAGTATGTGAAAAGGAATCGCACACTTTGCAATAGCGAGATCCGACGGTTGCTAGTTTGCCCTAAGACTATCAAATAAAGATATGAAATACAAATAAATTAATAATTATGATGTTTCTCTCCACATCACTTCCGTTGCAACTACCAGAAATAACAACAATAAAAATAGTTTATTGTTAGAGTATTACAACCAGTTTTGTTTGGTTCTTTACTTCTTTGCCATTAAATTGAAGTATTCACAATTACATTACATATTACAAGTACGTTTTCATTATAAATGAATAATTTCAATTGCTAGGCTATATGTCTCCCTCTCTCTCTAATACAATGTCTGCTGCCGTAGATATTTGAAACAATAAATAAAAGTGTTAAACCTGGAGTCCGTTTGCGCCCTAAGTTTACGTAGGCAACTCTGTAAAAACCTCAACATGCAGCTTGTCCCAACGATAATGGAACACAGGCTACTATTTGAGAGGCGATTAGCATAAGATGAACAAATTTGTGAATATAAAGTTTTAACATTAACTTATCAATAAAAACGAATGGCCTAAGCTTATAAAAACAGTATTTTATAATGCAAAAAGCTACTTCATTTGCATGGAGACACAAGCACACATGAAGCTACCTCGTTTGGTGCAGCGGTTTGAGAAAGGCCCCCATAACCCATTAAAGTGCTACGGCAGCATGAGAGCTGTCCTAATTAGAGTACATCTGTCTCCTTGGCAACGTTATATCAAATACATTTTACTTTTCGCTTAGTCTACAAATTCCTTCCACCCACTTTTCGTTTGCTCCTTCTTGCAGTTTATACTGGTGCTTACTAACAGAGCAGCAGTTTTTAATCTTTTCTTAAGGGCCTGTTTTTACTGCCGCGAAACACTCAGAGTGCATAAAATATTTTATTAAAGTAGATTATTAAGGGTTTTAGGGTCAACACCGAACTCTGGCCTAATATTCCTTATTAATTTAAATTAATACTTAAGAATGCCGCCTCCCAAATTCATTGACGCACTATAATAAGAAACTTCAATACTGAGTTCTGACTCATTTTTCAAATGTTCCAGCAGTAATTTCCACTCTAAACGAGAGAACATTGAAGAATTTTTTTACACAATATGTGATAAATTTAACAGTGTTCTTCAATCGTACCGGGCAATCTTCAAGTGACTGAGCTCAGGTACAACATTCAACGGTTGTTCTTTAATTAACAATTTTGTATTACAAGTCGTGAGCTTGTGATTCTCTGTAGTTGTGAGCTGCAGCACTATAAAAAGAGACGCCATCTGATAAATGGGTGAGTTTTGCTAGTCAGTTTTGGTTTATTTAGGGACGCTCTTTAACATCTCAGGTCATCAGCTTTTGCTAGTCAGGATGTAGCATGCATACGATCGTGAAGGCGCTGCTCTGTGACAGATAAATCAGAATTTTATCTCTCAGCTCGTAAAATCCGTTCAACCTTTGCCTCACTGGGAGGCAAAGAAGTATGGTTTGCACACGTTTCACTCCATTCTTTGTTCAAATCTAACGCATTTCTAACAGTGCATTTCATGAGGTTTCAAAATTATAATTTTAACTGCAAATATCTTATTGGTTACTAATCACAGGAGTGCTGCAGTAATATAAATTTCATTCTGTTTATTTATCATTGTTTTCACTGCAGTTCAATTTAATGTATGAGTAATTTGTTTCACAAAATTTACATGATAGCATAGCCCTTTCACTCTAACTGGAGGAATCAATCATTGCTTTCTCTTCTCCCATCTTGAATGCCGCCACACTGAGCCGCTTAAAGTTAATTTACTTACTTTTAACCAACAGTTGAACAAGTAAGTACGTTAACTAAAATAGATAAGTATATACAGCAACTAATTTTGAATATTTGTAATCCTTTTGCCGGCTTATGGCTCTTTCGGTCCCCCGATTTAACGCCGTGGGATTATTTTCTCTGAAAGGGGGGAGGGGTTAAGGGAAAGAGTACAAGACATATCCACATACATTAGATGAACTTAAAAATAACATTCGTGAAGAAAGCCCTTCCATTTCACAGAGGAAGCTGCAGAGAGTAATGGTTAATTTCATAAGCCGATGCCAGAAATGTATGGTAAATGAATGGAGGCAGTTCTAGCATCTTCTTGCGTGATAACGGAGAGTAAATGTATCTTTTAAGTGCTAGTAATATCTTACGCGACAATTATTGCTGCGGACTTTCCGACTCCCGTTCACCGGGATACCAGCTTGATCCGACCGACGGGCTGTTTCGCGTAGGATGGTGCGAAGAAAAATCATCCATTAGTTGACGATAATCATTTAAATATACTAATGATTTATAAAAGCGGTGCACATATTGCCAGGAGGAGTAATTCACCTCCTTGCACTCACAGCAAAAGAATGACGCGTTCATGCAACCTTAATATTTAGAAGCCTGCTGTTATTTGTTCCAGTGGCGGATTAGGATGTTTCAATGTCATTCTTTATTTTCTAAAGGAAAAAGCTGTCAAATATATCTTTCACTTACATACCTTTCCTTTCCTTTCCTTTTTTTTTTATTTTTTTTTTATTTTTTTTATTTATTCCCAATCCTGTTTGTGATTCTGGGGATATATTCTATGACATCATTTGCTTTAACCAGTTCATCAATATTTGTTTGGAAAGAAATAATGCGGAGATGCAGAAGGTAAACCAAGCAGTTGTCAATTTTGATTTTGCGATGCTCCATTTTGTTTAGTTAATTTTTAAAACATTAGCTTGCAAATGTACGTAGAATCAAACATTGCCTTTAGTTTTCAAACGTTTTTGTAGATGCAACCACGCCTCGGATGCACCAAGATTTGAAGCGTGATTGTTGTCACTTGGGTAGAATAAACACCACTTTATCTCAGTTAGCGCTCGGTATTTCTTCATGTCACGTACGTCTCATTGGTGAACCGTCTCCGGGCAGTTCTACCAGCAGTTGTGGCAGGGAACGAGATCAGAAGATACTTTGAAATATAACGCACTATATGGAAATTGCACTTCCTGTTTATTTTTCGATTAGGGAAATAGGCTGGCCCTGCACTTGACGCTGATCTAATTACTGTTACTGTGGGTGTTAGCGCAACTCGACCTTGACCGTCGTAAAGCAGGTGGAGACCTTCACACTTCCCCTTTCATTCACACTGGCAAAACGCTTTTTCGTTCATGTGAAATTCGAAGGACAAGGTCAGACTAATGTACGTAGTTGCGAAAATAAATAATCATAACTCGAAACTGAATTCGTGATCGATTGGCGTACATTGCCCCTTAAGAATTCGCTCGAATTACTGCACTTCGTCTAGACGCTTACTAATTAGCTTAAGAACTACTGTTAATTAGCTTCTTCACTTAATAATTTACGCCGTCACTTGCCTTGTCTCCGAATGAATGTTCCCACGCACGCTAATCTTCGAGTTATATTAAAGGAATGCCGTCCGAACTGCAAGACAGGGCCTGAATGCCTAGTTATGATTGCCGATCTCCGATTTACAAATTCTGAATGCAACGAACTGCCTGTTTTGATTGCCGAGTGCCACGAACTGCCTGGGGCATCCCTTAATAAACCAATCTCTACCGTTGTTTCACGTGCGCAACACAAGTCTGGGGTCCTCGTGAGTAAGGGCACAGGACCCGCGGTTTCTAAATATTTTAAAATGTAACAATGCCATTGGTTACTTTGAATAAATTTCAAATGCTCAAATCTCAGATTCCGGCAGACAGGAGCTTTATTGGCCCAACCGTCGCCTGTAGACGCTTATAGATACCCATTAAAATCTTATTACGGCCTGACTTTTTCTCCACTTGATACATAAGATTTCGCAATACCAGCCATATCTTACGTCATCCGCATGAATTTTACAATGCTGCTAGAAAATTTAATATTATATACAGTTATTTTACTCTAATGATAGAGAATATAACATTTATTTACAATTTGATCATATGACTGCCTACCAATAATTACTCGGAGCAGTCACTCTATATAATTCTATATAATTCTATACTTCTATAATTAAAAATATCATATATATTAATTAATATATATTGCATATAAATTTGCTGAGCCTCCGATGAATATTTTTAAATTTTTATGCAAACAAATATAACATAAGAAATTTACTACAGAGCAAACATATAAACAATCAGATTTATTTGCAACATTATGAACAGCTTTAGCAATTTCTTATTCATAGGCTTTAGTTTTAAGAGAAACTATTTCCGGAATTTATCCAATAATAGTTCACTGTCAATTCCGCTCAAAACATATTCAGTTGAATCTTACCAGTTCTGTCTAATGTTTAGTTCAGAGCAAGAGTAAAATATTTTTTATTCTATATTTTGTTTAATTGTTTTTCCAGGTTGCATCGTACGTATTCGACGCGCCTCGCTGCAGAACTAATATTTTAAACATATCTACTAAAATGGGTTACATTTTCCTCAGTAGCAATTATGACGTATTCGCTAGTAAATCCCCTGTGACTAAGTATTTTTGTTCTTTCCCAATAAGTTTCATAATGCTGTAAAACATTTTAAATATTCTAAATATTAGAAGTATAAGAAGATGGTGCTTTCACTTCTTTACCATTTTTGTGATCTAATTTCACCTGTAAAGATTAAGTTAATAAAGCCAAATGCATATATACTAACAACAACATATCTGACAAAACAGTCTGCCATGGTCATATTGATGGCATCAATTAAAATGCCTTTCAATGCTAAAACGGGAGACATATGATAAGTGTTTACCGCAAATAAGGCACTCAACTTTGTCATCTTGGATACATTCCTCCTATTCTATCCGAAATACACATTCATCCCGATGGTGAAGATATTTTGAAACTCTACTCCCACCGTCACTGCTCTAATACTAGCTAGTGCAGTCGCCTCTCACTACCCGTCTTACCTGGACTACTGGTAAGCAGTAAACAACGGATCGAGAGGAATACCATACAAATGTCATGTTTGGGCACCGTTATATGTTAACGAATCATTGAAGAAGAGAGCTTCCATGGTAGGTGTTAGAAAGGGAAAGCATAGAATTAATTAGTCAATTAGATATGAGCAAAAGAAGAGCAAATAAAACAGTGGTGTCTGTTGTAATGCAAGCGATCACTTTGTTCCCTCAATGTTAATATACAAAAGACTAAGAAATTGCGTCGGAAAACTGGAGAACCCAAGGGCAGGCTAGTAGAAGTTTCTGCGGCTGGTAACATGAGCTCAAATCTTTTTTATAAAACGACGGAGTCGAGCTCTCTGTTGAAGAGAAAGTTTTGTTTATCCTCCATGGTTATAAAGCAAATTCGAAAAACCAGCCATCAAACTGCTAAAGAGAATGGGATAATTTCGTTGCAGTTGCCTGGACACAGACTCTCGTTATCGGTTTGTTCGAGACTTTGCAGCTGTAAATAATAAGGCTTTTTTTTTATTGATTTATTTATGGACGCTCTTTAACAGCTCAGGTCATCAGCGTCCCATTCAACTCAGGGCGTGAAATGGCCGACAAATTTTGCTCAGAGGCCTCTCTTTCAGGCTTGAGGTTCTTTTTCGTGCCGTAAATGTACGACACGGGACCCACGGCTTTACTTCCCTTCCGAAGGAAGCCATCCATACTTAGGACTTTTACGCCCCGGAAAAATCCATCAGTCCTGGGGCCGAGTTCGAACCCACGATCTTGGGTTTAGGAGGCAAGTATGGAAACCACTACACCACCAGGACCGCTATAATAAGGCTGAAAAAAGTATCTGCATTAAGAAAACAGGGTTACTCCATTCCGAATGGCTGGTGTTTTTTGCTGGAGCGTATGCCAGGAACAGACTTGTTAAAAGTCATCGCTGAATTCAAGTGCCCTGATATCGGGCCACTTAATAGGAACATGTTCAGAGATACAGATTTCCTAATTCTGTAATTGATATGGTTAATTAATAGTGCGGGCCGCTATTGTTTGGGCCAGCTGTTAAAATTTTTCCCGTCCACTGTCGACTCTTATCGTGAAGATGCCTCACCTATAGCTCGTACGTTGTTATTCCTTGTTACAGAGAGGAATAAAAAACATTCCCTGTAGATGTGCTGGATTTTCTTGATGCTGTATCAAGGGGAAGAAGGGAGTAGATGGCTGGAATGACATACGACACTTCATGAAATGAATTGTAATTATAGTTTATTCATGATTGGTTCCTCACTATCTATGTGCATTACCTTACGTAAATATCATGGGGAGCGTCTGAAAGTTACTTCACTTTAATCCCATAAACTGATTTATTCACACCAACATTTAAAGTCCCTTAGAATTTTAAGTGGCGTTTATCACCTATAACCACTGAATTGAGATTCACTTGCATGCGTACTTTTAATTATAACACCTCGCGTAGTATCTTTGAGTTATACTCTCGTTAAAACTGTCCCCTACACACACCGATTTCCTCAAACAATGCAATTTAGCGCTAACACACATCAGTTGTAGCAACTTAACGCGGTACTTTACACAGGCTCTCGTTTGAATTTGTACTTGGAAATAACGCGGCCTGTCTCCGCTGAATCTAGGCTTCCAGTAACGTGGCCTATTTCCTCTGAATCTAAATTTACAGTAATATGGCGTCTCGCCTCCGAATCTGAAATTTGTGACGCTGAGGCCCCAAATTGCTTCTTTATACATGTTTTAAAATGTAACAGTTAAGACGCAGTATTTTTTTAAATTGTTCTAGTTGGCTGCTGGGATAATTGCGAACTGCCTTTCTGATTTGCTCTTAAATAAATCTTACGTAAAAGTCTGCCCATTAGATTTTTTAAATCCCGGATGGTTTTTCGTCTCTTTAAATGTTTGTACTCAAGCTTGCGTAGCGCCACGGGTGACCGAGGTAGTTACGGCGCGGACTCGTGAGCGGGAGGTCTGGGGTTCGAATCCAGCCAGGATCGCCTCCCTCACTGAGTTTTTTTTCAGGTTTTTCTCAGTCCTCATAAATGGCAAATACCGGGGAGGTACCCTAAACTTAGGCCTGGAACATTTCCTCCCTTAAAAAATAAATCCTTTCGCAATATATCATTTCGTCTTGTGTATCATGACTGTCCACCGCCTGTGGTGCTTCAATAGTAAAACCGGGCGTTAAACACTGTCACTCAAGCCATTACGCTTTCGTAGCTTCCACCAAGCGATAGTTTGTCTGCAGCCAGACCCCTTTAAAGGACCAAACAACAGCAAGGCTCCTTGCCTGTATACAAAAGAAGAACCTTGAAGCGACCCTTCGCTCTTTTGTTAGGAGTTTGAAAAAAGAAACGGAGTTAATGTACAGCCTATCTTATACAATTCTAGCTAACCAGAAATACAACTAAACATACATTTTCATACTCTTCTGAATATTTACACTTAACATATAACTTGGATACGTTTACATTGGTAAACGTTCAACAATACCATTAGAAACATTTAATTTAATATACAGTAAAACAAATCAGAGTTCATTTATATAAATTATGAAATTCATAACTCTGATAATGGAGAATATTATGGAAGTGAGGCAGCAATACTGCCTCAGAAGATAAGAAAAATAGGTATGGTTCCGTATCAAAAATGTAGTATAATGAATGTACCAAAAACTACAAAAAGACATTGTTTACATCTGTGACAATAGCTAATCTTGTTACTCTATTAAAAATGAAAGTAAGAATGACCTTTGAAATTGTTATTTGTTCATTTATTTGGTTATTGGAACTAATTTCATTTTTAAATTTATTTTTGGGGAATAAAAAATCAAACATATGTCAAATAAAGCGAAAATAACATAATATAGAGGTTGGAATTTACCAACATAAAGTACGATTTCGGCTAGTTTACCAAACAACACACATTACAAATACATCTGAAAGAAAATATTTTAAAATATTTCTTGGTGCTTAAAATTCTGAGAAAAGTACGCGAAAATATTAATTATTAAATCGAAAATCAAGCACTTGGTGGGTGGGTGAAGGAGGATATTTTCGGTACCTGTGCCTACGCCATCAATGGGGACGCTTTTGAGTTGAAGCAATAAGGTTAGAGAGGCAGCGGGCGGCCAGGATCTACGGGGGTAACTGCGTAGACGCAGAATGGGTCCTTAATATGTTTCCAGATAGAACATTCCGAAATCGGTGGATTCTCCGAGTTATTTGAGCCCTTCCGTAGGTCTGCTGACATTCCCATGTCATAACTTTTCAAAAGCGCAATCCTTTATCATTCCGCGCTAGCCCACCTCGTCCTAACACTTTTGACCCTGTAACGAAACCAAATGAATCAATGGATGCTAAAATGGCTAAGCGGGAAATTCGTGGAGTGTAAATATTTATTCCAGCATTCGTCTAAGTGACCCGGGGTAACCACTAAAAAGCCGGCCTACCGGGAATTGAACCCGGGACCTCATGAATACGAATCTTAAGCGTTGCCACCTGAGCCACCCCGCACAGTACTTTTTTAATGAATATGCTACATATTTGCGAAGTTATCATAATGTGTCTATGAATTGGTGTAAAATGGTAGTGCCTAGTCTAGACGTGAATATTACGAAACATGATAGAAAACAAGAATTTATTTTTCAGTGTAAATCTCTTCTATTTCAAAGGTATGACTTGACTAACGGTGAATAATTAATAATTTATCACTAATCCCCTATAAATTAAAAAAAAAAGTTTAAAATGGTTTTATCCTCCTTTGTAATAATTTAACCATATACCAAACATCGAACTCGTATGCATATTGGAAATTGCAGCGAACCGTTTTTCTTACTCCACGAAGTTTTTCAGAATAGCTCGATGGTTCTTCCTCTTTGGTTAAGAGTCGGTCAATTATGGTTTGATTCACCGTTTTCCCAGCTCGTCAGTTAATATAACACAACTAAATCACATTTTCTCCACTGCTGCATATTTGGCATAAAAACTAGCACTCTTATAAGACTAAAGATTTTTTTTCCCCCCAGTTTTCCCTTTCAAGATAGAGTATTACTATTCTATAACATATATTATGCTTCACAGTCTCCAAGTATATTGCCTTCCAAAAACTTTTGAAAAGCTAACATCTCACACCACTTACATATACTGACATAATAATGTCACACACATAAAAAATTGTGTTTTTAGTTTTCTTATAAACACTGAACATACATGTGACCCTGGGGAAGCATGATTTTTATAACCAACTTCACAGTGATACAAATAGAGATTACCTTACAATTCTAAAAAATTTTCACATTCCACACATTTACTGAAGTAAATCCTTCTTCCTTTTTGAAGATGAATCTGTCCCTTCAAATATGGAGAAATAAAGCTTGGCCCTTTTTCAAAACTGCTTAATATAGTTGCAAACACAGCCACGGGTGATCGAGGTTATTTAGGAACGGACTCGTGAGAGGGATGTCTAAGGTTCGATTCTCGCCAGGACCGTCCTTCCTGACTGAGGTTTTTCCAGCATTTCCTCAGTCGTCATAAATGAAAAATGCCGGGAACTACCCAGGCCTGGAACACTTCCTTCCTTTAAATATTTTTCCAGTTTATTATTTCATTTCATTTATTATCAGTGTCCTCCGCATGTGATGCCTGAACTGTAAAAACACTATTAAAAATAGTTTTCACCAGAATGGAATTCAAATGCAAGATTTGTAATAGTGGAAAGAGCGGAGGATACAAGCACCTTTGCTTGGAAATTTGTACCATTAATTTGTTTCAATCCTGTACAGTATGGTTATTTGAATTATGGACCATTTAAGTACGGCTACTGAGTGCAGCTGCCGCAACCGGATAAATGGAAACAGACTGGTCGCGCGTAAAGTCAGTATTTCCATTATTTATGTTATATCTAAAATCATAAAAAGTAATACTACTACTACTACTACTACTACTACTACTACTACTACTACTACTACTACTACTAATAATAATAATAATAATAATAATAATAATAATAATAATAATAATAATAATAATAATATAAGCGATAACCAGTGTTATAACAAAAGATGAAAATGATGACTCAGCAGCAACACATTATCGCATCTGCGCAGGAAATCCCTGTATTGCATCTTATTTTCTTCCGCAAGAACAGGGCGGTTCGCATATTTCTTGTCATTGAAGAGCTCCTGTTTCTCGTCACCTTTTACCAAGTTGGCGAACGGTTTCTCTATTTGGAATACGATTGTCGGAAATTTTCTTGCGTTCAGCCTTACCACTTCCCTATGGTTTCTCCCGCGCTCTGCCGGTCTGTAATTCAAATCATCCTACTGTATTACACCATTCAATCTTTTTTACCTGGAGATGTTTGACTTCTTGAATCACTGTTAGATCAGTTTCACACGATGTGTATAGTGTCGTGATACGCGTATGCGATACAGAATCCTTCTATTGAGTCTCGCTTATGTCTGTCGTTTGTTTTTCCAGTTATACTAATATCTTGTTACTCAACACATAAAGAAGGGGATAAAGAAATGTATTCAATCCATTTTCAATTTACGTGAATAAAAAGTAATTTTCCGTACTCTCTTTCAAGAATTTCAAGGCAATCCCTCTAAAGTAAATTATTTTCAAATGTTTGCCACCTTATTTGAAGAATACCTTGGAAGAAAATACAGTTTATTAATAAAGAATGAAGCAAATATGTCAGCCAGCATTTCATCAAGAGAGGCTGGCATTAATATGGAGTCATGTACCTTAACGCGCGTCGGGCTTATGCTGATACCTTCTTTCCGATGGAGTTGTTCCACATATTGTAATAATTTAGAACGTGTTAAAAATATAAGTAAAACCTATGAGCTTGCGTTATAACTAATTTTCACACATAACAGGATTATATTTTTGTAATGCTTCTTCTGTCCTATTAACATAGGAAAATTCGGAGCTTTAGTAATAAATTTATCATTATCATAGACACTGACTATTTATTGTATCCTGCACGCAAAGAAACATAAATGAGAGATAACATATGCTCGTGTGTATGAATTTATTGCGATGCTTTGTGAACAGCTTTCATACAAGGGAGTCATCTGCGGTCTATGTATGAACTTGTATCGCGATTCTATAGCCCGGAGTATTTCTGTGTGAACGGCTCCATTTGCGTGCTGTAAACTCTGAATTTATCATACACTTATAGTCGCGTAAAAAAGACCTTACATTCATAATATGGTAATGAAAAAATGCAATCAATAATTGCTGAAAAGCTGCGCATAAAATTTTGGTGATATCGCCAAAAAAAACTGGAACTTCAGCAGAAATTTGCTAAAAAATGAATCGCGCTATAACATTAATATTTTGTTTAGTTGAATTGTAGCTTAAATCTCTGTAATTAAAAGAGAATAATCTCCCGTAGGAAAGGACTTATAATATGGACCTACAAACAACATAAATGTTGGATCAAAAATTTGTTTTTTTATGCTAAATATGAAAGTATATAGTTTGCAGATATTACGCCCATATACACGTTTTATGTTTGGAACATTAAGTGGATTTAATGGTAATTTAAGTATGGTCACCATACGGTTACATAACACACACTTATCTTTTTTGTCATTTATCGTAACTTGCATATTCTTAAATTTAGGGAACTTTTCTAAAAACTCTAAGATACAGTTATATCTTTGTGAAAGTGTAAAACACTGATCTACATACCTGGCGAAAGATTTCAACTTATGCATGCATCAGAATTTGGGGGGGGGGCGATTAAATATGGTTTGAATTTTGTGTAAAATGGTGAATGTATATAGAAATGGTTTTAAAAAGTCTATTGTGAGAAGTAACATGTTTGCAAGTTTGCAAGCTGATTATAAAATTTGATGAAGCTGAGTTTAATAGTTTGTGAGAAAAATGCACCTATAATTGTATAAATGCTTCATTTTTTTCTAGTTTATTAAAATAAATATAAAATAATAACAATAAAAGTTTTGATTTAAGAAATAATTGCTTAATAAGTTGCAAATTTTTCACTTGGTTGGACAGTTGGATTATTTCGTTTTGTCTTCAACCTTTAGTGGAACTGCTGCGATAGAGTATTGCTAAGATGTTTGCTGTCCACTTTATACTTGCACTGATTTTCAAGTAGATTCATTAGAGACTGCTGTGCAACAATTTTAAAGGAAGGGTAACATTATTGTACAAAGAACACGTGTTTATAGTTGCAGAAAAATGTTCGGACACGCTGGAAAAAAGTCACATTGAGAGGTTTTATTCCAAAGTAGCAAAGGTTATTTATGGACTGGCAAGATATTGGTCAATTACACGATTAATATGGAGGACGAAATATCGTTGAAGTACTAAGAGTTCAACAGAAGGACGAAGTAATTGAGCATTCTGAACCACAAAGTTGTTAACATGGCGGTCGGCTTTACTTATTGGAATAAGGCACAATTTGGCGTTGTCCAACATAAGTTATCGTACCTTTTACTGCTAAGGTACAATTCATTGCAGGGCTTGGTTTATTATCGAGCCTAGCAGTTGATAATTACTCTCAGAGATTAGTTAGCAGTTGTTCCTATTATAATTGAGTGATAAATAATTTGCTATTTCGCTCGTCTCCTCTTAATTCACCGTTTGTTAACAAATGGGTCACGATCCCTTAGGATGGATAGTTTTTTTTAATGGTGTTTAACGCCCGTTTTACATCTGAGGCACCACAGGCGGTGGACACTAATGATACATGAGATGAAATGATATATTGGAAAAGGATTTTTTTAAGGAAGGAAATATTCCAGATCTAAGTTTAGGGTATCTCCCCGGCATTTGCCATTTATGAGGACAGTAAAACCTGGAAAAAACCGTCGGTCCTGGTGGTGTAGTGGTTACCATACTTGCCTCCTAAACCCAAGATTGCGGGTTCGAACCCGGCCAGGACCGATGGATTTTTTCGGGCGTAAAAATCGTAAGTATGGCTTTCTTCGGAAGGGAAGTAAAGCCGTGGGTCCCGTGTTGTACATTTACGGCACGAAAAAATCTATCGGTCCTGGCCGGGATTGAACCCGCGATCTTGGGTTTAGGAGGCAAGTATGATAACCACTACACCACCAGGACCGACGCGTCTGAGGTGCCTCTATATAGTTTTTTTAATAATTTTTATCATATAATTTGCATTAATGTCAGCTAGTTCTCTTAGGTGTTAAAATTAGCTTCATATTAGGTGGTATCCAGAATATTCGGGACTAGTGCTGCCATCTGGTCAAAAACTTACTTTGACACTAATGACCGCCAGCGCCCTCGAAGTAGTTACCTTCCACACGTATACACCGATCCCAGCGATTCTGACATTTTCCAAGTGCATCTTGGAAGTCATGTTCTTTGAGGGTGTTTAGCACAGACAGCGTTTCTTCTTGAATCCTCTCAATTGTGTACAACAGACGTCCTTTCAACTTGATTTTCAGTTTGGGAAATAGAGCGAAGTCGCAGGGAGCCAAATCAGGCGAGTACGTTGGGTGGGGGACAACAGTCATGTTGTTTTTCGTCAAAATCTCCTGGTGAACAAGGAGTTCTGACAGGGAGCATTATCATGATGCAACAGTCAATTTCCTTGTCGCCAAATTTAGGGCCGTTGTCTCCGCACATTTTCACGGAGTCGTCGCAAAACGTCACAGTAGTACGGAGAATTTACTGTTTGATTTGGTGGGACGAATTCTTTGTGCACAATCCCCCTTTGTATCAAAGAAAACGAGGAGCATGCTCTTGACTTTGCTCTTCTCATGTCTCGCTTATTTGGTCTTTCTGAGTTCGGGCTCTTCCACTGGGATTTCTGAGTTCGGGCTCTTCCACTGGGAGGATTGCCGTTTTGTCTCAGGGTCATAAGCGTACATCCAGCTCTCGTCGCCGGTGATGACCCTGGACAAGAAGATTGGGTCATCGGATACGGCTGACGAAGCTCCGTGCAAACTTCAAGACGCTGAACCTTCTGATCAGCAGTCAGGATTCTTGGCACAAATTTTGCAGCGACATGACGCATGCCCAATTCATCGGTTAAAATTCGTACGCATGTCCCATAACCAATTATCACTTCATAAGCAAGGTCTTCAATGGTCCAACGTCGATCCTCACGAACGAGGTGTTGAACCTCGGTGTTGGCAATAATGTCAGGCGTTGTGCAGCTGACGGACCTACCGGTGTGAGCATCGTCTTCAGTAGCTGTACGGCCGGCCCTGAATCGAGCATGCCACTCAAACACACGTGTACAGCTCATGCTTTGTCCCCCAAATACTTGTTGAATCATTTCGAGGGTCTCTATAGCATTTTCCCCGGGATTTGCAAAGAATTTAATGCACACTCTCTGTTCTAATCTTGGATCCATCGTAAAATCGCCACACACTACACACAGAGATCATGAGAAGTACTAATGTGAACACATCTACCCAGCTGCATGAAACTTTAAACATACACTCACCAGATGTGCTAGTGTTGTCACCTAGCGGTACAAAACTCTACTGTACCGCCACGGGTGGCCGAGGTCGTTAAGGCGCGGACTCGTGAGCGGGAGATCTGGGATTCGAATCCCTCCAGGACCGTCCTCCCTGAATGGGTTCCCCCCCCGGTTTTCCTCAGTCTTCATAACTGACAAATGCCGGGGAGATACCCTAAACTTAGGCCTGGAACGCTTCCTTCCTTAAAAAAAAAAATATTATTTCCCAAATTATCATTTCATCTATATATCATCAGTGTCCACCGTAGTAAAAACGGGCATTAAAAAAAAAAAAAAAAAAAAAAAAAACTCGCGCGCGCGCGCGCGCGCGTGTGCGTGTGTGTTTGCGAAATAGTCACAAATATTACTCAATGTGCTAATTTGCTATAGACAATACCTGTAGATAATTCAGTATACAAAAATAGAACTTTTCTGATATTACTTATTATAAAAAGGAAGTCAATGTAACCTATTTTCCTGCAATATCATCACTTTCTTATTGATAAAATAAAACAATTTTCTTTTATAACTATTGGCTTAGAAACTTTAACAATGCCGCTTTATAATATTATTGCAGCGCACATAGCGTTAACAACCAGCAGTCTTCAGGCATTAAAGCTTATCGCTAGGGTGCAATTACGCCTCACATTCTGTGAGTCCCCACCAATGACATAAGCAAGCGTTGGTTATATCATTCAATGAGACAACACAATAAGTATGACACATGCATTGTAACCCCACGTGGATCAAATAGCATAATTGCAATATCTTGCACATATTTCACGCGGGAAACGAATTATGATGCCTCAGACAGAAAACAATGACGGCTGGATTTGTGAGTGCCTGTATCTTTCCTCCAAGAACTTCAGCGACTCGGTGGCGGACTCGCTGATGACATGAATGCAGATACTTATAGTTTGTTAATTATTTGTTGGTGGATCTGTCACAGAACAAATGTGCAAAATATATGGATATTTTAATGGTGTAAGGCTATTACTCACGAGACTAAAAGTTAGGATCTCCACTAAGTCTATCAAGTACGACGACATGGTACACATTATACAAGATTATAATATGGACATTCTGAATCTAATTGCAGTTAAGGCGGTACTTTTAGAAATCATTAAGTTAGCATACCTACAAAAAAAGTTTGTACTTCATAAAATTGCAAAGTGTGAGAGCCATGAAGTACTGAGGTTCTCCCACATCATTGTACTTGGATACAAATTGAGCTGGTTTGGGCAAGTCTAAAAAAATCAGCGAGGAAGAGAAATGTGACTCCTTCTGTGACGGTGTAGCAAGATTCTGCGTCAGTATGTGAATGATATAGATGTGAGTGGAGGCAATATGTTGAAATGACAATGCGTGTAAGGGAGACAATATGCAATTCAGTAGCTTGAGAATGAAAATAATTAGTTCAAAATGTGTGTGGAAGGAAGTGGCTGGACAAAAATTAAGGTACGAAGTATAGCGATTTGATTTCATAATGCATATATTTTATAATCCTAGGTTGATAGGATTTCAAAATAATAACAAAAGGAACATGTTATTCTAGATTAACCATTAGGCAACATACAGCTATTTCCATTGCTAAGTATGAACGATCGCCTCTCATCTGAAACCATGGCAACAGCGCTTGTGAATTCATCAGGAAATGGAGGGTGGTTAGATAGTACAGACTTTAATATGCCGCATGTTAAAGTTATGAAGCGCGGTGAAAATAAGAAAAAATATTTCTTTAGTCTGAACTATTGAATGTATCGGAAAATATCAGCTGTATGAAGCGCGTTAAATAAATAATAAAATATTTTTTTATTCCAGTTTCAAATACACCGAATTGTTCCTTTGTTCTTTGGCTATTCAGCGCTATTTTAAAATACAATTTGCTTCGAAATAAACGGCTTTACGTCACCGATATCCCAAAGCATGAATACCGTCGCGAATAGTACCCTGCAGGTCTGTTCCTCAGCTATCTTTACATTGTCACTGTCATTGTCTGTAGATTAAATCTTTTAGACATTTAGAGGGGCGAAGAGACGAAATTAAAAGTGCAAGATCCTAGCCATGAGGATCCACCGAAGGTTAAAGTACGTGCGAAATAAGAAGGCACATGAGCTTCTCCAATCCGCAGTCAGGTATGGTGCGCTATTGTCGGAGCGCATCGCAACAAGAAAGAGAGAGGAGATGTGCAGGTACGCGGGACCCGTAGATAGCAGCAAAGACAGTGAAAGATACAAGGTGCACAAAAATAAACCCGCTGTAATAATTTTTCTTGTTCTAACATGAGACGATAGGCTCTCTTAACACAATTGTGATTTACTTTAAATATCAATTTCTGTGTGAGCAAGCAATTTTAATTCACATTCTAATATTTCATGAAAGTTTCCAACTTAAAAATGTCATGCCTAAAACTATATATTTTAAAGAACACATGCACGTGAAATCACAAAGGAGTTGCAAGGACTTACTCCTCCTCTCCTTCCGTAACCATTTCTTCTGCACTTCAGTTTGAATCACTGTCTCTAAAGTTTATTACCAAGTTCTGAATAATGCTGTCTTCCTAATTCTTTGTGGAAAGCTTCCTCTTGAAGATTTCCAGCATAAGTAAAACCTCGTCCAGTCTTAAGCGTAATTTTATCGACAGCCTCAAGCATACATTTCTCGATTTCCGCCAGCCGAAATGTTGAATTTCGGGCAGCAACTTAACATGTTACTTTTGCCCAAACTAATTTATCGGGTTGCACTGGCAGTGATAGGGGGGTAATCGAATAACTTGATGACACCTTTCCAAAGCAACTTGATCTAATTCGTACCTTTTATCCTGTGTTTTGTCCTGCTTAATTTTTTGAAGTAATTCTGTTACTGTCTCGTCGAAATTATATGTTTGTAGCCATTTCTGAATATCTATTTTCCTGGATTTTATTATCGGGACTTAATTAATTACGTTAGAGTGACAACTTACATCGTCCATGATGATAACTGATCCTTCAAAGTATGTTCACAAGCCGGTCTTTAAAACTTTCTACGTTCATTTACGTGTATTAGTCTAAATATGTGTTTTGCGGACAGGAACGAAACAATCATTTGCGTTCCAAAATGTTTTTTTTTTTCCTTGCAGATCCTGTATGACAAACAATGAGTCTATTATCTTTTCCAACGGGAGCTTTGAGACCACCATTTACAAAGGAATCCTGCCATATGTCTTTTCGAGAGTAAAATGGAACGAGTATCTCTTGAATCCTTAGTTCTTTCATTGTTGTCAAAGGTTTGATTCTGGCGGCAACAATATCGTTCCTTTCAAACAGAAATTTCCTTCCATCATTAGTTATTCTACAATGAAATTCAATATATATATATATATATATATATATATATATATATTAATATTGGCCCCATAGATGACGAGGAACCATTTTAATCAATTTTTTCCCTCATCAAACGAACAAGGATATTGATATTCGCCGTTACTATACATTATATATTTCAAATATGATGTGGCGAAGAACGTCCTTTTGAAAGTCGACCAGATTGGAAACACATTTTTTTGTCATATGGCGTTTTCCGGGGCAGTCCTGACTAAGAAGTGGTTGTTTTACCCTGTTTCATATACGTGGCCCTGAATGTGCATGCCTTAGCTGTTAAGCCTCTAACTGGTTCAATTGGTTGTTAGTGTGTACCTACTTCTTAGGCTAATTCTTTTAAAAGTATAAAACATTGAAAGTCATAGCCCGCGCATCTGAATGCAACACTTTCCCTTTCGATCTACTCGTCTGTGAGCCACTCATGCTCGATTGCTAAATTCTTCTTCTTCTTCTTCTTCTTCTTCTTCTTCTTCTTCTTCTTCTTCTTCTTCGGCACTGCAACCCGGGGTGAGCCTTGGTCTGACCTCCGTCTTACGACTGCACTGATAGAGGGCAGTATTGCAGGGGGCATGTGGTGAGCATGCCGACACCTCGTGACTTTCTGATCGAAGAACACCACGTCTCCAATGAAAGCATTGTCCTTCACGAGGCTGGGTGGACTCTGTTCCAGACCTTCCTAATTTTGAAAAATTCCTAAGCAGGTACCGAGAATCGAAACAGGCCTCTCGGCCAGCAGACAGCAAGTCTAATCACTAGACCAAGATGGTCTGCAGTTACAGTAACTACTGAAGACAAATATCTCTGTGCACACACGTCAAAATTGCAACACTTATAAGGTTACACAAAAACTTTTATGGAGGCATCTACACCCTAGAGAAGAAAACAATTTAAATTGAAATTGAAATTTATTTAAATGTTAAAAAGTTATATAATACAAACTATTAAGGAGCCTCCACCTATCTGGCCCAGGCCATTGTTCACAATTAAAACAATTTAAATGCAATAATTAATTTTATACCAACACCTTTATCTACTTTCTAAACAATTAGACAAAGTATAAAATTTCCACCTCAATTTCACCAGTCCCCAGTCCTTGGTTTATCAGCAACAACCTATTGGAATTCCAGGGGAACAGGCTCCGACCGAACCCAAGCTACTAACTAAAACATTTCACTTAATCTGCCTATACCCTAATTTTATCAGCTAGCTATAGTCTCTGCAAACTACTATATCCTTTATTACTCAAATACTAACTGTAACATTTCATTTATTTACCTTCTAGAACAATTTCCAATACCGTAAGCTCAACAATCTAATAAATTTATTATATTTCCACTCCCAATCATTCTCAGGCCAATGACATTTTTCATAATCTTATATTATTGTTCCTTCTCACTTTTAACAGTTCCTTTCCATTTTTTCTTTTTAATTTCTCTAATTATTGCCTCAACTCTTCCAAATTTTGTCTAAACTTTTATTTATATTATTAATATTCTTATTGGCTCTAGACCATACATTTTCTTTTCTCCAAATCTTTGTTTCCCTGCATTCGAATATTATGTGTTGTACCTCTTCTTTTCCCCCACAAAGGGGACATTCACCTTGCGGATACCCGTTTCATTGCCCATTTTAGCCTCCACACTCGTGCTATCCCCCCTCTTCTTTATTGCTGTTGTGTATATACCTCTCTCTTTCTCATTTATTTTTCATTGGAATACAAAATACCCAGTGACTCTTTTCGGTTATCTGACTGAATAGCTTTTGTATCTCAATATCCTCAAACCTTCCAATGCTCTTTCAAAAATATTTTTTGAAGAAAATAATACTGTGTTAGAATAAACAACTATGGTGTAAGACATGTGGCGTTTGCTGTCACTGATAGCATTGCTTATTTAATTGCTCATATGTTGGGCTACAGGCCACTTAAAATATTGCCTCCTGGACAGTCAGATTCAAAATTTTCAGCTCTATTCAGTGCAATAATTTATAATAATGAGCAATTGTTGCATTTGATGAGATAAAAGAGAAAATTGAAAATCAACTATTGCGCTAGGCAGCGCGTTACCGAACTGGACAACAGCGCCTCTCTAGAATAGGCTACTCGCTTTTGCCTCGCCTCGTGTGCCTTCAATATCCTACGACTTTGTTACTTCTCGGTTGTGTAGAGGTATGTGAGGCTTTGCGTTAATCGTGAAGAATTTTGGCAACCGATTTGAGAACGGATTTGGCGGAACCACTTCTTCAACTTCCGAAGAGCCCAGACATGTTCCGTGGGTTCCATTCCGCCATCTTCTAGCTACGCGCGCAACAGCCGGCCTGTTGGACACCAACTGAACATACCCCGGCGTTATCGATCCCCTGGAATATGGTTGAATGGCATGCAGCTAACTGCTAACAGCGAGGAAACAGATCGATCAAACATTAAATTCACAAGAATGTGGCCAGAATGTGGTGGCTGAAGGTATTGTCTGGAACATTTTTTTGAGAAATTTGATGATTTCCTTTCCTATGCATTGTCTTTTGGTCCATGTTTCGTATGCCTTTACAATGAGAGACGAGAAACCCGCACCTTTAGCCTCATAAAGAACAACATTTTTGACCAATTGATGCTCTTCTATTCGCTATAATCGGCAGCTACTATTTCGAGGGACACATATAGCAAACATTTATGAATATCCTAAATGGTGCATAACTGAATCTGCCAACAGAGATATCAAGTTGAACAGTCAGCTGATTGGTTTATATTCCCGATCTGCTCGAATAATTATGTCGACACGTTCCACCATTGCATACGTTACTGAAATGTGCTTCGCGCGGAATGTGAGCGATCAGTGAATCTGCCTCGACTTATTTATGCGTTGCCATCTCTCCATACACCTCTTTGTTAAAGAAAGCTCAATGTTTATAACGATCATCGCTTGGAAATTTCCATTTTGAAAGCCAACAGCATCACTGTCACCTAGCAACTTACGATGAAGTTACATGAAAATGTTTACATATATAGTATTTTTTCAAGATTATTTAATCGAAAAACAGTAATGCAACATTTATATTTGATAAAGTGTCGCTTTAATTAAAAACCTATATGCAGAATGTTTCATTTATCCTGCTAATTAAAAATAACTTATAATGTTAAAAAGATTTGGTTGAAACATTTTTTCATTTGACGTATCAGAAAAAAGTATTTTGGCTGATCAAGAAAAATGAGACATATACCAGGTGATCAATGATGTTTTCCCCAACGGCGCGGGATTTTTCCTATGTACACGCTTCCCACTCCTTCGCCGCACCGTGGAGGGGGTGGCAACCCTGATTGCTTATCTTTTGTCCTTACTGACTGTCGCTATTCCCGGGTGTATGTCGTTGTGTTTGTTTTTTAATTCGACAGCATGTAAAGTATATTATGCCTCATGTGTTTACAACGACACAGCGTGTCTTTATGTACAATTCATATGTGCTAACTCAGTGGTGAAAGAAGCAAAGAGCAAATTTATTTTAAACTCACAGTTGATTATGTGAATAACCTAACTATTTTCAGAAAATTAATCAACAGGGAGTGTGATCATGCATTTTTTTAACAGGACTCTTACAGTGCGAATAATTCGATGAGAGTAATTAACAATGTGTTTCCATCAAGATAGAGTTATTTGTAGGTGTTTGCAGTCCCCTCATTCCACCAATTTAACAGCTTGCCATTAATATTTCTGGGGAAAATTAAATGTGCCGTGTATAAGACGAAAACGCACACCATACAAGAACTCAAAGATAATATTCGTCAGGAAATTGTTCGGATTTCTTAAAATGAACTATAGTAGTAATGAATAATTTTCTAAAGAAATACCAAAAATGTATGTATAACGAAAGCGGGCAGTCAGATAATTTGGTGTGTGTGTGTGTGTGCATATATGTGTATATATCAGCATACTTGTGGCGCAGAGGTTGTAGGTGACAATAACGATTCTTATAACTACTAGCTACTATTACCACCTATAACCGCCACGGGTGGCCGAGGTCGTTAAGGCGCGGACTCGTGAGCGGGAGGTCTGGGGTTCGAATCCTGCCAGGACCGTTCTCCCTGACTGAGGTTTTTTCAAGGTTTTCCTCAGTCATAACTGGCAAATGCAGGGGAGGTACCCTAAACTAACACCTGGAACGTTTCCTCCCTTAAAAATTCCTTTCCTAATACATCATTTCGTGTTTAATGTATCATCAGCGTCCACCACCTGCGGAGCCTCAGTAGTAAAAATGGGCGTTAAACACCTTTCAAAAAATACTACCACCTCCACCACCACCCTACTATTACTACTACTGCCATCACCACCTCCACCCTACTACCACCACCACCTCCACAACACTACCTCCACCCTACTACTACTACTACTACTACTATCACTACTACTAGTAATGCTATTGCTGCTGTTACTATTACTACTACTGCTGCTACTACTATTGCTGCTGTTACTATTACTACTGCTGGTACAATAACTACTACTACTACTACTACTACTACTACTGCTACTACTACTACTACTACTACTACTACTACTACTACTACTACTACTACTACTACTACTACTACTACTACTACTAGTAATGCTATTGCTGCTGTTACTATTACTACTACTGCTGCTACTACTATTGCTGCTGTTACTATTACTACTGCTGGTACAATAACTACTACTACTACTACTACTACTACTACTGCTACTACTACTACTACTACTACTACTACTACTACTACTACTACTACTACTACAGTGTTGCTGTTGCTACAACTAGTATTACTGTTGCTACTGCTCTGCCGGTATTGTTACTCTACTGCTTACTGTTATTGCAACAATTATTGCTGTTTACAACCAATATTACTAATCACCACAAACACTACCAAGGCTACTAAATGCATTCACTGCTTTCACTACCGCTGCTATCATCACTAGAAAAGCCTTACCGATACTATATTACTACTACTGATTTTTGTGTTTCGTGATAAAACATGATTTTTAATTCAAAACAGGCTATTTTTTATTTTATTTGTGTTTCCACCAGCAGCGCTACTTCCATTGCTATTAAACACACCATAACACGATTACTTTTAACAGCACCCAATCTCTTCCATCACCAACACAAGTACTACTAGTATTATTTCCAGCACTCTAAACACCACTTTACCACCACTACTAATACTATTTACATTAGTATTAACACCACCACAGCTACTACTAGTGCTGTTTCCATTACCATTAACACCACCACTACATCAACTGCTCCTAATGATCATTAACACCACTACCATAACTACCCTAATGCTGTTTTCATCTGCATTAACCTATCACAACTACAACTACTAGGATTATTTTCATTCTTATTAACACCAGCACAACTTCTTCGAGTGCTATAGCCACCATTATTCCCACAACCATTACTTCAACAACCACCATCAACATTACTAATAGTTCTATTTCCATCATTATTACTTTAACCATCCAACCATTATTAAAACGATTTAGATGACCTGCAGCTTCCATCAGGGCCGATTATCTCTACCACCACTTTTACTACTGCTACTACACCTGCTGCAATGACCACAGCAACGTCATTCCGAAAAGGGGTGGGGGTACCGGAACAAGAACAAAACTAACAGCAGCTTAAGGGGCAGAAAGCTTGAACCGGAGACAAACAGCCAAGTATTGAGATGCTTCTATTTCTGGCGGTACCTTGTTTTCTATGGAATATTTCCAGTGGTGTTGAATACAAACCTGTCATCAAGGGAAGTGATGGCGTTATATGGGTCCCTCCCTTTTCGCTCCTGGAGAAAACCAAACATTTCTGGATCTTTGATGACAGCTATATATGTATATACCCGCTGTTGGTTGCTTCTCTCAGCAAGATGCGGTTTTCACAGCCACAGTCTAGCGGTTTATCTGTCTGCCTGGCTGACTGCCTGTCTGTCTGCCTGGCTGTCTGTCTGTAACTGCTCTCCTACTCAGCATAGGAAATCTCTGTCACGAAGAAAGGGTCGTTAGTTCAGTTTCCGCACCACATAGCCATAAAGTATAATCCATAGTCGGGACTTTGTGCTCCACTTCCAGCCGGAGTCAAAATAAAATCAAACGTTAAAGTTGTTTATGGGTGATATAAAGCGAGTTTAAAACATATTACTCTAGCAAAGCAGAGAGAATCGCATTTAGTTCGAAAACAAAGACAACTTTAGTACGTTTATAATACATTTTTCTGCCCTAAGTACAGCATAAGTTTTGAACATAATCCATTGCAAATGTTGGTACTCAATATTCCGCTGTGTCTCAGCAGAAGCGCTATGTATTAAACTCACATTACTCTGCAGCGCAAAACTTTCTCTAGCCCTCGTATATCGACTGTAGCAGCGATTGGCGAAATCCGTATGGTTGTAAACATTTCCTTCTAATTATAGTAATCTGCTTAAGTGTAACGTAAAGAAGAAGTAGAAAAATGAAAATGCTGTTTCGTGCAATAAACCATATTTCCTAGCCCTTTACGTTTTTGCGTAACCTGGTTTACGAACTCCAGAATAAAAATTTACAGGGGTATAATTAAGGTTAAAAATAAATGTCATTAATTGTCAATTTTACACGTGAATTGCTTGCTTGAACGAATGTTCAAAATAAAAAGTAACCCTTTTGCAGTGCTCATTTTTAACACACGCATAAGGCCTAGGGTTAAAACACCTTTTTCTAATGAAAACCGATTATTCCTTTCGTAGGTACTTTTACATTTTTACTGCATTTAAAATGCAAGTAAAGCTTCTTGATACTATCAAATAATCAGTTAACATCAACATAACGTATCAATGAATAATTATACAATTTCAGTTAGCTAGTGAAACTTCAGAAGGTGCTTATAATGTTCAAATCAATTACACTGTCCTACAAATTTTCAAAAGTTGAATGTTATGGTGAAGAAAATGTGTTTCCTGTACGTTTTTAGGGTCGCTGAACACGAAAATGGTGTTTAAATTTATTAATTCTCGATTTTGAAATAATATATATATATATTATTATATATATATATATATATATATTACAAAATATATATTACAAAAAATATGAAAACATGAAAAAGAATCAATTATCCCCCCCCCTCTCTCTCTCTCTCTCTTTATTGCCAGTATCTGGTATTTTTTTTGGAGGAGCTGCAGTTTTCACCATCCAGCAATAATCATTTAGCATGGCAGCACTCCATTTCCCTTTACATCTTTGCTCCATCACTGAAATATCCTGGTGAAACCGCTCGTGTTCATCGCTAACATCGCCACGATTTGGAGGAAAGATATCTACGTATGATTTCAAAAAGTGCATTTTTAGTGATATATTACACTTCAGCTATTCATACGAACATCAGGTCATCCACAGTTCTTTGAAATTTTCAGCTTTGCACTTTCCCAGAAAACTATTGTAAACATTCTTAAATGATTGCCACGCACTTTTATCCTTATCATTGAGCACTAATTCAAACATAATGTCTGTAAAAAGTTCTCTGATTTGTGAACTAATACACAACTGCTTTCACTTTTTCAAAACTGAGCATGGGGAATTATAGACGTAAATGAATGCAAAGCCATTTGCATCTAAAGCTTTTATAATTTTTCACAAGCCCTAGCTTTATATGCGTGCTGGGAGCAAAACTTTGTTTCGCTCTATCGATGATTCATACAATACATTTTTCATTCCAGGAGTTAATGACAGTCTCATGGTCCAACTTTTCTGAATATAGTGTTTATCTCTAGCAGGCTATCCCACTCGCAAAGGAAACAACAGTATTTGGTGTAACCCGGTTTGGATCCCTAATAAAATTGCAATAATTTTAAAATCCCCATACACTTCCCACTGGTATCTCGTGTAATCTACTCCTATCAGCATGTTTCTCATATTTGTATCTTATGTTTCTTTTGTATTGGTGGCATACGCCACAGGAATGGAAGGAAACTCATTTCCATTTTGTAATAGTACTGCTTTAAGACTTGTCTTCGAAGCATCGATGAACAGTCGTCATTGATCAGTACTGTGCTTCATATTCAATATCTCCATCAAATCAATTACGACTTTGCAGAATGTAAAATTCCCCTCAGTTTTAAAAAAATGCTAAAATTCTTTATTTCTAGTGCGAAGTGTTGTCACTTTCAACGAGTCGTGTAGATACTTCCACTGATGTAACCGTGATGCCAACAGTTCTGCCTTATTTTTAAGAAGTTCTAGATCCCTGATGAGGTCATTGAGCTTCCTTTGTGTCATCTTGTGATATGAGGATGCTGTGCTTGGAAAGAAGTCTGCATCTCTTGAATTTGATTGTAGTTTATCTTCAGTTATGGAAGCTCTGCTATCTTCATCAGAGCTCACAAAAACATTTTCTGGGGGTTCAGGAACAAGAAGTTCGTAGTCATGAGGTACAGGGCGAATTGCAGAGGGTATATTAGGGTATAGAACTGTTCATTTTTTCGTCATGGAGATTCCTTTGTTTACAGGGAACCATACAGAAATAACAATCAGTAGTGTGGTTGGTTAGCTCCCCCCAAATCATCGGGACTCCAAATGTCATTTCACGTCCTTTTCTATTCATTTATGCATTCAGATGGATGTAGTGCAGCTTGCATGCTTTGCCCATTTTTTAACATGGTGCCTTATCTTACAGTGAAAATGTAAGAAATGTGCCTTTTTAATAGGAGTAATTGAACACTTTATAGAAGCAAATGTTACTTCGCCGCAAATATAGCAGAAGTTATCTGCATTATTTACACATTTACGAGATATTTTGTACTTGTCTGTAAATAGTACATTGTCAGCTGGAAGTATTTCACAACACAATTATCACGGAAGCACTTCGAGACACGTCAAAACAGAACCACTATCTTATTTATAATACTCGCCACAATGCTCTTATCTGGCCACAAAGCTACTGAATACGTGATGAACATGATCGGGGCTGTACCCGATCACGTGATGATACCGTCCTGTGAGAATAATGACATGTTTAGGCATTACAGAGGGTAAAGGGGGGGGGGGAAGCGTAGTTACTGGTAATGGCTGCAATTGGAAAACTAGAGCTTACATGCGAATTTAAAAAACTTCGGTTTCGAATTCAGTTGCACCGAATTAACAAAGTTTAGCTCATTTCATTTCCATAACATTTTGTGTGTAGAATGTGTTATGTATCCAACCCAATTTCTTTTCTATAAAACGTTTACATATACTCGTATATAAGATGGTTTTTACAAGTATATTTTTCACTCCTAAAACTTAATAGGACATTTGTGGTCAGTTTTTGCAGAAAGATGACACCTTTCACGTTTCCTGCTCCCAGTGGAATTTTTATTTGATGTTGAGAGTGTAAGTGCATATGAAATTTGGAATCATTCTGTATCGTATGTAGCAGTCTTTCCTCTCCATATTTATTAGGTACTTATATCGTTTATATCTCAAATCCTTGAAATAGACTGCCAAGCATAAAAAGGGTAAAGCATTTGCTCTATCGTGGATTATCCCCTAGAACAGTGTTTCTGAAACTAAGGTCCGCTTACCACAAATGGTTCCTTGAAGTCTAAACATGTGGTGCTCTAGAATGTAGATTGAATTAAATTAGTACAACTGAGCACTTGTCCGAGAAAGAGTAGGAAAAACCAAGTTTAATAAATTGCGAACCACGTGTGTAGTTGAAAACCACAAAGAAACTGGATTTGTACTACAACATTTTTCTTTCGTGAAAAATTTGTTCGAATGTGATTTATGCACTTCAGAAACCATGCATCATGCACCTGTTTCTAGACTTAATTTCACTAATATGCTTACAAAAAAAGTAACCGTAAGAAGACTTAAGAGCTCATTATTTTCTTAATTTAAGTACTTTATACTTTTTATTGAAAAAATAAAGAGATAATGAAAACTTAGTTTGAAACAATTTACCTATAGACCTACGACCTATAGACCTACAATTTACCTATTATAAAATTGCCTTCGTATCCCTTAAGTATTAAAACACGTGTTTTTCTTCTAACTATTAATACTAACATAAAATAGTAATAATTTTAATACTTTCTTAAAAATATAGGCACCTGCGCACATTTTATGTACACACACACACACATATCTGAAAACATTTGAAGCTGTATAATAACCATTTTCGAATGAGACTGGAGTATCCGCAGAGCCATTTAGCTTAAAATAATAAATCCCCATTTGAAAATGGTTTGAGAAACGCTGTCCTAGAGTATTAAACTCACAATACCCAGTGCTCTGCAGTCATTATTATACTTATCACACTTTTTGCTTAATTACAAAATTATTGATTTTCTGTTATCCATATGGCACATTTTATAACAGACAGTTGTTTTCTTCAAGGGGCTATTTCGAAATGATAGTAATTCGCGACGGATAGCCGAGGTCGTTAAGGCGCGGATTTGTGAGCGGGATATCTGGGGTTCGATTCCCACCAGGACCGTGCCCCCTGACTGAGGTTTTTCCAAAATTTCCTCAGTCCTCATAAATGGAAAATCCTGAAGACTAAAACTTGGTCTGGGACGCTTCTTTACTTTAAAAAGAAATCCCTTCTCAATTTATTATTTCATTCCATGTAATATCAGTGTCACCACTTGTGATGTCTTAGTAGTTAAAACACTATTCCAATAAAAATTATAGTGTAAGGTAAAGTTCCTACTTTGAAGGGGAGGATCAATGGAGGTAATTTAATATGTCTTTTCATAAATGACTACTTTTTTTAAACTGCAATCCTATCACAAGTTTCATTTTGCTAAGAGGAATGTTCTTTGATAAAGAATGCTCATACTCATTTTGACAACATACTTTAGTCAACCTCATAATTTTGACGATCTTTCTTAAAGTAGTTCCCTTTGGGTGCAATACACCTGTCCCAGTGTTTCTGCCAATCTTCAAAGACATGCTGGAAACCATTTTTGATAGGCGCTTCAGAATGGACCCCACAGCCTTCACCACTGCTTCTGATGATGGAAAATGCCTCATACGAAGGTAGTTTTCGATTTGGAAAAAAGAACAAAAGTCACCATAAATCGGGACTATAGGGAGAGGGAGAGAGACACCTTCACAGACTTTTTTGAGATGTTCTGATAATGGAAAAATGCCTCCCATGAAGCTGTTTATTCTATTTGGATAAAAGAGAAAAGTCACAAGTGATGTGATCTACAACATTTGCGATGTGCAGGCGTGCATTATACTTGTGCAGCTTGTTGCACAAAATATGGTCTTTTGCAAGTGTGTGATACGCAGTACTTAGGACATCTCTGTAGTATTGTCCATTTAGAGTTGTGTATATAGGTTCGAATATGCTCGTAAACCATTCCCCGAAATTGAAATGACTAAAGCTTTCCCAGCAGAAGCAACTACCTTTGCTTTTTATGGTGTTAGTAACAATGGAGATTTTCAAAGTGTGTTTGCTGTTTCCTCTCAGGATTGAAATGCTGTAGCCAAGTTTCAGCAGAATTGCCTTTAAAAGAAACTCGGCAACTTCCTGTAATATATCTTCAACTGCATGCAAACCTACCAATGTCCTTTCGTTTGGGAATCAGCAGTGAACAAGAGCCCAAACACGTCTCATGAGCAACTTTTCAGTTTGCAATATATGCGTGGCACCCAGTGAAATTTTAAGTAGTTCTGAAGGTATTCTTAATATTATTCGACGATCTTCTGTCACAATGAAAATTGCGGTGTTAATCTTTTCTTCCGATAGAGCACAAACTGGAGCGCACAATCCACCTTTCTTTCAAACTGATTACCTACCTTCTTTAAACATTTTAAAGAAACCATCCTCGAGCCGTGCTATAGGGAAGAACAAACTGTCCATAGATCTCAGCTGAAGATTTGTTGAGACTAAAGCAAAATTGCAGAGCAGAATATTGTTCGTCGCGTGTCAACTCCATTGTGCCATATGCGGAACTTGCACACCTCTCACAAGCGGAAACTGGAATTGGCAACAGTGAAACCAACACAACGTATACATTACACATTAAACTAACATAATATTGTACAATTAAATTTTAGGGAGAGAAATTATGCTTGTAAAAGATTACGCTTCTTTATTTAACAGCCCAACTTTTTCTCCTTCTCCTTTTTAATGTAAAATTTATGTCACTGTAATGAAAGAATGGTATTTTTGCCTGATTATTTATACTTATTATAAAAATCGAAAGTTTAAATACGGAGTCTCATTTCCCTATGAATCAGAAATTGATTTAGCTGACTGGAAGTTATTGCATAACGGCTTCGCCACCTGCCGAAGGAAAGAATTTCGCACAATATACACAACTGCACAGCTGCACTTCTGATTCATTTACGAGGGCTTTCTATACATGAGTGAACAAACAGTGGTTGTTGTCTGCTAACCTTCTAGCCCTCGGTGTTAATTTAATGTTTCCTGTTCTTTCAATTTGATCTCAGTTATGGCAAATATTACCGATGTGACAATCGCGCATCAAGATATTTTTCATGCAAGTCGTTAAGAACTCTCGTAGTCGCCTAATCGTGCTTCTATCAGAACTGAAGAACATAAACTCGTTAGTAATAGTGTATGTTTGGTTGAAACACAACAAACGACAATTAATAAAGAATGAATAACGGAAATATTGACAGATAAATTAATGTACTGTATGAAGTGCTAACGGCAACTGTTGTTACAGTAATTAACTGAATTACAATCAAATGAAAAACGAAACACGTTTTAAATATTTTAATAATATGATAATGCTATTAATGTGCAGGAGTACTTCTGAGACACTGTTTATACATTTTTTTGAGTAGTGTTTAACGCCCTTTTTTACTACTGAGGCACCACAGGCGGTGAACACTGGTGATACATGAGATGAAATGATAAATTGGGAATGAATATTTTTAAGGAAGGAAGCATTCCAGGCCTAAGTTTAGGGTACCTCCCCTGCATTTGCCAGTTATGAGGACTAAGGAAAGCCTGGAAAATACTCCAGTCAGAGAGGGCGGTCCTGGCGGGATTCGAACCCCAGACCTCCCGCTCACGAGTCCGCGCCTTAGCGGCCTCGGTCACCTGTCGCGGTACACTATATACAAGTAAAGTTTTCCTATTAGTGGAATCTCTGCAGGAAAATTTGAACGTATTTGCTCTGCAAAAGGCAGCCTTTGTATGCAAACGTCACAATTATTTTAAACTGCTTTAGATTAACGTTTTGTCTGAAAAATTAGACTCTGATATTAAGTAATCTCTTATGAACGGATAAAATTATTGACAACTAATTTTAATTAGACCTACATAGAATTTTACGAGTGCAATTTTACTGTAATTTGCTAGGCAGATCTCATCCAATAAATTTTCACAAAAATAGCACAAGAACGGCTATGTTCATACACATTTTATTTTTACATCATAGTGTTGGTCCAAGATGTGCTCTTCCAATTCACTTAAAATAAGAATAAAAACATAATTGCATAGATTCGGTTAGCTGTCCTACATTTCCATATTTTGTGCTACCCTTAGACATGGTACAAATTGTTGTTGTGAATGTAGCTGCACGTATTTATGTAGAAAGGGCTGCGTCGTGTCTTTTTCCATGTCATTGTCAGATTCATTCCCAAACCGCGCTGTGTGTGGTCCGTCTGTAGAGAGGTTCTCTTCAATAACATGCTGCGATGTGCATACCATTAATATCACGTTAACAAATTGCAGAGCAAACTCAGGAATTCTTCTTGCTTCCTTTTTTCCTTTTTTGGTCCCAGTGGCGTACAGAACCAGAAAGAGGAACACGCAATCCAGTAGATCTTTCATTTGGTGTAAACACTACACAGCAGACGAAATTAAAGCAACGGTACATGGGACAACTTTACTGGGTTAAATTGAAATTACGTATATGATGAAACAATCATAAAAATGAAACAAGTAATTATTTGACAAATTAGCACAATACCCTTTGTAGCCGGTTTACAGCAATTCCTTAGTTTGCATAAACGATAATCATTATCAAACGTCGCTCTTTGATATTAATCTTATATCTAAAGTTCTAGAGAGTTCACTCGTTTATTTATTGGGTGTGCTCTTTATCAACGTTAAATAGTGTAGTAAAATAATCATTAGAGATGCAGGATTGAAATTAAAGTAAAAAAAAGCTGAGATTTTTAATAATGATAAAAATTAGTGCATCATCGGAGTAATGCCACCGATGAACCATTATTTCATAATTCTACTTCAAAACATTACATAATAAAACTAAACAGAGTATTATACACAAATTTAAGTGAAATAGCTCTGTAGCATATTCTAAAGCGCTATTGCAAAAGTGAAACATATTTATTTCATGTTATTTTAGGGCGAAAAAATTCTAATAGTCACAAAATGAAAGAGAAAAAATTAGGTTGCAACACTATTTATTGATGTAGTGTTTAGAAAGTTGGTGCGATAAATAGTCGATTCACTATAATTCACAAAAACGTCATATGGGTATACAGAATGTTCATAAAACCACAACATTATAACAAGAAAGCTCATTATTCTAAAACTATGGGAAAGGACAGTACGTCTTTTGCAACATTTTCTACAACTCAGCCATTTTACATTCAGTGTACTCCTTAGTATACTTTGAGACAGATATTTAATATTAATGGTCTCTTTAAATCTCGCATTGCACCTTATAGAGCCAATTCATCTTTATTGACGATTAATTTTAGATGATTTGTTTTATTCACGGACGCTCTTTAACATCTCAAGTCATCAGCGTCCCATTCAATTCAGGACGTGAAACGGTCGACAAATTTTCCTCAGAGGCCTCTTCTTTTAGGCTTGAGCTTCTTTTTCGTGCCGTAAATGTACGACATGGGACCCACGGCTTTACTTTCCTTACGAAGGAAGCCATACTTAGGAATTTTACACCCGAAAAAACCCATCGATCGATCTTGGCCTGGTTTGAACCCGCGATCTTGGGTTTAGAAGGCAATTACTGACAGTGAGTGGCAAACTGGGTTCGTAATACCAGAAGGCATTAAAACTTCTTCTTTGGTGTTGCCACTTACATTCCGTTCTCATGCAACACAACGAAACAAATAATTACCAGACTACAAGAACATCATACAAGAGGTCACAATACTGCATTACGGCAACACGATGATAGGGTCTGAATTAATAAGGAAATAAAAATTTATTTTTTCTAACGAGTACATTCTTAAAACAAATTTCAATTTCCCTATCAAGGATAGACAGGTGTAGATTTAAATTTTTATTTCACACAAAAGCAAGTAAAAATGATGGGAATATATACCATATTTTAGAATTCTTCCGCTATTCCCTTTCAAATTTCTCAACGAAAAGTTTCTTTCAGAAACCAACATTGAGAAGAAGAAGTAAAATATCTGCAGCACGTACCTAATAGCCACGCGAATGTCATTGTATTGCCTCATAGACAATGCATCGTCTCTTTATACTATTATGAGGGGCATCATACTGTAAGAATGTTATGATGTCGGTAGGTACTATATTTTCTTGCATTCCATTGCATTCCCCGCTGTGACCTTGCAAATGACTCATGTCCATCTCAAGCTGCCAACACAGTTAACAAAATACATTTCATCTGCACATTACGTTACTGCTGGCTTACCAGAGTTGTTGCTTTTTGTGTTGGTTAACGTTTAGCAGATGTTTAGCTCTCAGAGTTAAATGTGCTTAAAGTGAAATCGAGTGTAAATAAAGTTTGTAGCAGTCTGCGTTTGCCACGAGTTTACCACTGATGGAATGCCAGCCGTGTGGGATATGTGTAAGGGTACGTCAAAGTTTATATTAACACAGCCTTTATCAGGAAGTAAGTATATCGCAAATGTTTCATCCAGGCATCCAGAAGAGCCAACACATTCTTCTCTTGCAATGTCTCATGAAGAGCACTGTATTATGCACATTTATGCAAAGTATTTGTTTCAGCTAACATATTGCTTTATAATGTGAGCGATCCAAATCTTAGAAAGTTTCTTAATAAATATACGAACGTAAGTCCTCCCGATGAATTGAAGTCAAAAAAAAAAAAAAAAAGTGTCTTCGAAAGCACTACCAAGAAACATCAAGATTCATTAGGTCAAAATGTGAACATAAAAGGAACTCTTAAAGTTAACTGTCGATGAAACAACGCATATTTACGGTAGAAAACTAGTAGGTAATTGCAGCAGATATATTGAAAAGTTACGAATTAATATTATACAAAATTTCTTGAGAACCTGTACAAAAATATTTGCTACAAATCACGAAACTATTTCTAGGATGATTATTAGGATACTTTACAGATCTTGTGGCCTAATGTATGAAATATAACAATGTATTTCTTGTGCTAACCGAAGCTGAGACACATATAAAGAGAGCTGCTAAAAATTTAGTATGAGTTAGTCAAGTTGATTCACGTAACGTGTGTTGCTCACTCTGCTTAACTTTTGTGAGCAGACATAACCCTTTATCCTAATCCGGACAAGTAGTGTTCGATCCCCCACTGCCCCCTAAAGTCACCATATCTAGCTTAAGGTCGTAGTATTGGTGTAGAAAATGTTGAAGCCTTTACACTGAAGTAACTGAACCGGAACAAAAAACGATGTTTCTTCAATTGATGTTATTCAAAATTAATTTGTGACACTATTTACTATGTGACTTCGCTTTCATATCAACCAATTATTATTTCTTGACTCACTCTATTTAGAAAATAGAATTTACGGCAGACTTGTTGAGTAATTCAGCTAAAGAAACACAATGCGTTGAAAGTCAACTTTACACTCTCTCATGTTCGAAGGTAGAAGTCCCAAAGAGAATAAAAATTAAGGGTATATTTGAGGAAAATAGTGACTATAAAATCCCTTTTTATGTCGCTCAAATTTTGGAAGACCAAAACGTAAGCGAAGTTGGTTGTGTGAGTGATAATCGCATACCCCTTGACAAAGTTATTAGGGCCCACTACTACCGAATATTATATTTCGGTGGTAGTGGGCCGTAATAACTTTGTCAGGGGATATGTATTTTAATTAGTAATGTAAATATCATGTAAGTATATATGTATAATACGGCATAATGTTAACATTGGCATAGTACCTCGACAAAAGAGAAATTCTCTGGTGTTTTTCTGTTACGGTAGCTTGGAAAGCCAAGAGAGCTACAAAACTCTGCACAATAAACCCGAGGGTCAGGGGTGATACTACGTCTAAAGGAAAGTCTTTGCAGGGTTAATAAACCGAAGGACTTTTAAATCCGTTAGGGCTTTCAACCCGACAGGTGTTGTACTGTTAGCCTTTAAACTAGACAATGCCTACTAAATTTTTTAAACTTTCAAAAATGGCGCATGGCACATGTGCAGGTGTATTTGAGCCAAGCAATGGCAAATGTATGTTTGAACTTTGAAAGATAGGCGTGAAACTTGCAAGTGCCTATGTGACCCAGTGGCATCGTTAAGCTAACGATTACTTTATTTGAATTTAATATATAAGGGAGCCTTTGCTGGGCTGGGGCAATCATTATAAGTTCGACGTTACTGAGGCACGCAGTTAACAGAATCACTCAGACGCAGCTAACAAGTCCAGTTTCGAACGCGGGCACGCAGTTCTGATACATCAGTTGGGCATTAACACTCAGCTGAGAATCAGTTATCATTTACGCAGTTCCTATTCATCAGTTCAAGATTTTTCAGTTTCAGTATCGCGGCACTCATCTGTAAGTTTCACACACGGCGAGAGTAATTTGTTATTCTGATTCCATCACAGGCACTCAGTTGCTAAGTTCCACTCGCGGCAGCTAAGTTAGCATTGGACGTAGCTAAGTGTATCGTAAACAAAACACCAGAGGACGCGAAATATTTTGAACACAATAATGCACACACACACACACACACACACACACACACACACACACACATACACACACACACATATATATATATATATATATATATATATACATAATGTGATGTCGAGCGCTAATTTCTACTATTGAACTCCTCTTCCAATCCTGTCGGTCCTGGTGGTGTAGTGGTTACCATACTTGCCTCCAAAACCCAAGATCGCGGGTTCGAACCCGGCCAGGACCGATGGATTTTTTCGGGCGTAAAATCCTAAGTATGGCTTCCTTCGGAAGGGAAGTAAAGCCATGGGTCCCCTGTCGTACATTTGCGGCACGAAAAAGAACCTCAAGCCTGAAAGAGAGACCTCTGAGCAAAATTTGTCGGGCGTTTCACGCCCTGAGTTGAATGGGACGCTGATGACCTGAGATGTTAAAGAGCGTCCATAAATAAATCAATCAAAAAAAAAAAAACCTCTTCCAATCCTGTTGAGCACGAATGAACAAAATAGAAGAATTCTCTCCGAGAAATTGTTGTCATTGATGCGTGGCCAACAACACTGAGACGATGAATAATCAATCTACCAAACCGCTTCAAAATTAGTACCCAAGTGCTGCCACCTGTATTTATTCGACGGTTAGTAAGCTGTGGTGTCCGCCATCAGATATTCAGCTTGGAGATATAATGCGTTGATGCCTTTACAATTTTCTCTACTCAGTCTCTGGTGGCTTACGACAAGAGAGAAAGGTTATAAGATAGTTGATGTAGGTTCGAAGACAGAGCTAAATCGTGTCTTCCAGAAAAGGCGAGTTGCTCTGGGCTGCTAAGAGACTAAGTCAATCAACTCCATAAAAGAAGAATTCAAACCAAGTACCAAAGCCAGCAAGAACCTGCGTGGACTCCCGTAGCAGCTCTTCTGCTGACTTCCTTGTCTAGGAGGCCTTTATATCATACGCTAGCCCGAACAGATGGGCAGCATTAACACTGAATGTATGCTCAAGTGTTAATATTACGAGCAGTCAGTCATTCTCCGAGAGCTCTTCCATATTGCTCATCTTAACACGCATGTGTGTCTTCTTCTCATGACATCATCTATTCTCTTAAAATACTCTAATCACCCATATGATATATTCTCATTACAACAAATACTCTCATTAAGCTGGGGCACTTAGACCGAGCCTACTAAACCGTTGCACCCTCTTCAAATATGTGGAATAGCAGTATCCTTTCCTCAATACAAGTGGTTATAGGCAAGGATTTGTGATGGACAATTTTGAAAGGACATTTAACCTTCATTGCAGTTCCGATCAATTTTTTACAATTGCAGCTGATGGGCATGAATATTTCTTTTATTATGCGTAATTTCATTGTTTTGTTTTAATTTGTACTAAATATTTTTCTGTTTAAGCAAATGTTTTTGAAATTTTTGGCACAAAAAAGTGATTTTTTAAAGTTTCAGCACTTAATTTAACCGGAACCTAACAATGATTTCCTGAAGTGATATCCATATTTTATGGTCAAGTTATATGTATTAATAGAATTTAACGCCTGATTTTACGCACCACAGGCGGTGGACACGGAGGATATATGAAATGAAATATTGGAAAAGAATTTTTTTTAAGGAAGGAAACGTTTCAGGACTAAGTTTAGGGTACCTCCCCGGTATTTGCCATTTATGAAAACTGAGGAAAACCTGGAAAAATCCCCAGTCATGGAAGACTGTCCTGGCGGGATTCGAAACCCAGACCTGCTCACGAGTCCGCGCCTTAACGACCTCGACTACCCGTGGCGGTGTGTGTGTGTCGACAAATGACATCTTCCTAAGTTACAATAACGGCATTTGACAAATCTTTGTGCACACATACGTTGTGTGCCATTCTACCAAAGAGTGAGACGAATATAGTATTTTAATTGGTCTTGTCCAATGGTACTCGGGCACTAAGTGAACTATCGACTGGTTATCTTAAGTTCGATTCTCTCCAAGAAAATCCGCTTTGATAAGATTTTTTCGCAATTTTGCTTTATTTCGAAAGGCAGTTCTAGGTTATTTTAGTCGTTGACGCACTCCGGGCTCCGGACTCATTTTCACTATAAATTAATAGACCCCTTCAACATCTGAAAGTTCTTTGGCAGTAGCGGAGACGTTAAAAGCTAAAAAAATAATTAAACGTTTCCAAAGCAGAGATTCACTGCGCTGAAGCTGGCGAGCGTTTATCTCCAGTAAGGATTTCCATTGTGCTTTATCAATTTAATTTGCTTTTTTACGATCAGAGAATGCAGTAACTAATTAAAACTTGATGTTAAATTGTGTTAGGTTGGCCTTAATTTGTTTTTGCTTATATGAGTTTGACATTTAAATAACGTCATTCTATACACGTCAGATGTAAATATTCCAATTTTTCGGGGAGTTTGGGAAAGGGATCGACCTTATTCTAGACATTGTCGACGTAGTCAGTAGATCCAGAATTTATCCAACATTAAAATGCCGAATTCCAAGGAGAGGAAAATTTGAAAATGAAACCTATGTCAGATCGTCTCACAAAACTAACCCTGGAGCATTGGAAAACTACGCAGCTGAACCTTTCCTTCCCGCAAGCAATGTGAAAAGAAATGTGCACCTGCCTGTATGCAATCGCACGATTCGCATGTGTTTTCATCGCCAATTATTTTTATAATTTGGTGTATCTAAGCACTCTTTAACACCTTTGGTCATTAGCGTCCCATTCAGGATGTGAAATGGTCGATAAATTTGCTCAGAGGCTTCTTCTTTCAGGCTTGAGATTCTTTTACGTGTTGTAAATCTACAACTTAGTACAAACGACTTTTCTTAAATATAATTATGATTTTTACGTCCAAAGATTCATTGACCCGGACCGGATTTGAACCTGCGACCTTGGTTCTATGAGGAAAATACTATTAATACTAGACCACTATTCATCGTCGAGGCCTTAACATCATGACCATAGAGAAGTATGTATCATCCTTGCTCTTGAATGCCTTCCTCTATAGGAACTATGAGATATAGTAATTCGGTTGAATTAAAAAGCCCGGCAGATGTGGTAGAGCCCGTTGCAAGATGCATACTGAAGAATGTTCCATGTCCTGTAGGAATATTCGTACATTGTATCTTACGAACCAAATACCGATCATCAAGAAGATAATCCAGCGTTCGTATCAATCAGGCGAAGATACGGAAGTTCAGGTCATGCAGTGGCCCACAAAATTCCCGCGAGCAGCAGAAGCCCTCAGGGGCCACGTTCGAAAGGTGTAGGGGACTTTCATAGGCTTCAACGCATTCTCTCATAACTAAACGATGCTAAACAAAGTCTTAGATAACGATAGTTCGGAACCTCATCTTCATTTTAAAAAATCTCCTCTTTCTCTTTTGTCTTAATTTCATTTAGAATAAAGACGTTTAAATTTTATATTATTCCAAATTTCTTAACACTCGTGAATTCATTTTATTGTCAGAAGCATTTTGAAGAAAGCATATTTTATTCTTCACCCCTTTGTATCAACCCAAATTTCCTAATAACATAAGAACGTCAATTTCTACAAAGTGTCCTTTTTATTATAATTAGAAAATCTAAGTTGAATTGGAAGATGTTGCTTCTTTTTATTTCCCATTCCTTTAATTTTTTAATGTTATTTTAAATGGTGTTTAACGCCCGTTTTACCTACAGGCGGTGAACACTAATGATGCATGAAATGAAATTATAAACCAGGAAAGGGTGTGTGTGTGTTTTTGTTTGTTTGTTTGTTTAGAAGGAAGGAATTCAGGCCTAAGTTTAGAGTATCTCCTTTGGCATTTGCCATTTAAGCGGGCTGAGGAAAACTTGGGAAAACCTCATTCAGGGAAGAGTCCTAGTGTGAATCAAATCCCAGATCTCCCGCTCGCAAGTCCGCGCGTTAATGATCTCGGCCACACGTGGCGGACCTCTTTATGTGAGCTTGTAATAACTCATGAAGGTTCTTTTCTCATCATCTGTAATTTCAAACACAAGAAATATAAATTTTGCTCATATGATGTTGAAGCCATCTGCAAATGACAAAGTTGTAGTTCGATGCCGGTGACTAGTCGCCTTCGCAGCACCTATGTACATAAGGCACCGATTTACTCCTCTCGTTCAACATTCGCCAGCTCCCTCGAAATATGTTAGTGACTTGGGAGGAAAAGTGTTGAAAAATATCCATATCAGGGTGTTAAGGGTGGCGGAAAATTAGATCCAACAATTACCACACGCATTATAGCTTAACGCTATTTATTGGATTCTAATTTTTACCAGCACGCGAAGGACAACCGAAATTTTTTTCCAGTCAGAAATCGAATATTCTCAATGCCGGGAAATATAATCATGCTCATATCGTTTCCGAACGCATCCGCTTTCCAAGCACCAATGCCAAGAACTCAATGACTAAACGCGATTTCTTACAATTCTTCGCCAGAAAAAATTACCACCACAATTAAGTTCAGTAGTCGTAAGCTTCAGCACTTGATGAGATCAGATAAGAGCCTCCAGTCCGTCAGAAAGTTAGATCATTGTATGGTATACATAAAAGCAAGAAGTTACGATTTCCTGTAAATAAAAAGGTTTATCTATAATCTCGTGAGCAGCTGCTCGCGATTTTGTATAAATAAAAACAAGCCCTTGCTCGCTTTTAGTAAGCAATTGCTCGCCATCAACGTTCTCTCTCTCTCTCTCTCTCTCTCTCTCTCTCTCTCTCTCTCCCCTCCAGTTGTAATGCTTCCTTTGCAAGCTTTAGCACTTCAATTTTCAGTTTGTCCTTTGCTTCGTTAGTTTTGTTTCCTTCTTTCTGCTCAAGCACTGTTTTGAATAGAACTAACCTCTCCCGCTCATAATTGCTTAATTGGGCTATTTCATCATTGTAATCATATAATTTCCACTTTCCTGCAGATCTGCGCGGTGCTCTATCGAAGCAAAGTCCCCATTATCAGCAATTAACACCCCGCCTTCAATACTTGGAATGGGTTCCGGGAATTTAGTTTCTGTAAAGGTTGAAGCCATTGGTTCGAACCCGACCTGTAGCTCTCCTGGAAAGATTTACTGTCTATAAATTACTTTTTACAGCAGAATGTAATAGATTAACGTTTAAAAATTATGAAAATAACGCGTTTAGTTTGTCTCTGATTCTTATTTGGCATTGTTTCAGATGGATTTGGCTTCGCCTGCAGGATATCCAGGATCTCCTGTACCCATTGCTTTAAAACCACTGGCTTATTGCCAGTTCGTTTCAGATCACTTTTGGACTTTATTTTGGTTATGATGTTGCTTTATATATATAAAACCTTCAATGATAGGAGTTTTAAACTCCTCCAACCGTTGCTTTACTGCAACTACAACTATTTTTTTTTCTTCGTTTACTTTTTGGTAACTGATTTAATTCAAATATCTTTATTGGCCTTTAACAGATAAACGAAGCATGAAGGGAATACCCTGCTATCGACATGTTTATGCAATACTAAACTTTCCTCTTGGAGAAATGTTTGTTGCTAGCTAATTTTATCTGTCCTCATATGCAAGCACATTCCTGAATGATTTCATCTTACCGGCATGTTATCGCTAGACAGAATGTGAGTGAGGTCACAGTGGTTCGCTCTCATTACCGGAAGACATACATAAACAAAGCGATATAGAAGTTATGCGCACGTACGTGGAGTAGAATGTTTGTACAAATGAAAACCGGTTTATAGCTAAAGGATTTCCTATACAACCGACTCTAAATTAACTTTTAATGAAGAACCTCTTACTTCCTGTAGGGTTTAATTCATGATAACACTTATAACATTTTGCATGCGCCCAACATGTTAAATGTATATGTCACATTGGAATTAAATTTCTGCATTTTTTACCAGCCACCTACAAGCATGGCACACCATTAGTTATAGAGAAGAATTCTGTCTCTTTTAATTCCATTAGGCCACAAAGGAGGTGGTGATGGTTCAAACAGATTTAACATTGTGAGACTATGTTTTTTTGCAAACTCCTATCAAGCTGGTAATATTTTGCCTGATCCATAATTAGATAGTAAGTCAATCATAACATTCGCCTCCCAGCTACCAGCCGAATCTATGGTTTCCTATGATGATCCATATTTTAATATCCGTCACCGTTTTGCGTGTATAATTTAACGTATTCTCATAGCATGTATATACCGACGGATTGTTATCTCAGAATGAGGTTCTCTCCTTGAGAACGTCTTCATGTGCCTGGTAAACGGTTGGTTTTTAAGCAGGTAGAGAGATATACCAACGGACACCACCATCATCATACACAATTGAAAGATGCATTTCATCTACCTGGTTTTGTTTTTGAAGTGGAAGGTGTATCTACATTCTCCGTATTTTCCATTAAATCTATACTTGCTGATTTTTTTTTATTGTAGTTTTCATTTACAAATCGTCGTTTTCTTCCTTTTATGGTCGTATGTCATACCTTACACGTAATGGTGTCTATCCGCATAAGTGCCTAAAGCCCAACTTCACAATTTTATGAAATATTCTATTACTTGAACTTTCCACTGCTCACATAATTACGACTTATTTCAAGTCTTTACAAAATCCACAATTCTGTTATTTTCCGTGCATAGAATAGCCTATACCAAACAGGCTGTCTTTGCACCCATTAACCAGTTGCTATGCCACAGACGCTTCTTCTGCTAAGGATGGAAGAGGTTCGGAAACAGTCAAAAGAAGTTTACTTTTTGGTGGGGAAAATTATATCCCCTGTGACGAAATATTGCAACATTGCAGTTTTCAGGTGAGGCCGCTCATGTGTCGTAAATACGATCATCTCCGTCTATCTGAGCAGTGAGTCAGCTTAAAGAACGTACATTACAGCCTGACCATAAAAATATCAACTGTTATAAAGTTAATAAAATATAATTACCAAAACAATAATGCAATTTACTATTTCTGTAATATATACGGTATATACAAATACTATAATTCAGAAGTAAGTCCGAAGCAGAGGAGGCCTCAATTTCGTCTGCACTATCTGTTGAACGGCCTTCTTCTTCTTCTTGTTCTTGTTCTTCTTCCCTGTCATAGTCCATCGCATTTTCATCCCATTCTTCATTTTATTCACAATACCTAAGTTTATCAAATCATTTCAACTTTCTATTCCATTAACGCGTCACGACGCCAATAACCTTCCTAAATGCGTTTAAACAAATTGGCACCATTTAATCTCTTCTTTGCTGATTTCACTTATTTACCTGTACAGTTATTCGTTTCAAAACTGGCAGGAAAATGGAACCAATATTTTTAGATGCTATTTTTTTATTTTACCAAATTCCAAATAAATTTGATTGGAGTTAGGTCGCTCGTCGTAGTACAGTAAATCCGCGTTCTTTTAAAATCCTGTCCATTGTGTTTACAGGTTGTGGTTTGTTTTCTTTAACTATTTCTATTGTTTTGTTAAATCTGAATTTGCAGTGAAAATTTGATTTTTTAAACAGGGCATTACGTCAGCTTTTCTAGAGGTCATTGTTGGTACTTAATTTTCTTATACTGTGTGATGCGATATTATCTAAAACAACAGTGTTTTCTGATGGTAGATTTGATATGAGGCGTTCGTTTAACTATTTATTATAATTTTTTTCGCCATTCATTCGACGAGCACCAGTGTGTACTACATTAGTCCTTTGTGCAATACTTTGGACCACATGCACACCTTCATTTCATCATGCTGCCTAAACTTGTTTACAATCATCTGCATAAACTATTGTTTTTTCCCTTCCTTTTTGACCATTTTTTTTTCTTCAGTTCTCAGATATGTTGCATTAAATGCAATAATGTCAGGCCCCTCCATTAAAACGTGTCGCAAGTTTTTACATTTCTTGACTTCCATGATGCCTTTCAGTATTCTCCAGAATATATCTTTTTTCTCCTCAAATGGTACCTTTTCCTTAACGGCATTAAGCAGTTTGCATAATGTCGGAATTTCTTTCCTGTGCTCATAAAACTCCAAAAACGTTTTGCGCATTGCACGTTTTCCAAAATTGTCAAATTAAATTTTCTTTGGACATAGGCGGCTTTTACCATGAGTTGACAATGTTTCTCCTGTGAGCTTTAATTTCTGAACCTCCTTCACTATACCATGTACTGTTCAGTTTTCTCTACTGCCGCTATTCTCCTTTATCATTATTTAATGGAATGATAAGAATTTTCTTCTTTACAAAACTATATATCTGTCTGCTTTGCGATTGTATGACTTCCCATGATAACTTTTCCATTTGCTCTTGTGTACACACTTTCGATGCCGACTAGTTGACTACAAGCATTTAACTGCTACATTTTTTTACTGCAGTGCCATGACAGGTAAGGATGTTCAGATCTTCGCATAGGCAATAATATATACTCATTTTACTTACTTCTGGATCGAAGTTTATCACGTTCTTCCTCAAACATCTCAGCATTTATTAATGTTTATAACTGCCTGTACTACTTCACTGCACTAACAAACAAAACACAATACTGCCAGCTGACTTCTCAAGAGAGTAGAACGGTTGTCAAAAGCAACATTTTCTTTCGGCTGGTAATTCTTTATTCCCACGTGTATATAAAACAGCACAGTCGCCCTTGGCACTGAGTTTTTTTTTTTTTTTTTTTTTTTTTTTTTTTTTTTTTTTTTTGTCACTTGCATATTTTTATACGCGCATTTCAACTGATGTCACGGAACATTTACAATTTGTCATTAATAGTGTTTAGCATAAGAATACACACAAAATAATTTACAGTCGTCGAGAGAGTGTCTGATAAGTACAATCGATATCAACTATGTTTTTATATTTTTAGCGTATGCTCCTACTTGTTTATCAAAATTTCGATTTATTTTTGGCATGGAGTGAACATAGGATGAAAAAGTAGATTACTGCTTGATCGCCTTTTTCTTCAAATGTCATTTTGGAGAAGCTTAATTTCTATAGAGATGTTTTTGAAATTTAACATTGTTCTGGGGGGAGGGGGGTTGAGCAAGGATAAGCAGGTTTGTTGCCTGCTAAAGACGGATGGAATAAATATTTGGAGTTAGAGGTTTGAGGAGATGGTATAGGTAGCTGTTTCCATAGAGTACGGTAGTAGTTCTGTAGCTTTTCGAGCATTAAAAATCTACCTAAAAGTATATTTTGTTATTTCTGAACTCTGCTTTGCTAGGAATCTACTATTTTATTTTCGGTGGTTACTGATTAGTGAGCCCTCGGATACATTAGACGTTAGTTGACACGATTTAAGTAAAGTTGCATAAAGAGTCCTGATGTAGCGCACTGTCGAATTTGTGGATTTGTTGGATGGCATTACCTCTTTACTGCTGCTTATGGAATGACTTAATCGTGTCGTGTGGCGGTAACCTACCGATATCCTTCCTGTAGGCTTCCTAGCAAACACGGGATTTAGCCTACCGCAGCGCCTGCTGCGTCCCCTATAATATCTTCATCACTGGCAGAGAGCAATATTGAGGAGGGCATGTGATCAGGACACCGATACCCCGTCGATCGCCTATAGATCTCTCCATCGAGCAAGCTACTCGATTGTCTCCTCACGAGGCTGGGAAGCTCACCTTCCAGGCCTCCCTAAGTTGCAACATTTATAAGCAGGTACGGGGGATCCTACCCGGGATCAATCAGTAACGCTAACCACTAGACCAAGGAGGCGGTCAACTTACCGACATGCTCACTCATTCTTTTTCGTCAAGAGAAATGTTCTTTTCAATGAAAGCAGAACAATAAGTGATAAATGAAGGTGGATGCTATTTCTATCGCTGCGCTTTGTTTATTTGAATTAATTAATATGCGACAAAAGAATATGCTTTGATACCAGATAATTTTAGAATAGCAATATAAAATGCAGAAAATTCTGCATTTCAAATAGTTCGGTAAATATTACCATTTTGAAAAAAAAATACGTCTAGTATATATGCTCATGCTTCATGCTAATACTGGGCCTACTTCTAAGCCAGATTAGTTAGGAGTTATGGGTCTATCTGCCTATAAAGCTTTGGGTTCAGATTTTGGTCGGATTGTATAGTTGTAAGTTGTCACAAACTAAGAATTGCCACAAAGAATTTGCCTGTTCATATTGTGAATGTTGAGAAATACTTACCCAAGCCTGCAAATTGCAATGAATCCTTTGCTCACAAAGTTATCGAAGAAATTGCTACGGTTTTTAGCAAAGCAGGAGGGAATTAATTAAATATACGTACCAGAATGGAGGGAAGGATTTGGAAAAGGAAATTACTTTGATAGGTTTTGGATGCAATCTCAGGGGTGAATAATGCCTTCCTCTCCGACGATGGTTACCGCTGTCTTACAGTTTTGCCACGGCTGTTGAGACTCTGCTGCTGGATATTTTTATGGTCCTGTGACCATAGGGGAAGGAGTCTTGGAGAGTAATATTTTTTCGATATGGAAGATGACACAATTTATTGTTCATACACTATTTACATAAACTATTGCACTATTGCATTTAACTAATAAAGCGTGTCCACTTAATTCTCTTCCAAAACTAACTACCGCTTTCCACTAATTCAATGGAACTGAGAAGCCCTCCACTGATATTGCCCCGCTGAATACTCTTGCAAAACTTACTGCGGGTCACAAAATTGCAAACTAAATAAACATAGCCTATTTGACATTTATATGTAGATATGAACTCAAACGGTTGTCTGCTTCCCTTGAAGAGATTTTCGGCCTGTCTTTTCACCCCTGTAGTTGTTTGCCATATGTGGTTTATTACGTCTGCCCTGTTTTACAATCTCTAATAGAATACAAATAAACATCTTTTCCAAGGACCCTGCTTAAGAATTTCCCCCAGAAAATATTGCTTTCTCCCATGTCCTTGAGCCTTCTATAGAAATATTGTTACAACAGGCTACAGAAATTCCCAGGTCAACTTTTATGGCTGGGGTAGCCTTCTGCGCCCTAGCTAGAAAATAACATTTTACACACAATAACTCAGCACTTGTACACGAAAATGACATTACTCTCATGGTTATAACGAAGTTACATAAAATTACTCGCTATAATTACTCTTAAGTAATTATGAGGGTGGCAGCTCCTAAATACTGCCTCAAAATGTGCACTGAACCAACAAACACGGAGCATTCGCTATAGATGAGAACGAATCGTAAATACTAATGTAGATGTGCACTTCTTGTTAGTAGCTTACAGAAAAGATGATACTTTCGTTTTTAACATGCATTGTGTTAATTAATTTTGTATGCGTAAACATCGATTGCACCTAGATTTGATCTTCATGTTATTGAATGTTGCGAATTTTTTAAAGTAATAAATAATGTCGAAGACAGTATCCTCCAATTTAAGATACGAGCTCCTATGTAGCGGGGAAAAAAATCTAACATCATAATTCCCAGTTTTCTGGGAATTTAATTATGTTCCCCTAGCTATGTTTAAATGCGAGTTTGCAAAGTAGAAATTAAAAATCTGCTATTGACAAAGCACAAAATGTTGTTTGAAATTCCCACTATTGGCTGCGACATACATCCATTGCTAGACAGCTAAGGCCAGCATTGTTTATTCTCAACATGCTTTAATTGGTTACTTTTATTAAGCAAGGGTGAATACATATGAAAGAATCGCAAAAGATGAAAAGTAAAGTAAGACATTGCGCAATTCAGCAATTGCCAATGGCAAAGGAACATGGTATTTTTTTAAATAGCTTAAAAATGTGCGCAGGATTTAAAAACATGCAGCAATAAAAGTAACCGAAAAGCTTATAAAATTTTAATTAGAAATAACAAGAATGTGCATAGTTTAGTAAATGTTTAAAGTAAAAAATATACGGCACAAGAGTGAATAACGTATCTTATAGCACAACGGACTAGAAGGAATAAGTAATTGCACTTAGATGGTTGGTAAACAATATAAGAAATAAGAGCACCTTTTAAGATCGTTCTTATGGAATGTAATGAATTACTGAAACATGTTACCAGAGAAGTAAAATATACACTCTTAACGTAACAAACTGTCGTTACCTGAGAGTTGGTATGGAGCAAGAAGAAATGCCCTGGTGAAAACTCTCCATAAGAACTAATGAAGAGTTAGTTTGATCAATGAGGAGTATAAGGAACATTAAAAAGTATTAACTAAAAAAGTACAGCTTATAGCAGCGCATATTTTATTGAATGAGCAAAGTGAATTATAAAGAACATGTTCATGTACTTGTAATTTTCTAATTTTAATCAGGTAATTTAGTTACCAGAAGGGATATAGGGGAGTAGCTAGACAATGTTTTTGAGTATTTAGGGCATAATTCCCACATATTGGTTGTCTTCTTATCCTGTATCAAGGTAAACCTGCATTTTAAAGTCGTTGGAAAATGCAGGTGGTCTTAAGTGACCCACATTCGGCCGAAATCGACACGACGCAGAAGACAAAGTTTACGGAATAGTCTGTAAGGCGCCGGGGTTGTATAACTTGAAATCCACTAATAAACAATTTTGATATTTCTGACGATTTATAGATGAACATGTGTATTAAAAGGTTTTTACTACTGAAGTACCACAGATGGTGGACACTGTTGATACATGAAATGATACATTGGAAAAGAATTTTCTAATTATAATAAAAAGGACACTTTTTTTAAGGAAGAAAACGTTCCAGGCCTAAGTTTAGGTTACCTCCCCGACATTTGCCGTTTATGAGGACTGAGGAAACTCTGAATAAAACCTGTCAGGGAGGGCGGTCCTGGCGGGATTCGAACCCCAGACCGCCCGCTCACGAGTCTGTGCCTTAACGACCTCGGCCACCCGTGGCAATTATGTTTACAAATGATTATGTGGTTGCATATATCGAATTGTGAAAACATCTTGCAAAGACCGTTGTATCATTACATAACATAAATATAACTTAAAGACATCAACCAAATGAATGATATTTTTAGAAACGCAATCGGTGAGACATAAATTGATTATCAACTAATACAGTTGGTTAATAAATTCAATTTCTTAGGATGTTTGATATATACCGAGACAGTTATCAAAACTAAAATTAAATTAAGTTCGTTTCCCTTTGTTTGTTTTTTTACTCATACTAGTTGTTTGAAACTCAACATATGAACTAAACAATACGTATAAAGGTATAACAATAGAACTCTAAAATACAATACCAATATGAATATCCAAATTATGATCTATAAAGTGAGAGGAGTTACAATGCTAGTAAAATTGGAATAGGAAAATACTAAACAAGATTGTAGACAATAGAAATGAAACTTTTAAAATCAGACGCTAGAATTAAAAGATTGAATCTGGATAGAAATGGAAAAGTAAAGAGACAATTTAATTAAAGGTTCTAAATTATGTACCCGGTAAGCAACAAGACAGAAAATAAAACTACGGATGTAGGAGAATATAAAAATGGTTATGGTTAATATTATTATTATTATTATTATTATTATTATTATTATTATTATTATTATTATTATTATTATTATTATTATTACTGCTACTATCAACAGCAATTAATAATATGACACAATATTTCTTAAACATGTTTCCATTTTCAAAATGGATACTAGAACAAAATTCTGATTTGGGGGGTGGGGGACGGTGTTAAATCAGTTCACTGCTTTGCTCCGAGTTATAAACTAAAGACTGGCATTTTTAATTCGACTCCTTTTGTTCAAGAGTATTTACATTTATAAGTGCAACAAGAAACACTTGGCGAGAGAGAGAGGAGGGAAGAAAACGTTGATAGAGAAACAAATTATGGAAATAACGGCAAAACATGCTAAAAATTTAGTGAATATTGTAGGATAAAATTTCTGTTATTCGACTCCTGTCTTTAGAATGGAATACTATGAATACAGACAGACTTATCTACTGACTGTCAATGTGATGGCGGAGGTTTGTTTTCATCACAGTTTTAATTCAGAGCTGCCAAAGACTCGTATCATTTCTGCACGAGTCGAAATGTTAAGCTCCTGCCCGGCCTGATCTGAACCAAGCCCAAGATTAGTTACGTAGCCGGAGAGTCCGCCCTAATGAAATTTTTTCCGAAGAAAATCAGAAAAATATAAATACACTATTTCTTCTTTTAGTACAGCGCCACCAACAACTACTAGTAGTAGTTGTACTACAACAACTGCTGCTGGTGCTAACACCACCACCATTACGATACTCATGAACACCATCACCAAGTACATTAATAATAATAATAATAATAATAATAATAATAATAATAATAATAATAATAATAATAATAATAATAATAATAATAATAGTCATTGTTCTGGGCATTCAAAATGGGTTCATATTAAATCACGACCTCTGGGAAAAATTCGGAGGAGAGGTAGATATTACAATGGGGTACATTTTTTTGTTAAGACAACTGAAGTTCTCTGTCGCACCGTATAGAAGTTCCGCAATCCTCTCTGTTTATGTTTGTATGTATGGCTTCAACGTTGAATCACGGGTACCACATAGGAATTAATAAATGAAAATTTATTAGAGCAAATATGCTCGCGGTTCATCAGTATTTAAATTTCCAGATATTTGCTTTCTCACTGTGAGTAATAGAATCAGAAGGTAAAATCAACCAGGCAGTTTGCTGCTAGCATTAAAGTCTTTTAAGCACTTTTTTTTTGCTGAAAACTTGAACTTATTGTATTTCCTTTATTGGCTTTAATATTAGTATTGTAATGGTATATTCCTTTTGAATTTTGTAACCTTTTGATTAAGCAATAATTTTCATTTCATTTCATTTTTTTTTTTTTTTTTTTTTTACAAGATGCTGTCGTTAACGCTGTTTTCTACGGTATTAATCGCCAGATACATATTAAAGAAAACGTTTTATCTTTGTTTTGATGACAATCCACCATTCCGGTTTTGTAGAGTAAAATCGTTGCTGATAAATCCAACATCCCCACCGCTCGGCAAAGAGTTCTTGAACGTCTTTGTCAAAAAGAATCTGCACATTTTTTTTTTTTTTGAGTAGTGTTTAACGCCCGTTTTTACTACTGAGGCACCACAGGCGGTGGACACTGATGATACATGAGATGAAATGATAAATTGGGAAAGGATATTTTTTTTTTTTTTTTAAGGAAGGAACCGTTCCAGGCCTAAGTTTAGGTACCTCCCCGGCATTTGCCAGTTATGAAGACTGAGGAAAACCTGGAAAAAACCCCAGTCAGGGAGGACGGTCCTGGCGGGATTCGAACCGCAGACCTCCCGCTCACGAGTCCGTGCCTTAACGACCTCGGCCACCCGTGGCGGTAATCTGCACATTAATTTTCCAGAATACACGACATATGAAGGAGAGGACGCTGGTAGAGCAGTGGAAGTAAGGTACCCACAATGATCAGACAGTTTTGTCGGACATATATCCACAGTGCTAATACAAAGATCGCGATCAAAATAAATGCGATCTAGTCGTGCTCCCAAACGATTGCGTTGAAATGTATAAAGCGGACGGTCGCGATTCAGGACTTTCCATGTATCGCATATCTGAAGTCGATGAACTAAATCTATTAATGCAGGACAAGGCAAGTAAACACCTGTGCAATCTTCAGGAGATAAAACAGTATTAAAATCGCCACCTAATAACACATGTGGGTAATTAGAATACAAAGAAGCTACTACTGCACCAAAAAAAGTTTGTCTTTCCTTCCGCATATAGGTTGGCACATATACATTGATAATATTGAGATCCCCTAGGATAAGGCTGATGCCTCTAAAATTTGCGGTCAGGCCGCACATCCATATCTTGCAAGTGATCTTTAAGTGAGATTGCAATACCACGGGTAACAAAATTAGTATTGATTTCAGCATTATATCCATATAAGCGGGTTGTAAACGGAGATTACCTCTTGAAGAAGAACAATATCGACATCCAGGGAATGAAAAGTTTTTGCAAGAAGACGAAATTTTTCGAAAGTTTGGATATTACTAATATTCGATGTTAAATATTTTATATGTGTGTGACTTAAAGAGAGACAAGTGAACCTAAGAATAATTAAAAAGAATTTAACAGCTAGAGGAGAGTAATAAATTATTCTCCAATCGTGAGCTCCAAGGTTTCATCAGACGTGTCTTCTGACATAAGCTCAGTAGGACCTCCAGATAACGTCAGCGATTTCCAAACTTTGACAGTGTTAACCGGACGTTCAGGACCCCTGTAATCGTGAAACTCGGGGTGAAATCGCTGGTTTATTATTAAATAAAGTCTGAGCGTCAAAGTCATTCAAATGTGGGATCTTTCAAGTATTTTTTTGTTTCATTCCATTTGGTCCATGTTTATCCCCTCTTCGTGAGATTGTGCAGTAGCTACCTTGTCAGTGTTACTATTAGGTGTGGATAAGTTAAGTATGTCATGCCGTTGCGAAACAGATCCGGTTCAGGTTCCAATGCAGAGGCGGCCTGTTGAGTGGCCTCGGGGGACGGGAGCGGGGAGAGCGTCTGCTTGCTGGTCAAGTTGAATGGGGCAGGAAGCAGACGTTTCCTGTGTAATAATTTTTTTTCAGAGAACAGATCTCTCATTAATGTTGGACGAGATACTTGTGGGATCTTATAAATTTCTTGTAAGGACAACAATCACGGAAATGCGTGGTTTCAGCACGCGTATTGCACGTGGGTGTTGCTCTGCGTAACTAGTGTAAGCCTTGTGACGAGCAATCATCAAATTAGATGGAATAGGTTTTTTCAAATCAATTTGAACAGAAAGAATTCCATTTTGCACCCGATACTCATAGCCTAGAGACCAATGTCGATTTTTAATTTTAATTACAGAGCCTATATACTTGTAAACCATGACGTATTTTATCCTTTGATAATTCTGGGGTAAATTAAAAACACGGGCATGCACGGGCGTCACTAAACTTTACGAAAGTCACAGATCGGTCTTCAGTTACAAAGGGAGTTGTGCCCTGATGTACATTTAACAACTGTTCGAAAACCACACTACTGTGTAACTTGACAAATACTGCATTTTGCTTACCAATTAACTGACGTATGTCCAGCTGATCCTTGGCTAGACGTGGAGTAATATCCAAACAGAGATGTATATCTAATTGCGTAGGCCGAGGGTCACTATTGTCGAAGGTTGCTTTCAAAGTGTTTACTCGTGTAATCTCGTTCATGATTGCATTGTATTGGTTACTATGAAATTGTCCCCAAAAGGAATGTAAAGAAAAATGACAAGTAAGAAAAAACTGACAAAAACGAAACGCAGTTAACTGGAATGTACGTCTATACTCTACGTCACCCTTCAGCGGACTGCATGCTCGGCCATCCGTGTAGGTACTGTAAGCATGGTTACCATACTTCGAAAATAACAAATGAAAATGCACCTGATTTGCATACAGATATCATCGTGTTAAACAAGTGAACTTAGTAGTATGGGAATAGAAAAAATGCATTTTGCAACATGAAATGCTATAATGTTTTATAACAATCCAGTTTTACCATCTTTGGTTGAATGTGATATTTGATGACTATTAATGTGAGAAATGCGCCAACTATTTCTTTGAGACAAGGAACGTTTCAAAATTACTGAAATTAATTTAATTTATAATTAGTAATTATTATAAATATTAAGGGCTGAAATAGTGTCTAATACACGTATTAAAAGTGATTTTATTTAGTGCATAGAATGTTTGCAAAACGAGGCCCGTGCACAAAATAAAATCAATTTGTAACATTCACATCATAAACAACTATTTTTAGAGATCACGCGTATAACCTTTATTAGTGAAACGCTCGGAAAAGCAAGCGGGACCTCTGTATGTGATACAACTGTTGTATCTGTAGCTACATCACTTTTATCTTGCATGGAAGATATTCAATTTCGTCTGTAGGCCTTGCGTGTCACGCCTTGCCCAGCATTATAAAACTTGATGAGCTGCAAAATCACATTGTCAGTTTATGAACTCAAAACAATGTGTAATTATTTATAAGCATAATAGTAAAAACTAAAACTTGTTAGTCATGGCTTAACATGTGAGTACTCGAAATGCCATAATACTGCTAACCGTAGTTGTAGCTGAAATATTACTGGCTGTGTTTACAGTGTTATTGCTCGTCTATAATTGAAGTATAAATGGTGGAAAATATCTTTGGTTTTTGTCGTATTCTGCGAAAAAAGAGATATGTTATAGCCAGTCTTATTTGTTACTGGGCCCGAGAATTGCATTAACCACAAAGCCATATTTTCAAGAATGCCTCTGTTCGATTGATAAATTTACTATGTTTCCTTCCGTCTAAGGTTTCGAAAATCAGCCCGTTTCACTGAGCACTATTCACAAATTCTATGTTAATAATTCCTAAACTATAATTCACTCTTTTGCGTTCCCAAAGATGCTCACTCTACACATTAAAACAATGAGTACCAAATTCCATATTTTCAGAATTTTAAATTTCTACTATATAGTTGGAACTGGTTGCATAATTTTTGATCCCATTTTCTTCCTAAGAGAGAAATAAGCCCACTTTATTCGGAGAAGGTTTCACCTGATGATCTTGTGGTTTAGTTGGCCCCGCACTGTCATCGATTTCGAGTTAATTGAATCTTTGACGGAGTCGAACTTTTCATTACATCCAACCAATAAAAAGTTTCTCTGCAGAAATTAAGTTCATAAATGTGAGTACCATTACTCTTATGTTTAATAGCCATTTTAAAATGCAGAATTTCAAATGTTCTTTGAAAACCAGTAAGGATGTCCCTCCTACTGCCAGGATCTTTCGAGAAGAAGAATGAAATGGATGAAAGGATGGCACAAACGCTTTCAGACCTTAGTGTCTAATGTTGGATGGATGGTCTGGGGCGGAGAAGGATACTTTTGGTATTTAAACCTTGCTCAAGGCCAGATCAGGTCAACCTTGTAAGAGAGCCCACGAATAAAAGAACATGGCATGGGAAAGCTGAAAATGTATGCATTGTAAATATCCACCCGGCCATTCGTCTAAGTGATTCCGGGAAACCACGAAATGCCCAAAGTTTGGATGACCGGCTCAACGGGGGATTAAAACTGGGACTTTCCGAATGCTTGAACCAGCCGGCCCAGTTAGCGTCTGTTTTACCTGGTATTCACATTTTCAGGGCAAGGCAACATGTTCCAACTGACAAGCAGACGCGTTAGCACCTGAGCCACGGGGTGAATATCCTAAGGGCTGTTATAGTACAAAAACAATATACAAATAATATATCTACCAAAATGGGAATGCATATATTGAAAAAAAAAAGTATTAGACAAATGCATTCTTCGTCTAATATTATTAAAAGTGATACAGAGGCTGCCAAAATGTACATACACTTCAAGCAAAGAAATAACAGTGTTAACATAACAAAACTATATTCACACTAACAGAAAATTATGAGCACTAATCATCTTAGACTTTTATAGTTACAACAGTTGCTTAAAATGCCACCATCGGCGTCGATACACTTCTGAGTACGTTGACAACTGATTGAGAAATGTTTGCGAAAGTGTCCTCAGCGATTGCAGCACATGTTTCAGTTTCTTCCCGAAATGCTGCCAGTGTAGTTGGTTTTCTACGGTATACAACATCCCATGCAACGGAGTTGATCCGGAGAACGCGGTGGAAACTCAATCGGACCTCTTCGCCCTATCCAGTGCCTTGGAAGATTATCATCAAGATACGCACGTACATCGCGGTGGTAATGTGGTGGTGCACTGTCCTGTTGGAAGTAAAATTCCTCATTTCCATAGAGTGTATGAATGGCGAATAAGACGGAATTGTTTGTTACTCGCGTTAACGGTTATGTCCGGTACAAACGTATCCATTTCCTTTGAAAATCAACAACATTTTCGGTTTTCCAAAACCACCTCAAAATTGCTTTCCCCTTTTCAAACGATAATCTTCGCTCCATTTTGCTGTAGCAACGCTAGCATAACGTAATGTTAGTCATCTGTTTACAGAACATCATACGATAATCTTGGCTTCATTGTTCATTTTTGATTTTCCTGTCATGTAGCAACGCTATCATAATATATGTGAGTCACATCTGTTTACAGAACATCATACTACACATTACTGTTGTTTTTCGGTCCAACTCCAGAAATATATTAAATACATATCTACTATGAAAGTGTGTATACAATTTTGGCACCCTCTGTATTTGTAGCTGTGGTGATTCTGCCGCATCAATTGCAACATTATTTTCACCCACTGCTCAGCTGACCGTTACAGATAATGCTGCGGCCGTACACAGTTTCCCTATATAGTCCGTTGTGATATGAAAAATGGTAATTGCTGTTCAGTCCCTCTTAAAGTTAAACAATGCGGTGGAAAAAAGTGACATGAATTTAATAAAACTCTTTGATGTAAATGTCCGTTCATTACCAGTTATATCAAAGCAGAGTATGCAAACTCGATGAATAAAGCAAGAATATATGTAAAACTCGTTGATATTCTCATGGATATGGTTAAAAGGTGTAGGTCTGTGAGAAAAATATGTATACTATTCTTGGAAGCGACTAAGAATGGTTTAGAGGACTGAATATGGTTTAGAAATTCCAGTGTGTGTGGCACGGGTAACTGAGATACGTCTCATTAAATGTAAAGTCAGCTCGTGTTGGATGCGTGAAAATCACTGCTATTAAAAGATTTTAGGATTGCCATTTCGATAATTATTGTTGGTTTGAGGCGCATTGCGGTCTAAATAAACCCTTTTCTTTGGAATGCGTATCGGTATAAGTAAAAGCAATTAAAATCTCTAACGAGACTGGAGGTTGGCTTTAAATATGACAGCAATGGTAAATAAAGCGAACTTCAGTTTGCCGATAAAAGACCCGTCAGTGTTTCTTCTCCAGATTAATCCCAGGGTTTCAAATGCAGCATTCCAATTAAAAAAAGTTCGGCAAGGCTGCGTCTGTATTCATCTCCTTGTAAGGTTTCGAAGAGCAATAACCTGAGAATCAGTTACTGATCATTTATTTTCTGCAAGAGCTCATTTTTATCGTAGCCTCAGAAAGGGATTTCTTTCCAATAAAACTCCTGATTACATCGACTTTTAAAATACAAAATCGTATCATTAAACAGTTATTCGAAGTGAAATGCTGTTTTGCCACAACTCTCGTTATATTCTTAAGTAAATACACTCTTATGATGCCACGTATCTATCTTAAGGCACAAAGAAGCGAGAGAAACTTTCATGTTTCTTTCAGCAAACAAAATATCCATGAAGCTTCCCTTTTCACATGAAATTTGTTTTATTGTTGCCTTCTAAAGAAAAATAACCTGCAAAAGTTTGTAGGAAGTTTTTTTCTGCTATATTGAGGTAACTTTAAGAGAGTATGGACATGGCGAAGCATAGTAAAGGAACGCAATTAAACTGTAGCAAAAGTTTATTCTTATAATGTGTACGTTTAGAATCAGTTACACATCACTGGGTACCAGAACTACAAAATATCAGCATTACTAAACGCCATAGCAATGTGATTAGAAGACTTTTTGTTATAATTGCCTAAAACAAGCTAAAAGCTGCCTTCTTTGTTACATAACTAACGTTCAAGTTCTATAGCAAAGCTTATGGCATTTGTGCAGGCCAAGCAAACCTGGTAAACGGACAGACTTAAAATCATTTGTTTATATAAAACAAGAGTTCATTTAAATTATAATTACATACACTTTAAAACATTCTATGTGTGACACACACAATAAAACCGCCACGGGTGGCCGAGATCGTTAAGGCCCGGACTCGTGAGCGGGAGGTCTAGGGTTCGAATCTCGCCAGGACCGTCCTCCCTGACTAAGGTTTTTTCCAGGTTTTCCTGAGTCCTCATAAATGAAAAATGCCGGGGAGATATCCTAAACTTAGATCTGGAACGTTTCCTTCCTTAAAAAATCCTTTCACAATTTACCATTTCATTTCATGTATCATCAGTGTCACCGCTTGTGGTGCCTCAGTAGTAAAAACGGGCGTTAATCACAAATAAAAAAAAAACCAAAACAAAACAAAAACCACTATAAACTAGCGTGCCAATGGTTAGATAAGGCAGAATTTGTTCGATCGGCGGCCGGCGGGCTGTGGTGTGTATAGCTAACAAATGATTAAGTAGGCATAATATGCTACAGGAATAAGGTGCGTTTGCTCATTGCAAATGACAGTGAACAGTGGAAAAATGAAGTTAATATATATGATACACCGGAGGCTAAAGAGTGCATTCTCGTCCAATCCCAGTAGTATACGTTGTGTTGAAATTGTGTGTATGGAGTGCTAATAAATTTGTATGCTTGCAACCTACTTTTTTTAAGTTTAAGAGTGAAAACATGCTGTGGTATGAGTAACGGCAGTTCATTAAACTAAGTGGATAAAATAATTTTTTCCTTATAGAACCTGGTTATGGTTTCATTTCTTCCTATTTTACTTAATTTTATAGAAACAAAACATTTTATTAGATTGATGTAATTACTATTGATAATGTACTACCACCACCACAACAACAAAACATTTTTGTAGATTGATGTAATTACTATTGATAATACACCACCACCACCACCAATTTTTTTTTAGATTGATGTAAATACTTTTGATAATGTACTACCACCACCCCCACCAAAATTGCTTATGGAAGCCATTGCGCAAAATCACCAATGTGCTGTTAAACACGCCATGATCTGTCAACGGCACTTCCTGCAAGGCACAGTGTTTGTTGCTTTGCTCGAGAACGTTCCCAGTAACATTCGCGGGCTCATATCAACACGATGATGCACTTGCTTACTTCTAAATGCGGTTTGACATTTGAACCGGGCAGCGATAAGCTGCCAGTTGCCTCACCTGTTTGTTCTCTCGACGTCACTCCTCTTTCTTTCTGTGTGAGCAGTAGGTGAACCGTTAAATCAGAGAGGAGTTTAAGTTGCATGCATAATCTAATTCTGAACGCATAATGCCTGCAATCTTGAAATGTAAGAATCACGTCTTATAGAGCGTTTATTAAAGCAAGAGGAACACTTTGTAAGTTCACATTAAAATATAATTGCATTAATTTTATTCTCAATTAACGCCTGGAAAAATTTTCATCTTATGAGGCATGGTTATTTAACAACAAAATTTTTCTGCCTGTGATGCCTTAGTAGTTAAAATGGGCGTTAAACTGTAGCCAACAACAATAAACTTTTGTTATATCCTCTTCTATTATTTCTGGAAATGTTAGTATTGAATTTATGAACATCCGGTATAACAGCACCTGCAAGTTTAGCTGAAAAAGAGCAGCACAGAATGACATTGCTTCAGGGTCTCTTGGTTTTAACAGTGGGATACAATTTGGTTAAACGCATTCCTCCAATTAGCCGTAGAACGATCACAATATCCCTAGAATAATAGAAGGTACTATATTGTCTTGATGTGGATATAGTAGACGCTTAACTGCTACTGACAACTATTTCTAATACACTGCTTCGTATACCAGAAACACCAGATAGTTTTCCCCGCTCGTTTCTTAGCTTCTTTACTGAGGATGGCTGATATAAATTCTAGATCTTCTGAGGGTTTGTTTTTCTCTATGCATAACATTTCCTCTTTCTCAAATGTTTCATAACTTTTCATGTGGTGTGTTCAATGACAAGTAGTAACATTTTACGCCCGTTTCTATCGCTACTTGTTATCTTCTTGGTGTTTTGGTTTTTATTAAACAAACATTTAATTTCTCATTAAATTTGTCAATTAACCGTCATACCATTCTTTTAGGAATTGTACATCAGGTCACATATGCACACACACACAATAATGAATTAATTTTTATCTTTTTCTCCTTTGCCCTTCCATCCTAATTGTCCAGCATTCACTTTCAAAGGCAGGATATGAAAACCACAGTTGAATTTTATTATTTTTTTCTCGTAGCAGGCGTAGGTTAATTAATATGCTTCCGTTTTATGTTCATAATTTTGAAATCGTTTCAATATGCACATTTTCCACATGGGTACCTGTATCACAAACTTTGGGTAAAATTTTCACTTACATCTTGGTTTACTTTTAGGTATTGGGGCATTATTCCTATTTTTGTGGTACTTTTGGCAATTTTTCTATACTATCTCACATTATAAGTTTCGTCATTTACATAGAGTAGTGAATGGTTTATTTATTTGCTCCAGAATATGAAGACGGTTTTAATGGGAGGAAAGGGAGAAGAAGGTCAATGGTTGACGGTTTTAATTAATTATAATTCAATAATAATTGTGAAACCAAATGAAGTTCTTCTCTCCCGCCGCTGTCTCGATTTGTCGATCTGCCCCGGCTAACTTCTTATGTATATAGCTGGATATTTTGTTGCCTTTTCAGGTCAACTAGTGGAAATAGTCGGGAAATGGGAAATATATAAGCGAAGCTCAAGACTGAAGATGACGCTATTTATTTCCTCTTGTCACTAGTTCAATGTAAAAGATCGCCTTTCTAAGTTCTGTTGAAGGATAATTATTATTGCTTTCCCCCAATCGAACTAATTGTCTATCACAACATTTTCCTTCTTTTAATTTTGGTTAGTTCAAAAGGTCTTTATTCTTTATACTAAAATTCACTCTCCCAAATCACAATTATCTACGCTTCAATATCACTCGACTCTTTCCTTTACTCAGGGAGTGACCATTACTGCCCGATTACTTCTTTCCACCTTGACGGCTCTACACTTACTGCCCTGTAGCTTCGGACCTCCCCTTGGCCTTCATATAACCTGATTTCCTTTTCTCCCTTATGGTTCACACAAGTGTAGAAATCTGGCATTTTTCACTTTCTATTCTGCCAAGGTCTCCTACTGTTCCCTTTTTTTTTTTTTTTTTTTTTTAGGATATCTAAAAAATGAGTTAACAGAAGCTCTAGAGAGGCGACCCTTTCTTATACAAAGGATCCAATACATGGACGACTCCTGGTCATCTGTTCTTTGTCCATTACACAAAACTTATTCACCCTTTCTATATTGTCTGGCATTTATTCTAAAAGGTCTGTCGCCAGACTTTCTTTTCTGTTACCCCAAAAAGTACACAATGCATGAATAACTTAACAACTAACATGAATATACATAAATTGTACTAACTAACATTAATAATACTTATAATATCTGATTATGTTAATACTTTATAATATGTTAATTAGGGACGTCATCTCTTTGTTACAACTTCAAATATAAGAATAAGCTATCTGCTCCACACTCTCAAAAACTTCATCTCCCTTCTATTGTCTGTAAAAACTTCCTTTGTCACTGGTTTTTACCTTTTTTATTATGTTTAGGTATTTAACTCACATAACACAGCTTCTTTGCTCAGTTCAGCGGACCATGCCACTCTATATGTGATTTTTTTAGCACCTCTAGCGATTCAAAAATAACCCGTCGTTTAAAATTTGCTAGTGCTATTAACATTAGTATTTATGGAATGACAGCTAGAGTGTCCAAAGAACAGCCAATTAAAAAAGTTAAGATGTTTCTTTTATATGAATACTTTTGCAAATACCTATTTGTATCAAAACTAAATATGATCACCGAAAGTATATTTGAAATTGACTTTCGCAGGGTCATTTTCTAAGTATCACATTAAAACAGGTTTGATAAGCATTCACTTCAAATGCATTTATTATCAGGCAAAATAGAAAAATGTAATCAGTGAACTAATTCATGTAAATAGCATATGCTGAGTTTTATTGGAATTCAGTTGAAAACCATTTGTGTACAACAATTTTACCCGCTAATGCGTCAAAGTCTAAATATTGATGGTATATCCATGATAAGAAGCAAAGTATTGTTTTTTTTTTTTTTTTTTTTTTCCCCAACATTTAATGTAAAAGATGGCAAATAACATTGACGTGTAATGCTTTAAAGTATACTTAAATTATATCACATTATTTGTATACGTTATATGTCACACTATATAACATTTTTATTTAATCTGTATCACAATTATTTATGGCTTCTTAGAATGTAAAACATGCTTATCATTGAACATTCTGGAATAGATTACAACGAATATCATCATACATGCTTATTCAACAAATGGGATCAACTATGGTATCCCCATTGATTAACTTGACTCTGGCCACTGCGTCAAATATATGACTTTTTTTTTTAAGGAATTAACTGCCTGCCTTGTAGGTAGGTGTTTCTCGGATAAATGGTGAACGCACAAGGGTGTGATATGGCGCCCCTGGGATGCGGCATAATATCGGCATGTCATCTACGATAGAAGGGATGAGCAGGTGAAACACAACTCAATTGTAACGTACAGGCGCCTTGAATGATCCACGATCCGTATTATAGTTACTATATTAGTTGGTGCACCAATTACTATATCATATTAGTTGCTATGTAGTTAAATTACACACAGAGGTTCTTACTATTTTGACACTGATTTTCTGATGTTCAAACATTTTAGGAAACGATAACGGCGCACATGTTGGAGGTCTTAAGTGTGCACTTAAGGTTTCATTTCGGATGTGATGCTTGGTTAAGGATTGTTTAGGATTACGCAAATTTTGATGTCAGCGAATGATGTAGAATTAATTACGCTTCTTTTTATTCATTGTCTGCAGATGCTAAGGTAACTGCTTTAACCTTGAATTGAGGTAATTTAAGGGAATAAGAAACAATAACACTAGTTTCAGAACTGGTATAAACAATGGCATATACAAAACGTTACAAAAAGAAGTTCAACATCTTACTTTTATAAGATATTACGTCATTCAGTGCAATTAACTTACCTTCGGTACACAGACATTTTGAATTCATGCTTTCTGAAACTTATAGTTGGTTTGGGTAGATCTTCAAATAGATAAGCTGCTTATAAAATGAGTTATGAAACAATAAGGGAAGGAATGACTTCTTTTAAGCAAGTTTCACAGATGCAGTAGCTGTCTTAGAAGTAACAGTTCATGGATAGAACTAAAACCAAAATTTTACATTGTAAGAACGGAAAAAATATCTACTGTGAAAATACTCTATCAGATGTTCCCAATGAAGTTTCTAAATCCCATATTAGCTGAAGTACAGCAAGCTAACATAGCATTTCATCCGAAATTGGCTGAACCGTGTAAATTTCTAAAATGCCTTATTTTGCTTATTGAGGGATTGGCAAAGAAATTTATCCTTTCTAGGTGCAGAGATATGTTCTGAAAATTATATGGACAATTTTCTAGAACTATTTTATCCAATGCTGTAGAAAGAAAATGCAGAGTAAACCAATCCATAATTACTAATTTCTGGAGCAGAACACTTCAGCTTTAAGAAAGTTTGCTACTTTTGTAATAAAGTCGCATTTCCGTTACTACAAAGCGATCTAACGTATTACAATAATGTGGGGAGTTTATAATCGCTAGTTAATATTAAGTACACTTTTCATATAGCCTTTATTAAATTAATCTTTAGAGGCTTATATCATTGTGCTAAATCAGAACATATTTACATTGCATTTTATTAACACAATAGTATAGACCCTCGGCGGGATAGGCTTTTGACTTCACATCCGGTTTGTTTCAACGTCATATTTTGTGATTGGATGGGTGTGTGATGTCATGATTTAGCCGGCCGATGGTCTGCTTTTTTTTTAATTGATAAAAGTTGCACATTGATGATTTATACATTTGTTATAATATATATTGATGATACATTGATTGGTTGCATTATGGATACATACATGGATAATTGATAATACAATAATAGTTACATTATTGATAATGCATGTGTTATATTATGGATACATAGATTAATTGTTACATTATTGATAATACAACTATTATATTATGTATACACACATACATAAATGATCCTACATCTATTGGTGCATGTTTTATTGATAAATTTATGTTACATATAATGCACATTTGACATATATAGGTAGAAAATTAATATGTTTATGCAGAGCGATACGGAAAAAGTTGCTGGAAGAGTTACATGGATGATGCACAAGAATATGTACAAGTACGGTGAAGTCCACAGGTAATGCATGCTGTTATTTTTCCACTATAAAGTGAAATGTTGTGAGGCAATGATTTTCTTGATGTTGGTTCGTGGTTCTGCACCTTAGGGATAGATTGTGGTGTTTGAATACGAACGGTTTGCAGTATAGAACCTGGATGCTTTTGGGGTGTCGCCAACGCTTAAGAAGTTGATACTATGTGATGGGTATGTTGTGATGGTTGTTAATGCGGATAGTTAGGTTTTGTGCGGCTTGGATCCGGCGATGTTGGCAGATTTGATGGTAATGGCGTCGTAAGAGGATTTGATGGTGAGAGGTCGTTTCCTGTAGAGAAGAGGGAAAATGGTATTAGAATTGTGTGTTATTAGAGCTGGATGTTTTTGGTGGTTTTTAAGAAATTAGAGGTATTTATACTTACCAAAGTCAAAGTATTCAGTATGCATGGTGCGAGCCCTAGGGCAGCTCTATGAAGTGGATGATGTTTTTGCGGTTGCCGTTCGGAAGTGTCTCGGTATCGTTGTAAACGACGTGGAACGGTTCTTCGTCAAGTTCCTTCAACTGTTGCTCCGTCAGGTCGTTGTATGAGGTTGGTAGCCAGACCCGTTTTCCGTCCCGGAGTTGAAGCAAAGTTTTCAAGCCGTATTGCTTGGTGAGGTAGCGTACGCCAACAACGTATCGTGGTTTGTATGTAAGGTCTCGCAAAGAGATGTAAGTTGGAATGTGTCCCAAGTTGGTGAGATCTCTACACAACTCTTCTTTGCATGGTGAGCACGTGACGACGACGACTAGGAAATAAATGAGCAATGGAAAGGAAGCGTTGAGGGTGATATAGCGAGGTGGAAACGACTGCGATTAGTGGGGGAGATGGTGGGGAGAAGCGTTGTGATTGGTTGACGACGTAAACCGGATGCATCCGGCCGCAATCATCCAGTGGAAGTTTGAGCAGGATTGTAGTTGGAGTGGAGAAATTTTTTGTTCTTATCGTGTAGATTGGCGATGTTGTTCCACTCATCGTGGTAAATGGCGATGCCCCGTCGTTTTTGGTTGTTGGTTAGGATGATTGCGGGCGTTCCAAAGACGTGTTTGAAATGTAATGCGTGGTGTTCGTTCATGGAGAATTTCTTCGTACGTGCAGAACTTTCCTTGTTGCTAGGGTCCAGATGTTCCTTTATTTGGGGGCCGACATCCTCGACGAGCTTGGTCCGCTCTTCGATGCTGTTGAGGGTGGCGTAGTGATTTTTTCCGCACTTAGTTATGGTGATGGCGTGGCTCCTGGACGTCCGACTATGGTGAGGTATTTCGAGTGTGTAGCGTTTATGAAATGTATGTATCCTGCGCATCTGAAAAGAGAGGAGGGACGTTAGGTTAGAAACCACGTTTGAATTACGTGCAGAGTACTTATATGTTTGTCGTTTGGCGTCAACTGGGCGAGTGATGGCGAGACAATGGAAGGTCAGAGTATATGTACTTTTCGCAGAGTCTGACAGATTTGATGCGCATGCAGTTTGTAGGATTGTAGGGTGAGACGGTCGTTGTGGTCGTAATGGTAAATTCTGAATTTGTGAAAGAAGAGGAATGTCGGCAAGTCGGAGCTGCGGTGGGACAGGTATGCGAATGCGCAATGGCCGCACGTATCGCTGTCGTCGCCTTGTAGTTGCTCATTTTGCCGCAGTTGCGGCGAGAAAATTTTGAAATGTGGGTAACAGCGGGGGCAGTCCGTAGCTGTCGAAATACCCCCCCCCCCCCCGTGTCTGTTTATGAAGATGCAAATACAGTGTTTTCCCGGTTTAGTGCTAGGGTCCGTATTTGCGACGAGGGCGACCGGTAGTTTGGACAATGTGGGAGGTAATTGATCCGAGGCGAATACTTCGACGAAGTGTTTGTGTTTTTGGAGAATGTTGTTAATCGATTTCTTGTTCATGATACGGGTATGGATCTGTGCACGTCGGTTTCCAAAGTTCGGTAAAGTTCGGACTTGTGTAGGATGCAAACGAGTTCTTGCAAGGCTTTGCGAAATTCCATCTTTATAGAGACGTTACCGCGGTGAAAGCCCGAAGTGTAGTCGTTGTTGGCGGTCATGTCGGCGGTGAGGTCGAAGGCGAAGATGGTGTATCCGTTGGGATAAGCAGGTTTGTTGATGACGGTGACCTTATTTTTGGAATGTATGCCCAAGCCGTCCTGCAGCATTTGAAAGCAATCCAGGAAGTGGCCTTCGTCGAAATTGGGCAGTGGTGGTTGCGAGGGGAAAGGTTGATTATTGATGTACAGCTGCAGCGTGGCTAGATCGAAGTGCCTGAAATGATACGGGTTTTGGTTGACGTCTCCCGTGTAGGCTTTGTTACATTTTCTTGAAATTCTCTCATCATCTAAGTGTAGGATTTTGAACCAATATTAGAGAGCTCTTTCATAATCACACCTTTCCTTGCCACTCTTCCCATTTCAATTTGTGCAAATTCCTGCTGTTGCACTTGGTACACCTAAAATTTCTGTACAAAACATCCTATGCACAACATCCACAATTTCCTATCCTGCTTCCAGTCCGCATATTTCACTACCATACAACATTTTTGCCTGAACCACCATATTATAAATTTTTTCCAGCCACTTAACATTTATATCTGGTATTTTATATTTGCAACCTCTAACTGCTGCCATTGCTCCTTTCCCTTTCACCAAAGCTTCTTCTTCTTCTTCTTCTTCTTCTTCTTCTTCTTCTTCTTCTTCTTCTTCTTTTTTTGCCACCTCCATCAGTTTTAACTCCTAGATAAATGCAATCCCTAACTACCGTATATTCTTTATCTCCTTTCCTCCACTTCTCATATTTACTCAATTTTTCTCCTTTCTTGAACACTACTATTTGAGTCTTCTCCTGATTTACCTTCAAGTCCCAATCATTATAGTATTTGTCTTATTTGCTGCAAGGATTGCTTTAAGCCAATTGTTGAGATGGCTCCAACAACTAAACCATCTGCAAATAATAACCCCGGGATGGTGACATTATTAATAACTGGCAATGAATTGTTACTCTTTTTTTTTCTCTGTTAAAATGTCATCAATTAACAAATCGAATAGCACTGGGCTTAACCTACACCCTTGTCTTAACCCCTTCTCTTGAATTATTTCTATTATTACCATTCCTTCCCCAACTTTCACAGACAAGGTATTGCTTTTGTATAATGCTTCAAGAATATTCACCATATGAAAACTTACTCCCTTACTCAGTAATTTGAATATTCACCATATGAAAACTTACTCCCTTAATCAGTAATTTATCCCATAACAATTGTAACTCTATGCAATCATACGCTTTCTCTAAGCAACAAATGCCATGTACAGTTTTCATCTCTTATTTAAATATTTGTCGACTAATGATTTTATAATGAATATATTATCTGTTGTGCATCGGCCCCTGCAAAATCCCACTTGGTATTCTGAAATAATTTTATATTCCTCAATCCAATTTTGTAGGCGATTTGTCAAATGCTTGTAAAAATTTTTCCATCATTTCATAATAATGCAATACCTCTGTAATTATTTGGCATAATAATCTACACTTCCCTTGCCTTTGTATATTGGGTAAATGCTTGCTTTCCTCCAACTTTCTGTTACTCTTTCCTTATCCATAATTAAGTTAAACAGTCCTGTGAGTAACTTAACTCTGTTTACATCACAGGACCATTCTTTTATAAATTCTGGTGGGATATCATCTATTCCTGTTGCTTTATTCTTTTTCATTAATTTCCCTTGTTTAACTACTTCTTCATCCCTCACCTCACTATCCAACATTTCTATTTAGCTCATTCCTACTTCTAACCTTGGAGTTGTATTTAAACCACTATGCTCACCAAAAAGAGTTATAAAATATCTTATCCACTCTCCTGGATTTATGTTGGATATAGTTACAAACTTATTATAAGTTACTTTTAACATTTTCCATATTCTACTAATATTTAATTCACTTATTATCCTGGTTAAATGCTTCTCATTTTTCCTTCTCCACTCATGTTTCTTGCTATCATCAAGTTATAAAATATTTTCCCCTTTAAATATTCTTTCTTTGCCTCCTCATCCCCTGCCTCTCTTCCATTTTATCAACATTTGCTTCAGCACTTTTTTTTGTTACTTTACATTCATCATCATACCACTCTTCATCTCTATCCCCAACTCCCATCCTGTTTTTCATCTTGTCTCCAGCTCTTTGCATTAATGTATTTATGCTATTGGTTGCCTTGTCTACATTATTTTTTAACATATAACTGATTCCATGTTCTTATATTTGACCATACTCTGATTTCAGAGTCAGAATAAATTTGTTTCTCTGATCCTCCTTCCATTTAAAAATAATATATTGGCTAGTCCCATTCATCCTTTCCCTTGAATTATCCACTACATAGTCTGATTGAATTTTTATATCCACTACCAGCAGAAAATGACTATTATTTGAGTTAAAATTTAGTATCTTAATATTGCTTACAATAAACCCCATGTTGACTGGCCATTATACCTAATCAATAACACTCTGACCATTATTATTGACAAAAATAAATTTCCCCAATACATTTTCACCATATTTACCATTCAGAATATCTAGCGCATTCACTTCACAAAATTCCAAAAAATTTGCGCTGCCTCTATCACTGTACTTATCTTTGCTATGCCTTACTGTATCTTTTTTAATCATTACTTCACTGTCTCATACCATATCAATCCCAAATTCCACATCTCCCTCACATACTCTGGTGTTTTTTTTTTTTTTTTTTTTATTGATTTATTTATGGACGCTCTTTAACATCTCAGGTCATCAGCGTCCCATTCAATTCAGGGAGTGAAACGGCCTGCAAATTTTGCTCAGAGGCCTCTCTTTCAGGCTTGAGGTTCTTTTTCGTGCCGTAAATGTACGACACGGGACCCAGGGCTTTACTTCCCTACCGAAGGAAGCCATACTTACGATTTTTACCCCCGAAAAAATCCATCGGTCCTGGCCTGGTTCGAACCCGCGATCTTGGGCTTAGGAGGCAAGTATGGTAAACACTACACCACCAGGACCGACACTCTGGTGTTGGAATCCCCCACTATTATAATTTCTGTTCCAGTTGCTTAAACAGATCAGTGGTGCAGTGCAGAAACACATAAATAATTATTATTGGACAAAGGACGTGCTAACCAATTTCAATCGCCTAGAAGCGAAAGTGAAGTGTTCTTGCACATTCAGGTTGACGCAGACTCTTGTCCAAAGTCTCGCTCGTTGTACCTGCTAGTTTTGTCGTGGACTTTAAGGGGCGTGCGCCTGGTATATAAAAAAAATCTGGGTTGAACGGAACACGAATAAAATCTCTATAAATATAAAATTTGATCAACTACATTTATTAAATGTAACAAGAAACAATTAAGTTATTTATGCTTAAACTGCCAGAATGCGATGTCACTTTGTATTCTATTTTTTTTTTTTTTTAAGATTAATTGAACCTTTAGTATGACGTTTCTTGTCACTGAGAGAACCTGCCTCTCAATAACAATTTAACAAACTGGCGAACAGCATCTCTACCTGGGAAGCAGTAGTCGGAATACTTTCTTGCAAATCGTTTACCACTTATCTGTATGAATGATACATAAACCTGATTCTTCAATTCTGTATTTATGTAGTGTCATAACTATCGAAGGACGTCTACGCACAATGTACACACAATGAAAACAGAACGCACTATCACTAGCCTCCCTCAAAGTAACTAAAGCTACTAACCGCACATGCATCATAGGCCTTGACTACTGGCTTCTTCCTGTTCGCAGCCGCGCCCTGAACGCCACGGATGGGTGGTACCCTAAACACTATTAAAAAAAAAAAATACTCTACCGACCCGAACTAAAATTGAAATTGTAAGTTGTATATCGTACACAACTATAATACTATCAGTATCTTCTATAAAAAGTGCGAATCCAGAAATTATTCACTTTATTTGTACCACCAAGGTTCTAAACAATTGAAGAGTTTGTGGCGTTATAAGCTCGCGGCGGCAGTTGCCGGCGATGGTGGTGGAAGAGTCGTGTCAATAAGCGGCCGTCTTGGAAATGGAAAGTTAACACATTATGTAAACGTATAGGCAGTTATTTGTTAGCGATAGTATATTTTACCATTAATGAATTGAAGTTATAAATTGTAACTCATTAAAAGCTCTAAAACGTTTTAAATTGTTCATATTAAGAAACGTTTTCCTCTCATAGTTTAGCACCTAATTTATCGCTGTCTGTTTCACTCTTCGTCTGTAATCACTAATTTCTCAATGTAAATCGTGTTAACGATAGTTCACAACATCGTTTGGGGTGACATTTTCTAGAACATCTCTCGTAACATCTCCTTGCTCACAGCTTTGACTGAAATGCTTACGTCTATCCAGCTTTGAAGGGAAGAATAACGAATAGACTGGTCACGTCTGCCGTAATACAATACCTACCGTGTTTGTATGATGCAGCGGAAGAAAGTGAGTTCAATGTTGATATTTAAATTATTAGATTCTAATTTTTTTACGGCCATGATAATGCTCTTTAAAGCTGAAGTTATCTTTAATAGAATTAGAAAGCTATTTTTAATTGTTACATCTAGGTTTACAATTGAATTACCCATGTACGGAGCGTAGTTTATGCACTATATGAAATTTTCACATTCTATAGGTCTTTACTAATTTCGTTTTACATAATCCAGGAAGTGGCCGACCTCTTACCCCCCTCCTCTTCCAGGGCATATATATTTCATTTGCTATTTTATTCATATATACCGGCATTAAAATGACATTGGATGTTATCACTTACATATTTAAAAACCATTTCTTTCTTTGTTTAGAAAGCATGTGCATGCGTATATTTGTTGACACCCTAATAATGCATACAATTTTTATTCATATTTGACCTAAAATAGTGTGGTATTACACGACGTGTCTGGTTATAGTCAGCTCAGCTAAGCAACTTATGCAACTGCGGCAATCCAGCGTTGCTAACTTTTCGAAAACCGCACAGTAATGGAAAAAAATAAGCCGTATTTCTCAACAGAAAACTTCACTGTACCAATTTCACCGAAATAAACTTAAACACTATAAAATGTATATAATATAAGCGTATTATCGAGTAGAATATATTAGTAACACTCACAAATTAGAATTAAAAAATAAATATATAATACAAAAAAGTATTCCCTATTTAACAGAAAACCGCACATTACCAATTTTCACAAACAAGTACTAAAATACTACTAAATATAATTATATAATATAAGCAACATTATCCAGTATGATATGAAAGTATTAATAAATAAAAAATTAAACAAACGAACAAATCTAATATAAAAGTAATGCCTATGTACTATTAGTGGGTAGAATCTATGAATAATTTCACTCACTGTGAAATATACGTAAGATAAACAATGGAGCTATTTTATTGCTATTTGCTTCTTATTTATCTTCCTCATTAAGAAATACTAATGAGAGACCAATAAATTTGTTAATGCTTATATCGACTGATCAGGCTGCATAGTCCTGCATTCTGTACTAAGGCATGAGCAGACAGATATAAAGAAAGAAAGAAAGAAAGAAAGAAAGAAAGAAAGAAAGAAAGAAAGAAAGAAAGAAAAAGGTCGGGTACCTAGGAATGTGATAAACTGCGATACAACGCATTACCGTAATGAGCGAATGCGTATTTTTAGTAAACATGACCTCAGGTAGTTCCATAGATATGCAATTAAAACCGAAGGGAGAACCTAGACTAGAACACGTTGCAATGAGCAATGCCTTGAATGATATGCAGAGATATCCATGGAGTAAAGGATGCACTAAATTGTTGCATGATATCACATGACCGCATTCGCCATGTGTCAATGCTCCAATCGTACACGGTATGAAAGGGGGCCAAAACTCGTAAAAGTACGGTTGGCAACATTGTGCTTATCTCGTAGGTAGCATTTGAGTCAGCATAATTTCTCCTATAATCTCTGACTTGGTTGGTAACGCTGTCTTGGCTCCACCCTTCTCCCTACCGCTGCATGTTGTAAGCAAATGAAATCATTTGGCGCCAAATGCAAGGCTTCGCTGCCACGGGCAGCAACAGAGTATCACGGCGTTTGTTTCAGTTCGCAAAGCAGTAGGGCACGTACATGTGATAACGAGAACGACGTTATTTCCATATTGTGCAAAGGAAGTAGTGAGTGCATCTTGGAGACATCTCAGTCATCAGGAACGAGATTTTGGTGGTGAAGTGACCTAGAACGCTCTCAAACTGAGATAAGGTACATATTTAATTTATTTGTGCATGCCTGAGTACTTTAAAACAAATGACTAAGTGAATCGCGGGATTCAATGTTGTAAATTATTGCATTCAATATTTTTAAGTTTTTTTTTGTTTTTTTTTTTTTTTAAACTTAAATCAACTTAAATCATAAGGCAGTTTTGTTAATTTAACATTGTGGTAGCATTCGCGATTCTGATTATTGGGCTTATTTACCGCAATTATTATTGCTGAAACCATTGCTATAGATTTCATAATAATTTTTATGAACGTAGAAGTTTAAAGAAGCCGTTCACATAGATATCAAATGTTTTCATCGCGTGATATTGTTGCGGAAACAATCAAGGACGCTCTCAAACTGAGATTAGGTATATAATTAATTTTTTGTTACCCATGAATAATAAGTACTTTAAAACAAGACACCGTCTAACCAAGAGTTGGTACTTAACTATTATTGTTTATTCATTTATTTATGTTTGCGTGCCGACGAGTATTACTGTAAAATACAAACGATTTTAGAGGACTCATTGTTGTAAATTATTGCATTCAAGTGTTTAACGCATGTTTGAACTTGAACCATAAGAGACTTTTATATGTTAGCATTGTAAGTTTATGGTATTATTAGCTATTCTGATTTCCAGTTCATTTATCGCAATTATCTTTGTCATAGAGGCCACAGTAATGTTATCTTTGTCATAGAGGCCACAGTAATGTTATTGGACGTAATAGGAAGTCGTTCACATAGACATCAAATGTTTTAAACGCGTAATTTTGATGCCTAAGCAATCCAAGGCGCTGTCAAACTGATATTAGGCACTTATTTACTTTATTTTTGCATGCTCATTGGTAGTACTTTAAAACACAATGGACTTTAGTGGATCGCGGAATTTGTTAACTTAACAATGTAGTTTTTGTTGAGTTAGCATTTCAAGTTTCCAGTAGCACTATCGGTTTTGATTTATGGGCTCATTTATCGCAATTATCATTGCTGAAATCATTGCCATTGAAGTCACAGTAATTTTATTGGACGTAGCAGTTAAACGCAATCACACGGTTATTTATTTTTTTAAAAAAATTCAAGCTTGTAATAATAGCTTTTTAAAGTTTTAAGGATTGATACTGAATATTTCCTAAATGTTCCATTATTGCATCCTGTTTCTGTAGCCATTTACTTATAACAATAGCATATGACTCCAGATTTACCATCCAATTTTCTAATGCGAGATTTTGAGAAAGATTTTCTTTATATGGCGGGTTTCCAAGCCCAGCTCAAAACTGTAAAATCGCAACAGGCAGAACCTAACTGTGATGGAAAAAGAATAATATTAATAATCCAGATTGCAAAATGTATTGCCTTCAGCGTTTTATTAAGTCCGTCGCAAACACATATTGATTTTGGTTAATTGCGTTTCTCACTTTCAGAAGTAATATAAAATTATTCTACAGGAGACCCATAGAAAATGGAGCATGAGGATGGCGCGCTGTGACCGGACCGTTATTTCGTGGGTCACTCTGTAGTTGTTGCTCCAAGGGCGTAAGTGAAAAGCAAGGCACCAACAGACGTCCTTATTCTTAGAATGTTTATTCTCTGTTTTTAGAACTTAATCGCTGGTACTCTTAAGCAAGGCTCGGATTTATGTGTAACAAAAAAGGTCAAATATTTACATACAAATAGACTAAAATTATCAAAATATGGTGTAAAATATGAACAAAATGTAATGGAAATTGTGCCAATTGGCGCAAAAAATGTCTATATTTTAGCAAATGTTAATGCGGTTAGAAATGTAGTTACAGATCTCATTGAACCAGAATTTAATGATATTTGACGCCAAATGCAAGGCTTTATTTAATATAATATAATTAGGATGTTTTTATTACAAAAGTTGATTCGCCTTAATCTAGCTATGAAGTTAAACTTATTTACGCAATAATGAACAAATTGTTTTAAAAGTTGGGTTTTCCCTTAAAATTAATTACCTTGAGCTCCCTAAAACTCCTCTGAACATCACAAGAAGTCATGGGAACCACCTAAAACTAGCAACATACTAAGAGATAAATCTAGATCCATTTCCACATTTGATTCACACTTAATATGACACAGTATTGCACATTGTGCTGTACTTAACTTTCACTATTTCTGCGATTTTTTCCGTTTAAACAATTGAGATGATCTGTCACTTTCCTCAGGATGTTAAGCCTTTCAGACTGTGGAGCGAGCATTTAAAGCAGTTGTGATGCATGAGAAGTTTGTATAGATGTATTTAATTGATTTATTTTGCACACATTTAAGTGATTTTTCCATTTGTTAGCAGTCATTCCCAGCCGCCATCCGTCACGATTTTTATTGTTTTATCGACAACGGACTTTGTTGATTTAATCGAAGCAGCACTGTCATAATCTGAAACACTCAACACATTCTCGATGGCTGCAATATCATATACTTTATTCACCTTTGGAAATTTGTTACAATTTCATAGCTTTGTTAATTACAAAATATAATAATTTTAAACTATTAATGTTTATAATTTATCTGTATAGGTAGTTTTTTTAAAGTATGCATTGAATTCTTGTCCACTGATCAACTAAAAACTTCTTAACCTTCTCCCTAAATCTAATCGGGTGATTAGATCTATCTGTGATTTTGTTGATTATTAAGTTATACATTTGGATGCCACTATGCAGGATTGAATTGATGTTTTTAGTTGTTCTGGCGGTTTGTAGATGGATTTTGTTGCTGGTTCTTGTATTGAGCTTTTGGATTGATTTATTGGAGTAAAGTTGGTGTATATTACTATTTATGAAACATACACTTTCTAATATGTATAGGCATGGTAGAGTAAGTATATTGTTCTGTATAAAGTACATTTTTCAGTGGGTGTATTTGTTTAGATTAAACATTTTACATATAATTTTCTTTTGGGCTAAAATGAGTGTATTAGTATCTACTGAATTACCCCATAAGATAATGCCATAAGTAAGAACTGATTGTACACATGCAAAGTAGATCATTTTTAAAGTGCTAAGGTTGCACACATGTTTTAGTACAGAGATTATATAATCAGTTCTGTTAATTTTTGTTGTGATGTTATAAATGTGTGACTTCCAGTTTAAGAATTTGTCTATAGGTACTCCTAAAAATTTTGCTTCAGAGGCATACTGAATTACTTTATTATTGTAGATGATCATTGGATCAATATTTTGTCTTTCCCTATTTGAGCGGCAAAATTCATGCATTGGGATTTATTGACATTTAATATCAACTTATTAGCGGAGAGCCATTCTGCTAGACTAGCCATAACTTCCTCTGCCTGTTGTTGTAAATTTGTAGGAGAGTTTCCCTTTAATATACGTGTATCGTCTGCATATATTATCTTGGCTGCATGAGGTATGTTAACCGGCAAATCTTCTATATATACTAGAAACAAAAGAGACCCAAGATTTGAGCCTTGTGGAACCCACATTTTGCTACTTTTAAGTTTGAATTAACGTTTCTGCCGTTTGCTACATTTCTTATGGATGTTACCTGTGTCCTGTTGCTTAGGTAGGATTTGAGTCACATATATGCAATGCCACGAATACCACATGATTTCAGTTTAGGTAATAAGATATTATGGTCAACTAAATCAAACGTTTTATTCAGGTCCATAAATATACCAAGAGTAGATTTGTTTTCATCAACTCCCTCAAGTGTTTGCTTTATGAAGGAATATAGGGCATTATTTATGCTCTTGTTTTTTCTAAAGCCGTTTTGCTGGTTACCAAACACATGTTTTTCTAGGAAGGGGGCAATTCTGTTATACATTACAGTTTCTAGTATTTTTGAGAATCCTAATGTGAGAGAAATTGGCCTGTAGTTATCAACATTATTTGGGCTATTTTTTTTTAAATATGGGGACAATTTTACTTGTTTTAAGATTCTCAGGAAGTTTTCCTGAAGTAATGGAACAGTTACATATATCAATTAGGGGATTTATAATGCAGCTTATGTACTGCTTAATTATGCATTCTGATATTTCATCAGGTCCTGCTGAAAAACTGTTCTTTTTGGAGTTAACGATTCTGGTTATTTCCTCATGAGCTACTGGTTTAAGGTATACACTTTTTTCACTTCTATTTAGTTTAGGATTTTTAATAGTATTAGTGTTAGTATGGGATGGAAACATTCTATCAGCAACAGTGGTGAAATGATTATTGAAAATATTTGCAACTTCAATTGGATTATCATATATTACATTGTTAACTGTTGGGGATGTATTTTGATGTTTATCAGTCTTAAAGTTAGCAGTTTCACTCCTAATTACATTCCAAATGGTCTTGTTTTTTTTTGAGGAGTTGTAAATCTGGTCATCAATATGTCGTTTCTTAGCTGCTTTTATTACTTTGCTATAAAGTTGCATATACTGTTTAAAATATTTTGTGAATCCGTCAGATTTACTTAATTTACTTATATTGAAGAGGTGTTGCATTTGTTTACTGGAGTTGATGATTTCCTTTGTGATCCACTTTTTACTTTTACTAGTGTGGCTGTTAGTTAATGATTTATAGGGGAATGCCTAGTTAAAGTGGTGCATGAATGTGGTCATAAACTTATAGGATTTAAGGTCTACAGTTACTTTGCCATAGACATCATTCCCATCTTCCTTTTCCACTAAAAAATTAAAGTAATGTATGCTATCCTTGGGGAAGAGCCTTTAGTATATTGTTTTTTGGCATACACATAATTGTTTTGTAATGTGTCTGTTAAGGTTAAGATTAAGATTATGGCATTATGATCTGAGAAGCCAGTGTTAAAATTCATCAGAGTGAACTCTTTGGTTGTTTGATCAAGTACCATAACATCAAGTGATGTACTTGAGGAGCTGGTAACTCTTGTGGCTTTTTGAACAAAGTTTTCCATATTGTAAGATAGTAATAAATGTTTCAGTTTTTCTAAGGGGGATTTGTTCTCAGAAAATCTATATTGAAATCACCTACAATTACAATTCTTTTGGTATGCCTTTTTAACGATTTGATTACTGATTCTAGTTGTCCAAGAAACATAGAGTGAATACCTGTCGGGGGGTGATATATACATGCAGTAAATAACTTTTGATCATTAATTTCAATGACTGTGTGCTCAAATTCTTTTTCCACATTTAGATTTGCCGTTTTAGCATACCTCCTATAGTTAATACCCTTCTTAACAAGAATGATGGATGCTTCCCCCATGTATATAGTTTTCATGGCAGTATATATCAACAATGATATAGCTGGAAAAAATGACTTGATCTAACTTTATATAATTACTTTTGATCTAATGTTCAGTAAAGCAGCATACCCAGATGTTTTTGTTATTATTTAAAAATATTTAAACTTCGAATAATTTATTAAAAATACATTGTATATTTTGATGCATTGTTCCAAATTCATAGTTATTTTTAGTACCATATTGCTGTTTACCTTAGTATTTGAGTTGCGGGATTTAGAGATTTTGCAAAGTTTACTCTCATTCACCTCATCCTTAGTTTTCCCTCAGCACAGATGAGATTGTCTTGTATAGTAGTTTGTCAAATCTTGAGGACCCTTTGCGGTTAAGATGCACACCATCTTTAGCATAATCACTACAATCTAACCAAAAATTGCCATCCACCAGCAGGCAATTCTTTACATTGTATAACCAGTTCAGCTCACTATTTATTCTAATTATTTTCTTTTGGGTGACATCATATCTGCGAAGCACTCCACTGATTATGGTATTTGCATTAGGAACTACCCCCCTTACAGCACTCACAAGACCCATTGGTTCTCCCATTATGTCCTCTGCATACACGCTTTTATTTATGTCATTAGGTCGTGCGTGTATCAGTACCGCACCTGGTTTATACTTTGTTACTAGTTGCTCTGCCTTATTTTTTAGTTCACTAACTTGAATCCCCGGAGAGCAGTGTATATTGTAGCCTCTCTGTCTGCAGTGTTCACCTGAGAATTTCAATAGTGAGTCACCAAAACTCGCTAGCACGTGTTGTCCGTGATTTTCGGACCGCCTTCCGTTTGCTTTATGTAGAACTACTTTTACGAAGCTCTCTCTCCTGCAACGTGGTTAATTGGAGTTTCAAATCTTCATCCTCCGTTTTTAGTTTTAAGATCACCGACTGCGCACCTTGCAGATTTTTGTTCAGCATACCAATGATCATTTGAAGCGACGCTAATACATCTGCCTCGTGCGTCACATGACTTCTTTACCCGGCGACCGTTTACGTTGTTCTTCTTGGTTGACAGTAGTATCCATTGTGGCACCTTCACTTCCACTGGTTTCTATTACACTATCGTACACATTACCACTAACGTTATAGCACCTGTTTTCCGCTTTGCTATTGTTTTTGATTAAATACTGCGACATGCTTCTCGTGACTCGATCTGCCACCTTCATTTTATAACCTGGAAATATTAACTATATAGTTTTGTACTACCTCAAGCCTCGTTCCCTATCCAGTTATAAATTCTTCGCTGCCTTCTACATTTCATGAAAAAAACCCACTTCTGAAATATTGATAGTAGTAAAATAAATTTTACATTACTATCTTTAAATAATAATTTAGAAACCTAAAAACATGAAAAATATTTCAAGTACAATGAATGTAGAATTGGGCGTGGTTTGCTCAAGTATGTACAATATGGGTAATAATGGAAAAGATGTTTTAAATCGCTACAAATGTGCGTATTTTTTAACATGACAACTTTAATTGTAACTAATGAAAAAATATCTATTTACATAAAAATCCTCATAACACCACTGTTCAGTCAGTCGCCTTTCGGGGTTCTCTTGACACGTTATTTATTATTTTTTAAATTTGGTTTATTTACGGATGATCTTTAACATCTCAAGTCTTAAGCGTCCCATTCCATTGAGGGCGTGAAGTGGCTGGTAAATTTTGCTCAGAGGCATCATCATTCAGACTAAAGGTTCTTTTACGTGCCTTAAAACTACGACATGGGACCCACGGCTTTACTTCCTTCCGAAGGAAGCCATGCTTAGGATTTTTACGCCCGAAAAAGTTCATTAACCATACGAGGGAAGTACGGTTACCGCTAGAACAACAGGACCAACACATAGGTAGTGTATACATACTCTCGAATGGGTGGTCAGGCCCGCCTCTAAGACATCAACACAAAAATGTGCATTCACCCATAGAGATGGAATGAAGATGAATGATGGAACGGAAGATTAATACGTGACCTAGGTCTTTAAAGCGTGGACTCGTGAGCGGGAGGTCTGCGGTTCGAATCCCTCCAGGACCGCCCTCCCTGGCTGAGGTTTCTTCCAAGTCTTCCTCAGTTGTCATAAATTCCAAATGCCGGGGTGGTACCCTAAACTTAGACCTAGAACGGTTCTTTCCTTAAAAAATGCTTTCCCAATATATCATTTCATCTCATGTAGCATCAGGTCCACCGCCTGTGGTGCCCCAGTAGTAAAAACGGGCGTTAAACACTATTAAAAAACCCGTGGCTGAAAAATACATTTGCCTTTCAGAAAATTGATTTAACTAAACCATTGAAAACCGAGCGAGGTGGCTCAGATGGTAACGCCTGGGACTCACTTTAAGGAGGTGCCAGGTTCAATTCCCGTTGCGGCGGCCATCCTGACCTTTCCATCCTGACCTTTGGTATTGTTGTTGTTGTTTATCCCGTTCACTTAGGCGAATGCTGGAATGTACATTTACATTCCACGAATTTTCCGCTGTCCCATTTCATATTGGTTCTCCTATAGGGTTGAAAGTAGAGGTGCGTTGCCCCATTGGGTGTGGTAGGCACAAGATTCAGCCATGAGCACGGCTCATTTACCCGAAGTATCCCCATCCGCCCCAGATTATCCATCCATCCATCCATCCATCCAAATAACAGAAATCTCAGTTATGTTAGTGCAGGAGGTGTCCATGCAAATCGAAGTGCTTGGTCCCTTTATGTTTAGTACTCCCCCACTCGGTAGATAGCGCTAGTGCAGCGGGGTGTGTGCAAGTGAGACAGTGAGCGAGAGAGAAAATTTAGTAATACCAACACAACTTCAAAATGAAGTCGAGGAAAACCATTTCGTTCAGTAATAAAACTACTTTTTGAACTTTAAAATACTGTACATTTATTAATGTCATATTTTGGAAGCTATTGCTGTGTGATTCTGTGAAATCAACACAATTAAAATATATTCATTTTGTTTTTGGAGGTTGCAAACATGCTTTCTGCTTACATTTAATGTAATGGTGTCTTTTCTGCCGGTGAAGCCAGAGAAAGAAGATTCGTTAGCAAACAGCCGCTGTTTTCTTAAGCTTGTGGTAAGTATTTCATAAGATTATTCTATAATAAAAGTTATTTGGCTTGAACTAGGATGCAAAATACATGTAGGATAAGATAATTTGTGTAAGGTCATTTGGAATGAGGTGAAATATAACGAATGCAATTGTTGAAATTTAAGATACACATTCAAACGTATTATCTACTTAAAGCTTAACTCTGTTTATGTAAGCTGCTTATTAGCTAAATATCATGTATGTGCTTATTTGTTGTTGCAGATAATGGTTAATAAATTCTGCTGTGTTCCAAATTGTGAAAGTAAAGGCTGGAAGGGTGAACATGGAAGCAATACATTGCTTCACCGCTTTCCCCGCTCTGAAGAAAGGTAAAGCAACAAAAATACATAGATATGTAATAGATTATCGAGTTACTAATTGTAATATGAAAAGTCTGTGCACACATAATGGCTCAAAAGCATATAAAGGGCCACGACTAAGATGTGATAATGTATGCCTTTTGTGTTGTATTTCACTTCCAAAGGAGAATTTAGCCATTTTTCTGAAAAGTTAGTCCTGAGTGGCCAAGTGGCCATGTGATCAGGGCAGCACAAATTGCTCAGCATTTAAGACTTTAGTGCAATGATTTCCTACAGAAAATAATCAGAAATTTTTGTTTCATATTGGCAAAGAGAAGATTGCAACCATTTATAATGTGCCTGACTTATTAAAAAGTGTGCATAATAATTTTTTGAATTATGATGTTAAAACAGGAAATGGTGTGGCAAAATGAGAACACGTGAAGCTGTTGTTGGCTACTAATGAAAATTGTTTGTATAGATTAATTAATAATATTACAGATATATATGTGCAGCCCAAAGGGAAGGAGATAAGATGTGGGTAAATCTGGCTGCCCAGATCTTTAGTAAGACTATGGTCCAGTGCCATGCTTGTGTTAGTTGATGGTTTTCCTCAGCATTTGTCTTCTGATGCAAGAGATACAGCTTCATTCTTGTTTAATTAAGTAAAAAATGTGCTTACGAAGCTATAGACAATGGAGTGGTAATATATTCTACATTAATGTGTCAAGTTGTTAACACTAACCTTACTTACTTTTTTAAAACTTTGGACTAGTTTCGGGAGAGGTTCCTCCTATCATTGACTGCTGTTGACTGAATGCTGTTCGAAACGGGGGATGGACGCCCGTTCGCTCCTGTGGTGGTTTCTTGTGGTTCTAGTAGAAACTTGCTGATGAAACAGATAGACAAATCAGCAATAGCAGCTCATTTTTGGAACAAAAATTATGAAATAAAACCAGAAATTAAATTACTGAAACAACTTCACAACCCAATAGAACTATCCACAGGGGAGAGAATTTCATTTTAAAAAATAAGAAGAACTTAATGAATTTTGATTTTCCGTTGCTGGATGAACTCAGCAAGTTTCCTACTAGAACCACAAGGTACCACCACAGGAGCGAACGGGCGCCCATCCCCCATTCAGCCAACAGCAGTTGATGATGGGAGGAACCTCTCCCGAAACTAGTCCAAAGTTTTAAAAAAGTTAGTGGAGTTAGTGTTAACAACTTGCACATTAAGGTAGGATTCATTCTTGTTATTTATGAATGATCTTTTTGACAGTCTCAATGGTTCCAGAAGATTTGCTCCTCCTCAATGTCCACTACGATGTTGCTTATCTCCAACATCAGGTCATCTGGCATTTTGGGAAAAAGCAATTGTAGCTTTGACTATAATGCAGTTTGTTAATTATGTTACAGGAAAGATTATTTAGCCTGCTTGTCAAGAAGTTGCTCATTAGTATTCAAGCAGTGCAATATTTGTGGCATGAACTTAGAAAAACGAGGGTTTCATTATTTAAATCTAAGAATTTTTAATCAAAATGGTATGAAGAATTTTTCTGCAGTAATCCTTCGGCATTGAGGTGACAATAACAATCCAACTTGTTCTCAGTTTATTTCAACTTTCAAATCATGTGCGCTGAATGGGCTTTGTTCTTCTAATTCAGAGTACAAGAACTGTGAGGATGATGAGGGACAGCTACTTTCTCGATTAGATAATTTTATTAGAGATGACATAGAACATTTGGTGCCAAGCAGTTCTTCTGATATTTTGAATAATGATGTTTCTTTGAATGATTTACGATTTGTGGAACGCCAGTCTGTTCATTATGTGAGTGGTTATTTTGCTAAATTTTTATTAGCTAATAGCCATTGTGCAGATTGCAGCAGTATGCTGACATCACCTGAAGCCAGGGAAGGATTTTTTTTATTTGTTTTATTTACGGACACTCTTTAACATCTCAGGTCACCAGCATCCCATTCTATTCATGGCATAAAATGGCTGACAAATTTTGCTCAGAGGCCTCTTCTTTCTGGTTTGAGGTTCTTTTATTTGCTGTAAATATACGGAACCCATGGCTTTACTTCCCTTCCGAAGGAAACCATACTTAGGATTTTGGCCTGAAAAAATCCATTGACCCTGGCCGCGTTTGAACCCGCGATCAAGTATGATTACCACTACACCACCAGGACTGACAAGCCAGGGAAGGAGCTGATATCATAGGCACAAGAGATGCAGAAGGGAGACTGATATATCCATTGCAGGAATTTTCTTATGATGTAGTACTTGCTGTTTCTGTATCAAACAATTTGTTACCAGGTATTATTCATTCAAATTATGTGAAGCAGTACAGCAGCAGTGTTCTTTCTTATGGTGTCAATGTAGTAAGCATGAAACAGAATTGTTATGTGGATATCTTTCTATTTTTCTCAAAGTTACTATTTGTCAATTTTGTAAGTTGAAGAATCATCAATCCCAGGCAGCCTTTAGGGAAGAGGCATCAGGAAGAAAATTGAACATTTTTAAACACCATTAGGTACTTCTATTCTTCTCTGTTTCAGGAGGTGTTGGTAGGCGTAATTTGGGTAATTATAGTAAATTCTTCTGTATTTCATGTGATGTTGGTAGCAATAATTTAAGTAATTACAGTAAATTCTTCTCTGTTTCAGGTGGCGTTGGTAGCATAATTTAAGCAATTATAGTAAATTCTTTTCTGTTTGAGGTGGTGTTGGTAGCAATAATTAAGTAATTAGAGTAAATGCTTCTCTGTTTCAGGTGATGTTAGTAGCAATAATTTAAGTAATTAAAGTAAATTCTGCTGTGTTTCAGGTGGTGTTGGTAGCAATAATTTAAGTAATTATAGTAAATTCTTCTCTGTTTCAGGTGCTATTATAGCATAATTTAAGTAATTACAGTAAATTCTTCTCTGTTTCAGGTGGCATTGGTAGCATAATTTAAGTAATTATAGTAAATTCTTCTCTGTTTTAGGTGGTATTGGTAGCATAATATAAATATAGTAAATTCTTCTCTGTTTTGGGTGGTATTGGTGGTAATAATTTAAGTAATAATAGTAAATTCTTTTCTGTTTGAGGTGGTGTTGGTAGAAGCAATAATATTTCAGTAATAATAGTAAATTTTTCTCTGTTTCAGGTGGTGTTGTTAGAAATAGTAACATTGGAAAACAATGTTGTCTGGGTAAGTTTTTTCTCCGGAGTTTTCCCTTACCCTGAAAAGGTAAATGCCAGGCAACTATAGGCGCCCCTGACTCCGAAAGTATTTGGTCATCATTTTATTCATTCCATTAATTTCAAATTAAAGATAATTGATTTTTTTAAAATAAGATCAAATAAAATATTACTTTTGAAATTATATGTACTGCTGTTATATTTTAAATAGAAACCTTTCCTTTTAATTTTCCTTTTTCTTTACCTTACTTCAATATATATTACACATAGTGAGAATGGAGATTGTCATTTTGCAGTAATATTATCTTCAATTGCATTTTTCACTCTTTGGAGTGATGGATTTTTTCGGGCATAAAAATCCTAAGTATGGCTTCCTTCGGAAGGGAAGTAAAGCCATGGGTCCCATGTTGTACATTAAGGCACAATAAAGAACCTCAAGCCTGAAAGAAGGGACCTCTGAGCAAAATTTGTCGGCCGTTTCATGCCCTGATTTGAATGGGATGCTGATGATCTGAGATGTTAAAGAGCGTCGGTAAATAAACCTAATAAAAAAAAACCGTTTGGATATATTAAAATATTGCTTTTTTGCAATCTGCAAAAGAAAACTGTTTATAGTAATGAAACCATGTCATCATAGTTTCTCAAAGATGGGGTTTTAAATGTTAAAATTATGTTCCATATATGAGAAACTGTTATAACATGATTTCATTACTATAAGCAGTATAAAAATATTAGACCTATTGGACAACGTTACCAGCCAGTAAATGGTTTGCATATTGGCTGCTAGATGTGCTAGTGTGGGCATCATGTACTACTGCCCCACTCGGTAAAGGTCACTGATGTTACGGTTAACATTGCTGTCAGCCATCTATATCAGACGGTTATCTATGGGTTAGTGGACTGCTAATTTTGAACCTGAGGGCCTCCTGAATATGAGTAAGGGTCAGTGCCAAAGTTAACAGGCTAGATGGCGTTAAGTAGCATTTGAAGAATGTGTTTGATTTCCAGCACAGCAACTGACAAAGAACCACGTCACACTAATTCTCAGTCCTTTTACGCAATAATTGTCGTACATCTTCAAGGGTCAAAAATACATTTAAAAAATTTGGCATGTTTATTTGAAAGAACTCCTAAGTTCTTGTTTGTGATTTTCCCGTATCTACAAAACTGGTGTAGTTAGACATTAAAACGTTTAGCATACAATATCAGTTGGATCTTAAAATTAACCCCAGCCATGCACCGTACCGTACTTTTTAAGTAATTTAAATTTGTTATTTTAAATTTCTTGCTGACCTTGAATTTGTTTAATTCTATTAAAGAGGCATACCTGTTATGTGTGGTAGGCCCATTACAAATTGGAAGGTATTGTTCAGTAATTTATTATTGTTGGTTTTAAAATTGAAAGCACGTTTTGGCAAGTTATTTTCTATTTATTTATCTTATTTTTTTTGTGAGTATAGCCAAATATTGCAAAAGAATGATACCATAATGCAAGAAAAAACGTGAGTATAAAGTAATGGACATAGAAAAAGTGCTTCAAAGAAGCAAGCTGTGTATTAGAACTACAGCAATCTGTAGAGTTTGTCGCTGACTTTCTCAAAGGTGCATTTTTCAAAACAGATTTCCCCCTACTTTTACAATTTTCAAGATGTTGCATGAAATTTTGCATAGACGTGCTTTGTAATTAGGCCAACGATCTAAACCTCAGCTTTTCTCTTATGTGGAATAGAAGAAAAAGTAAAAATGTATGATGTGGAAAATGATGTGTTTAAAAATCAAATTTCATGAAAATTTTCCCTCTATCTGTGACACATAGTTTCATAATTACATCTTTGTGCAAAATGCCAGCTATTAGCTTAAGAAGGTATTTTCTCTTAGTTTACAATATAATACATTCTCTACTGTCTACTATTAAGTTCCCGTTCTTGCAGAGTTTTTAAAATGGCGCTTTATGTACATTGAGTTAAAAATTAAAATCATTCATTTATAAACAGTTACCAGCACAAGTGGCTTTCAGGATTTTATATTTTTCCGAAAGAGATGTGACTACAGAAAGTGAATCTGATATTAATGTGCGCATTCTATTCGCAAAATTTGCTGCACTCGGTATATTCTCCATTTAGATTAATAGGAATTAGAAAAGCCTTACTTTGGTTCTTAGGCTCATGTCATCATTCTTAGCAATCCATTGATTTAAGTATGTGAGCAGAGGATGTTATTTGTGAAAAACAATGGAAAACAGGATACTGAATGAAGATCATTCATGCTGATAAACTTGTCAACCTCACTTTCAATGTGAAAGACGTTCAGAATTCAAAGATATCTGTAGATTTGAGAGGGGAAAAAAAAAATATAGATTACGAGTATAAGGTAAAATACACAATAATTATTATTAATTTGCAAATCTTGGAGAATGGCTATTATTTATATTTGCAGGGATACCATACAGTTTTAATAACCACTATGAGAAAATTTTAGTAATGTTATTAAATTGTAATAAACCACAAACTATGTATTAGGATGCTAAATGTGTAAAATTCCTTGATATATTTTGTGTTGATGCTTTATATCCTTCGGCAAAGTTTTTTTTTTTTTCAAAAATAAATTTAATTAGTTTTATTTTATAGCCATCCTGATCGATTATTCAATCTCAGTTACCTTTTCATTAGTAGTAAATATATAGCAAATCCGTGTCTATCGAATTCACATTTGAATTCATTTATGCAGAAAGTTGTTTTTAAGCTGATTCGTTTTATTTATAAGAGAAATACAATCATCTGATACCACAGTAAGATCTTCTGTTTTCTTTAGCAGTGCAATACATTTTTTGACATTATTTAATGGGAAAATTTTAAAGTCATGAAATTAAAAATTCAGCAGATCCCCTTTAAAATTAGCAGACCTAAGAACGAGTATATTGCCACGCTAATTTCAATAAGGACTTCGTAATGGCGAATGATAAACTTTATTAAGTGCGAAGATCTTGATTGTAATCCATTGAAACTGAAACACATGTAATTCTTTTTCATATTGTGAAGCATAACCTCAAAAATATTTATGCAGCACTTGGATCAACAAAACACTGAAGAAAAATTTAATACTCATTTTTCAGTGACAGCAATACATCTGGAGACTTGATGCAAATGAAGTAGAAGGCTTTTGTCACATTTACTGGATCTTTCATGGTTTTGTCACCTGTTTTACGGCCGATGCCACTCGGTGGTCACAAAGTTATTCTCTGTTGGATCTAATATCCGGGCAACTGTTTTAAGTTCTCGGAATTACAATTTCTTTACAACAAAAATAAGCACGCACATCATGAGGGGAGGAGATATTGGGAGCCAACATTTTTGGCATCTTTTTAGATAATTGTCATTCTCAGGAATTATTCATCTTCCGAAATTAAACCAATTTAAACTTGAAAACATTAAAGGTCACTTTTGTCCACGAATTGCGAGCCGCTGATACTGATATTCAAGTAAATTTCTGTAATTGGATGTTACGGAAAGTATAATGATGGTACAATTGATTGACGCGATATTCTTTACTGATGAAGCATGGTGCAATACGCCGATTTTCTTGCTATGAAAAGGAACTACGTAACATAAAATTGATTTTTTCTTTACTGCAATATCTGTTATTTTTCGTCGAATTATGGCCACAACGGCGTAATATATTTCTTTAAATAATTATACAATATAGTTCAAATACTAAGCAAATATAAACAGTCATACAAATATAATGGAATACAATGTGTTTCTCAGAAACAGTAGACAAATGGATTGGATTTTTAAGGTTGGAAGCAAAGTTGCAAATTTTAGTTTGTCATTTTCAACCACACATGCGCGAAATTCCAGCTATTTAGTTATAAAACCAGCTACCATGTTATTTTGTACCTTTAGGAATAGTAACATTTGTAAACCGATTCTGTGTTTAACTGTAATAGGTAATAGTAATAATATTTTTGCTGCTACTACTACTACAGACTGTATCCATTTGAATATGGCATCTTGTTCTCACCCAACTGTATATATTTAATGAAAGGTGTCAGGCTTTAGTTTAGATTTACTACGAAATAATTTCTTATTCACGAGAGTTTTGTATAATACTCTTTATATGGAAGTATTCACTTTCACTCTCCGATGAAAACGGACTTCAAAAATTCAAACGCGAACATCATATTAAATTAGCACAGAACACAACACAAGAACTAACCAACTAGAGTGGTAGCTGAGACTGTTTAACAAAGAACACTGTACTAAGAAGGAGGCTTTTAAAAAGTTTAGCAACAAAAACTTTTTTTTTTCTCATTTTAAAACGTGGAAAATGGATAACCCTGTTTAAAACTGAAAAAAAAAGATAATAAACAAATAAAAGAAACAAGTTAGAAAATATATTATAGGGACATAAACTTATCATTCTGGAAAATAAAGGAACTCTTTTAGAAGGAAATTGTTCCTCATATATAACCTGAGTTTAAATGAATTTTATTGTATTGTAGCTGTTGGAGATTCCCTGTTAGGTTTTGAAAGTTTAGGTTGATCCCGAAACTCTCTTTCCACCTTGTCTAGTACAACCCTCCTTCCCCTTAGTGATTCTACTTCGTTGAAGGAGATTTTTGTCAACGTGCAATGGTACATATCTAAGGCAACGGCACTATTACTTCAAGATTAAAAAAATTTTCGTCACGAAACGGAATCTCGAAACAACTGCATATTGACATCCAGTAACAGCCTTAGCAACGCTGTTGGGATATTACCGAACGTCAGCTCTTATGAGACGCTCAAGGTTTTGTGCCTACGCCCCCAATGGTGGCACCTTATTGCGAAAGAGATACGCTGATGAAGAACTCTGTGCGACCAGGATCCATGGGTGTGGCACGGAGACGGATCCCCTAACATATTTACAGATAGAACACGCACTCTAATGGAGTCCCCTTCCAAGGAGTTCTAAGCCACTGGTGGCGGAATTCATTAAGGCAGGTACTTGTGAGCGGAAGGTCTGGGATTCGATTCTTGCCTAGACCATGCTCCCTGCTTGAGATTTTTGTAGATTTTCTTCAGTCTTAATAAATGCAGGGTATGTACCCCAATTAGGACACGGACATTTCACGCTTTTTAAATAGTGTTTAACGCCCGTTTTTACTGCTGAGGTTAACACAGGCCACGGGCACTGATGATACATTAGGTGAAATGTAAAATAGGGAAAGAAAAAGATTTGTTTACCTAAGAAACCTTCCAGTCCTAAATTTTGAATACCTCCCCGGCATTTCCCATTATGAGGACTGAGGGGAACATGGAAAAATCTCAAGTCAGGGTAAATGGTCCGGGCGGGAATCGAACAATATACTTGCCTCTCACGAATCCATGCCTTAACGGCATCGGCCACCCGTGGCAGTCTCATGTTCATGTTTGGTAGCCTAGCGGGAACAGGTGGCGAAAGAAATAAATGCATACAATTAAATGACACCACTCGTGTTGACTCCTAGTTGGTTGCTTTTCAGTTCTGGATTCTTTTCTGTCTGTATCCTGTACACATGAGGTCGAACAACTCAATTGCGTGATTGGAATACTTGCACTTTGGAATCAGGCCCAACGTAACCACCAAAATCTATTTGTTGTTAATTAATTATTACGGAATTAAATTTCAGCTGAAATGAATTAGTTTATAGCTTTGTGTTTTGATATATTAACGCAATCAGTACTTTCCACCCTTAGTTTACTGTGCACGTTGGTCAAATTGAGAATGTGTCGAATTCCATTCTCAGATAATCAAATAATTTTTCTGGAAAAATTATTCTGGAGATGTCAAAAGCTGTTGATATTCACCATAAACACACTTCCCTTTATTTGAATGCTTCTGGAAATACTATTGTTGTAATTTTAACTATTTTGTAGCCGAACTGTGTAATAATATAACTGATCATTCGTTTTCCTTGAAAATTTTTATATCTCTCAGATTGCAAGGAGGTGAGAGATAAGCAAGCAGTAAAGAAACAATTGCCAATGTGTGCGTATCAAGCATGCTTATATGCTACCTATCCGGCTTATAGATTCCGTGAAGCATCAGCGGCCTGAAACGCTTTCTTCCTTTAAAGAAATTAATAAATAAATACATAAAATCTTTTTAAAAAATCCTTTCCGGTTTTACCATTTTATCCCAAGTAAAACGGAAAATATGCTTAATTTTAACGTCATTGACAAAAGAGTTTGCGGGCTATTTTCACCTATAATGATCATTACATCTCTCGATAACTGCAATATATTATATTGTAAAATTATCTACTGTAAAAAAACGCTTGTTCTTATTTCCACAATTGATTGGTGTCTGGGCTTCCCACTTATTTCTGTGATTTCCTAGTAAGTTCTGACGTAAAAAAAATTATTGCAGGTATGTACTCCTAAAACGCCATTTTCAATAATTTTGAAACAAGTGAAATTTAATAAGTACGGCATACGCAGTGTTGTAATAACTTACCTGTACTGTCTCTTTCTGGGCTGGACATCTCTTTTTCACCAACACACACACACACACACACACACACAATCGGACGATAGAAAAGAGAGAAACTTACAGATTTTCTTTAAAATAAACTAATATGGAAACTCAAACTTGTTTTCCACACATTTTATCAATTTTTACGCATCTTGAAATCCATAATATTTAAAAGGTGAAGAAAACTGTACATTCTAAACTTAGATTATGTGAATAGTTTACTGTAAGAACAATATAAAATAAAAGTAAATATTAATTGCTATTTTTACCGCCTTTTCGATTAACCCACTACAAATGATTTTTTTTTCAATGCCACCGCTGTCATTTTGGACTTGTGGGATGCACAGATAAACTTGTGGTTTCTTCATTTTTTAAATGTGATAATACTTTATAACAATTATATCGCTTACGTAGAGAGCAAGAGAGTTTAGCGTATTATGTTTAATAATAGGAACTTTTCCAGTCTGCAAAACAAAAACCGTATTTAGAGTAATTATTTTAAACATTTTTAAATATTCCAAAATGTTAATATGCTGAAACTTTGAACTTGGGTATTTTATCAATTGGCCTTTTTTAAATTTAGAATTGACGTTTCTTGGCGTTCTTTGAAAGTATTAATTGCTTTAGTATAGTGAATACATTTATCTTGAGCAAACAAATGAATTATTAACGTACCATGCCAACGAAAAACATCAAATGTGTGTTTTTTACTGGTGGCCTCCTGTTGCAGAATTCTGTCATATCCCCATAGCAAAAATCCGGTAAACGCTGAAACGTTTTCTCTGTGCATGCTAAATATACTCAGGATAACACGAAGTAATAGTCAAGAATGACTCAGGAACCTATGCGAGTATTTTCATGTACAGAATGTACGAATCCGCTGGCGTTTTCTTACTGGGCTATATGACATTAAAGCTAATCGGCATCAGTTTAGATGAAATTTCCCCGAAAAGAAAGCAGGGCACCCTCGGAGTAAGCAAATCTAGTCATACAGAGTATAAAATACTGAATTTTAAGATGAATCTATACTGGTACACACCTGATATTTCTCCAGTTCATTTCGAAGATTTAGTGCTCACTTTACGCTTAAATTCTGCAGTGAAATTAAATTGGTAGTTGTTAGCAATTTTATCTTTTTCTGAGAATTTCTAAGCTTCCCAGGGCATATACCAATAACGCGAGCAAAAAATTTAGTAGGCGCAGGAAAATAAACTAAATTGAAACTGTAATAATATTTTTGGGATAGAACCCACTATAAAGATATATTCTATGATAGACTATTGAGTCCCTTAAGAGCAAAGGCCTCCTAACAAGTAAGGTAAGCTGGCTTTTTCCTTACGAATGAATGAATTGTGTTTAACGCCCGTTTTTACTACTGAGACACCACAGGCGATGGACACTGATGATACATGAAATGAATGATACATTGGGAAAGGATTTTTTATTATTTTTAAGGAAGGAATCGTTCCAGGCCTAAGTTTAGGGTACCTCCCCGACATTAGCCATTTACGAGGGCTGAGGTTTTTATTTTTATTATTTACGGACGCTCTTTAACATCTCAGGTCATCAGCGTTTGAGGGCTGAGGAAAACCTGGAAAAAACCTTAGGGAGGACGGTCCTGGCGGGATTCGAACCCCAGACCTTCCGCTCACGAGACATTAACGACCTCGGCCACCCGTGACGATTTTTTCCTAGCGTGGTGAGCTATTACAGGCTAGTTGTTCGTATGCTGTTTACGCTCTGACTGATTTAGTCTTTGGTTACTAAATTTCTCACTGCACAAGTTGCTTCTCAAGAGATTTCCATTTTTCTCTCCCTCTTGCTACTCTTGACCAACCAATGACCTGACCTGCATGGTCCTTGAAGATTTCTGTTTGTCCTCTTCTGGGTCTGCCTTGTGTCCTTTTTCCAATTCGGGGGTCCCACATGGAGATCTTGTAGGTCCACCTATTGTCCTGCTTTCATGCAACGTGACCACACCATGGCCATTTGCTTCCGGTAGCTATTTTTGTGATGTCTTTTGTCTGAGATAACTGGTTTATTAATACTATAGGTATTTTGTCCTTCAATGTTATTCCCAGGTTCTTGTGTTTCATTTTTCTTTGGCATATTTGAATTTTGTTCTTTTGTTTTTCTGTTAGTGACCATGTCTGGCACCCATATGTTAATACAGAGCATACACAGGTTTCGAGCATCTGTAAGCTGATTTTCATAGTGTTTGATCTAACAATATAAAGTTAAGGGCCCAAAATGCTCAAATGAGACCCTTTGTACTTTTTTCCCCCATAATATCGTGGAAGGAAATCTGTTGTACTAGTTATATTCTCTCACATATGTTAGAACTGTTCCATTTATTTTTATCGGGGTTTGAAGTCCGTTTGAAATTAACTGTATCCTTAGTTTATTTAATGAAAGCCCTACATTTTTGCTATGCTCACGTAATTGTTCCAGTATAGATTGTAGTGCTTTCGGTGTTTTGGCAAATAAGACCACATCGTGGCAAATCTTAGATTTGTTAGTCGAATGTTGTTTATGTTGATTCCGAATTTATAATGGCCGTTCATTTTCCTGAATATATACTCCATTACACAGGTGGAGAGTTTGGGAGAGATTGCATCGCTTTGGCGAACTCCTTTTTCTAGTCGGAATGGTTGTCCTTCTGTTTTTTCTTTCGCGAAACTTTGGCTATAGATTTTGTGAAGGATACGCATGTACTTCGCCTCCATTCTTTGAGCTGCCAGAGCATATAATTTGCTTGTATGTTCAACGGAGTCGAAGGCCCTGCTATAGTCAACAAAGCGAGATATAGTGTTAGATGGAATTCCTCTGCTTTCTCCATCAGCTGGTTTATAGTTTGGAGATGGTGTATTATAGTGAATCTTGTACGGAAATCCGCTTGTTCTGGTGGCTGATTTTCATCCAGAATGCTCGTTATTCTTCTAGTTAAGATTTTTGTACACAGTTTGTATATATTTAACATCAGGCATATAGGTTTATAGTTGTCTATATCATCTCTAGTGCTTTTTTGTGTGCTGGTTTTCCATTGTTTAGTATGTCTTCGGTTTATAGAATTGCATTGAAGATTTTGGTGACATTGGGTCTTTTGCAAGTTTTAGCAATTCGTTTTGCATTCCATCTTCGCCTGGGGTCTTCCGTTCTTGAGCTCGTTAATGGCAGTTCGAACCTCGGTGTGCAGGATAGGTAGATATTGTGTGTTGGGGATATTTGGTATATGGTTCCTCGACTGGGTTGGGATGGAGCTTAAGGATAGGTGTTTGTAGTAATCTATAACTGAAATTTTTTTTTGAGTAGTGTTTAACGCCTTTTTACTACTGAGGCACCACAGGCTGTGGACATCGATGATACGTGAAATGAAATGATAAATTGGGAAAGGATTTTTTTTTTAAAGGAAGGAAGCGTTCCAGGCCTAAGTTTAGGTACCTCCCCGGCATTTGCCAGTTATGAAGACTGAGGAAAACCTGGAAAAAAACCCAGTCAGGGAGGACGGTCCTGGCGGGATTCGAACCGCAGACCTCCCGCTCACGAGTCCGTGCCTTAACGACCTCAGCCACCCGTCTATAACTGAATTGATTGTCTTTTCTCGATGTTGTGCTTTTCCGCTCTAGACCCTTTGTTCCAAGTATTCGTTTCTTTCTTTTGTTGAAATTGCCCTTTGCTTTCTTGATTGATTTTGATTATTCAATAATTAGTTTCGTTTGTTTTGTGCTGTAGTTGTGAATATATTTCCTTATTTTTCGTTTGGTCCTTTTATCCAGTTCTGCGTACTCCAATCGGGTTTGTTCTAATGTGTCTCTCGTTACTTGTAATTGTGCCTTGCGTTCGAACAGCAATAGTGCATATGCTCAGTTTCTCCGTTTTTCATGTTAAAGGTAATTTTGAGGGCCAAGCTGCTCTCTTGTTTTATGCAATTCTCTAGGGTATCATACAGGTCTTCGGTTCCTTTGTGTGTGTGTTAAAACTGACCTGTACTATTTGTTCTTACAGCTTGTATTGGGAATCTTCTTATGTCTACGTTTTCTATACTCATTTTATGTGTTTGCGTATTTATTCTTCTTTTTTCCATCCTTACTTTTGTCCGTTCCATCCTGTGTTCCGTGCTAAATTTTAGATGTACCACTTGAACGTCTGTCACATCTCCAACTTTTTTCGCATAAAATGTAATCTATTGCATTTTTTATCATGCCGTCTGGTGATCGCCAAGTCCATTTTAGGTGAGATGGTGTTTGCTATTTTCAATCTATGCTCTGGTGCGAACTGGATCATTCTTTCCTTTCCTCTTGTTTCTAATCCCTAAGGCATGTGTTCCAACAGGTGCTTCGTCTTCATGGCTTCTCTTACATCATAGAATAATTCTGCGTTTCGACCGCATTAACAACATTGAATATCAGATGAGAAGTGTTTTGCCGAATCTTTTACTGCCGACAGTTAAAGGCCACTAGGAGTGCATTTTTGGTCAAAATCAGTAATTTCTTTTTTCTGCAAATGACTCCTTCAATCATTGGTTTCCTTCTACCTGTGGGTCCTACAGCCACTTAAATAGCTCCGCGCGTCCTTTTAATTCACAATTTTTCCCAGCATACGTTTTTATAAAACAGCTTTTTTTTCTCTAAACTTAATTTACATACATTTAAAATGTCCCACGAGTCACAGTATTTGTTTAAATTCAATTATAATGTACAAGAACATGTAGCGGTATTATTGTACTATTCTATAGGTAAAATGTGCAACACTGATAATAATTAAAAAAAATCTATGAAAAAATTATTGATTTTAAAGATTAAATTTTCTTATAAATTAAAAATTATCACAGTTCGCTTATTAAATTTATTGAAAATATCTTTCTGTAATATTTTTGTATGGTTCAAAGCTCCGATTGCAAAAATGCCAACCAATTTTCTTAACTTATTAACCGTGTGTGATATTTTGATTATGCGTCATATTTACGTAATAATTTATAGCTCGCAAACTATTTATTACATTTGAATGAAATTTGCTATAAATATTAACTTAAAAGCAATGCAATCACAGTAAAAGTTTCAGAAGAATCCACACAAATATGTGGAACTTCGAAAATTCACTCGCAGCATTCCTTAACATGAACCAGGAGGCCTCATAGTGGCTCACACATGTAAGAAAATCCAAAATGAACCAGACCACACCAAAGCTTTACTGCGTTCCGGATGTACAAACAAAAATGTATATTAGGTCATAAAAATCATGGAGATTTTTTAAATCCATATGTTGCATGATGATGCCATTCTCCATTTTTTTTAATTTGATTTATTTACGGATGCTCTTTAACATCTCAGGTCATCAGAGTCTCATTGAATGTAGGACGTGAAACGGCCGACGAATTTTGCTCTGAGGCCTCTTCATTCGGGCTTGAGGTTCCTTTTCGTGCCGTAAATGTACATGGGACCTAAGTCTTTACTTCCCTTCCGAAGGAAGTCATACTTAAAATTTTACGCTGGAAAAAATCCCTCAATCTTGGGTTTAGAAGGCAAGTGTGCTTACTACACTACCAGGATCGTCTATTCTCTAATGAATATCTTTTTTTGTTCAGAGTAGGCTTTACTGCTTGCTGGTTCAGAGTACCTTTGTTGTTTGAATTGGCTAACGAGACTAGAGGGGCGAACACCTTTGGCTCCTGCGGTCACACTATTTCGACTCTTAACGGTTCTGGAACTGTATATTTACGTAAACGTGGTGGTTTTCAAAAGAAAGCTTAAAAATGGTACATTTAATCAAGGGCAATGCGAAACACAAAAATTCAAATTTCTGTTCGTTTTTAATAACGTTATATTAGATGAGAATTTGAACATGTATTTTAAATTATGATCATCTCCTTGGTCTAGAATTTAGCGTTGCTGACTAGTGGTCGAGAGGCCCGGGTTTGATTCTCGGTACCTACTTAGGAATTTTTTACTTTAGGGAGAACAAATCGGGATCCACACCACCTTGGGAGGTTAATTGGGAAGCAGCCTGACAAGGAGGTGGCGTTCTTCGATCTAATGATCTGCGTGATAGTTTTCGTTACTCGCAGGGCTGAAAAGCACTGCTGCTGGTGCTACGTGCTCTTGTTGCTAATGTGTGCTGATGGTGGTGCTCTCGACAGTGGAGAGAGCCGAAGGTAGTGACTGGCACAGTTATTAGCTGGATAATAACCTTTTGGGATTAATTGATTTATGGGCGCTCTTTAACATCTCGGTAATCAGCGTCCCATTCAACTCAGGGCGTGAAACGGCCGACAAATTTTGCTCGGAGGCCTCTCTTTCAGGCTTGAAGTTCTTTTTCATGCCGTAAATGTACGACACGGGACCCACGGCTTTACTGCCCTTCCGAAGGAAGCCATACGAACCCGCGATATTGAGTATAGGAGGCAAGTATAGTAACCACTACACCACCAGGACCGACTTTGCGATTAATGGCGCAATAGCTCAGGCGCTTGGAGCGTCATCCTACGCTTGCTAAATAGTGGGTTCGAATTAAAGCATGCGCATACTTTGTTTTTTTCCTACCGGAGCTAAAAGATATTGGCCACAATTACAAATAATTTATTCTCTGAATTATTTTTGAATTGGAATAAGAGCAGTTTACCGCAATTACAATTTACTTGCCAAACCACTAGGTCCACCTGTTTCTAGGATTTGCCGGATGTTAGTAGAATGATTAGGTTAGTGTATGTGTATATATGAATTAGTTGCAAATTGGAATAAGAGCACATTTCCCACCGTTACAATATTTCACCCGCCTAATAATGCCCTCATTACAGTGATTTACCCGTCCCTATTCATTTATATTCACGAAAAGGAGGCTAGCCTAAGTTAGTCCGTTCTCTCCGCTGTCGTTCTTGTTTGGCTAGCCGCTCGGCCGCTAGCAGCAAGAGTTGCATCAGCAGCACGATGTTGTCAGCCCTGCGTGTAACCTCATGTGCGTAATAGGTGACCGGCGGGTGCTTGGCATGCTGATTGCATGCCCCCCTGCAAAACCGCCATCTATCAATGAAGGCGCAAGACGGAGATAGAATGAGTGAATAGTTTAACGCCGTTTTTGCTACAGAGGCACCACAGGCGATGGACATTAATGATACATGAGATGACATGATATATTGGGAAAGGATTTATTTTTAAGGAAGGAATCGTTTCAGGCCTAAATTTAGGGTACCTCCCCAGCATTTGCCATTTATCCCAGTCAGGAAGGACGGCCCTGGTGGTATTCGAACCCAGAACACCCGCTCACGAGTCCGCGACTTAAATACCTCGGCCACCCATGGCGGTATGGAGATAGAAGAAACACACGTCGCCGTCACAGGCTAAGGCTCACCCCGGGCTCGGGCTGTAGCGCTAGTGAAAAGAAGAAGAAGAAGAAGAAGATTAATTTGAATCAAAATTCTTTATAACATCAATGTTATTGTGATAAGATAATGTTTAAAATGTTAAGATCTCATTTTAAGTTCAAATTTTTTATCGCTGTGATATTATATAAATGTTAGTTATTTTGAATGCAAGGTCATTAAAAACGTTCATATTACGTCAGATTTTGAAAAATGAATGCGGTTTTCTGTGGTTTAAAAAGTGAAAGACTTTGTATGATCTTGTGTGGTAAACGTGTCTGCTTGTTAATCTGGAAGGAGTTTGAATCCCGTAAAATCAATTGCCTGTTTAGCTTAATCCGGAGTCTTTTCTTACGCTGAAAAGGTAAATACCAGGTAGCGTTAAGGTTTGTGGACTCTAGACTCATTTGATTAAAAATACATCTATTGTCTCGTTTTCGTTATTATGAGGGACGCTGTGGGGGGAAGTAAGTGGGCTGTTATTCAAAGTCGGATGATTTATGGCGTTTTTCTGTCGAGTGGTAAATCTTTTATTTTCGTGACGATTTATTATATGTGGCTGATTTATATAAGCAAAATCCTAAACCCTTACCTAATTGTCTGCTAAGTAAAAGTTACTTAGTTGGCCTGAATTTTTGTATAAGTCCTCTCTAATTGGCCCCAAATTTTCTCCTGCAGTTGTGTGTTATCAAAGTTTTAGCTGTGTTGCTGCTAATTTTGCTTTGAAGTTGTTATGCACCGCACAACTTTAATTTATTTATTTTTTTGGTTGCAATTACATACATCAAAACAAACATTTTAATTTTAAGGATTGTTTATAATTGTGTTCTGTTTTTCTTTCTTTTACTTCTACTGTTTATGTTTATATTGCCCTTATAACATTTGTCCATTTTTAATAAGTATGTATAACATTTTATGAAATTAAACAAAACACATAATGTTCATGTTTTATAGCTCCAAAAATATAGAAATAGTCCAACAAATAACAAAGAAAAGACGGTAAAATAAATTATACAAAACAAAGTAAAACAAACCTGAACGTAAGTGGAAATATTGCTGCTTTTAACGCCAAAAATGTTCTTTTCGGTCTACTTTTTATTATTTTTTAATATAATCTTTTATCTCAAAACTGCCCAATATATCGCAACACCGCTATCCTTTGTTGATTTGTTTAATTTTGGACGCTCTTTATCATCTCAAGGTCACAAGTGGCGTGAAACGGCGGATAAATTTTGCTCAGAGGCCTTTACTTTCAGGCTTGAAGTTTTTTTTCGTGCCGTAAATCTACGACAGGGGACCCATGATTTACTTCCCTTCCGAAGGAAGCCAAACTTATGAATTTAACGCATGAAAAAATCCATCGACCCTGGCCAGGATTACACCCGTAATCTTGAGTTTATGAGGCAAGTATGATTAGCACTAGAGTACAAGGACCGACACATTGCTATCCGATGAGCTATTGGGGAACAACAAAATACTGGAAATTGCACATATTGGTGTTCAAAGTAGCTCGGAGATATCCAGGATTCGGAGGATCTCGGTTTGCTGATGTAGCAGCACAACATTCCACCCGACGGAGTATGGTTTCTTGAAGTCCGCAATTATCACAGTTAAGAGAAATCTTCATGCCAATGTTATGTAGGCGCTCATTTGTAGAGAAGATACTATTCACCAGTTGATATCACACACTCCGTTGGGAAGTACTGAGTGCAGAATGTTGGATGTTTGATCAGATTCGGCGCCATTTGTATATTGGGTGTTGGAGAATTATCTTAAAAGCTGCACATTGAAATAACCAAGCAGTATACAAGTCTTTGGTCTTTAGTGATTGTCCATGTAGGTCAACGGGACAATATGCTATTAGTTATTGAATAGTGTTTAACGCCCTTATTTACTACTAAAGCACCACTGGAGGTAGACACTGATGGTATATGAAATGAAATATAAACTGAGAAAGATTTTTTTTAAGAAAGGAAGCGTCCAGGCCTAAATACAGGTACCTCCCCGGCATTTGCCATGTATGAGGATCGAGTAAAACCTGGAAGGAAAAAAAAAAAAAAAAAAAAAAAAACCCTGTCAGGGAGGACGGTCCTGGAGGGATTCGAACCCCAGATCTCCGCACCTTAACGACCTCTGTCACCCTTGGCAGTATGCTATTAGTTGCAGCAACTTCTTAACCTGGGGTGCTGGAATCGGCTAACCTCGAAGATATGATAGATTCTGTAGGCGCTGTTCCGATAATCATTGGGTGAGAAACTGGTGGCTATAAGGATGGCCATTTTCTCATAAATGAGCTCAGTTGGTTCCGAGAAAAAGACATCACCTGTACCTGTGGATAAATGGCATTTAGACCCCCTTCAGATGGTGGAAGTGTGAGCTGGTTTCTAAGAACTCGTAATAAGAATCCTTTCCAAATAAACCATCCTGTAGCTGATTTCAACTTAACACCAAAGGTGGATGGTAACGGCTTACAAACCTTGACTTGGATAATGAAAAATGAACGAGCTGTAACAAAATCAGAGAACAAAACTGATGCTCTTGAATAACTTTACAAACACTGTTAACAATACAGTTCCAATTATACTGAATCGTAGCCGGTAGGTGGGCAGAAATATAACACCAAATATTTTAACGGAAGAAGCCATACATACTCATGTAGGTAAAACTATAGAAGTACCAGTGAGCACAGATCTCGATATATGCACGTTAAGAATCGCTCCAGAACCTCTACAATAGGCACCCACAATCTCTTGGATATAATGAGGAATCGAAACACGTGAAATCATCAAAGTAACATTATCAGCAAATGTTCTAATAAGACAGCCACTATCAGAACGGAGACATCGTTGTACTTTTCGTAGGAGAGGTTCAATTGATAGCACAAATGCCATCTGATGCCCTGTCTCACAGACGATTTCACATGAAAGGAATGAGTGAAACGACCATCCACCAAAGTTTGAAAGTGGCTGCGAAGGAGGTAGCAATAAGTATCAGGGATTCCTAATTGCTCTATAGTGTTAAGTAAATAGCTATGCTTCGCTCGGTCAAATGCATGGCCAAAGTCCAAAGAGAGAAAAGGTTTTCCAACCCTCGAAAGATGGGCCGCAATAAAAGCGTCGCGAGGAGCTCACAAGGCATGCAACATGTTTGCTCCATTGTATTGACTGTTGTACCGGTGCAAGAATATCAGCTATCATTGGTGATAAACGGTATTTAATTTTTTTTATTATTATTATTATTATTATCATGATATTATTATTATTATTATTATTATTATTATTATTATTATTATTATTATATCATGATAATTATTACATGATCGTTTTATGATCACCATTTATCATTTTTAAAGGACGAAAGTCTTGTAAAGTGTTGGGATGGCTACATTTATGTACAAGGACCAGTATGCCATGGACAAATGCAGAGGGAATCAAAGTGATATAACAGCAGCTCATTGAAAATTATGAGAAGTGCATCATTCAGCAGCAGCCAAAATGCAGAGTAAAATTCTGCAGGTAGGTAAAATGGTAAAAGGAGGAACAGTAACATCTGAGCTTTTAAGAAGTTAGAAGTGTAATTTCCTCTGTAGCAAGAAATTCTTCAGGCTTAATACAATTTCATTTTTGAAAATACTAATACATAATATAGTGAATATCCACTTGGCTACGTACAGAGACATTAAAACTATTTTGAATATATTTTCGTCTTGCGCGCCGTTCGCGTACAAGGTGATATACTGACCGGGATTCTGGAGCGCACGAGTGCCCCTCAAATCGTCCAATTATATTGTAAGAATCCGAACTTTAATTCTTTTTATTTCAATACTACATTTTGTGTGAACGACAGGGCGACTGTACAGATCTCGTAACACCGCACAAGGAAACTGTTGATAACGCTGTTTATTGCGCTAGGTACCTATCATCAAACACATATGGAAGAAACCGTTTTATCTTTGTTTTAATGACAATCCACTGTTGCAGTTTACTAGGATATAATCTTTGCTGATAAACCTAACATCGCCACCGCTCGGCCTAATGTTCTTGAACATCTTTGTGCACATTAGGTTTCCAGTATTCCAACCATATGAAGGAGAGGAAGTAAGGCACCCATAATTAGAGAGCTCTGCCGTACAATACCAATCAATACTCAGCTCGCGATCAACGTAAACGCGATCTAGTCGTACTCCCGAGAAATTACGTTGAAATGTATCAAGCGGACGATTGCGATACAGCACGTCCCATACATGCGTTACTAATGCAGAACAGGGCAAGTAAACTCCTGTGCAATCTTTAAGAGATGAAACTGATTAAAGTTGCCACCTTTTCCCTTGCAAAACACGATGTCATGTGGAAGACGGCATACGAGTACACAGCGCGCTGTTGCCAAGTTAGGTGGACTGGGGAAGTGAAAGTACTCGGGAACATTTATACTTTTTATTTTATTTTTAGTAAATAAAACCACGCAGAAATAAAATGGTTACCATATTTGCTGTATAAGTTTAGGGGTGTCTTCTTTATAGCAGTACCACCTAACTCGGAGTCGTCAGTTTCGTCTCTCAAGTTAATTAGAACTTATTGTTTAACATAATTCCTAGACATTTCTTAATGGAAATAATCCTCCTGAAGCTGTTCTTCATTCCTCGCTCTATGACCCAGTCCTCTCGTTTAACATTGTCCATTGCCTTGTGCATACGCTTTTCTACGTCTGTTAGTTTGAAAGTTGTGTTTCGGTCCACTAACTTAACTTTAGTCCATAACAGTTTTATAGGGTCATATTGACAATGGTCGGTCCTGGTGGTCTAGTGGTAACCATACTTGCCTCGTATACCCAAGATCGCGGGTTCAATCCCGGTCAGAGCCAATGAATATTTTTCGGGTTTAAAAATTCTAAGTATGGCTTCTTTCGGAAGGGAAGTTTATATAGTGGGTCCTATGTCGAAGTTTTACGGTACGTAAAAAAAATATCAAGCCTGAAAAAAGAGGCCTCTGAGCAAAATTTATCGGCCGTTTCATGTCCTGAATTGAATGAGACGCTGATGATCCAAGATGTTAAAGAACGTCCGTAAATAAACCAAAGCAACAACAATTGACAGTGGTAAGTGGAGAGCCTTCTCCACCTACTAGAGAGAACTTCATGTTTCGTTTCATTAGCTATGCTGTCCAATTCATATTATTTATTTTGGGTTTTAAATGGTGTGACCAGTTGTAGTAACTTAGTGAGATGTTTGTCAGACTGTGTTTAACCTAATCAATGTAGTATATTCTGTTTCTTGGTCTTTTTTTTTAATAGTGTTTAACGCCCGTTTTTTACTACTGATTTTTGTTGGACCTGCTGTTTGGAATTTTGTCAAGAGTGGTACAATGATGACTAGTGTTGTTCTTTATTATTATACAGTCATCTTCTAAGGAGCACAGTAATTTATTTGTGAATCTGTTTTTGAATGATTCGGCATTCATTTCGGTATGGTAGTTTGACTTAAGTTTTTGACGAAGTGAACGAAAAATGCATTTGTTCTCTGGTATGAAACCGATTTTCCCATCCTGCATTACATACAAAAGTCGACTTCCCTTCCCCTGAATAACTTTCATTCCACCATTACCCATAGAATTTTGCCAAATTCCTAGAATTGTTCTGATTGACCCATGGTGACACGAGGGTGAGAGTCCTCTGCATCTTTAAACTTGTGCAATTTTTTTTTTGAGAAATTTAACGCGAGCAAGTACAATGTTCCCCCTTTCCATAAGGTGGGTCCTGGTGGTGTAGTGATAACCATACTTGCCTCGTAAACCCAAGATCGCGGGTTCAATCTCAGCCAGGATCGATAGATTTTTTCGGTCTTAAAAATCCTTAGTATGACTTCCTTCGGAAAGGAAGTAAAGCCGTGGGTCCCGTGTCGTACATTTACGGCACGAAAAAATACCTAAAACCTGTAAGAAGAGACCTGAGCTAAATTTATTTGACGTTTTACACCCTGAATTGAATCGAACGCTGATGACCTGAGATGTTAAAGAGCGTCCGTAAATAAACCAAATCTACAATCAACAACTTTCCTAGGGAACTTCCTGCCATCGTTTGTTTTCCTACATTTGAATCTAATAGCTTTCATTATATTATCCATAGATCTCTCCTAGCCCTTTTTAATTAATTTTTCTTTTATTTCCAGTGTTAATTTTTTTTCTGTTGGATACTGCCGTTCGCCATACCTCAAAATTGTCCTGTGCAAACATCTTTTTCAAAGTCATCTACCCCTGTAACTCGCTTTTCTATGATTATTTCTTGGAGACTTAAATACTGGCGGAACCTCTTGTTGAACAGTAGAAACAGCTTCAGAACATTATTTGAAAGTGTATGTTCACTACTTCCACCACAAGCCTCAACTATTGATAGTTCGTGTGTTTTAGAAAATATCGCAGTTGTTCTGTACTCGGGAGAGGAAAGTTTTTAAGAATTTATACAAATTAAAATATCGCTTTCCCATTATAACTATGTAACACTTAGTGTTTATGAATTGAGCTAACATTTGAACCAGGAGCATCAAGTGACATTATTCCACACACTCGCACAGAAATACACAGAAACCGAATATTATATAATAATAAATTAGGCCTACAGTATAAAGGATATTAATACTGAGCACTAAAAACAAAGTGAGCTTGTATCTCAGGACCTATTGAACTGAAAACTGCCTGTCTATATCGCCCATAACCATCCCTAAGATAAGTGTTTTGAAAGGGCGCGGTGTTTCCTACAGCAACAATTTACTGTTGATGCTTCGAATGGGCTTGAAAGAGCTTTCATGTTCATTATTTTTTTATAATGCTGACACACACAAAGCACGCGAATGTCTAATCTGCATTTCTTCACGTTCTAAATGTCACATAAATGTGCGACTTGTACAGTCATGACCAGAACATTTTATGCACTTTTAGGCTGTACTATTTCCATTTTTTGTATTCTAAGTAACTAATTCGAGTGCAATTAATAAATGGAACCTTTGCACTTGCAGTATGTAACAAGGATGTGCCACATTTGGCAAAACACAGGCAGAAAAGAAATGTGATTGGCTATAGCCTTCAGCGTACCCCAACTTTCTATGTTTTCCTGTTTTGCGACTACTCTAATAACGGATGTAAAGAATTTGAGAATAAAGAAGCTACATCTTCCGGAAAAAAAATTCTGTCATTCCTTTCACATATGGGTGCCAAGAGGGGCGTATACATTGAATATTGATATCCCTTAAGATAATGCTGATGCCTCTAAAATATGTGATCACGTGCACATCTGTTTATTGGAAGTGATAATAAAGCAAGATAGCAGAATCACGGGTAACAAAATCGGTATTAATGTCAGTAAAACGAGTTATAAGGGTTAACCTCTTAGGAAGAACAATGTCAACATCCAGGGAATGAGAGTCGTTGCAAGAATGCTAAACTTTGGATAATTTAGTTATTACTAATATTCAATTTAAGTATTTTGTATCTGTATATCATAAAGAGAGGAAAAGTTCATCAAGAACAATTAATTGAAATTAAATTTTTAGAGAGAGTGATAATAAATTATTCTGCAATCGTGAACACCAAGGTATTCGGTGGTGTGATCTTCTGACATAGGCTCAGCAGGACTTCCAGATAACATTAGAGATTTACCAGATTTTCCTCTGCTAACAGATTCTATAGAACATGAACCGCCTTGTAATCGCGGATCTCGGGGTGAAGTCCCTGATTTATTATTGAGTAAAGAATGAGCATTAAAACCGCTCAAAGTGGTCGAGGTAATTTGGGATCCTTCGTGTACCTTTTTGTTTCCTATATTTAGCTCTAAATGCGATGTTGCAGTAACTACCGCTTCAGTGTTACACCCGATCATACAAGTAAACGTGACCCGGACGTCCTGAGCAGTCCGAGCAGTCCCGAGCGGCAGCGAAGAAATCCGATTTCCTCAGTCCCGAATGGCAGCGGCAGAAGCAGAATCGTATAGCAAAGGACAGTCTGCATACAGCTTTATATGAAACACGTTAGTTAATCACACGAAAGCACTTATGTTAGAAAGCAAGTGAAAAAAATAACACGAAAGCACTCATATTAGTAGTTAATCACACGAAAGCAAACTGGAAAATATAATGCGTAAATAAAATGATAATTATAAGGAAAGGGCATGCACTTTTAACAGTGCATATAAGTTTTGCATGTATTCTGTACTGACGAAAGCACTCATGTTATTAGATAATAACAGAAAGGAAAGCAAGCGGGAAACTCTCATGTAGCAATGTTACACAAGGAAATGATAATTATAAAGAAAAAGTACACTATTAACAGTATAAGTTTTGCATGTATTCCGAACTGCATAAGCGAGATATGGCATTGCTTCTTTCCCATCTAGTAGCAAAGAAAAGGCGATAGTGCAGGCTTCCGATGTACCAGGTTTAGCAAGAGGAATGCGATGAGTTGTTTGTAGCAAAGAGTATTCTCGGTTGGAAAATTTTCCTCTTTTTAGACATTCCTTTAGTTTTGGACATGGGCACTTGTTCATTTTGGATGCCTAAGTGATGACACGCATAATACCTTACAATATTGTCAGAAGTTTGAGAACCAATATATTCTATAAACATCGAACCCATTATTTTCCAGCCAGCAGACAGCCCTGTAGGAAGCATGTTTGTTAATCACACGAAAGCATCTCTGTTAGAAAGCAAATGAGAAAAATCACACGAATGCTCTCATGTTAGTATGGTTAATCACACGAAAACAAATGGGAAACTGTAATGTATCAATGTAACACGTAAAGGCAATGATAATTACAAGGAAAAGGGCATACAATTTTAACAGTACAAGTTTTGTCTGTATTCCGAACTGTATAAGCAAGATTCTAGTTTCCCAATTGCAGCCATTACCAGTAATTACGCCCCTTTTTTTTCTCTAAAATATCCAGTCCCATATATAAGCAATTGGCTGCACTGCCTGAGCATGTCATCCTTATCACAGGAAGGTATCATCACGTGATCGGGTACATCCCCGCGCACATGTTCATCGCGTATTCAGTTGCTTTGTGGCAAAATAAGAGCATTGTGGCGAGTATTATAAATAAGATAGTGGTCTGTTTTGATGTGGTTAGAAGTGCTTCCGTGATAATTGTGTTGTGATATACATCCAGCTGACAATGTACTATTTACAGACAAGTACAAAATATCTCGTAAATGTGTAAATAATGCAGATAACTTCTATATTTATGGCGAAGTAACATTTTCTTCTAGAAAGTGTTCAAGTACTTCTTTAAAAAAGGCACATTTCTTACATTTCGACTGTAAGATAAGGCACCATGATAAAAAATGGGAACCGCATATAAACTGCACTACGTGTTCGTCCATCTGAATGCATAAATGAATAGAAAAGGACGTGATATGACATTTGGAGTCCCGATGATTTGGGGGGAGCTAACCAACCAACCACACTACTGATTGTTATTTCTGTATGGTTCCCCTATAAACAAAGGAATCTCCATGACAAAAAATGAACAGTTCTATACCCTAATATACCCTCTGCAATTCGCCCTGTACCTCATGACTACGAACTTCCTGTTCCTGAACCCCACAAAATGTTTTTGTGAGCTCTGATGAAGATAGCAGAACTTCCATAACTGAAGATGAACTGCCATCAACTTCAAGGGATGCAGACTTCTTTCCAAGCACAGCATCCTCATATCACAAGATGACACAAAGGAAGCTCAATGACCTCATCAGGGATCTAGAACTTCTTAAAAATAAGGCAGAACTGTTGGCATCACGGTTACATCAGTGGAAGTATCTACACGACTCGTTGAAAGTGACAACACTTCGCACTAGAAATAAAGAATTTTAGCATTTTTTTAAAACTGAGGGGAATTTTACATTCTGCAAAGTCGTAATTGATTTGATGGAGATATTGAATATGAAGCACAGTACTGATCAATGACGACTGTTCATCGATGCTTCGAAGACAAGTCTTAAAGCAGTACTATTACAAAATGGAAATGAGTTTCCTTCCATTCCTGTGGCGTATGCCACCAATACAAAAGAAATATAAGATACAAATATGAGAAACATGCTGATAGGAGTAGATTACACGAGATACCAGTGGGAAGTGTATGGGGATTTTCAAATTATTGCAATTTTATTAGAGATGCAAACCGGGTTACACCAAATACTGTTGTTTCCTTTGCGAGTGGGATAGCCTGCTAGAGATAAACACTATATTCAGAAAAGTTGGCCCATGAGACAGTGATTAACTTTTGGAATGAAAAATGTATTGTATGAATCATCGATAGAGCGAAACAAAGTTTTGCTCCCAGGACTGCGTATAAAATTGTGGCTTATCAAATGTTTTATTAAAAATTTGGATGCAAATGGCTCTGCATTCACTTACGTCTAAAGTTCCCCAGGCTCAGTTTTGAAAAAGTGAAAGCAGTTGTGTATTAGTTCACAAATCAGAGAACTTTTTACAGACATTATGTTTGAATTAGTGCTCAATGATAAGGATAAAAGTGCGTGGCAATCATTTAAGAATGTTTCGAATAATTTTCTGGGAAACTGCAAAGCTGAAAATTTCAAAGAACTGTGGATGACCTGATGTTCGTATGGATAGCTGAAGTGTAATATATCACTAAAAATGCACTTTTTGAAATCATACGTAAATATCTTTCCTCCAAATCGTGGCGATGTTAGCGATGAACACGTTGAGCGGTTTCACCAGGATATTTCAGTGATGGAGCAAAGATGTAAAGGAAAATGGAGTGCTACCATGCTAAGTGATTATTGATAGATTATGAAAAGCGAAGATCCTGCAAGAAAGTACCAGAGACTTGCAAAAAAAGACGTTTTTAAGATAATTGATTCTTTTTCATGTTTTATACTCATATTTTTGTAAGATACATGTATTAAATATCATTATTTCAAAGACGGGAACTATTAAATGAATTTAAACATTTTCGTGTTCAGCGACCCTAAAAACATTCAGGAAAATTCATTTTCTTCGCCATAACATTTAACTTTTGAAAATTTGTGACAATGTAATTAACCGCATTGCACATTAATACCTATTCACAACACACTATACACTAACACTAACAACACATTTAACAATTTGGCGCTAACAGAGGCAGTGTGAAATCGTAACCAGTCGGCTTTCTTCGCTACGGTTCGGAACTTCCGAGTAAGGTGGAATTACTAGTAGGTGTGTATAAGGAAGGTACAGGTGGAGAGATATTTCTGGTTGGTGACCTTAACGTATCGTTTTGTCTGTTTACTTCGATGACCATAAAATGTGTGAATATGTACAGTGACACATTTTGTTTAGTACGGAGTGAGACGTGGAACGAATTGGTTCTCTGTGACTAGTCGCACTTTCTAAAGCTTTTCGCGGGCATTGAAACAATGACATCGATTTCTCCCCTCTCCAGTCGACGTAAGTGTGACATACTTTAGTCCTAAACTCTCGAACTGACAGCAATAGTCTTAGCTGTACGAGGTCTGTTTAAAAAATTCTGGAACTTTGTCCACAAAATTTTTCTACGCTTACTTTTTACTTAATGTACATGGTCTCCTTCGAAATACTCTCCTCCACAATTGATATACCGCTTCCAACGCCGTTTCCACTTCCGTAAGCAGTCTTAATATACCTCTTTCTGAATCTCGTGAAGCGCCATATGCGAATTTTGTTTTAGCTCGTCTATCCTTGGAAATAAATCTTCGTGCTTTCAATGGGGTTTTCAACTTCAGAAATAAAAAAAGTGCGCAGGGGCCAGGTCTGGAGAGTACGGAGAATGAGGCAGGACAGTGATTTCGTTTTTTGTGTAATAGTCGCGCACCAACAGAGATGATTGTGCGGGTGCGTTGTCGTGATGCAAGAGCTATGAATTATCTCGCCACATTTCAGGCCGTTTCTCACATTTTCTCGCAGACGTCGCAACACGTCCCGATAGTACCATCGATAACAGTTTGTCCCTGTGGCACGAACTCATAATGAATTAATCCTTCAAAGTCAAAGAAAACTATCAGCATGCATCAGTTTTCACATTTGACCTGACCTGAGAAGCTTCCTTTTTTTTCTTTCTTTTTTCTTTTTCTTTCTTTCTTTCTTTCTTTTGTGGAGAACCTTTCCCGACCCATTGTGAAGATTGAACCTTGGTCTCAACATTTAACCGTAGACCCACGTCTCATCATCAGTTATGATTTTCTTAAGGAACATTTCACTCTTATTTGCGGGATCCAAAAGCTCCAAATTGCGAGGCGATGGTCTCTCTGGTCTTGACGCATGAGCCGTGGTGACGAACCTGGCGGCAACACGATGCATTCCAAGATGCTGGGTCAGGATTTAATGACATAATCCAATTGAAATGTTACATTCTTCTGGAATCTCTCGGACAGTCAGTCTTCCATTGGCACGCACAATTTCGTTGACGTCCTTGACATGAGCGTCGTCGGCAGACGTCGAAGGGCATCCTGAACGAGGGTCACATTTAACTTCCATCCGGCCATTTTTAAACCGCGTGAGCCATTCGTAGCACCGAGTACAGCTTAAGCACTCTCAGATAGGCTTCTTGCATCTTTTGGTAGATACATATTAAACACAGGCGTGTGCCTGGATGCCAACCGCATTTCGCTCCAACACTTCATTGGCGCGAAATTACGAATGTTCCGGAAATTTTATGAGATATAAAATACACCAAGGTATATAGATATATGGTTCTGTAATTACAATTGAAAATGAACACTGGTCTCTAGGCTAAATGTATCGGGTACAAAATGGTTTTGTTCTATTCAAGGTTCTCCAAGACACACACACACACACACACACACACACACACACACACACAAAGCTCGTCAGGTCTGGTCAAATGTGAAACAATTCATGATGAACTAATTCTTCAAAGTCAAAGAAAACTATCAGCATGGCTTCCATTTGATAACTGAAGATGTTAATTAAACACATTGGCATGGGTGTATTCAGCGCTGGTGTCACTAATCGTCATGGAAGTCACAGATCGGTCTTCAGTTACAAAGGGAGTTGTGCCCTGATATACATTTAACAACTGTTCGAAAACCACACTACTGTGTAACTTGACAAATACTGCATTTTGCTTACCAATTAACTGAAGTGTGTCCACTCGACTATACGTAGGGTAGTATCCAACCAGAGAAGTATCTAATGGCATAGGCCAAGGTTTATTTTGTCAAAGGTAGCTTTTAGAGCGTTTAATCGTATAATCCAATTCATGATCACAATGGTACAAGAATAACTGTCAAATTGTTTCCGGAAAGGAATTTAAAGAAAAAAGGCAAGGAAGGGAGGGGGGAACTGACACAAATTAAAGCGCAGTCAGCTGGAGTGTACGTACGTCTGTACTCCAGGCCACTTTGCAGCGGACTGCATATGAGGAAAGTAACTCTCCGGCCGGAATAGCTTAGCTTGCGGTAGTGTCAGCTTTTATTTATTATTTATCAGTTGTAAAAATTGATCATAAGAAGTCTTAGATGCTTGAAATCTCTGCCCCCTGTCGTGAAATATGACTGAATCCTTTTTAAAAGATTTAAAAAATGTCCCTAAAATTCTTGCTGTCAAATAAAGTTCCGCTTCAGAGCCTCCAAATCACACGCATTGTTAGCACACACTATGCTTTTCATCTTTTCCTTGAAATAAAAATCACTTGGATTTAGATCTGCCGGTCTAAGACTACCATCTATACTAATAATTATTCTATCCTGCGCATTAAGTTCCGCAACACACGGTGTAATGCTCCGATAGTTCATTAGCCATGTGTGAATTCACACTGTCCTGCATAAATTACTTCTGCTGAGGCCAGATTAGCCCAAACGGATTTAATATTTCGTAGATGTACTGCTGAACATTGTGAGTGCCTTAATAAAATATCGGCCCTATATTAGGTTTTGCACACCATATGCCGATCTTTTGGTAATGAAGTGAAAGTTGAATTAGTTGAAGAGGATTGAGGTACTTAATGACAGTTAATAAATGCCAACAGACTGAAATAAGGTGAACTTAGGATTTGGAAGTTTACTGTCTACGAGATTGAAAATGCAACACCATTTTTTGTAGTACAAAGGTTTGATTTCAATTTTTTATACAATGTGCTCGAACTTTCGAATATCGGATTCCAGGCTCTTGTTGCTTCAATTGCGACAAATGAAATGCTATCAAAAACTAAACAAATCTTTATGCAGAAAGAAGTAGTTACCTTTGTCATTTAGAAGCTTTATCGATATTGTAGCTACAAATAGATTAAAAAGTATTTAAATCTAGTATCTTCGGTTAAATAGTTTAGGGTAACGGTTTTCGAGCTGTCATTAGCGAGGTCTTCCCAGCATTAGGGTACTATTAACATCGTTTATTATATCGTCAGTTTGAAGTCCCCTGTTATGAGACACGTTAAATTAAAACAAAAAGTTATAAATGAACATATAAGCACAATGTATTACGAGAACAAGAAAGATAATATACATTACAATGTGTATTTTTAGGTCAAGTGATTTTGAATTAAAATGAAGAAACTGTTTGTTCCGGAGTGGATCTTTTAAGTAGTTGAGCCGGAAACGTCGACCAGACAGAACACTCGTATGTATCGTCAATTTCTCTGGCAACAATGACCACCTTTCGGCAATGACCTGCGTAGATTATCAAAGAAAACCATGAAAGCTTTTATGTTTTCGTAACAACATTTCTGGTGTGAAAAATCATTCTTCTTTGTACTCATTTATGTAATTCAAAATAATTAGCATTCCGATTTCAAATTTCTCCTTTTAAGGTCAATATGCCGTGACTAGGAAGTGAAGTTCACCATTATTCCTCTCATTCATAATTTAAAATTAACGACTGATGCTGAACCATCATAATATTGCTATTTATTATTAAATTAGTGCTTTATGCTGTTTTATACGCTTTTGAATGTACTATGTTGTGATTATTGTCATTGTATAGGTATGTGCACTACAAAAATATTGATAAAATACGTCGTAAAGAAGTGAATACAATTTTTAAAAAATATACAGGATGCAAATTTAGAATTGCAAACTAGGAGTTATGTCTTTTAGAAAGATATTTAAAGGAGGTCAGGAAAGATTTAAGAACCGCTGTATTACTGTGGGGAGTAAGAGCACCACGGCTCTTATCCTTTAAGAGTAATGTATTCTGTTGCCAATGTGCTCACATAAAGGAAGTTACCGCCTGTGGTGCGTCAGTAGTAAAACAGGCGTTAAACACTACTCAATAAAATAATAAAGGAAGTTTAAATAGTTACCGTAAGTTTGAAGAATATGCATAACGACTCTAGGTTGGCGACAGAAAAATGTATCTATAACCGCCACTCAGTTGTTATGAATGTCTTGGGAAGTTGATTGTGTAAATGCACAGATAAGCAAATCATTTAAGGATGCAAATAAAAGCTGACATAAATCATTCTGACATTTTATTGACGATCATAAACCAGGAGTAAATGCCGTGATAAGAACAGCCGCCGTAACGAATGCTAAGCTTTGTCTTGGCACATAACAGGTACGCACCAAAGAGGTTTCTGCTTTACAGAAATATCCATTAATATATTTATCGTCGCCTGAACATTTTATCGGGTCAATAAACTCATTTTTGCTTTCCGAACATTTCAGAACTAACAAGCTATAAAATAAGCCCCCCTCCCAAAAATACTAAAAGGGAATCTGTTTTATGGACATTTCCTTTTTTCGTACCAGTGTTTCTCATTACAGAGCACAGATGAAATTGCACGTAACATTGGAAAAAAAGTTTATTCATATTGTTCAGAATAGAAAGAGCGATTGATAATTCTTCATAAATTACCAACATTTGCTAGACGCCTTGCGCTCATTAGGCATACCAGTGAAAACTCCTTGCTATAGTATGTATATCCCGAGAAATTGTACAAAATAATACTAAACAAATACACAATTATGTACTTAGTAGGGCAAGGACTCTCCAAAATAATTATTTTTCAGTCTCAGGAAAGAAAGGCTAACATAAAATATTGCAAAATATTTAAAGTCTCGGATAAGGAAAGTTTCAGACACGCATAGTTTCTTCTTTTATAGAATATATTGATTAATAATTTCCTATTGCTCTAATCTTTGATATTCTCATTCAAACTTTGCACGCAAAACGAATGCATTTTCGTTCATTGCAAACGACTAATTAGGGCATCCAAAGCTGTCAGCAGTTTTTCGGGTCACTGCGAAAATAATGTTGAACATTCCGAGCAACCAAGTATTAGAAATGCCAATTATTCAGGATTTCTTGGGCGTAGCGATAAAATGCACATATGCGTAAACAGTATAAAACTTATATGCGTGTTCTTCTGAGAAACAAAATACGCAATCCCTAAAAGTCATTGCATATATAATTGTCCATATTATAGATTTAATGTGCTAACGATGAATCATATGCGATGAATAAGTGATGGCACAGTCGTATTTTAACCGCCACGGGTGGCCGAGGGCGTTAATGGCACGGAATCTTGAGCGGGAGGTCCGGGGTTCAAATCCCACCAGGACAGTCCCTATTTTTTCATTCCCCATTACTGCCAAATGCCGGGGAGGTACCCTAAACATATACCTAGAACGATTCCTTCCTTAAAACATATCCTTCCCAATCTATCATTTCATCTCCTGTATCACCAGTGTCACCGCCTGTGATGCCTCAGTGGTAAAAACGGACGTTAAACGTTATTAAAAAGTCCTTTTGTCAGGCTAACGTCTTTGAAAATGTAGAAGTTTTTGTGATTGGATGGATTTGTTCCAATCTACTGAAAAGCCAAGTTATATGCAGGTGCATGTGTGCAACTTAACAAGGAATCCATCCATGACTTGAGATGCTGTAGTAGGTTGTCTTAGGATTATTGTGTAACGCATCAGAACATTGAAATGTTTCGGAGATTTTTACTGACATACGGATTAGGTGCGGTTAGATTAGGCCCTTGATGAACTATTAGAATGCCCCCCGCGCATTTTTTTTATATGCAGAAATTGTTAATTTGGAATATTTGTCCCAAAAAAACTTGAACCATGCTATCAGGAAGTAAACTCTAAAACCTGCCACCTGAAACACAAGCGTTTCAAATAATCCCAGATATTAGCGTTTCTCAAAGTATGGCCTGGGGCTACAAGTGATCTAAACTCATGATTGAGCGTGCAATTATTGAAATAGGGCACTAGCTCGAGAAATACAGCAAAATGTCAATTTAAAGTGAATTGCAGATCACACTAAATTGTTGAGAACTACGAAGAAAGGAAAATTCAGTTGAAAAATTTCTTTCATGAAAACGTGTTGAATATAGTTGTGGATGTCTGCATTTCCTTGCAGCATGAATCTATTGTATATTTATTTTTATACTAATATAGCGATGTCACATATTGTGAACAATAAATGTGGTGTACAAACCCACATTTTTATAAAAAAAAAACCTGATATTCTTGGACTATTAAAAATGTTATTTTCATCTATTAACCTTAATATAACTTTCCAGAGGGTTGTCTTTGGTGGTAACCCCTGGGACTCGTATTCGAGGTCTTGGGTTTAAATATAGGGGCCGACTAGCCTGCTTGAGGTCTTCCTCAGTCAATTTTCAGAAATGGCATATGCCGAATTATTATTTCTCGTTACCACGGATTACCCTTCCATTTCATTATTCATATTCATTCCATTCCAATGTTTGTGTCTGCGTATTTGTGATGTCTTCCAGGCGGTGGCCTTAATATTGAATTCGGTAGGAATGTAAGGTGGGAGAATATTTTAGAATTTAAGCCTTGCTCAAAGGCTGGCCGTTTGTCCTACATCACCTCTGCGGGAACCTCCGGGAGGGAGGAATAACGTGGGAGTGACACCGGGAGGGCGGGTTCTACTAGCAGTTAGGCACGGAGATAGACAAGATTCTTAATATGGTTTCCAGATAGAACATCCCAACGCCAGCGGAACCAGCCCTCTCCAAAGAGTTTGAGACCCTGAGAAGGACCGCTTTCATACCAAATAAACGGGCAGGAACGTGTCAGGTGCGGAAACGAGTGGAAATCCTAGACCTACCGCCTGGAAAGAAATGTATTTGTTAATTGCAATGAAATAGATATTTTGTGGAATGTCTCTGCATAGCATAAAAACTTAAAACTTAAATTCATAGTTCGCATCACCCTAATTCCCTCATGGGTGGCCGAGTTCGTTTAGGTTTGAACTCGTGAGGGAAAGGTCTGCAGTTCGTTTTCTTTCAAGACCGCCCTCCCTGACTGAGGATTTTTCCAGCTTTTCCTTAATCATAAAAAATGGCACATGCCAGGGAGATACCCTAAACGTAGGTCTGGAACACTTCCTACCTTAAAAAAAAATCCTTTTCCAGCTTGTCATTTCATCTCATGTATCATTGGTGTCAACCGCCATAGATGGCTGAGGTTGTTAAGGCGTGGACTTGTGAGCGGGATGTCTGGAGTTCGATTCCCATCAGGACCGTCCTCCTTGACAGGCTTTTTCCAGTTTTTTCTCAGTCATAAATAGCAAATTCCGTGGAGGCGCCTTAAATTTGGGCCTGAAACGCTTCCTACCCTAAAAGAAAATCCTTTCCCAATATACCATTTCATCTCATGTATCATCTTTGTCCACCGCCTGTGATGACTCAGTAGTTAAAACGGGCGTTAAACACAATTTAAAAAGCTTTACTCTAATGAACATGACAAGTTTGAACTAGAAGAGATTGTAATGGAACGCCTGGCTATTTAAATCGACTAAACTCCTTATATACCGTCGAATCACATTATTAACAAATCGGACGTGCGTCTAAATTATAGCAGTAAAGTTAGGTCCTTTCATATATGGTTTAATTCTGAAAGAATTCTTAATTACATTCGCCGACGAGCTTTTCATGGTGCTTTGAAGCAATAAGCTTGTGTCCCTCTATAGTGTGTCACATTCACAATTGACAATGTACAATCTCAGTAGGTAAATGGTGCAAGGACATTTGCTTATTATTCTTTGACGCTAGATGAGAGTACAGAAATCACTCAACTTGTCATTTACGTGCGAGGAGTGGATTCCAATCTGCAGTTCCAAAAGGAGATGCCTGGACATGACCCCAATGAAGCGTGCAACTACAGGCGCAATATTTATAAGTTTTAAAGAGGTCATAGAAAAGTTAAGTCTTCCTTGGCACAAGCCTGTATATTTGGCGTTATCACTATAGTTGGACGAAAGAAGGGTCTAATTGGGCATGCAGGAAACAAACTGGAAAGTCTCGATATAGCCGATGAGACCTATTGCCAAACCACTGCGTCGGTCCTGGTGGTGTAGTGGATACCATACTTGCCTCCTACACCCAAGATCGCGGGTTCGAACCCGGCCAGGACCGATGGATTTTGTTCGGGCGTAAAAATCCTAAGTATGATGTCCTTCGGAAAGGAAATAAAGCCGTGGGTCCCGTGTCGTACATTTACGGCACGAAAAAAAAACCTCAAGCCTAAAAGAGAGGCCTCTGAACAAAATTTGTCGGCCGTTTCACGCCCTGAGTTGAATGGGACGCTGATGACCTGATAAAAAAAAAAAATAAAATAAAACCCACTGCATTTTACAACAGCAGAAGCTATACTGGAAACCAATTAAACTATAGAGTATTTATTATATGTATTGTTACTGAAACTACAAATCCATTGGGTCTAGGAATCGCACATGGCCTGTTAAGTTCTTGAATGTAAGCAATAGTGAATATGGCAACTTGCCATGTTGTGAGGCATACTGGTCTAGTCGCCGAACATTACTGGATTGCATTTTTGAACAGCGAGAAGAGATCGCTTTATTCATGGGGAAAATGGATAAACATGATTTAGAACTGAGTAATGTTAAATGGATATGGTACTTAGCATTTCTGACAGCTTTTAGAAGTGCCATTAAATGCCTTGAACTTATTTCTTCAAGGTAAAGGTCAAACAGTCACCCAATCGTTTGATAGATTTTTTTTGGTTTCTGGGAATGTCAGTTAAAGGGCAAGTGTCGGGAATTTCTCAAAACTAAGGACAGTTCACACTTGCATATCGACTGTTTTACAAGAATGTGCGCAAATACTGGAAGAACTAAAAGAGAAAATTTTAAGATTCCTGGCTTTAGAAAGTCTTGAATGAATTTTATAAATATTTGCCACTCCATATTTCATGTAAGTTAATCGTGCTCCAACTGAATTGCAATTGAAACCCTTGGATCTACAATTGGGGAAAAATGTGCAACCAAGAAACGGTTGTGTAGCTTTTATAAAAACATTCTTCAATTGTGTTTATGTGGGTATACATACATTAGCAAGCACGTTTTTTCTTTAATTAAAATTAACAAAACTGAACATAAATATGAACTGACGTATCACAACAATGTGCAATCGGACTGTGCACCGCTCACACATTGTTTCCAAACATTAAGAAGTTGATGGGTGAAAAGAGAACCCAAAAAATTCGAAAAAATCGTGCATTGTTTAGTAAACCTCCATGCGTATTGCACAAAGGGTGGCGATGTTTATTTGCAGTTTTTTTAATAAACAAATTATAATTCATAATTTCAACTACTTATGTAATTTAAATTCTAAAGTAGAACCGATCATTATGTTCATGGTTTAGTTCTTACACATTTATGTGGGTAGTGGCATTCAGTGTTTAATTTAAAACAAAATACAAAGTGATTATTAATTTTAATATTAAACATTTAATTAGAATTGTACTAGTAAAATGTAACAATTGTGCTACCGCGATTTAAAGTGTTATTTTGCTTGAACATGTATTCTTAAATAGTCTAATGCGATAATATTACTATTCATTTATTAAAATTACATCCAATGCTTTGCTCATTAAGAATCTAGACACTGCCACTGCACGAATCTCTTGTTTGGGGCAAGCGAACGAGCAAGGGAACTGCATAGTGGTAACCACTAGTACACGTGTACTCGTTATGTATCCAGAATTAATCAGCTCCCGAACAGGAGATTGAGATTGGCCCTTGGCTTCTATGTTCCAGGGGATATAAGTACTATATTGAATGGGTAAACAGAAAATAAGATAAGAATTTATCGGGCTTTCACCGAAAAACTATCCCGCATGTGCGGTATTTTGATTCTAGTCTGTTAGGCGTGTGGCAGCCGCCCGAGAACGCACATCCACTTTGCTTCTAAAATTGTGTATAAAATCCTTTCTCGTAGAAGATGCTGGAAATGCTGTCCCCCTGCGCAGGCATAGTACAGGGAAAACACATTCTGATTGGCACGCTTAAGTTCGGCCGCTGATTCTTGATTTCTTTGGTGATATTTTCCTTTAGTTCCTCCAAAGTGTAAGGGCTTGTTTTATAAACTCTGTCCTTCAGGCAACACCACAGGTAAAAAGCACACCCTGTTAAATCTTTTTTTTTAAGTGTTGAACCCCAGTTTTCACTACTGAAATACCACAGGCGGTGGACGCTGATGATGCATGAGATGAAATTATATATTGGGAAAGGATTTTTTTTTTAGGAAGGAAACGTTCCAGGCCTAAGTTTAGGGTACCACCCCGGCATTTGCCATTTATAAGGACAGGAAAACCTGAGGGAGGACGGCCCTAGTGGGATTCGAACTCCAGGCCTCCCGCTCACGAGTCCGCGCCTTAACGATCTCAGCCACCCGTGGCGGTGATTCTGCTTTTAAATTTGGTTAGTGAGAGGGCTATACACCGGCACTGATCACTCTATATTCCCTTCCTTAATTTTATTCATGGACTCCGCTGCTGTATGAACAGTTGTAGAATCCAGTTGAAGCCACCCATTTGATTTCTGTTCTTCTGTAAGCTGCTGAAAAATGGGGTCAAAATGTGCCTTCTCTACCTTTCTATTGTCTCGTAAAAATCGGATTGATAATACGTCTTGGGCTAACAGCATATGAAACTCCAACTTTCCTATCATACAAAGGGGTTTTCTGAAGATTATTTTCGGTACACCAGAAGCATATGTTTTGTTTGTTCATACGGTCGTTCAGTGAAACTAGGCTTCGTCTGAAAAGAACAGAAGCGTTGGGTCCATTAAATCTTCTTTCATAGATGAAAAAATCCACTCAAAATAACGCACTCTTACTACTGAGTCGCCTTATGTTAAGCAATGGACGCTTGCACACTTGTGCATTTGTGGTTTAATAATTCTGTTGCTTTATGTGCAGAACCCACGCTACCACTACTTCTGTTAAATTCGGGGGTGATTTTGTGGACGAACGGGTTTGTATCAATTTCGTCTAGTTTATCCTCCGTTAAAACTGTACGTTTACGCGGATTTCTTTCTTTTTTGCACTGATTCAGTAGAAAAAAATTATTTGCAATATCGAGAATTGTACTGCAAAGAAACAATTGACCAGGGAACCGCAAACAAAATTCTGCACCAACACGACGAGCTGACTCACATTTGTGATAACATTTTTACATTTTTACATGACTCAACTGTCCTTATCTTGGCGAAACTGAACTACTGCATTGTTTTGAAGTTGCATTCAAGGACAGAAGGGAGTCTTGTATGAGAGAGGGTGGGAAGCGCCTCTCACGTCGGACGGGTTCAAAACAGCGTGTGCGGGATAGCTTTTGCGTGAAAGCTCTGTGGTATAATCTGAATGCATTAATTGACTATTACTGTTATAAAATATTTATATATTACTAAAATAACAAAAACAGAAAAATAGCTTTGCTTTTGAACAGGGCAGGAGTCGAATACTTCGCAGAGCTTTTTAATCCACTAGAAAAAAGTACGAGAAATCTTGGCTTTTACGAAACGCTTGAAAGAAATTAAATATGTGGTAACTGAAAATAGCACTAACAAATAGGAGGAAAATACTATTTTTTTCTGTTGCGAAAATGATTTATTGAGCCATAACTCCAATTTTATAAATAAATCATTGTAACTCGAGAGTGAATAATTTATGGTAGTCCATGTCAATGCTTCATACAAAATAAAGCCTCCAATCTCTATGCCTGAGATGCTAACACTAAGTTTCATGTTTCACAGGGAATCGTATAGAATATTGTCTGTTCATACAAAATGCTGCTTAGTTTCTCTTTCGCATCGGATAAATGCGTCTCCAGGTTTCTGATGCTGAACTAGCCAAAGAGCTAATGACTTCGTGAAACAGCGATCGAATGAGGAGTATTTATCCTCTTTCAAGTCGGCAAGCTATTCAACCAGGCCCATTACCTATTACCAGGTCTAATCCCGCTAAGCGCTGTTAATTATATTCAACAGGTTCTGTTACTTGCTCCTCATGCTCTGACTGAATTTGTAAACAAGTCATTTACACACAGTAATTATTTTCTGAAGCACGTTTCGTGCTACATGTTTCCTCTAGGAAGGATTCGTTTCTTATAACTTTATAGTTTACATGCAAATATTGCAGTCTTTCTATTCTTTTTCTTTCTTTCTTTCTTTCTTTCTTTCTTTCTTTCTTTCTTTCTTTCTTTCTTTCTTTCTTTCTTTCTTTTTTTTTGAAAAGAACTTGATTACTGCTGTGAAGGAGCCAGGGCAGCCTATCTGGCAGGAATAAAACTTCTGTATATGCACAGCGTTAGGGTATTTGCGTATCTTTTTGTAAGCTTTCGTGGGCGTGTGCGATGTTCTTTTCATTATATCTACTTGAATGAAGAGTGTGGCTATAAAATGTAACTTAGAGTGTATGAGCAAGAAGAACGGAGGGGAAAAACCTTATATAGTGAACAAATTAACTTTCACTCTTGCTGCTTGACAAACGTCTTTGATGAGGCAGTATTGCGCAGTTAAGTACACCTTAAATCTTATTTCATTTGGAAATGATATATTATGATGTCTCTCATTAATGGAAGACATGGGGAAGAAAAACCACATTTTCACCCGAATTTCTCAGACTAGGGCAGTTAAGAAAATGAAAATGGCGGTTTTAAAAGTAGGAATAATTTCCAACTGAAAGTAAGTTTTAAATAATAAATATTGCAATAGACTATACCTATTTATACACATGAAAATTGTCCAGTAAAACACAAATTTTCTTAAATTTTTCAACAATCGTGAATGGCATTTCAACATTCAAGTTGTGTAATATTTACAATGCTTACATTACTCCATGAAAGCAAAATGTAATTGTGTTTAACGAAACTAACACAAAATTCTAATTTTTAAAATACTAACATACAATCACAAAATGTGTATAAAATTGCGGTTTTGCTCCACGATGTTTGTGCCACCAGTAATTTGTGTTACCACCTCTTAAGAATTAAGTAAGTGCTCCTAGAAACTTCCTTAGCATTGAGAAATGTAGGGTGTCATCTTGTTCGATATTCTGCAAGTCATGATGGAAATGTACCTATGAATAGTTGACCTGGTTTCGATGTTTTCAATATCCACCAAAGATCTACGTTTAAGGGTATCCCACAGATGCTCGATCATAATGCCATGCAAGTTCTAAGTTGTGCCTCTTGTCAGTATGGACCATTCTAAAGCAAGAGAAGATAGGACAGTGCTTCAGTTATATACGCTACTATAAGGGACATCTGTGGTGCACCATGGTTGCCAACATCGTATACTTCAATGTTACCGCTTTTTTATTCCACTCGGGTGGGAGGGGGATGGTTGATTTCTATGTGAGTAAAATTAAATGAAAAAATAGTTATAATACCTTTAACAGTAGCGTTTCTGTATGAAATACCATGAGATAGTATAAAATACACCGTCCTGAAGCGGTTACCACACCGTCTCTTGTTTGGAATGGTGTTTAACGCCCGTTTTTGCTACAGAGGCACCACAGGCGATGTACACTGATGATACATGAGATGAAATGATATATTGGGAAAGGAGTCAGCTGCAACTAATAAACCCTCTCCGTCAGCAAAAACGAGGGTGCAAATGTCAGGAACTATTTTAAAGTTAACGCCTAATGTTGACTCATTTGAAATAGGTATCCTTCTGTAAAGGAACGTAGATTGGTATGCAATAATTTATTGCATCTTCATAATACAAATACCGAGGGTGCCAAAAATGTGCATACACTTTCACAGTAGAAATCTATTTAATATATTTCAAAATATGACCGAAAAGCAACAGTAATGTGTAGTATGATGTTCTGTAAACAGATGTGACTCATATTACCGTTGCTATGTGATAGGTAAATCAACAATGAACAAATGAAGCCAAGATTATCGTATGATCTGTAAACAAATGTGACTCACATTACATTATGCTAGCGTTGTCACAACAAAGTGGAGGTAAAATTATCGTTTCAAAAGCGGAAAGCAATTTTGAATTGGTATTGGAAAACCGAGAATGTTGTTGAAGTTCAAAGGCAATGGAGACGTGTGTACAGAACAGAACCGCCAAATGCGTAACAATTCCGCCTTATAGGCCATTCATACACTATATGGAAATGAGGAATTTTATTTACAACAGGATGGTGCACCACAACATTATGTGTACGTGCGTACCTTCATGACAATCCTCCAAGTCACTGGATAGAACGAACAGGTTCGATTGAGTTTCCACCGCGTTCTCCGTATTTAACTACGTTGACTTCTACCTATGGGAAACTCTTTAAGAATGTTGTATACCGTAGAAAGCCAGCTACACTGGCAGCACTTTGAGCAGAAATTGAAACGGCGTGTGCTGCAATCGCTGAGGACACTTTCGCAAACGTTGCCCAATCAGTAGTTAAACGTACTCGAAGTGTATCGTTGATGGTGGGCATTTTGAGCAACTGTTTTAAATGTAAAAGTCTAAGATGATTAGTGCTCATCATTTTCTGTTTATGTGAATTCAGATTTATTATGTTAACACAGTGTTTTCTTTGCTTGTAGTGTGTATACATTTTGGCGCTCTTTTATTTAAATGGAAGGGAAAGTACAATAAAAACCTAACGTTTTCCCCCTCGCAGGTGTAGGTGAGTAAAGACATTCCTACCACCACCAATAATAATTATAACAATAGTACTACCCATATGAATGCTTTACTGTCAACAAATTGTTCTTGAGTACTTCAGTCAGCTGCACATTGCTGATTTTCGTAATTTCCATATTCTTTGAAACGGTATGATAGTGTCTTTGCAAATTAAATATGCTTAGTTTATCCATTATTTTAAAACTAACTGAACCTTTACTGCACTATCATATTACAATATATTTTTTATATTTCCTCCCTCCGGGGATTAAAATGCACCTTAGACAATGATCTTCGGCTTAAGGACGACCCTGTTTTATGTGTATCTCCATAGTCAGTACCCCAACAAAACTGAAGAACGTATCTAGGTACCAATCCGTCACATTCGCGCCTGCATTAGGATGCCTGTCATGTATTCTGTTCTCCAAAACACGAGACTTAGAACCCACTTAATGTAACCAACCGCCACCGGTGGCCGAGGTCGTTAAGGCGCGGAATCGTGAGGTCTGGGGTTCGAATCGCACCAGGACCTCCTTCCTGACTGAGTTTTTTCCAGGTTTTTTTCAGTCCTCATAAATGGCAAATGACCGGGAGGTACCCTAAACTTAGGCCTGGAACGTTTCCTTCCTTAAACTTTCCCAATACATCATTTCATTTCGTGTATCATCAGTGTCCACCGCCTGTGGTGCGTGAGTAGTAAAGACGGGCGTTAAACACTTAAAAAATTCACTTCACGGAAGCGAATTGAATTTCTTTTAGCAATGCATTTAAAGTGTGCACCTACTTGTGGAAAGAGGCGGAGAAAATTTCTTTGACATGTGTTAAAATACAGAATAGCGGAAACAGTGATGAAGAGGGAAAGAGCAACGAAACGCGACGAAAAGAATCTTCCCCCAAGAATATTTTTTTCCGCTTCCGTAGTGGAATTGAAATGAATATTGTTCTTCGTGTATCTTCGCTAGTTATCGGATACATAATTTGGCGAAAATTTAACTATTTCATCGTAAATTAGATCACGAATTTCTTAAGTAAACATACATTTATTAGTGCAATCTGAACATTGCTCAAAAATTTGCTCATTGGAGGTTATACGGAAATACGGCTCAATCAAATAAGAAGTTAGAAAAAAGCGCGAGAAATTCAGTGCGTATCTCTGGTTAAATATGTCACGAGCCAGTATTTTCACTTCTTTTAGCTGGTGTTAGTTTCTTTTTTGTACTCCTCTTGGCATAAACGTGCCTTACGTTTTTATGCAGTCCATTTTCTGACACCACAAATTCACTTCAGCTCCGTTTTTATGTTCGGCTCGCTCTTATTAGATGGGGGCGGTTAGAAGGCGTTTCGTTTGGATTCGTTCTGTTCAGTTCCGCTGACTAGGAGTGGGCTCTTGAAAAGAAACTAGCAGGAGACTCGCCGAATCGAAAGGAAGGGAATAACTGCGCGGTCGGAATGGAAATTTGGTTTCGTATAAAGTTTCAAATAATCGTGAGTTTTTCAAGTAAACAAACATCTGATACTGCAAACTAAAAACAATGCAAAATTTTTTCTTATTGGAGGTTAAATTGCTGTATTGCACATTGAAATACAAAGGTTAAACAATTAACGACGAAAAGCTAATAACTATATAAACTATTCACTTTTATCTACATACAGATATTACAGCGGTAATTATATCCGTTATAATGCTTGGTGTGAGATAAAGCAAACTAATTGTCGAGCTAAATTTAACATGCATATCCCTTGTTTCAAAAGTGCAATGCAACAAAAATTGTCTATTTTTTAATCTATTAAAAGTTTTTATTATTTATTTTTAACCCTCTTAACACAAGCGAGCTGGTGCTATTATACGTTCATTTTCTTTGTACTCTAAGAGCAAGCTTTAATGCCCTTGTCCCGTTCAGCTAGGTTTGATTCGACCCAGCTCCCTTAAGTACGCTAATGACCTGAGATGTTAAAGAGCGTCCATAAATAAATTTAAAAAATCCGTAAGTGGGAGCAGATTCACTGTGAATGTAGGTTTCTGGGCATGCTTGGTAGAGATCGTGCTGCAATCGTTTGAATCGCCAAATACTGCCAAATCTTCAAGTTTTATTCTAGCACACGCTGCTTTCCGCCAGCAGCTACAGCCAGTGGAAGAGAAAGCGTGCGCTGAACATGAGTGCGAATAAAAGAAGTTCATAGAGAAAAGGAGAACTGTAAACTTTTAATCTTTATTCATTTATTTATTTTTCATTGCACAAGGTGAAAGAAACAAACAAATTAGAAGTGAATTATAAGAAAATCCATGCCGCATTGAACAAGATTGGTATCTGAAGGAGGGGAAAATATCGAAGGTGTTTCACCGCTATAATAAGTCCTGGTGGTGTCGAGGTAACCACACTTGCCTTCTAAACCCAAGATCGCGGGTTCAAACCCAGTCAGGAGCGAAGGATTTTTTTCGGGCGTAAATATCCTAAGTATGGCTTCCTTAGGTAGGGAAGTAAAGCCGTGAGTCCCAACGTCAAGCCTGAAAGAAGAGGCCTCTGTGCAAAATTTGTCGGCCGTTTCACGCCCTGAATGCAATGGGACGCTGATGACCTGAGATGTTAAATAGCGTCCGTAAATTAAACAAATCAACCGCTACAGTGATCCGGGATAAAATCAAGGTCACGTGACTGGCAGAGTCTCAATGTACGGAAGTACCGCTCACAAAGATATAACATAATATTAAGGCGAATTTCTTAAATAGCATAACGCCATCTAAAGCTAATATTAGTGCATATGAATTGAACTTGATTTTGCGGACTTATGAATTAAATATAACTTTAAAGTAGCATATTGATGTTCTCCAACTTCCAAGCTGCAGCTAACGTTGTCATTCCTCTTCTTGCTCTATCGCTTGTCACGTGTGTGCCTGAACACGTGACTGTATTCCTGGCGCGAATGGAGGAAGGGTATGTTGTTAACAAAAGTAGCATATTAGCAGTGAACATCGGAACGCTTTGCATTGCTTCAGATATTTAGAATTAGTGTTCAGATTTATATAGACATTGATATACTAATTATATATATGGATACAAATAACAACGAAAGAAAGGAAAATCTGTACATACATACTGTAGTAAAAATGGAGAAATGTTGAGAAAAGTAATCGCTGCTTGTGATAAGCAATCAAGGCAAGGAAACTGGAACAAAATTTAAAATAGGCCCAACTTTCTATACCGGTAATCCAGATTTAACGGTGCCTCCGTTCCAGCCCCCACTGAAATACAATTATAATGTATATTTATGTAAGCTTAATTATCACACTTTGGTGTTGTAATTAGAAATATAAATGTAATTTCTATATTTGTGTCACAAACTTTAACTACAATGTAAGTATTGCACAAACCAGAAATCCTCTGGTATTTGCCCTTTGCAGTAGTTTGGAAAGCCAACCAAATAGTCATAAAACGTCTATCCAGAGGAAGTAATCGGAGGGCCGCGTGTGTATCCCCCTTTTTAAAGGCTTGCCGTTACAAGGTTAATAAACCCGGAGGACTTTCAAAATCTTAAGGCCTTTAATCCCTGCAGGGGTTGTACTGTTATCGCTTTAAAATATCCAATGCCAAAAAAAAAAAAAAAATATTTTAAAAACTTTAAAAATAGCCATTGGCACGCGGAGCAGGTGAACTTGAACCAGCCAATGGAAATTGTATGTTTGAACTTTTAAAGATGGGTGCGAAGAATGCAAGGGCCTTTGTGACTTCGTTGGCATCATTAAGTTTTTTATTTTTTTTTTATTTACGGACGCTCTTTAACATCTCAGGTCATCAGCGTCCCATTCTATTCAGGGCGTGAAACGGCCGAAAAATTTTGCTCAGAGGCCTCTTTTCAGGCTTAAGGTTCTTTATCGTGCCGTAAATGTATGACACGGGACCCACGGCTTTACTTCCCTTCCGAAGGAAGCCATATTTGGGATTTTTACGCCCGAAAAAATCCATCGATCCTGCCCGGTTTTGAATCCGCGATCTTGGGTTTAGAAGGGCATCGTAAAGTGAACGATTATTTGAGTTAAATTCAATATATAAGAAGGCGGTAGCTTGGCTTAGGCATGCAGCCTAAGTTCTACACACCGCGGAAAGTTGAATAATTGAATAAAAAAATCTTTATAATTTTAGTCAGTAACTCTGTATTTATGTGCAAGTATACTGTGCATTTTCTTTCGTGGAGGAACTTTAAATAACTTATATAGAATTAATATTGTATAGTATTTAAATGCATTCATAAAGTGTAATTTTCGTAATATTTAAGGAATAACGTGTAAAAAATGTTACCAGCTAAGGGAAATCCCTCGTCTCTTTCCGAACTCAGAAAGACGAACGCAAAAGTCCGACAGTGAAAGGTAATCCCTTTTGGTATGCGGTTCGGTTTGAAAATGCCCCTGCCTCGGGGCAAACACACGGTAAAGTTGCAGGTGTCCGTGTAAAAGAGTCGTTGACAGTAACGTATAACGTCTGTTAAAATTCATCATATTGACGAATAGCGAAGCATATATAATGTCGCATCACGTCACGTGCATATTTACACCATTGAATTCCTCTGTCATTACTGTTGAAGTACGAGTCAACAAAATAGCAGAAATCACCCTTAGAAATTGTTGTCACTGAAGCGTGGGCAACCGAAGCGATCAATAAGCAATCTAGAAAACCACTTCAAAAATTGGCATCAAAATGTGAGGCCACACGGCGTCAACTACAAATATCTTCAAAATTGGTGCCTAACCTGGGGCACATAGCCGGAGTATACTAAACAGATTTATAATTTGGTTCCAAGGTGGGGCCATAAATAAACAGTCTCATTATTAGGCTCTAATTGTAGTGTCCAAACCAATCTGCCTCACAGATCAATTACCAGGATAAGAAGAAAAGGGCTTGAAGCCTGCAGGTCTTCTCTGTCTACTCCAGGAAAACCTGAAATAGACCGCAGTATAAAAAAGTGAATTTGGATGATTTTGACAAGAGTTGGGTACGCTGTTGCGCACACAAATTTTATTGGTGAGAAAACTTTCTACACATCCTGAATTGTTTTGTGAGATACGAAAATGAATGGAATTTCCTTGCGGATTAACTCTCTACGAAATGGACTACAAATGGAAACAGTACTAAATAAAATTTAAAAACCAAACACAGATGGAATGGCGTTGTATCTGAAAACAATATGTCGCTTTAGGGAACAGAGTCGTTCTACAGTATATATTAATGAGACTTGGGTGAATAATAATTTAACAATTAGGAAATACTAGCAAAGTGAAAGTTAACCAGGCGTCTTAGCTAAGCCGAATTCCAGTAACGTGTTTCATTGTCCATGCAGGATCCGAAATGGGGTTTGTGAAGAATTAGTTGTAAATTTTTCAAGCAGGCAAAGGTTCGGGAGATTGTCATAGTCAAATAAATTTCAGAAACTCGAGCTTTGTATTGACAATTAACTTCTCTCTACTCTCTCAGAGAAAAGTGATGTTATAGACAATGCTCCGGAATATTCAACATTACAAATTCCCTTTGAAACTCGCCATATTATGGCTGAAAAATAATATTTTTCGTTCAACAGAAACGACAAAATATAAACTGTGGGTATTAATAGAGGTAAAAAAATAGTGCTTCACATTGACGAAATTTTAAAATTACCTGACCACGAAGCATTAAGTTTGCTTCCATATATGTGTGAACTGAACCCTACTGAGATTGCGTGGTCCAAAGTAAAACTCTTACTAAGAAAGAAAAATGTTAGTTTAGAAATAAATATATAACACAGTTTCTCTTCTCCCTTTGAAGAACATAACAACGATATTAACCAAAACCAAAACACAAAGTTTATAAATGCTCACCTACCTTGTACCCGAAAATGATCTCTGAAAATATGAAAATCAATAATGCATTTTAAAAAAACAAAAACAATTAAATTTAACTATTTAAACAAAAGCCTGGCGAAAGTCTGCTGTCCCTAGGAATCGGCACCTGTGCTTCTGAAGATGGTTGGATTAATGTAATCATGTGATAAGAGTAGAGAAACACTTTTGAAAAAAGGATAGCTTACTGGAGGACATCATTTACAGTTTCATTATTTCTTTGGGAGGAAAAACAAGTGAAACAAATGATTTAAGTGATTCCAGTGAGAAAATTGAAGACTTCTATGGTCTTGACCCTTCTCTACCTGACAGCACCTCCACGGGTGGCCGAGGTCGTTAAGACGCAGAATCGTGAGTGGGAGTTTCGGGGTTCGAACACGCCAGGACCGTCCTCCCTGACAAAAGGTTTTCCAGATTTTCCTAAGTCCTCATAAATGGCAAATGCCGGGGAGGTATCCTAAATTTAGGCCTGGAACGTTTCCTTCCTTAAAATAAACCCTTTCCCAATGTATCATTTCATTTCATGTAACATTAGTGTCCATCGCCTGTTATGCCTCTGTAATAAAAACGGGCGTTAAGCACTATTTATTCATATCTGACAGCAAATAAATAGAGCAGATACAATTTCAGAAGGTGAGTACCAAATTATATTTTATTAATTGGTTATTATATTTTATAAAGGTATCATAGCAAATGTTAAGCACATTAACTTAAGCCTGCAAGTGGTCAATATTTTATAAAGGCATCATAGCACAAGCACAGGCTCTGTTAAATATGTTTCCGATACGTGCTTTACCCATGGATAACGCGCTCCACTCACAGCATTGCGTTATCAGCACATTCTTTGACTAGCAACCTCTCCAAAACAAGGGGCGCTCACAGCAGGTAGCTTTATCGATATTTTCACATACCTCTGTGGTCTAAAATTTAAAATATGAGTATAATGTCTCTTTCAGTGATATAAGAGATGTTTGCGATTTGCGCATAGAACACCAGCTAGACGTCGGAAATTAACAGTAATTCGAAATGTGCCAGTCGGCAAGATTAATCTATTTTGTTTTTTTTATTTTCATAAATTAATATAAGTAATAAAATGAATATATGCATGCAAATGAGGAAAATGATAATTCCGTATTAATGTCTATTATTGTCTCATTCTGAAAACCCCAATATTCTTTCTTATAGTCAAATATTGTTTTTTTTTTTTTCCTTCTTCGGTTATTGTGGTTTATTATGATGGTGTAAATCCTAATGTGTTAGAACCGAGAAGGAAATTCAAATGAGCATGACCAACTGCAGATTTTCAAACAGGGTACTATTAGAAATTGACATTGGCAAAATTAATAACATTATATTAAGAATTTTTTTCCTTTCATAATTACTACCTTTATTTTCTCTAATACAATGTTTCATTTATTTGTTGCTTACTATTAATATCCTATAATATCTGGAAAGATGATAATCAGCAAGAATATGTGGTAAATATATACATTAATGTAATAGTTATTTAAATATGTATTTTTACATTATCATATTCACATATAAGAGTATTCTAAATTATCTCACTGTTCTAAAAGTATTTCCGTGCAAACACTTAACAATGCTATTGAGCTTTACATGTAATATTGTTATCCACAGAGTGCCGAAGAGGTAAAGCATTGGCAGCCGCCTGGCTGATTGCGTAACTTTACTGATGGTCTTTCGTGGTTTTGTCGCTTGATTCGCAGCAGATGGCTTGTATTCTCAGAATGGTGACAGATGTAATATCCACGTAACTGATTAAAGTTCTCGTAGTTAGAATTACAATTACAATGAAAATAAGCACTTAGTGCCCTGCTACATCGATAAAGTTCTGGCATTTATTTGGAAAGTGTCATTCACACACATCAGTTCATCTTCCGAAATTGAGTCAATTTAACTTGAAAGCATGCTGTCATCCACTAAATGTAAGCAGGTGATAGCGAATCGTGTAAATTTTTGCAATTGGATGTTACTGAACATAAATAATAGAATAATTTATTCAAGCGTAATATTCTTTACTGAAGAAAGCATGGCTCCATTTACATGATCATATTCTGAGGCAAAATAACAATAGAGGAACAAAAAACTTTTTAATACACAAATTCCACTTGCATGACGAGAAAAAGCGGCGTGTGCTGCGCAGTTAATGCACACCGTATTAGGGGGTCTTAACTTTTTTGGGAATGTACATGCAGAAAAACACGGGAATGTCATACTGGCAGTACACTTTTTATTTACCGAGAAAGTTGAACATTAAAGTGTATGAAAGAAACTCTCAACATCAAAAGAAATGAAAGTAAATATCAGGCTAGAAATCGACTTAATTTCGGACGATGCTTGGGAATGATGATTTTCTAAAAATATACGAGAAATATGTGAACGAAGCAAGTCATCGTTTCCATAATCTCCTGTTCCGAGGTACGTGTTTATTTTAAATGTAATTGTGAATGTATTTGCGAGAACTTTCATGATTTCTGGACATCACATCAACTTCGTTTGCAATCACCGCTCTGACGGCAGACCTGTTAGCTGCCAAGAAACGGATGGCAAAACTATGAGAGATCCAATTCATTTACGGACTCTGACCATTACATGCTCAGAGACTCAATAAGTCTTATTGAGAAGCCGGCACACAAGGGGCACTCACATAAATCCGTTTTTTTTAGATAGTATTTTATAATTGAATCTGTACCTTCCACTGAGGAAATAAGACATGGCATAAAGCGGATATTTTGTTCAGTAATGAAGAAAAAATCACTTTCAATTTAACTTCTTTAGCATAATAATAATAATAATAATAATAATAATAATAATAATAATAATAATAATAATAAGGTATCGAGCTAGCACGAAACTATTTGTAACCAAAATAATTCTAGAGATTGGGATATTAAAATTGGGTTCTAGGGCTTACTCTAAATTATAATCCAAAAATATATTTTGTAAGTCCCACAATTGATAAAGAGAGCCATATAATTTTTGAAAAAAAATAAAAATGTGTTACTAATATGTGCATGTTTGGTCTTCAAAGTTATGCATAAGCTATAGAAAAGTAGTATGAGGACCGAAATTAATTACAATAATGATGATGTTTCACAGCGATTAGTTGTGTATTTACCTTACCGTTATGTAATTGATTTGCGATAAGTTAATGACGTGAGCATGTCGACTGCAAGTCACAACCGTGTAAGTACTGTTAATAAACATGACCGCCACGGGTGACCGAGGTCGTTCAGGCGCGGAATCGAGAGCGAGAGGTCTGGGGTTTGAATCCCGCCAAGACCGTCCTCCCTGACTGAGGATTTTTCCAGGTTTTTATAAGTCCTTATAACTGGCAAATGCCGGGAAGGTACCCTAAACTTAGGCCTGGAACGTTTCCTTCCTTAAAAAATCCTTTTCCAATATATCGTTTCATTTCATGTATCACCAGTGTTCACCGCCTGTGGTGCCTTAGTAGTAAAAACGGGCGTTAAATACCATTCACAAAAAAAAAAAAAAAAAAAAAAAAAACTTACTACACTCCTATCAACCATAAAAAAATAACAAAACCCTCCGAATTACCTCTGTATCATGTATATGTTAATTTAAAAATCTATTTTAACAAATTGTGCTTCACTTAGAAAAGAAACTAGTAGCGTGTATTGTATATATTTTTTTAATCGGAAAGAAAGCTGAGTATTAAGTTTTTCAACTTTATTTTGGGTTACGTGAGTATCTTGTTTTCTTAATGGGAATATAATATAACTGCAACCGACCAGGTCATGACGAGTACGTGCCATCTTCAAGAACCTAAAATGCAGAGTTTGCCAAAAAATATATACGCACTTTAAGCAAAGCAAAAAATGTGTTAACATAACAAAACTGCATTCACACAAATAGAAAATGATGAACACTAATTATCTTAGATTTTTGCTGTTAAAACAGTTGTTCAAAATGTCCACCATCGACGTCGATACACTTCTGAGTACGTTGAAGTACTGATTGAGTAACGTTTGCGATAGTTCCTCAGCGATTGCAGCACATTTCGTTTCAATTTATTCCCGAAGTGCTGCCAGTGTAGCGATTTTCTACGGTATCTTTAAGAGTTCCCCATAGGAAGAAGTCCAACGGCGGCTCTGTTGTGTACACACGTCTCCATTGCCTTTGAACTTCACCAACATTCTCGGTTTTCCAATAGCATTTCAAAATTGCTTTCCGCCGTTCAAACGATAATCTTGGCTCCATTTTGTTTTAGCAATGCTAGCATAACGTAATGTGAGTCACATCTGTTTACATAGCATCATACGATAATCTTGGCTTTATTTCATTGTTGATTTACCTGTCACGTAGCAACGCTACATAATGTATGTGAGTCACATCTGCTTACAGAACATCATACACATTACTGTTGTTTTCGGTTCAACTTTGAAATATATGAAATATCTACTGTGAAAGCGTGTATACATTTTTGACACTCTCTATATATAACGCGTAAATAGCAGAATCTGCCGAAAATTAGTGAAGTCATAAGAACAGCTCATTCACATTGTCTAGACGCCTAAAGTTTTGGCAACTCGTTTGTGTGTAGCAAACAGCTACTTTTGCTTAAATTAATGAAGACAGTAAGTTTTAAATACAAGAACAATATCACTTGGGAACTCAACCCAATAATGCTTAGACATTTTTTGCCGACTTTTGCAGTTTTAATATGTGCTGATATTATAAACAAGGAAACAAGTTATTAAGCATTTTGTCAAATTTTGTGTTTTTTAACAAATACATGCATACGCTGGAGAATAGCAAACAAAAAAAAAAAAAAAAATGATCAACTTTTCTTTGGAAACTGTATAAAATTATACTGACAGTATTCTTTGTTTAAACAAAAATTCTATTTGTTTTTCACATTGAGTGTCGAGCAATAAAAGTTCTTATTTTATGCGGTGCTAGACAAGTCGGATGAAGAGCACTGTAGAACATTTCCCACGCACTCCGCGACGAGTTGCGCACTATCATTTGCATGTACTAAATGATTAAGCCAATCATATCGAATTTCATCTGGAACCTGAATAGATAAGATTATTGGAAATAATAAGTATTTTATATTGCTATAACATAAGGCATATCCCAACTTTGATATCTTGCTGGGTTGCACTCTACTTGGACTGAAGGTTTCCGTCCCTTGTGAATTCTAATTAGAGGACATCGTCAGCAATATTGAATGTAGTGGCCAGATATTGATCACTGTACCAGAATAGCTAGTACCATTTTTTACTTTGATTTTTAAACAGCTCTGCATAGTCAGTTATTATAAATGGAAAATACTTTTTTAAAAGTTTCTTTTATTTCCATTTTCTAGATTTTTTTGCGATATTTGAGTTGATTTAGATAAATATTGTAAGTTTTCACTGAGATTTATCAATAATATTTTGCTTGGGTTTAGATGTTTGAAAACTAATTTTCTTTTATCTACCAGGAACTAAAATATTTTGTTTCCTACTTATTCCATCCAGATTTCTAACATAGCTAATCTCTCCATGCATACTTCCCAATAGCAATTACTGAAACTAAATAAATACTTAATGGCGCTCCATTAATTTCTGTTCTTAGGGTTGAACTTTGAATCCCGCTCACGTCCACACTACCGGCACGGATGGCCGAGTTCGTTAAGCGGCGAACTCGTGAGCGGAAGGTATGGGGTTCGAATCCTGCCAGAACTGTCCTTCTTGACTGAGTTTTCCAGGTTTTCCTAAGTCCTCATAAATGCCAAATGCAGGGTAGGTGCCCTAAACTTAGACCTGGAACGTTTCCTTCCTTAAAAATATTCTTTTCCAATATATCATTTTATGTATCATCAGTGTCTACCGCCAATGGTGCCTCAGTAGTAAAAACGGGCGTTAAACACCATTCATATTCATTCATTTTATGTTCACATTGTTTCAGACTGTGGCTAACAATAATGCATGGACGAAGGTTTCAAGAAGCCGCCTCATGTAACAATGATTGAGTAATAAGGAACAACAAGCATATATAATTGTAATGGTTAAACTGTTTTGATTATGAAGTATATGATGGGCATTAATGGGTTAAGCGATTTTAGAGCGTAAATGCATTTTGAGGCTAAGCATTTTTGAAACCGCTAATTTATATGAATGCTCTGATTCACATTTATTTCATTTTCAGGCGCTGGGCTTTAAAACATTATACTGGAGTTGAGGGCAGCTGGATATCTTCCTGGATGAGAGAAAACACAATCTCAGCAATCAAACTAGAGCCTGGTAAGTAGACACTGTTAACGGCAGAACTTTAGGTAGTGCAATACCATTTACATTTAATCACAATAAATACTGTTATTAATTTAAGAAAGCACGGATATTTCAAATGTCCACAAGACAATGCAATCTCTCCTGTTGCGAAATGCAGTAAGTTACATGGACAGCAAATTGTAATGGGTATTCAGCTTATAGGCAGCTTCAAGATTTTTGTTGTTGTATATTTATTTATTTAGCCTAAAATTACATGGCTGCGTACATTTAAATATCCGTTTCTTGCACAACCCAAGATTGCGGGTTCAAACACGGCCAGGTTCGATGGATTTTTTGGGCGTAAAATTCCTAAGTATGGCTTCCTTCAGGGGAAATAAAGCCGTGGGTCCGTGTCGTACATTTAAGGCATGATAAAGAACCTCAAGCCTGAAAGAAGAGGCCTCTGAGCAAAATTTGTCGACAGTTTCACGCCTTGAATAGAATAGGACGCTGATGACCTGAGATGTTCAACAGCGTTCGTAAATAAACCAAATAAAAAAGAAATCAGCTTCTTGAACGGTGCTCTGCTAAGTGTGTCCGGTTATCAAATATTCAAAACGAAACATTAAGTTAAAGAACAATTTTATAAGTGAGAAAAAAACAAAAACACCCGAATGTATAAGAAAGTAAATGGAAAATCTAAAAATAATACATGAAACACTTAGGATAGCACTCAAATTACGTGATATTTCGGATAACCACATATATTAAATGTGCAGAAGAAAATGACAGTTGGCGATTAACGGAAATTTCCTAGGTCAGGTGATGGGCTGATTCAGTCACTGTTACTGTTACGGAAAGCGAGGGGTGAACTGAGAGTTTTACCTAAACAAAGAAATGTAATTTCAGAATACCATTAGATTAGTATAAGCCTAAATATGAACCTTGTGTTTTGTGTATGAAAACGCATCCAGCGACAGCTTTTTGGGGCATGAGCGAATAGAGCATCTATCTGTTAGTGCTAAATATTTACTGGACGCCTTGGAAGTAATTGTTCACATGGAGGGGAAACTGCTATAGATGTTAAACAAATGAACACATATCTGCTTTGGGTTCTTCTAGAATATGATTTTTTTTTGATGGCGTGTTCAAAGAATAGCATTCAATATATCATGCATTATGAATATGTTTGTGAATATGAATGTAAACTGATTGTTATTAGTAATTTGTGCTCTCCTTTTTCTTAAGGTACCACCTTGCCAAATTCTTGTAGTATTACTCTTGTATAATTTGTAAATACTTCAATTCTCAATATATGTAGACCTAGTAGACTTTTAAATTGTCAACAATTTAATAATAGTAGTCATAAAATTCATTTTCAAGTTAAAAGTCAGCAGTTGAACATCAAACGATTTCATAAAACAGGAATTATTTAATCTTATTTTCTCCTGATAGAAAGTAAAATTAATAATTAAATTTCATCATCAAATACAAAACTCATCTGTCTTTCATCTTCTCAGTCACTTTTAACTTTGAACGTTACTGGGCTCAGCTCGTCCAACTCGAAATTTCAAAGTTGCTTTAACAACTGTGCCATAATCTGAAAATTAGAAAAAAAAATTTACCTTCATATGTTTTCAAATATTATGGGTATATATAGTTTATTATATTACACCAACAAACACCCATAACATGACTTTTTTGAGCGCAGTTTGCAAACGGTGCTCTTTGATTCAATTGATCCCTATATTAGGGCTGTCAGGGATTAATCTAGCACACATATTTTTCATAAAGCACGTTGATATGTTATGAACCTGTTACGAGCGCAGAATTGGGATGAAATGAAACTGGTAATAATTATTAAAACTTGGTGATGCTCTTGAAGGTTGAGCGGAGTACAGATTTGCAGAAATCAGCCTTTCATGAACGCACCAATAAAATGGCAACATTTCTTTTAAAATAGGGGTGAAGCTTCAGTTTCTGAGGGTTGAGAGTGGTAATCAGATCAATACATTACTTGTTAGACCAGAGTACTGATGATCTTGGAGCCTTTTAGCTAATTTTTTTTATTATCATTTAGAGTTTTTGCAATAACGGTGGACCGCCTGTGGTGCCTCAGTAGTAAAAACGGGCGTTAAACACTACTCAAAAAAAAAAAAAATAACGGTGGCCGCAAGTAGAAGTGTAAAAATTAATGGAACCATCTGGTCGTTAATGATAATAATGAAATATAATAATTCCGTTCTTACCCTTCGAACGCACAGAAGCCTTCATTAATAATTTGTCAAACTTACCTTCACATTCTTTGTTAAGCTCATCTCTGTATTCTCTTCTGCAACAATCTTTCTATCTTCTTCCCCAAGCCCATGCACATATACTCGCTAAATGTACAACAAAAACAATTTTAGTAGCTGTTATTCCTTGGAGGTAAAATCATTCAATACTTAGTCCCTTTCGCCGAAATGAAATGGCGGGTGAATATGACTGAATATGTGTACCCATATAAGGAATACTAAACTGCCCCAAAACATAATTTAAGAAATATAATGGTTAAAAAAATACCTATCAGAATATCACATGACGTAGTTTCCTTCAACTAAACCCATCTCAATTCTCCTCATTTTTGCGCAGCTCCAGTAAGATCAATGCAATGACACACACAACTAACAATGAATGTATCGTACCTTTGTGAACTCGATCTAAATGGCAAATGTCGCGGGATTCATCCTAGGCACTGAATTATATAAGCCTTCTTTAAATTTTTCCTAATTACGAACACGTGCTTTAACTCATACTTGTTATATTTAAAAGCCCTCTTCAAGGCACAAAAATTGAGATTTAAATACAGGGTTACCGAATCATGTTCTGACTGGTATCACGGGGTTTTGCATTTCGGCAGCTAGACATGCCACAGCTGGTCGCGCCTGTACTCCGACACGACCATTTGGTGAAACTACGCCTCGATTGATAAGAACACAAGCTGTGGGTTGATTAGCCTTCCGTCACTGATGAAAGAAGGCGTTCACACTAAAACACACTTGCTACAGAACACCTTCGTGGATTATGGACACACATACAGTAGTAAGGTTTGAGCTTTAACAATTTTGTTGCTTTATGTGTTAAAGAGCTTTATGTTAGTGCAATAAATTATGAAACGAAGTGGGTTAATATTCTTATAATACCAAGAAGTCATATTTTACAACATTGAGTGTTGATAGTAATCCATGAGTGAAAACAAACTCTTGCAGAATAGTGAGACGGCGAGTTATAAGAAATGTCTCTTATGTTCCTGCACATCACAGATATACTCTTCGTAACGTTCTGAATGGATTTGGGCGATCGGAATCTGTTCTATATAAAAACCGAAAGTAAGCCGCTGTATGCTACCGAGGAGATATGTGACTATAAAGTGGAGAAATAATAGGGGGGGAAAAAAACCAAAAACCAGGAAGTGGGAATTTCGCAAACTCCCGCTTGAAATGCTGTGAAACTTATAAAATTAAAATCGAAACATTATTTGTCAACATTATTACTACTGAGGCACCACAGGCGGTGGACACTGATGATACGTGAAATGAAATGATATATTGGGAAAGGATTTATTTTAAGGAAGGAAACGTTCCATGGGTAAGTTTAGGGTACCTCCCGGGCATTTGCTATTTATGAGGACTGAGGAAAACCTCGAAAAAATATCATTCAGGAAGGACGGTCCTGGCGGGATTCGAACCCCAGACCTCCCGTTCATAAGTCTGCGCCTTTACGACCACGGTCACCCGTGGCGGTGAATGGGGATCTGAATGCAAGTTGCTGATAATGAAAGATTTTTCATGTTATATAAGAGTAAAGGTGAAAAGGAAAAACCAGATCTGATGCTGCCACTAATTACTTTTCGTTGGCGTGGGTAAACTTGATTTTTACCCTGTCGAGCGTCAGTGCGCTATCTTTTTGCCCCTTTATAGAACTTTTTATGTGAACAGACCAATCAGTAGTCGGTATTTTAAACTTTTAAAGCGTTACCGTGTTCATGGGTGTACTTCTGTGGACCCCAGTATGCTTGAAGTGTCCACGCTGACCGCAAGCCGATATTCTGTAGAGGAAATTAACTGACATTTCGCAATTTCGTTCAGGCAATCGGCAATCTCATTCAGTCAGCGGGCAATCTCATTTAACCAACGGACAAACACAGCCAGCAGTGGACGATCTCATGCAGTCAACAATCCGCATTCGACGCTCAGATTCAACATTCGGGAGTCATAACGAGACAGAGGCATTCAAGATTCAAGAGTACGCGTGTAGTGAATAGTCCTGTCTGCTATGTCAAATGCTTACAGGTTAATTTTTATAATACGTAAGTTGAAAGCATAGCCGCGTGATACAAATGTCTAATCTTCGAGTGCAAACCAAGTTACAATGATTGAAAGCTTTAACTATCAGAGGACGCGTATGAGAAAATAATATTTAACTATCACCGGGGAGTGTTTATTTCAGTGATTAAAGAATTGTTTACCAACTCCCCGAAGTTCGTGGTAACCAGTAACCATCAGCTTGCCTGCGTCCAGAACCATATTAGCTTCAAGATCAAGGTCACGATGCCTTCATTACCAGTCCAGAGTACGGTATTGTAAGGCCGAAGGATGCAATAAAAACGCTCCTCGTCCTTGTGTTTTGTTGAGAATGAACTCACTACCCTCTTCCCGTTGTGTGAAGGCACAACGAAACAGCGATATACCCTGAGACGCAGACAATCTTTGCGTAAGATATTTGCTACACCCACGCAACATCAGCTGACTCAGGACCACCATTGTTGGAGACCCCGCTACAATGCTTTCACCGTATAAGATGTTCATTGCGCACCGTGATAATGTACAGTAGCAGCTGGATTTTACGTAATGTTGAACCACGTTGAATTTTTTTCATAGGCAAAGCATAGTGGCATTTTAAATCGCCACTTAGCGGCACAGAACAAACGCTAGAGCGCAGAAATACTCAATCTTGTACATGAGATGCTATTGCATGACCAAATAATTGGTATATGGTGTGGAGTGAACACTTATAGAATTAATAGGGTGTGTATTTTATAAAAATCCCTGAATGTGCAGAGATATAGAAATAACACAATCGCACCATTCTTCCAAGAATTATTCAACATTAAATGTATGACATTTTTTAGCACGACTCATCTACAACGCTCAGAGTTCATACCTCACTATTTATAATTGAGGAAAATTTTGAGGCTATATATATATTTTGAATGGTGTTTAACGCCCGATTTTACTACTGAGGCACCATAGACGGTGGACACTGATGATACGTGAAATTGAAATGACATATTGAGAAGGAATTTTTTTTACAGAAAGGAAACTTTCCAGGTCTAAGTTTTTAGGGTATATCTCCGGCATTTGCCATTCATGAGGACGAAGGAAAACCTGGAAAATACCTTAGTCAGGGAGGACTGTCCTGGCGGGATTCGAACCCCAGACCTCCCGCTCACGAATCCACTTCTTAACTACCTCGGCCACCTGTGGCGGTATTTTGAAGATAAGTGTGATAAGTAATGGTATAAATGTGTAGTTTCTGCTCATTTTTTATAAGCAAATCTGAGGACTTTTCATGAACTTTGTGAATGTGCACGCTTGTTACACAGATACGTATAAAAAGAATTTGCACTTGAAATCAAATTCCATTTACAAATTTTGTCATCTAAGCACAAACACTTTAAATACGTACGCACACACATAACTGATTCCTCGCTCACACACACACACACACACACACACACAACATAATCGAACTCAAAGAGCCTGTTCACTTCAAGAGAGCGCTTCTAATTTCACGCACTTTGCATGAATAAACCCAGGTGTCTTCCTGTGCAAATGTATCCCAACATGTTAACCTATATTTCTTCGACTTAGCAAACTTAGCTGCAAGCGCGGTCAATCTGCACTCTGCGGTACCTGGGCAGTCCTTTAAAATGTGCTGTCAGTTTCCTCTGTCTCCACATAAGTACATATTCTCTGTCCAACCTCATCTGTTATTGTAGTAGCTTTGCAAGCTTTCCACGCTAGACCGAATCGATCTCCTTATATACACACACTTACACATATCTATCCATTTGATTGTGACGAGTTCGTCACCAAAATTAAGTGATATTTTCTCTTTTCATTCTGCTGCTATATTCTGTTAGATACTTTCCTTAAGTATTTTTTACCTTCCTCCAAACATAATTAAGATTCCTTGCTCGCTTCTCCCACACATTCCTTCGTAATGCTTTCTAAACATCGTTTAATTTTCGCTGCGTAGTATCTTTGATCCCAGTTACTAATTTGATGTTTGTACTATAAAGCTCTTAATGTTGTACACTCCCCTTTTATAAAGCTACACGATATTCTAATTTGACAATGAATGGTAATTGGTAAGAGATTATGACCAGCGCGATCCCCAGATCTAAACGTTTGCGATTTCTGTTTATGGAGGAACCTGAAAATCAAAGTTCTTTGAATTAACACGCAGATGTTGAAAGAAGTGAAAGACAATATAAAAAGAGAAATTGCAGCAATTCACAAGAACTAAACCGTGTGAATGTAAGTATATAAAATGTGATAGATGTTGTGGTGGCGCAAACATGTCAATGCCCGATCAGATGATAGCTTGCTTCCGCTCTCTTACTCCATTTGAAAGCAGCGTATTTCTAAGAACATTAAAACTTTCTTACACAATACCATGACATTAACGGTTTGAATAATGCTCTCTTTTGAAGAGGAATTAATTAGGGATATGGTGGTTATTAATATAGCAGCAAAGCACACTGCAATGTATGTGTGTGTATGTACCTGTTGCATGCAATTATAAGATCATGTCATTTCTATGACTATCAAGTCATTGTGTTTATGACCGCCGCAGTCAAACGTCGTGAAACAACCCTACTATTATGTTCATGACAATGTTAAATTGTGACTCCTCGTATTACCTGTGAATTTGCATTCATTAAACTCATTGGCCACCACTGCTGGTTTACCGCTAGTTCAAGTTCACAAATATGGATTATCAGAGTTGAGTCCTGGATACCTGAGCATTATGTATGTATGTATGGTCAGTTACACTGCGATTGTCTTCATCATTATCCCCAGGCGTAAGCTCTTTGATATCCGAGATATGTGTTGCATCACCACATTGGTCGAGAGAACTCCAGCTAATCTGTTTGGAATATTGCTATGCAGAATATGTCGGGTGCATGTTGCCTTATAATTAAATGCTTGCAAGGATTAAGAATAAGAAGAAACGAAAGGTCACGTAGCTGGAGAGATACAAGTGAATTCTTATAAGAAGACAATGTGGATGAAGAAAAAATCTGTGTTAATGCATGTGAGGGAGCTCATCGTGTATGCGAAGCTTTACATAATAACACAGAACATGCTAAATACTGGCAGCAAATGTGTCATCTCAGCCTCGCTTTGATGTCATTTATGCTACACGTATTATTATCATTATTATTATTATTATTATTATTATTGTTGTTGTTGTTGTTGTTGTTGTTACCTTTAATAATTGAGAGGAAAGCATTTCTATTTCACTCTTGAAAAAAGTATTTAAAAACAATCGCAGGAATATTATAACCGGAAAGGGCTCAATATTCTGAACTTGTTTGTACAAGGCTCTGGTTCGAACGATGCATAGTTAGTGAGATGTTAAGTCCTTGATTCATACTGCATTTTAGTTACTCAGCAAGAAACTAAATACGAGCTATGCAAAGCGATTGATGCAAAGAAATTTCAAGATATATATGTTATCTAAAAAGACTTGCAGTACGATAGAGTTTAGATGTGTGTGTGTTTTAATGGTGTTCAACAGCAGTTTTACTACAGAGGCACCACAGGCGGTGGACACTGATGATACGTAAGATGAAATGATATATTGGGAAAGGATTTTGTTAAGGAAGGAAACGTTCCAGGCATAAATTTAGATATCTCCCAGCATTTGCCATTTATGAGGACTGAAGAAAACCTGGAAAAAACCTGTCAGGGAAGACGGTCCTGACGGGATTCGAATCCCAGGCCTCCCGCTAACGAGTCCGCGTCTTAACGACCTCGGCCCCCGTGGCGGTGTGTGTGTGCCTGCCTGTTAGTTCGCTTGCGCTTGAAATGTCACTGGAAGCTGGTATAAGCGCTTCTGAATACATAAATGAAATGTGTTGCTCAGTCAAAATAGGCAAATATGTACAAGTATAAGAAGTACACATTAAAAATATCTCGTTCCGATATATAGCAAGTGTCAGCGTCTCAAGAACTCTCGAATTCGTAATTGAGGATACGATTCTAATACGTTGAATTAGTCCGCACACACCCCTTAAATTTGGCAACTCCGCTATGCTGGCCTTCTTATTCCGTTATGTTTTGCATCTAGTGTAGCAGTTATTATGAAACTGCCTGCAGAAGAGGTGGTTTCGCTTGCGTTATAGAGTAACATTACACATTAGATAGTGAAACAAGCTATGTGGAATGGAGGAGAAAATGAGCGCACATTGAATATTGAAAGTATTTACATGTCTATCCTATGAAAGTTTCAGGAGTACACGAACCAAACTCTTCAGACGGCCAAACAGCTCACCAGATGTGCCAGTGGTTTTATGATATTTCTTCGATCGTTATTCCATTAAAATGTCATTCAGAATTTCGTTCACTGATGACTGGAAGTGGATTTAGTTTAATTGCTTAATAAAACTTTGGTTTTATGAAAGCTGTGATCGATCCTGAACATGGCTGTTGTCCGATATTCTTATGTTATTATTGTGGCTTATTTTGCTTTGAATTTTAATCCGTTAGAAAAAAAATCATCTTGAACTTGGTCTTCCCAAACTTAATTTTTTGGTTCATATGCAAAAATAAATTTTGGAAGTATGTACTCTGACCACCTTAAAAACCATTTTCCCTAACATCTGGAATTTCTGTCAAAAGATTTAGTTCTGTAGTAATTTTTCGCTCAAGGAGCGAGTAATTTTTACAAATCATAACAAACTTACTAACGCTATGTAAGCAGATTGCATGATAGCAGCAAGTGTCTGGCTATGTTACAAAGTTTTCCGCTTGGGAATGGAGCGAGCACAAAGCAAAACAGTCCATGGCACAAAGTTTGGATGTCACGCCGTGTATCCTTATTTGCACATAATGTAGAAATGTATTTGTATTATTATTGTTTTTTTTGTTTTTTTTTGTTTTTTTAAATATCTTACACCTAGGCTGACCTCCATGGGTGACCGAGGTCGTTCAAGCGAGGACTCGTGAGCAGCAGGTCTGGGATTCGAATGCCGCTAGGACCGTCTTTCGTGGCTGAGGTTTTTTTCCAGGTTTTATTCAGTGCTCATTAATGGCAAATGACGGGGAGGTACCCTAAATTTACGCCTGAAACGTCTCCTTCCTTTACAAAGCCCTTCCCAATATATCATTTCATCTCATGTATCATCAGTGTCCACCGCCTGTAGTGCCTCAGTAGCAAAAACGGGCGTTAAACACATTCATTCAGTTTACATCTAACCTGACTAAATTCGATTTTGTCACCTTTCATTTTTTCACACCAATATGCATAAATGTCATAATATATGTATATTAATGTGGGTGCTAAATAATGCTGGTTGATAGTACGAAAGGCACCAATTCAAAAAGTGCGTAAATGCTGCCAAAGGGTTAGAGTTGTTTATGGGAATAAAGTAAATTTATATTTACAGATAACTGTCAGCATTATAGTGACCGTCATGGGTGGCCGACGTCGTTAAGGCCGGACTCGCGAGAAAGAGGTCTGGGGCTCCATTTCCACCAGGGTCGTCCTGTCCTCCCTGACAGAGGTTTTTTCTACATTTCTCTCAGTCCTCATATTCATCTCATATATCGTCAGTGTTCACCGTCTACTTCAATAATTATAGCCGGCGTTAAACACCATTCAAAAAAGAAGGGGAAAAAACTTTATAGTATTGCTTATGTGTTGGTTAATTGAAAATGCTAGAATATCTCTGCACAGGCTCGTTACCCCTAGAGCTGCAATGAACTTGATGGCGATAAATTTACTCACTGCACGGTTCACTAAGACCGGGTTTCTGAAACACCAGATATCAGTTCTGTCATTTCGATAATTTATCTGACGATTTGTGTAAGAGTGGCGGAAAGTATTTTACATGATTAGGTTTGCAGTTTGCTTACTTTTAACAAAGAAGAGGAATATATCTACTCGGAGAGCACAGCTATATATGTTATAATTCCGCTTAGTTTATATTTGAGGGAAAATCGAAAAATGGTTGAATTTTCAGTTACCCGAATCTTCAACTAATTGTATATTAGCGGCATCAGTACTTATATGTCTTTTCCTTAAGTGGGTGTCGCAGAAAATGACGAAATTTATAAACGTTAAATGCCGGGACATTATTTATGTAACGCATCTTGCCAATAGGAAGATAATAAAATTATAGATCTAGGACCAAATGGGCTGAGCTATAAATTTATAAAATCATTTACCCAAAATGTATTACCAATAAATTTTGGATTCTGCTATTGTATGATATAAGTATAAATGAAAATCATAGCAAATTAAGAATAAATTATTTTTTACTAGGAACTAAATATAAAGCTTGCAGTAGTACATACAAAATTTATAAAATGATTGTCGATGTTTCAAGAAAGCACACGGTGATACAGTTGAGATAAGAATGCGAATGTTGTTTTATTGCCTAACATGACCCAGTTTTTTTACACGCATTACAAATGCTCGATATGTGAGTTCTTTGTTACTCTGCAAATATTAAAAAACGATAGCATGTCGCCAAGGATATTTTGAAAGGCAGTTTTGATACGTCCCTTCAAATCCATAGCAGTTGCAGGTAAAAGAAGGGGGGAAAATGTTTTTTTCACGTAACCCCACAGAAAAAAAAAAAAAAAAGGTTGATATATATAACTTAAAATCAGTGTGGTACTAAAACCATCGTGTTCTATTCGCTGCTGCAGTGCGATGCAAAAAACGTCTCTTCCGTACTGTCACCGTGTTATAAGTTCGATACAATCCAGTCGGATCTGGTGGTGTAGTGAATACCATACTTGCCTTATAAACCCAAGATCGAGGGTTCAAACCCGGCCAGGATCGATGAATTTTTAGGGCGTAAAAATCCTAAGTATGGCTTCCTTCGGAAGGGAAGTAAAGCAGTCGGTCCCGTGTCGTACATTTACGGCACGATAAAGAACCTCAAGCCTGAAAGAGAAGCCTCTGTGCAAAATTTGTCGGCTGTTTTATACCCTAAATTGAATGGGACCTGACGACCTGAGATGTTGCAGAGCGTCCGTAAATAAACTAAAATCTCTCTCTCAATACAGTCCAAGGCGATAAGGGTTCATACTTAGGCGCATTCGTAACACACACCAAACCGTGATTTGCTGAATGTTCCTTATAGTCGATTTTTTAGAGCTGTGTTGATGAGGTTTGCTAACTTGATCCACTGTTTCCTACGACATACAGGAACATCGGATACTTTTTTCCTTTACGCAAATACCGCTATTTCATAATTTGTTCATTCCGGCTACAAGCGGAAGTTTTTGAATGGAGGATCTTTTCCTATTCCGTTCCGATGTAGTGCTAGACAATTGTAACGGACCGAAATTGATGATATTCGGGAGTACACAATGCCTTTTTATTGTTCACCGCCATTTTGCAAACACTGACAACTGACAACTAAATACCAAATGATGAATAGCAAAGAACGGAAGGTCGAGAGTTTCTCTACTCATCCATACAACGATAATAGTCGCTTTCACATAAGAAATTTGCAAAATTCGGACTATCATTTTGGAGAGCTCTGTATATTGATGGTGGAGGAAAAACAAAGGCGCGAATCCTATAAAAAGGCATAAAAATAGAGTAACGTGATTGAACAAACGGCGAATATGGCTGTTAGCTGTACAGTCATTCAGTATAAGATAATGAATAAGATTGCTAACAAGGGTGACTGAGGTCCTTAAGGCTATATTCGAGAACAAAAGGTCTTCGGTTTGATTCCCATAAGGACTCATCTCCCTGAGTTAATTTTTCGCCTTTTCTCAGTCCTCGTCACTGGCAAAAACCGGGTGGGTGGCCTGGATTTAGGCCTGGAACGCTTCCCTTCCAAAGAAAATTACTTTACCATTTATCATTTCATCTCATGTTATCATCAGTTTCCGCTGCTTGTGAAACCACAGCAGTAAAACCGGTGAACAAGATCGTTCTATATATTGCGGACTTTTTTTTAAATGAGATCTTCGACTGCTGTTCACAAGGGTGGTATTAAAAACTTTAATAATTACAGGCCGATGAGTCTGTGTAGTATGTAAAGTTATGAAATAATTGATAGGTCAGTATATTCGTAGAGTCCTTAATTACAAATACTGGTTCTGTCACTGTCAACATGGTTTCAAAGAAGGGTTTTCTTGCTATTGCCAACTTAATTCATTAGTTCAGTACCAAACTGAAGAGATCAATGTAGAAAATAGGATTGATGCAGTAGTAATTGATATTTCGAAAGCTTTTTATTTAGCATAGCATGACGTATTATTAGATAACCTGATTGAACTAGTATTAGGAAAGAACGTTGTACTTTGGAATAAAAAATATTTAGAAGACGTACCCATAGGATGCGGTAGGTACGGAAACGTAAATTTTCGGGAAGGTCACATAAGGGGTTTCTGTTTTTGGACCACTGATTTTTATTTATATTAATGAGCTATGCTTAAATATAAAGTCAAAGAACGATTATTTGCCGACTATTGTATTTATAAACGAATTAACGTCGGTTCCGATATGCACATTTTACAAAGTAATCTTAATAATTTTGACATCAGAATTTGCTGTTTTTGAACCACTGTTTATTATTTATATTAATGAACTTTGTTTAAATGTAAAACCACAAGGTGGATTATTTAACGGCGATTGTGTTTATAAAAGAATTATTGTCGGTTTCGATATGAACATTTTACAAAGTGATCTTCAAAAATTGACACCAGGAGTTCCCGTTCTTGGACCACTGTTGTTTATTATTTATATTACCGAGCTTTGCTTAAATATAAAATCAAAATAACGGTTATTTACCGACGATTGTATTTATAAAAGAATTAATATCGGTTCCGATATGAACAGTTTACAAAGCTATCGAAATAGGAATTGTAGGTAGGCGACGATAAATAAGGCTTTCACGCCGGATCACTGGTAATATAAATATTAACAATGAAAGAAAGTTGGTGGGGGACGGGAATTGGGCTGTAAAAGGTGCAGCGGTAGATAATTTGCGCCCGCTGATCGCAGGTCTCTCGTCATGGCTGCTGCAGATCACCCCCACTCTTCTTCGATGAGACTCTCTCGAGGGTGTTTCGCTGTATTTTGGCGGCTGTGAGCTAGCCGCGGTCTCGGGGCGGAACGGGATTCAGAAGGTGACGAAAAATGACTTCGTTATTCACTTTCCTGATACAGTTTATTCTTCCAACGTGAATATCCGGGTGAACTCACGCCTGTCGTCTAACCACAGCAAGGTAATTTGGCAAACGTGTATATTTATTGCGCTTACCAAAAGGCGTCAGAGCAAAGAAATTGTTCATTTAACTGAGTTTTTAATGCAGCTCAATGTTATATCGGCAGTTAGCGTGGCGACTGGCACTTGGTACTTTGCTGCTCTTCCGCTGATCTCCGCTCGACGGCAGCCACATGTATCTGGGCCTGGAAAATTCTGAGACTGCCCCGTTTTGGGAAAAATGTAGTCCTTTTATACACAGTATCAAAGGACGCCATCCATGGGCAACAGCGCGAAATACTTCCGCCAATTTTCTGTCAACATACGCTTACCTCACTGAATTTTATTTCTATTTGCTGGAAAATTTTGTTCAAGCCATACGCTTCGCTATTCGCCATTAAGATGAATTTTAAACATATTTCATACGTTACTATCAACGACTGAATTTTATCGGACACCTGCAGCTTTGCCGCATGTTTGCCCCAAGGCAGGGGCTTTTTCAACCTTAGCTACATACCAAAAGGGATTACCTTTACATTGTCAGACTTTTGCCAAGACTTTCTGCCTTCGAAGAGAGACCAGTTTTCCTTTACCTGGTTACAATTTATACACGTCATTCCTTAAATATTACAAAAATTACACTTCATAATTGCAATTAAACACTATACAACATTAATTCTACATATGTCATTAAAGTTCTTCCACTAAAAGAAAATGCACAACATACTTGCACCTGATTACAGAGTTGCTCATTCTAAAATTACAAATATTAATTATTTCAATTACTCTGTAATTGACGGGAAGCCAGGGACAGCTTCAAGATCTTGATAAATTTGACACCAGGAGTTCCCATTTTTGAACCACTGTTGTATATTGTCTGTATTAACGAGTTTTGCTTTAATATAAAGTCAAAAGGACGATTATTTGCTGACGATTGTATTTATAAAGGTATTGACGTCGGTTCTGATATGAACATTTTACAAAGCGATCTTAATAAATTTCCAATTACATAGCATGAAATTAAATGGTTCTAAGAGTAAGACAATAACATTTTGTGAAATCCGAGAGGTGTTTAAGTTCTAAACTTGCCCGGACGAGCAAATTGTAGTGTTACAGGTAAGCATGGAGGGGGATACGCTTTGTTATGAGAAAGCTGAAAAATCCAGTCCGAAGTCGAAGGAAATAGGTTATTTATCATTAGTTCGTCCCTTAATGCAACATGAAGTAGGTTGATACAGGATATATCACAATAAATATTCTAGAAACAATCCAGCCTAGAAGCAGCAAAATTCGTAACAGATATAAAGGAACATGAGGACGTACTCGTATATATTACAATATTAGGTAGGGAATCACTAGCAGAGAGACGTTTAAAAGCCAGAAAAACTTTTTCTACAAAGCTTATACAGAACAAAATATATGGAGGGGCATACCACAACTAGGTTAGAAAAACCAACATAGGAACGATCATAGTTTTAAATTCAATTGAGGAAACAGAAAATGGATTTAGGCAATAAAATAAAACCATACTGAAATTGATTACCTGCAGTCTTCCCTGTGGATTGTCCTTTTCTGACAAGATTTAAAAGTAACCTAAATTGTATGTGTATAAATAGTTCATTGATATAATTATATATGAATGTAATTATTGTTGAAACCAAATTTTTTCTGGAATACTTAAAATATTGTTTAATTCTTTATTATATTTAATTGACTAGCTTTGCTTAACTTCTGTATATTATTAATCAGGCCGAATAGTGGTTACGCCTAACATTTTGATAATTGTAATAATTTTATAAAATTAAGTTGACATATATTTAAATAGTTTGACGCATTTAAATTAATTGAGATGATTTTAATTGGGCGAAATGTATCTAATTAAATTAACATGTGTAAAATTAAGTTGATAGGTATGAATTATTTTGGCGTACTTAACTATATTGGTTTAAGCTAGGTGAAACGTATGTAATTAAGTCAATATGTATAGAATTAAGTTGACATGTAGTTAATTAGTTTGATGTTTTAATCTAGGTTTATGTGTATCTAACTAGATGGGCCTGTTTTTAGTTGGGTGAAATGAATTTAATTAAGTTAACGTGTGTAAAATTAAGTTGACAGGAATTTATTAGATTGGTGTATTTAAGTATATTGACATGCTTAAGCTAGGTGAAAGCTATTAAATTAAGTTAATGTGTGTAGATAAGTTGATATTTAATTAGTTTGGCGTGTTTATCTAGGTTTATATGTATCTAACTAGATTGCGTCGGTCCTGGTGGTGTATGGTTACCATACTTGCCTCCTACAGTTCGAACCCGGCCAGAACCGATGGATTTTTTCGGGCGTAAAAATCCTAAGTATGGCTTCCTTCGGAAGGGAAGTAAAGCCGTGGGTCCCGTGTCGTACATTTACGGCACGATAAAGAACCTCAAGCCTGAAAGAAGAGGCCTCTGAGCAAAATTTGTCGGCCGTTTCACGCCCTGAGTTGAATGGGACGCTGATGACCTGAGATGTTAAAGAGCGTCCATAAATAAATAAATAATAAATAACTAGATTGTCCGTTTTTAGTGAGGTGAAATGTATTAAATTAAAGTAGCTGGCATACAAAAATGTGTATTTCATGTATTTAAATTCCGGTTGCAATGTATTTATTAAGTTAAGTGAGTTATTTTTGAAGTATTTTGCTGAAATAGCCATTGTATTTTAATTAATCTTCACGCAAGCTCAATCGCAGTTAATAATTAAATATATTCACATATATAAACTACACATTTCTAGAATACTCCATGGATTGAATAATTTAAATCCGGATACAGCTTCGGTTAACACAGAGTGCTACGGGCCCATAAAATTTATTTTCTATAAAGTTTGTATAACTTGGTGGCCGAGGTCATTAAGGCGCGTACTCGTGAGCGGGAGATCCGGGGTTCGAATCCCACTAGAACCGTCCTCCCTAACTGAGAATTTTCCCTGGTTTTCCTCAGTCAGGCCTGAAACGCTTCCTTGCTCTAAAACAAAAATTCTTCCTTAATTTATCTCCTCATATCATGTATCATCATTGTCACCGCCTCAGTAGTTAAAGCAGGCGTTAAAGGGGAGGAAAAAAAAAAATCTCACAAAGAGTTTTAGCGCCAAGGATATTGCATATAACTTTACCAGGACGTTAATGTAAATTACTAATGCTCTTTATGCTATTTTCTTCCCGCAAGGCACTCCCAATGAAGTGCATGAGGCAATTTGGCGTGAAAGCTTGTGACCGCCTTGATACATGTTATGATATACCATTTAACATATAAGAGGGTACCTCACTTTATAATAAAACAGAATGGCCTGAGAATCCCTGTAACAGATGCAATTTGAAATACATTGTTTAGTAAAATATGTTTATAGAAAATGTACAAAAACTTCTTCTAGCCTGTATTATAAATTCCAAGAAATGGGAGTATTTCGGAATGCTTTAAGACTACTGTTGTCAAAATGATTATATGCAAGAGTTAAAAGGGGATACACGGGTAAATAAAAAGAGATAGTTATTACACTGCTAGCCTTGTGGCAGTTATAGTTGTTATAGGCGAACATGGATAATTATGTACGAATGGCAAAACCCAAAATCTTCCAACTTAGCCCAGCATTTTCAATTCACCTTCAGATAATTTTTCTTTGGGAATATCAAACCAAGCTTAGTTTTAATTCGCTTAAGATAGCAGCATAGCTGGTACCGCCACGGGTGTCCAGATCGTTGAGGCGCGGACTCGTGAGCGGGAGGTCTAAGGTTTTCCTCTGTCCTCTTAAAGAGTAAATGCCTGGGAGATACCTTAAACTGCTTCCTGGAACGCCTCCTTCCTTAATAAAGTCCTTTCCCAGTTTATCACTTGATCACATGTATCATCAGTATCCACCGCCTGTGATGCCTCAGTAGTTAAAACGGGCATTAAACACTATTAAAAACGCTGCTGGTTACACTTTTAAATCCTGTTGCATCATAGGTACCCAGTTAAGGGAAGAGAAAGTCTCTTCAACACCCATTCAGTAGTTTTCGCGTTTTTCATACTCTTGACACTTTCAATGACTTGCACAAACGTGTACTATCATATTGCAGTAAATGTACATCTCGTAAGGAAAGCTCATGTAGTATCTACTGGATATTTACCGATTTCCTGATCCACAACATTGGTATTGGGTTTGATTCGCATCACCTTGGCAAGAGATGTCTATTTACATTCGTCTTCGTTTCTGTAGGAACGACTGCTGCCTGTTTAGGATGATTTCTAAGGCCAAGCTTGGGCTTAGTCGTCGTTTCTGTAGGTACATTGTTGACAGTTTAAGCGGATGTCTAGATCCGGGCTTGGACTTCAGCTTTTGGCTTCTAATTTCTTGCGTCTGATTCGTAATTTCTGTTTCCGATATGGTTCTCTGGTTTCTACAGGGCGGAACATTTTCTGCATAGCCTATAAATTTGCTGTCGGGAATATGGGAGGGCCGTGGGGTTTAGGCGTTAATGCTGGCAGTATTTTTGCTCGCGTTATAATGCAAAAATATTCGACTTCCAAATGCCTACATATGACAGAGCAGACCAAAACTTTAGAATTGTGCACCATACCTTGAGGCAATTTTAATTTGAATTTGGAATATGTCATCGGAGTAGTCATATTAAACATGGTTTCAAATGATTAGATTATCTTGTTTTGTAATGTTATAGAATTTCACAGTGTACCTAACCTTTTGCAGTGTTACGAGTGTGATGAAAAACGGCTTTGTTTTAATCAACAGTTGTAGTCAGGAACCACGAATTATTTGGATAACCTCTCCACTTAACCATTGATTGCTTAATGTGTCTACGACCTCTAGTGTCGAGTATTTGGTCTATTTTGAATTATTTTGGAAAAACAAATTTTTTTAATTCTTCGGATTAAAAGATACCGTCTTTGGCTTCACCGTCCAAGTCTTTTAATTTATACACAACGGGGGACACCACGTGTCATCTTGTCAATTTGAAAAAATTCATATATCCAGTTTTGCTCGTAACCCTTAGCAAATTTCATTTTCTCCTTAGTAACGCACACATGACCTCCTACATTAAATTTAAGTTTACGTCCTTTCGGCGCGCAACCCTTCTGACCATAAAGGTTTTCGTAAAGCTGTAAAATGTTTCCGTCATTGACATCCCTTTAGTCATCTTTACGGACGTGTGAAAGCAAATATTGTAGAACTGTAAAAGCTCAAGAAGAACTTCTAACATATCCAAAGGTTTCTTATGCGGGTAATAATTCTACATTTTCGTCTTTTCTACAATGCCGGCTTTGACATAAATTTTTGTAGTGTAATGCTCTATGCCATGTTTGGCCAAAAGTGTTTTGTACGTTTTGTTGGTAAACTCGGCTCCTTTATCGATTTGCAGCACCCTGGGAACGCGATGAGAAAATATAGTTTTAAATGCTTGTAATTCCGTGCCCACTTTTAATTTTAACTACATTGCCCAAGCATATTTAAAAAAAAAAAATCATCACCGTCAGTAAGTAAAACGTAAGATTTGTTGTGCTCTTTAAAGTTGTTCATTTCATTGAAGCCAAAGCCTCCCAAAGTTTTTTAATTGGTTTATTTCCGGACGCTCTTTAATATCTGAGGTCATCAGCGTCCCATTCTATTCAGGGCGTTTTTTCAGGCTTGAGGTTCTTTATCGTGCCGTAAATGTACGACACGGGACCCACGGCTTTACTTCCCTTCCGAAGGAAGCCATACTTAGGATTTTTACGCCCGAAAAAATTCATCAACCACATCTGATTGTTTGGCCTACATGCTGAAACTGCTGAAAACTAGGAATTGATGAATTACTAAAGTAATGCATCCTCTATCAAAGGTACGAAATACAAAAACCTTTACATCTCAATAAAAAAGAAAATGGAGAAAATGAAGCTGTAAAGAATGTGCTAACCAAATGGAGCCAATTATAAGTAAATTGTAAAATATGCAGTATCCGAAAAAGATTCTTCCCAGAGGTATTAAGGAGAATAATATCTCAGAATTATAACCATTATATATATATATATATATATATATATATATATATATATATATTGACACTGATTAGCATTTGTAATGAAATTTACCAGCCTGATTTTAAAAACATTCAAATTAACTGACCTTTCACTGATGGCTTGTGTGTCTAACGCATTGTCATAAAATATCATGAAATATTTTTTTATGTTGATAAAGTTATTTATTATTTTCCAAATATACACCCAAATTAAAATGTACACCAATCATTAAATGATTACAAAGACATGGCAAACAGGATAGCTCCATTTGTATTATTGTTTTGTTTTGGGTATTTTATGTATGTGTCTCGGTGTGAGAGTGTGGGTGTATGTCGGACTGTGATATTTCAGGCACGTGAAGTACTGAGTTCTCACTAAAGAATTAAAAGTCAACACTAGGGTAGCCCTTATTTTTCAACTTTCTAAAAGTTTAGCTCCCACCTCTATCTTGTTTCAAATGAAAAAAAAAGATTTGTGCAGATTTTCAGTTCAATGGGACAACTGTTTGTTGGTTCTCATACACCTACAAGTTGGAACATAACATACGCAACGATTAATTCTGTAGAAAAGCGGTATAATGCTTCCTATCTCAATTGTTTTCTTTTTACTTCTTAGAGAAATTTATGTGGACGTACAGGCAACCCTAGCAGTTTTTTAAAAACATTCTGAATAAAATTTCTCAAAACTTATTTCAGAAAATCCCTGAAATAACATCAGAAATATAATAAATATAGTTTCTTTTTGTAACGCACACAACTTCTATAAGAGAAACATATTTTTTTTTAAAAACAATAATTTGTACACAATCAAAACACAATGTGAATGAATAAACATTGAACATTATTTTTTCAAAGAGAGGATTTATTAGCAGTTGTGTATTTTTACGGTCCCTTGCAACGATCTGTAAAACAAAATTGTTTCGAAGTTTCATAATTTGTGAGAATGTTACGGAATTTCTGAACGAGTTTGACTCCTCTTTTTGCAACGTCATTCATAACAACTATCTTCTCAAGCTTTTCTACTGCACTTTTGTATCCAGGATCAACCTTCCAAATTGAAGGGTCTTTGTCTAGGGAAGCTGTGCTGATAGAAAATATCGTGAAGTACATTTTTGTACCAGGAGTTAACAAAAGAAAAAAAAAATCGATCTATTTTGAAGGAAGAAAAATTATTTTGGTGCAGAAAGTACCTCCTCAGTGGATTATTTCTTCTTCATCTTCTCTTTTGTCAGCTTCAATCATGACTTGAACGTTATTTGCCTTAACCGCTCTTGGAACATTGTTATCAAATAAGGATAGAGTCACAGTTTCGGGAAGATAGCTGGAACATTTTTTTGCAGCAGTGTTAGTGACTTCTGGATCAATATCCTAAAAATTAATGACTGCAGGCAAGGAAAAAGAAACTTTTTGTGGAAGTTGCGGACTATCATTTTTGACATATCTTATGCATATGTTTTTGGGCAGATGACAGGAATTTTCACTGTCATCACCTCTGCTTTGGCTGCTTGATGCTGAATAATCAATTATTGATATACCAAGCTGATGAGCAACAAAGTGTAACATATTTTATGTCTTTTTTCCCCCTTGCAGTTTCCATTTCACTGCTCTTTCTTTCTTTCTTCCTTTTTTTTTTTTTTTTTTTGACTTACCCACAATGCAGCCTGGTCGTCCTTTTTGGTCCTGAAGCATTAAAATATTCTGATCCTCTTCATTTTTCATCTATTCGAAAGCATCTGAATGAGATATGTCAAAGAGATAGTCCATAATTTCCACAAAAAAAAATCTTTTTCTTTTTCCTTGCCAGCAGTTAGTCAAATTGTTCGTAAATTTTTCCATTCATCATAAAGTTTGAATAATCAAAGCAGTAGTTCTACTAGGAAATCGTGCTTTTTGCTATATAATGGAAGCTTTTTGTCTCACCAATGCTGCTCTTTCCTTTGTTTTAAGATTTACAACTCTTACCTTGTAGAAAAAATGCTTAAAACTTGTTGGTTCGATGATAGTTTGGCTCCCACGATTGGATTGAAGATGTCAACAAGAGGGAATTAAAATCTTTTCTGAACTTCTGTGCCAAACTATCCGAAGAAATTGATGCCATTTTACGAGTCTAGGAAAAATACTTCATGAAAGATCACTTTAAACTAGCACGGCACTAGCTTAAACAGTAGTTCTGGAAAAGTAATTGAAAAATTCATTCATCATAGACATAATTTTAGTTACAAAAAATACAATGAAGCAACAATAATAATGTAATTATCTAATAATATTAAAAAGAATTACTTTCCGAATTAACATTTCTAATCTTCATGGTGGATGAGGGTCGCCTCGCAGTCGTTCGATTGAGCTAAATATTGCACAGATCGTTTTTGTTTATTGATTGGAACAAGATATACGAGGGCGAGCTGCGAAACGTTAACTTGCGGAAAATTACCCTATGGATAAGGCCACCCCTATCAACACTGTATCATTAACTGTCAATTAGGAATATGTATATGAAAAAATGAAAATTGTAACAGTAATACACATTTTGTAACTGTAAAGTACTCATGTAGCAAGAGCAAAGCGTGACACCACACTTCTACAAAGTTACGAGCCAAGAAATACTGTGGAATATGGAAATTATGTTTGGCACCAGCTAAACCAATATAATTTTATTTTTCAAATTTGTGTTTTTATAATTATACGTTTAATTAGTTTTTATGGTTTCATTCTTCATTAGCCATCCGTTTGTTATTAAAGAGTTTAAAAAGAAAATGTCGAAATCCCGAAAATCGTTTTAATTTCGACCTTCATCTGTTCGACTGCTAGCGGAAATTATAATGCCGGACTGGGCATTCGTAACTGTAAAAGCATTCTGTGGATACATTATTTGACTTTTGTCATTTTATTCGCTGCATAGTGTGTAGTAATGTAACGAGAGCTCCAGAATGTATCTTGAGGGAATCTGCAGCTCGACTTGTGTTTATTTGGACTTAATGAACAAAATGATATAAATAAAATGATATATACACAAAATGCACTTGCAGTTATGAATGTTTAGCGCGGCAGTTTAATTTCTGTTAACATTTGAACAGAAAAATGGAGTGGAATTTTCAATTATATGGTCAATTAGTGCATATTACGTCTCACTAAAACTTTTTCAGTTGCCCACCATGTCGATTAATGGATTTGCAGTGTACAATGATGCTTAGGCTAAAGAAGCTGTAAAGATATTGCAGTGCGCTGATTTAATAAATGTGCATAAAAGCACTTGCAAGTAGATGCATAAAATGAAATTATTAAAACGGAAATTATTATATTGTAGCTATAGGCAGCTGTAATTGTTGGGATTCTTAATATGGTTATACTGAATTACTGATTCATGAGGTAAATGCAAAAAAATGAGTGCAACCCCCGTTTCAGATTTTCTTAAGATAAAGCCTACATCTCGTGATATATAGCCTGATAATTCGTAAAAGGGACTTTATAGAAGGAAAATGCTTTATTTTGTCTCTTGTTGCTGACGCGCGCTATTGCAATTACAACACACACACGTGTGTGTGTGTGTGTATGTATACACGCATAGAGGTGCCAAAAATCTATACACACCTCAAGCCAGGGAAAAAAAAAAAACTGTGTTAACATCACAAAACTGAATTCACACAAACAGAAAATGATGAGCACTAATCATCTTAGACTTTTACAGTTACAACAGATGCTCAAAATGTCCATAATTGGCGTCGATACACTTCTGAATACGTTTAACTACTGATTGAGCAACGCTTGCGAAAGTATCCTCAGCGATTGCAGCACACGTCGTTTCAATTTCTTCCCGAAGTGCTGCCAGTGTAGCTGATTTTCTACGGTATACAACATCCTTAAGAGTTCCCCATAGGTAGAAGTCCAACGGAGTTGAATTGGGAGAACGCGGTGGAAACTCAATCGAACCTCTTCGTGAGTGCTCTGCGGTGAGTGCTCAAAACATTCCAAAACCATAGCCGAACACGCGGGGCTTGTTGCTGTGCGAGATCTCCCAGATTTGCCTTTATGAACATCGCATACGGTACCATGAGTATCAAATTTGTCTCGAATGATTGCAGTTGCTACTCGCGTTGGCGGTTTTGTTCTGTACAAACGTCTCCTTTGCCTTTGAACTTCAACAACATTCTCGGTTTTCCAATACCACTTCAAAATTGCTTTCCACTGTTCAAACGATAATCTTTACTCCATTTTGTTGTAGCAACGCTAGCATAGCGTACTGTGAGTCACATCTGTTTACAGAACATTATACTACACATTATTGTTGTTTTTCGGTCCAACGTTGAAATATATTAAATAGATATCTACTGTGAAACTGTGCATACATTTTTGGCACCCTCGGTATATATATATAGATATATATATATATATATATATATATATATATATAGATATATATATATATTAAATGCAAGATAGTTTGTTATGATGTGTTTTCCAAAGTTCAACAAATGAAGACAAATCTTTAAAATAGAAGCAACTAACATGGTTTCCGTTCAGAAAGTTACAAAGTAGAAATAACACCATCTAACATCTAATATGGATAATTACTTCTTTGTCTGCAATTTAAAATATTTAATTGTTGTATCTGGTGATCTTTAGGTATATACTTCGTTCATCTGAGAAGCAATATGGAGCATGTATGACACAAATTACTGAATAATATCAGATGATCAGTTTTTTTCCTAAACTTCTCATTTATTTTATTAAGTATTTATTTTATATTTATAGACCACAACCGCAGGTGCGGGTAGATCTATTTTACTTTTTCTCTTAAGCTTTCTGCTATAATGAGAGCAAGGTTTTATGTTGGGCACAGTGTCATAAAACTCATGGAGTTATGCTGTGTTGCATGTGACTGCTGAATAGCCAGAAACAACGCTCGCAGCTTTATGGCAATTCTGAAGCGAACTGTATAGTTAAATGCAGTATGGCGTTAGAGCGGAATCCGAAAGTTCATTATCAATGATGGATAAAATGGACACTAATAAAGTTTTAGCCCAACGTTATTCTTGACTTGTTGCCATACAGTGCTCGTTGTTTATATTTTCGGCAGTGAAGGATCAACATTACTTGTCACATCGTTGTTTCGCACACTTGCAATATACATAATCAGTTTGTAGTGTATTACTGAAATGTAGGTAGTTGAAAGTACTTGCTCGTGCAGTTCTCTTGTCGCTATTGCCATGATCATGATGGGTATTATGGACAAATGAAATCAGAGTTTGTAAAATCAACCGATAACCGGGGGGGGGGGGGTGATTGACTCTTAATTTTCTTGTATCTTGCTTAGCCTTAGAGCACTCAGGGACCTTTTAAAACCTTCTCAACTAAATTCAAGTGATTCTGTACCTTGGGGATGAAGAGTGAAAGGAATTATTTGGGGCGCCAATGACTTGTAACCAGGGCATTTTTAGGTAAGGAAAAACGTGGAAAATTTTACCCTATCAACTCGTTCCAAAAAGAAATGGGGTCCACGGGCGCTGCAGGGGAACTGTTAATTGCATTTCGTGAAAACAGAAATTATTTGTCGTTATTGAACAAAGAAGTCTTCTGTGACGAGTTGTGTGCAAAAGTCAGAAATGCGCAAAATAAAACACAGCGGTTTAAATCTTACGCGTAATCGCTTGTGACTTCAGTACTAAGGTTATTAAGTGACCGAAGACTCAAGTGAAAAGAACGGTGACAAAGACAACCTTTCAAGGTAGATAATGTTTATGTAAGGATTTTTCGCAAGTGAAAGAAGGGTAAGGTTTCACTATCATTTATATACTAGAGAAGCATTTATTTGTGTTCACTTTTAGTGTCCTTCTTGCAAGCAAAGAATTGGAATGGGTGATATATAGGGAGGCAAAAGAACCCAATATTCATGTTTCGGGAAAGAGGTAATACATATAATCGAAGATATTGATAAGCAAAGTATATTTGGTAGCCTGCGTGATATGAAAATTATATAGAATCATACCAAGTTATAAAACCAAAACGTAGAAGGAAAATAATATAGATTTGTGTGGTAAAACGGATAAATACGAATTTGCATGAGTTAGGAAAGTAATGGTTAACTTAAGGGGTTCGGGAGATAGTGGCAATCTAAATATTTGTCCTATGTGGGAATAAACAGATGTTAGCTTTCATTATTTGTTAACTATGTAGGAACTAAGAAATGGAGATAAATGAATGGCGAATGAAATGGAACAAACAACACTAGGGTAGAAATATTATGGGAAAGAATATTACATATATAGAGAGTTGGCATCACGGTTGATCCGAGAAAGTGGGCGTGAGGAAGCAGGTAGAGCGCGAAGAAAACAACGGAATTTTATATTCGTAATTTCTCCAGTATTCACTTATAAATTTTCATTAATTTATGACATGCACAAAATCAAAATTTTATTTCACTAATCTGTTAAGAGTAGTTACTCAAAGTGGTGCCCGTCGGCATTCACACATTCCCGACATTTGCATTTACGTGCATAGATTGTTCTTTTGTAAACCTTCTAATTTCTGCTCTTATATTTTCTTTCAGTTCATCTAAAGCGTGTTGGTTATTTTATAGACTCTGCTTTCAAGAGTTCCTCATAAATAATAATCGCACGCGGTAAGATCTGAAAAACGTACGCGCTATAACCCTATAGATTTAATTCTGAGTTTAAATACCTCCCTTATAGCCATCAAAGAATCACGAATAATGTGGGCTGTTGCAGAATCTTATTGAAAACATATACATTTTCTCTCATAATCAGATAATTGTTCAAATAAATGTGCGGGTATTTGTGTAAGATACCTATTCGAATTGAAGATATCTTTAGAAAATCTAGATCCTATTGTTTGATTTGGTATTAATACACACCACACACCAATCCTTTCATCATATAGAGAAATTTTGTAAATTATTCATGAACTTTCTGTGTTCTAGTATCTATTGTTCTGTAAAAATACGTAAGCACGTAAATGAAACCACGGTTCATTAGAGGAAATTATTAAATATCTATCAATAATACCATCATGAAAGTTATGTAAACTCCAGTTACAGAAATTCACTCGACTTTCGTTGTCATGCGGCCATAATTCTTGGATTATAGTAACTCTGTAAGGTTTCAATTTTGAAAGTTTAGTAGCCTTATGGACTGAAATTGTCGAAACGCTTACTTCTTGTGCTACACGACATAAAGATTTATTAGGAGAAGGTTCAGGTAATGCCCAAATATCATGCAATTTTTCTTAAGTTAGAACCCAATGTTTAGGCCTACACCTATTGACAAGATTTTTAACTCTACCCCTTTTTGGGGGTCGAATGCCAAGAAACCTGTATAAAAATCGCGTACACACTCGTCGGCATGAATCAAGAGCCCGCGCAAACATTTCTTCTAGTGCCAACACCACAACTTGTACTAACGAGGAACATGTCAATACACTCATATCGAAACATACCTTAACAATTTTCCTGTATTATCAATGTGCTATAAGAAGTCCATGTTCTAAAAATGAGCTGCTGTTTTCAAGTGCAAGTATCCGACATGGAAACTGGAAAATGTCGTGTCGATGGAGTAGAGGAGTAGGAAATAGATGTGCCTTAATGCAGCCCGGCGTTCCGGATGCGCGGAGATGATCGACAGTCCTTGTTAGTGTCTTGCAGGGACGAAAGTAAAACAAAAGTGACCGGTGCTTATGCAGTGCTTAAAACACAAGTTCTTTCGGCACCATGCACAACAAATAATTGCGTCATTTTCACACTCCATATATTCTCACACTTGTTTGTAGACAGAATTTAACAGGTACAATGTACTCGGGGGATCGCAGTGTTGTGTATTTCGTAGCAAACTATGAATATTTAATCACGTCCCTAACCGCGGGGAAGAAATTTGGTAATGAATAAATGACTGCATTTTCAAAATACTGTGCTGATAAACCTTTAAATAAATGTTCTCATTAACTGTCAAAATATCAATTAGACAACAAGGAAGAGATCTCTATTGCATTCCGGAAGAAAAAACTTATCCAAAGGTGATGTTTCCCCGTAGTTCCGGAAGAATTTCACTAATTATTCCGGGAGAATATCTTGAAGACATGTAATGTCGTTATAACTCGTCCAGGAATAAAATAGTAGTTCACAACCATTTTCAGAGCAGGGAAAAAAGCATCGTTAAACCAGGATCTCCACTCTTTTTCCCTATTTTACCCGATTTCGTTGCTTTCATAATTACAATTTCCGCCTTAAACAACTGCCGTGAAACTTTAGGTCCGAGTATTGTTGTGCAGTACAACAAATAATTTAGGAATAATATATCCATCCATACTAATAGTGAGCATAATAATGTATGAATAGGTCAGTGCACTAATAGATTGTGCAACAGTTTGAACATGTTTCTCCCCCAAAAAGATAAAAGTTTTTTTGCAGCCATTTCGAGCTCGAAACCACTCCTATCAGTGTTATAAATACAAGGAGGAGGATAAATTGACAGTCGCACACTAGCGACTGTTTCAAAAAAAAAAAAAGCTTTCTGCCACTTTGTCTTTTTCTTCTTCCTTTATGAATGACTTTGAAATAATTTTTATTGCCTTCCTGATTTTAATTTTATGATTTTTTTTTAAACAAGACCCAAGAAGTTAATGCGCTAAATTCTGTTCTTCCAAATACTTTTTTCAAAGCCCAAAGCGTCAAATCTTCGTCGGTTGTTTTCCTTTGCTCTTTTTGCATCCACAAAGGAAGCAATTTATCATACTTATGTATTTTTATGCTCAATGGGGTTTGTTTTCCGTATGTTGCGATCGCCACATTTTTTCAGAGCAGTTGATAATTAAGTGATAAAATTTCTCTTATTTTGTCGCATCTAAAATATTTTAGGGTCAGTCTAGGTTTAACAGCAGACAAACGTACAGCAGCAGAAGACTTTATCAGTGTTATTGTTGGGATATCGAGTAACGGCTATTATCAGAAGTTTATCGCGTATTTTGATCCCAGCTGGGTATATGACGTGGCAGTAATACCTGTTATGCACGTACAGACGAAAGACCTACTCCCCTCAGGGTTGTCCAGCTCCTGTGCAGTATTGTGTTATGTTTTCTATATGTTCCAAGAATTTGTCAACTAATTTTAGCGTGCTTCCAGTTGAAAACAGCAACTCATTTTTTGGATCATGGCCTTCTTATAGCATATAGATGAAACAGGAAAATGGTTTAGATTCCTTTAAGCACTGAGCGGAAACTTTTTCGCTCGCGCAGCACTGAAGGAAAATTACGCATATAGAATGTCGCTGTTTGCTTCACGCTCTACCTGCTTCCTGCTGTCCGTTTTCTCGGATAAAGAGTGACTCGAACTTTTCGTAGAAAAAGTGATGGGAGAATATTTCGAATGGTTATGAAAAAATAGGGAAAATAGAGTGGAGATCCTGGTTTAACGAGGCCTTTTTTCCCTGCTCTGAAAATGATTGTGATCTACTTTGTGGAGCAAGATGCTATTAATTTGACAAATTTATTAATTATTAATAATAATAACTAAACTGGGGATTTACTGGATGGCGTGATTCAGGCGAGTGTATAACTAAAGGCACAAATATGACTTCATCAGTATATAAAACCTGAAGGGGATATGAAAGCAACTTATGAAATATGTTTTCAGTTAGTTTTTGAGATATTTTGATACTGTTATTTTTATTGCACTTATTGTTAATGGAAATATCCCATTTTCTTGTATTTAGGTTTAAGTGCAATATTTTAGTATAGCTGAGCTCGTGTTCTGGATATACGGGTGGGAAAGTGCTGACGAGCCACAAGCAAGGTTTTAGAAATTAGGTTGTTAAAAAATTTGTTTATGTAACAACATTAGTTATCAATAAGTTCGTTCAAATACTAGAAAGCGCACAGGCAATACATCTATATTAGAATAAAGAGAAAGAAAGTAAATGGACCAAATTGCTTCTCCTAAATAGGTAAACATTCGCATTTGTTTCACCTCTATTTTTTGTTAACTGCGGCCCATAAAGGTCCACAGCGATCATCTTCATTTTTGTCGATTCGAAGGTCATTCGTGCGCTGTTTTTTGGATAGCTTTGAGTAGGTACCAATTACTAACGCGACTGCGTGAACATAATGACTGAGGGTGCAACTGCTTCACTGTACACGTGCAGTGGCGAATGGCAGTTCATTTCAGGTACGGAGCGAGCCGATATTCTGTTCATAAGTATTTGTTACAAACTGAACATTTTACAGTTAACATTTGCAAATGTTGCGCTATGAGATTGGTTCATATTTGTTTCAGGCTTAGAAGACAATGCAGCGTTCCCTACTCTTTTTTCAAGTTAATTTTGTGATTCGCTCCGTTCTTTTCTGTACACGTCCGTTAGCAATTGTAGGAAAAATTGGCTATCGTAATGTAATATATTGAATATATTGAATTTTCCGCTCTATCTAATGATTGCATAATTAAAACTTTTCAGTAAACAAAGGGTCAAAATTACAACATTACGCCATTTTTGTAGTGAGTATTATTTCTTTCATGGGGAAAATTTGAGGCAAAACGTAGCAGAGCAATAGTTGAATATCATCAAGGAAACTTTTCCTATGTGGTGTAGGGCGTGTACAGTCAGGCGATTAGAAGAAGGCAAGTGCGGGCTGAAGTGAGAGGGGACCTTGAACTGTCTATTTGCACACGTACGAGGGTATGATGTGGAATATCCATGCTGCCACATGAGTGAGGACCTCGCGGACATAGATTCAGGTCTGCCACATCCGCTGCACTTCTAGCCATGGGCGAATATCTGACAACACTTATCTTCATTAACTTACGTGAACGTAGTGATGGGGTTAGAAAATGTTTACGTAGCACACTCCTCTCGCTCTCGATCGTCAGACAATATTAAATATCGCTGGGTCTAATATATTACATGAGGAGGGGGTGAAAATTTTTAACTGAAAAATTGGATGAACATTTTGTGACTGATACATAAAATTTAGTAGCATTTTCGTTATTGTTAGTACATAGGGGTCAAAGCGAGAAAAATTAAGGAATGAATTATTAATTTTTACATAAAATCGGGACTCTGCAATCGGTCGCATGCAGCTTATCGCCAGAAGAAATTGCTGTTTGTTAGAAGTCGCCCCCAGCATACAGCAAAGCGGCTAAAACACATCTATTCTTTGCTATTTAAAAAAAAATGGTGTAACCAGAAGTATCAGTGATTTTGTGTTCCACATTGTTTTATAAATATAAACATTCATTTGATAATGCTTGAAGGTGAATTATTAAGTAACGCACATTTTTTTTAAAAAAAGAGAAATAGTTAAGGCAAAATAATGCATACACAATGAAACCACCACATCCCTTGGCTACTTTTCAACAAAGGAGCCAAGTCTCTCAACACATTTCTCTAATCGTGCCAGTAATTTCAATATACGTTGTTCATAGTACTCTGTCTTTTGGGAGTGCAGCCTTCTGCACTTCTTCAACGGAATTGAAGCGTTGGCCACCTAAGAATTTTTTCATTGGGCCAAACAGATGATGAAAATACGAGGATGAAAGGTCTGGACTGTACGGTGGGTACCGTAGGACCACCCAACCAAATTTCAGATGTAGGTACCGACAGAAGCCGCAACATGGGGGCGAGTATTGTCATGGAGCCGCCCGACATTTGCAATCTTGCATTTATCACAAAGGGTACGGCGCAACTTCCCAATGTTCTTGCATACGATGCAGCCAGCATTCACAGTGGTTCCTTGTGTACGAGTAAGAAATGTCATCATCAGAACACCAGGCATATCCCAGAATGTGGTCACTGGAACTTTTTTTTTTTTTTTTTTTTTTTTTTTTTTTCGCAGATTGCGTTACCTTGAATTTCTTCTTTGCTGGGAAACCACTGCATTGAGGCCTCTTTTGTTTCAGGACCACAACTCATCATTATTTACGATTTCTTCCTTATAACTCCGTAAGTGGTCCAAGCATGTCATCATTCGCTCTCAGCAGTCCTAGTGGTGTAGTGGTAACCATACTTGCCGTCTAAACCCAAGATCGCGGGTTCAAACCCGGCCAGGATCGATGGGTTTTTTCGGGCGTAAAATTCCTAAGTAAGGCTTCCTTCGGAAGGGAAGCTGATGACCTGAGATGTCCCGTGTAGTACACTTACGTCACGATAAAGAACCTCAAGCCTGAAAGAAGAGACCTCTGAGCAAATTTGTCGGCCGTTTCACCCCCTGAAATGAATGGGACGCTGATGACCTGAGATGTTAAAGAGCGTCCGTTAATAAACAAATAAAAAAATCATTCGCTCGCCTTTCTGGCTACTTTCTTTGGCACCTAGAAGTCACTAACTTTCCAAAAACTCAATACTTCATACACGATACCGTACACAGTACATTAAGATATGTTTAAAATCTCTGACAAAGTTCGCAGATGGATCCGCCGGTCATTCACAAGTGCATTCTTAATAGCTGTGACGTTCCTCGAGTTGCAGCTGGTACTGGTGGTCCTGAACGTGGCAATTGAACAAGGTTCACAATCCCTCTAAAAGAATGTGCAACATCTGGAGATGTTGCTATGGTTCAGTCTTCCCCATATAAATTCAACATTTCCCTGCGTGTTTCACTAAGGTCTTGTCCTTTCGTCCATAAAAAACGAAATACACCTCTTTGCTCTTCACAAGTTGACGACAACATACACACCATTAATGCAATGTAGTTCTGTTGCAGGAGTTGTACTTGATGGAATATATGACGTTTCTAGCGCGAATATCAAACTGTACGCCTGCAAAACTTCACCGTACCAGGTCTAATGACATCGCGGGAAAAAATGATTGTGCTTTACTTAATGATCCATCCTCCTATAAAAGTGCTAGGGCAGGTAACTTTTTTGAGTAGTGTTTAACGCCCGTTTTTACTCCTGAGGCACCACAGGCGGTGGACACTGATGATACATGAGGTGATATATTGGGAAAGGATATTTTTTAAGGAAGGAAGCGTTCCAGGCCTAAGTTTAGGGTACCTCCCGGGCATTTGCCAGATATGAGGGATGAGGAAAACCTGGAAAAAACCCCAGTCAGGAAGAACGGTTCTGGTGGGATTCGAACCCCAGACCTCCCGCTCAGAGTCCGCGCCTTAACGACCTCGGCCAACCGTGGCGGTGGCAGGTAAACTGGGAAGCAAGAAATGCACATTAGTAATGAACGCGTTCAGTTACTTTAAAAGGCAATGAACCTAAGGAAAATCAGGTAACGAAAAAGTCATAACAACTGACTGTTCTGAAAGCAGGCGTATAGAATTAAATCAGAAAGGAACTGATCAAAAGCTTTGGAAGAATCCCCCCCCCCCACAAAAAGAAGAAGAAGCTAAAAGGAGCAAATAAGCAAAAACTTGCTAGAATGATAAAGCTGAACGAAACAGTGCAGTAAGTGCATTCAATAGTACAGTAAGTTTATTTAAGCTACGGGCCAGCAGAACGCGGCTGCGTACTGGGAAAATCCGTTCTTAAAGCGCAAGTAGTAGTCGTAGTTAGATTGAAGGATGCTTTGTCAGCGAGTATTGCTTTCGTATGTAAATTGTGTGCTAATGGTCATTCATTACATGAATATAAATATAAAAGGAGTGTGTTATTGTTCGTTAATTATTCTTTGTTATTTATGCCATAATGTAAACAACAGTTTTTATGGACGGTACATATGTGAAAACGGATTTTTACAGAGTAGTGGTAAGGCGAATCGCAAGAAAATATCCTGGCAATTGATTCCAGGTAAAGAAAGCTTTCAACTTGCTTGAAAGTTACGAGATATTAGACTTCTCAATGAAGAGAAAAGTGTTCCAAACCGACATTAGATGAAATGCAGAATTTCCCGTGCGGATATCGGCAATGCCACTTAGGGATATGCTTTTCCAGAATGTTTTTAAACACAGATTAGAGCTTATATTATTTATTAGTATTTTAAATACAGTATCATGTTATACTTACAGTAAAAACATTATTTAACTTTACGCGCATTACTCAACTTCCCGGTTGCGGCGACTGCACTCAAGTAGCTCTCTGCCCTTTGAAAACATTCCGTGTTCTTATGATTCAGTTTTGAGGAATGTCAATGATGATAAGTTGCCAAAATTTTCAAAGACTACTTTAAGGCGATTTCTCCATGATCTGAATGGAGTTCAAAAGTGGGCAACAAATATGCGCTTGTAAAAAGGCATGGTATCAGGTGGCGTCATAAATATCTATAACGTGAAAAATTTAGGGCACAAAGAAAAGTAATTATTTGTGCAGACGAATCATTTGTAAACATAGGACACGGTTACAAAAGGACATGATGAAATGATCCACCTGCATACAAAATCAAATAATGAAATGACAAATGATATTTATGAAAAGTGGTTTACAAGCGCTATTGTCAATTTTCCGAAACCACCACGGGTGGCCGAGACCGTTAACGCGCGGACTAGTTATTGGGAGGTCTGGGGTTCGATTTTCACCAGGATCATCCTCCTTGACTGAGGCTTCCTCAGTCCTCATAGATGGCAAATGCCGAGGAGCTACCCTAATCTTAGATCTGGAACGCTTCCATCCTTAAAAAGTCGGTCCTAGTGCTGTAGTGGTAACCATACTTGCCTACTAAACCCAAGATCGTGGGTTCAAACTCGGCTAGGATCGATAAATTTTTTTCGGGCGTAAAAATCCGAAGTATGGATTCCTTCGGAAGGGAAGTACAGCCGTGGGTCCCGTGTCGTACATTTACGGCACGAAAAAGAACCTCAAGCCTGAAAGAAGAGACTTCTGAGCAAAATTTGTCGGCTAAATAGAATGGGACGCTGATGACCTGAGATGTTAAAGAGCGTCCGTAAATAAACCAAATCAACAACAATCCTTTAAAAAAAATTCCAGTTTATGTTTAATCTCATGTATTACCAGTGTCCACCAACTATAATGCTTCAGTAGTTCAAAAAGTTTCCGATGAACCTATTATTGTAATAGACAACGGAAGTTATAATACTAGTTCTTTCATGGTTTTGTATTCCATTTCACGGTAGCTGGCGGATCTACAGTCAAAGGTGATGTAATATCCACAAAACTGACTGAAGTTCTCGCAATTACAATTACATTGAAAATATGGACGTACAAGGGTAGGTCCATACATTTCCTGCCTAACCATTTTCTAGGTATGATAAAGACAAATATATTTCATTGTTCAATAGTTGCCCTTTATTGCAATAAACTTCTCACATTTTGAATTAACATTTCAATCTCCTCCCCCCGAAAAATACCCAGAAGTGTTGTCTGCAAAATGGGCATAAACAGCATCCATCACTTCTTCGTCACATTTAAATTTCCTTCCTCGAAAGTCCTTAAGTTTTGAGAAGAGAAAATAGTCACTGGGACCTAGATCTTGGCTGTAGGTGAATAGTCGATCTCCTTGAAGCCACATTTCTTCACAGCTTCCTTTGCAACAAAAGGTGTGAAGTCAATGAAAAGTATTCCTTCAAGGTCTCAAAAGATTGTGGCCATGATCTTCTTGGTTGACTGATGATCTTGACCTTTAGAGGCGGTGCTTTGCCAGGTTTTCGCTACTCCAATGATTCTCTTTTAGAAAAGGGATCATAGTAGAGGACCATAGTTTCATCTTCTGTAACAATGGTTTGCAGAATTTCTCTCTCGTTGCCACGGCAGAGCTCCAAAAATACCTGACAACAGGTGACTGGTTGCTGCTTTTGGACTGAGTAAAGAAATCTAGGCACCCATCATGCACTAACCTTATCCATTTTTAAATGTTCATGAATATTTGGAAGGACTGTTATTTTAGAAAGGACCAACCTTGTTGCTATTTCTGTAACTTTGAGCCGCCGGTCTTCCATAATTTCTCTTTCCACAAGAGCAATGTTTTCAGGAGTACTTCCAAGGGCCGCCCTTCACGCTCTTCGTCTTCAATGGTTTCTCGACCAATACAAAAAGATTTGGCTCATTTATTTACGGTAGAATATTGGGGGATGCTTCCCCATGTACACTGTTAAATCGCTGTTTAATTTCATTTGGAGTAAGGCCTTCTTTTGTGAAGAACTTAATAATAGCTCGAAGCTCCATTTTGAACATGTCACAATCTTCTACACATAGCCCCCTTAATGCAACTTTATCTGAACAACTGGACACAGTGGAGAGGAAGTTACAGCTGCAAGTATTTACTTAACAGATGAGGTGACATTAGATAAGGATTTTATGAAAGCGACAGTCCATATCGGCGAGGCCGGAAACTTATGGACCTGCCCTCGTACCTTACGACAAGAGATACTGGAAATGTCCTGCTGCATCTACACATTTTGGCAACATTTTTAGAATATGTTCGTTCACACACATCAGTACTTGCTGGAAATTCCGAGATCGGCATTGGAACTGTTTTTTATTATGGCTCCACAGTTGGTCGACAATTTGATGCGGTTTTTGATTTTGGCCCTACAGTTGGTCGACAATTTGAAACGGTTATTTTGAAGCTGGTAATGTCATTAGGGGGATTGATGGGTTCTCAGGGTAAATTTTGGACTGTTTTTAATGGCAAAGTCAATAGGGGTGAAGGAGATTGTTCACTGTATTAATAAAGTTCGGCACTGCTTGAATATTTTATTTATTTTACAACTTGACATGTTACTTCCTGACGGCTCGTAGCTGACCTCACTACTCACTTAGACTGACTTTAGAATGACGTAGAATGTCTGCGACCGCTTTAGAATGACTTAGACTGCCTGCTTCCGGATATCTATTGAGTGAATCCTCTCGTGTGTCTCTCGTATTTCCTTCGTATCTCTCGTCTCTCTCGTCTCTCTCTCTCTCTCTCTCTCTCTCTCATCTCTGACATCTGTCCTCCAGTTTTCTACCACGCACCACGCCTCTCGCTAAATTAAATTCCCTCGTATATTATCATATTTCCTTGTTATATGTTCATCATTGGCTATCTTAAAAATATTTATTTGTATCTAAGTTCTCCTTATTCGTTAACTTTTATCCGATGACCATTGACTAGAATTATTCTCTCCCTCCTGATCTACAATGTCTTCCCACGAACCTGAATTTTCCATGAACACCCTGTCATAAATTTCGATACTTTACTTACATGCTGATTTCTATTGAAACTGCTTTTGCCTCCCTTAGTTTGTAGATTTCCAAATGTTCTCAGAGATAACGCACTTAGTTATGGGCGGTTTTTAATACCTTGTACACCCGGCTTTCCTGTAATAAAATGTTTTCGTCTCCGTTCTGACATTTTCATGTTCACTTAAATTATTACTGTGTCTGACTTTGTTCAAATATTGTCCCGTTACAGCCACATGTTTTCTTACTGTGAACTTTCTAAGTAATTCCTGGGCAGAAGTTTCGTGACCTAACAAAAAAATAGTTTACCCTTTCCTCAGCCTTGTCTAAGGAGCGGTCAGCGGACGAGGCGTCAGGTATACATCTCTGTCTCTTTCTCACATCTTTGACCACAAAATGTATACAAAACCCTTTTGTAAGATGCAATCACCTGTCAAATGACATACACATAAGTACAAGTTACAAATTATTTCAATTTCTGTTATACCTAACTCTAAATTATTTCGTTATTATACATAACAGTTACCCTTATCAAATCTAATGCCTTTAGAAATATAACTCTGCAGCCTCATGTTATAAAATTAATATAGGCAGCCATATTTCCGGCTTCAGCATTCATTATGCATCAGTCGTTTCAAAAATGGTACCAGTACGTGATTTCTATATCTTACTCCGTTTATGTTATTCTAAAACAAGTTGGTCTCTATTACTCATTTTGCATTAACTACGCACCAATCATCCATTTTCTTAACATGCCAGGGAATCACCTGGGTGCAATCCGTCGACAGCAGCGAGCTTGCATTAAAGTTACTCAATTTCCGAAGATGAACTGATGCATGTGATTAACAAGTTTATAAAATGTAGCAGTAAAATCTTTTCAACCTCTTTCATAAGGTACGTGTTTATTGTCATTGTAGTTGCATTTGTGATACCTTGGATCAGTTTCGCGGGTATTGCTTTTGCTTTGCCCGGAGTTAACCATTCCAATTGTCGATTCGCCATCTGCATTGAAACGGGCGGCAAAGCAATGAAAAGACCCGGTAGTATGAAAAGGAAGCTTTTACCCGCCGCCTCATTTATTAAAGATTGTGTTTTACATTGACTAACTGAAAAGGATGTTCAATTTCCGCATGGCATGCTTAAACGGGCACTTCTTTTCTTTTGGGTTTTCAAAGAAAGATAACGATAAATGTGTCATTGATGAAATGGCCAAATCAGTAGATCGACTTTTGCGCTTTCAGCCCCATCATTGCGAACAGTTCCGTTGAAAATGTGTCAAACAATTCAATAAAAATGAAAAATATTTAGTTGAAACTTTAAGAAATGAGCAACCTAATATTCCCCGTGTATGAATGTGCCACAACAAAATACTGGGCGACCTACGTGGAATAGGTGAAAAGTGATCCCTGGAAAGCTTAGGAGAATCAAAATTAACAACTATTCGTTATGGTCATCATCAATATTGTTATGTATTATGTACTTAAAAGAAACTTTTATTTTATATACGGTTTTCATATTGTACTTATATTATTTTTACAATCATTTGAGAAAATGTTATATAATGTATTACATTGAAATTAATGTAACAACTAGAGAAGCAAATTCTGTATATATATTTTATGGGAGTAAAAGTTATAGACAAGAGGTTAAGCAAATACAATTAAATTCAACTTGTTTCCTTTTCCGTGCGACCTCCATGTACGTTTGGCAAGACAGCGCTACATTTAATCTGTACTGCCTTCTAATGTGTGAAAAGTCCTTAGCTCATGTAGGACAGCTTCGAGGCAGCCGAATGTTCAGTATCTGCAGCATTTGCATCGCTGTTTGTGTAAGTTAGAATTATATTTTGCATGTGTATAAATAGAGATATTCTTAGTTTTAATTACGTGTTCAACGCACTCTGGCTAAGATTCGAGTATAAAATACACCAGCTTTTTTGTTTTGAGTTGTTAAAGTATTAAATCACTGCACGTATACAATTACTGTTAACGGCTCGATGTGCAGGATTGAGCATGCGTCGTCCACTGACCACTCGGCCACAGCACAACCTGTATATAAGCATATAAATCAGGTATAAACATTGAAGAAAATATCTTTTGGGATGCACTTTCCATTTGACCTAATCTATAGGCATATTGTTAATTTGGTCACTTATTGACCATTATCCATTACCAAAAGAAGTACACATCTCGAATACTCAAATCATTCGATTGAATTCCCATATTTTATTTACTAGCAATTACGGCATCCTCTTTTGCTGATGGGAATGAAATCAATCCAATCGTAGTTTAACTAGTAATTTTTTCTCCATTATTTGCCTCTATATTGATTTCCTCCATTTGTTGTGGACGAGAGAACTTTTTTGTGCCTTAATTTAGTTACCTTATATGATGAACGTTGGGTCTATAGTTAATTCTGTATTTTACGCAAATACAACCAATTCAGGTTTAAAGAAAATTGCTAGTTTTTCTCCCGCATATTGCTTTTATGCGGAAAGTAAAATGGTTCGGTGGGGTACTGGTGGCGATGTGCGGGGAGGGAAAAAAAAAAAAAAAAAAAAAAAAACCCTGCAAATATTGAGTCACATATCTTTAAACGATGAACATTTTCGACCTTGGTTTTATAAACATTTTCTTTTGCTTTTATTAAAAGGGCAATAATGTTACACGTTTGTATTCCAGATGCTTCACAGCAAAAGCAAAGTGATTATCTGTAGTATTGTTGTTACCGTGTGGTCCATTCAAATATCTGCTATCCATGCACACAAGTAAGCCGGCAGACGATCAAACAAATCTGGTTTTCTCCCGGCGGACATATAAATGTGACGAACTGTATTAATTTTTAAAGAAACGTTACATGTAGATAAAATTAGCTTATATAAGAGTAACAGTAATGAAAAAGTGTTTGTAATAGTACTTAAAAGTCCCTTTTATGCTGAGGCACCACAAGCGGTGGACACTGATGATGCTTAAGATGACATAAAATGGGATTTTTTTTTTTTTTGGACAGAAGTACTCCAGGCCTGGGTTCAGGGGAACCCCTGGGCTTCTGTCATTTGTGAGGACTGAGAAAAGAAAAAACTTCATTTGGAAATACGGCCCTGTCGGGAATGCAATGACAGACTTAACCCTCACGAGTTCGTGCCTTAACGACCTCGGCCACCCTTGCCGGTAAATTAAGTGGTTCAGGTCTTTAATAAATAGTCATATATTTTGGAGAAAAATAAAATATTATTAAAAGTGATTTGATTATACATGCATTAGAAAAACTATAGTAAATGAGAGCTAGTATTAAAATGCATTCCATGCGTTCATGAATAAACGTACTTGGAACTTTTTATATTCAGCGTAAGTTTTTACATTTTATAAATTACAAGGTATAAGTACACAAGGTTACATTTTATAGCAAAACGAGAGCAACTTAAAAGTCCCGATGCATAGTTTAGATGGTCGACGGTTAGACTCCGCGTTGACCTCTGTATTTTCTTGCGTAGACAGGCCGCTCTCAAAGCATTTTAAACTAAGGCATTTCATTAAATGAAAGAACCCGGTACTCTCCTTCCAGTAAGTGCTGGAAATGTCCATTTACCCTGACACGCAATCCACATCTGCTTAAGTAATTATCACCGACAAGCATCAGTTCCCCATCACTAATGGACCGAACTTCGTTTTTAACTTCCCCAGTGTATGGGTGTTAGTTGAATATTACTACTTTATTTTTTCAATGTGTCACCAAAGATAAAAATCACAAACCGTAATATCTGGGCAGCTAGGAGAACTTGATGGAAGCTCTTATTCCAGTTTTCTTCTGTGTGCACAATACGTCCCAGTCAGTTACAGAAACTTACTCATTTAACTGTTGTACAAACTGTAATGTGTAGAACCGGGTTGCTTTTAAACATCTGTTTCGTTCTGCCACAAGACTTATATATCTGATGTATCACAACATGGTCATACTTCATCCAGTTTCCAAAACGCCATTAAAAATGACCTTACGCCTTATCAGGGTAAACAAAGAATGTAATAAATGAAATAGCAGCTTCATATGGACATAGCTATACTTTATTATCTTTTCACTGTACAAAACCACATCACAATGTTTTTTTCGCAAACGAAGAGAATAATTGCTTCACAAAATTTAAAATTATTAGCACTGTGAAATCTTAATTAATAAACATTGCAGTTACAAGAAAGTATAATTTCGAAAAACGGGAAAATGTACATAAAACACGTAGAGAGCATTGAAGACCGGTACCTAAAACTTCATCCATTTTTCGAAGAGGGGAATGTTCTCAGTTGTGACAGACTCGTCAGAACATCCCAATGGTATGTATGTATAGCTGGTATGTTGTCTTAGGTGTAAGATTATTAGAGTATAAATGAAGTTTGATACATTTATTATAAGCCAAATACATGATAGAACCAAGGAGTGATATAAGACCGTTATGTTTTGCACCAAATGTATTTATAATGTTTAAAAACAAGAAAGCCTGAAATATTTACCTTATAATTTTACTAGTTGGTTACTGTAGAATGTTACAAACATGCATGTTCCCCAAGGTAAAACTAATAATTCAAATATTTCTATGCTGTTTACAACAGTCTCCCTTCAGTAGAGTTACGCATATTCTTGTATGACGAGATCAATTTCCTTAATATTTGGACCTTAATATTCAATAGAGTTAGTTGTAACATTCCTCTAAATTTTAAAATTAATAGTTGCTCGTAACCTGAGACATTTCCATGGCTTAATATGAGGTTTTAGTGCCTGTGGACACACTATCTTCCATCTTGAGTCGTAGACATTGATAGCACACATGAGCTTTTAGATTAAATAGCGGATTAAGTGCTTGAGAGCAGTAAATTGTCTTCCATACAACAGACGGGGCGAAAGCAATTTCAGAGCACCCATCGCTTTGTCCAACGCTTTGGACCTCTTTAAATTCATTTTGGTAATGTTTTGTTTAGCAAGATAAAAATGACGGACCAGGGGTTTTCTTAAATTAAATCTTCTGTGGTTTCACCAGAAGAACAGATGCAACAGAAAATGACTAATTGGCCAAAATATAGCATGGATAAAAAAGACCTCTATTAACTTGGGGGATGTTAACAAGACGTGAGATGCTTCAGCGGGGAATAGGGAGTCTGCGAGAAGAACAAGAAGGAAGGAAAAGGGGGATGGGAGTTGGAATTGAGCGCCAAATTAGACTCTCACATTGTAGTAATGGATCACCTCTTAATATCTATGCAATATCAAAGTAAGCAAGTAGAGTGTATATAATCCACGTAGCAAAGGCCTGACGGTCCGAGTGGTAACCATATTTGCCTCCTAAACCCAAGAGCGCGGGTTCAATCCCTGCCAAGATCGATGCATTTTTTCGGGCCTAAAAATTCAAAATATTGCTTCTTTCCGTAGGGAAGTAAAGCCTTGGGTCCCATGTCGTAGATTTACGACACAAAAAAGAACCTCAAGCCTGAAAGAAGACGCCGTTGAGCAAAATTGTTCGGCAGTTTCATGCTCTGAATTGAATGAAACGCTGATGACCTGAGATGTTAAAGAGCGTCCGTAAATAAACCAAATCAAAAAATGTAGCATTGGCTAAACTAATGTAAATTGCCGTTCGTCCCGTGAGAACTTTACGAATGAGGTTTGTCCCATGACACGTAGCTAAGAACCTCGACTCCCTCAATCGCAGCTGATAGGCCCATGCATTAGCAAGCTGCTATTGGAGTCATGTTCCGCATTAATTGGCTATGCGGTCGGTAAGAGGGAGGAATATGATAGGGTGAGGTGAATACATGGACTGGATTTTGCCAGCTCACCTGCGGGTTAAAGAGGTTGGCACAGGCCGAGCGAGTCTGAAATTACACGCTTAGACATACACACGCGAACATATTGGTAAATGTATTTATACCGGGTATTAGTGAACTACATCTCAATCATTTCAGAGATTGTAGAGGGATCTTAGATAAACAAATGTGAGATTTGAACATTTTATGGATTCTATTGTTGAGTTTATATTGAATCGATGTAGACAAAGTCGTTCTAAGTCATACTTTTTTTCCCCCCGAAATCGAGTTTTCGGCGGGAAATCGTTGTTTGAAGAGAAATGCACATATGTAAGAATAAACATTCTGAGTCAGATAATCCTATGCCAGTATGCTGTTGCTTGAAATATTTGAATGTAAATTAAAACGTTGTAAGTCAATAACTCAGCACGCTTTTGCATACACAGGCACTATCATAATAACAGCAATTTTTGGGTTCGGCTATCTGCTTTTGTTTGATCATCTGTTTACATAACTATTTTATGTGGTTTCTCTTCGTAATTTGTCGAAAAGGATGATGAACGAAATAATAGTTGCGGAAGGAAAGTAATTAAAAATGAAGCTAAGTGAAAACGAAATTTTGTAAAAATACAAGAGTTAACTGTAATGAGTATGCTGAACAGGAGTACCAGCAATTACAAGTGGTCATCATTGTCGGTTAAGAAATGTTACATTATATTACAATGCTGGTAATTAAGCACTGGACTACTTAACTAGTTTTAAATGCGCCGTACTATTGTTTTGTTGGAGCATTAGGGGATTGTGCCTAATGTAAATGTACATTCATAACCCAAAAACAATTTAACGTGCATAATGAACTACTTTTATATCCCATTAACTTTCCTAGATGTTCTGACTGTGCATTATTGTTAAATTTTGGCCTAGCTATTGTATTCTGAACGTCTTTCCAAGCAGGCAGATGAGATTTTCGTTCGGTAACGAAGCTTGGAATCAAAAAGTAAGGATGATATTTTTTTACAATCTCTGACTGTGAGTAACAAAGTTAAAACTCATCGACACAGCAAACAAGGTGAGAAAGCAAGGCCTACTCAGGAAGTGTCTTTTACATACCACGTAATGGTTGGTGTCACCAAAATAAGGTATATCAGAATGCATTCAAAACCTAGTATGGAATAAAACATCAGTCCTATAAGAAGGCTTTGCACACTTTTGCTTGTGGGTAAAAGTTCCAACGATCTTCTAGGCAAAAAAATCGAGCGCAAATGCAATGCCTGGAACTACTAGGTCAGCACACAGAGTCTTATCCACTCATAGACAGTAAGTATGCTCGGAAAAATGATGAGATTTGGCCGACCACAAATGGATTCTTGTTGCAGTGTGAGGAACTAAGCCTGAAATTAAAAATTCCTCACATAGGTGAAGCAGCGACAAAAAATGCTTTGAGCTTATTTTGTATTCGTGATATTAAGAATAACAAATATCATATTTACCTTTACCACTAAGGGCTTGCAAGAAACAGTCCTCATAGGTTTATTCACTTATATAGAATTATTTGTCCTCAGCAAGTGCTAAATACACAAAGCTACATGTATAATTAGATAACTGCGGAGGGCTAAATAAAAACCACGCATTAAGTAGGATTTTCTTAGATCTTACAGACAGTGGAAAGTTTAAAAAAATTGAACGCTGCTGCTGCATCAGAGGACACTCTTAACCTTCCCTGTGACAGTGATTATAATAAAGAGAGACGTTTGAGAAGATATGACGCTTACGTCAATTAACAGAGATAAGCACCGCCACAATTAAGTCTTTTAAGTTTACTGTGGATGAAGTGGACACACGAGATTACTTCATTTTCAACAATGAGGTCAAAATATTACAAGAAGACTTGAGTTTTGGAAGAAACAAGAGGAAGAGGAATCCCTGCCAAATACAATTTATTTTGATATCAGTTCATTGATGCATTTCACTTATGGAGCTTTCTAAAGGCATTATTATAGCTAGACCTTTTATTGATGGGCTAGGGGTTCAGATCTACTCCATGCATATTAACACTTCTGGAGTGCATGCAGTCTCTCGATGTTCAAACCCAGGGCTCTAATTGTGACACTAGTTGCATCTATTAACAATTACTTGATTTGTTCGTTGCTAAAATGGTTTCACTAACCGAGTATTGCGTCACCAACACAATCAGTATACGGTGGGTTGCGGCAGCTTATTGTATATTAATAGTTTTTTTTTTCTTTTCATTGGTGTTTATCGCCCGCTTTTACTACTGAGGCACCACAGGCGGTGGACACTGGTGATACATGAAATTATATATTGGGAAAGGATTATTTTAAGGAAGGACGATCCTGGCGGGATTCGAATCCCACACCTCCCACTCACGAGTCCTCGCTTTAAACGACCTCGGCCACTCGTGACGGTAGTGTTTTTTGAGAAGAAAGTTTCATTACTTGTTTTTATATCATCAAAATTATGTAGATAATCTGGGTTAATACAGGTTAACTTCCATAATCAACCGTTACATAGAGCTTCATCGTTTTAGCTATAATTTTCCGGCTCCTTATGATTTGTAAGATATTCTAGCTTACTTTTTGAAAATTTTCGTTGATTTTTATATACAAGAGAACTAATCAATTTTGACACCAGGCAAAGTGAAGATTGGCATGGTCTTTTTCGAAATAATCCCCATTGAGTTGTATGCATTTGGCCTAAAGTGTGCGCCTGTCCTGAAAGACGTGCTGGGAACTGTTTCTGACACCCTTTTTAGAACCGCCTCCCCACCTTCGCTGCAGCCGTTGATGAATCAAAACACTGCACCCGCCGCTCGTTTTTCTGACGAGGAAACAGGAAAAATTCGCACTATTTCGGGGCTGTATGGAGGGTGGGGCACACATTCGAAGTATATTTTTTAACCAAATGTTGAGCAACGACGTTAAAATGGTGAGGGCTTGCTTGTCATGGTGAAGATGGCAACTGGATGGATTCAACTCGGAACATTTTCGACGTGTGTGTTCGGCCAGGACGCTCAAAACAATCTAGTAATATTAACCGTTGTTTACGGGGAATTTCATGCTGATAAACCATTCCAGGATGACCAAAGGCCTAAATCATAAATACCATTCCTACTCTGAACAACCTTGGCATTCTTTGAACTCGAAGAACCAAGTGACTACCATACTGAACTCGCCTGTTTGCTTTCTGGATCGTAATGGTGAAGCCATGTATCAATACTTGTAATAATGGAATTCAGGCATGCCTCACCATAAGCCGCCACCAGAAGCACCAGACACACGTCCGCTCGCAACATTTTTTTCAAGCATCAGCAATTTTGGCACCCATCTGACACAGACGCGTCTCATTTATAAGCGATGGTTAGAATGTGAACGAATTGCCATTGGGATTCTGTAACATGTCTGCCAGTCTATCTGCTGTTATTCGTCGACAGCAGCGGTGTTAATCATGGTCTCGTTCACTGCAGTGATTGGAGCACCTGGGCCGTCGTGCTTTGTTGTTGATTTGGTTTATTTATGAACGCTCTGTAACATCTCACATCACCAGCGTCTCATTCAATTTAGAGCGCGAAAAGGCAGTTAAATTTTGCTCAAAGACCTCTTCTTTAAGGCTTGAGGTTCTTTTACGTGCCGTAAACCTACGACACGAAACCCATGGCTTTATTTTCCTTCTGAAGGAAGCCATATTTAAGATTTTTACGCCCGAAAAATCCATTGATCCTGGCCGGGATCGAAACCCGCAACCTTGGGTCTATGAGGCAAGTATGGTTGCCACTAGACAACCAGGACCTACGCTTTGTTGTTGAAACATGGCCGTCTTTAAACTCTGAACCACCGAAGTGCTGTTGATTATAGCAGAATATCATCGTCATGTGCTTGCTGTAACACCAGTATGCTTCCATACTGGATTTCTGCAGGTGGATGCAAAATTACATAGCAGCGTATTACTCGTTACGAAACAACTCCCAGACTTGCAAACACACTCTCTTCACTAGCGTTCTGTACTTGGGTCTTATTACAGAACGCCAGCGAAGTGTTTGCCATTGGCGCCTCCAGTTTTTCCACCAATCAAGTGAGATCTATTCTTCTCATGAAAAATTGATTCACCACCGTAGCTCCACTGTGTGATGAAGAGAGGGGAAAAAAACACGCTCAGTCTTTATTGATTATCCCTCGTAATATTCTTTAAAAATGTTCCACTGGTTTTTCATTCAAGAGACCATACTGTGTTTCAAAATAAGGTTAACACACTTGGTAACACAGATTCATATATTGCTCTCCAGAAATAAAGCCCTAAGTCCATGGGTTCCTCTTCCTCAATCGACATGGAACCGAATAATGTATAGCCTATTTGAAATTAACACACAATACTAACAGAGTTACTCGTAGACGCCAAAAACTGTAAATTGCTGATGCAAGCAAAATCACCTCTTTGATCGTCCTCACGCAACTTTGGATTTATAACAATAAATCTTATGATTTTTAAATACAATTACACGTAAGAAGCACTACTTTGCAATGAATCATGCTATGAACTTAAAACATTTCACAACCGTTAATGACGTGATCTTTTCAAGTGGAAAACTTTCTCCCCTGCCTTTGTTCAACAATAAGCAACAAGAAAAACGTTTCCACTCACCAATAAACAATTACATTTCAAAATGAGCGCATTAATGAGCTGTTTACGCTTTTATGGCATAGATAATATATTTTAAACTAGCATGCAATTATATTCTGTAATGGGGATCTACTTATTCACTTGTTTCAATATCCTAGCTTTTTCGAGGCACGTCAGTGGGTAATTCAGGACACACTAGTTGAAAATGGGTGGTGTAAACAATTCCTTGGAAGATAGAATTGCAAAAATGTTAAAATTACATTGCTGAGATAAAATATGCATCTTCGTGAAGAGCACACTTTTAGTCAAATTTATCTATGAGGAAGCTGCAGTGAAGTGAAGAACTCCGTATAATTTTTTCCTAAACGATCCCCTTTCTCCTCTACCCATACCCTTCCCTTTTCGTTCGCTTGCTATCTTGCAATTCGCAACCGGAATTGGATCTACCGCTAAGTTGTGCAAAATTTGTTACGACCGCATAACTCGACAGCGCCCGGAATAAACCTTGCAGGTTCCCACTTGCTCACTGAATTGAGCATAAGAAGGCTTTTTCAACGCCTTTCAAAGCTTTTCTTGAAAGGATTACTCCACCTACATTCTGTTGCATCCTTGAGAAGAACGCCTTCACTAGTGAAAATTGAAATCGATAATGATAACAGTAGCTGAGGAGCATGGCAATTTGTGCACTGAGAAAACTTACCTTATTTTGTGTAAATATGCATCAACGCAGTTTCTTGCGAGACAAAGCCAGTGAGATTACAGTTTCACCCGCATAAAATTTTTAAAAATATCACTTTTAGCTCTTATGTGTGTTTAAAAGTCAGTCTACTTAGTTTGTTTGCCCTATGGTACTGTGAATATAAATTGTTTGGAAAAAATATAATTATTTTTAAATATATTTACTATTTTATAATATTAATAGTTCATTCACACTATCCGTGAGTAGAACACACACAAAAGGAGGAATCAGACTTGGAAAATTCTGACCACAGCTGAGTTTAGAACCACGGACCTTCGGACTTCCGCGATCACGCTCTAACTTACAAAGTTACCGTATGATCCAAGTACGGAATCCGATGAAAGGACTGGTTCAAAACCCGGGCCTTGTCCAGAATTTTTCAAGTCTAATTCTTCCCTTCCAATTCTAGTTTCTTTTGTTCAAGTACCAGAGAGCAACTTAAAATGAAACAATGGAATACAGTATTTCGAGATCACTGTTTTAATCCCGTTTCCACACACTTACAGAACACTTATGCCCAAGCTGGATTTAAACATTATGTACTTAGAAATGTACAGACAATAATTAGATTAAAAATTATACCACCTAAAAACTAATATAAATGTTACGTCCAAAAGTAAAGTGATGTTACGAAGTAATATTTTCTTTAGATAAATCCTAGAGTATATTAATCTGTGTTCTCGCATGCCTAGTAAAATGTGATAGTTTATCTTAAATTCAAGTTTACTATGAAACACTGGAGGTACTAATTTCTAATATCTAATTGCAAAAGTGCACAAGAACACACACGTGCATTATTTCGGCGGCAATTAATAATCTGCTATGACTGTGAGGTGAGCATTATTCATTATCATGGTGAACGGTTACAGAATAGCAGATGTCTAGTCACTCACATGGCATAAGGAATGAGCTAATCACAACAGTGAGAATATTTAAATCCTTCTATTCACAAGTCCGCCCACCGGCCATCGCGGGGCCATATTTCACCATTTTAACACTTGGGAATTACAAATAAAATAATTGTATTCTGTACTCAAGAATACAAAAGAAGACGTTGCAAAGTTTGCCCACTGAATTAAGTGCATTAGTGCAAAAGAAATGACAAGTGTAAATAGTAGGTAGTTTCTTAACATGTGTGTATGTGTGTGTGCGTGCGTGCCAAGGAAAACGGCGCCCTCTTCAGCGTCCTCTATAAGAAGGGTTAGTACAGGATCCATACATTTTATTTATAATGTCCAAGTTTTAAAACAGGTATTGTGGCGTTGGAAATTCGTAACATCAGATGCCGGCAATGGCAGGTGAGATTGCGCTGATAAGCGACCTATTTACAAACGGGCGGTTTTACATGCGCCTCACTGTAGTTTGACCTTTGAAAATGTAAAGTAAAGTAAATCAAAGTACATCCAGGCATATTTTACTTCTTATAATCAGGCTAATAAAATGCATAGAAAAGCGCTACCAATGATACAGGAACGGACGAATATGATGTAATGCGTTAAATATTGTGTGTGTCAATGAAGAAATGCAGTATGATAGAGGAATTACATTGTATTGTTTCGAAATTTGAAAGTTAACATAGACATAGCGAAAAGGAAAGTAACGGTTACTTGGTTATTAGTCCGCAGATTGAAGAAGATAAAAAGCTATGACTACGTAGCTGTTTTAAGGCAGTAAGTTGTGCCAACACAGCTTAGCTACATATAATGCGCTTGCAAGTAATAAACCGTAGCAGTTTCAGTAGCTGGCAATGCACACAACTTCCTGTTGTAATAAATCTGTATTGGAATTGTTATAGAAAGCTTTTAATTATATTTAAAATAATAATACTAATAGTTTTAATTTTCCCACCATATCCAAATACATAGATAATGAAGCAAAGTTTTACTTTCTTTGCGTTTTATTTTAACGCTTAACAGTATAATCTGAAAACCAAAATAACTTTCTATAAAATATGTTTCCCAACATTCTAGGATCCTCAAAGAACTATTTTCTCATAGTGTACAACTACGTATAATAAAACTATTTAAAGGACTTAAAAACTTTCAACTCATTTAATCGCAACAACCGAAAGGAGTCTACACCATTAACCTGAGATTACAAAGAAAAGAAGAAAAGGAGCTACGGGGCATTATAAAATAACACCCGATTAACATTTTCCTTCTCCATAATTAAGTGTTTCCTGTCTTGATCAAATATCCATATCAATTCCAAAATAAAACTCTCTTTTCATTCCAACTTCCCCTGCCACCTTTGATAAAACTGCAACACCTAGGCAAATACATAAAATAAAACAAGCGCTCCAATATGTATGTACATATATACTAACTCATATAGTTTTTCCATATTTATACTAATCGAAAACTTTCATAAATATATTATATAGTTTATTCCCGTTTTGTTTTTACTTACATACCGCTTTCCAATGTTCCTATTTACAGATTGTATCAAGGTTTATCATTCTTTTTCAGTTTGGTACTATCATATATTAAATGGCCTACGTTTGTGCTTAAGCCCCACAGACACACATTGCACCTTGCACCGTCTTTTATCTGAAAGCGATGAAAGTGCGCATTTTACTTTCCGTGATCAGCCAAATTTGGTGTAACTTTTATTTTCAGGTTTAATCTAAGTAACTTTGATCCTTGCGGAGAAATATTTTGTTAAAGATCTGGATGTTGGTTCCCATTGTATTTCTCTTTGGTTTACATTTGTTGCCACTTGATTCTGAATAGCACTAATCTGAATCTCGTAACATATCTGTATAACAACTCTCGCTGTTGCTTCGTCAGATTATCTGCCATTTCATTGCCGTAGTTTCCGTTGTGAGGTCTACCTAACTGAACTGAAACATCACTATCCGTTTATCGTCCTCCAATGATTTCTTGACTTCTTGACTTCTTCCATTTAAGGTGCATGTTCTAAGCGAGGAGCTGTGGCTTCTAAAGTGAACAGTGGTAATGTGAAAAAGAAAACAGCCTACCAATTCCTTAGGTGTAAAACAGTATTATATACCTGACGGTTTAACGTTATTGGATATAATGATCTAGATATAGCAACCCAGATGCGATTTATAAAATGTGCGTTAGATGAATAAAAACTTTTCATTTACCGTATCTTCCAAGGCATCTCTCTATTACATTAAACATTAATATTTTTACTATTTTTGGAGATGAAGTTGTATTTATTATTTATATTGTGTGTTAAGTAGAAATGAACGAAAAAACACATATTTGTAAACATGAATTGGGTGTTATTGATAGCTTTATGTCCAGTATTATAGGGACAACGGAAGGTTCATTTCTCACATACCTGCGTAGATCGTTGGAAACATTTATCCTGCAATTTTAGACATATACTAAAGTTATTTTATTTTCATTTATTTAAATCATTGGCTCATTTGCATTACAGAGAATTTGGGAAAACTATTTTTCACGGCGTTGCTATTTCTTGCGATTGTGAATTAGATAATTTTCTAGTTACTGCTCAGTACGGAACTACTTTATGCAGAAGCAGGTGGTAACTACAATTTTATACTTCGTTCGGAGAGTATTAGTAGATTTTTAATAATAATAATAATAATAATAATAATAATAACACCTTAAAATTCTAACCGAACTAATTAACATTCATGGATATTCATGCTTCATAGACCAAGATAAAGAGCTCTTTTTGCGTTTGATGAAGGGAAGGAGAAGTTGTACACACAATCAAGCAGTAACATGCATTATTTAAAGAAAGGCAGAAAAACCTTAGGACATTCTCAAGATTACGGCTGTCAATTCCAGAACTTTGAGAAGTTCGTGATCATTTAGCATTAATCTATCCGAAACATTTTGTGGCGTGTATCAAGAAGCATGTACACGCTTTAGGGAACCCGGCCATTTTGGAAGAAATTTAATAAACGAGTGATTTGGTTTCATACTTCTCACTATATCCCTGCCATTATAAATTACATTAAGAGAGGGTTCGAATTTGCTTTAATTATAAATTATAGTTCTGAAGGAGATAAAGGCGAGGGAAAAGCAACAGAAGGGGAAAAAAGGGAACACAAGCAGGAAGGGGAGACCATGATCAAATAACGGGCACAGGCTTACACAAACCAAACGCTAGTAAATGCCCGCCAGATAGCCAGCAAAAAAGTCTTTGAGAAATGAAGGAATAAATTAATAATCATCCCGAACTTATCTCGGATTGCATTTTATTTATTTATAAATAGCCATTTCAAGATATCAATCGAGTTGAACTCTTCGTTATGGTTTTATTTCAAAAATTTTGTAGAAACATATAATCATTTGCTTTAATAGCTCAATCAATATTATCATTATGTATTTCAGAATTTTATTGCTTGTGATATAATCAAAATTATCCGACATTACCTATTCCCATTTTTTTTAACTGAATTCATTCATTGGTCATCGTTACAAAGACAAACCATTTGACATGTGTTTATATTTCACTTAAAATAAATAATCAATGTGTCACATTCATAACTTGGTGTGCGGAAAGAGAAACAGGTGTCATAACTACAGGGATGCACTTCTATATATGTAATATTATCACGCGAATGTGCGTAGCGTCAGTAATGAAACCAGGTTACTATAACCTCAAGGGGCTAGAGAAATGCTGTATCAGCAATACACCTCCGTACAAAACAGCCCCGATATAGGGACTAACAACACCCATAATAAAGAATGGGTCATAAGTTCGAATTGAATAGACCCAATATAAAAGGATCAGACGTGACGTTCTCAATAGTCACTCAGGGGCACCATGAGTCTTAAGGGCAGTTACTCGTCAAATCGACTTCCGACGCCGTCTCTATTCACTTCGATCTGCCAGGTCAAGTCAAGACGCACGACGCCCGGGGACAGGGACTCTGCCACACCAAGATATGCCCGAGAAGTGCCTCCGACGGTAAGATGACCTTAAACTTTTGTATATAATCCCTAGTATAGGCGAGCACCTATGCATTCTTTGTAATTTAACCATTAGTACAGATCTAGCACCTATGCAACCGTTTGTATTTAATTGAGCTCTGGTCACAGTAGCATCTGCCTTTTTTTCGGTGATGATTTGGCCTCTGGGGCTAGCACCACTAGTGGAGTAACACCAGCAGTGGTCGCACGCAGTAGTCAGCTACAGTCAACTGGAGAAGGGACATTAATTATTGCTTTGGAAGGTTCCTACCTACTGAAGATAGGAGTGTGAGTAAGAGATTTCTCCTTAATGCAATTTCGATATTTTGGAATTCCTGCTTTTTAAAGCTCTTTACCCTAACAACCTTTGGTTTTCAGTTTGTTTCATTAGGCAACCGGGGCAGTTAATTGATTTAATGGCGGACATTTTTTGACCTTCTAAGATCGGGTTTATTTATTGCCGGAAACTTGTCGTCTTTCAAAGATCTGGTGGGAGGGGTTTTATTTTATTGATTATACAAAATATTATTTACAATTTGTATAGATACTTTTGCATACTTTCACAGATGAGCATTATTTTTTATTCAATGGTGAATGTGCAGTATGTTGTGTGTTTGTAAAATATATTAAAACAAATGTACAAAAATGTTACCGATGCAAAAATGGATATAATTGTTGTTATGCAAACAAATGTTGCTATTATGACAAAAAAGTAGCTATTAAGCAAATAAAGTAAATGTGCAAAAATGTTAATATTCAAAACAGTCGTTATTATGCAAAAAATTTTACGATGTGGAAAAAATAGTAGGTCACCGCTGTGTACACATTACTGTTATGTTGCAATGCAAAATTGTGTTAAATCCTAATATTTAAAAAAAAAATATAAAACAACATACACTAAACGAAATGTTGCGGTACTGATTCTAGCTCGGGTTCCAGCGAACGACTCTTTTTTTTTTAGTAGTGTAGAACGCTCTTTTTTACTACTGAGGCACCACAAGCGGTGGACACTGATGAAATGTTAAGTTGGGAAGGGATATTTTTCTAAGGAAAGAAAAGATTCAGGCCTAAATTTAGGGCACATCCCCGGCATTTACTATTAATGAGGACTGAGGAAAACTTGGAAAAACCCAGTTAGGGAAGACGACCCTGGTGGGAATCGAACCCCAGACATCCCGTTTACGAGTCCGCGCCATCCATGGCTATACGCGACCTACTCAGCGTGGTGAAAGTCGCGTTGGCAATCGGAAGGTTTCTACCTCTAATAGGGTTCTACCTTTTTCCGCGCCACTAGGATCCTGTTTGTCTGAAAGCTTTTCTCAGTGTATGGTACTTCTGTCAATATTTTCTCTTTGGTCAGCCCGTTAATGGATCTGCAATTTTTTCCCATCCCAGAGTTTGGTATTTCTGACAAAAGAAATTGATTGGTGCCAGTAAAATGCATTTACATGTTTTGCAAAGTTCATTCTGCTAGTCTAAAAAGGATTTTTAAAGTGGAATAGGGGATGACATTTTCCATTTTTTCAAAGTAGAGAGCGATTGACATAAATGTGGTACCTGAGATATGTGTGTCCTACCAGTTTCCAGATAGAACATCCCAACACCGTGGAAGGGGATCCCGCCAAGCAGTTCGAGTCCATAAGAAGGGCCGCTTTCATACGAGGCGTCGGGGGAAAAACCAAAACGCAAGCAACAGTCACGCCGCACAAGGCCATTTCGTCTGTAACAGAAGCAACAGAATGTAATGAAACGGAAGAGCGGAAAATATATATAAATAAAATATCGATACCAACATTGGCCTAAGCAACTAATGGAAGCCACGAAGAAGTTGAAGGTTAGGATTCCCGGTATCAAGGGATTTGAACTCGGAAACTTAAACGAATTCTAAGCGTTATAGCCTGATCCACCTCGCTTGATTAACTTGGATATAGTAAAGAATTTAATTTCATTATGTTTCAAAACCACCACGGGTGCCCGAGGTGGTTAAGACGCGGACTCGTTTTTTTTTATGATTGATTTATTTACGGAAGCTCTTTAACATCTCAGGTCATCAGCGTCCCATTCAACTCAGAGCGTGAAACGGCCGACAAATTTTTCTCAGAGGCCTCTCTTCCAGGCTTGAGGTTCCTTTTCGTGCCGTAAATGTACGACACGGGACCCACGACTTTACTTCTCTTCCGAAGGAAGCTATACTTAGGATTTTTACGCCCCGAAAAAATCCATCAGTCCTGGCCGGGTTCGAACCCCCGATCTTGGGTTTAGGAGGCAAGTATGGTAACCACTACACCACCAGGACCGACAAGCGCGGAATCGTGAGTGGGAAGTCAGGGGTTCGAATCCCACTAAGACCGACCTCCCTGACTGGGTTTTTTTTTCCAGGTTTTCCTCAGTCCTCAAAACTGGCAAATGCCGGGGAGGTACCCTAAACTTAGGCCTTGAACGCTTCCTTCCCCCCAAAACAATCCTTTCCCAATATATAATTTCATCGCATGTATCATCAGTGGCCACCGACTATGGTGCCTCAGTAGTAAAAACGGTCGTTAAACACTACTAAAAAAGTATGTTTCAATCCTAACGGGCATGTCTCTTATTGGTTTCTCGTTTAGCAATCTTTAGGGCTGCAGGCTTTCATAAAACAAATTGTACGTCAGAGGTTCGCAGTAGCACAGTCGTGCACTTGCTCAATGATTCCCAAAGGAAAGGCGCATTTCATTTCGGTAAATTTGAGATAAATTTTTCCTATCTGAATTGCAGGTGAAAAATGGTGCTCCATAGAAATGATATTTTTTTTTCTTTAAGATCAAGGTGTATATTATTTTACGCTAACTTATATGTGGTATATATTTACTAAATAATTTAATTATTTTACATGTGTGTTCCAAATATGCATTTTGTTATATTGCGGCTAATTTTATTTTAAGCAGGCATATATTTTTTCTAAGTGCCCTAATATTGCAGGTTACGAATGTGCTATTCTGTGCAAATTTGCCATAAAATCTACAGACCCTTTTCTGCTGAGATCTTTTTCGCATAGGCAGAAATGCATTGTCAGGCATAGAGAAATATAGTGATTTTTTTTAAATAGTGTTTAACGCCGCCTGTTTTAACTGCTGAGGCACCACAAGCGGTGGACACTGATGACACGTGACTTGAAATGATATATTGGAAAGGATTTTTTTAAAGGAAAGAAACGTTCCAGGCCTGACTTTAGGGTACCTCCCCGGCATTTGCCATTTATGGGAACTGAGGAAAACCTGAAAAAACCTCAGTCAGGGAGGACGGTCCTGGCTGGATTCGAACCGCGAACTTCCCGCTAACATGTTCGCGCCTTAACGACCTCGGCTACCCGTGACGGTAAAACTACATTAATGTAAAACGTTAATGTACCAAGGCACAAGAACGATCTTGATCCTTTCAATCAATGGACAGGAACTGATTTCCGGAAAGCACCCCGACACCTGCGAAACTTCCCTTCCGAGGTTTCGAGTCCCTCAGAAGGGACGCAGCCACACCACACTAGACCACTAAGCCTGGCACTTTCAACCCTGTAAGTGAACCAACAGAAAGAAAAGAGGTGAAATGGAAAATTGAAAAATTTGTGGAATGTAAATATCTACCTTAGAATTCGCAACAGGTCAGGATGAACAGTCCCAAGGAATAACCCGAAACCTCCCGAATGCGAGTTTCAAGCGTTATCGTTTGACCCACCCCTCTCGTAGTGGTAGGAGTATTCTTGGCTAGTGGTAATATTAATTTTTTGGTAGTGGTGAAGGAAGGAAGTTGTGAGATAACAATTTAATGTTCATTTCTTCTAGATCCGGCATGCTTAACTTTGGCGAATCCTATTTTGATAATTCAAAAATGAAATGAAAAATTAAATTGATTTGGTTAATTGTATAATAGGTAATCACAAATGTCATAAATTTTCTGTCTTTCCAGGATTTCAAAGAGAATTTGAGATAGAGAAGAGATATCACCTGCAAGAAGTGCACGACCAGAGGTTACGTTTAACGGTAAATATATTTTATTGGAATGGTAGTTTTTTAAAATGTTTATTATATTGGAAAATTAATTTTAATAACTTCTAGTTCATTTCAGTCCTAAAGAAGCATATTCATTGTTTATCTATATTACGCGTCCACCGTTCTCAATTTTAAAATACCTCCTTAAGGAACAAGTAGAAATGCATTTTCATTTGTATAAATACCATGAACGATCTAACCCTTCTGTACACGACAGGGAACAAAAGTATTTTGTAGTTGTCAGGAAACGAACTTGTGCACCAAAGTTACTAGTCAGGCATTTTATCTCTGTTGCTCTGGCGACATATTGTTAGGTCTGTGAACAAAAAATAAATAAATAAAAATAAAATATCGGTCTGCATGATGGAGAAATTTGAGGTAGCGACATGACATCCATTGTTTTGTTTCTGGATTCTGTAGATGCTCTGTGGAATAGAATCGCAGTATATGGCAAAAATGATGTGCACTTTCTCCTTTAAATAGGTAATAGTTATAACTTAATATCAGAATTTGTGGATATAACACTTGAAGTATAATGAAACTCATTTCGAGCATTTACTTATTATTGTAGGCACCACACGCTTTAAGGGATATCAAGGTCACTGCAAAAATGATTTAGGGTGAATCAAATCGTTGCACCAACTTACAACAGTGTCTCAAGTCCCCGCTTTGAATGAGTCACTTCCTATATGACTTGGGGGGGGGGGCGGAATAAAATAAAATAAAAAGAAGAGACCCCATAAATATCTCCGAGGGACAGAGCCTTTCTTTTCTGTTCATGCCAGTGCACACCCCATATTTTATTTCCAATGTTTGTCAATATACCGGCACATACAGTTTAAACAGAATGCAGGCAATTCGAACTCGAGATCTACGCTGGGTACAAACAATAAACACAGGCGCTGCAGGGAAGATGAAATGTGAAATATCTAGCTGATGAATAACAGTAATCGTGTATGTTGCTAGTTGATAAATACAGTAGGACTTCTAAAAATTATTCTGAAGTAAGTTTTGTGTTTACATTTCTCCCATCTATAATAGTACCATTACAAATGGTGTACTTATGTTGTTGTTGTAACGAATTATTGCATTGATTATTATTTTGCATTCTATTTTCATCTTTAATGTCCTTTCTTTCTTTTTACTTTGAACGTGTCGCTAGAAACGGGAATAAGTAATTTTGGAAATAAATATATTCCTTGCATGGTTTAATTATGAAACATTGGAAGGATACTTTCAGTACTTGAATCTTTATGGTTACGTCCCCAACTCCGGGAAAAGGGATGATGTAAGGGAACCACCGGGTGGCTAGTCTACGTGCGGTAACTACGCGGACGCAGGGGGTTCCCTTAACCGTTTCCAGATCAAGCATCCCTGTCCCAGTGGAACCCCCCCCCCCTCGAGTTGCGTGAGCACCTCAGAAGGCCTGCAGGGTAGAAACCTTTCCAAAGTGCAAACCACCACCACACCGTGCCAGCCCAACTCTCCCTCACACCTTCGAAACCACGGAACAACCCGAGGTGAAGATAGCCTGTCTAATGGGAATTGAACCCGGAACTCCCGATTGCGAGTCTCGAGCGTTACCGCTTGAGCCACCCCGCTGTGTTTGAAACGTATTATTTACCAACACGGGTGGCCGAGGTCGTTAAGTCTCGGACTAGTGAGCGGGAGGTCTGGGTTCGAATACCGCCAGGACCGTCCTTCCTGACTGAGGTTTTTTCCAGGTTTTCCTCAGTCCTCATAAATGGCAAATGCCGGGGAGGTACCCTAAACTTAGGCCTGGAACGATTCCTTCCTTAAAAATAAATCCTTTCCCAATATATCATTTCATCTCATGTATCATCAGTGTACCGCCACGGGTGGCCGAGGTCGTTAAGGCACGGACTCGTGAGCGGGAGGTCCGCGGTTCGAATCCCGCCAGGACCGTCCTCCCTGACTGGGTTTTTTTCCAGGTTTTCCTCAGTCTTCATAACTGGCAAATGCCGGGGAGGTACCTAAACTTAGGCCTGGAACGCTTCCTTCCTTTAAAAAAAAAAAAAAAAAAAAAAAAATATCCTTTCCCAATTTATCATTTCATCTCATGTATCATCAGTGTCCACCGCCTGTGGTGCCTCAGTAGTGAAAACGGGCGTTAAACACTACTCAAAAAAAAAAAAAAATCATCAGTGTCCATCGCCTGTGGTGCCTCTGTAGAAAAACGGGCGTTAAACACCATTCATTTGAAACATATTAAACAAACTAATGGCAAATATAGATTCTAATCTGGAAAATGATAATACTTTTGCTACATTAACTAACAATCCCAAAGACTGAAATAAATGAATAGAGAATGCGAATAGGAAAAGCACAGTGCTGTCAAGCCTACAGAATTGAAAAGCACACCGAATTCTGCGTATGCGTTCATAGTAGGAAAAATAAATTAGATAAGCTCTTGTTACTGGACCGTAAACTATGCCTAGGTATTGTTCATGGGAAGTAAAGACAGTAATTAGTTTAAAGCATATCTCCCACATGCATTAAAGTTCAGTGAATTTTGCCTAAGCACAAAAATTATCATTTTTAAAATATAAATAGCCGCTACCTGGGAATAAATATACTTACTAGGTAGTGAAACCGGTTTTTTTTGTCTAATTTGTATGGAGTAATTAAAAAAAAAATTGATCCCGTAGTCCGATGGGGAGTTGATATTTTTCTATTAAAGGGAGAGAAATTCGGGAAAAAAAAATCGCAGCTCATGTGTCACAATGGCAATGAAATCCATAAATGTTTATAGTTTAATAGCATAACGGAGTGCTGCTGTGATTTCGAAGAAATTAAACATACTTACCTAAGATGTTAAAAATTATATTAGTACTTCCGCCATAAAATCATACTTGAGTGGGTACTAATTTTTAAAAACAAAAGAACTCTAGCAGATATTTGAAAATATTCCCTTATAATTATGCATTCCAAACTTGAAAGTATTAAGTTCATCATCAGGAGCAGAATCAATAATTAGTGGACTTAGATTGTCTTCCCTTCGTTCCGTTTCTCAACCTATGTTGAGTGTAACAATTGTTCCATCTGATTGGATAATCAGTAAGTACTTCCAATAAATTTTTATGCTTAATTTTTATCTAATGTCTTCATTAAGGATTCGGCAGGATTTTTTAAATCTTAAAATTCACATCAAACACTTAATTTTTGTCTTATGAATTCGAGGTTTTTGCTTTGTCGACGTTCAGCATTCGGCTGGAAATGTGGAAGCTCCATAGTTTATAGCGTTCTATAATACATTCAACAGTTCCTTCACCACAAAATGGTTTTAACGGCTGCATTTTCATGAGGGGCGATCGATATGCAGTGCAATTATTTTCTCTCGACTATTTATATTTCATGTGTAAGATAAGCGAAACTTTGCTCACTGTTTCATTTAGTTGCATTTTCATCCTCTAGGAGTCTGGATGGCAGTCATGCCGTTTGCTTTCAGAATGGAGTCTTTAAGTTATTAACAAATAACTGTAGGTGAATTTCTCGTGGCAGTATATCAGACCATCTACAACATTCAGAGACGTTCACTTACAGTCATGTGTAAATGCAGTTATCATCGGAATATGGTGAAGGCAGCTTTGCTCATCATTTTCGCTCTGGGCGGCCTCACACTGTGGCCAAGTTTTCATTGCGGAGAATGGCGACATCCTTACTCAGAACTTTCGGCTAATAAACAAAAAGCTCACTGATGAAATTGATATCTGTGTCAATACAGCTATTTAGCAGGTAGAAAATATAAATATTTGAACTAAATGGATCTCTCAAAGCATAACTGCCGGTCATAGAGAAAGTTAATCTTTAGCGGTTTCATGTCGGTAAATGGAACATGGATTAATCACTTCGAGGCCTGAGACCTAAAGACAAGCCTTGGACTGGCATTACGCAAATTTTCTCTGGTAAAGTTTTCCTCAACCGGTAACATTTGAAAAGATTATTTTGACGATGTGTTACTTTGTCGTGAAACAGCTGCAAAGTACATGTAATTCAAAACTGTTTCTAAAGTTGAAGAAGCGATACAGAGTAACCACCCTTACAAAGTAGTGACCAAAGTTCTTATTCGCGACAACAAGTAGCTACTTGTGGGTCGGCATTCAGAGCAAATGCAGTATCCTCTTATCTGATCCAAGTTCTCGCAATTACAATTATAGCTACAACTAAAACAAAAAGGTACTTTAGGACAAAAATGTTGGAAATGTATGCCTGCTACATCCTAAGATTTCTGACATGTTATTAGGAGACTGTCATTCACGCGAATGAGTTCATATTCCGAAAATGAGTCACTTACTGTCTTGATATTTCCCTTCAATTCTAATGTATGTTGATTTGTTCTAGACACTTTATTTTTCAACTTCCTCCATAAATAAAAAATCACAAACTTCCTGTTCCTTTATGCATTTACGATATTCTCAAAACAGATAAGCACTATTACTTTGTATGCATATACAAATGAGAACCATCAACCGGTTCCCGGCCAGGATCGATGGGTTTTTTCGGGCGAAAATATATGGCTTCCTTCGGAAGGTAAGTAAAGTCGTAGGCCCCATGTCGTAGATTTGCGGCATGTAAAAGAACCTCAAGCCTGAAAGAAGAGGCCTCTGAGCAAATTTTTTTGGCCGTTTCACGCCCTGAATTGAATTGGACGCTGATAACTTGAGATGTTCAAGAGCGTCTGTAAATATACCAAATCAACAAGATAAACCGCTTTTACTCGTTATGCAAGGGGATTTTATGTTTAAAATCAGGGATTTTCAGTGCCCTAAGATCTGTTACTTTGCTTCTAAACATAGCGATGCAAATGTAATCGTGTTTCATTATTAAAACATATTAAGCACTAATTAATCACTCTATTATTAACGTTCCGTAATCGCCCAATTATATAAGATTGCCAGAAATTTACCTACCTGCAATTCAAGGACAACAGCGACCTTGCATGTTTTCAAGATTAAATTGATTCAGTATAGGAAGATGAACTGATCCGTGTGAAGACAATTTTCTAAAAAGTGTAGAGGTAGGACAATATTTCCAGCATCCTCTTTCATAAAGTAATGCAAAAAATGCGCACTTTTGTTGACTGCCTTTCCAGGTGTATTTGTGGGACTCATGAGAAACGGAGTAATCCAACGCACACACGCCCAGACTTGTTCTACTGCATTGCGTCTCGTTCCTTTGAGCGACTGCAAAATGTCACAAGTCATATTTCGCAACGGAGCGATGCTGCACAAGTGTGAACCCAGTTTTAGTCTACTTACCCTAGAAGCGATCACTAAAATTCGATGTCGTCCACCCTACAGCCTGAATCGGGCACTTTTTACTTTCCAATTCTTTCGGTCCTGGATTAGATGCCATCCACGAGAGGAGATTTTACGATTTTGGGGAAGTCGTTACACAGTGGGACGTTAGCTGAGAGACTGCCCTGCACAGTAAAGGAAAATGGGATTTTGCATCTCTTAACTGCATATTGAAATTATTTAATTTAAAAATAAGTATGTCTGTATTAGAACGAAATATAAACTTTTCTATTATGTATAATGGAAAAAGCAGCTTTACGTTAATGTGTCTGTTGATTACACTCTCAACATTTACATGGAATAATACAGATATGTTTATATGTTATGAAGATTAACATTATTACCTATCTACATTGGCACTGTCTCTTTTCTTATATATAAAAGTTAAGCTTAAGTTCTTATTACTAGAAAAGTAACCACTGTAACAACATTGACCGTCGGGGGGGGGGGGGCGAATGAATAAATGAACAAATAGAATAAAACTGATGAGGAGAGAGAAAGGAAAGAGAATGATATAGAAAATTAGGAAATTTAACATAATTGGTTAAACTGTAATGTCTACCAAATTATTTCATACTTTAAATGGATATGCCATTTTATCTACAGTTTGCAAAATGAAATTAAGAAGTGTAAAAATACTACTGTTATCAGCCACTGAACACACACACAAACGCACGTGTGTATACATAAAAAATGGCTAGGAAATCTGTATCACAATTAAAACTTGTAATAAAGAATAACATAGTTTTTTAAAATTCCTTTTTCTTTTCCTCTTTGAGTTCTAGCACAATAAATAGTTTCGAAACATATGTCAAGACTGCATGTTGCTCTGCGGTGGCCGATGCTAATCCATCCCTTTGTTACGACTCCTTACTATGGAAATACATTTATTTTGGTCGACATCCGGAATAACGGGTGCAAAATGTATCTGCCTTGGAGCACGGGTAAGCAGCATCGTACTAAGTGCGTGGGTGCGATTTACTGGGGTCGCGCAAGAGCCGAGTTCGGGGACCTAAGCCTAAGGAAACCTGTTGCGAGAGTGTGTACCACTTTTATGCCTTCATGGTACCCAACGAACATCGGAATTGGAGCTCGAAAATGAGACCTACGGCAATATTGTACTGCCATCCCGGGGTCATCAGATTAATCAGGGAGTTTAAATCCTCAGAATCAGAGATATTTCGTGTATTAGTAGTTATCATCACAGAATGCTCAGAGAAATAGCAAGTGTGTAGGAGCAATGATATTTGCAAATGAATATAAATTTTTGAAAAACAGGTTAAAAAGTGAAGTATAGAATAAATTTATGCCTGTCTTGTCGGCAGATAAAAAGCCGTTTCATGCACTGAATTGAATGAGGCGCTGATGACCTGAGATGTTAAAGAGCGTCCCTTATTTTATGGTTAATATATATATAATAAAAATAAAGTAACACTATTAACAATATAACAAATTAACAGTAATTATAATAGTACAGGATAAAACACTAAGAAAAAGTCACACTTGAGATCGCTATACTTCGAACTCGTGGAGTCCTTCAATGGCAAACTATGTTTTTATCCTTTACTGCAATATATATGTTGTAGATTTGGTTTATTTATGGACAATCTTTAACATCTCAGGTCATCAGCCTCCCATTCTATTCAGGGCGTGAAACGGCCAACAAATTTTGGTTAGAGGTCTCTTCTTTCAGGTCTGAGGTTCTTTTGCGTGCCGTAAATCTACGACACGGGACCCACGGTTTTACTTCCCTTCTGAAGGAAGCCATACTTAGGATTTTTACGCCTAAAAATATCAATCGACCTGGATTAAACCTCTATCTTGGGTTTAGGAGGCAAGTATGGCTGCCACTACACCACCGGGACCGATATATTATATACGTGAAAACTGCAACTGCTACAGAACTAGAAGAATATTAATTAGGCAATATTGAGATAAACATATGGGTGCAAATGCATCGCACCTCTTAATTGTTTTGTATCTTCTATGTGATGCTTTTATTTAATTTTTGTCGCTAAATTTTCTTTCCACAAACTCATAGGTAGGCTTGGACATTATCCTTATGTATTGAGAACTCTCTCGCCCTGAATTTTACTTCGTATTCAAAATAATAATAAAATAGACTCCATGCGCCAAAGAAATTACACTGGGAGAACAGAGAACTTGCAAAGAGGAGAAGTCGGTGTTTGCAGACGTTTCCCCATTCATAAAATTTGCATTTCAATAAGAAACTGCTCCGAAGGCTAACTAATTTTGCCAAAGCAATGACATCTACGGCACTCAAGTAGCAAGCGACTTGACAGCCTCACAATGAAAGTCTGCTCTACCTGTCTGATGTAAACTGCGGAGTTAAATCCTTCTATGGTTCCCAGGATTTTCTGGACAGTGCATAAGATATTGACGGCTTTCGCAAGCAATGAGGCCGCTTAATTATTTTGCAGATCAAGAGAATTATTCTCTTTGCTACATGCCAACTGGTAGCTTTGATTTTAAACAAACGGTGCCTTGAAGCCCCAACAACAGAAAATTACAACTGCAGGAAAGGAAAATAGTTTTTATCTTGTAGTGAATTTATAGCGTACATTACTCCTTTGCCCATTACTACTCACGCCAGAAGACCAGGAACGAATACGGCAGGGATTTTCCGCCTCCAATATTTAAAGGGGAAATTTTAGACTGAAATCAAAACCTCTCATTTGGAAAACGTTAAAAAGTACAGGATGTGCACTTAAGAGGTATGAAAGTTTGAGATGTATGATGCTGTATTATGTTCTCTCTTTAATTTACATCCTGATGTAGAAACTCTACAAGTTTGGGAGAACGGTCAATGCTACTCTCGATGTGTGTACCTACAGTTGCCCTGCAGACATGAAAGACTCCACTCGTGATGACCATGGAATCTATAAATATGATACATTTCTTTTCTCCTAACTATAGCACGCATTGAACTTTAGTGTGTCTTTTGCTGCTTTGAATATGCAGCACCAGGGTTGTTCCGGTATTGAACATGTCCTCACCATTATTGTATAAATTTGAAGGTTTCTGTGTCTTGTAAGATGGAAATATGTCTTCTCCAATTTTAAAGGATGAGCATATATTTCGTGATCCCTCTAAGCGAAAAAACTAGAATATGTTAAGCAGGGTCAGCTGAAGCCGTAACAGGGCCGTAAGTCCAGTACCAAGAATTATTATTGCTTAGATAGCTTTTTTCCGTTGATAAGCGCATAACGATATTCAATTTCGTGTGTATCGGGAGAACTAAACGTAGAGTAAATATTTATTGAGAGTTTATTACCATGTACATTGAATACTTAACTCAAGGCATGTGAAAATCATAAATAAATATTTTAATATAGCCTTAACATAACCCCATATTCCCCCTCACATCCAGCAGATTCGAGAACCTCGGCAAGAAAATGGACCTGAGTGAGCGATTTAAATAAATATTCCCATCCGTAGAAGGCGAACATTCGGAAAAGGCATCAGCTATCTGCCTTCGAGCTTTTAAAGCAATACACCTATATCCTAATTAAAATAGGAAAGGCATTAACAGGTGAATGTTTGGGGTGTTGTGGGAGTCCGTAACTATACAACAGCCAATAATGGAGTCTATTCTACCGTGATGACACTTCAACGTTAAGAAATTGATGGTTATATTTGTTTTATTGAGCTAAGGTGCGACTTATTACTTACAAGAAGTAGTAGGGTTGTTTCATAGACATTGGTCAAGTGCAGGAATCATGTCTTGCGAAGGTTAAATTTAAAGCTGGCGTTTAATTAATCAGCAGCTTACAGGCACCATCATTATTGCTTAGCTTTTGTTATTCTATTGTTACGGTAATGATACTCTGGTAGTATTTGTACCGCTCTGTTGATCAACATTTTCTGCAACACTGTCCCTTCATAATAACATCCCTAAAACTGCTAAGGGCAAAATGACTGAGTTATTGATTAGAAGTTTATCTGTTTAAGAGTGTATTATTTAAAGACAAGAGGGCGCCTAGCATTAACATTGACGTACAAATCGTGGTGTTGTTGGCCCCGGATTAAAACCACCATGTGTGCTGGTAGAAAATAAAATCCAAATTAATAATTTGTTTTCTTTTGAACAGTGGATTAAGGTTCGGTTTCACTACTTAGGTATCAAAGGTTGGACACTGGTGATACTCTAGATTACAGAAGGTAATTTCAATATAGAAAGAAGGTTAGGTCTCAGTTTAGGGTATCCGGTATTAGCCATTTATGAGGCATGAAGAAATCGTAAAAAAAACCAACTCCGAGGGTACGATCCTGGTAGGAATCGAATTCCCGTTCATAGTTGTGAGGCGGTTTGCGCTGTCAAAAATAATTTGTGCTAGTCTGATTAACTTACATTTTTTTTTTTGCGATCGAAAGAAATTGTATTTTTTTTCCCTCATTTTTTACGCGCTTATGCCAAGTTGCATAATGACTGGTGACCCTAGGTAAACTTTTATAGATGTATTTGGAATAAGACACTTGATTTTTTTTTTTTTATTTTTTAGAAATGAGCATGAGCAAACGAAGATCACCTTTTTAAAATGGTGTAGCCCCTGTTTCTTATCTAGTATAGGTACAGTGGGCTCTTTAATTCGATAAATTGCATAATTCAAGCAAAGCATATTTCCCATGAAATTCTTGTTAAAAATAATGTTAAGAATTGCTATTTAATAGGAATTTGCAAACCATTTTTATTCAGATATTTTGAAGGCAGGATTTTTATTAAAAAACAATACTTCTTTCTGAATTTCAATTTATGCTCTGTTAATATGTATTTCAAGAATTTTTAGCACGTGTTAGGCAAAACAGAACAAGGCAATTTCTACATTTATTCAAAGACAGTTGTAGTGAAGTATGTTTTTGTTCACTTTTATTGTACCTGCAGCTTTCGTCCTCTCCTTAGTTATGTTTTTACCTCTTTTGTGTGCAGATGCCATCCTTCAACCGTACATTCAATACCTGTGCTAATGCTGCCTTCTTCCCAGTAATTTGGTTTTCCCAGCTCTTTTGTGTACCCTTCAAATCACCTCACCCGATTTGTAAGAACAAAGAGTTGGTGAAAATATTCTTAACCGTACTGAAGTAAGTGACCAAATAATCCCGTCAGCTATGGTTGGTCAGTTGTTCGGAATGTCGAAGCGTGGCGTATGGTAGCTCAATATTGTAGTAAGGTATAAGCTTTAAAAGAAGTGGAAAAATGTGCGAGGAAGAAATGTGATATTGGTAAGATATTTGTCTAGCATTATAGGAACACACACAAATTTTAAGGCGAATGCCATTGCATGTTAATTGTTTCTGTGAAAAATAATTTTTTATTCTTCTATGTAAAAAAATCTAAATGTTGCAAATTGGAAAGTTGAATAATATCTTTTTTGGAGGAAGCACCTTTTTGGAGTTGGAATTAAAGAATCAAATGCATTAAACATACTACTACTTCCAGAAAAAAAAATTATATCGTAATTTTAGGTAAGAATGCTCCGCGCGCTCTCTCTCTCTCTCTCTCTCTCTCTCTGTCTCTCTCTACTTCTGAGGCTCGCCTTCCTCCATGTACCTTCCTTCTTCAGTGTACCTTTTTGGCCACAGCTTATGGGGCTTTGCTTAAAGTTTCCATTTTTATTAATTTGAAGCAAGAAAAACACCGTTCTAACCAAATCAAAACCTCAACTTATTTTACGATTTTACTTAATTGTTGAAATTGAAAATCTTGCGAGTTCAACTGGTATGCAATTTTCAAGAGAACATTAGTTTCTATAGAGACCGAAGTTAACGGGACCTTTTGTTATCTTTTGAAATTCAACATTTCCCAGATGTGATGGGAAGGAACCGAGTATGTGAACAACCCGCTTGCTGTACTGGTCGGATACAGGAATTTCAGTTTTCATTTCCGAATTCTTGAACTGTAGTGCGATTTACTGCAAAGCATAGTACCCGCTTGTGTTCTGAATTTCTATTTTCCTTATTTATTTCTGTGTGTGTCGTTTAAATAGTAATATATTGTAAAGTTGTGAGGCATATAATAGCCAAAGAAATCTATGGAAGATGTCAGTAGTGTGTGCCATATGTAAAGTATATCACAAAAAGTAATTGGCGAGAGCGTGGCTTTTTTAAATAGTGTGTTTATTGATGTAACATCTCAGACTAGTGAAAGCGCTATCTCAGGATGCTGAAATTTTCACCAAGGCAGAAAAGAGTAAGTACATTATGCACGTTTGTTAATGTCCTATATAATTTTCACGTGTGTTGCAACAGAATAGGTTATGAGCGCGTAGGTCGACATCGTGGTGCAAGGGATACATGTGTCAACTCCGCTCTCCTCCACTCGCAACTGTCAATCCCTTTCTAATTTTAATCAGGTGTACATACTTAGCGGCCGAGGGCTCAGTTACAGATGGACCAGTTTTTCTTTGACTCTGTGGGAAGTCAGGGAAAGTGCAGCGGTTTCGAGGTTCACTTGTGCTATCAGTTATAAATTTTGATCTTTGCACAGTTCATTTTTATACGTTTAGGAACTGGCTCCTATTAATGTAGAATACTAGTTGCTACTAGCATGTAGTGCAGATATTGAAATACGCATTATTGTGTGTGAACTGTTATGTTGTAATGAGTGGTGAGCACAGATGCGCCATGCTGTAAACAGTAATTGAATCACCACGTCATATTGCACTGGCTCAGATCGTGATCCAAGCATTTCCTTCTCGTCAGAAACAAATCTCGAAACAATCCAGAACTTTCTTAATAAGGATTTCCCCCCTAGAAGCTTGTACACTGATTCCACAAAGGTTTTACAATGTTCCTTTACATTCTCTGCTTTAATGTGTATATAATTAGTAATATTTTGTATATTTCTCAATAAATTGGAATAACTCATAACAATCCAGAACGTCAAGTAAAAATGTAAAGTGCCAGAGAAGAGATTAGCCCAGAATCTTCTTTCTTAGAACTGATATAAATACAAGCTGCCTTAACTGAATGGATTTCAGTGACTTAGCAGATCTTAACAAGTATTAATATAATTTTTCGTTTGGTTTCAATTTTATTTTGGTTTTGTTGTGTTAATGCCCACATCATAACTTCAGACACAGAGGTAGGAACTAATAAAATGTAACCTTAGTGTACTCTTTTTTTTTTTTTTTTTTTTTTTTTACTTCAATGATTCAGTTCGTCAAAATAGTCCGGCTTATCTAATTTATACTGATAGTCTATATTTAATGCTTGATTCCTAAACAACTAAATTAGTTAATTTACCGTAATTTCTGAGTCAGTAATTATTTTGGGTCGGACTAAGTCCCTACGAGTCTCTTATTTGTTTCTACAAATGACTTATTATAATCTTTTTTTTTTTTTTTTTTTTTTTTTTTTTTTTTTTACAGCAGAATGGTCGTTCATTTTATCCCCAGAGCCTGCTATTTTAAAGCTGGATTTTACCGAACTTTATTCAAAATGATGTGCTAGTTTTTTTATTCCATCGCCAATATACACGATTAACTGTAATTTGGAAAAAGAGGAATTTTCCAAATTTGTACATGGATATAATTACCTTGGTTCTTATATAGATACTTCACTCTATATAATATTTGTGTTTTGGTTTATATATTATGTATAAATAAAGAGCATAATTTTATATTATTTTAGAATTTACCTCACCTCAGTTTTGATAATGCTCTTGGCAAAAACCAGCGGTAAGATTTGTGGCCAGATGATCTCAACTGAAAACTCGATTGTCAATTAAATACTTGACTCAATATTTTACATGTTATATATGACGAGTTTCCCAATAGAGCGATATATTTGTTATACGTTCGTGATAGATAAAGCTGACTTTTCCTTAGCAAATCTAATGCCAAGGCTGTAAAACACACAAGCACGTGTGATTATGGCATCTATTCTGGTTGGAACGATGGGGATGATTGGAGTGGATGATACTTTCGGTATTTAAGCCATGCTCACGGCTTGTGCTTACATCTCTAATGAGGCACATCCGGGAGGAAGGGATGGCGTGTGGGGGACACTGGAAAGTGGGTGTACGAACATAAATGGTGACCTTAAGGTACTTCCAGAGAAGACACCCGGATACCGTGGAGCCCTACCCCTTAAGTTGTGCGAGCCTTTCGGAAAATCCCCTTCCATGCCGGGGCAGAAACCTTTCCAAAACGCAAGCCACCATCACAGCGCAATAGCCCACTTCTCCAGCCCACCTCGCCCTGGCACTTCCAACCCTATAAAGGAAGCAGTGGAATGAAATGGTAGAACGGAATATTTGTGCAATTTAAGTATCTATCCTAGTATTGGTCTAAGCGACATAGGGAACCCACATAAAATGAGGACAGGATGGCCCACCCAATGGTAATTGTACATGGGACCTCAATGGGAGTTTCAAGCGTTACCCCTGGAGTCACCCCGCTCAGTTAGTTGCATATCATACTATTTGTAACAATAGAACGCATATCTTGTTAATAGTGCACAAAATTAAACGTCGCGCGGCAGAAAGTATCGACCACTTTTATGCCTACAAATTTAATCCAATCCAGCATACTCGCTGGAAACAAAAGTCAATGTATACATAAACATATCTAAAATTAGATGAACCATACATAGGATAAAATCAAAGGAAAACGGGAAATTTTAGAAAAGGCGGATTCAAATGAAGCAGAGCAAGATAGTGGCATGGGTTGTAATTGAATGCACAAACAGATCGTAACTGCAGTGGATTAGTTCAAAAAATTGATAACATAGGGTGATATAAATAAAAACAAGCAATTGCTTTCAGAATAGAGCATCAGCTCGTTGTTTGATATAAATAAAAATGTCCCCTCTTCGCCGAGCTATTGGTATCAGCCAACCAAACGAATGCTTAGTGACCTTCACCACGGCACATCAGCTGATTAAACAAACACGCCCTATCTTCTGTCAGGATACGATTTAAATCTTTGCTGCTCCTAAATATTCATATAATGTTCATGATAAGCATACTCACATTTTATAAACTAAAATAAATAAATTGCAGAAATGAAATTAAAAATTTGGCAAATTATTAAATAGAAATCCAGATTCGTCCGACTTTGAAAAGAGTATCGTTCATTCCCTTTCTAAATTCAAGGCCTGGTTTGTCAAATATGATAGTATTAAGAACCTTGCGTTTGCCAAATTATATATGGAAAGTGGATTATTACTACCTGCATTTTATTACTATCTTGTGCAATTAGGCAATTATAATCTATATAAAAATAAGTAATTCCAAAATGTTATACGTGTTATCATGATTTAAATATGTACAGAAAGTAAAAGGTTCGTTTCATTAAAAGTTAATTTAGGATCGGTTTTATAAGAAAGTCTTTAGTGATAATTCATTTTGATTGTGCGAGCAATTCTGCTGTACGTATTTGCACATCATTTATGTATTGCTTTATTTAATGATGTCTTCCGGTAATGAGAGCGAACCACTGTGACCTCACTCACATTCTGTTTAGCGTTATCGTACGCAGGTAAGACGAAATCATCTAGGAATGTGCTTGCACATGAGAACAGATAAAATTAGCTAGCAACAAACATTTCTCCAAGAGGAAAGTTTAGTATTGCATCTACTTATCATTCACTGTGGTTGCAGAAAGGAGTGAGTTCACTGCACACTTTATTGACCTGTTAAAGGCCAATAAGATATTTTAATTAAAACATAGTTACCGGAAAGTAAACGAAGGAAAAAAAAAAATAGCTGCAGTAAAGCAATAGTTGGAGGAGTTTAAAACTTCTATTACTGAAGATCAAATATCAAAACCAGAATAAAGTCCAAAAGTGATCTGAAACGAACAGTTAATAAGCCAGTTGTTTTAAAGGAATGGGAACAGGAGATCCTGGATGTCTTGCGGGCGGAGTCAAATCCATCTATAACAACAATGACAGATAAGAATCAAGACAAACTAAACGCGTTATTTTCATGATTTTTAAACGTTAATCGATTACATTCTGCTGTAAAATGTAATTTATAGACTAAATCTTTCCAGGAGGGCTAAAGGTCGGGTTCGAACCAATGGCTTCAATCCCGACAGCAACTTTCCAGAAGCCCATTCCAAGTATTGAAGGTGGGGTGTTAACTACTTGTGATGATGTGGACTCGGCTATCGATAAAGTATCGTGCAGATCTGCAGGAAAGTGGAAATTAAATGATTTTAATGATGAAACAGCACGATTAGGCAATAATGAACAGCATAGGTTAGTTCTACTCAAACAACTAACAGTGCTTGAGCAGAAAGAAGAAAGGAACAAAAACTAAAGAAGAAAAGGACAAACAGAAAATTGAAGTGCTAAAGCTTGCAAAAGAAGCATAACAACCGGATAAATAAAAGAGAGAACGGGAAGTGAAGATTTGTTTCCAGTTACTATGAATCTTTGGGGCTATTTAATAAATTGTGGTAGCTTTAGGTAATTAGTTATTTGCAATTCTTATAAACTTGCATTTTTAGGTACCTAATTAAATAATTAGTTTTTCCAAGCTCACAATTTATAAATTGTTTGTCCATACATCTACTTTTCTGTCTCAACTTATTCGTTCTTTCGTAAATCAAAGTAGGTGTCTTTATTCCTCAAGAGCAGTGACAAAGGAACACATGTTCGCACTACAGTGATAAGATTTATAAACGTGAACATACCTTTATTAATTTCAGTTATAAATAGGGTGATGTGAAGAGTTACACCAAATGAATTATTCTTGCGATGTCATCCTCTCTCCGCTGTCCTCTTTACCTGATGCTGGCTGTCTACTTTTTGCTTTACTTTTGTGTCTATATTTCTGTCGCTAATATTTTTTATTTGGTCTTTTTGTTTCTCAAAGGTTATAATTTTAATATGTTAGCAAGAAAATTTGAAGTCCCAGAGTTTCCAAGCTCTCCTGTCACCACCTACCAGCAGTGCATTGGCAGTATTACTGGCCATCACTGTGTGAGCACCAGAATTTTTCCATATTCCGAGAATCGTGCACAGACCCGGGCCATCTTGAAACAACACTAGTAAATTTTTCATTTGTATTGCACGTAGCCTGTACATTGATGCTGGGAACTCCTTTCCTGTTGATATACTAATCGTCATGTATATTTGGTTTCTTAATTAAAATATGAGTGCAATCCACTGCACCAATTGCATTAAGGAAATTATATCGTTCTAACCACCTCGCATTGGCTTCCTGAAGAGCAGTAACAGTTGTAGGAAACTGTACTCAATCCCTTGCTTTATCCTGAATATATTTGAGACCATAGCCTGTGTAACTCCAAGATCCTCATAACACCGCTTGGAACCCAGAATCTATTATATACCTTTAAAAAATTCGCAACTTTCGGCATTGTCAAGAGCTGCTCATGTTTCATTTGCCTCTGGAGGAAAGCACTGAGCAAACCAGGATACATTTTCTCTTCTAAAACCGTATAGTTGTTCATATCTACTCACACCCGAGTCCCTGTGCTTTGTATAACGTTTTATTTTCCGCTCAGGAACTGGCATCACGAACTCTGCCATAGTACTAAACTGCATTTGAGCAAGCTGAGTCACCTACGGAGGTATCTCTCCAAATAGTGAGCAAGGACTTGTTTTTATATATACCAAATCGCAAGCAGCTGCTCACCAATCAAGGACGACAAGCAGTTGCTCGCAAGGAGGTTGAAAGAAACATTTTTATTTATACGAAGCAGAGCAAATGCTTGGATTTAGTAAGATTTGAGCAACTGCTTGTTTTTGTTTATACCACTAATTGGGTGTGGAAATAAATTCAAGCAATTACTCGCAAGTAAATTCAAAATCGAGCATGAGCTCGTGGTATTGTTTCATAAACTTGTGAGCAAAAATAAGAAATTGAATGCAAACAAGTTTTAAGGTTACAAAACACCAATCTGACCGACCTTCATGCCTGTGAGCTGGTGAGTCGGATTTCGATCCTCTCTCGGGACATGTTGCCTAGGTAAGGATATAGCTCTTATTCTGAAAGTGATTACTAGGCAATTGGGACGCTTGGCATCATCATTTCAATGCTTCTTTTATTTTTTCGAAAGATTTTGGCAGTTGGCGGAACGTTAACAGTTGCAGAAAAAAAAAAAACGGGCTAAAACTATACTCGCATGTTAATATATTGTTTTTTTAAGTCATTGTTGGTGTTAAAAAGTTAATCCAGCATAAAAAAGGTTCCTCCCCGGCGGGGAATCGAACCCCGGTCTCCCCGTGACGCGAGGATACTAACAAAAAGGGCAATTTGCCATAAATCTGAGCTCCACTTAAAGGCTTTAACTATTTAACTATCTCCATGAGATAGTTAAATTAAACAGTGGAACGCCAACAGTGGAATGATCTTAATTGCTAGCCAATATGTGAGAATCGCAGAACGGCACAAGAAATATACCTCCATATGTACAACAAACAAATTTATATCTGCGGTGAGATATTGTTAATTTGAGCGGCTATCAACTTGTGACCTCAAATTAGACTTTTGACGCCTAAGTAATAATATTTACTGAATGAAAACTTTTAAGTATTAAAAGTTAGTTATCTCGAATGATAAAAAAATAGAATGAAAAATAAGAGGGGTAGAAGCAATTAAAGCCTAGCTATACAGTAGGATAATTTTTTCGTAAGATAATTAAAATATTCACCATCTCCGTTGTTTTGAAATGAACGAATATTCTTATGTGATAATAAGAAAGACAGTTCCTTAATAACAGGAACTAGAATGAATTTACGCTTTTGGGGATGGAGTGGAGTGAATCAGGCGGTAAAGCTTGAGATTTTCATACGGAAAGTCCCAGGTTCAAATTCCTTGGAACCGCCATTTTATATTTTTACTTTACCAGGCCACTTAGGCGAATGCTGAAATAGATATTTACTTTCCACGAGTTTTCCTCTTGTCCATTTCATCCCATAGTTCCAGTTAAGGATTGTAGGGCCTGGCAAGGTAGGCTGGCCCTATGTAGGGAGAAGATCTCATTCTAGTGGGTTCTGCTTGGGAAGCTCCCGTACGTTTGCCGGCCTCTTGCGTTTACCATCTAAGGTCCGTTTGGGTTTAGTGTCGCTGCTTCGTGATCTGACCGCCCTCATCTCTTCCCGAAGGTATCCACTTGGGGGGGGGGGGGTGACGTAGGCACTAAAGATGGCATCAGAGTGGATACTGTGCTGCTCTTTTATTAAAAATAAATAATGTAATACCTGGGCGGAATGATAATAAGTTAGGCTTCACACAGGGAACAGGGAATACTTCTTCTTGTCTCTCTCTCAGTTTGAAACTTATAATTGGTAACACTGAAAATATGAGTCCTCTAGTAAATATTTTTTTCCCTGTTGAAAGAAAACTCATTTCCTGTGTGTTTAAAAATTTAGAATATGGAACATTGCTCTGGTATTAGATTTTAATTTAAAAAAACTTGAAGAGTGCTGAATTGTTGAAGAGATGGAAATTGTACTGGGGGAATGTGCTCCATCAGAAGCAACTGTGAAAATTCAGTTGTTGAGCTCGAAAGTGACAGGCCGAGCACGCAAGATGAACACCCTTCTGGACGTCCAAGAAGCGTCACTACAGAAGAAACGATCACAAAAATCCATGACATACAGAGGATTTAAATGGAACGAAATAGTCACCATAGTTAACATCTCAAAGGAATTGGTGCAAAATATTTTTATTATTTTAATGAAGAACTGGGCATGAAAAACTTTCAAGCTAGGAGCCGCGGCTGCTAACCCCCATCAAAAAGCGTTCGAGTGCAAGCTTTCCAAGAGCATCTGTTTCGTTAAAAAATAATTTTAAAAATCCAACCCATTTTCTGCGTCTATTCATCACAATTGATGAAACCTGCGTTTTTTTTTTACACCCATGAGACAAAACAGCAATATGAGACAGTGGACGGAACCTGAAAAAGAAGCGATGGCAGTAAAGTCAACTGATAAATTCAGGGCACCAGTTTTTCTATATTTTTTGGGGAGAGAGATGCAAAGGGATACCTTTTTTCAATGGTGTTTAACGCCCGTTTTTACTACTGAGGCACCACAGGCGGTAAACACTGTTGACACATGAGACGAAATGATATATTGGGAAATGCTTTTTTTTTAAGGAAGAAAACGCTCCAGGCCTAAGCTTAGGGTACCTCCCCGACATTTGCTAGTTGTGAAGACTGAGGAAAGCCTGGAAAAAACCTCGGTCAGGGAGGACGGTCCTGGCGGAATTTGGAAAGCCTGGGAAAAACCTGTCAGGGAGGACGGTCCTGGCCGGATTCGAACCCCAGACCTCCCGCTCACGAGCTCGCGTCTTAACGACTTCGGTCACCCGTGGCGGTCAAAGGGATACTGATGATCGATTTATTCCAAAAGGGAAAATTATAAATGGTGATTAATACATTTTCCTTCTGAATCAACTGCACCAAAATATACATTAAAAGAGACCAAGTTAAACGCGCAAGAAAATAATTTTCCAATGCACTGAATTTACGACATTTGTTAAGATCAGCGGTGTAAAGATATGACTTGCTTCTGTACTCACATTATTCACCGGAGTTGTCTCCATCCGGCTTCCATTTATTTCCTAAGCTGGAAATGATTTTGGGAGGACGAAGATTTTCAATTAAGAAGGAAATCAAAGCTGCTTTTGATGTTTGTTTTTCCGACCTAAGGCATAGTAAAGTCGTTAGACAAAATCTATCGCACTTCCGGAAGACTAATGGCGAAAAGATAAAACCAGTAATTCATTGTTAGGCTAACCTTTCATCCCACCTCTCATAGATTGGTTTCAGGAGCGACTGTACAGCTTGCTTTCCACCTATGAGGCTCTATTCCAGCGGTCTTAGCGAATGAAGCTACTTCAGTTTCTCCATCATTCGTTACACCAACTGAACCACCGTCAACTTTATCTGTCGGAATTATAGGAGATTTGTCATAATTGCAATGATTTACTCGCTAAACCACTGGGTCTACCAGTTTCTAGGTTTTACGAAGATTAGCCGACAAGTTATGTTAGTGTGTGTGTGTGTAAATGAATTAGTTGCTAATTGGAATAAGAGCACATTTCCCACCGTTACAATATTTCACATGCTTAACAATGCCTTCAATACAGTGATTTACCCACCCCTATCAATTTTGTTTACGAAAAAGAGGCGAGCGTGAGTTAGTGTGTATGTGGGTATATATATATTTGCGAATTTGAATAAGAGCAAATTTCCCACTATTATAATACTTATGTATTATATTTATAATTAATTTCTCCCGGAGTTTTAAGGAGATTTGTTACAATTCTAATGATTTACTCGCCAAACCACTGGGTCCACCAATTTCTAGGATTTACCCAAGTTAGCCGACAGGTTAGGTTTGTGTGTGTGTGTGTGTGTGTGTGTGTGTGTGTGTGTGTGTAAATAAATTAGTTGCGAATTAGAATAAGAGTATATTTCACACCGTTACAATTTTTCAGACGTCTAACAATGCCCTGATTACAATGAGTTACCCGTCCCATTTCATTTATATTTAAGAAAAATATGAGCTTAAGTTAGTGTGTGTGTGTGTTAATTAATTGCACATTTTACACCGTTGTAGTATTTATAATTAATTAATTTATAATTATAATAGAGTGAATAAGTTCCGCTCTTTCCGCTGTCGCTCGGGACTGGCCAGCCGCTCGGACGCTAGCAGCAAAAGTTGCACCAGCAGCTCTATGGTACTAGTGCTCAGCCAAGCTTGTAAGTCAAGTCAACTTGTGCACCGTGGTCCGATCAAATGCGCAAGCTGCTTAAAAGAGGACCGCTCTCGCCTATGGGGTGAAACCCCTGTGTTTGGTCAGCAAGTGAAGGGAAAGAAGTTATAATCATACATAAATTAATTTATTTGTATTATGCCATACTATGGTATCCAGAGCTCAAACGTTTCTTGTTAATAATATTTTATTTAAAAAATATCGAAGTTGTGTTTCAACTTTGGTATATTTTCGGTAAATAACTTGTTCTTGATTTAGTTCATATTGCTGGCAAGAATAATTAGGTACTCTGTACCTTCTTATTTATTAAAATACATATAAAATATTGTATTACCTTTTCATTTATTGCTTTAAAGATCAAGTCAAGTATATATCCATTATCCAAATGCACAACGCAAAGTGTGCACTTCAAGGAAAGCATTTCTCTAATCATTCACAGGCTGAATTGGTTTGTTTTGCATATAGTCATTAGAAATAAGTCTCTTTGTACAAACGTTAATCATTCCACTCTTTACTGGCCCGTTGAGAAGTAGATTTCGTCTAGACGGGGCTTCTCAGTGAAATAAAGTTTTCCATCGATTGGCTAAGCAATGGATAAAACAATGGAATCAAGGAATTGTACCTGATAGCCTGTGCCTTCAACAATTACTGCAGTAACATTTTAATATATATGTATAAAATCTTGTTTCATTGCATCTGAAATGCCATGTTTAAGGTTGGGATGCTATGTTACCAAACTTTCACGTTTGTAAATGTCTAAAAGACATGTCTAAACTCTAAACTCTAAGCAAGTTTAAGGGGGAAATTTATCGAAATGTGTATGTAACTATAAGCCAATCATCCAAAGCTTGTTTCCTAACCATTAGACCGCTGCGTTAGACAGAAACGTGCCTTTGAGTACAGCTGCATAATTTGAAATTGTATAAGGTACTTGGTGTAACATCCTCGTAATCACACCTATGTAATTTCATAGCCAGTTCTAAGTATAATAATTGGGAAGGAAAAAGTTAGTATATTGCAAATGTTCATGAGCAGTTTACCATATCTTAGGTAATGCGTTTGTATAGTTCCTGACGCAAATTGCGTAGTTTCCGGGGGTAGATTACGCAATTTACAAGAGGATATATGATCTACCGTGGCATTGATTACCAACTCCGGATCGCGAATGTCACAGTGCTTGTGCAACAAAAAATAGATTAAGTTGCTTGTGCTGGGCGGAAATCTCAAGAAACAGAAGAACCGAAAGGTTAGAGAAAACAGCATACCCTCTCATAAATTATACAGAAACTTGACGAGATTTAAACATAATGGCTCATAGATACAAATATTTTCGTTTTCTGTTCGCAAACGTCAGCCTTTTCTTGTATTGTTTTGTTGCAAAAAATACAGTGGTTTAATGTAAAATGTTAAGTGCCGCAAAATACGAGCAAAAGATAGATTTGTGTGTTTATGATTATAATTCAATCTTGTGTGTAATAGGTTTTGCTATACAATTCGCTACTTTTTGCGATTGCTATAATGTTGAATTATTATTTCGTTTTATTTTTTTTAAACTAGCTAATTGAGACACTCTTTATTTCTTTTCAAAAGAAAACTTGTAATTTATTTAAAATATAGGTGAATGGCAATTTAATTTTTTTTTTATTGTTTTTCGCGACTTGGAATTGTTAGATACTTTCTAATGTCTTATTTTTTCCTATCACGAAAAACGTTAATGCTCATTTCAATTTTGCTTATGTTTCTAGTTCTAAAATTAAAAAAAAAAAAAAAAAAAAAAAAAAAAAAAAAAAAAAAAAATCAAACCATCATTTTACCCCATAGCTTTTGGATTGAATGGAAGGGTGAGTGTATGGATAGTCTGGAGCTGAGGAGATAATTTTCGTTGCGAGAGTCTTGGTCATGGTTGATTGATTGTACCTTCGTCCCAATAGGGGCACTTTGGAGGGAAAAGATATCGTTAGCGAGACACTGGGCATCCAGGATCTATGGGGTGGTGACGACGTGGACGCAGATGTAGTACATAACATTTTTTCCCAGATGGAGCTCCCCGAGGCCGGTTGTGGGTCCCCCCCCCCAAATTGTGCGAGCTTCAAGTGAGGTCAGCTTCCATTACAGACGCCGGGGCAGAAGCCTTCACCGCGTAGCCCATCTTGCGCTGACAATTTCGATCCTGTAGTTTTTTTTATTTATTTATTTACGGACGCTCTTTAACATCTCAGGTCATCAGCGTCCCATTCAACTCAGGGCGTGAAACGGCCGACAAATTTTGCTCAGAGGCCTCTCTTTCAAGCTTGAGGTTCTTTTTCGTGCCGTAAATGTACGACACGGCACCCACGACTTTACTTCCCTTCCGAAGGAAGCCATACTTAGGATTTTTACGCCCGAAAAATGGCATCGGTCCTGGCCGGGTTCGAACCCGCGATCTTGGGTGTAGGAGGCAAGTATGGTAACCACTACACCACCAGGACATACGACATGGTCCTGTAGCGGAACCAACAGAATGAATGATATGAAATGGTAGAGCGGAAATTTCGTGGAATGTAAATGTACATCCCAGCAGTCGCCTAAGTAACCAGGAGAAACCACGAAAATATCCAAACTCAGAATGGGCGGCCCAACGGAAGCTGAAACCGGTTTCTCCCAAATGAGTGTCTCAAGCCCGCCTTAGATACCTATCTTGGTATCCCATCGTTTTTAATAAAGATAGTTAAAATTAAGGAAATTTGCACTTCGAAAATTGTATTTGTATATTCTAAAAAAATCGGTTGCGGACTGATTTTAAATGGATCGAATTAGGAAGCTGTTATGAACTTCATGTCAAATTTTTGAGAATAAATCTTAGTGCGCTTGGAAGACGTTTTAAAGGAGCAAAACAGCGTAATTTTGAATCTTCTTCCGGCCAACCATTTTGTTTTAACTTGACAGTTTTATACAGCCCGACGAAGAAATAAAGTCATGACCTATGTCGTCTTCCATTCTGCTTCATAGCTTGCCCATCTTGCGAACATTATGCAATAAGCACACGACTTTAATGAAACATAAATATCAAGAGCTACATTTTTTGGCACTGCAATGACTTTGCGTCTCAGTGAGTTGTTGATAATAGAGTGCGGAAAAATATTAAGTAAATAATGACGAAATATGAAATTGATATCACTAAAATATTAATGTCTGTTTTTGAAAAATATTAAGGTAAACAAATTGATGATCAACGTTTAAATTTAATATATGTTAATTTACATCTATTAAAATATTGTATATATTAAATACAACCGCAAATGTAGTACACTATTCTACTAGTAAACTACATGCATTTGTTCCATTTTTTCTAGAAAGAGATACTGTCTGTCGGTCTGTCTGTCTATGAGAGTTATTACACAACGAAATGGCACGTTCTACATCACGTAATGTGACGGAAGAATACAAATCTATCCTATATTTTGTAGCTTTTTATTCGCTGTTTTCAAATCTGGCACATATTGTAGTGTTTTACTAAGTTCAGTATTATCTGCACACAAGGTTTTTAAACATTTTCCTCTGATGTATCGTCCTGTTGGTATTTTTTCCCTCAATATTTAATTTTCCATCTTTCTGAGTAGAATAATTGCCCACATCATAGCATCACACAACTCCTTGGCAAACTGATTTCTATCAGCAATGGAAGAGGAACTTGAAGCAGTTGCTAAGGATGTTTTGTTATTCATCTTCTTTTGAAATATATTGATATGTGTATATTTACACGAATCTTAACACCGTTTTAATTTAAAACACAAATATAATTAGCATTATATTTGTGTATGGAGTATAACAACGATAAGAGTTCCAAATAACGACCGTTGAATATTCAATGCAACCCGTATACCACGGGTTTTCATTTTCGCGTTTGTTCAGAAGCGCTTGCGTTTTAAATGATATATTGTGCCAAAAAATAAACAGATTGTTATTATTTTGGCATTGTCGAAATTAATTTTTTTTTGAAAATTTCCCGGCTTATGGCACAGAGAAATACGTGCTTATTAGTAACATATGTATATGGTTATTGGAATAACATTTTTATAACACATAGTAAATAAATTTATTCACCTCCTAATTACAGTATTTGTTTGTCACCCTTTTCCTGCCGTTTGCGCAGCACATTACCACCAATGTCTTACACTTTCTTTTGGCATCTTGATAAAGGCCGACCGTGATAAAGAAATTAACGCAAGAAGCAGGCAGAGAAATGGTCGCCTGTACTGGGTGTTACCAGAATGTACTGCAACATTATCATAAGATTGTATGGTTAATCCTTACCGGAGATATATATTATGCTAAAGTTTTCTTTAAAACGAAATAAAAATTGCCGAACAAAAATTTAATAAAGTCATTTAAAAGATTAATGGAATTTCTAAATCATGCAAAATTATGAATATCCAACCCGAAATTCAATTACCGTCACGGAAACTCGTCGGTAAGTCTGTACAACATAAAAGAAATAAAGAGTCCGTTACTCCGTACAGCTTGTTGCTAACATTTCAGTAAGCGAATTGAAACAACTTGCAACATTTGGGTTTTCACAAGTGTCCGTGAATGTGCTTTAGAATGCAAAATAAAACTTACAATCGTACAGTGTTGTTAAAATGAGTGAAAAATAAAATTGAAATTATTGATAAAATATTAAGGTTTGTTCAAAATATGAACTTTTTACGAAATATAATAAACACGAAATTGCATTCATTGGGTTATACATATGTTAAAATATAATAATTACGCTTCCCAGTGCTTGACAATAATTAATGGTCTAAATTATGACATTTCTTTTTATTTCACTCTAACCCACTTTTATTGCACATGAAATATTTTATTAGGATTTTTATAATGTCGCTTGATGCAACAGAGATTCATTTCACTGATATTGAGGTAGAAACGAGATGCTGTTTCAAACGCAAACTGGCTTGTATGGTGCATGTCTACTTTGTGAAAGAGCTGCGAAATTTAGTATAAAGAGATAATTGGCTATATTTCATTAAGTGTATGTATTTAGCGCGAGTGTATCGTGCTGCATAAGCTGCTTTTGAGATAGAAAGGACTTGACTTCAAAGCACGGTTTTCATGAATCAGGTTTTGCACAGCTTGTGAGATAAATCAGGCCAATCAGAGTGAGCAATATAATCTAGCACTCATTCAGCTGAACATTAACATGCAAATGCAAACGTGTGAATGAACGAATCAAGTTGGTGCCCTTCAAATTTCAACGTCACAATAAGACTTACGGACCAGCAAACTTAAAAATAAATCTGAAGGTCCATTCAGCCTAGATATGAAAAACATATCTCAATCTAAAGTGGAACATAATGTTTGATTCATTAGTCAAAGTGCACTTACCTAACGGAATAATTACAACAATTTTTATTTTGTTCGTTATAATCTTTTCAAACATTTTATAAACTGTCATTATTTGTGAGCAAGTGAAATGTACGGCAAAGCTGCCAAGGGCAACTAAAAAAATTGTATACAGGTGACATTCAAACCAATGAATTATATTGATAAAAAAACAAATAAATGCAATATGCTGATTGTAATAGATGTTTTGGCAATGCATGTAAGGTATTATAACGTCCTTATTGATTTGCACTGTAGAATTATACCTGGCGTCTACTTTAGCGCGGGTCGTTTTATCCAAAATACACTTTTTGGAAATTTTGACAAAAAACGCTTAGTATAACAGCATTTCTAGTTCTGTGACCTACTTCACTTATTAAGCTCACTCCGTGCACCCCTATACCTTATTGTTTATATTTTATATGGATTGCATGTTATCATTCGTTTACAAACAGTTTGCCATGAAAATCTTTATGGAAAGAACAAATCTCTGCATGCTGACTCGTGAAAGATGGTTTTACGTTAAGAAAAGTGTATGCCTATCAATATGGCAATGTTAGATATCTGTATACAAGTAAAATGTGTAATGGCAAAATTATTTATAAACATAAATTAAACGAATATATACCTCAAATGAGCACAACAGTGCCTTTTCTTTATTAATTGCGTTTAACGCCTGTTTTTACTATTGATGCACCACAGGCGGTTAACATTGTTGATACATGAGATGAAATGATAAATTGGGAAAGGATATTTTAAGGAAGGAAACGTTCTAGGCCTAAGTTTAGGGTATCTCCCTGGCATTTGCCATTTAAGAGGACTAAGGAAAACCTGGAAACATCTCATTAAGGGAGGACGGTCATTGTGGGATTCGAACCCCAGACCTCCCGCTCACGAGTCCGCGCCTTCACGATGGTGGTACACTGTGTCTGATTCTCTCCATATCTGCATATGAGCAAAACAGTGGAAACATAAATTTGTCTTTAATGCGCGATGGCGGGACGTGATAGTACACTCTTTCCGGGGGAAGAATTTGGCATTTCGCAACACCCTCCACCGCCACGAATGGCCGAGGTCGTTAAGGCACGGATTCGTGAGCGGGAGGTCCGGTTCGAATCCCGCCAGGACCGTCCTCCCTGATTGGGGTTTTTTCCAGGTTTTCCTCAGTCTTCATAACTGGCAAATGCCGGGGAGGTACCTGCACTTAGGCCTGGAACGCTTCCTTCCTTAAAAAAAATATATCCTTTCCCAGTTTATCATTTCATCTCATGTAATCATCAGTGTCCACCGCCTGTGGTGCCTCAGTAGTAAAAACGGGCGTTAAACACTACTCAAAAAAAAAAAAAAAAACCTTCTACATCTTCCAAATTTGGAAAATTATCCACGAGAACTGTAGAATGTTAGAGGTTCGGTGCAAGGAAAACATTTGACAAATTCTGCCAAACTGCATGCATCTGTGTTTATTGTTTGTACTTGGGGTGAATCCTAAGTTCAAGCTGTCAGTATTCCAATTAAACAGTATGCGCCAGAAAATGTACAGCCATTAAGGATAAAAATGTGAAATTTACACTAGTGTAAACAGGGAACCAAGCTCTGGCCACTGGAGCTATTCATGGATTTCTGTATGCATTTGTCTTCAGAAGACAACTGGTGGTAACTGGTGATAGTATTATTTTGTTTATGCCCAATACCAATACCAGAACCTGTCATAGTATTATAAGTTGGACATTCAGAAGGAATTTATACAGTTATAATTCACACGTTTTAACCGTTCTCTGCTAGGTACTAATTATTGGGGTGCAATATCTTACAAACATTGATGCGTTTAATGTAAAGTAGATAACACAATAGTTCTTCGTCAAAACGATCATCAAAAGTACCGAAGGACAATTTTCAAATTTTCGGGCGATTACTCAGATTAAGAGTAGCTCAGATGACATCTATATGAGCCTGTGTACTTAAATGTTTGGAAATGGATACGGAGAGAAAACTGCCTTAAATCACACAATAATTCTTGTTTTATTTTGTTTGTGTTGGGAAAATTTAGGCGGCGTTTGCTCACATTTTTTCAACCCAAGGAGTTTGTATATGCACCGCTTAATATTTCATTTTAGAAACCACCATTAAAGTAGTCCCTTTATCTTTTGATAATTTTTTCAATATTATGTTTTTAAAGCACCTGAAAGTATTTTACGGGCAGTATCGTCAGCTTAAGTAATTTGTTATAATTTAGTTTTAGCGCTTATGCTCCACTGAGGTAGTATACTGTTGAAATAACTTGATTTTATATATACCGGGGGTGCCAAAAAAGTATAAACATTTTCGCAGTAGATATCTATTTAATATATTTCAAAGTTGGACCGAAAGACAACAGTAATGTGTAGTATGATGTTCTGTAAACAGATGTGACTCTCATTATGATAGCGTTGCTACATGACATGTAAATCAACACAACAAATGAGTGAAAGGGTATCGCAAATTAACAATGAACCAATGAAGCCAAGATTATCACATGATGTTCTGTAAACAGATGGGACTCACATTACGTTTTGCTAGCGTTGCTGCAATAAGTTGGAGCCAAGATTGTGTTTGAACAGCGAAAAGCAATTTTCAAATGGTATTGGAAAACCGAGAATGTAGTTGAAGTTCAAAGGCAATGGAGACGTGTGTATAGAACAGAACCGCCAACGCTAGTAACATTCGAGACAAATTTGAGACTCATGGTACCGTATGTGATGCTCATAAGGGCAGATCTGGGAAACCTCGCACAGCACCAGCCCGGCACAATGGATGGAATGCACTATCCTAGGCACTATCCCAAGCCACTGGATAGGACGAAGAGGTCCGATTGAGTTTCCACCGCGTTCTACGGATTTAACTCCGTTGAATTTCTACCTATGAGGAACTCTTAAGAATGTTGTATACCGTAGAAAACCAGCTACACTTCGGGAAGAAATTGAAACGGCACGTGCTGCAATCCTGAGGACACTTTCGCAAACGTTGCTCAATCAGTAGTTCAGCGTACTCAGAAGTGTATCGACGCCGATGGTGGGCGTTTTCAGCAACTGTTGTAAGTGTAAATGTCTAAGATGATTAGTGCTCATGATTTTCTGTTGTATGAATTCAGTTTAGATGTTAATACAGATTTTTCTTTGCTTGATGTGTGTATACATTTTTTGTCACTCTCTGTATATGTATATATACATATACATAATATATATTATATATATATATATATATATATATATATATATATTATATATTCAGGAGATGACTTACTGGGAAAAGGGTGCTCAGCTATCCGTGTGAATGTTATGCCTGTTTTAGTCGTTACTATTTTTACGCGTGCTTCACAACTTTATAGGTACTACTAGAACGTTTTCTATATTTTCGTATTTATTATATTATTTTTTTTGCTATATTAGGCGGTTGACTTTATGTTTTCATAATTAATCATAATTGTTCAGAGAACATTAAATTACTAAAAGTGTCATAACTATTAGAAACAGGACTGTCCCAACGTTGACGGCCTCGTCTATGAATAGGAATAAAGATTTAGACAGAAATGAAATAATCAATATAGTAGTATGAAATCCCAGAAGTATGCTAATAAAGAAACTGAGCTAGAAAATGAACTGAAAAAAAATATATATACACATATTGACGTAATCCTAGAAATTATAATTATAATTTAAATTGAGTAAATGCAATAATAGCCGATATAGAGCACTACGAGAAAAAAGAGCAGCAGCTGATATAGCATTATTAATAAGAAAGAATTGAAATAATTAAAAGTATAGTTATGATTATTTTAATGAAAGAATAATAAAAGTAAGTTTAAGAATGGCAAGAATTATATGTGACAATAATAGGTATCTATAATACAGACGAAGCAAAGTAGAAGAATGCATAGAATTCTATAACGATCTCCAGAATTTAATTATTAAAATTAATGAAAATGCTTATTTAATAATAGCTGGAGATTTCAGTACTGAAGTAGGCAATAAACCCATATAAAACGTAATAGGAAAATAAGGAGAAATAATCCAAAACAAAGATGGAAGACTGGTAATTGATTTTGCAAATAATAATTTAAGAATAAACACACATTTTTTACGCGCCGAGATATACATAACTATACGGGGTCTGCAAGAGGACAAGAAGTATAATAGATTACACTATAGTTAATGAAATGTACTCCTATTTAATTCTTGATACGAAAGTATTTAGAGGTTGAGATGATGGCTCTGATCATTACCTTTTATTTTCCAAATTGGCAATTCCATCTAAATAAAAACGAAATAAAAAATATTTGAAAAACAGAATTATTGACGTTTCTGTAGTTCACCTTTTATTAGACGAATCTATGTGATATCTTTATCGACAGCGATTAAATTGTATACATGAGTCAAATACCTATAAGTAGAAATATTAATGAAGAATGGAAAAAATTAAAAGATACAATGATACAGGCTGTCTCAGAATCACTTTGAACAAGAAATTAAAAATATGATAGAAAAACATTAAATATATAGAATAATAATATGGCATAATTATTTACATAAAAGATACATACCTAAAAGAAGTTAGTATGTGTATATATATGTGTGTGTATGTGCGCGCGCGCATGTGTGTGTGTGTGACTTGGGACATTTGAGCAAGATAGGTCTATAAAATATTAAAGCACATCATTAACCAGAATAAAGATGATTAAGATTACACTTAATATTATAGGAGGAATGGATATCTTATTTTAAGGATCACTGAACACATCAAACAAATAAGAAAAAAAAGTTCTGACATTAGTAGACAAAAATGTATATTTAATTTCTTATGAAGAATAAAAAAAATATCAACCATTGTAAAAAAGCTTCTGGAAGTGATAATATTAATAATGAATGAATCTAATATGGATTCATTGAACTAAAACAACGTCTTTAGATCTATTGGACATATGTTGGAAAACTGGGTATATCCCTGAAAAATGGTAACTGGCTGAAATATCCAATTTAAAATAAGAGAGATTGTGAACAATATGGAAAAAATAAGGCTTCCTTCGGAATGGAAGTAAAGCCGTGGGTCCGTGTCGTACATTTACGCCACGAAAAAGAACCTCAATCCTGAAAGAAGAGGCCTCTGAGCAAAATTTGTCGGCCGTTTCACGCTCTGAATTGAATGGGACGATGATGACCTGAGATGTTAAAGAGCGTGCATAAATAAATCAAATAAAAAATAAATAAAACTAACAATATGGAAACTTCAGGGGCAGAAGTGTATTGGGTACCTGTTATAAAACTTATGCGCTTCTATTAAAACTCATCTTAATGTAATCGTGTAAAATATTATTCACGACGCTCGAAATGGATTCAGTAAAGGCAGATCTTGTTCAGATTGTATGTTTACTGTCAATCAAATACTTAAGAAGCATAGGAAATAAAATGTACTAACTTTTATAGACTCTATAGATTTTAAAATGGCGTTCGAATAAGCAAACAGCAATAAACTTTGGAGTATAATGAAAGAGAAACTTGTACCTCAACATTTGATAAATGCAATAAGAATGTTATATACTGAGAATAAGTTTATAATAGAAACTGGAATGAAAAATAGGAAGGATATCAGGGGAACCATAAATAGAGATGTAAGACAAGGAAGACCTCTTTCACCCTATGTTTTTAATTTCTATATTGATTATATCATTTATAGTTGGTAGATAATTCTTGATTTACATTTTTAAATAAAAGAATCACACTTTAGACACATTACTTTCTGCAGATAATCTAGCTCGAAGGATGGTTTACTTATTTAAATTAAATAGCATTGTAAATATTATAATTTTGATATATCAGGAAAGAAAACCAAAGTCTTGGCATTTAGAGGAACAGATACTGTAAGCGCTAAAATAGTTTTAGATGGCAAACCTACAGAACATGTGAATAGCTTTAGCTATCCAGGATGTAATTACCTTCCTGTATAAAAAACTTTCCAATAAACTTAGCAAATTTAAGTACATATGCGTCTCACTTAATATAACATTAAAACTCAAGAAAATAAATCAAATTAAGTTTTATAAAGTTATGGCAGTCGCTATATTTTTATATGGTAGTGAATTTTGGGTTTAAACTAAAAGAGAAAATAGGAGAAGCGATTGAAAGAAGATTTTTGAGAATTGTAGGTTGGTTGTATTCGAGACATAAGGAAGAATGAAGATACTAGAACTGAGTTACTTTTAAATTTAAAATAATATAGAACAATTTAGAAATAACTGGAGAGAACACGTCCAAAAAATGAAAGAAGACTGCATACCAAAGATTACATAGGATTATCATTCGAAAAGTGAAAGGAATGTCGGTAGACAAAATAAGCGAAGCATTAAACTTTTGACTTAAAATTTATGAAATTGAAGGCTTAACCGGTGAGTGTTGATGATGGATCGAACTTCGGTTTCTAAGTGGAATATCAGGGAATTTCTTTTGAAGTAATCTCCGTACATCATAAACCGATTTTCTACGCATGTACCAGTCGTAAATAAATACTCTTTGAAGAACAAAATACCTGAATTGAGCCATATTAACTTATTTAATATACTGTATTTTGCCGTTGATAATACACTTTCACACGACATCAAGAACACTTCCGCACATTCTTAGAATTAACTAGTACTGACCTCTCTGGCCGGCATTCAAGCGTGGAAAGAGCGACGAAAACTGCAGAGCTCAGTCAACTATGACCAACTGAGCGTGTAGCGGAAGAAAAAACACCCGTATATAAGAAACACATAAAATTACATTTGCATTAGTTATCAACCACCGCACTAATCAAATAGTTTAGCATTTTTTCAAATGAACATACTAAATTAATTTGTTATAATTTCCGATCACATATTCTAGAGCGATCACAACATATTTAAAGTATTATAAAACCGCCACGGGTGGCCGAAGTCGTTAAGGCACAGGTTCGTGAGCGGAAGATGTGGGGTTCAATTCACACCTGGACCGTTCACAATGGCTGAGATTTTTTTTCTTCAAGTTTTCCTCGGTCCACTTAAAAATTGCAAATGCCGGATAGATACCATGAACTTGACCTGAAATGCTTTCTTCCTTTAAAAAAATACTCTTTTTTCAATTTATCATTTCATTTCATACATCATTTGTGTCCACCGCCTGTGGTGCCCCAGTAGTGAAAACCGCTGTTAAAACCTATTAAAAACTGTATAATGCAGTGTAAAATTTCTTACAGCATTAATAAGTTCATTCTAATGATGTTGGCTTGAAAATAAGAAGTAATAAAATAAAAGGCATTGTTACTCACCATTAAAGTTAGCTAAGTGGGGGAAGAAGGAGCTGGATACGAACTTGTCGCCGAAACTCTTATCACATAACATAGCAATTAATTTATTGTGTAAAGCATGTAATATTAAATTAAATTATAAAACACTAGACCCAACAATGGCAAATATTTTGAATTAAAAACCAATTATTCAGCTCAGCAATTTTAAGGTATTGATAAACGTTAAATTTAATTTCTTCTACTATAGTTCAGTTTTTGTAGTTCTGTTTAGGCTACTGAATAGTGCAGTTTTTTGCACCGGTATGTTAATATTGAAATGAAACAATGTAGCCAAACGGAGGCAATCAGACATTGCAGACAGTTCCCCTCTTTAGTTTTAAGCAAGTGAGGTGCATTATCTATAACGGAATTCTGTGAAACAAAATAATTTCTTCCATGATTGAAACATTTCATTGTTTCCTTCTGTAATCATGTTAAAAGAAGAGTTTGATATTCTTTTTGAATCGTTCGGGCCTAAAGCATTAACTTTTGTTGTATCTGGATCTTCAACGTTTACCTTTAAATAATTTATATTACAAAGTATAGTGCTGGGATATGCTACCTGGCTACCCATATCTTATTCTGGAAATAATGGGACAGATAAATTTTCTTATGACATAAAAACATTTCTACTTCCTTTCGGGAATCATCACATATGAATAGCTATTTTGTGTATTTAATTTTAACACACACATAACTTTATAAGCGCGTGCGTTTTTTAATACTATTTGCCTATAAATATACCAAGGCGATGACATTAAGTTAATGATCTTCATATCTGAATTTTAATGATAAACCTGAATTTCTGCTGATAAGATAGACCACCATTAGTACATGCTCCATTCGCAATTTTTCCATCTGAAGCTAACCTCTTCAGTGAAAATATCTTTGAAAATTTCATTGGTAATAGGGTTCATAAGCAATTCAGAAACGCTTAAAATACCTTCCTTAATGTTCCTTTCCTCATGATCAATATATAATACACATGTAAATGAAATGCTGCTCTTCTGAATGTCGGCAGATTCGTCCAATTTTAGCGCAAATGATATCCTTTTATTTCCCTTAATGAGTTGATGTTCTATATCTTTTGTCGTGACAGATGTTCTCCTTTCGGCTGTGCAATTAAAAAATTCGTCCATTTTACTTGTAGCAATAAAAAAGGCCGAAGTTTTGGATTTCATTTTCTTTTAAGTGAATCTTTTTAAGCGTAAAGAATTCATAGGGTTTGTTGGCTAAATATGATCCGTCAGTATCAGAGCATTCTATTCCCATGAAACCAAATTTTAAATGGCTGTTCATGTACCTACGAAGAAGAGGATTCTTCGAACCAGTTAGTAAGACACGTGACATTCAGCCTGCCATGTCTGACGCTTCCGACATGTAACTGGTGCTGTGGAATGAAATGAGAGTAAACTGGAAAACAGAGAAAATATATTTAATGTAAATATGCATCCCAGCAGTGGCCAGGGGAAAAAAACCACGAAAAAAAAAAAAAAAACACGGCCAGAAAAGCCGGCCACAAGGGAATTGAACGCGGAACCTTGCAAATGCCAGTCTCTTGTCATTCCGTTCGGTTACTTAACGAATGCAGATATTTCTTTTGTATATTGGTCGTTTTCCCATTGTTTTTAAATACTGAAAATACTTGTAGGCTTCAGGATAATGAATCACACTTTTTTGCTTCACAAACACCTTCAATACGAGATTTCATAATATCACAATTAATGGAAGTCCATTGTCTCCATTAAAAAAAAAAAAAATTAAATCGTGGTTCTTCTGTTTCAAGAATCACGGCACTCGCGTTTCGAAACAAGCACTTCCAAATAAAGAGTATTCATTAAAATATCAATAACTTTAAGAACTATATAAGGCCGCCTCATTCTTACATTTTTATTTATACTTATTTACTGGTTAAACACGGATATTCGCAGCACAAATGCTATTTTTTGGGGTTTTGGAACACAGAATACGCCTTCCATTAATGTACTCGACTTTCTAGTAATTTTAATAACGAGTCATGAACGTTGTTTTCCATCTTCTGAATAATGAATTTTTGTCTGAAGTCCCTATAATTTATTATTATAAACATGTTGAAAGAAATGCTCGATTACTGCCATTTGCTACCCATATATTTTAGGCAATCTAGCTTTCTTCACATTCATCAATATTTTTCTCCGCAGAAAATTTTCATTATAAAATGCTTATAACTTGAAAATATTTACATGACTAAAATATCCAGGAGAACTTCATACTGAAGTAATGCGTATTTCAGCCTACTTTAGGTTATACTTACTGGTAATTATCAGCGTTATTTAACAGAAGAATAGTTGCTATAAAAGGATGAATGCATTGTAACATTCTAGTTCTAAGAAACTTACCTGTACTATAATCGCCGGATTTTATAATTAATACACTGTTATTCAGAATATTGCAAATTACCTGGCAAACATCTCTTCTGGATGGCAAAGGGGGAACGGAATTTGCCTCCTAAATTGTTTTAATTCGTTAAATTGTAATTAGAATAAAGTTAAAGCGCTTTGTCGCTAAACTTATTTTCAGAAGTTTATTAACAGAAGTTGTTTGTTCTTTTAACTACCTAGTATTAAGGTTTACGTCATGAAAATTCTGTTTCACATTCTAGTTCTTGTCAGTGTTCACCGAGATTGAAAACATTTTCTCGCTGCTGCAAAACACCATTTACATCAGACACAATGGTGGCACTGCACGGCAACACAGCGGCAAATGTTAAAATCCTGGCTTTTTTTTTTTTTTTTTAAATTAAAGAAATCACGATTGCCTACATCGGCAAATGATGCGTTTGATTCATAAAATTGGATTGGTTATAGCGTTTTGGTATGCTTGTGCGACAAATCTGTGCCAAATCAAAGGACATTGGTGCCAAAGTAATAGAGAAGGCGTTTTGAGCTTCGCACGGCATGATGTACTTCTCCACGAGGAAACTGCTAGAGACAAGGACGATGTTGAACCAAGAGGTATTTACTATCTAAATTACCTAAACGCTAACACTTGGTACCGGGGCTGTTCATACCTTCTTAATGGTGTGGGCTTTTAATTTTATTTGAATTGCTTGAGAATGCTTGTTTGTGCTTCTGAGAGAAGATAATTCGCATGTTCAGATTATATGCGTATTTAAAACTGCTTTACTAATTTAACATCTTAAATGCGGATTTTAAGATTTAGATGACTATTGCTTTTCTGTTGGTATAAATTTCCTTCGTTTTTTTATGGTTGCTAATTTTTATAAGTAGTCGGTTAGTTTTTGGAAGCTTCAGCTTTTCCTCTGCTCTTCATGGGAGAGCTATACTAACGATGATATTGGTGGAAGTCAAATTCTGGCAGTGTCCAAATGGTCGTATTTGCTAACGTGTATTAAATTAACTGATAGTGTACTTTGAGATGTATATCCATTTAATAAGTATTAATCTACATCACCAAAAGAATGCATATATAAATTAATCAAATGTCAATATGTGCCTCTTTACATTTTGTAAGTATATAAATTACAAATCTTGCTTCATTGAGTAAATGTAGTCCCGCGGTCTAATGGTCAGCGTTTGTGGCTATTACTCCTAGGGTTTGATTCCCGGAAATGCTTTAGGTATCTTTTACATCACTTGGAAGATCCCCATGCGATACATGGTCTGATTAGGTTAGCCCTCAATAGGATTAATGAATTCTTGGCGCACCATATCATCCCCTTTTGGTTGACTTGCCTGTTCCTTACGGGTGGTGCTGCCTCAGAAGTCAACTATAAATACCGCCATGCCAGGGAGGACATTGCCCAAATTTTACCTGAATTTAAAATGATAAAGTATGCAATTAAAGGGTATTCCGAGATGAACATAAAGTACATAATAAAGAAGCACGAACACATCAAAAGAAAAGTGTAGGTGAATAAAGACAGATTTTCTTAATATACAGTCAGGTTCCTTCTTTCAAAATGCCTCTGATTACATTAGTCAAGAAAGCTAAGTCGTCATATATGTAATTGGACCATCTAATCCAAATTTTCATACTGATATCAGATACATATTCACTATTCTTTAACATATATATTTTTGTAGAAATAAATTTAGCAAAATAGCTATAATGTGAGAAACTGTTTTATCACCAATCATTATTTTGATTTAAAACATTTCACAAAATATTACGAATTGCGGCAACTAGCGTATTTTTAAAACTTAGTACCTGAATTGAATTTGATACTTGAAAGTGAGATATGAATGATTTGCGTTTATACATTTTATATAAATTATCAGGACATGGCGTCCAATGGAATCTTCACAGTAGAGCTATTAACGTTATATTCCATCTATTAAAATATTGTAACACAAATTAAATGGAAAATACGAATGCATAAAAAATACGCAATATAAAAAACTGAAAGCAGATTTTATCAGCTTAGTGATACCTTCCTCATAGATTAATTGCTTTTTGCCATTTTTTCTTGTTCACCAGTGTTATCAAACGTTTCGTTGAATATTGGATGGAGGAAATAGTTGCTTTATCGAGAATCATAAAGGATGCAAACATTTTATTCTACATTCTTATCCCATTAAAGAGGCATTATACTTATTTAATAAATCATTTAGCAATTTATAATAGCTGAAATCAGGAGCTATTCATAATTTTCTTTCTGGCATGCGACACATTGACCTGGACTCGAAATGAAACTGTTTAGTAACCTACCACTTACCTGTGGATACACGAGAACCCTCGTGTACGAGAATAGGTCAACTGCGGTAAAGTTCTTGTGGGTTTGAAAGCGCCAAACTCTCTCGCATGGATTTTGAACTGAGATATGTCTGGTAAGAATATCAAAGACACATCAGAATTAATCGAGCAGTAAATCAGGTTTTCCCGCTTGCAACTGTATTTTTTTTAACCTGCAAGTACATCAATTAAATTCGAGTAAGGAATAATTTAGTCCTAAATGGCCAGTTTCCGAAATCACAACTTCAATTCACTTCGTAATTGAAGCTTAAATATTACTACTTGAATTATACTTCAGAATTTATCACTCTTAAAAGAGTCCTATGGCTATATTGCAGTTTGAAACTAGGTCCTCGCGTTCTAAAACGATAGGAATTAACTCGAACAGTATTTATTTAAAATTGAAAATGTCCAAGAATATAGAGAAAAAAGTGCAATTTTTGTCATGTGTATCCAGTTTGTACTTTGAAACACGTTGAACATTTGCATGGATTTAAGTCGTATAATTTTCAAAAAGCTCTTGATATAGACGCCGTTATTTGTATCATTATTACTGTCAATAGTGTTAATTAAAACGAGTTTGCCATGGGTCTTCTGGCAAGTAGATAACTGCACTAGACGCAAGAGTTAATGGTGCGTGGAAGTTCAGGCAATAACCACGTGTAGCGGCGATGCCAAACTAAGTGGATGTGTGCGGACGACTTTTGTACATTAGAGCAAGCCTCAATGGTCAGTACTTTGATTTTTGTGAAGTGGACATTTGCTATATACTCGGGGCTATATACGCCGTATATATTTATTATAATTTGTATTGATATAACTTTTTTCTTTTCTGACTGCAAAACTTCGCGTTTATATATAGAAAACATTGTATTGTGCTTATTCTGGCATTATAAGCACAAGCAAAAATTAGCACGCACACACACACGCACTTATCTAAACTCTAACGTAATGCGAGGCTGCTTTGTTTACATATGCAACATGAAAGGGCATTACATCACTCTCTTTGCTGAGCTTGTATTAGTTTACTACCGAGTAGGAAAAATCCAATTGATACCAGGACGAATATCTCACTACCTACACACCTTACAAGCCAAGGGCTTATACAGTCTGGCGATCACAAGAAGGCGAGGTGGCTTGAACTATTTATCTGCACACCAACGATTGTATGTGCGATACGCATGCTGCCAAATGAATGAGGACCTCTTAGACTCAGATCTGACACGCCCGCTGGACTTCTAGCCACGGGCGAGTATCTGGCAATACTTTATATTTATTGTCTTGCGTGAACATAGTGAGGGGGGTAGAAAATGTTTACATCCTACCGCCACGGGTGGCCGAGGTCGTTAAGGCACGGACTCGTGAGCGGGAGGTCTGGGGTTCGAATCCCGTCAGGATCGCCTTCCCTGACTTAGGTTTTTTCCAGTTTTTCCTCAGTTCTAAGAAATGGCAAATGCCGGGGAGGTTCTCCAAACTTAGGCCTGGAACGCTTCCTTGCCTAAAAAAATATCCTTTCCCAATATATCATTTCATCTCGTGTATCATCAGTGTTCACCGCCTGTGGTGCATCAGCAGTAAAAACGGGCGTTAAACACTAATAAAAAAAAAGCACATTCCTCTAGCTCACCTTAGTTTGATCGTCAGCAATACTTACATGTTGAGAATGTTAAGCCCTTTCTAAATATAATATTGCCGCAATTGTATTTCAAATAATTTTTTGAATGTAATTAGAAATGCTGCATCAATTATTACAAATAACAAGCATGTACCATAAAGAACAACAGCCGGGCGGAGATTATATTATTGAAAGCAGCCTATAGCATGTTCACATGCCATTAAGTTTTACTTCTACGTTAACTGCTTTGTCGTATAGAACACGCCGTACAAGTTGATATTGTTCGCGAAATGTTAACAAACACGTAAAACAAAGCAAATGAACAAAGAGTGAAGCAGCGGATCATTTGGATTCGATTTCGAAGCCAAATACCAGTATCGGAATAAACACACGCCGAGGAGAAGTCGGGGAATGATCATATTAATGCTCACTCAGAGAGAAAGAAGTAAATAATTTGTCATGTTCCCCAATCCAAGAGATACCGAACATAGCTGTCATCTGTCAGCAATCACAGTTGCTGTCAAACAGAATGAAAATGCGGTGTGGTGACAGTAAATTCCACGCCCATTCATCCACCACCCCCTCCCATTCCACCGAACAATCACCATTGTATGCTACCCTTACAGTGGCCTGTGTTCTGGCTGCTCTAATGAAAAATTTCGTCGACAGCGGCATGAAATATCTGTCGCAAAATAGACAGTTTTAGAAAATAGTTCCTCTAAGGGGAAATAGCGTTACGGAAGGTTAAATGTGCATTTGGTTGCTAATGAATGTAATCCATATCAGATTTATAAAAATAGCAACAAATAATAGAATTTTTTAAGTAATTTAAGAAGCATAGGGATTTTTAATTAGGGCCAGGGGACACGAGTGACTTCCACCCCGAAGACTATTCATTAGTCCAGGATGTTGAACCTTGCGATTTTTACATCCTAAAATAAGTTTTAGGCGACTATATAAATAGGAGAAAATTAATTTTTTTTAAAAAAGGTACAAACTAATATATGGAATGGGGCTAATGATAAGCCGTGCGTGTAAGCCATGTAAGGTACTGGCAGCAAACAATGCTGTTCGAAATCGTACCTTGAGAAAGTTAGTTCATTAGCAGTTTACATGAAGTGTCCAAAAGACGGGGATCATCTGCTTGGCCGCGATGGAGCAGGAGGAAATTTCTTGGGCCGGGGAATCCATGGATGTTTCCGTAGCATGGATTTGACTTTCTTCTCTGGTGTGTAGTAGTGACATCACGACTCGTCACCAGTGATCAGCTTCTCCAAAAATCCGGATCTTCATTACGCTTTTGTAGTTGCCAAGGACAGACTACAACTCCTTCTGTGTCTGTACCAAGTACCGTGGAACCCAATGTGCGCACACTTTTTCTTATCCAAATCGTCGTGAATAATGGTGTACAGGTTTGCATGGTCCGAGGATTTCAGTTCATAAGAGACCTTGCGCCTATCAACAATAATCAATTCACAACTTTAATGTTCCTGGGAGCCCTCGATGTTAATGGACGACCAGCATTCACATTCCTGTGCAAATTCCCTGCAGCTGGCGAATCCATTGATCCATTGTAAACAGATTTCTTGCAGGAGCTTCTTGACCACATACCGCAATAAAACGTGTATGAATTTCTGCATTTTTGATTCCATCCATCACTAAAATAGCACTGACAAGGAGAGAGAGAAACAGGGTAAATAGATAGTGTATACAAAATAGCGTCTATAAAGTATAAACGGACCGTCCATGATAGGTATAGCACATATTCTTATAATCAAAATAGCATGCACTTGAATGCTAATATCACCTTAACTCCTCTGTGTTAGATAATACTGATGAGCGGACCATATGATATGAAACACAAAGAAAACGGATATTTTATGCTTCCAATAATAAGTCAAAAATTGGATTTTTGTTACAAAATGTTACATTAAAACTTAATTATATGAATGCTTTTCAAATATTTAAATTTTTATGCATATATTTTAAACAGTATACGTTTTAAAATATAAGCAGTATTTATCACAAACAATGTTTTAAATGTGGTTGCCAATTTATTTTGCAGTGAAAATACTTACTTAGTAGTTCGAGTCTTATGTCGTCACTAAGAGGCAAATTTATATGCCCCAAAACAGCAAAATATTTATGCACTTTGCCGGATATATGAACTAAGAAATAAAAATATGCACTCTTAAAGCTAGGGAAAAATATTTTATTTCAAGTAACGTACTATAATTGATTATTTCATATTTTTTGTAACGGTCTAACGTTCCGCATAACGAAGGTCTAAAGAGACGAATGAATGAAGAAATGATTGCATAAATGATCCCGGAGTCCACAACGCTAGAAGTTACCTAGCTTTCACTTTTTTCAGGATAAGAAAAAAAAAAAAAAAAAAAAACTAAACCCAGGCAACTGGCCTTATGGTATTCCAACCCGGGACCTCAGGACTTGCAGGCAGGCACTCTTGACTACAAGGCCACGGGTTGATATTTTAATGAATTACTTATTTAGTAATATATGATATATAAATAATTAAGTCGTTTAAAGCTTTTAATATGTGTTATACTAAGGTCCAATTTTCAAATTTGGACTGTATTTTTAATATAACATGGTTTTATTTTTGTTATACATAAGAATATGACGAAATTTTCCTTTCCACATAAAAGTATGTTAGGGACAAAGTTTTGCTTTCAGATAACTAGCCGTTGTAGACATCTCGAAGGAATTTTAGCCTTCATTGTATGCAGATTATAAACCCTAGTGTATTTGAAGTTTAACTGTGATGTAATTGTTTAAATAATAAACGAAATGCTACGTTTTTATCGTAAACTTGACAAGTGACATTGTTTCTATCAATTGTTAATGTTACATCTTCTCTAAAACACTGCTGAAGCAGCACAATAATGGCAGTTTTTTCTTAAGGTATCGGTGGGAAGAGAAACACTGATTCAAGATGAATAATTTGATTGCGGCTGAGGTAAAACACAGTGCACTCTATTCATTGATGTTTCACCAAAATGAAATAAAGCACTCCTGAGTGCAGGTAACTGCATTATCATGCCTGTATTATGTTTGACGCTACGAACATCGGGTTAAGCTTATACAAGCTTACCAATCTTTCTATAACGTTCGCGCTAATCATGTAGCGTTCTTGTGACAATTGTCTTATGCATATGCATAACGGACGATAAGGCTATTAACAAGAAAATAGCACGACAATCATGTTTCAGGTGGGTAAACTATTTGCTAACATCCTAAAACGTTAAGAGAGGCGGATCTCTCAATTACAGGAGAGGTGTTAACTTGTTATTCTTATAGAAGAAAAGTTAGGTGAAATATAGGGTTCCCTAGGCAGATGCTGGGAATGTATTGTCCGCTGAGGGACAGTTTTAAGTACAGTATCCATTGATGTTTCCAGTAAAAGTATAAATGCTAATATAAACATACTAACTGGTGGTGTAGTGGTAACCATACTTGCCTTCTAAACCAAGATCGCGGGTTCGATCCCGGCCAGGACCGATGGACTTTTTCGGGCGTAAAAATCCTAAGTATGACTTCTTTCGGAAGGGAAATAGACTTGTGTCCTGTGTCGTACATTTACGGTACGAAAAAAAAAAAAAAAACTCACGCCAGAAAAAGGGGCCTCTGAGCAAAATCTGTGGGCCGTATCATGCCTTGAAATGAATGGGACGCTGATTACCTGAAATGTTTAAGAGCGTCCGTAAAAAGAAGAAACCGCGCGGCCACTCTTATCTCTCTTTTCCCGATTGCGGAGTTTTCATTTGTGCAATAAACAGTCGCGCTCTTTTAGCCCGTAACTCATATACCTCACTATTATGCAATGCCACTTATCTGCTTGCAGTTAGAAGAGCGATCAAAGATGTCACATAGCGAGAATTTGCGGCACAACGCGTGGTATTCAGTTTATATGATCTCATTCCGTCCGATCCGTGCCAGTTTGTTTCTATCTTAATAGCGAAAAACTCTAGAGATTGTGAAGACACTAAAATATACAATAATTATATAGAACTGCTTTGTTGATCCCAAATAAATCGCAGCAACAAAGCTCCAGCAAAAGTAAAAACTGTGTGTGATTTTTTAAACTTGGCACTTTATGTCAAAAACTATGCTTACTGCGAATCTTTCTAGATTCTGGAAAAAATGCGATAAACAACCAATTTATAGTTGAAGTTTGCTGCTTGAAAGGATATTCATTCACGCAGCTAAGGAAACAAAAGTGTTTCATGTAATGGCGCAGAATGTTAATTTTATATCAATTGAAAGCGTTGTAGGGTTTGTGTTTTCGTCGGTGTCTCCGACAATGTCCAGTTCTCGATGTCAGTAGTTGCTGCGTGGGCGTAGCAGATAACTTTCATCGGTCACCTACATCTCAGGAAATTTCGCCCTTTTTGATTATCTTCATACATCGGGAATAGGAATTTTGTTCACAACATAAACACACGAAGGTATGTGGTACAAGAGTATGTATTGACCTACCACTACGGATCGGAAAATGAATGCCCCGTAACCCTTGGACTAGCAGTTAATTGACTCGTAGCGCCGACAGGCTTTGTACTTTTGGTGGCCGCGAGCTTCCGGGTTTTGTCAACAATCGCTTAGTTACCTGATTAACAAGCCGCGGCAATGCTTTGCGAAGTATTGATTTATCGTATGAGTTTCTAGGAGCAAAAAGCTTACAATAAATTATTACTTGATGGTTGCTTCAAGAGTCAATGTTAGTATCACGCGGCTGTGCTTTTCCTTTGCATGATAAAAACGTCACACGCCTGCTCCCTGACTACAAATCACCGTCGGCTTACTATAAATGAATTATATCTCCATGATCCAGAATGTTCAAGAGTCTCTCACCCGACAGTGCTTGCCGCCGATGATGATTGAATACCTCCTTGCCTTACTGTGATCAATTGCCTGTCCCTACATGACCAAGAGTGAATGAATGCCTGAAACAGCGAATTGCCTCTTTTTATGCATCTTATCTGGGGGGTGGGGTGCGTGTAAGCTTCCGAGGTCTACGTACGTACGCCCATGGGCTTCGGAAGGTTTAAAGGGTTAAAGTACTCACGCTGATTGACCGGTTCCTATAGAGAGGAGCGGGAAAATTTAGCGTGCTAACGCTGAACAGCGTAAAAAGCATGTTGACCATATTTAAATATACAAAAGGCATCCCATACAGTAGTCTTGTTTGTGCCCTAAATAGGCCAGCTTTTAATTTTATGTAGTGTCTGTTACTTTTGAGGGTCATTGGCGGCGTTTATCTTTTGACACAGCAGCTTTGCTAGTGGCATATTTGGTGTGAACGGGCACAGCATTTATAGAAATGTGAAGGTGACTGCAGAAACATACTGACGTAAAGCCTTAGCCAATCGAAATACCTTACAATGTCTCGTTTTATTCTCTATTGATGAATTATTTCCTATTCATAATAACGAGTCATCGAAAAGTTCCTCCGCACTCGGGTGATGTGTACCGCACAGGAGAAAATTGGCACTCCTAAATATCTGACAATAATTCCTTTGAAACCGGTTTTCAGATGGTAAATCGCCCACCGTTGCTAAGGTATGTACTTTGTAGTATGTGCTCGCGTTGGTGGTTACATGAACACGATAACTCTACGGTCGGCGCGCGACCAGTGTTGCCACCCGAATTCGCTTCCCTAGTGAAATATCTGCTACACAATGGCTGCGGAGCACCTTCTTGATAACCCTTTAGTATAGCAAAGAAAATGAGTAAAATGTGCTTACGACTTATAACACTAAACATACCGCATTTACTTGCATATTAGATCCCTTTAATATTAGAATTGTATTAATAGTGGTAACAGTAATTAATACAATTGTGTCCCATCTTTGAAACGCACATAGAAAATAAGAAGAAAAAATGCACAAATGCCCATAATGCTATTAGTTTGCAAGGGCAACTTTCAATTTTTGCAATTTTGTAAAATATAGTACAGTATTGTAGGAGATTAAACTTTGTAGCTAGTCAAATTTGCATTTAGATTTTGTTCGAAGGTTTTTTTTAGTATTATTTACCGAAAGTAATGCATACTTTTGCTAATTGCAAGCATTAAAACACACCGGCATAAGACGTATTGTATAAATAGGCATCTTACTTATTGTTTTTATATCTGCTGATATCCCGCCGATGGTGGTGTTATTTTTCATACTTATTATTTACTAAAATACTATCAACAATAACGTTAGTGAGATTTGTTAATAGAAAAATTGTAAGCCTAATTGAAAGAAAATAGACATTTTTTGGCGTTTACTCTCTAATAAATCTTATGTCTTCGTAGAAAAAATATTAAAATTAGAATTTTAGTCTTTTAATACTGTTTCAAAATAATGGCTATATTGCACAATTTTCTTAAGTTGATTATTTTGAAACACTTAAAAGGACATTTACTTACTGCCAACGCTCCACGGTCTCTAAGCGCTGAACAAGTGTGGAATTCAAAAATACAGTTACGCCTATTCGCCGCATAAAACTATGGCAACGGACATCATTTAATGGACTACTATATACCCTTAGTAACCATAGATAAATCGTTAATTTTTAAGGCCCATTATCTGAAATTATGCACATTATCCCCTTCCATTTTTAATTTCCTTTTTATTTTGCGCTCGCAAATTCTCTTCTGCAGTGCTTTCAAAGGGACCTTCATCCATGATAGCGCATATGTTTTGCGGCTGAAAGCACGCTATCTGCCGTCTGAGTCGGGTATAAATAGGCATTTCAATTTAAACTGAAGGACATCTCGTGCAAATTACAATTACAGTAACAACCTCTCTTTGTCATTGATGTTGAAAATCATGTTCTTTTGCCATCACTCGTCTCGCATAAATTTCCAGAAAATTTACATTCACATGCATTGGTACCTTTTGTGAAATTACTGCAACTTGTCTTCTTATACACTTTATTTTTCAAGTTCCCTTGAATGCGGAAGTCGTTAATAATAAGATCTGGGATTCACGCTGCCCACAATCCCTTTCTAATGACCATTTTCGTCATCAAAGCTAACGAGATATGACTTGTATATGCTGTAGTGGAGTCTTGCCATAAAAGAACGCAAGTGCACATTCTGTGTCCGATAATACTTGGAAAAATGACGTGATTATGTTACATCGTATCTCTGTGTATTCATGAAATTTTCATAAATACAGGCCCTATAATTGTGTAAGCGTTTCCTGCATACCAAACACATCATTTTTGATCACGCAATGGCATTTCGGGTATAAAATTGGAGTTTTCTGCACTTCAGTACCTGTTATTTTGAGTCACTACATGGCTAACCAAATGAAGTCGTGCTTCGTCTGTGAAAAATATTAAATTTTGGTCAATAGAATCATTTGTATAATAAAAACCCTTAACTGCAGTAATTCAGTCTGTGTACATTATCACGCTGTTGCAATTCCTGAACAACAGTTATCTTATGTGGGTTTAACTTAATAACTTTGGTGGCATTTCAAGCTGAGATTTATGAAACTCCTGTTTCCTATGCAAGTCTTCGCAGAGATTACTTTGAACTTCCAGTTTTGTCACATTCTTTCTTGGTGGTGTGTTTTCAGGTTTTTAATGAAGTCATATCCCCATTCCCTAAATCTGTTATAAGATTACGAGCTGTAAATCTGTAGTGCAGCAATGCCAGGGAATTTTCTTACAAATCTTATATTTCTGCAAGTTCCTTCCGCCACCTATGGGTCATATGTAAAGATTCTGTTATTTTTAGCATTGCATTATAATATCACCAACATAAATAAAGAAAAAAAACACCTAATTTTACGGCTCATTGCTATAAGAACGTCCGAACAGCACAGAGGCAATTTTCAACTGCATTAAGCGGGCACAGAAACCGGTTAGCAGCACGTTGTTCTCCGCTGTCGCTAGTGAATGAACGTCCATTTGAAAGCACTATACTAGATTAAGAACAAACATACATTTTGAGATGAGCTATACTTTTTTCTGAAACTCGCTAATTCTTTATCAAAATACTGAGCTTTTTTTCCATTATAACGAAATTCAATGAAAATGTGTAGAATTCTTGTAACATATATGTTGAATATAAGGTCTGTAGAATTTGGAACTGTGATTTGCAGCTGTGTTTCCCTTTCCATGCAACGTCAATGCTTTATATTCCAGAACTTCCATTTTTCACTATAAGTAGTCCATTACATGCAGTGTTAGAATTATAATAATTTGTTGCATTTCATTTCAGCTATATCAGTTGAAAATTCAAAAAATTCGGGAAAAATAAAACTGATCATGGGTGATGTTTGTTATTATTCTAGCACAGTAATTGCAGAACAATATATAAAACACAAGAATTTTGAAAGGAAAAGCTTTCATAATTTCTGAGATAATGGATGAATTTAATAATTTAACATTGGTAACATAAGGCATAGAATTCCCCATTAAATATCATTATGTCCCAATTTACAGTTTGCTCTGTCTGCGGCGTACTAAATACACTTGGATGCTGCTACTGGATTTGTGGCTTAAACATTTGATCCTAGATTTTTACACAGTGGATAAATAACTTGAAATATACTTTTTCTCCCTTTAGCAGTTTTAAAATGTTATTTGTAATTCACTTACTTTTAGAAGAAACTCTCTTTTATTCTAAAGATTTAACAAGTACGTGGCATTTCTCGGTCGAATATTTTGGCAACTTTTGGTCCGCAAGTTACAATCAGCAATCGCCCAATTCTTCCGCTTTTGTCCAGATTACAAATTGTTAGGGTATATGTAGACACTGTCTCATGAAGTTATTCACTTTCTCTGCCTAGGATACCAGCGGCTTTTAGTACAAAATGCGATACTTAATATGCATGATTACTAGGTTTCTTTTATCTGTTTTCTTTTGTTTTGTACCTAGTGGTGTTTCTTTCTGATGGCATACAGGGTTTTAGCTGTCTTTTGATCTCCTAATACTAGATTCTTGAAGCGTGCAGAGCGTTTCATTCTTCTACGTGAAACATCTATGTGCATGCATATTACTGTTCTAATACTCGTGGTAGAATATCGAGGTTGCCAGGTTAAAGTTTTGCATTTACTTAAAGTTTGTAACGTGGTACATTTATTTTAATATTTAACAACCGCGCTAGTTACCACATTGCAGCGCCTAGCTTTTAATTAATAATTTACAATTCCGCAGAAACAATCACTTAATTTCGATTAAAGCAACTTATGCGATTTTTAACCGCTGTCAAGTTATGATTTGTGCTATATGTGGAAAGTGTGCAAAAAAAAAAAAAAAAAAAAAAAACTCCCAAAGGATCTGGAAGTGTCTGTTGTTCGGAATTGGAAGGTAAAGTTATTTAAGAACATTTAAGAAGAATGGAAAATAGTTTTCACTCCCCATTTATTACATATAATTAATTATAGAAAGATAGACAATTATAATGTAGTTATCTCGGATTGAAATACGTTAAGCATGAAAACTACTCCATAGAATGGATTCTCGAAAACAGATAAAGAACTCATCAAAACATGAAATATTTAAATGGTGATTTACTTACAGTTCTCTAGAGTATAGCTTGCAAGCGTTTCTCCAAAAACGTAAAGCCCATCCAAGTAAGTAGTTATATAAAATGGGGCACAGAAGAAACATACTAAAGATTTACATAATGTCCCAACTGGCAACAATTTACATGAAATACAAATAACACGAAACAAAGATAGCTTTCAAGGAACACCAACAGTTTTCTGAAAATATTTCTTTAAGAAGAATAACGACAGGAAAGAATGCTTATTTTGTCACTTTAATTTCAACATTTCAACAAATGACCATACCTTAATAACATTCCTAACAACAAATTTGCGTCACAGAGAAAAAACCAAGAAACTTCCAAAAAACACTAGTTAAGAAGCCGAAACTTTTCCCATTCCCGAAACTTCTTGACTGAGACCACTATAGCGGTGCTCAGGAGAGAATTCCAAAGTAAGCCATCCCGCGTAGAGCTTACTTGTTTACGGAACCCTTCAAAGCAAGACGTGTATTAACCAATAGACATAAACTTCAAATATGAGGCGACGCAATATGACGGCGCCTAGAGAATGAAAAAAGAAATAACATTATATAGTAATGTATATGATTTCGTGCCAAAATGACACTTTTTTTTAAGTAAGATTTCAAACTTTGATGGCATCTTTTGCCAAATAAAAATCATCGATGGCGAATCAGTGCGTGGACTAGCCACTGGAGATTAAACACCTTTCTATTTTATATATTCAAGCGCTAATTCCTCCAAAGTCTCCTTTTATCACCAGTAAATGTGTTAAAACATTTCAGTTATTACATTCCCATATTACATCAAGGGTTTAACTTTTTATTTCTTATTTAAAACTTTCATGGCTTACTAGCATTCCCGAAAAATTAAAACTTATTTGTCGTCTTATTATGACAGAACTGATTTTTACTTCTGATTCTTGTCTAATGAACTAATAGCTTTAGCGCTTTAATTTTTTGGGAGAAAACGATGTGAAACGGCGATAATAAGTGAGGATCAGAATACCATGAACCTGCTTCAAATCAAAAGTATACAAAAATTTACTGATATGTGCATTTATCATTTATTGCTTTGTAAGGTTTAGCAATTTCTGCAATGCAGATGTGGCATCAAGATGTTACAAAGGATTTTGGTAATCCCGAAATTTCGAAATGGTAGCATTATTTTTTTTTCGTCCTCAAACTAAAAGTTAAGTATTTGAAAAGGGAAGTGGCAAACCTGTCGATGACTAATAAATAAAATATAATAAATTTATCCCACAATTTATAGGCTTACCCACGACTAATATTATTTCAATTCCTATTATTTCATATTCAATTTTTAGCATTTTCTGTTTAATAGCTGTAACAGTGCACTGCACTGCACTGCACTCCCCCTAAAAAACAAACTCCAACCTTCAAGTAGTTGGCACCAACTGTGCAATACCAATATAAATGACAAACCAGTGTTTGCAATAGCGATGCTATCAGCATTGTATTCTACATGTTTCTGCAAAGAAATGCAAATTATGTAATAAACACATGAAGAAAAGTAAATGTTTAAAAGTGCTGATTTACGTACTCATATCACTACCATCGATGGTCTAGAGCCAAGTTTCTAAACGGTGGTTCGGTGGTTCGACTAGGGGTCGATGGATACTATCTAGGAGGTTGCGGTGGATATGAAGCAAGTAGTTTTATTTAATAACTTGTCCATTTTCACGTTGGTTCTTATGCATTATCATTATTTTACCAGTTATACAGTAGCGTAACAATGGCATTGCGATTGAATGAATGTTACATTGTTAAAGTCTGCTCGCGAAATTGCAAATTAATTATTATTAAGTAGCGAAGTGAATAAAGGGGTCGCCAATAATTCTATTCTCAGGGATGAAACGTGCTTCACACATGAAGGATTTTCAATTCTCACAATTCACCTATTTGGACCATTGAAAAACTCCATGCCACATTTTTGCGGTGTTATCAGTTCAGGTTTTATGTCAATATGTGGGCAGAGATTATAAATGAATTTCTGATAGGACCATAAATTTTGCCGCGACAAATAAACGCCAAGAGTTTTACTATTGAAGCACCACAGGGAGTGGTCACTGATGATGCATGAGATGAAATGATATATTGGGAAAGGATATTTTTTAAGGAAGGAAGCGTTCCAGGCCTAAGTTTAGGGTACCTCCCCGGGATTTGCCAGTTATGAGGACTGAGGAAAACCTGGAAAAAAGCCCAGTCAGGGAGGACGGTCCTGGTGGGATCCGAACCCCAGGCCTCCCGCTCACGAGTCCGCGCCTTAACGACCTCGGCCACCCGTGGCGGTACTAAGTGCCAACTACTGGTGGGTGCTTTTGAGAGAGCTTCTGCCTGAAAATTGTTCCTCTCAATTTCAGAAGTACAAGGTGGTTTCAACAAAACGGGGAACCAGCTCACTTTGGCAATGAAGTACGTCGTCATCTGACAGCTACATACGGCAATCATTGGATAGGTCGGTGTGAGCCCGTTGTTTGGCCGGAGCGCTGTCCTGACTTTAATCCTCTTGATTCCTACTTTTGGGGACACATAAAGTTCCTTGTTGATTCCGTAGTAGATCTTGTAGCATGCATAACTAGCGCGGCTAATGAAATCCGAGACATGCTTAACGTCTTTGAGAGAGTTAAGAGTATGACACGTTAATGCGCGCTTTGTCTGGAGGTGAATGGTCATGTTTGCAGCATCTGCTTTGAGATGAGAATGATGCACTATTTGTTTCAGAATGATGCACTATTTGTTTCAGAATGTTAATTTAACACTTCAGTAAGAGTTTATTATTGCATTTTGTTGGTTTTGTTTCACCTATAGTCTATTCTTAGATTAAATAAATACTATATTATTATTAACCCTAACCTGTACCTGTCAAATGAACCAAATACCGACCAACCTTATTACACTGAGACGAAGCGTCGTAGCCCTTAGAATCCTTAACCAAAAGTGTTTTAAAAACGATAATATAAGATATCCCAAATTTTATCAGACTAGTTCTGGGGATGACTAATGTTTTATTACGAAAAATAACTGCTATAGTGCTTTAGAAAGTTTTGTACAGTCACAGAATACTCCATCTCTCTCACTGACTTTCTGTTTTCCACAATAAGGGACTCCCTTAATGCAAACTTACTGTGTGCGAGGTAGAGTTCTGAGATAGCAGATTTCAAGACACTAAAAATTAATTTTAAGCGGTGCTAAACATCCGCTTGGGTTCAAGAAGTCCATCATGCACATGACCAAAAACGGATTACACAAGACCACTCTATTTTGCGTAGTTCTAAAGCGATAATTAATGTCCAGTATTTGCTCAGAACAAACTTTCGTGGTGACCTCTTATAAAAAGTCTGTGCGTTCGAAATTCTTCACTATGTTAAAATTGTTTCTCCTGACTGACTACTTCTGGATATTTTCGACGAAATTGTCTCCCAGAATATTTGAAGATCTATTTCTCAGGTATATTATACCAGGTGCACTAACACACACTTAACACTTATTTGTTTAATGAAACTCTACCTCATGCGCTTGGAGTTAACTTGTTGATCTAGACAGCGATGGGTCTTGGAATGCAAGCAGGGCGAGGGAGGGAGGTTGCCGATAGCGTGTTGCGGATACAATACGTAAGAGCGCAAACATGCTTAACATTGCTTGCCCGTTAAAGCATTTTTTATTTGTTTTATTTCCGTACGCTCTTTAACATCTGAGATCATCAATTTCCCATTCAATTCAGGGCGTGAAACGGCCTACAAATTTTTCTCAGAGGCCTCTTCTTTCAGGTTTGAGATTCTTTATCGTGCCCATCCAAATAAAGCCATACTTAGAATTTTTACCCCCGAAAAATTAAATCGACGCTGGCCGGGTTTGAACCCCCGATCTTGGGTTTATAAGGCAAGTATGGTCACTACTATACCACCAGGACCGAGTTATAGCGTAATGAAGTAATAGTAATGTATTATAAAATGCTCTGACTACATCTACAAGGTAAATGCCATACATTTCCGTTAACATGAACAATCGATCAATGTAAAGCCAACACTGGTTCCAAAAGTATCTCGAGAGTGAAATTTCTTGATCATACAAAGTTTACGTTGTTTACACATACCTAGTCTAGACATAAATACACTCTTTAGCTTGTATTGTTTAACCGATATATAAGTTTAGTGCTGAAGCTCAATGTTGACCGTCGGATATGAAAGAGAAAGCGTTTCTTGTTAGCATGGAGTGGGGAATACAAAAAACGGAGTAGCCCTAATTACTGGAATGTCATCTATTGAGATTTTCTAGACCCTAAAAGTTCTGAAGATTAGTAAAGGGTTTGTATATATTATAATTCAGAGACACATTGAGAATGATAGGGTGAAAGATCGCCTGAGAGTTTGTGGACTTCCCGTTAAATGAACAGCGGCGGTTATTAATGCAGTGATGGCTCGCGTTCGCCTAATACCAGTCTGGAAATAGTTAATTATGACACGGGAGATACATTTTTCACAACGTTAGATGTTCAGGGTATGTAATGAAGGCTTGACATTTGCCAGCAGACTACTGGACATTATCTGACCCTATAACTGAAGATGCAAATGGCAGTGAGTCAAGACGGCACCTGCAGCGTTACGGCAACAATGAATATCCTACTATTCTCTTCACTGACGAGAGTGTTCACCATTGAACAGAATTTTAACCACAAAAATGGCAGGAAATATGCTAATACTCTCGAGGCGCCCATAAGAGAGTTTTTAAAAGTTAGGAGAGACTACCATCCCCCTTCAGTCGTGGTTAGGTTGGGCTATGAAGGTTTCTACCAGAGTTTATTTTTTGTGAGATCATCTTAAATAACAGTGCCAAAGTGTATGGGGAAAGTGTTCTGGATTCTCTTGTGATACCGTTGAATCAAATCATGTTTACCAGTCTTAGAGCAAGATTCTGCCCGAGCTCACAAGGCAAGATTCTGCTGAATCTATTTTATCTCCATTGCTGATTGACGATCTCGGTTCCATGGACTACAAACAGAGGTCAGTGCAAGAAGATGTATCCCACAATTAAAGTTTAAGAATGCTCCTTGATGATACTGGCGAATTTTTTATTGAGATTGTGCTGCAATAGATGGCTGGCCAGAGAGAACTCGAAGCTGTGCGGAAGCAAAAGTGGATATTTTTAAATTTGATTAGTGTCAAATATGTGTTATATAAATAAAGAAAATTATAAAAAAGTATTCACAAAATAGTGCAAGGCCGTACTAGATAAACGCTGCTTTTTTAGAACCTACTAAATGGCGACATGTGCTTTTCTATTTGTCGAAGTTATATAGATGTACTTATCCAAGAATTGTGGCATTAATTAAACAATAATATATTGTGTATTTTTAGAAAGTTACTGCACAGTAGGAGCATTATAATTTTATTCATAATAAACTGGTATTTATACAAATGCATTTTGTGGAAAACTATGTTTAATGCACAGACTACAAATAATTTTGTAATGTTTTGTTTCTTTTCCTCCCTCCCTTATCTTCTTTAAGTATTCCTGTAGATTTATTTAAAGTAACATTCCTAATTGATATCTGCTTTTCGTTTTTAATTTTTTCTTGGTACATTACACACTTGTATTTTCTCCATTGTGCATGATTGCTTTTTCTAATAACGATTTTGTTTGAAATATTTTACTGTCTTTTATGATTTATGACACCAGTACTTATATTTTTCAGGTTCTTCAGTCCAGAGTGAGATCATCATTTAGAGATGGGAAAGGTCAAAAAAATTAAAAGGAATGTTAAATCGCAGTACCTGTTATATATTGATAGATCATCCATTTTCTTGGGCTTAAAACCAAATAAAATTTGCCATATCTGTGAAAAATCAGAAGGCGCTATAAAATGCAATGGCATTTGTTCCCAATATTACCATTTCTCTTGTATATTGAGAGCTAGGAATAAGAAAAATTTGGAGGAAGGCCTGTCACAAAATAATAACTTACCTGAATTAACAGCAAAGGAAATGCAAAGAAGTTTACAGTGTTATGTGCATTTAACATATTTGGATGATATCAATGTTGGGCAACATTCGACTAAATATCGTTCTATAGCAAGCAGCCCTGGATTACTCTGCGACTCTTGCCGACAGAAAACAAGTCCACCTTGCTGCATATGCTTGGAAAATCAAGAAACAGATTTGGCAGAACGTTACGCTTGCATTTTAAAAGAGTGTGGCAATTATTACCACCAAAAATGTCTAGATGAATGGTCTCTAAAAATAAGAGGGCCTCAAGCTAGCACAAGCAAAGAAAAGATAAAGAAACCTTCAGTGTGTCCAAAACATGTTTGTCATCCATGTACAGCAGATCACTGCAATTCACTTAACAGCAAGCAATCGTTAGTGAGTTGCATAAAGTGTGTAAGAACTTACCATAGGGATTGTGTGCCGGCCGGCACAGAACTTTTAACAACATCTCAAATGATATGTCCTGTACATCATTACCCAAGGAAGGAAAAAATGAGTCATTTCAACATCAACTGGTGCGATGTATGTTTCAAAAAGGGAAATTTACTAAATTGTACTCAGTGCCCAATGGCAGTTCACCCGCACTGTCTTAATTTCTGTGCACCCACAACATATGTTTGCAAGAAATGCCAAATTGGAAGATACCCACTTTTTGGAGAAATTGTGTGGGCTAAAATGAACACTTACAGATGGTGGCCTGCCCAGATAATGCTACCAAGTAAGTTGCCAGAAAATGTGAGTAAAGTGATCCACCAGAAAGGCGATTTTGCCGTAAAGTTTTTCGGCACTTGTAATTATTCCTGGATCAACCAAGGAAGAGCATATCTATTTCACAAAGAGGATGCCTTAAAGATACAAGACCAGAAATATACTTTGAAAGACTGCTACACTCGTGCCATAAAAGATGCCAAATGTGTTTATGAGATTCTGAAAACCAAGGCTCCCAAATACATCCACTTATCGCGCTCCATATATGTGGGCAATGCTCGAAGGCCCTCAAAAAGTGAACCCGCAGGAGAGAGTTGTGAATGCAGTCCAGACTGGGATAATCCGTGTGATTCAAACTCGGGTTGCCTCAATAGGAACTTAAACGTCGAATGCAACCCACTTATATGCAAAGCTGGAAGCAAATGCTGTAACCGCAGATTACAAAATAATGAATCTGCACTTTTGGTACCCTTTAAAACAGATTCCAAGGGATGGGGCCTGAAGACATTGCAAAATATAAAAAAAGGGGATTTGGTAGTTGAATTTTTGGGAGAGATTATGGATATGGAGCAATACGAAATCCGCTTAGATAGAAAACTCGCAAATAGAAACACAGAATTATATTTCATAAAAGTTAACAAAAACTTCATTATGGATCTTGAATCAAAGGGAAACGAATCCAGATTTGTGAATCATTCCTGTGATCCAAACTGTAAAATTGAGAAGTGGATAGTTGACAATGAAGATCGTGTTGGAGTTTATGCCATCACGGACATTCCAGTAGGCACAGAAGTGACCGTTAAATATAACCTTACACATAATAAAACACTAAAAATTGTTTGCAAATGTGATGCAATGAATTGCCAAGGCTACCTTTGAAAAGGTGGCAAGATTTGGAAAAGGGGAATTGTCAAAGTGTAGGTCGGCCTACCTTACAGGGAAATTATAAGACATCAGAGAATTTGGAATAGTAGAATGTTTAATAGAAATATAAAAGACTCCTGTGAAAACCTAACCATTATGTATCAATATATTTTTAACCGGGCCATTCTCCCTCTCTGTATGCATATGCATATATATTAGTGCGATCACTAGTATCATTTGTCTTAGTGTTTTATCCTTTATGTATATTGAGTTAATTATATAGTTAGTAAAGTATATATGTTCACACACACACGAGGTGACTCACGCAAGCTGTTCTTCGTTGAAGTACGTTTTTAGTTTCTCCTGTATAACGCCGATGCCAGAAGATTTGCCTAAGCAGAACTGTAAAGGGGACTACATACCGAGAACTTGCTAAACTTAAGACGAGAGCTTGAAAATAAACACTTAACTACTATGAATGCTCCCGTAGCTCAGTCGCTAGAACACCTACATACTGTGCGGGGGGTGCCTGGTTGGATTCCCGGGTGGGCTCGAGAAAGGTTTCTGTATACAAGAAGGTTTCATAGAATGATCAGTGTCTGGCGTTTGTATTTTTTTCTTGGTCATTTAATAACCCATTTGCCCATTTAACAAGAATTCAGGATTCTTGCTGAGCAAAACCATGAACACCAGTGCCAAATCATAGAAATTATCTAAAAGCTAATTTACAATCAACACAAATGACACTAATTAGTGCTTCACAGTTAACAATATTAAATAAATGGTATGAATGTAATTATAATATATTTATGTTCCTTTAAAGCTATGTTATACTTACCTTATCTCTATTAGTGCATTATTCATAATAAACATACAAATACATGTTCATATTGGTGGATGCGTTGATGTGAGCGCCACTCAGCATTCTCATGGACAGGTTTTTAACATTTCTGCTGATATTGAAGCGCAGCCATGACTTATTCTTTCTTTTAAAATATCTAGATCTTTTGGTTCCAAATCGTAAACCCTGGCTTTGATTGATCCCCTTAGGAAAAGATCCAGGGGAGTTCAGTCGGGTATCCTTGCTGGCCACCGAATGCAACTTATCCACCGTTTGGGTTATACATTGTTGAAATACCCTATTACTCCTCTAAAATAATGGGGTGGCGCGCCATCTTGATAAAATCAGTCATTTAGAACGAACTGAAGTGCCATGTAGAAGGTTCGCCAGATTCAGCCCATTCTGCAGGAATTGCAAATAAAGCTGACCAGTGAGCCTAGGAGCCAATTAAACTGATTCAATGATGTATCCTAGAATGTCGCACCGTACGTTAACAACCTAGAGAGCCTGCAAGTAATGTGTTAGTAGCCAGTGAGGATTTGCACAAGCCCAGTAATGGAGATTGTGTGTGTTTACACTAAAGTCATTGACGAAATGCATTCATATCCTTATAACACCAGCCCTATTAAATCCAGATCTTCATTTAATTTTATTTAAGAGCCTTCAGCAAAAGGATATCCCGTTTTGGAAACCATTACCATATAGCTGTTGGTGCAAGTGCAGCTTATAGAAATTCCATTTTTCTTTCTTCGAAACCCGTTGTATTGAAGCCCTCGAAAATCCCAGGTCAACTGCAGCTTGTAATTACGACGAGAACAATTAATGGTGAAGTAGTAATAATATCTACAGTGCAACAAACTAATTAAAAATAGCAAAATCTACATCGTAACCACTACATTATTTCATTTTAACCCATGCGTACATTGCATGGGATGCTCTCCGAAATACTGAATAACATTCCGGGAAACTCTGGAGCTTCGCAGTTAGGTTTTTCCTCAACCATTGTACCTGGAATAATCCCTCAGCTCTTAATCGCATCTCTGTACATCTAAAAACTTGCGCAGAAGGCAGATGTCGCGGCGGAAATCATTCAAAATACAGCCTTCGAGCCTCAAGTGCATTGCGGTGCGTCTCCCCATAGGTCATTACACCATATCTGTGGAATTGTCATTGGTGAACTTTTCGGCTGTTACGTGTTTGAATGACCTGACTCGAACTGCAAACAGATGACCACGAGACCTTATCAATATAAAACCAGGAAGTTAAACGCATGCAGAGAGCACCACTACTACTCAGTAGCCTTTCGCTTCTACCTGCACTTCTCTTTTGAACAGAAGTGACGCGGCAATTTTTCTTGCACGAAACATAAAGCTGTAGAAAACGACTTGCGTGGGCCACCTGGTTATATATCGTTCTCTTTTTGAAAATAGTCACCATAACCACATTTTGCAACATTGTTACGAAATTGAAAAATCTCATCGCTTTTAAATGTTTACAAAACTAACAAATTACAAGTGTATTTTCATTTGTAAATAATCATCCATTCTTAACTAGCGCAGATTAACGTTCTAATAAAAATATTCCAATTGAGCTTCATTTACTGGAGTATAAAGCCTATAAGATTTAGCTACATTTTCATCAAGAATAATTAATTGCATTTTCTTTGAATACGTACACTAAAATACGTGATTCATCAAAATAAATTATTCCAAGTACTAGGTTTCATTAAAAATAACGAAACGATAAGTGTAATGGGCAAATCTGCGATACACCTCAATCAGTAAAATTTTAATATTTGACAGATTTTACAAGAAAATTCGTGACAAAATGCAACTGAAACCATGCTATTGAAAATATAGAAATTACAACATGATGTCTGGCATTCATGGAATTGTTATTACATGCCAATGTAAAACAATGAGAGCCCTCGGTCTTCTTATTAATTATTTGACAGGATCTAGATCAAAAAGTGATTATACATTACGAATTTTCGAATTATTAGTATTATTATTAATTTTCCTATGAATTAAAATAGCAATCATGTGTCCAGCCTGTACCTTTTCAAGAAGCCAGGCATCAAGCGAGGTAGAGATATTACTAAAGGTTCTAAAATGGAATCCTACAGTTTCTCAAAATCTAAATAGCAAAGAAAATGTAGTTGGTTGTTAAGGATCATTAATAGGGCTTTAAATTCATCTTTTAATTAATTGGGAGCGTTAAGTTCCATGTGTTTTACTATTATTTTGAAATATTATTAATCTCATTACTACCTTTTGTTTGACATACAAAACCAATGTACTAGAATGTATTATGAAAAATAAAAAAGAGAGGGAGAAATGGTTCTTGAGCCCCACGGTTTGTGTTGGACACTTTCACTAGTGCTATTTGCCTTCTACCTAATAGGCCAATTTGTCAAAGATATAGATGTCACTTCAAGTGTGAGATAGACAATTAGCTATATAGAGTTGTTAATCTGGAATACAAATACCATTCGACAAATGAATTGAACATTGGCCCTGCCCGTATAAACTTCATAAAAGACAGAAAATTGCTGTCTATATTAGTAATGGTTTCTCTTGCAGCAACAACTGCAGTATGCAATTTGAATGTGGAAGGAAGTGTTTTTCACAGTAGTAATATGCGCAACTGTGGATGAAGTGTTTCACCTGATTGAAAAGATTCAGTACATGTGTTAAGCTACTATTGTGCCTTAGTGTGCCTTGTCTTTCTGGGAAAATTGCTCAATGCAAATAAGTACTGAAATACTAAGCTAATGTGTATCATGGTATGTAGTATTATATATAGTGCAGTTTGGAATTATTGTACCTTAGGGCATAAACATGTTATCTTTATATTAACAAGTGTAGTGATTATTGTAGTACTTTTTTGGCGTATCTTATTACTTTAACTTTACATATACGCTGCTCTTGAAATCCTGAAAGGGAAATGTTGCTGCATGCTACTGAACCAGCATTTTGTACTACAAAAATATTGTATCTGATTTGATAAAACTTTTTTGACTTCAGCTGTAATCACTTTACATCAAAGAAATGCTAATAAATATTGTTTTTACAATCAGAAGGCTTATAATATATTGAGTTTTGCCATTTAGATGCAAGAAAAGTACCTACACTATTTGAACGTCCTCTTTAGTACTGATATTTTTTATGCTATTTTAAGTGTTTAAACACGAATCAGGAATGGAAATATACAAAGCAGTTACGGTTGCAGACTGGCATAAAGAGTACTCAAATAGTCTGAAGTTAACGTTGCTAGTTGATTAGATTGCGTATTTATGTATGATTTTTATCGTCTTTGGTCCTTAACGCCTCATTTAATTCAGGACGTGAAAAATGTTACGAAAAACGCCAAATTTAAGATTTTGTGTGTTTAAAATATTATCAGGTAATGCTTATTTCTTGTTTCAATGGCTAAGTTAATGGTTGTTTCCAAGTGTAATAAAACTGAATGGATATTTTATATGTTCAAAGGCAGTAAATTTGGGACAAAATGACTAGCAGCTGTTTGTGATGACTATATCGTAACTATGCATCCTGATGTTACAAGGAAATTGTGATTAAGGTATAAGAACTATCTGTTTTATTGTGCACCATCGGTAGTTTCGTAACTAAATTAAAGGCTGACCATAGATGCAAAAGAGATTGCCGCAATAGGGCAGAAATTAAAAGATGCATTGAATTACTTGCAAATACATCTTAAGGTAATCCTTGTATATTTTCAACATATAATTTCTGAATAAATTTTGCTGACTACCATGTGCTGTTGGAACAAAAACGAAGAGTTATAGAATTAACTGACAAATTAATTAGTTTATTACTTGAAATGCAAAAATCATTCGAAATAAAGCCTCCATTTTCTTAAACAGACGAAACAAAATGGATCTGTTTGAAATGACTGTCTATGGTTGGAAAATGTTAATCATAAAAGAAGTAATAATGTAGCTGATATTCAAAAGTATTTAAAACAGAAAGCATAAAGGAAGTAAAACAAGAACAGGATAATCTACTGATGGCATCTTTACAACATGTTTGCTAAATTTTTTCGCATTAAAATATTCAGACATTTCACTGGAAAAGCCTTGCTTGGCAATGTGTTGGCTTACAGCTTACAGGAGAATCATGAGAAACTTGTGACAGGGAAAATCTTGTTCTACGTAAGCTAAAGGTGCGTGTGTGTATCAATGGAACGATATAAGAAAATAGTAATATACGAGGGTTGGAAATAGTGGCAACTATTTATTTACTACCGATACAAAAAGTTACATGTCAGCAACCATTACTGTCCTTCAATGTAGTCACCAGCGTTGTGTATAACCCGTTGCCAGCGATGTGGAAGTCGTAGTATACTTTTAGCAGAGCCTGTTCTCTTGATGGTGCAGATGGAGCGGTCTACTGCCTGTCGAATAGCTGGAACACTTCTGAAGCGCATGCCACGAAGTGGTTCCTTCATCTTCGGAATCAAATCAAAGTCACAAGGACTTAAGTCCGGGGGGTATGGTGGATGGTACAGTACTTCCTAGCACCATCGACCGAGCCACAGCTTGCGCTGTATGCGCCCGAGCATTGTCGTGCAAAATGAGGGGTGGATTCTGCAGTGTTGCCGCTTCTTTCTCAAAGCTGGTTGCAGGTGGTACTCAAAAAACGAACGGTAATACTCAGCATTGACGGTCTGCCGTGGAGGAATGTAATGCATTAGGATAACACCATCACAGTCGTACACGAGAATCACCATAACTTTCACCGTATTGGGGCTCTGACGAACTTTCGACTTTCGTGGTGACCCATACTGACGCCATTCGTTCGATTAGCGTTTCAGTTTTGGCTCATGTCTCATCCAGGATTATGATACGGCGTAAGAAAGTCTCTCCTTCGCGCTCATAGAGCTCCAAGTGCGTCTTAGCAGCGTCGTAACGCAGCCATTTCTCCATTTCCGTCAAATCATGCGGAACCCATCGTGATGCAATTTTTCGCATGCCCAGGCTGCCTTCAGGATGTGAAGCACAGACATATGCGCTAATCTGTTTCTTGGGCGAGCTCACGAATCGTCTTGCGTCGATCACTGTCCGGTAACGCGGCAAGAGCATGCACTTCTTCACTGACGCTCATAGGACGACCTGCCCGATGAATGTCTGCCACAGTTTGCCGACCATATTAAAGGCTTTTACCGAATGTGCCACTGTTCTGTAAGGAAATGCAGATTCCCCACAAGCCCCTTGAAAACCTTTATGACACTGTCGTGCTGTACGACCTCTGGCACATTCAATCTTGATCCTACTCCGTTGTTCCTGTTTCGAAAACATAGTGACAACAGTACGTTAGACCGCTAGCTGACAAGCGACTGTGTTTCTCTCGATGGTGCGCACGCAGGTGATGTGGGAAGGGAGAGTCAACTTACTCTGAGAAAAGATAGGTATGTTAACAAATGTGCTATCAGCGACAATATTAGATTCCGTTGCATAGCGTCTCCACAGCAGTGTTGCCCCTATTTAAGTTCCAACCCTCGTACAAACAAACTTTATAACTCATTTGAAATCTTACATTGTTGTAAAATTGCTTTTTGTCTATCAAGGAAGTACAAGACTGTAACACATAAACGTGAGAATGCAACAAAATATATATCAAAGTGGCAAGAGAAAATAATGAAATTCGGAAATTATTATTAATAAGAAATGAATATTACAATTATTTGTATATACTATTATTCTTTACGCAGTATTTTCAGCAAATCATATTTTTCTAAATGTGAAATTCGGCGTTTGCCGTTGACTTCAATATATTTCCATTCAGGAAACAGGTGATCCACGACTCTACATACATAACAGAATAAAGGAAGCAGGAAACGCATATGCTGTAGATAGTAGCACCTTTAATGGTATTTCAACAAAATATATTACAAAATGTTATTAATGCTTCAAGTAAATTTTCTGACTAATCTGACAACTTTTCTTCAACTTCCTGAGAGCAATATTAATGTTCACAACACTGCATTGGTTTGAAAGGGATTTGCGCGCCAAATAATGGTTGATACGGGTGTGCATTGATGAATTTCGAAAACTCGGTGTTTCATTAAACAACGCATTTCTCATTGATTTTTTTCACAAAAGTGTATTAATAAGATTTTGCACATTTGACAGCAAAGCCATATAGGCAATATTGAACCTATTGTATTACTACTACTAAATAGTTCCTAACACATGTTGCCTAAGAATCGACACATGTGTTGATTGTATTACTACTACTAAATAGTTCCTAACACATATTGCCTAAGAATTGACACATGTGTTGATTGCCAGAATAAGAAGGCACTATTGTCAGTGAAGCTGACTAATTGGAAACTGAAGAAGCTATTTGTGTTGAGGTCATGATTCAAAGGCTGTTATAATGATAGACCATACACTTTTACTTTTGTCATTGATGAAGGAATTATACGGGGAATAGAATATATCCCAGTGCTAAAATTAATTTTACGAGTTCTTGAAGGGTTTATCATATAAACATCAGAACTATTGGATTAGTTTCACTGCATTTGAAAGATTGGCAAGAAGTGCGACCTTCATAATTATATAACAAGAAAAGTACGTTCAATATCTCAAAATAAGCTCAACAAATGCAATATGTAAAATAAAGCATTCTAAAAGGATTGTAAATATAGTGATACACCCATTATGCAACGATATTTAAAACATAGAAACAGCTGAAAGGAACTATAAAGAAAAGAAAAACTTTGCTAACGCCAAGTTTTCACAAATATAGTGAAAATGTAGAGACTTACGCTCGTTGAAACTACTAGATATATTGAAAGTTTTCTAGAGAATCTGTGCAATCCCAGATGCTTGGAAGTTTTGTATTATGTATCCTACACTAAAAAAAAAATTGGCAAAATTGAAATATATTTGGGGGCTTGTAGTTGTTAAATAAAGGCTATAAAATAAAGGATAATAGAATTATGGAAGATTTGAATGTAATAAGTTAATGAAAGGTTAAAGTGGCTTGCGAAAAGGACGTTCATACTCTGATTGCATATTTATTGTAGAACAATTAATGCAGAAAAGAAGAGAGTATAATTTGCCCGCATGCACACTACTTGAAGCCTATAAAAAAGCTTTCGATAAGTTATCACGGATAAAACAGTGGGAAATCATGTCTGAGAAGATTTCTTGAGCATATATTAAAATGTCAAAGTCTATTTCATTTCAAAGTTAGTTATTCACAAACAAAGGGCAAAGTTAGTAATAAAATATTAAATAAAAACAAAGGTGGTAAATAGTGTTGTCTCATATATAAAACACAATGAACAGATTGTTCAGCACTTACAAAAAATAAATAACAAACTTACAAAACGCTGAAAAACATGCAACATTTCTAGTCAAAACCCAAGTGTACTGGCACATAAAACAAACAACACATATATATGTAAGCGTATACTATGACGTTAGAAAGAAGCAAAAGAAATTAACAACCAATTTAAAAATTAAAACACTTTAAATACTATTCTATACGCTGACGATTGGGCTACTTCAATGATTCAGAAAATAATTTGCAAGTGGTTTCTCAGAAACTAAGCCATACTGTTATAATATGTAAATTCGTGAAACAAAGATTAAAGTAAGGGAATTTAATGGCAAAAACACATATTAACCAAAATAATGATTGATAGTCAAATAATATCAATCAACAACTTTAATTTCTTGGGTTTTAACGCGTGTTATTGCTTGTTAGAAGACGCAATTGTAAATCTAGATATTTACTGGACCGTATATAGAAAATTAAAAAATAAAACTCTTGAAACTACTCAACTGAAATTTTATAAATTAATGGCAACCCCAATGCAAGTGAGAATTTGGCACTTAATCGTTCAGAAAATAGAATTGTTGAATCGGCGGAAGTGGAGTTCATACGCTCAGTAGAGGGAACGACTGTGCGGGATTAATGGAAAAGATAAGGAAATTAAAGACGATTAGAATATATTCAACTTAACCGAAATAATGAATAAATTACAGAATAATTGGTGGGAACAAATTCAAAGAATGCATTGTAATACACTACCGCATACTTTGTTCAACCATATACCAAGAGGAAGTAGCAGTGTTCACTGTCCACTAACTAGATGGCAAGACGTTGTAGAAACGGGCCATAAAGACGTAAATACATTTTAAAAAAATAAAACACATTTGACAAAAACTCTTTGTTAGAGAGAGTCTTGGAATTTACTTTTGCGGAATCATAAGAAACTGTACCAGGAAAAATATTTTACCTAGGACGAAAGTATATGCGTTAGCTAAATTATTTTTAAAAGTCTACTGGACGGTACAAATTAGCTTTAAATAAACATGAAGACTTGTGCATCAGACGAGTCAATACACACATGGTACAGATACTGTACTAAGAAGTAAGGCAAGAATAAATTAAAAGATGGAAAGGGTGGCAATAAATTAATGTATTATCAACAAAATATTTGTTGTATTATTTTGAGTTGCCCGCACTTACGACAATTCTGTAAGGTATGTTCAATGTGGAAGTTGTAACAGCAGACATAATATGCTGAATGTGTGGATGTGCTCATGGAATTTTTTATGACTTTGAATATAATACCTAAAAAATGAAATGTAGCCACAAAAGTACAATTGGAGGAATCAAATTCCTTGGTTAGAAACCAATAAAGTAACATGTAACCTCATACAATCTTACGCTGAAACCAGAAAAGCCGTTAGTTATACAGTCATTTCCAATGTCATTTGGCGACAAACGCTTAAACGAGAGTTTACTGAATGTTTTAGCACCTCTGTGATTCTCATTTGCATCTGGTAACTCACTTTGGTACCTGTCACCCCAAAGGAAAATATATACATTTGAAGTTAAACACATAGATATTTACTTCCAGATCATCGCTCTTCAATCAATCAATTAAATCCAGCTTACATGGTACTGAAAAACTATAGCAGATAAATGCTGGGCATTCGAAGTACAAAATTAAAGTAGAAATTCGAACCTAAAATTTAGCGTTGTTTTATAGCATTGATTAATTGCCAATGTGATGATTTTCTCAACAATTAAAAAAAAGACAAAGGAGAATTGCAACTAATTGATGCTTCTAATTTCAGAAAACTGCTTTTCGCAAATAGTTTGTGCTCAAAGGCTGAACTTCAAGATTCCCATAATATGCAAATATTTAGAGATGTAGTGAATTCCTATGTGTAAATAAGTGTGCCCGTCATTGCGCCATACTTAACCCTTTTCGAGGCCACATGGTGTTCTAATGATTGCAGCAGATAACAAGTGCATCAAACCACATTACAAATTCTGCAGTTCCAAATGACAGCACCGAATTGACAGGATGATAATGAGACATAAACGCAATCGGTGGCATACATAAAAAAGTGTAAAACCTTGAGTTTCAGAACTGGGCGTGGCGCATTGGCATTTACTTACTCCGTCCTCCTATAATTTAATATCACAGTGAACAAGCTCAATAAGAATTAGAACTGGACTAAAAGTGCCGTCAAATTATTTTCGTTAGTACAAACTCCCATTTTGAGTCGGGTTCTATTATTTGCTTTGAAGTATTATTTTATACTTTACAATTTTTCCTTTTTCTTCATAATTAATAGAGATTTTGGAAATGTATCAATCTCTCAAATCTTTTTGATATATCAACCTCCCAAAACATTTTGATCTGTCTCCAGATAAGAACATAGTGGCCTAATCTTGTTTTTTTTTCTTCTTCACATATTCAGTAAATTGTCAAATTATATAAATATAATGAACATGTTAATGAGAAATTCATGATAGAAATCATAATGATGCTTACAACAATAAAAATAAATATTGAACTAAAACATGAAAAAAGCATCAAAAATAGTACAATGGATATTGCAGGTAAAGCGGAAAGCCATGTAAAGAAAAGCATGTATAGGAAATAAATTAATTCGGCATAATGCTGATTATCAAACTGAAGGAAAATAAATAAAACATCCTAACACTATTGGTTTGTTGTACGGTAAGGTTTAATACATTAAAATGAAAGAAGCATCGTAAGTTCATATCGCATCTTCGGATTCAGCAAGATTACACCAGGTAAGTTTACCTTTTCCATTACAAGCACTATCTTAAGATCTATCGAAAACGCCATCGTCATCATCATCATCATCTCTATTTTTACTACCATTAGTAACACCTCTGAAATTACCACTACCAGTACTAGCATTAAAATATTCCAATAAGGGCAGTGAAACGGAATCGTGGAAACCATAACAGGAATAACAATTCAAAAATCTGTATCATTGGCAACATAATTTTCCCGCTGGGTTAGCAAGTGAAAGATGTCTCTTGAAGATCCGTGATTGTGAGTGCGGTCAATAATCCACTTTTATCTGCATTTCTTAGTAGGACCGAAAGTGGGGTCTTTTGCGAACTTTCCTTCTACTTCACTAGAAAAGAAATAACTTTGTGATTGACAATTCTTCTGCCTCGTGGCAGCGCCAGCATGTTGTTTCTACATCCCACCACTCGCTGTCCATCTTGCACTCCAAGATCATCTTTCTACTCCTCTTCATTGTTGATTTCCATTCACTATCACTCTCATTGGAGCCACCAATGTTAATTACAAAACGTTCCACTATTTCTTCTATCACGCCTTCTTTCCACGTATTTCCTAGCTGCTCTAGCACACCTCTCGTACGTTCCACTATTTTTTCGCACTTCCCGCTTGTAATCCTGCCTTCAAAACCAAGTTGGGTACCTCACTAAAGATAAATTTATTATTTCGGCTAACAATCCTTTTATTTGTGTTCATTTCACTTCGATAGAGTTAAAAGACAATTGTAAGAGGGCAGATGAATAACGCGACGAACTTTTCTTAGCATGCTTATGATAAAGAACCAACTCAATTTTTTTTTTCAGTTGCTCCAATTTACTCCTAATTTCTTTAGGAGACGGTACATTTCTTCTTCGCACCCCATCAATCATATCTGTTTTTTACCATGCGTTTCGTAGGATCCTTATCAATCACTCCCGAATGATTGAGTGCATTGTCCATTACAATTACGGAAGAACTGGACAAAAAAATTGTAGCAACTTATCCTCATACCACTTCCTAAAGCGCCTACCATCCATCTCAATGTAGTCCACTGTTTTCCTGCATCTGAACAGCAGCAGAGGGTTAGGGATAAATCCAGCTAAATTTGCAGCATGAGTTAAGATAAGTCTGCTTCCCTTATCTGGCTTTTTCAGCATTGACCCTGCTGCAGGTTGATCATTCCAATCCTTTGTACGAGTGTGGCCTGTGTTAATTCATGTTTCATTAACCATCTCCCATATGCTTAAACATTGGCATCTATGCGCCATAATGTCTGCCCTTTCCACCATAAATTTTCTTTATCTGTTGGAAAATATGTTCCACTGAAACTCCAGGTCCTTTAAAACTTTCCTTTCGGAAAAAAGGTGATCCAACAAAAGGCCCAGAGCTTTTAAGAGAAGCTAATGGTTTTTAATGGTTGGATGTTCTTTGCTCTTATAGTAGTCGCGCACATGACGACATATAGCTTCCTTTTGAAATTCATCTAATTTTGTCACAGGCTCATTAAATTTTCTATTTTTGCTAAGAGTGGTAACCGATGCTGTAGAGCATAATTTTTCTTGTGCTTTAAATTTTTATTTGCATATATTTACAACAGTGTTCTTATGCAAATTAAAGCCGCAGCGGTTCTTTCAAGAAACTTATGTACGGTAATTAGAGGGTCGCTATTATCCCTTTCTTTTTCAAAATATTCTCTAAGGCACACACAAATTCCCAAGCAGAACTTATAAAAATATGATGAATATAAGAGAAATGTAAGCGATAAATACAAAACCAAAGTGAAAGAGCGAAGTTTAAGATATCTAACTCTTTGAATTGTTTATTGTAATCTTACAGAATCACTTTTGTTTGAAGAATGATACAAGTAATATCAGTGCATGCACTTGTAAACGAGTTGCCACTGAGTAATTTCCTTTAACCTCGCCACATCTATGATTTCATGCTTCTAATGATAATGCGACTTTTTTAGGTAATTGATTGGTCAGCGATATGACGAGCCTCTCACCAGCACAAACACGGCCCAAATGTTAATCACGCAGTAATTCTCCCCTACTTTATCTGGAAGCATAAATATAGTATGGAAACAGATCAGGACTGTGGAATGGTTGGACCAGGACCTCCCAATTGAATTTACAAAATATATTATGCGTTGAACTAGCGCACGATTCTCTGCACATAGCCAGAGGCCTGCTTTGACGACTTTGATCTTTTAGCACCAATGCCGGGAAATAATGTAAACTAAACAGAATTTTGCATTCTAGTGAAATATTTACATACCCATTATCTTATAAAAAGTTAATTATTAACTGAAGTTGCCATACAGACATTTTCACTTGTCAAGAGCGTACTCTTCTCACTCAAGCAGGTGACTAAATATTTTCTTAGAAAAGATAGCTGCTGCAGAAGAAAGTTGTGTGCAGTCGCAGGATTTTTACTCTTCTGTGATTCTTCTATCAACCTACACTAATTCATCAACGTCTGGATACTGGCTTCCATGACAATATGGATGGCCCTACTCGTCTTCCCCCATAACGACTGGCCGATTCGAAACCTTGAAACCCGTTCCTGAGGATGGACAATGCCGACTATAAACAGTTTTCATTTTGTGGTGAATGTCGTCCTCCGTGTGACCTTCATCTTTGAGAAACCGGATCGTCATACGTTGTTCCTTCTTGAAAGGCTCCACCATTCATATTGTTGGAGGCTACTCACTCCATCAAACAAAGCGTGTGGTGCCACTTGTACACTGCGGGTTTTAGTAGTAATATGTTGCCGTTGACAGAGCTTGACATGTAAATAGCTTGATTCCTTTTTACAGCTTTTGATGAATTTAATTTCACTGTCATTTATGTGATCATCGGTTATTAATGTCAATAATTCAACTAATTATTGCTGCAATTAATACTACCATCACCACTGCTGCTGCTTCAGCTACTACTACTACTACTACTACTACTACTACTACTACTACTACTACTACTACTACTACTACTACTACCACCACCACCACCAACACTACTACTGTTGCCAGTATCAGCACTACGCTGCTATAAGTATACCATACTGAAAAGAAGGTTGGAGATAAGACTAACCGAACATTTCAATATCGCCTAAGCGCGAAATAAGATTGACTAACGTAAAAATTTACAAAGCCCCAAGTCTTTTCGTTAGAGACTGCAATAAAAAAAATCGCTACAGATAAAAATATGAAAAATGAAACAACTTAAGAACAATAAATTAATATGCCAACACAGCTCGCTAAACTCGGAGGAACTTATTTCTATAATGACTATTTTGTTGACTTAGCTAGCTGGGTAGAAATTCACCAATGCGTGGAAAGGGAAACTTCAATCTTCCGGTTATACTATCTGTATACAAAACAAGTCTCGTATTTTAACCATTGTTCATATTTTTTGGCCTTGCGTTAGTATAAAGTTATAAATGTATTTATCAATCAGCCTTGACTTTCTCAAAACGGAGTAAGCGGAGTAGCAGATTCTTTTATGGAAGGGAAAAACATTCTTCCTCCTTATGGGCACGCATGAGCAGACCAAATTCTTTTCAGAGTGGTATATGTACAATATTACTGTTCTGCAACCATTGTCAGAACTAGCGCCACTAGAATTACAGATGATATTGTGATAATACTGTCCTCACTAACAAATGTTATCTTCCTACACCATTACCAGTAGCACCGCCAAACTGAAAATATTACTAATACCACTATCGGCACTAACAATACCAACACCACTACTGCGGTAACTACACCTACTACCACCCCTACTGCTATAAATACACCGACTGCCATTTCTACCTACTATTCCACCATCGCTATTATTATTACTGCTAACAGCGTTGGTGCCTTTCCACTGATTGAATACACCTATTCAATCACCTGAAGCATTTTAGAAATGAGTATTTTGAATGTTCATTAAGTCAGCAACTTTATCCGTAATCTGATTTGGGTTGCATATTCAATCAAAGTGTATGACGATGCAGTAACACCATAAAGTAATGCACTTGTGAACAATCGTGAATTATTTCAAGGTTTTAATTGTTTTCATTTCACTTATCACAAGTAAATGCCACTATTTGTCTTACAATCATGTCACCGTTCATATGAAGAAATTGATTATAACCAATTAATTGAAAGATTTATTTTTAATTATTACCAGCTATTTTATTGATTTCCCCAATTTATCCAAATCTGTACTTCCTAATTTCATATATTCCGCTCTATTTGCTAATGTCACAACCTCTGGTAGGGCGCTCGTTTTTACATTATTATTTTTAGTTAACTTGACACGAAGTTGGGCACAAGGGGCAAACTCAATTCTAAGCCTGGAAATCTTTGAGGAAAAGGAAAATATTAGTATAATGGACAAAGAGATTAGTTAAATCAATTATATTCTGTAATTCTTTTAGAACATTTCAGAATTACCTTTCGTCAACGAAACTATGAAGGCCCAGAAGAGATGAAGCCACATGTCTTCGTCCTATCGCTCTTCCAGATAAATTGACGCTTTTCCTTCCTTGAACCTCCAAACATGCGGTTGTGCGCATGCTCGAAGTTTATTTCTCCCTGATGAACGGAACCAATTTCAAATGCTTCGTTTACGTAACTTTAACACAACGTTTTCTGATACATTATGACCTTAATCGACTACCTCGACGATTGTATGATAACAAAGTACATAGATCATTTCATGTTTCGTCTGGAAAAACAAAATTTCAGGAATTCTCTAGTGCCAAAACTAAATTTTTCTTTGTTCTTCAATAACAATTTATAGTACTTTGCATTTAACAATGGTCAATATACACCGCTATACCTATGGACACGAGATTCATAAAACGCTTGCATCCAAATATTGTTGGCAGTACAAGTCAAACGAAAAAATGATATCGGTTCACCATGAGAATTTATAATGAAGGTTTTATAAAATACCTCTTTGACTGAACTATACACAATCGGAAAAGAAAAACAAAACTGAATGACATGCGATGTGCGTTTGCTGCAGGCCTTACTCAACAGCCGATGATAGTGTATGTGCTGGTGTAAAGAAGTCAACCGCTTCCTTGGACTGAGCATCCTGCAATGGTAACTTTGATATACAAAAGGTACTGGGTGCAGAGCAACAGAATTATCTATGCTAAAGCTACAGCATGAGCCTTTACAAGAACAGTGTTAACAAATAACGTTTGTTGCTTAGCAGTTTTATGTACTAGAATAACACTAGAATAACATGTTCATGAGCAGCTGGACACAAAACATGCGCCCTATGCCAACTGAGGGTTCAAAATCTCTGTATTAGTAATTTCTGAAGATGATTGCACCGACACATAACGGGTAGAAAGTGGTTGAATCTTGAAATTATCAATGACACAAATTAGAAATTGTATAATCGTCATTTTGAAAATGATATAGTTATGTCTACTAAAGCACCTTTAACTGTATTCACAATAAGTGTATTTATAAATTTTTCAATAAAAGTTTGAATGGATATGTTGTTCTGAGCATAATGGCATTATGAGCACTGAAAACTAATTACCTAGGATAAAGTCATGAGCTAAATCCATAACTACTAATACATTTTTATGAAAGACAGAGTAATTTATTCCAAATTGTAATGAAGAAGGGTAAAGGCCATCCAACAATTCATTCCCAGCTGTTCTCAGTAAAATCTTAAAATGCTATAATTTATAAATTATAAATATAATTTACATGAGCAGCATTAATAGTACTAACTACACTTTGTGTCGAGTAAAATCTTTATCGTTAATATTGCCAACAATTTGTAAAACGTGCCCTGTAAGAAACCGTATTCAAGACGGACGTTTTCTGTGGATCTTTAGGTTACATCGTCTTTTGGCGCAACAGGAAGGAGCGATATGTTCTCTTCTATTGCATCTGTAGCAAGTGAGTGAATCAGTTTATTCACTGAAGGCTGACGAATTTTTTGTTGACTCGAAGGCGTAGTATTGGTAGATCGAGTCTGCAACTGCGTAGTCAACTGTTAAACCTGTTTATTAAGTGCTACACTCGGATCGCGAATTTAGCACTTAGCACTTGACAAATTTGTGATAGCACACGGAGTTGTAACTGAATGATTACAAAAAAAAAAAAAAAAAAAAAATTAGAAATAGGATACTCGAAAAACTACTCAGAGAAATCGGTCTGCAATTGTAGAAATAGTAAATGTTATCTACTTTGCACACAAAACTGCGCTCTATCGACTCTATTAATAATGTGCTATGCTTCATACACTCTCTGTGAGTAAATAGGCAACAAAGTTCTTACATACTTGGGTTTGAGATTATTAACAAATAGTTAATTTTGCATTTCCCACGACATCATTGCGTTGATTTGATCACATAATGACAATGATATCATAATTGGATAATACATTATAAATATAATCCAAGACCGATTCAGAGTCTAATTGAATCCTCTGCCGAGGTTTGACTTCGAGCAGTTCCTCCTGATTAGTCAATTGAAAGACGGCTATAAATGATGAGGTCAACAACAACCATGAAGAGAATACCGATGAAAAAAAAATCGGTATCATAATGCACGTGTGTTCTTTAAATTGCGGGGAAAAATGGATTTTTCTGATAAACGGACCACCCATTAGCTCTGGCAATATTATTCAGGTGCCTAACAAGATCTAAAGCTGTTACAGGCTTTGAATTATCACCAGAAGGCGGTTCTATCATTGGTCTAGCTGCTACTGAGTACTTGTGTTAACAGCAGTGAATAATTGAGTCTGAGCAATTGGAAGAATTAAAATATTTGAAGTGAAACTGGTACCAGAATAAGAGATTCCTCATTTTGTTCAGTAATTGGGACAATTGGTCTATTAAAAGATTGTCTGATTTTCGACATTCTAACAATTTAATTAAATATTTTAAAATGTATATGTTATTTTACCACAATTGACCGTGTATAAATTAGATGTTTAAAAATTATGAGAAAGTATATCCTTGGTACAAAATTTAGTCATGTCTTAAGCAATGAATTTCAATTTACAGAATAATAATATCAAGTATATATTACAAAGGCATTGCTGTAGTACCACATTGTTCAATGAAGACACACATTTCTTCACTTATGCCCGAAGCCAAAGAAAAGAGATATCTTTAGGCATAATTGGCAAATAATATTATAAACAAAAAGTTAATCAGACGAAGTTGGAACTTATGAAAAGTATCAAAATGTACGACTTCTTTATAGTGATGCAGAATTACAATGAAGCAATTTTTTTTCTTAGTTTGAATGATGAGATTAAATGGCGCGCTCGTTAGCGCTAAATGGTCATCACCACGACTAAGTTGGAGAAGCGAAAACTGGGTTCTCCGTAAAGTTCCTAGCTGAGGGGGGGGGGGGGGGGTAATCGGGCAGTCAATCGCGACTGAACACCGGTGATGTGCACTACAACAAATCTTGAATCATATAACAAATAAATCTTTATTATTAATCATATAATTACAAAAAGAAAAAAAAATTAAGGATAGAAAATATCAGGAAGCAAGAAAGATAAATCCTTGGAAGAGGAAAATAAAAATAAACAAATAAAATATAAAATAGGGACGAAAGAAGTAGGAAGGAAAGATCACAAACTAAGTCCCCTCAAAGAAAATTAGAGTTCCATAATTCAAACAATTATTTTTCTTTCAAACAGAAAAAAAAAAAATGGGATATTAGTACATAAAAAATTAATAAAATATTTACTAGCGTCTTCAAAATATACCTCAGCCTATTATAAAATTTGTAAAATAATAAAACAAAAAATCTCTTGCTTTTTAAAAACATTTACATCCAAACAGGCATAGAGCTGTCTACTTATACCTTAATCTATCGGGCTTCTGCCACCAAATATATCACAACCTCCGGTAGAACACTCGTTTTTACATTATACTTATCAGTTAACAAGGCACGAGGTTGAACATTAAGGGCAAACTCATACTCTTGAACTGGAAATCACAGGGAAAAGAAGAAATTATATGAGGGACTGAGCGATTATTTAAATGGATTGCATTCTTTCATTCCTTTACAACATTTCCATACATCTACCAAGAATTCCCTTTCATTAATGATGCTAAGAAGGCCCAAAAGAGATGATGCCGCATGCCTTCACCCTGCAGCTGCTCCCGATAGACTGATGCTTTTCCTTAGTTCGAACCTCCAAATATGAGTCTATGCACATGCTCAGAATTTATTTCCCCCTCACGTTCAAAAACCCAATAAAATCGCGGAACCAATGTCAACCGCTTCGTGTACCTGACTTTAGCACAACTTTTATTTTTACATTATTAAACGATTTTTTCTACATTATTAGCCCGCCATAGCCACAATATCTATCTGCAGCACGCTTATATAAGTACTAATATCAGTCTTAGATACATATCATTTTCAGTTATTTATTTCTCAGCTTTCTCCTACCTCGTAGCACTTCGATGTTGATAATCCAATTTTATGCAATTCACTTTGTAATAAATAGTATATTATTAATTTTCCTTTAGTAAAAATAAAATCATAGACATATCCCCGGAAGAGCACACACTTATTTCATTTTTTCTACAACTAAGCAAATAACTGGACACTAGGAACGTGTCGGAATCCTAATCCCTATAAATAAGTTAAAATCTACATATCGGACGAGGAACAAAATAATACAATTAACTGATAGTTAGGCTGCTACTACTATATCTTTTTAATGGTCTTCGCTCGTGGTATTACAATGAGAATATGTTACCTGTAGGGCGCTGTTATGGTGGCCAGGAACAGGAGTTGTGCATCTTGATCCGCTCACGTATCTCATTAAACTGACCTTTTTCCATATCGAACCTCCAAACATTGCAGCTATTCGCATGGCAGAATTTGGTTTTTTCTGTTTCACACACTCCAAACGAGCGTGGAATTAGTTCGCGATTGTTGATTTCAAGAATACTGTTACAATAATAATGTGTCTAATTGTTTGCATCTTAGGAATTAATTCCCATTATTAACGCATGATACTTATTACTAAGCTCCCCTATTCCACATTTCCCTAGCCCCGTGGTACAAAGCGGGCTCCCCGGTTGTAGGCTCAATTTCTTCCGATAAGGGAATAATGTACTATAACAATTAATAGAATGCAATTAATATTTTTCCCTTACATAAATAAATAACAATGTGTAATATGACAATAAGAAACATTTGTATAAGATACCGTAACCAAAATTATTACAAAAGAGTTTACAAAAGTTATTAGATCGTACATAAGAAAATTACAAAAATAACACCCTATACATGAATGAAATCAGCAATTTTAATAGCAATGATCATATAACATCAATTAAAACGGTATAATCTTTAATATTAAATAAAAAAATATTTGCAAACATGGCATTAATATATAGCCTTTTTACGTAATCCAAACCGTAAACCAAAATTACTACCACACAAAAATCCAAAATAAAGGTAAATCTGAATATTAAATAAATTACTACTTATTTGAAATACGAATAAATAACTCAGTCACCTACATTCTTATCCATAGCAACATGCAACACGACCAATTTGAATAACTGTAGTGCTAAACATAAGGTATTTTTTCTTTCATATTTCATGAATATTAATATTTGTTTGTTCTTTTGCTCTTATTTCTGTTTATTTTGTTTTCCATAGGATAATCATAATTCCAAGCAGTGGCGGTTACAGGTATGATACTATCTGAAACAAGCTCATAAGATCACAGAGTAAGAACATCCAGATCCATGGTCAAGTTTTAAAGTATTACCATAAAACAAATATTCCAATAGTTAAAATGAATTCTTATTGCCATCAGGGCAGGCACATTTCAAAAACCCTACATACTACACTTCCTCCAATTATAGAATGAATCATCTAGATATTTTACATTAAATTAAGTTCCTAGCTTTGGCATTATATAAACCTTCCCGCGTCAGCCCCTATATCATAATTGAGGCGTTCGGGTGTAAATAATGGTAAATGACATTTTTCTAAAATTAAGAATTTTATTGCAGCTAGCGTGTTGGCTGTATATTCCAATTGGTTTTACAAAGGGACAATAGATGACCAAAAATGTAAAGTTCAAAGTTATACCGCCAAATTCTCATAAATAATTCTATCTACTTCAAGATGGCTACCTGAAGGAAGTTGGTTTTTCACAGCTAGTGCGAAATAATGGCGGTTTATTAACGCAATGCCTTCCAAACAGTGATTTTGAGTTTCATGACTCAGATAAGGGTCCAGACTATCTGAGGTAAGATGTACACATATGAACCCAGCAGTAGCTGCCACGGGTGGCTGAGATCGTTAAGGCGCGAACTCGAGAGTGGGATGTCGGGTTCTAATCCCTTCAGGACCGTCCTACCTGATTGAGTTTTTTTTTCCAGGTTTTCTTCAGTCCTTATAAATGGCAAATACCGGGAGGTACCCTAAACTTGGCCCTGGAACGTTTTCTTCCTTAAAAGAATCCTTTCCCAATATATCATTTCATCTCATATATCATCAGTGTCACCGCCTATGATGCCTCGGTATTAAAAATGGGCGGTAAATACTAAAAAAAAAAAAAAAAAAAAAAAAAAAAAAAAATTAAAATAAAAACAGCAGGTAAACAATGTTATTTGCTGTAGGTGTCATTATTTATGCTAAAGCTCTGTTCATTTACCCTGATTAATGTTTATTTTGAATTAAAATAAGTTTGTTACGGTTTGCTCATTCCGACAATGCGTATTCATTTTCTGCATATAATTTTCAATATTATAATATAAATAATTTAATTTTTGTGAGAAAATGTATTTAGATGAAGCTTAATTTCAGTTACCGTTAATTTCATGAAATGCCAAATTATATTGATTCAGTGCATTATTGCATAGGCTGACGTAGGAGAGGATGGTTTGTTGAATTCGTCACATATTCCCGTCATTAATGAAGACAATCCTTTAAATCCTAATAAGGAAACAGCAAGTACAAAACCCGCCACGGGTGGCCGAGGTCGTTAAGGAGCAGACTCGTGAGCGGGAGGTCTGGGCGTTCGAATCCCGCATGGACCGTCCTGTTTGACTGAGGTTTTTCCAGATTTTTCTCAATCCTTATAAATGTCAAATGCCGGAGATGTACGCTAAACTTAGGCTAGAACGTCTCCTTCCTTTAAAAATTCTTTCCTAAAACATCGTTTCATTCCATGTATCATCAGTGCCCACCGCCTATAGTGCCTCAGTAGTAAAAACGGTCGTTAAACACTATTGAAAAAAAAGCAAGTACAAAGGATAATGACAACTCTCACTAGAGGAAGGAAAAGAAAGAGGCACACAAGTATTCAAAATACTTGCTAGCAGCAAAGAAACATAGGCGCGTCTTATACAAACAAAGAGGAAAGGGTAGGAAAATAAAATGTGTAAAAGCTTGACCAGACTAAAGGTGTTAATTTAAATATTTTAGTAATATAAATCCGCAGAATAGAGATAAGGTTTTGGCAGAATTTTGGAAACTAGGACTTTTTAAATTTGCAAAATGCATATTAGTTTGGTTGCCTTAAGCAGGTAGGGAGAATATGTAGGACAAACTAAACGAAGTCGCGATCTAAATGTAGATAGACGTTATGATATTGTGTTTAACTTGTGAAGGGGAAGAGGTAAAAGTATATAAAGCGGTGTTTTTGAGTATTCATGAACTCCAAAACCATAGAGGTCGTGTTGAAAACATTTCAGCAGGGCTAGAGAAAGGTAGTGTAGCTCCACAGACAGATAAGAGGCGAAAACATCAAAACCATGCTATATATCAAGAAAGTATAGCCGTTTATTTAATAGTGTTCAACGCCCGTTTTTACTACTGAGGCACCACAGACGTTGAACACTGATGATAAATGAGATGAAATGATATATCGGGAAAGGCTTTTTCAAGGAAGGAAAAGTTTCAGGTCAAGTTTAGGGTACTTGCCCGGCATTTGCCATTTATGTGGACTCAGGAAAACCTGGAAAAATCCTCTGTCAGGAAGGACGGTCCTGGCGGGATTTGAACCCCAGACCTCCCGCTCACGAGTCCGCACCTTAACGACCTCGGCCACCTGTGGCGGTAAGTATAGTGATTAAGATATTAAAGGTGTGAGGGCTTTTATAACAACTTCCAGCTTACATAACCCATTACTTAAGGAAAAACAGTTCAGGAAAGAAGTGTGTGACTGTGGATATTGGTTTACACTGTATAATTATGTTTTGATAAATTTAAGGAAGAATATTATTATCATATAGCTATGTTGTGACTTGGATTTTTTCGGTTTAAAATATTTTTTTTAAATTATTGTGAAAACATCTAATTGCATAATTTCTAACGTAGACATCTGCATATTGTCATATATTTATACAAGTAAATAATGTTATCTATATAAAATGCTTGCAAATAGTTAGTAAAACGGTCACAGATGGATTAAAAATATGACAAATTTGAACTAGGACACATTTTGTTTATCCTGTATCCATTTCAAGTTATACTAAAAGAAAAGACATTTTAAAATTTAATGTAAGGAATTATTATTTTGGTAAACATTCAAAACGTATTTCCCTAAAATCTGCAAAACATCAGTTAGCATTATTTTGTGCTCGGAGGCCTCAATTATGAAAATAATTAATCTTCAATTCAAAGTCTAGTTTTCGGCAGGCATATTTTAGCAATCCTTGCCGAGCCAAACATTTAGTTTGCGTGTTGTGTGTGTGAAAACGCATGTTGGGCAACACGATTTGAAACATTTGTTTGTTAGCTAGAGACCTTGATGTAGCCACGCTTTGGGTGACAATTTAAAACGTTAATTTTTTTAATTAAAATAATGCCGTTACCTACTTTTCATTGGTGAACCGCTCTCAGGGCACTTCCGCTGTTTCTGCGAACCATAGGAGCAGCGATCGAGGAATAGAAGGTACGAGGAGATATAAGGTACTTTTCGCAATTTGCGATCAATGTGTTTATTATTCCGATGCTGTGGGACCAAAACTACGGCTGACCGTCGGAATGGTTAATTGCAGTCTTGACACTGACCTACATATGGTGCGTTTAGGCGGGACCTTCATCCTTCATCCCCAGAACGCTATACCAGCCTTAAAAGCCCAAGCACAGCGCTCTTGTATTGATATTTTCGACCACAGTAGAAGGACGCTAGGTCACTACTATTCCGGGAGTTGCAATGATACATAACAATGACGATACACTGCCTTTTAAAATTCACTCACATTAATTCACTTAGTCGAAACTTTTCAAATAACTTGTGTAACAGTCATCAACACATTTAATTACTTTCCATAATTCACGTCTCTATCTTGCCTGTTAATGATACACGCGTTAATCTCCGCGTTATTATCTGAACGCCGCAAACTATTTCTCACGTTGGCTATTTTTTGAATGGTGTTTAACGTCCGTTTTACTACCATAGGCAGTGAACATTGATGAAACATGAGGCAAAATGATATACTGGGAAAGGATTTTTAAGGAAGGAAACGCTCCAGGCCTAAGTTTAGGGTAAACCCCCCCCCCCCGGCATTTGCCATTTATGAGTACCGAGGGAAACCTGAAAAAAACTTCAGTCAGGGAGGACGGTTCTGGCGCGATTTGAACCCCAGACCTGCCGCTAACGAGTCTGCGCCTTAACGACCTCGGCCATTCGTGGCAGTGTTACGATGAGTGAGCGCACACACTGCATGACTGTCCAAATGAACACTGAAGGAACGTTCAGAGAGCACGTACATGTGTTCAATGCCATAAGAAGAAGAAGAACCAGATTAAGAATCAGAGTGACCCGAGATGCCCAGAGCATGTTATAAACAAGTTTCGTTCGTTAAGCGCATGTGGGCAAACGGCCATACCATTGGTTCCTTTGAATTTATCTAGTATTTTCAAACTTCAAGTTTCGCTAACTGGCAGCGTCCATAGCCCAATCGGCTCTCGTAAATGTTTCTAGAATGCCATTAAAATCTAATTACCGAATCACTTCAGCGCCGTTTTCATTAGTTGCGTAAGGTTGCGCAATACCAGATTTCGCTCTGATCAGCCGCGTGATTTTTACAATGTAAATATAAAATGTAACCTTACATACAACACAGACATAAATAATATCACCCTTCTATACAAATTAATGCCTACTATTAGTTGTAACCAATAATCTTCCCATCATATGGTATTTCATCCTTTCAAAATTAGCTGCACAATTATCATATACCGAGCTTCATGTACATGTTGTTTCAATATGTTACATGTGATCATCGAAACGGCAATCACGATTTCAGCAGCATCACCTAGCGGAGTATTGTTGCATTTCATCCGAAGTGCCATATCCCTGGTTATTTTCACTCCTTGCTTCAGTGAATACGTTTCAGCAGCTGCACTGAGCAAAATCTTCAAAATAAATCAGGCACACTTAAATCTTATCAAACATTGCATTGGTGAGCATGTTTCAGCGACTCTGTCAAGCTGCATAAAACCCAAAAAAACCACTAACATATAGATTACATGTATATTCAAGTACCTCGTATGGTTATGTGCATGTATGTATATAGTCGCTACCGCCACGGGTGGCTGAGGTCGTTAAGGCACAGACTCGTAAGCGGAAGATCTTGGGTTCGAATCCCGCCAGGATCGTCCTACCTGACTGAGGGTTTTTCCAGGGTTTCCTCAGTCCTCAGAAATGGTAAATGCCGGGAAGGTACCCTAAACTTAGGCCTGCAACGATTCCTTCCTGAAAAATAAATCCTATTCCAGTATATCATTTCATCTCATGTATCATTAGTGTCCATCGCCTGTGGTGCTTCTGTAGCAAAAATGGGCGTTAAACACTATTGTTTCATATGCAGTCGCTACACCCGTCAGTATCATTTTATTTGTTCAAATAAAGCAGCAATTATTTTCTTTGAAAACATCACTCGCTGACAAATTATTGTATCTATTTCCAATTATGCTATACTTAAAGTCAAGCGCTCCGATTTAGAGATTCTCAGTAAAACAAATACTATCCACTCTTAGCCTTGTGCATGATACACAAAACAATTTATAAACGACTTAGATCAGACACCCATTATGTCTGTATTATGTATTTTTTTATTTGATTTATTTACTGACCCTCTTTAACATCACAGGTCATCAGCGCCCCTTTCTATTCAGGGCGTGAAATGGCCAACGAATTTTACTAAGAGGCATCTACTTTTAGGCTTGAGGTTTTTAGTGGCGTAAATGTACGACACAGAACCCACAGCTTTACTTCCCTTCCGAAGGTAGCCATACTTAGGATTTTACGCCCAAAAATCCATCGGTCCTGGCCGGGATCGAACCCACGATCTTGGATTTAGAAGGCAAGTATGATTACACTATATCACCGGGACCGACATGCATTAAATTGAAGCCAAACTGCAGTGTTATAACGTTCTTTAGCGAGCTGTATTTCTTTTCTCAAATGAAAAAGTCGGTCCTGGTGGTGTAGTGGTAACCATACCCAAGATCGCGAGTTCAAACCCGGCCAGGATAGATGGATTTTTTCCGGCGTGAAAATTTTAAGTATGGTTTCCTTCGGAGGGGAAGTAAAGCCATGGGTCCCGTGTCGTATATTTACGGCACGAAAAAAAACCTCAAGCCTGAAAGAAGGGGCCTCTGAGCATCATTTGTCGGCCGTTTCACGCCCTGAATATAATGGGACGCTGATGACCTGTGATGTTAAAGAGCGTCCGTAAATAAATAAAATCAAATGAATAAATACTACATTTTGGTATAAATTTTGAATGTGCAATTATTTGACAACGAAAAAATATAACATCTATTTTACCTGTCTTATGTTGAATTAGAGAATTACAATTTTTAGAATGTTCTATAAGGATCATACATGTCTCATAAATATTAGTGTTTAGTTTCATTATAATCATCCTATGAAAAACTAACACACCCAAAACACAAATGTGATCTTTAATATCTTTTTTAAAATTCGTGTGCCTTTTCTGCCTATTTTTAGGTGAGTGAGTTCTATGACATCTTCCTTTCCGGCCAAGTATTGGGAGTAAAGTACAGGGGAGGCAGTGCACAGTAACACCGTCCTATAGTAACCGGAGCGTTGATAATCGGTAGGCTAAATTTTGTTGAATTATGGAGGTGAAAATACAAATACAAATGGGACAGAGGCGGAATAAATGGCATGGAAAACCGAAATACTTGAGGAAAATCTGCCTACACGCCGTTCGTCCGCCACAAATCCCATAAGGGCCACTGAGATCGTAGCGTGCCGCCTTGGTAGGAGGCGGGCTATCTAACTTAAGTGCAAAATTTGTGCATTAATACATTTTTAAAAATGTTTGTATTTGTATATAAGTTATAGGTTGTATATATATAATTTTGAAACCAAATAGAATGACCCTTTCATTTGACATAGGAGAAAATGTTTCCGGTGTCCCATACCGTGATAATATGTGCTTATGTACAAGATATTTTAAATATCTTTTTTAAAAATATAGAATCTGAATTTTTTTTTGTTACCAAATGCGGTAGAAATGTATCTCTCATACCTTTCTCTAAACGCACAAATCATATATTCTGGAACATTCAGTAATTTCACTATAATTGCAGAATTATAAAGCAAACTGAATCTTCGGTGGTACTAAACGTAAATGTTTTCATTTTATGTCTTAGGGGCTTTAATATAAAAAAGATTACATAAATGTGCGTAATATTTTTATACATTTCAATTAACAAGAAAGTTGGTAACAATGTGAACTTATATTTCAAAAGCTTAATTATTTGTGAATTAGAAAGTTCTTTTAAGTATTTTGCTCTTTATATTAATAGTTATTGTATTTTATTAACTTTTCATAACCGGTGCCCCTAAAATTTAATAACTGTTTACATTTCAGGATAAGGCACATAATTGTTATATATTTTTTCAATTAATTACAAATATACTTTTGTTTGTCGACTTAATAGAGTGCATGTGTAAGCGTTCAAATAACACAGGCGTTACGGAAAATAATGTAGATTATACAATACATTGTAGACTATTATAGAACTTAAAATGCAAAAGGTTTTGGAGAAAACTTAAGGTTTATTTAAAAAAAATTGTGCTCAATGCATAAAAACCTGCAAGTTTGGATAAGTTTCAACTTCGGATAGTAACAAAAATTCTATGCTTATTAATTCTCACTAAATTTACAGTCGAAGTGTGAAATATAGTTTCCAGACTTCTTTAGAACTAAACAGGGATTGTGAACCGATATATTCCACAGCCATTTCTTTCCACGGATCAGGATCCTGTGTTACTACACATTTAGGTACATTATACCAGTTCTGCCCATTCGTACATTGGTCGATTGTTGAGCACGTTCAGTATTCCTGTTTGTGAATATATTGATACTGAAGAAACTTGCGGAGTTCCATAGTTGACTCTATGGTAATGTTTGAGTTATCTGCCTTACGAAAAATACTTATGCTATCAAGTTTCTCTGCCTTACACGTACCTCTTACCAGTTTTTTCATTTCTTTTGAAGACGTTTCTCATGGACTTTAGCTATTATATTATCTCTAATCGTCTATGAACAAGCATAAAACGAGGTAGCAATCTCATCTTAGTAAAATATTGTTAGATTGTAAACGGAAGGGCAGGGAAATCATTATTATAATCACAAGGACCATGGAAGCAGAAGTTTTCGTCATATTTTGCATTGCACGTGATTTTTTTCTTGATGGATGTTGAAGTACCTATATCAGATGGTGCGCATGATTGGTCAGACATGAGATTTAGTATACAAAGCGATTGGTCGTGCAACGAAGGTTCGAATATTGTTCCAATATTGTCACCAATTGACTCGCCAGGTTCGAGAATATCCGGGTTTACCTAAAGGGCTCTTTTACGCTTAGAAACAGTAAAAGATAATATTATACTGTATATAATTATGTCAAAATATTCTAAATATTTAATAAATTGTATAGCAATATTCACGCTGGTAAAAAAGCATCTAATATAGCGTAAGCACGAACATGTAATATACTTTGTAATGCATGTTCTTGCTTCTTACGTGATCATATTACATGATTTACATGAATATAGTTCTAATAGATGTAATGCTCCATACCTAAATTTCTTAGTACAATAAATCGAATAATTTGAATTAGAAACCACTTATTTCAAAATTAAAATAAAAACACAAACGAAACGGGAAACGCATTTAGAGGGCATTGCCGCCTTTTACCTGCAACGCACTAGCCGGAAATAAAGCTGCGCCACAACTGATTAAGGGCAGAAGGATATGAGTGAATTGGGTTAGCACTTCATTCTTTAACTAATATAAAGATACGGCAATAATCTCTAGAAGCATACAAAGCCTTGGAAAGGAGTTACAAATGGAAAGTGGTAGCAGCCCACGATCATAGGAGTAACAGCGTTAAAATGTTAAGTAGCCCTCAGCAGTAAATATAAGTTAACTTTTAATTGAATATTGTACACTGTATTCCAGATTTATACATACTCTAATGTGCGATATTCTTTTAAAACATACAGTACCAAAACTAATGGCTTATAGTCTTCAAATTAATCACCACTTCCCTAGTTGCTTTCCCATCCTGACTTTTTGGTGTTATGTGGTTGACATTGTTAAAGAACTTTTATAATAGTTTTAAATTCATTATTGTACTTTTTAATGTTAGATAAAAATCATTCCTATACGTCGTACACTTTAGGAAAATTAAAAAAGGAGATAAATTCGGCATTCTTTATAGCACTCAACAGTAATTTTACACACAACCTGCAACCTATATTCTTTATCCACTTTTTCAAATTTGTAAATAATCTGCAATAATATGTTTTACTTCTCAATGAACAACTACACTAATGTTTAACAAATATCTGAATCGAGAAAGTTTCGTTAGTATGTTTGTTTTTCATGGAATATCTTAAATAACTACGAAGCTTACGTTACAGAATATAAAACAAATCCCGAATATGTGGTAACAGAAACTAATCCAAAATACACACTAAAACCAGTGAACTATGAACGGAAATTAGCAATATGTATTCCCACAGTTAATAAATACTTTTACGGGGTGGCGCACGAATAGCTTGTCACAACACTTATTTCTGAAATGAAAATTTGAAATTTTACACACAGGTGCACTTCACTTCGCCACGCATTCAATGTGCCCTCCATTGCAGCGGACAACTTAACAATGGCGAGTAAACATATTCCAAACAGCTTTTCGGCACAAGTTTTCATTTATCTCATTGCACAATTGAACATCCGGGCAAGCATTTCCATAACACACTGTTACCTCAAAGGGTACAGTTTGTCTTTAAAATATCCCCACTAAAAGTAACATGAGTTTTAATCTGAACTTAAAGGAGACCAAAATTATACCTCATGATGGCCTTGCGTGTAACACTGGGGCATCACACGGCTGTCGAATATTTCCTGCAGAAAATCCAATACAGCGTTAGCTGTAGGTGTTGTGCCATCTTGCACGAATCACTGCGAGTTAAATGGAAGATTGGTGGCAAGATGATGGGACGCATATTCGTTTTATGTTCTATGTTGGATAACATGGACAGTTTGACTGAAAAAAAAGCTGATCCGATTAAGCCACGGCTGAATAGAGCTATCCAAACTATAAAATTACCCCATGGGTTTTGCATGGGCATTTTGGTTGTCTAATGATCCGTTTAGGTGGAAATAAGCTTCATCGGAGAACCATGTGTTAAACAATATTTAATATTTTCCTTCTGCTCATAAGGCATACTCCAGTCTTTCTTTCTTTCTTTCTTTCTTTCTTTCTTTCTTTCCTGTTCATTCGGTTTTTTTAACGGCCATTGTGTAAGGGAAGACCTTGAGATCACTGTATAAAATTCTTTGTACTGAACGGCGAGATATCCCTATTTTCCCTCCAGACTGCTAGGTTGACTTGTTTGGACTTCGTTGCACGGCTACCCGTAGTGCTGCGATGAATTCAGGAGAATATACAAGTGCTAAATTAAGTCGTTTCCCTTCCAACAAATTACCTTCTTCTTCTTCTTCTTCTTCTTCTTCTTCTTCCAGTGTTCTGCGTAATTGGAAGATTGTGTTTCTTGGCGGAGCCCAACACTTGTGGAATATTGTGCTTAATCTTCTTTGAGTTCCTGTAACACTTTTCAATAGAAAATAAATGAGACCTGGTTTAACGCGCTGCGAAACAGATAAATGTTCATACTCGGTCATGGCGAACGCCAACTGAGAAATGAACCACTTGATATATTGCGACAAACAGGGTCTTTGCAGGAATTTCCATGAAACAGTACAGTTGGAGCGAAATTTGAATGAAATTTAACAAAAGGTCAATCTTTATTCAGTGTTACGTGTCAACTATTCGTGTGCTATCCGTAAAATATACTTTTTTATTTATTTATAGACGCTCTTTAACATCTCAGGTCATCAGCGTCCCATTCAACTCAGGGCGTGAAACGGCCAACAAATTTTGCTCAGAGGCCTCTCTTTCAGGCTTGAGTTTCTTTTTCGTGCCGTAAATGTACGACACGGGACCCACGGCTTTACTTCCCTTCCGAAGGAAGCCATACTTAGGATTTTTACGCCCGAAAAAATCCATCGATCCTGGCCGGGTTCGAACCCGCGATCTTGGGCTTAGGAAGCAAGTATCATATCCACTAGACCACCAAGATCGACGTAAAATATACTGATTACATGATTATTGAAATACGAAAATGTTTCTGAATTTTTTATCAAAACTCTTGTTGGTCAGACTTGTTATTTCACCTTTTATTTATATTTACCCCTGAACCTAATTTTTTAAGTTTATCAATAAATAATATTTTTATATACTGAAAGTTGTTGTATGGTATGTTCTTCGGAGACAATAACCATATAGTTGATAGTAGACAACAGATTCAAAAGGTTTAATTATAATATGTTCATAAATATAATCAAAACGCTGTCACTGTTTTGGGACTGAAATGGTAAATAAAGTTTGAAACATGTAAGATACATTAAGTATTTCCAACACACAATTACCTTCGAGGTTCATAAGTTGCGCAGGTAATTAAAAATAGTGGTTTGTTCTCGCCTCTACACAACAATTGTAATATTTTTTCAGGGTTTTCTTCGCATAATCAAGTGTACAATCTCAATAGGTTGGAGCAAGGAATTTTGATTGTAAATATTACTTATTTCAGTAGTGGGCAAAACATATTCTGCTGCCCAAGTACCAAGGTAAATGGAACAGTTCTAAGCACTGTAAATTCTGGCATCTTCCATGAAATGAAACCTTACAATATCAACCTAACTGCACCAACGAAGACCAACCTTACCGTTAACGAACTAAACGGCATGTTCGGCTCCTGGTTAGTCCAGGGTCAATTAACCACGCTCTCAAAGCCCTAGGCTCGAGATGCGGGCAAGTTCTCATCGATCTCACGACTAGCTGAGGAAAGCGAGTCTAAGAATTCCATTCAACCCTGATATACATAGCTCCAAAACTTGACCTCCTTTTCCTGGAAAACCCCATTCACTCCCAAGCGCACCGCCACGGGTGACCGAAGTCGTTAAGGCGGATTCGTGAGCGAGAGAACTGGGGTTGGAATCCTGCCAGGTTAGTCCTTTCTGACTTAGGATTTTTTCAGGTTTTCCTCAGTCCTCATAAGTGTCAAGTGCCGGGAAGGTGCCCTAAACTTAGATCTGGAACGTTTCCTTCCTAAAATAAAAATATGAACATTTTATCTCATGCATTTTCAGTGTCCACCGCCTGTGGTGCCTCAGTAGTAAAAACGGGCGTCAAACACCATTAAAAAAACTCCCAACCACTAAAACCGCGTAACAAAATTACGATAGATACTAGCATTGCCAGACCTATAGCAGGTATATGGGCTGCAGGAAACACGGTTTCAAAAACGCAAGCATAAGATAATGGCTTCAAGAATTGGCAACTAAGCAAGGTGTCTGTCCCTTGCACGTACTCGCAGTTAAGTAGTCAAGGAGATCAGAGAAGTTTGTCGTATTTTGATGCCATGTATGGTTACATGTATGATTTTGCGCTATCATCTACAAGATTTTGAATAAGAGGAAGAGGAAGGGGAAAGAAAGTGAAGATTGCAGATGAAAGAAGCCGAGGAAGGCCAAGAAAAAAAAAGAGAGAATATTCTTCTATCTTTTTCATAACAAATAATATCTCCAGGGGGTTCTAAGTATGAATGTGATGTTGAATAATGTAGTACAGGATATTATGACTTGCCAAAAAGTTAATATTCTAATGTTTTGCCTATGCAGACACCGGTGCCCGAAGTTGTTAAGGGGTGGACTCATAGCGAAAGTTCTAGTATTCGATTCTCACCAGGACCGTCCTTCCTGACTAACGTTAATTCCAGGTTTTCTTCAGACCTCATAAATGTCAAATGCCGTAAACTTAAAACTAGAACGCTTCTTTTTTTTTTAATGGCAGCAATTTCACATTTCATTTAATGCATCCCCAGTGCTCACCGCTTGTAATACCTCAGCATTAAAAATTGAGGTAACAATATTAATTAAGTTGGGTGTGGGATGCAGCGACATAAGACTGCATTTCCTTGCAACCACTTTCCCTGGTATAGCTCTGTTGGTGGAAGTTTCATTTAAATATCTAGAAAGTAGGCCTATGAAATTCATTTTAATTACCTGTTAACTCCGAGTGTTTTCTACAACTTCACGAATTCACTCACTATAATATACTATTTCCACAAACATATGACTAATACTTTATAAATCATTACCATGTGTTACAGTCCAGTAGGCCAATTTCTCAGCTGTCATAGTAATATTCATGATTTTATTTTTTCAATAGTGTTTAACGCCCGTTTTTTCTACTGAGGCACCATAGGCTATGCGCACTGATGTTAAATGAGATGAAATGATAAATTGGGAAGGGATATTTTTAAGAAAGGAAACGTTCCTTGCCGAAGTTCAGGGTACTTTCCCGGCATTTGACATTTATGGGGACCGAGGAAAACCTGGAAAAAACCCAGTCAGAGAGGACGGTCCTGGTGGGAATCGAACACCAGACCTCCCGCACACGAGTCTGGCCTTAACGATCTCGGTCACGCCTGGCGGTGTTGTTTTATTTTGGTCCTAAAATAAATTCTAGAACTGTAGTGCAGAAAATGTCATTTTTTTAAATCTCTTTTTATTTTCCATGTTGGATGTCTTTCTGTAATGCCTGTGCATATGTTCAATGATGTTCCATAGTCCATATATGGTCTTGGAAGTCACAGTCTTTCACGCGTGGGAATGCTGAAATTCTAATAGTTCATGTCCAAAATTAGCTCATAACACTGCGACTTTTTTTTCAATTTGGGAGAAACGGAAGTCTAATGGTGCACGAGACCAATCATGGAGCAAATAATATATTAACAATAATTTTCCAAATTTCAACGATATGTAGAAACCGGCATTGTCTATTGAAAAATTACGCTCTTCTTTGATGACAAGAAGCATTTCTTGCATATTAGATACGAGAAGCATTGATTCTCTTTATTTCAGTCAAACAAGAAAGTTACTGGCTAGATATCGAAGTGGGTATACTATTTAAATACACGGAATCACTATGAGCCTTAGCATTTAGTAATAGAACTATTAAAACGGAAATAAAACTATAATACGTTACATAATTGTGCAGCTGGTGACATTGAAATATTTTCAGAAATTAAGAAAAACATTTTAATATTTGGAGTGCTGTATTACTTTATAATCATAAATATTTTTCCTACGTAGTAAAATACATAATTATGCCTTTTATCATTTGAAATATAGCGACCTATATATAGGGGTTCTCTTCTCTTTTCATTAATGTATTATACCTCCTTAATATGTGACCGCCACGGGTGGCCGAGGTCGTTAAGGCGCGGACTCATGAGCGGGAGGTCGGAGGTTCAAATCCCACCAGGATCGTCCTCCCTGACTGAGGTTTTTTCCAGGTTTTCCTCAGTCGTCATAAATGGAAAATACCGGGGAGGTACCCTAAACTTAGGCTTGGAACGATTCCTTCCTTAAAAATAAATCCTTTCCCAATGTATCATTTCATCTCATGTATCACCAGTGTCCATCGCCTGTGGTGCCTCTGTAGCAAAAACGGGCGTTGAACACCATTCATTTTTCATTCCTCCTTCATGCGCATCATTTATAATAAACTTGCATTTTGTGTTGTACTGATTACTTCTGAAACAGAACATTTATGTTTTTTATCCTTATAACCTTATATGTATTTAAAATTGATAGTTTTTTGATACATCATTTAAGGTTCTAAAATTTACCAAGCATCATTTTTGAAATATTTGTAGTACTAAATTTTAAAATAATAAAAAACTCATCGGCAGTAATACTGTGGGAGTCCTTGTAAGCGCTTTACCACTAACCCAAAAATTCTATCCATTGAAAATAAAATGTGTTTACGCACTGGAAAAGTCCAGCAAAATTCTTTATTGGTTCTGGGGGAGATCTTGAGGGTATGAAGCATATGCTTGGTTTTTGTTTTGGCCCCCATAGCCATCACAAAACTAGATTATAGTTTCTATTCCAGTGAGACCATATCCCCTTAAATAAGAGAGCAGTGTGTTAGCTATCTTTGTGAGCCCCCTACCAAACTGGTCCTCTGTCCTAACGTACAAATAAGGCAAATCCCTAATTTACTTTTCAAATCAAAGGTACATATATTGTTAAATGCAATTTGCCTTTTTTAATATGCCTCCTGAATAGGTGATTTGGGCAGAGATTAAACCTGTTGTATGTCAAAACAAAGAGTGAGACTGTGATATTTCCAGTTTGAGAAGATATGAAAACACCGTGCTATTGTTATGAAGTCTTTTTTCTATCATAAAATCTAACCTTTCCTTAGAATGATTAGGATTCTGCTTCATGATGTTTTAGTGAATACAGTATCGACGAATATAGTTTATTGGGAATGAAAACCCTATGTTAAATTTAGAATTGAAAAATTCTTCTAAACATTCTTTCAGAAGACTTCAGGTTTGGAGTGTCCATATATACGTTCTCATTATGATACCCAGATAACTTATTTTTTATTTAATTCTATTATAATGACGTTAATTGAATTTTAATTTACTTATACACTTCCTGATTCATTCTTTGAACTGATTTGCTAGACTTATGGCTCCCTCTCCTGTGATCTTTTCGCACTCAAATGTCCAAATTACAACCATGAACATCTTTTTGCTAACTAGAACATTTCCTCTGCTGCTTGGTAACAATACAGTAAGGTATAAGCTCCCCCACTAAATGTGAAGTTCACAATGAATCAATTATTTAGTAAGTTCCTCTCACCTGATAAAGAACATGAAATAAACGTGGTTTCCTTTTCTGGGATTTATCTGCTCGCCTCGGATAATGCATATTAGAGTTTTTGCTGATATTATTTTGCTAAAATTTATCTTGCGTATCTTTATTATCGTTCTTGTATACTTCAGCACAAAACTCCATCAAGTTAAAAAAAATTATAATTTGCTGCAACTGAAATATACTCCTTTATGATTACAGAATGTATTAAAGGATTCATTGTTGGGTGCAGGTTTCTGTGTCTAAAACGCGAAATAATATATGCAGTGTATATGTATTTTTCTTACCGATGTAAATATGTGTTTTGTGTTATTTATTCAAGCAAATAGTATAAAAGAAGTTATACAAATCATCCCTTTTGTTTTTCCGGAATAATCTCAATCCAGATTCAATCTAATCATCACTTCGGATTTAAAGCAGCCGGGAGCATGCAGTAAACAAACCTAAAATATGTTAGCGTGCTTGTTTCAACTCACATGCAAAATACTTTAATTTATAATAAAACTTTAATGTTAACATGCCTTTCACATTTTCTACTATCTTTTTCTTTGGATTTTGCTTTCTTCTGGCGGAATACACAATCTTTGCTTTCTACAACAACAGAATAATGTTTATCGATCTTCATTTTTTCAGAAGAATCGGCGCTTCTAAATAAGCAGGACATGTCGCAATATGATGGCAGCGCAATATATTCGGATAGAAAGTCAAAAGAATCATTTATTCATTCTAATTCCTGAAAGGTACAGTAAGATGGACATGTTGCGTTTGAACGCCAGTTCTATAAACAAACAACAAAAACCAAATAAACGGAAATAGAATCCAGCGTGTTCAGAGCGTTTTACACCATGAAAACATTCTTACGTTGTTCTGGTGGCTGCCAAACGGGATTACCCAATCAGGCTAAGTGTACAATAACGTAGCTTTTTCTTCCATGTTAAAATCTGTGCCTCAAAAGTAAGGTAAATGTAGGTGGTTCACAGTTACAGGGAAATAAAACTAACAAGTTTGCTGCAGTTACCGAAACTGCATTTACACTTCAATGAACTGTAATGAAATTGTACTTCTCAAAATGCATGTGTAAATTTCTAAATTTTTAACTCCAAAATTATCTTATTTTAATCGTTTTTAAAATGAGAATTAGAGGCTAATATTTATAAGAAAACCTATTTCAGTATTTCCCTAGCCTGCAACGAGCATCCGCTTTAGAGAGTCGGTCAGAAGCTAAACGTATCCACTATGTTATGCTTATATTATTTATTTATTGCTGATGCAAGGTCCTGGATAAAACCTCAGCTGGGCAGCCAAGCGAGATTTGAACTTGCTCTATTGCTGCCTCCGCATCTGCGCCTGTCCTTGAATCGATGCACTAACCAATGCGCTTCATAGGTCCTATGTTCGACAAGAGAAACCACCGAGTTGCATCCATTCATTGTGAAATGATATTTTTTGTAAATGGTTATTAAAAGGCAAGCAAATTGTTAAAACTTGAGAGATTTCAGATAAATATATACTTTATGTATTTATTTCTAAAGAAATGCCCCTTTTTTCGGTTTATATGCAGTATTTCAAAGAATGTCCCATGAGTTTGAACAAAATTGCACAGTTATTACTAGGGAATGCGTTTTGATAAAAATAGCTAATTTTTTGCTTAGAGATATGAGACTATCCGAGACTAATTCAGATAAAAAGCACAGTAATATATATATATATATATATATATATATATATATATATATATATATACTCATAAAAAACACTCAGAGTGCAATATAAAAAGGTTCATTTTTATATTGCACTCTGAGTGTTTTTTATGAGTTTTTATGCTTTTTAGAAGTTTTTATTACTCTATTAATAGTATATATATATATATATATATATATATATATATATATATATATATATACACGAAATTCTATGTCGCTCAAAAATGCATATTTTAAATAATCTGGTAATAAACACATGGATTGCTGTTTTTTTATTCTAATTTTTAAAATTGCATCCAACACTTCATTTCAAGTGCTATATATTAAAGGGTTCAAAATGTGAATGAATTACTTTCATGTATTTATCACGTGGCAACCTTGACTTCACACGCTATCTCTCCCTCTCCTTTCACAGGGGAGCCCGTTATTTATGAAATCCATCGATTCCTACATGATCGTAGTGACTAGTAATATATTTGCAATGCCAAAAGTGAAGTTAAACGTTTTCTACACACATCTCCTTTTCAAAAGGTTCTGAATATTATGTAAATTGAAAATCCTATATCTTAGGAAATTCCTTACACTTATTTACCCACGTATTGAAATAGCTATGAATCCATATTAAATTTTTATGTTTATAAGTGTTAGGAAGAAACACTAGGAAGGGACATAGCAGAGTTTGAAATAGAAAAAAAAAAAAAAAAAAAATGGGCAAGCATGGGGAAATAAAGGTAGGAAAATGGGAGTGTTGTGGTAATTGTGCGCTAGAAAATGTTGCTTCCAACCGGTGTTTTCTAATAGCATTTAGAGAAATGTCAACATCGAATCATGTAACAGATGCTTATTTCAACAAATCTCTGCAGTTAAGGCCGTATAGAATCATATTATATAATGTTTTGCTGATGGATGTTGTCCCTTAAATGATGAAGGCAGCAGAAGACATTCCTGTCAGCTTACGAAATATGATATAAGTAGATTGGATTAGATTATATTACATATCGGGTATTTTATGGAGTTTTAAACATTCTCCATCACGTCAGCGTTAAAGCTTATTGTGCTACCCCATTGGGAGGAGTGCCTTCATTATTTACCAAAACCCTTTCCTTGTGCTAGTTGCAGTATTTTGGTTCCAATGTTGGCATCTTTTCCCAGATCTTCCCTGATTATAGAGAGAACAAGTCTCTTTCTTTTCAGGATTGGACACTGAAACAGGATATGCGAGGCAGATTCCTCGTACTGTTTGCACATTCTGCAAGTGGGTTCATCTTTATAGAGACTCACTTTTAGTAGATGTTTTCTGAAGCGACCATTCCTCTTCTATCTAATTGGAGAAGGGACGAGGAAAGATTCTTGCTATGGCCAAGGATGAACTTCCTACTTTGAATCTGTCCAGGATAGGTTTGCCACCTTAGTTGATGCTAATGCCCAATCTATGTTTTGACTGAGGTCTTAGCAGTATAAGTATTAATTTTGACTGTTGTGTTCTGTCGGAATTCTGTTTTGACTTAGGGCCAAAAAAAAGAAAAAAAAACGGTGTGTTAGCTCCCCCTTTTGCCACCTGATTTGCCATTTCATTCCCATAAATGCCCTGATGCCCCGAAATCCACCGAAATTCGAGCCTGTTGCAGGATACCAGGGAAAACAAGGCATTTTGATATTCCCATAACAGTCTAGATCACATCTGCTCCCAGGAAGGTGCTTTTGATGCACTTCGACTATCTGGAAGGACGAGAATTCGTTTCCTGCGATAACCCTTGCATTGTTCAAAATGGCATAAACCTCTGCCTGTAAAACTGCAAAATTTTTACCAAGGCTTGTAGTGAAATTAGTCCCTGGAAATCGGCCATATATTCCATCCCCGATTGTAGCCCTTTACGTGATCCATCAATTTACCATATAAGTTAGGTTTTTTGTGTCACTCTATAATGAAATTAGAAGCATCAACAATCTTGTCAACTAAGACAGTTAGAACTGTGTTTAAAAATATTATGGATTTTATGGTATGTATGTGTTAGGTTTCCAGAGTTTTAGAAGGGCAGGAAGTTATTAATGAAATTGAGAATTTATGTGTCACTGACATTCCTGTGATGAAATATGCCAGACTATCTTCTTGCGACTAACGGTCCTTCTTCCCGTATCGTGCATTATTCCGAGACAACCTGTCGCCTTTTAATAGATAACTTGGAGAAAATCTTTTGTCATTGCAACAGCAAGGTATTGTTACAGCTCTTTGTCACCACTCTTCTTGACAGGCATTCTGTAAGCAATACTCTCTTCGGAGAATAATTTAATCATGTTTGTGCATGTAAATTGGTAATTTTGCTCTATTACACACAAATTTTAAATGACTGGAAATCTGCTAATATCTGGAATTAAATGCAGGCCCTTAGAAGACGCGAGAAATGGTAATCATTTAAAAGAAATGAAAACGTTTGCATAATAACAATAAATATATAAATTATTCCTCTCTCATAAATTACATTTCATTAGCGAAAAGCTTTAAAATATTACAATAATACCTACTGAGGAATATCTTACAAACAGGCGTACTGGGCATCAAAATAACTACAATTTCTCATCAGAGCAGAGTTATATATCCAGAAAACAACTTTATGATAATTTTAACAATATTATAAAACATTAAATCCATTATTCCAATTTAAAACCTTGAGTCGACTTACGTCAGACGTATTCCATGTTTTTAGTGAATAAAACGAAATAAACCACCCTGTAAAAACCAATACTGGTGCTTGCTATAAGGCTCCGGAGGAGTGTGCTCTCCTTCGGGCTGCCTCTCCTTGAGTAGTCTCTGCACGTAAAGTCTCACTGCAATTTTCTCTCCGCACCAACACCCCTATCTCGTACACCTTCTCTTAATGGCTGACAAGCCTGAACACGCTTTAGCCAATCGGTTCAGCCTTAGTATGGTGAAACTAATGCGGAGACACGGACATCCTTACATGACATACTTTATTTTAATGGTGTTTAACGCCCGTTTTAACTACAGTGGCATCACAGGCGATGGACACTGGTCATATATGAGATGAAATGATAATTTGGGGAAGGATTTTCTTTAAAGGAAGGAAGCGTTCCAGTTCTAAGTTTAGGGTACCTCTCCGGCATTTTCCATTTATAAGGACTGAGGTAAACCTAGAATAAACCTTAGTCAGGAAGGACGGTAGCGGTGGGAATCGAACTCCCGCTCACGAGTCCGCGCTTTATCGACCTCAACCACTCGCGGTGGTGCATGACATACAAGTTAATAACGACCGTGAGTTCACTGCAAAACTTCCAAACCAAAAGAGATAACTGGCTAAATTTTTTTCTTCTTTCCACAAATATTCCATCATTGTATTAGACACACAAACACACACCCAAAATCACACTGCCCCAGAACATCTTTGACATTTTGTCTGCTCTAATGAAGTTCACACCTTTCATTTTACCAACAGGGGAATGTTACTTGAGTGATACAAACACTCTAAAAGATCCATAGCCTTAATGTACCAGAGGAAACTGGATATATACTTTGCGCTATCGTATCCATCCAACTGGGCAGCTCCCTCAGTGTTGGCAGCTCAGCAATATGAGGGGAGCCGTCGTTTCACCACATACTAAAAACAAATAAATGCAATTTTAAAACAAAAGCTATAAATGTTACTCGGGAAATTTATGAGACCAAATATATTAAATCCTCAGTACTAAATAAAATCATCCTTACAAATATTGTCATAAAATTCAAATATAAAGAATATAACAACTTAACAGCAATATGAATGAGATATTAAACTGATTTAAGATATATTTACAATGAGATTTGTAGATTTCAATTGAGACACTCGAGCGCTCACATATTTATCTTGGCATTTGACGAGAACTAAAAGTGGGGAAATGAAGTTAACTATAGGCGCAGGTCCTTTAAATCTCGGCGCTAACTTAGATTCATATTTCTCTGCGCCTTTACTTAAAGAATGTGTTTTTCAACAATCTCAATTCCATTCTTTATTTTTTACCGGAATACGCCCACGACTATACTTCTTTGCACTGACTTCATATGTTAAATCTAAATTACACTGCACTTTATTTCATACAAGCGCACTTGCACAGCAAATAATTTTCAATGTCTACAAATTGGAAAATGGACTCTTAGGTGGAAAATACTTCATTAGCTCAAAAGGAGACATACGATGTGCCTTATCCTTTGCAGCATTAAAGGAAAACAGTACCACTGCAAATTCTCATCGCATCTCGTGTTATCCTTATGGTGGTATGTAATCAAGGCAGCCTTAAAATTACGCTTAATTGCAAACTTAAAGATAGCTTGGGATAATAAGGGATTGTTGTAATATGATGAACACCAGACTCAAAGAGGATTTCATTGAATGCAGAAGACAAAAGACTTAAAGTGTATAGCATTATCAGACACAATATATTGAGCTACTCCAAAATTGTCAAACATACATTGTAAACATTTCATCGTTGCCTTGGTGATAGCTTTCCTTACTGTAAATAACCAAAGTATTTCTTAAAAGCACCCACGCACACACACAAGAATAAGCCAATTATTTTCTTGCACAACGGCAACTTCCCAATATAATCAATAAATGTCTTTGCATAGATTTTTCAGCTACATGTGATGAAAATAACATTCTGAACTGCTTTACTTATTCCACAAAACTTGCAAGCCTTAACATAATCGTTATCAATACCCGTCCAATACCCCCTATCTTACCGGGGAATCTTAGGCCTAGTTGTATATATTCCCAGATTACCTTCTACAGGGATTTCATGATAATAATGGAGTGATAACGAGACTAAACCTACATGCGTAGCTGATTGGGCTACGAGGCACAACACACAAAGTTCGGTGTTAAAAGATTTGGTTTTATCACCTCATCCTGTCGTATTTGTTGAATTATAGTCGCTAATGTAGCATCAACTTACTGATAATGATGTAAATAGGCAAATGCATTTGAACAATCTGGCAGTAATGTAATTAATGGCTGCAAAACTTGGGTATCCTCACTACTATTGTGGTCTTTGTTCTCAAAAAAACATACGCGACAAAGCATTCGGAACGCAATTATCAGTGTCTTTGATATGTACCACTTCAAATTGAAAGGTTGAAACTCTGCATGCCCACCTGGCGATTTTTCCAGTCTTCCGGGGTTTGGCCAGGATCCACGAAAGAACCTGATTATCTGTTTCAAGAATAAAATAAGCGAAAACCCTCTAGACAATATGATAACCAAGGATTCCAATTCATGCACAATACCTGCACTCAAGTCTACATATGCCACTGTCTTCCTATCCTTAGAATGTTGTTATAATAGCAAAGCTGAAATTTCTCTACCACAAGCATCTGTTTGCAAAACGAAAGGCAAAGTAAAATTTGGAATAGTTAAAACTAAAGGCAATACTGAGGCATTCTTTAAATACTCTTTAAATAGCTTCTTGCTGCTCCACACCCCAATGGAATGTAACGTTGTTCTTACCTAAGGCATTAAACCTTTAAGCATGTAGTGAATATTGCGGAATAAATTTGGCAAAATAATTTACCATACCAATAAACATGGACACTTGCTTTGATGAACATTCCGCAATGGAACCTACTCAATTGATATCTTACAATTCAACCACCGGTAGTACGTTCCAATTACATTTTGGAACTAAAAAATAGGACTATAATAATTCGAGTTTGAAGGCATTATAACGCCTTATGCCAACATTGCCTCAATTTTTTCGTTCATGATGGTCATGCATTGTGCCGAAAAATGGCTCGGAGATAACCTCACCGATTCATTATCATTCTAAGCAATATTGTAATCTAACACGTTGTTTATTTATTTGGTTTATTTGTGAACGTTCTTTAACTTTTCAGGCCATCAGTGTCCCATTATACTCAGAGCGTGAAACGGCCGGCAAATTTAGCTCAGAGGCCTCTTCTTTCAGGCTTGAGGTTCTTTTTCGTGCCGACACGTGACTCAGGGCTTTACTTCCCTTCCGAAGGAAGCCATACTTCGGATTTTTGCGCCCGAAAAAAAAAAAAAACATCGATCCTGGTCGGGATTGAACACGCGATCTTGGGTTTAGGAGACAAGTATGTTTATCCCTGCGCCACCGACTAATACTTTGGTACCACCAAGCTTTGAAGTCAACACATTTTTATATTATGGCAAATTCGCAAAGCGAAGCCACTTCCTTTCTCGCCAAATGAGAATTTTCTTCAACAAACGCCATTTCAACACGGGCCTATAATTTTTTCATTTATAACTTGTCACAAACTGAAAACTCTAGTGAAAATGAAGAATATTGCGCTTGTAAAAGTATAATATGTTTAGGGGTAAACACAAAATATATTACATGATTTGGTACACCCATACCTGTGTTATTAGCAAAATCAATACCCAAAATAATGTGACACGCATAATCAGAAACAACATGTACTTTAACTTTCCACAAATATTCAGTCAATTTAACGGAAAAAAACAGCACATTTAACATAAACGGGCTGTGAACTGTCGCTAGTACACGCCACCCAGGCGGTTTGTAAATCTGTCTTAAAATTATCAAATGATATTGAATCAAGACGAGTTGCTGCCAGTATATATCAGAGCAGTAGAGGACATTTTATGTATTAATACCCATACAAAAGGCAGTTTTAACTTATGACACTCTTGCATGCTACCTAGAACTGCCGCGAAATGTTTCCGTCCCATTAGACGTTAGTCAAGAAAGTGGAAGAAGAAGGTGTTGTTTGCTTGTGGAGATGCATGCTCCTTTCCTACCCCTAGCCTCATTATTAGTAGGTGGTTTCCGCGCTAATTTTGTATAACACTGAGCCTGCACATGGCCTCCTCAATTACAAAACCAACATGTGAACTTAGATGACTTCTTATTGAACGGCGGTTGAACTTGACTTCCGCCCATTGAAATTGAAATGGAATTATCTTTTCTAGTTGGTCAAAGGATAGGGCGATAACCCTAAAACAAAGCTCTTTAGGAGGATTGGCATTTATACCTATATTACGATGTATACTATTTGCTCTTCAGTGTACGGCTTCAGTAACTTTCACTTGTATATAATCGCTTAATGGCCACTAAATATTTCCTTGCACAGCAGAGGAGCGAACCTTTTGCGAATTTTGTAATGTTCACCGAATTAACGGTTGTCTAGAATTCAGAATATTGCTAAATAGTTCCTGTGCGACTGTTTCACTGCTTCTTAGCACCTCCCTTTTATTTTTGCAGTTTTCATTAACTTCTGCAAATGAATGTATAACGGTAACATGTTTTTCTACGAATGTACTTAAAGACATTTAACATTCAAAGTTTACGCATCGCATTGCATAAATAAAATTCATACGTTTCAGCTAAAAGTATCTGAAATACTTAAAGCATTGTTGTGGAAGCCATTTTATCTTGTTATGCAAGAGCAACCCCTCCATCATTCAGCGTTCGATGCTAATAGTTAATTATTAAGATCGTGAAGCTGTCCCTGGCTCCCCGTCAATTACAGAGTAATTGAAATAAATATTCATTGTAATTTTGGAATCAGCAACTCTGTAATTAGGTGCAGGTATGTTGTGCATTTTCTTTCAGGGGAGGAACTTTAATGACATGTGTAGAATTAATACTGTATAGTGTATAATATTGTATTCATAAAGGGTAATTTTTGCAATATTTAAGAAATAACGTGTAAAAGTGCAACCAGTTAAGGGAAAGCTCTCGTCTTTCTCCGAACGCAATAAAACTTGGCAAAGGTCAGAAAATGCACAGGTAATCACTTTTGATATGTAGCTAGGATTGAAAAAAAAAAAAACCCTGCCTCAGGGCAACAGGCGGCAAAATTGCAGGTGTCCGAGAAAATTGAGTCGTTGACAGTAACGTATGAAATCTGTTTAAATTCATCGTACTGGCGAATAGCGAAGCATTTGATTTCAACAAAAATTTCCAGCGAATAGAAATAGAATTCAGTGAGGTAAGCTCTCGTCTATCAGACACGTTAACACAAAATTGATGGGAGTATTTCGCGCCGTTGCTCTCGGATGGCGTCGTTTAATATTGTGTATAAAAGGGCTAGATTTTCCCCAAAACACGGCAGTCTCAGCAACAAACGAAGCCCCCCCCCCCCTCTTATGGGGCCTTATAATGTCGTCGCGCGGAGATCAGCGGAAGAGCGGGTTAAGTACTAAGTGCCAGTCGTCACGTTAACTGCCGATATAACATTGAGCTGCATTGACACCTCAGTTAAATGAACAATTTATTTGCACTCGGCACCTTTTGGTCAGCGCAATAAATATACACGTTTGCCAAGATTACCTTGCCGTGGTTCGACGAGAGACGTGAGTTCACCCGGATATCCACGTTGAAAGTACAAAGTATTTCAGCAAAGTAAATAACGAAGCGTCATTTATCGTCACTTTCGGATTCTCGTTCCACTCAGGCCCGGCTGGCACTTAGCCACCAAAATACAGCTAAACGCACTCGAGAGAGTCTCATCGAAGAAGAGTGTGAGTGATCTGCAGTAGCGGTGGCGAGACTTGCGATCAGAAGGCGCAAATTATCTACCACAGCAACTATACAGCTCAATCCCGTTCGCCCACTAACCTTCCTTCTTCATAGCCAAAATTTATATTACCAGTAATCGGGCGTGAAAAGGCTTATTTATCAACGCCAAGCAACATTCGGTTTCAAACTGTTTGTTGGTGCTTCAGCTGTTTTTTGAATGTGGACACTGTTAAAAGTGCAAGGTCTACTTACTTTCACGTACATTACAATATTTAACAAAATTGAGAGAATTTTGACATAGAATGAAGCTAAATATTGCACTAACTACTACGATAGGCCCTATATCGTACTCATTTCAAAATTGCGATTTGTCTATGGTTTGGTGGTAAATATCTCGATCATAATTCCGGTAGTATTTCACGTTAATAAATATTATTGCTGTTAACCTCACATGCTATAGTGTCATTTGCTGCAGCTGAAATGGCCCGAAGATTAAGAATTCAAATTGCAATATGGATATGAAATGACTCTGGTTCTACTTGCAAATAAAAAGGGTCAGATCCTTCCTTAGTGTATAGAAACATAAATTATTCTCCATGCGACTCTCAATCTGATATTGCAAAGTTTAGAAAGACAGGCATTCATTATAAGGAAGGTGTAAGTAAAATATTTCCCAGCATGTCGTTCAGCTCTCTTAAGAATTTTTCTATTGCCACATTAGAATATAAAGGATTATTTCATTTTTGATATATTTTTTTTTCTCTTCATAGCAGCTTAAATATCTTTTCGATGTTCTTGTCACTGGATGAGACATAGAGTAAATAGTGGTTTTATAATGCAAACTGTATGTTGCTGGAAACGTTCTGTTCTCCAAGAAGCCTTGTTAGACGGACTATCTTCTAAGCTGGAAAGCGGATGAAAGGTAAAGAAAGAAGGGAAAAAAAAAAAAAGAAAAGAAGGAAAAGGAAAGGAAAGGAAAGCAAAAGTGTGAATCATAAAGGGTTTTTTATTTTGTAGAGCTCCAATTGCTGAATTCTTATTTGAGAACTACAAAATCCGCTCAGTTCGCGTAGTGCATTGTCTACAAACTGTGCAGTTCATGAACTAGTTACATGTTTGTGACTTTTTACATATCTAATATTAAGTATTCAGATTTCAAAATTTTGATAATTTTCTCTCTCTCTTGCTCTTTTGCGTTAATTAAGCCAAAATATAAATTTAGATGAAAAGCTCAATGTTTAGATATGTATGTGTTATTGCTCATTAAATAATGAGCAATATATAAATAAACGTAATTTATATAAACGTTTGATATAAATAAACGTAATTGCACACACTTTTTCTGCATTCATTTGACAAACTTGCTTTTGAAGTATTGATAAAGGCTACAGTGAAGAGTAAGTGTGAACTTTAGCCCTGCAAAGCAGCTTAATAATGAATAAAATGCATTATAAAACATAAAGGCAACAGCACGCACTGCAAAAATATGTTCAATAATCTCTAGTTTTGCCAACATTCAGCAGTGAAAACTGTTGTTGCTGAATACCTAGGCAGTTAGATGCGGACCTATGGCGTGGAAAATGAAGAGTTTTACATAATAATGGGTGAAAGCAAAATGCTGCAGGATGCTTCAGGTTCGTTATGAGTGTTCCGCTTACTTGTATATGGGAATGAAACGCAGTGGTTGAAGGTGAGCGAAACATTATATCATCGTAATTCTATCTAACTTGCATTCCTCATTGATTGCATTCAAAACGTGAGTAGTACATCAGCACAAAAAGAAAAACTCTCATGTTCCCCTTATCCAATAATTTGTGAGATTTGGATGAGATACTTTCCATTAGCAAACTAACAAGGGATGTCAGTTTTCATCTTTCATTTACTTGACTATGGAATCGCTTATCCATGTGGAAAATGCAAGCCATTCCATGCTGTGGTAGGCAAACCACAGCAGACCCTCGGTGGGTGATCGCACACTAAATCATAATACTCCCCGCCTGTGAATGTCCTGGAGCCTTAGCTGTCAGTTAGCGGATCTAAAGGTATAAGTGTGTACTGCCTTACCAACCAAAGTTCTGAAATATCTGAACCACAACCGAACTGAAGTTCAACAGATGCAAGCCTGGCCAGATGCTGTTTAGGAAATGTACAAAAAGGAGCTACTTTTCGCTTTATTCATTCTGGTGGCTTTTGCGAACATTGCTTCAAAATTACCTATGAGAATATTTGGTTTTTATAAGAAAATTATATAGTTTATGTAGATAAGACTTTGGAGCGGCTTCCGTATAGCACTAATGTGCACAAATGTCTATATCCGAAAGCAGGTGATACACATTCTGCATGTACAATTGCACTGATAGTAGTAGTAGTAGTAGTAGTAGTAGTAGTAGTAGTAGTAGTAGTAGTAGTAGTAGTAGTAGTAGTAGTAGCAGTAGTAGTAGTAGTAGTAGTAGTAGTAGTAGTAGTAGTAGTATGTTTTGTAAAGGGTTTTTAATTATTTCGTTTATTAATCTCTTTTTAAGGTAGCTATTTTCAGACTGTTAATTAGCAGATTTTTTGTAACATTCTACATCAAACATATATAAAGAAACTTTAAAAGTGATAAACTCAGTTTTTAATACACAATTTCAGTTCAAAAGATAAATTAGTGAACATTTATGTAAATTAAAATGTGATATTTTTTCAACCCTTTGATAAAGGATTTTGAAACATGCATTAATGATTGATTAAATAAGTAACACTTAAAAAGGTTTTTAGTAACAATGAAATATTTCGTAGTTTAATGTCCCATATCCACTTTCGAGGTTTGTGCACACGGTAGCTGGGAAGCATGAATTCACGACACTAATAAAGTAGATCAAATATGCTCTTAATTTTGCTAGTATCTCGGTCGGCGGGCTTGCTCACTATCAGTGCTACAAGGAAAACATGTCATGATGTGGAGGGTGGAAGTGATCGGTTACGAAACACGTTTGATTGGAGAATTATTCATTCTCTTAAGCATCGCCTGTAGTGCCTCAGTAGTAAAAACGGCCATTAAACACTATTAAAAATCTCTTAAGCACCAACGTACAACCACCATGAATAAGAAGAGTTGCTAAGTCAGGTAGCTTTTAATCTACTAAGAGTGTGAACAGGTATAATAGTGGAGCGATCAAGTTGAACAGAAGTAGTATAATGGTGGTGTGAGAAAAAGAATGTGTGACGAGCAAATTAGCAACAGTGCGGGATTAGTTGAATCGGGGAAACGAAGCTGTATTGATCCTGAACGCGTAAAAGATATAGTAATTCTTCTGAACAAGAAAACATCCAACTGAATTGACAATGCTGTTTGATTTATATGAAAAAAAGTAATCAATTGTTTTTATAAATTAAATTTTTTCGTTCCAAAACTAAAAAATTATGTCAATATATATATATATATATATATATATATATATATATATATATATATATATGCTGTTCCTGAATCGCCGTCCACTTTTAATAGGCTACCCAAATGACAGCCTAAAGGATAGCCAAAGCTGCTGGTATGAGTCATCTACTCTTTTACTACTTCATCATGTAAAACTACTTTCTTTCGTTTCAGTTATTTTATTTAAAACTGGATTTTTTAGTATTGTTAACATTGTCCCCGCTTACGAGGCAAGTGTATTTTGTTTAAACTTTGACTGTGATATCCATCTAAACGATGTATGCTTTTATGTTATTTGTATAAAATTATAATTTTAAAATGAATACTAATTAAATATTCCACAATAATATTAACAACAACAACAAAAGTAATTCATCTTCTGTGATATGAATAAGAAACTTCAAGTCCATCTGTTAGGTAACGACTTTGACCAGTATATCTGCAGCTGTGCTTTGTGTACGAGAGGTTACGGTGACGGGTGTCTAACAAAGATGCCCCGAGTTGGAAATCTGTTGCCCCTACGACTTTTTAAATCCGTAATACATCTTATTTCTAAGTAGTTATCCCATATCTTACTTGAGCCAAAATTTAATCACAAAATCAACTCCTGGCTACAGGATCAACGTTATGTTCTTATATCACATTAATTTATAGGGCGTTTACTGATGTAACTTCTTGGGGGTGTATCTGCTGGGAAAGACGGCGTTTCAAAGGGTTTTAAAGGGACTTCTCTGGGCGCCATCCTAAGTTTTTCACAATTCATTTTCTGTGAACGTGGTAGGTTATCTCCTTTGCTTTTCTATAAAACTGCCCGTTTTATTAAGTTTATTGATGAAGTAATGGATCGAGGTAAGTTTTGGAATTCGAACGGCTGAAAAACTTTCTTCAATTTATTTCCTGACACCACGAGCGGATTATGTACGACAATGCGAATTATAAATAAACACTTTGAGGAGTACAACAATAAGTTAAAGTTTCCGTTTGATCTGTCCTGCCAAACTGTACAAATTACCCCCCCCCCAAAAAAAAAACACGTGTGATTAATGTTCACTCTCGTAAAATAATGGATAACTCACCGCATTGCATATTGTTACGCTCTTCTCCAGCCGAAATTTTAACCTAGAGCAAATTAATTTCCTGGTGGAATTATGCTATGCTCATGTTTCATGGATAACCCGCCTACCCCAGTACTAGGACATCATTACTACCTTAGTTGAAAAAGTACTCTTGACATTTTACAATGCAGTTGCATACGAACTAATGAAGCTGTCGTCACAAAGCACAACTTGGCATTTTTTTATATTTTATATATTTTATTTTATTTTTTTATATTTTATATTTTTATATTTTTTTTTATATTTCCATTTTTCGTAGATTTTTACGGCTACGATGGTAGCATTGTCGTGTACTTTCTACTTCGTCTGAAGATGTAGACTGTTGCACGTTTTATTTTCTCTTGCACAGAATCTTTAAATTGCGCATACCATGTCGGTGAATCCCCCCCGTATTATGCTCGAAAACAGCGAGAACTCTGATTATAGACTTAGTCGTATGGGATTCCAGCACACAAAATGCGTTCTCCACTGCTTTCTCTACCATTTTCATAGTTATATGGTGGTCAAAAAATTAAACTATGTTCATCTAGTCTAGCTGAATGCAAATTTCCAAAGTTTATTCGTATCACTGTGCAGAATTTACCAAAAACAAGTGAAAATTTAAAAAGCACTGTTTTTTAAACTCTACAATTTTTATTTTGCATAATCCTTTATTTTCCTGCAATTTAATGTCTGCGTAAGCTCTTAACTTTCATTTTATTGTTGTTTTTCTTCCCTTGATCATTTGTTCAATAGTTAAATGAAAAAAGGAATTGCAGCTTCAATTTAAATTCCTCCACAGTAGGTACCTTTTCATTTCCTAGTGCTGGAGCGGGATATATTTTCAGTATTATAGGACATACCTAATATAAGCTTACGAACATGATTTGTTGTGCTGTTTCTCCTTCTGGTTCAAACCTCATTTGTGATTTTTTTGGGAAGGAGCTGTTGCTAGTATGATACATGTGTTATGAAGCTCTTTTGTGCTATTTTTTTTCGGGGGTGTGTGTTGTGGTTCAACTCAAGATAGTTCTCAGAATAATGGAAACGTTCGATGATTTTATTGTCAGCTATGTAACTAAAACGTGAAGTCAAAGCCATGAACATTAATTTCATAGTCCGAGCATCGAGTTAATTGTACACGTATCAAATTTCATAAACTTTTTCTTTTAGTCTTACCATCTGAAAAGCGAAACTGATACCAATTTTATGCATGTATCAGTTAAATAAATCAGATATTATATAATTGAAACTTATTTTACAAAAGCCTAGGACAATACCTAGGTCAAAGTTGTTATTCTCTAGAGGACGACCACCCTGCATAGAAATTTTTCAAAAAGAATTGACGCGAATGGTCATTTCATTAAGAGGCGCTAAATAATGTTTTTGAAATCGTGGCCTATAATTTTCACATTTGCGCTCTTGCTGAGAGTAGTTACGTATGTTACCATATTCTTGCTATGGGATCCGTTCTGCCAGTGCGAAGCCTTCTGCACCGGCAATTGTCGGTCCTGCTGGTGTAGTGGTAAACATACTTGCCTTCTGAATCCAAGATACGGGTCCAAACACGGCCAGGATTGATGGATTTTTTTCGGGCGTAAAAATCCTAAATATGGCTTCCCTTAGAAGGGAAGTTAAGCCGTGGTTCCCGTGTCGTGCATTTACGGCACGAAAAAGAACCTCAAGCCTGAAAAAAGAGGCCTGTGAGCAAAATTTGTGGGCTGTTTCACGCCCTGAATAGAATGGGACGCTGATGACCTGAACTGTTAAAAGAGCGTACGTAAATAAATCAAATCAATCAACAAACAGCACCGGCAATTGCTAGAGCGACAGCTGAAAGAGTTATTGCTCTCCAGTGAACAGCTACTATACTGTTGACGTATACATTAGAAATTCCTGTGAAGTTAAGTTCGTTTTACTAGATTTACAGTTTATGAAATTATTTATTCATTCTTTCAAATGGTTCCACTTCCAAATGTTTAAGATTTTTGAAATGATGGCAAGTTGACAAATACCACTCGCTGCCGCAAATTTTGTTTTTTCTCAAAAAACTCTGCACATTTCTTAAGTAGTTTGAGAAATTCAAGACAATCCGGTCATTAGGAGTGGGGTATATCTGAAAAACAAATGGGGATTAAAGCGAAACAAAATTTGCTATAAAGGCCGAAATTTAACTTTTTTTTTTAAAAAAAAAAAAAAAAAAGAAAACTGGATATATGCCATTGAAATAAAATGATAAACAATTTCTGAAAATGAGTGAAATTGAATAACTAGGACAGGAGGTTTAAATTTTGTGAAATAGTAAAATTTGATTTTTCGCAACAAAACTCCGCATATAGCATTTAAATAAAGTAAGCAAAATAGTTCCTAAAAATGAAGGAAATTGGACCATTAGGAGTAGGGATATGCTCGAAAAACGAAATTTAAATAGCGCTCTTGCGATGAATTTTGCTCTATATATTTTTAAAATATAAAGAAAAATTAACACAGCATTTAACTATATTTATAATGAAGCATACCGCCACAGATGGCCTAGGTCGTTAAGGCGCTGACGCGTGAGCGGGAGGTCTGGGGTTTGAATCCCAACAGAACCGTCATTCCTGACTGGTTTTTTTTTCAGGTATTCCTCAGTCCTCATAACTGGTAAATGCCAGGGAGGTACCCTAAACGCTTCCTTCCTAAAAAAAACATCCTTTCTCAATATATCATTTCATCTCATGTATCGTCGGTCCTGGTGGTCAAGTGGTAACCATACTTGCCTCCTAAACCCAAGATCGCGGGTTCGAACCCGGCCAGGACCGATGGATTTTTTCGGGGCGTAAAAATCCTAAGTATGACTTCCTTCGGAACTAAAGCCGTGGGTCCCGTGTCGTACATTTACGGCACGAAAAAGAACCTCAAGCTTGAAAGAGAGGCCTCTGAGCAAAATTTGTCGGCCGTTTCACGCCCTGAGTTGAATGGGACGCTGATGACCTGAGCTGTTAAAGAGCGTCCATAAATAAATCATTCAAAAAAGAAATCTCATTCATCATCAGTGTCCACTGCCTGTAGTGCTTCAGTAATAAAACGGGAGTTAAAAAACATTATCAAAAAAAAACCGAAGCATATATTTTATATTTAACAAAAATCAGTCACGCAGGAGCTCCGTAAACAAAGCTAATTGCTCACCTCCTAGTACACTAATTTAAAAAATAGTATAAAATCCAAATTTTGGCCTTATTAATTAATTTAATGAAAAAAGTTATGGGATTACTGAGAGGTATTAGGGGAGTAAAATTTAAATTCAAGCAATGTATGTCAAAGAAGGGATTTTTTTTTACAATTATTATTATTGAGATTAACCATTTGTTATCAATGGTATACTATTAATTAAATTAACTATATGACTACTGATAGACAAAGCTCAATCGTGTGATTGTTTTATTAACATTTTTAATGTAACCATGTTTATAAACTGAGCAATTGATATCATCGTTACATTCACTAAAATAGAGAAAAGTAACAGAAAGTTTCCAGATACATTGTAAATTTAAGATGTTCAAATTTTTCATTAGAACAAAAACATGTGTTTATTTCAAAACAACTAAAATGCACCAGGCAAATATACATAATCAACAATAAAACATCGAAAGTTTCATCTATTTTCATTGACTTTGAAATTTAATTAAAATGTTATTGTAGTGAAACTTGAAATGCAGACGTTTTCTAAAGATTATTACTGGGCACTCTTATATACAAATAAAAATCTCATACACGTATTAGATTACTATTTCACATTTGCTATCTTCATGAGGATGCTTTTGTTAAATATGAAACATACATATAATCATAAATACGGTTCATATGCTGAATTAAATTATTTTTATTCAAAACCAATATAGAGAAAATTAAATGCAAGAGTATTTTTTAAATTTCGGTTTTCAAGTATACCCCTATTCCTAATAATCCAAATTTCTTTAATTTTCAGAAACTATTTTTCATATTTTATATAAATGGTATATACCGAATTTTGCTGGAAAGGAAACAAATATTGGTGCCGCTAAAGCGATTTTTTATATTTTGGATTTTAGACAAGAACCCCACTGCTAATGGTCGGATTTTCCTGATTTTCAGGAACTGTTGTTTAATTACATTTAAATGACATATACATGGTTTCGTTGCGAAAAAGAAAATATTGGTGCCACTAGTGTAATTGCTAAATTTTCCGTCTCAGGCCAACTCCCAGTCCTAATATTATTTAATTGATTTTCACAAATTTTCCACTTTAATTTAAATGGTATATGCCGAGTTTTGTTGTGAAAAAGAAATATTGGTACTGCTAGAGCGATTTTTAAATTTTGGGTTTCAGGTAAATCCCCACTCCTAATTTCCCTGACTTTCAGAAACGACCTATTTCATTTAAATAATTTATACCCAAGTTTGTAGCGAAAAAGCATGCCGGTAGAGAAAATTTTAAATTTTGCGTTTTAGGTAAACCCCCCATTCTAATAGTCCAGTTTCACTAATTTTCAGAATTATTTTTTGTATTTTATTTCAATTGCATATACCAAGTTTCTTTTAAAAATTTAAAATTGAGGCCATTAGAGCAATCTTTAAATTTTGCTTTAACTCCTACTCATTTTCTAGATATACTCCCATTCATAATAGCCCAATTGTCCTATTTTCGGAAATTATTTTTACTAATTTATTTGAAAGAAATATACTGAATTTTGTTGAGAAAAAATAATGGGGCCGTTGGAAGGATTTTTAATTTTTTGAAAAGCTTTTCTCTTTAGGTTACTCTCACCCCCAATAGTCCAATTTTGCTGTTTAACGAACTTGATCGTGTACTAATTGATAGTTATACACCGAGTTTCTTTGAGAAAAAAATTGCGACCGATAAAGCTTTAATGAACATATTTTTGTATTGTCATTTTCCGGGCCTAGTAATTAGAATAGACAGAGATTTGAAGAAAAAATTCAAAAATCGTTTCATGGGTAAAACCGCAATAGTATATGATGATATATCAGGTTAATCAGCTGCCCCTATTTTTTCATCTATGCAAACCGTGGATTGTAGTACTGCTGAAAACACGGCCTTTTGTCAAGCAACATTTTCTTTTATAGCCGTGTTTTCCAATCCATTAAAAGGTTCTTATGGCTTTCTAATATCAATGATGAAAAGATGTGTAAATGCTAAGAAGCTACCAAATGCTTAAAAACGTTATCTCTTCATATACTTGAAAACAGCGTGTTCCGGAAATGTTTCATTAGAGATAGGTTCAGAAAAGTATTTCTGTAGTTTAGTGGTCTAGCCGTTGAGCCAGTATAAAATCGCTCGGAATTTCACAGATTGGAATGTTGTATGTTTTCTTTCTTTCTTTCTTTCTTTCTTTCTTTCTTTCTTTCTTTCTTTCTTTGTTTTTAAAAAACGTTTGTTTTCCTCCTTTTACTATTTGTTCTTTCCTTTTGGTTTATTTGTTGTCTATATTATCAGTTTTAGGTTTATGTATTTTATTAACCGTAATTACTGTGATAAGCAAATTTATTTTGGTGCTAAGGGTAAAGAATGGAAAAACAAGTTGTTGGAAAAGTGCTTAATTAATGAACCCAGTGCTCAAAATTGTGCCCTCTTTGGTTAATCTAGATTTATACACGCTATTGCAGAGAAATTCTTGTATGCTGCAACATGTATGGTGTGACATGCCTGCTTGCGCGCTAATCATCAGCCGTAATTGATTTGGGTTCTCTGGTTCCTGTGCATAGACCCTTTCCTTTAAATAGTCCCACAGTAAGATATCCAGTGGAGCGAGAAGAGGAAATCTAGCCAGCCAAGCGACTGGATCCCCTCGCCCAATCTATTTTTCGGGACATACTTTGTGTGCTCTCGTCTCGAAGCTTTACTTGGATATTACAATTCTGTAATATTGTTTAAGCTCGTTATGGAATTATAATGTCAATATTAACTTGGAGCAACTATTATGCCTGACATACAAAATCTTATGCCCCGTTGATTATGCCACATTTGCTTTATTAACTTATTATGCATATATATGACTATACAATATCTATTATGTAGGCGTGTATTAAATTGGTTGTTGCCTATCACTTTCCGCTTTACATAGATGCGCCATTTTCTTTTAAATAATTTTGGTATATGATGCACATGATAGGTGGCTTGTTCAATGGAAGTACCCACGGAGTAAGTAAGAATGTATGTAGTAGAGTAAACGTTTATAAAAAATATAGAAATCAGTGTAGTTCTCAATGTAAGAGTACGACGTTTTTTGGATGGATTTATATTGCGAGTACCTCCGTTCCTTAAGACACTTATTCACTGAGTTTTCAAACGGTCTCGTGCCTACGTATATGCGTGAGATGTTGAGTGAACGGTGAAGATAGACTTACGGTGCATCTGTCATTAAGCATGTTGTAGTGTGTGTGCGTGTGCGTGTGCGTGTGTGTCTTTTGACTTGTAGCAGTCGCTATTTTTGTTTTTCTCACGAAATTGGGCATATAACCATCAATTACCAAATGATTCATCGAGTTCGTGAGCCAGAAAAATTGGCCTATTGGACGTATAGGTTAACCGAAAATTTAAAATTTGCAATCCCTTTAATGATCTTAATTTTTTTTTCCTCAAAGGAACCCGGTATGAGGCATTAAAACGAACTAGTAAAGTATCTTTAAAAAATAAGCGAAACTAGACTATTAAGAGTAGGCGTTTACCTGAATCCCAAATTTTAAAAATTTCTCTTCCGCAGCTATTTTTTTTTCGTAATGAAACTCGGTATACCACCTAAATAAAATAAGAAAAATAGCTGCTGAAAATCCTAGGAATTCGACCGTTGGGGGTGCGGGTTTACCTTAAAATCTAAATTTAAAATGTGGGAGTTAAAGCGAAAATTTAAAAATCGCTCAAGTGATAGCAATTTTTGTTCTTTCCCAAATAAATTCGACATATGCCATTGAAATAAACAATAAAAACAGTTTCTGAAAATGAGTGAAATCAGACTATTTGGTTTACCTGAAACCAAAAATTTAAAAATTGCTATAGCGGAATTAATATTTGTTTTTCTCATTGGAACTCCGTATATACAATATAAATAAAATAAGAAAATTAGCTGCTAAAATTAAGGAAATAGAATCATTGGGAATGGAGGTTTAACTAAAGCCTAAAATATAAAAATTGCTCTAGCGGCACCAATATATGTTCTTTCCCAACAAAATTCGTCACATACCATTTATATCAGAAGAGTAATTTTTGAAATTAGGGAAATCGGACTATTTGGAGTACGGGTACACCTGAAAACCGAATATTAAAAAGCGTTCTTGCATTTCATTTTCTCCCTATGACCTCAAAATAAAGGAAAAATTAACTAAGCATATAAGGATTTATAAAAATGCACGTGTTTAATTTTTGGCAAGAACATCGTCGTGAACCTAGCAACTGAGAAATATTAAACCTTTATGTGTGTGAAAATTATATTTGTATGAAAGAGCGATATGTATTACCATTAAAAGGAAGTTTGCATTTCATGCTTTACTACAATAAAATTTAAATTATATTTCATAGCCACTGAAATACGTTAAAACTTTCAAATGTACATTGTGGGTTGTGTATGTAGCGTCAACACGCTACTGATCGAATAGTCTTGTCACAACCAAGCTAAACAGATAAGGATACGTAGAATATCAAGGAAATAGACTTTATGATACTTGAACATATGTCACATCGGCGCAAACATGTAACACACTTAATGATACTTGTTGAACACATGTCACATCGGCGCAAACATGTAAATACACTTAATGATACTTGTTGTAGAACACATGACACATCGGCGCAAACATGTAAATACACTTAATGTTACTTGTTGTTAAACATACCCCACAGCGAGGGAAATATGTAAATACACTTAATGATACTTGTAATTAAACATACCCCATAGCGCGGTTAACATGTAAATACACTTAATGATACCTGTTGTTGAATACATCTCACATCGGCGCAAAAAATGTAAATACCCTTAATGAAAATTGTTGTTGAACACATGTCACATCGGTGCAAACATGTAAATACACTTAATGATACTTGTTGTTGAACATATGTCACATCAGGGCAAACATGTAAAAACACTTAATGATACTTGTTGTTGAACATATGTCATATCGGCGAAAACATGTAAATACACTTAATGATACTTGTTGTAGAACATATGTCACATCAGGGCAAACATGTAAATACACTTAATGATACTTGTTGTTAAATACATGTCACATCGGCGCAAACATGTATATACACTTAATGATACTTGTAGTTCAACATATGTCACATCAGTTCAAACATGTAAATACACTTAATGATACTTGTTGTTGAACACATTTCACATTGACGCAAACATGTAAATACACTTAATGATATTTGTTGTTGAACAAATGTCACATCGCCGCCAACTTGCAAATACACTAAATGATACTTGTTGAACACATGTCACATCGGCGCAAACATAAATATACACTTAATGATACTTGTTGAACACATGCCACATCGGCACAAACATGTAATACCCTTAACGATACTTGTTGTTGAACATATGTCACATCGGCGCAAACATGTAAATACCCTTAATGATACTTGATGTTGAACACATGTCACATCGGCGCAAACATGTAAATACACTTAATGATACTTGTTGAAAATATGTGACATCGGAGCAAACATGCTATTCCACTTAATGATACTTTTGTTGAACACATGTCACATCGGCGCAAACATGTAAATACCCTTAATGATACTTGATGTTGAACACATGTCACATCGGCGCAAACATGTAAATACACTTAATGATACTTGTTGAAAATATGTGACATCGGAGCAAACATGCTATTCCACTTAATGATACTTTTGTTGAACACATGTCACATCAGCACAAACATGTAAATACACTTAATGATACTTGATGTTGAACACATGTCACATCGGCGCAAACATCTAAATAGACTTAATGATACTTGTTGTTGAAACATGTCACATTGGCGCTAACATGTAAATACGCTTAATGATACTTGTTGAAAATATGTGACATCGGCGGAAACATGTAAGTACACTTAATGATACTTGTTGTTGAACATATGTCAAATCGGCGCAAACATGTAAATACACCTAATTATACTTGTTGAACACATGTCACATCGGCGCAAACATGTAAATACACTTAATGATACTTGTTGTTGAACATATGTCACATCGGCGCAGACATGTAAATACACTTAATGATACTTGTAGTTCAACACCTGTCACATCGACGCAAACATGTAAATACAATTAATGATACTTGTAGTTCAACATATGTCACATCAGCTCAAACATGTAAGTACACTTAATGATACTTTTTGTTGAACACATGTCACATCGGCGCAAACTAGTAAATACATCTAATTATACTTGTTGAACACATGTCACATCGGCGCAAACATGTAAATACACTTAATGATACTTGTTGTTGAACATATGTCACATCGGCGCAAAAATGTAAATACCCTTAATGATACTTGTGTTTGAACACATGTCACATCTGCGAAAACATGTAAATACACTTAATGATACTTGTTGTTGAGCACGTGTCACATCGGCGCAAACATGTAAATACTCTTAATGATACTTGTTGTTGAACATATGTCACATCGGCGCAGACATGTAAATACACTTAATGATACTTGTAGTTCAACACCTGTCACATCGACGCAAACATGTAAATACAATTAATGATACTTGTAGTTCAACATATGTCACATCAGCTCAAACTTGTAAATAAACTTAATGATACTTGTTGTTGAACACATGTCACATCGACGCAAACATGTAAATACACTTAATGATATTTATTGTTGAACAAATGTCACATCGCCGCCAACTTGCAAATACACTTAATGATACTTGTTGTTAAATACATGTCACATCGGCGCAGACATGCAAATACACTTAATGATACTTGTTGAACACATGCCACATCGGCACAAACATGTAATACCCTTAACGATACTTGTTGTTGAACATATGTCACATCGGCGCAAACATGTAAATACCCTTAATGATACTTGATGTTGAACAAATGTCACATCGGCGCAAACATGTAAATACACTTAGTGATACTTGTGGAAAATATGTGACATCGGAGCAAACATGCAAATACACTTAATGATACCTTTGTTGAACACATGTCACATCGGCGCAAACATGTAAATACACTTAATGATACTTGTAGTTCAACACATGTCACATCGGCGGAAACATGTAAATACACTTAATGATACTTGTAGTTGAACATACGCCACAGTGGCGCTATCATGTGAATACACTTAATGATACTTCTTGTTGAACATATGTCACATCGGCGCAAAAATGTAAATACCCTTATGGATACTTGTGTTTGAACACATGACACATTGCCGCAAACATGTAAATACACTAAATGATCCTTGTTGACCATATGTCACATCGGCGCAAACATGTAAATACACTTAATTATATTTGTTGTTGAACACATGTCACATCGAGGCAAACATGTAAATACTCTTAATGACACTCGTTGTTGAACATATGTCACATCGGCGCAAACATGTAAATACACAAAATGATACTTGTAGTTGAACAAACGCCACAGTGGCGCTATCATGTGAATACACTTAATGATACTTGTTGTTGAACATATGTCACATCGGCGCAAAAATGTAAATACACTTAATGAAACTTATTGTTGAATACATGTCACATCGGCGCAAACATGTAAATACCCTTAATGATACTTTTTGTTGAACACATGTCACATCGGTGAAAACATGTAAATACACTTAATGATACTTGTTGTTGAACACATGTCACATCGGCGCAAACATGTAAATACCCTTAATGATACTTTTTGTTGAACACATGTCACATCGGTGCAAACATGTAAATACACTTAATGATACTTGTTGTTGAACATATGTCACATCGGAGCAAACATGTAAATACACTTCATTATACTTTTTGAACTTATGTCACATCGGCGAAAACATGTAAATACCCATAATGTTAATTGTTGTTGAACACATGTCACATCTTCGCAAACATGTAAATACCCTTAATGATACTTGTTGTTGAACATATGTCACATTGGCGCAAACATGTAAATACCATTAATGATACTTGTAGTTCAACACATGTCACATGGGCGCAAACATGTAAATACACTTAATGATATTTGTTGTTGAACATATATCACATCGGCGCAAATATTTAAATACCCTTAATGATACTTGTTGTTGAACAAATGTCACATCGGCCCAAACATGTAAATACTCTTAATGATACTTGTTGTTGAACACATGTCACATCAGCGCAAACATGTAAATACCCTTAATGATACTTTTTTTTGAACACATGTCACATAGGCGCAAACTAGTAAATACATCTAATTATACTTGTTGAACTTATGTCACATCGGCGTAAACATGTAAATACACTTAATAATACTTGTTGTTGAATACATGTCACATCGGCGCAAACATGTAAATACCCTTAATGATACTTGATGTTGAACACATGACACATCGGCGAAAACATGTAAATACTCATAATGTTACTTGTTGTTGAACATATGTCATATGGGCGCAAACATGTAAATACAATTAATGATACTTGTTGACCATATGTCACATCGGCGCAAACATGTAAATACCCTTAAGGATACTTGATGTTGAACACATATCACATCGGCGCAAACATGTAAATACACTTAATGATACTTTTGTTGAACTTATGTCACATCGGCGCAAACATGTAAATGCACTTAATGATACTTGTTGTTGAACATATGTCACAACGGCGCAATCATGTAAATGTACTTAACGATACTTGTTGTTGAACATATGTCACATCGGTGCAAACATGTAAATACACTTAATGATACTTGTTGTTGAACACATGTCACATCGGCGCAAACATGTAAATACACTTAATGATACTTCTAGTTAACATACGCTACTGCGGCGCTAACATGTGAATAGGCTTATTGGTACTTGAAGTTGACCATACGCGACAGCGGCGGTAATGTGTAAATTTTTTATGAATCAATTAATCAATCAATTAACTAGATAACTAGATAGCCCCACATATGCTATGTTCTAATTACCAGGTTTCGGCAGTCGCAGGTTTGAAAGAAAGGCAAGGCTGTCCGGAAACCAGTTAGGGTCATTAACTCAAGCTATCGATTGGATTATTCAAACACCACATAGGTTTCTTATTTTTGCCTACACCCGCGTCATTCTTGTTACGCGTTGTGGCGTGGCCATACCGGCTTGACTATTTTCGACAGTGTACCCATACTGCTCAAGGTGATCCTTGCGGGGCTTTCCAAACCACTGACACCTTCTCGTTCGGTATGACAAACCTGGCCCATGCTTCTTGAGCCATTTCATCTTCGGCTATAAGCGGTAGTATCACCGGACTTCTAGGGCGTACGTACATCCTGCCATAAATACTCTCGCAAGTAGCACGGAATATGGACGATATCAGATCCACAAGATTGTACATTTACTTATTGTAATTGTTTCTGAATAGTACGATGATTTTGTTTTAGTGACACATATGAACTTCTTCTTAAATACATAAGGGAAGTCAAAACTTTCTCTTATTTCTCCCAGTTTTATTAAATGTAAAGATGATATCAAGGGCTCAGCTCATAACCATTGTTACACTTAAATGTTTAATAAATACTCACCTAGTGTAGCTTTGTATATCATTGGTCATATATTTAATTTAATTAGTAGTATAGCATTAATATTTGTGGTATTTTTATTATTACCTTCAGGGTGTAAGATATTCCCCATTGTTAAATTTAGAATAATGAAAAAAAATATTTTCTTAATACGGAGAATAAAAATGTACCTGGTTACGAATAGTAATAATTATAACGAAGAACACCGAAAGAGCAGCTGCATTTTATTATATCGTTGTATATTTTCATAGATTGGTATGCTTTTAGCTATGTGTATGCACTAGCACACCTCAAAACAGGCTCTGACAAGCTCATACTTCTTTCTTTAGCAGCAAGAGAACAATTGGGCAGTTAGCTTGAATCATTTTTGCAGCCATATAATGCGCCACAAATCCTTTTGGGACGTTAATCGTAATGAGGCAGACTTAAGTAAAAGGTCATATCGGATTGAGGCAACTGTTTGCAAGAATATGTTTATACGTAGCATAAAATATGTAATCAATTCAAAAGTCTATGTATTGATAATCTTATATGTATGACAAAATATGAAAACTGCATGCTAATTATTTTTTTAACTTCGTAATTATTTAGCCCGTCATCATAACACATAAAGATGCTGAAAACTGCCATTAATTGTTAAATTTGACCTATATTTGTTATAAATAAATGGAGGTAAGGGGTTAGTAGTGTGTTACTTAAAAAGTGTATTTTATTTTGTTGAAATTTCCTTATGGATAAATCAGAGAAAGTAAAGGATTAAATATACCTTAAATAACAGGAGTGTTAATAAAAATAGCACTATGAGATGAAAGCTAGTTAAAACTAAGTAAGTTACGCACCCTCCCAAAAATGTGTATTTATTCTTATAGCTGAAATCGAAGGAAGAAGAAGAAATTTGTTCTTTAGTGAGCTTACGCCACCATTGTATCGACAGCAAGAAATGCCCTAGAAACTGATTTTTTTATTTGGTTTATTTACGGGCGCTATTTAATATCTCAATTCATCAGCGTCCCATTCAAATCAGGGCGTGAAACGGCCGACAAATTTTGCTCAGAGGCATCTTCTTTCAGGCTTGAGGTTCTTTTTCGTGTCATAAATGTACCACACGGGACCCCAACTTTTCTTCCCTTCTGAAGGAAGCCATACTAAGGTTTTTACACCAGAAAAAAATCGATCACTCCTGGCTGGGATCGAACCCTCGATCTTTGGTTTAGAAGGCAAGTATTATTACCACTGCACCACCAGGACCGACAGAAAGAAATGGAAATGTAAGAAATAACGGTGAATAGGGGAAAATTTCATAAACCATGTGAAAAGTTACCTGAAATATAAAATGCAGACATTAATACTAGTGAAAAGTAATGCGTTTCCAAAGTAGTAAAACATTACAGGCGAAATAAAGGATAAACAGTATACAGTAACCTCTTAGACGTTGCGTTATTAACATGCCAAAATTTCACACGGCCATGTTGAGATATTCTGAAGTGAGAAAACAAATTAACGATGCATCCATTCTCAAATCAGCAATTGGAAAGCACAATTATTAATGAACTCATATACCTAGTACATACACACACACACACACACACACACTAACCTAGAGCTACCCTGGCGTAAATTCTAGAAACCGGAGGACCCAGTGGTTTACTGCTGCTTGATACGACCTAATAACCTATTTGAAAAAAAATACATTGTAACATGTTGATGTATCGTAAAATTATATCACAGTTGTGTTACCAGAACTGCAACACAATCGTGGAATCGCTCAAGCAGATGCACAACGTTGAGAAAGATCTGAAACTGAAGCACAGATTTGTCCTAGTGTGAAAAATTTAAGGCATACAGTGCTAGATGCTAAAATTATATAGGTGTTGGCATCTCTGAAAAACAAACGAAGAACCTACGAAGATATTAACTGAACCGCCCTCGTGGGGGAAAGAAAGACAAGCACTGTGGAAATTTTCTATATTCATCTTAGTTTATCACTGGATACTTGCGACCAAGAACTCCAAATAACAACAACAACAATAATAATAATAATAATAATAATAATAATATCCGTTTCCATTCTCCTTTAACTAAAGTTGGTGTAATTGTGTGTAAACTCACTTTATTGTAAGTTCTTATAACTTTATAAATTTTGGTTGGGTGGTTTATCTATAAAGAAGTGTGTTTTACTTTACTTTGAAATATATATGATAGTTCATTCTCCTGTGGACATAGCAACTTAGTTTATGGTAGTGTGTCGATTATGCCGAGAATCCCGTTTAACCATCGACAACACCGAAATGTTTGATTGGCGCCTGGTCAATGCGTACATATGTAGCACGTTGGTGACAGTTACATATGGTTCATAATATACATGTTATAGAGACTTTTGTTCATTTTAAAAGTAGAATACTACTTATTTTTGATTAATCTTATGCGATTGTGTAATTAAAAGTATAAGATACTCCGTTTAACTAGTTTACACCAACGAGTACTATAGAATAGATAAATAAACTTAAGTATGTATATATAACAATAAATAAGCATTTGGAATATATTAAAGCGTTGTCATAGGGCTAAATAATATCTGCAGAATTGAATTCGAAAGATAAAAAGCCAAATTATGATTTAATTTCTATAATCGGATTAATATGAGGTATTGTTTTTAGTATTAAGAACAACCAAGTTCAGAACACAAAACAAAGTATAGGTTTAGCTTCTGACTATTCTGAAGCTGTTTTAAAGCGCTTGAGATGTATTTCATTAAGGGTCACACCGGCATTATGGAATTTTTCAGTTAAAAGTTTCATTTGTAATTTCACTATGTTGATAGAGGTTAGAGCAGTATCAGTCACGAGGAGGACACTTCGGTGTTTTTCGGGTCCAAATAAAATGAACTCCGGCCAAACTTTTAGGTAACCTCTGAAGAAATAAATTAATAGCGCTGTAAACGCTTATCTAATAAAACCCAGATTAACTGCACATTAATGTGCACTTTGGAATTTTGTATTTTTTTTATTTTAACATTCATGTTTTATTGTACAGATATGCGTGATAATTATATTCAATGTTATACACATAATGAATAACTAGTGTAAACAATTTGAGCAAAAAATTGGCGCTAGAATTTTTTTTTCATGTTTAACGCGTACATACGCGTTTCAATTATTCAAAAAAAAATAATAAATAAAATATGACTTATCTAATATGCATATGTAGCGTGTCCAGAAATACTGAGTTAACTGATGCAATGAAGGGACTAAAAAGATAGTAAGGAAGTGACACGTTTGGGAATAAGGAGGATTGGGATTGTTGGAGAAGATGAAGAAGTGGTACTGCGGTGTCCGCCGTTCCGAGGTGATGGAAAGAGGCTTTTGTTTGAGGTTTATGAAATTTATATGTAACAAACAGTAGTTACACTGTAAGAAAAATGGCAAATAATATCAACTGAATAACATGCTGACAAATAAAATATACCTGTTTGCGAAAACGTGTCATTTACACCATTTAAACCGCCGCGGGTGGCCGAGGTCATTAGTGCGCGGACTCGTGAGCGGGAGTCTGGGGTTCCAATCCCTCCAGCACCATTCTCCCTGACTGAGGTTTTTTCTTCAGTCTTCAAAAATGGCAAATTTCCATTGGATGAACCTTAAACTTAAGCTTGGTACGCTTCCTTCCTTTACAAATGCTTTCCCAATGTATCATTTCATCTTATGTATTATCAGTGTCCACCACCTGTGAAAAAGGATGCTCTGTTAAAATAAAAATATTTTAATCCATAACGTGCATTATAAGTAGCATAAAGAATGGAAAATATAAGTGTGGAAGGTGAGAATTGTATCCGCCGGACATGATCTTTGGACATACTGCAATTGAAGAGAGCTAGCCACCTGCATAATTTCGCATTGCAACAGCTGCTTTCATTCGAACTTTTTTTTTTTTTTTTCTTCTTTCAACCTACAATGTCAGGTTCCGGTCAGCTGAACCATATTACTGCTTCAATTCGATGTTTCATCACCAGGTAGCATTGTTTTTTCTCCACAACTTGCTGATGCAACTCCACACTCAATGAATAAAATTCATGGTAAGCCATTGGCTGTATTCACAACTATACTGCTCCACTTATAGTGTACTTGGTAAGAGGATTCTGTCCTGTAAGTGCGCTACTGTTAACCTGTTATCTACAATCGTGAGTGGTAGTAATATGAGTCCCCGATTTTTAACTTTTTTTATAAATTTGTGTTTAATTTCATACAAAATTTTACATTTTTTAAAAATATTATTTTTAGATATTGCATAAATTGACTAGATTTTTGGACGGTGCTTAACTGTATTTTGTACTGTGCTGCGTTCCTTTGTGTAAGTGTAATTAAATTCATTTCTATTCGTTTTGCAAACTTGCACATTAAATTTATATTACTTGTAATATTTCTTATTAATTTCGGCGCGTTATAATATTTTTGATTAATTCCCTCTTATTTGTTCTTTAATATTCATTTTGCATGCTTATACTTTGCATTTATATTATTTATTATACATTTTATTAATTTCCACGTGTTATATTACATTTTATTCATTCCCGCATATTTCTTTATTTAATATATTCATTTTGCATACTTATATCATACATTTATATTACTTTCTCCCTGCTTATTTGTTCATTTGGATGCCTATATTTTTTCATTCATATCTTTGCTTTGTATTCCTGCACTTTTAATTCATTTCCGCTTATTTACTTATTTTGCATATTTATGCTTTATATTTCTATTACTTATATGAGAATTATAAAGCAGTACGCGTTCTGAATTTATTCAGATCATTATAGAAATAACGTGCTATACAAATCAAAACGTATTTGGAAAAGTACCTACAACTCATTTTACTTCGGTCACTTTAACGCTATCGTGAACTTGCACGGGGGTTTCAAATACATTTGATATTGCCGTCAATGTAATTATACTTAATTGAGAAAAAGAGATTCATAGCTGCGATGTAAAATGTACAAAATGTCGCCTACTGTGCACTTCATTTATAAAATGTAGTGCATGTCATTGGAACTTAAAGGATGCGGATTGTTAAAAAAGCTATTAATTAAACGGAGTTTATCATCCGAACAAAAATTTCACTTGGGGGACTATGTTAGCATATCTAAGGTAAAGGTAAAATTCGATAAGGATTACGAACGGAACTGGGAGGACGAAATATTCGACATTTACAATGTGGTGCGAGGCACTGCCGTGGACTATGAAATAAAAGACCTGGCTGGGGAACGAATTTAGGGATTATTTTACGCTAATGAGCTCCAAAATCTTAGGCTACCCTCGACCTGCAAAGTGGATAAAATACTCCTCCAGGGGCCGAGGCGCAGTAAACAAGTGCTCCTTAAGTGGAAAGTGTATCAGGACAAATTTAATTCCTGGGTGAAACAATCTGATATTGCCGCGATATGATCAAGGAAAAGCTGTATTTCATCACGCTTACAACCAACGCGTCCATGGGACTCTTTACCGACAATACCATCTCACGCTTTTCTAACTTATTGCCGGAAATGGTAGTGTTACGACATGAGTGGGAGTTAACTCTCATGAAGATTCGATACCCCGTCACCTTATAACCTTAATTCCGCCTGTACTATCAATGGGGAGCATAACACGTACCTGGAAGGAGTACAGTATCAACAAAGTTTTCGAACAACACCTTAGCTCAAAGTGTTGGACTTAAACACGACAATATCGTCGTTAACCACAAAGAAATGGAATTGCCGATTCCGGAGCCGATTAACGTGCTACCCGAACACGTTAAAGCATTCCGTCACGTGAAACGAAGAAATGTTCGATACTTCCAAACGCAAACCTTTTCTCCAAAGCCAACCATCAAACCCAGGGCCATACAAGCCATCTACTGGGATGAGTACGCCATCCCGCCCCGGCTTCGAATTTACAAATCACGCGACCAAAGATTGCTGAGCAAAGGTGCGCGCTGACGAAATTTCTTCCTTCTCTGCGCGTGTCCAAGTTACTAGATTTTTGGCTGAATGTCCACATCGTGCAACATCCATTGCCCACCTACCTCGTGGATCCGTACATTGAATTTTCTTACCAAGTTTTCGAATACTGCAATCTGGTCGTTCCACAAAGGGTTGATGATACCTTTGCCCAGATGTGGACAGCACACTCTTAGAATTGCAAAACGATTAGACGCAGAAACTCAGGGTAGAAATATTTTTCTTTCCTCTCACTTGGGTTCCCTTTCTTCAGCAAGATTTCAACACCGTCAGCATAGATTTAAGGAATGGTTTTGGCACCTTTTGCTATTTGCGAACGATTTCTCTTCGGTTTTAGCGCTCTCCTTCAGACCAAAAGCAGCAACATTAACCACAAGGATAATTTCCTCTATTTGCACCGCCACGGTTGGCCGAGATTGTTAAGGTACGGACTCGTAAGCGGGAGGTGTGGGGTTCGAATCCCGTCAGGATAGTTCTCCCTGACTAAGGTTTTCCAGGTTTTTCAAATCCTCATAAATAGCAAATGCCAGGAGGCGCCCTTAACATTTCCTTCCTTAAAATTTTATTACCAATTTATCATTTCATTACATATATCATCAGTGTCCACCGCCTGTGGTGCTTCAATAGTAAAAACGGGACTTACAATAAATTCTAATAGAAGAATGCGGGGTTTTATCTCCTTCGAACCTTTATTGCCATCCTAAAGTCAGGGGCAAAACGTTAGGGAAAAATCCCTAAGGATGGACTCAAACGTCCTCTCCTGCGTCACTAGCAACTCCCTACGCCGAAAGAATTTTTCGAAATTGACTAAAGGAGGCAGGAGCAAAAATCAAAAGAACAAATAGATTCTATGGTGAGCTAAGAATAAGAGCGTATCAGAATAAAACCCGCTCGCAAAAAGAAAAGGGCACAATCTTAAACCAAATTCAAGAAACACAACACTAAACGACCATGTCAACACAAGACCAAGATCGATATGTTTTCACATTGTCTACCGTCTACACAAACTCCGAATTAGACATTGTTCAAAACTCACCGCTTCAGACCAACATCTATTATGACAGGACCATTATCTCAATCCGCAAAACACTCTAAGCACAAACTCGCTCATCACGTTTCATTACTCTGGAAATGGCGACGATTACCTGGACCTATCTTATTTGGTTCTCGAGGCATTCAATAAAATCGTCAAAGAGGACGGCAGGGAACGGGCAGACGCTGACGGAGTCACTTTCCTCAACAATCCTCGAAATTTTTATCTATCGGGTCAACGTGTCAGTCACTAACGTTAGCATTTCCATGCCTCAAACGGGCTAACCATTTAAAATGTATTTCGAAACTTTACTCTACTATTCACCCATCGCCATGAACGGCAGGACGAATTCGTCGCTATGGTCACGAACACCCAGGGACCTTTGGCGACTTTACTTTCAACGCCGGCATGCAGTGTCCAATTGCCCACACCAAAAAAATTAAATTTGTTTTGCTCATGGGAAGCTTTCGAGCGGACTTTTCAATCAAAACTACTGCTGCCTAATAATGCAAACCTTGCTTTTAATCTCGCAACCTACCACCCCAAAATTTCATCTCTTTTCCAAATAGCCGCAATTATAGGGATAAACCAAGATCATCCCCGCTAATCTTATTTCAAACAGATGACAACCGGTACCATACCACCATCAAACTTGCGCACCAGACGGTTCTCGCAAAGAGCATTTTTATAAATTTCACTTGGAAGGCGCGTATTTCAAACCCAAAACATACACAGGGAAATTAGGGAGCTCCATTTAACGACTTTCTCGTGGGAAAAATACGCCGAAGAATCATCATCATCTTGACGTCACGGTTGGCCAAGATCGTTAAGGCGCGGTATGGTGAGCGGGATGTCTGGGGTTCGAATTCCGCCAGGACCGTCCTCCTTGACTGAGGTTTTTTCTAGGTTTTCCTCATAAATGGCAAATGCCGGGGAGGTATCCTAAACTTATACCTGGAACGTTTCCTTCCTTTAAAAAAAATCCTTTCCCAATTTATCATTTCATCTCATGTATCATCAGTGTCCACCGCCTGTGGTGCCTCAGTAGTAAAAACGGGCGTTAAACGCCATTAAAAAAAATGACGTCCGATAAAGCCTATAGGGCGATATTTTCAAAAATTCCTATCGTTTGAAACACTCCAATCTCGCCGCTTTACAATTATTTGTCAATAATCAACTTTTCTCCTATCAACCGCTACAAACTAATTCAACACTGGCCACTTCTTAGATTGCTTTGAAAGGCTCCAGGACGTTCTGGGCATACATTAAAAAACAAGGCACCTTGATCAATAAGATATCGCAACCATGAAGACATCATTTACCAACCACCTAATTCAATTATTTGAGAGCGAAAATCATGGATGAAAATATCCAATATATGTAATACTAATTTTTCAGTTTATTGGAAAAAATTGCACTTGTACAACATCAAGAATAAAAATTCCCGGCGCATAGTTAACACTTTTTTTGGGCCTTATTCAATAATCGTTTAGCACGATGCATTTTTCTCTTGACCGGCTGTCATACATTTTTGGTGGCCTACATTTTATTTAGCTCCGCAAATCGTCAATTCTCCGCCGCGGAACTAATACACTACTAGTTACCATGAACAGCAATGACATAATTGTTTAACATTTGGTTTTAATGGTGGCATGAAAATTACAATAAATTTTTAATTTCTGACAACACATAACATGAGAAAGAGTAGTTTTCTACAGCCATTATATATTGACTCTAATATGTATAGAGTAAATGAAATAATCATGTAATCACCTCACAATTTAAAAAAAATCAGTTTCACCTTTATAAACGCCTGAACTGTGACTTGTTAAATTTCTGCACAGGTCAGTCGACATTGTAGGCGTTCACTTATCCTCATATCGCTTATATATGCTCTGCATTCCTTTACAGAATCTCACGCCGTTCTCAGCTGATATATCCTCGCAGTTTTGTGGAAGTAGTTAAGATATAATTGGAAGAGAATTTGCCTATCTTTCAGAAAAAAAAATTTCGTCTTTCTTTCGTAAGATAAAAAGGGTGTTTATTCATTTCCAAATAAGTGAACGGATGAAAAACACACCTTTTTAACAATGTCTTTAAGGAAAAGAGGAATACTTTTGAACATGTTTAAAAAGTTACATGCTTTTTTCTAAGTAGCAACAGACCTCCTCTAACGAATCCACCCCTTCACGATGTCGGCCACCCGTAGGGGTGTGAATAACGAAAAGTATAGGTCCGTCCTGTCAAGTATTTTATTTCTAGCTAAAATTGAGTTTGCAGAAGTTCGCTAAATTTGTTGATTTTAACACATTTTCATACTATTTCACGAAACAATAATACTGCACTGTAATCTGCCCATCATAACTTATTAGTAATTAATACCCCGCGTTTTCCCGATTTGACCTTCCCATTTGTTGCTACTATATCTCGAATTTTCCGCCACACAGAAATTAATATGCAGTCAGACGTTATTTTCAGTAATTCCTCATTTGTTGTTCAGGTGTGTTGCATTTCTTTCATAAAATATTTGACATAAATTTAAGCGAAAATATTTTATATAAGTAAATGCATTTTTCACACTTGTTTTAAAAAGAAAACAAGAAGTGGATAAATAACCGAACATATTATCACACTTAAGGAGTGAGCTAGGAGAGCTTAGCGGTAGGAGCACTCACAATTATAATTAAAACTGTTACTGCCATTGCTATTTCTTTTATCGTTTATGGATTATAAGGTGTACACATTAAGATCCTCTCGATTGCTGAAAGCTTACGTTAGCACATAGTGATTTGATAGTTAAAAGTCAGGTTATTGAGGCCAAAAGGGAGCTTATCTTAGGAGTGATGTCGCGAAGAGCCGAGGTTGCAGGGCGGCCAGCAGCACGTGGTAGCACAGGCGACGTGTGAAGGAGAGACGCGTCATAAGGGTCTGCTACCTCCTAATATAGTTTCATAACAGCCTAGGGGGGTCTTTGCATTATGTTGTACTATTCACCATTTATGGTATACTAACTCCTAAGAATGAATTATAGTGACCAATGAAAATGGGGTATGTAGTTGTAGGAAGAACCTACGTTCAACATGATTTGCTTATTACTAAATGCACGATTGCGGCACAGTTAAGTCGTCAACGGAAGTCTTAAACCAAATAAATTTAAACAAGTTAGCACTTTCTTATTCAACTAAGCTATGTAAAAGTATAAAATATTCGGCCGTATGTGGGACAATATTCATTTATTTGTTAGAAGCGTTACTATTACGGTAGTTAATTTGGGAGTAAAAAGACTGGTCAGTCAATCAAATTTATTCCCGCCACACACACACACACACACACACACACACACACAAATTTGTTGGGAAGACTCATTGATCACTCTATAACAATTAAAATGTTCGAGAGGATGTACGTATAAATCATCAATACGAATAGCCCTTCAACGATATTTAGTGGCAGTTTAATCAAACAGGTGGACTTTAAATTTAGCTAATAATTACCTACATACAATGAAATATATTTAACATTATATAAAGTAATGTTGATTGTATCATCGCAGTACTTGTTATAATTGCTATTAAATGTCATTTCCGTGTTCATCAACTTTCCACGGGTTGGTAACATTGCATTTGGATTTGACCCGGAAATGTACGCTTGCTTTCTGTGTGGAAACCCGCCCACAGAGAAAGGACCGGTAGACATGTTTCCATTGCTTTGATAGCTTAGCCTTCTGTGCATTACTGCTCTCTAGAGGGTGAAATATAAACTATGAATTAAAATATGGTTGACTTTATATCCACCATACCAACTTCCTGTAGTTTATATATATATGAGTTAACATGTCAGCCAGAACTGGCGCCGTAGTACCGAGAATTGCTGGTAGAATGGGTACCAATTTGCTTTTTAAAACAAAATAACGAAATTAAGAATGTCGAAATAAACTCACAATTATTCTTAAAATTCCTTTATTTGTATTTCTTACTTTGTTCATTGGCGATGATGGCATGGCACATTGGTATTATTCCATAAACCACCCCTGGCATTAAAATATATTGAAATTCAATAAGATTTACCAAGGCAAACAAGGACCATCATGTAAAAAATTAAAATACAAATACATAGCGACCAATTTATAGCATAAAGCCATGCAATCAACATTAATTTAAAACATTATTTATGTGCTCTTTTTAAGATAAGACATTGTATTAAGACATGTCTCTATATCTATTAAACCATTTCTTATATGCAATATTTTACTTGAAATTTTTCATATCAAAGTTCCTTAAATACACATATTATCACAAAAGAAAAAAATCATTGTAATGCATTGTTATTGGTGAATAGTTGCAGTTAAAACGGAATTCACCATAGGGACATTATCTTTCTAATTCTGCGCCATAATGGGCGTAATTAGCTCATTGAGCCAGTATAGGTTTTTACTGGTAGTTTACCTTGCACCAGGCGCCAAGAGATATCCATCACATGTTTCATTTGCATCCCGAAAACTTAGGTTGGTCAGAAGGGATGCCAGACAAAATCGTACCTTATAATGACAATCAAATCATTCAGTGACCATTTTCAGTTCTAGTAGCTCAAAGTACGAGCCTTAAAATATTTCTTGATTAGACTTTATACTCACTTTTAGTGTACGTTATATGCAGGGCTCATTATTTCATTGGTATGGCGATGACTTCAGTTTATCATTAACATAAACAAATCAGACCCGGTTGGAATGTAAGTTGGTGTAAGTATGTGATAGTGTTTGTTTTGTACTTTTACGGAGTATTTTGAGACGGAAGTCAGCGGTCTGTTTTGAAAGTTGAGATTGAATTTTCCGGTTAACGCGCCAAACGGAATATTTACATATTTAAATTCGTCACGTGCCGTTTATTATTATTATTATTATTAATTGTTATTGTTTTTGTTACGGTTTAACGTTGCTTATAACAACGAAAATCTAAAGATGATGAATGAATATTTTGATGAAATGATAGTGTAAATGAGCTCGAAGTCCACAGCCCTTAAAGTAACCTGGCATTCTGCTTTTCAGGGTAAGGAAAAACTCCAGAAAAACCTTACCAAGGCAACGGACCTTTAGGGATTCGAACTGACTTTACTGGATCACCTTATTTGCAGGCAGACACGCTGACCAAAAGACCACAGGGGCGGTTAGCCACGGGCTGTTGCTCTAATACCATAATTTAATATGTCACAACTCTTTCCATCGAATACAACCTGTAATATAAGAAACATCAAGGATTTACGAATAAATGATTAGATCGCCCCAAAGCACAAGCAAACTTAACTTTAAGCATATAAAGTAACATACCTGTAATACATAAATTCAATATTTCCTCCCTCATAGTCGTGTTATGGTGATATTATAAGTAAATTATTTGATGTAATTGTTTACATAATTTTTTTCGCCAAAGCTATTTTGCCTTCATAATGACTTAAAGCTTAGCCCTTATAGTCAGCTATAGCAAGGTTGAACATGTCGAGCTATTGCAAAATTTTGGTGTTCTGTTCTCTGAGAAGTATGCCAAGGACACTATACATTCTCGAATTCGTTGGCCATGTGATGGTAAGAAGTGTAACGAGGGAACAGGAGATGGTTTAGAAACAGTAGATGGTGCTTTATTGCAGCTCAGATGGAGTTGGAAAAGAATTGCAATGAGGAATAATGCTTAGGTTAGCTTTAGGAAACGAACGGGCTTTAGTTACAGTAACATGCATTGCTATCACAAATGTGCACTTTATTGATATATTATAGATAGAGCTTCATATTTTAGACCACCAATCGCAGAATACTGGGAAGAATCATTTCCATATTCCACCTTGTGTAGAACTCAATAAGCACAATTTAATTTTGCACATTTCACAATATTTCGTAAAAATTCTCATATTTTGAATTATTCTTAATATTTGGTTGTGTTTACCAATGTACTTTTTAAAACTTATTTTAAGTAATCTTGTGTCGTTGTCAGGCTATTTTTACGATTTAATGTTACACCTAACGATAAATTATCAAGCAAATGCAACAAAGTCCGATCTTAACCTGAATATGTGTTAAGGTCACTTCGGCACAACCACCTTTTTCGCTAAATTGTCTTCATTAATCGCTTGGCCAATCGGCTGTAGTATGATATATGAACTATAATGATTACTAGTGTTCGCTCGATGTGTGGATGCTCATGACATTCACTGGCAACGTACCAAAAGAAAACAAATTCGGCCTACTTTGAATTCAACTTTACCTAGTGACACCGACTTTACTACTCTGGAAGCTCTCTCTGTCCGTGTTTTGGACTTTTCTTATGACTCATATAGCAATCGTTCTACAGCGCGCTAGTTAAGTTTGATCACTTAAATAATTAGTCATGAAAATATTATTTATACGGTATACATTGATAATAAATCAGACAAATAATTATTAGTAAAGGAACGTCAATTTTATTCAAAGATGCATTCATATAGGCTTTCCAGAATTAATCCCTTGCCAATACAATAAAAGATATGATAAATAATTCGAATCATTTTGTTATTTTTTAAGGGGAGGGTATATGTATATGCTTAAATGACATTTGATAGTGTGTTATTTTGAATTGAGGTCTCTCATTAATTTGGGGGAAATATTAATCTAATATTTCCCTTTGTTATTTTTGCGTTGTATAGTCCGCTCGCACACGTAATTTTTTTAATTAAACAATGAAATGCTTATTTGGTAGTGACCATACTTATAAACATCATGTTATTTTTCCCAGAATCTTGTTGAAATTTTCTGTGTTAAACTTTTAGTATTGTAATATTTTAAGATGTGTGTTATGTTCTTTAAAATAGTCGTTAGTTATTCAGATACAAACCCATTAATTTATAGCCTAGAAATAAAAATTTACCTTTTAAATATATAGAAATGCGGCTTATCTGCATTCTACATAGCGAAAATGCTTCTAATTTAACATCCTGCAGTTACATAAACTTTTATTAAAACATTTGTAATTCATATTACCAAAAAACAAACAAACAAACAAAACAAAAATGAATTACTGCCCTCATATAGAACTTAGGACAGTTGAACGGACAAAAATTAGTGTAATACCGACCAAATCTCTCCTGGTGGTGTAGTGGTAACCATACTTGCCTTCTAAATCCAAGGTCGCGAGTTCAGTCCCAATGGATTTTTTCGTGCGTAAAAACCCCTAAGTATGGCTTTTTTCGGAAGGGAAGTAAAGCCGTGGGTCCCGTGTTATACGGGACGATAAAGAACCTCAAGCCTGAAAGAAGAGGCCTCTGAGCAAAAGTTGTCGGCCGTTTCACGCCCGGAATGGAATGGGACGCTGATGACCTGAGATGTTAAAGAGCGTCCTTAATTAAAACGAATAAAAAAAAGGACCAAAATAAAACTTGGCACATCAAATGAGCATTCATCAGTCTAAACCTTTACCGATAAGCTCCAGTTACCGTAGAAGTGTGATTTTCACGCGACACTATAGTTAAGTTTTGTGCTGGACATTTTCTCTCATGGGTCTATGTGCAGCAAAAGGTAAAGCTCCAAATTTAATATACATAGGTTTCGAGTAGTCTGCGTGATACAATTAATGTTAAATTTTATGTTTAAGGGCATACTGGGATAAAATTGCCACGCTTTAACCAAATGATTTAATTCAGTATATGAGCGCACCACCTGTTTGTGGCTTAAACCATATGTGGAACTCTTTTCATACAAAATATGTCCTGTACCGTGCTTATTTCAACGGTATTCTGTTTCTTTTAGCTGCTTTAATTGCAGCACACATTTGAGATATTTGGCAAAATCTGAATGTGCAGTATGTCATCCACCCTGCCTTTTTTATTCTATAATAGACAAGGCAAAAAAAAAAAACAGTTTTTTTGCAACTAACAACTACAGTTCCACCCGTTATATTCATTACACCACGAACTATTAAAATATCTGTTGCATCATTTCACTCTATTCCTTTCCATATTTTGCTCTCACTTATTTAGAATTGACATTGGTCTCCCGGTTAGTAACATATCCCTTTTATCGCCCTCAGTCCACTGTGAAACTGTGCTTATAGCTACTGTATACATGTTTTTCGAATTCATTGCAAATGACTAAAAGTTTTTAAAATTTAAGTTATTGACGATGTTTTAATTCCACAGAACTCACAGCATCTAACTTTAAACGTACCAGTTACCATTTTAAATAAACTGTTTTCATACTCTGAACGGAAGTGACCAAAAGTGTTTTTAAGAGGACGAAAAACATTCAAATACCCAAAGGAGTATAACGTAGTTAGTTATTTCCGGGAATAGGAATTGGTAAGGTAGGAAAGGTCTTCTACACAGGGAACTAGAGGTTGTGGGCAACACAGACATCCAAGTCCAAAAAGCTGTAGGAAAGAATTTAATTAATGCATGAAAATAAAATATGACGCGATGAGCCGGAGTAACGGGTGATAACCGCTGTGTGTTTACAAAAGTGAAACGTTTTTATACAATTTCTGATATGCAGGGTTCACTGTGTGGGGGCGGAAATATGTGGTGTGTACTATTTCCTTCTACAAATTTCTGCGTTCTCAAAGTACAGTTTCCATCCCGAATATTCCTATCACTGTTCAAACATGAACTTTTCCTTTTTTGTTACATTATGAATTTTCACTGTTAACTCAGTAAACTTGCATTTACAATTATTTGCATATCGATGGAACTTCAGCTTGACATTAGAATCACATTCACACACGTTGCAATTATTAATACATTTTATATTTTTTTTGGAATAAATTTTTACCAGTTTCTGATACACCATCCTTGTTGTAAAAAGTTATCACAATTGTTTGTGAATACGTTAAGTACACATGTACATAAACGTCTTCTATTTATTTGTGGTTGTAAAGGGAACTGATCAGTTATTTTATCCGAATTATTCTCAAGTTTTACATTACTATGCACATCATTTTGTGGATTCGCTACACCTGATACTAACTGAAAGGTACTGATGATGAGACGTTACATGGTTGTTAATACTGAGCTCTAGCGCTAGTATAATTGTTGACACTAACACAACACCATGTTTTTTGATTCGGAGTAGGCAATCTTCAGGCATACATTTGTCTTTCAATGAGAAAATACTTGCAGCATTTACAGCAACAGAAATAACAACAGGTACACAAAAACAATCATGAAACTTACACTTATTGTTGTACCCCAAAATTTAGTTGTCACATTCCAGTTCGTATTATCTTGATTTTTGCTTTTCATCAACCAGTTTTTTTTTTTTTTCACCGCATTCGTCTTGACAGTCCGCGGATTGTTTGCTGATGACAGGATGTTCACTAATGATGCTTCTAACTGTAGCTTATTAAAGTCGTTGACCTGATCGCTATCAAAACAACAGTAAAAACATTATAGGTGTTGTGAGCATATAGTATGCGGTTGCATTATCACTTACTGTTGATATTGCATACAGCGTAACATATGAAGTGAAAGCTTTTCATCTTTGCTACAGAGTGATCTTTCCTTCGTTTCTTATTTAAACTTTTTCGTTTCTTGGGCACACAAAATTGTTTTCGTCTCTGGATGGGGAACTAAAAATAACCATTGGTTTCTTAAATGCAGTGGAATCCAAAACGTTTTTTGAAATCTTAGCAGTCTAAATTTACATGCGTAAGGTATTTTAGTAGTGGAAGAGTTGACTGACACTCCATATCGGGCACCTATGCATGAATGAGTGTGTTGACTTTGCATACAAAATGTAAATAAATTGGCTCTAAGCAGCCTGTCAATTTATTGGTAGCCTTTTTTCGGCAGTGCTGGGGAAAAGGGTCACTGAAAATTTATGTTCCTTGTTGAAGTTAATGAAAATATATGTCGCATTTTGGTCATACCAGAAGAAGAAGGATTTTGTACAGGTGATAAAATACGGAAGATACCACTTGGATATCTGTTTTTAACCATATGTACAGGAACATTTTTTTGGGGGTAATTCGGAGAAAGAAAAGTTAGGGTAATTCAATTTCTTTGGCAGTTTATAACCATTTAAATCACTTCTTATTTTTTTCTTAACTAAAAACTAAGGTTATAATAACCCTTGTTCAGCAGATACAAATTATGTATTTGAACCTCAAATTCATGTTGACAATGGTATACATCATTATGAATCATCCTTATTTGCTCATTACTCTTAGTTGCTCATTAATAAATATTATTATTTATTAGTTTATTTCAACCTCCTCCTTTGAAGTACTGAATTGTGTATAGCAATAAATTGTCAATTTAGAAAGTCTTTCTTTTAAACCCTTTTGGTTTGATTTTCTCTCTGCCGTGTCAGGTTTACTGAATTAAATGTAAATTTAACTACACAATCACATTCTTTTGATATATGGTAATTCTATGCGTTTCGTCTCTAGCTGATATCGTATATGTTTGCTATATTCCACTGCGTCTGATTGTGTTAAAGTTGCTTTAGTTACTTCTCCAAAAAATTTAAAACACCCGTTTTATTTAGTTTTGGTTGTTGTTATACGAATTCTTAGGATATTCACTAACTAAATTTTTTAAATTATCCACGTATTTAATTTTAGATCTTATACATTGATCAAAAGCCCCGCAATCTGTTAGATGATACCAATTCCTCCCTGTCAATTCAGAACGAAATTTAGAAATGTTTTGTTAATGATCCTTAGTTTGTTTCCATATCTCTCGTATTGACTCAAGTTAATATGTGAGACAGCTTTCCACTCTTTTGGATAACATAAAATTGATAGAATATCATCCAAAAATAATCCTGTATTTGAGCATATTTTTTGAACTCCTTGTTCGCTTAATTACTCCACATGTAAGGGTCGTCACTAATATGGTAAACTCATTGATGCTCCATCATTGAAGAGAAGTATGGTTTTATTCTGTATGGATTGTATGCTGCTTTCTTGTCCCACTTCTTGTATCATTACGTAAGATCCCTTAAGTAATTTAATTTCAAACGATCCTTTCCATAAAGGCTGTAGCTCATTTCTTGCCTAAATTTTAATAACAAAAGTCATTTTCTTTAAACTGGTTTGCACTGGCTTTCACTCCTTCACTTTGTGTGTATTTAAACAGAATTAACATTTCTTTAGCTATCTTGTGGCAGTTTTGCAATTTTTGGTTCATATCAGGCACGATATCGTCATACTAAGGTTGCGGAAATTACTCTAATTGACCTAGCAGGTTAGCTTTTCTTCGTATGATAATTATTTAATGGCTGAAAATGGGGTTGTGTTTGCATATAAAACATGCAGAAGGTATCCATTCATTACAATTAGGATTTTCGGTACAAAAAATATTTTAGGTAACTGACCATTGTTTTGTGTGTTCACTCCAAAGCTTCATTGCTTTGCGAGTTGTAAGCTGTACTGTATATTTTTTCTATTCTGAGTAACTTACACAACAGTTTAAACATATCACTCACAAAGTTGAGTCTTTGGTCTGTAATAATTACTTGATGGTATCCCATAAATTAATAAATCATTATTATTAAAACTTCTTTGGCAATTTCTTTGACGGTCTGTGTTTCAGCGGAATTGCTATGGCATATTTACTCAATTTTTATAGCATATTAACAATTACTTATTAATTTTTTTCGGTTTAGGTAATGGACCTTCCATATCCAAGGAGATTTTATTCCATGTATACACATGTGTATATTTATTTATATTGGGAATAGACACTGTCTCTTTGGCGACATGGGAGAACGAATCCATTTGGTGTAGCCGCAGTCGCTAAATGGATTTACCGCCACGGGTGGCCGAGGTCGTTAAGGCGCGGACTCGTTGGTGGGAGATCTGGGGTTCGAATCCCACCAGGACCGTCCTCCCTAACAGGATTTCCTCAGTCCTCATAACTGGCAAATGCCGGTTAAACTTAGGCCTGGAGCGCGTCCTTCCTTAAAAAATATCATTTCCCGATATATCATTTCATATCATGTATCATCAGTGTCCACCGCCTGTGGTGCCTCAGTGGTAAGAGCGGGCGTTAAACAATATTAAAAAAAAAAAAAAAAAAAAACGGATTTGGAAAGTTGCCGTAGGAACTGGTTCATTATTCACTGTTCACTATATAAGCAGACAATTTTATCTAACAAATGCTGGAAAAGTGATGTCCTCTCTACATCATTTGTCGAACCTATATTGCTCTCCTTGGACAACCTTAGCACTTTAACTTGAGGATTTCTCACGAACGGAGCGACTATGTTTGAGAAGAGAATTAAGGACTTTTCTTTAACTCCACTACTGCCATATTCCGTTAAGTAGGAAAAGTTAATTGAACGCTTCGGCGACTACTCGGACGAGATCAGGGGGTGGGTTTGTCCGCTCATCTCAACAAAACGGAGTCTAGTCGTTATGTGGATTACATCATTAGGAAAAGGGTTCACTCGGCATCACCAGAAAAGGACAACGTTGGCGGGGCAATAGGATCACAGGACATGCAGTGCAGTCTACGGTTCTACAGCCCCATGAAAAAGTTCAGAGATGAAGCCGGAAATAAGGCTGCCTGTATTAATTTTATAACCTGAGGCTACAGAGTTATATTTATAAAGGCATTATATTTGATAAGGATAATTGTTGTGTATATGTATAAGAAAATCATTTTGAGATAGGTATAACAGGAATCGAAGTAATTTGTAACTTGTATGTCATTTAACAGGTAATGGTATTTCACAAAAGGGTTTTGTATACATTTTGTGTAAAACTTGTTAGGAGGAGATTGTATACCTGACGCCTCTCGACTCACGGACCGCTCCTTAGACAAGGCTGAAGAAAGGGTAAACTATCTTTTGTTAGGTCACGAACCTTCTACCCGGGAAATACTTAGGAGTTGACAATAAGAGAAACATGTGGCCGTAACGGGACAGTATTTAACAAAGTCAGACTTAAAAATATTTTAAGAGAAAATGAAAATGTCAGAACGGAGACGAAAATGTTTTATTACAGGAAAGCCGAAAACACGTGCGGTATCTCCGGGAACACTTAGGAATCTACAAACTAAGCAAGGCAAAAGATTTTCAATAGAAATCAGAGTGTAAGAAAAGGGCCGAAATTTATGACAGCTTGTTCTGGGAAAATTCAAGTTCGTGGGAAGACGTTAGATCAGGGGGGAAAGAATAATTCTAGCCAATGGTCTTCGGATAAAAGTTAACGAATCAGGAGAACTTAGATATAACTAAATAATTTTGGAATAACCAATAATGAAAGTACAACACGAAAATAGATCAAATACGAGGGAATTTAATTTAGCGAAAGGCGTGGCGATGTAGTAGAAAAACTAGAGTACAGAAGTCAGAGAGGCACTCGGGAGACAAAAATTCACGCATTCGGTAGAGACACATTCACAGTAGAAATATATTCACAGATTTACACTCACACATTCATAGATTCAGAGGGACATTCAGACATCCAGACATTCACTCAGTAAGCCAGTCTAAGTGAGTAGCGAAGTCAGTGGCGAACAGGCAGGAAGTATTTTAATGTGAATAAAATATTTTAAACAAGTCAACCTTGTGTATTTTTGGGCAACACATTTCTCGTTCCCGTGGATCTGTACTGATCCCGAAACACTCCAGTGGACCCTGAGATAAAATTCAACAAGATTGGAGCAAACGACCATCAGTGAGCAGCCCGGCCGAGACTTCGAAACCACGATCAGCTCAGCCAACAACTACATCCCCCGAGCACCCAATTACTGCTCCATATGGCATCCCAACGTGGAAGCTCGTAGACTGGAGACGAGAAGCGGACAACAGCCCAGCAGAAGCGGACGACATCAGCCCAGCAGCCGCAGACGACATCGGGAAGGAACCAGAAAGCAAGTACGACCTACTAAGACACCGGAGCAGCGTAGCTGAACCAGAAGAGGACAAGAGGAACAAACGATTACGAGGACAACGGCAGTATGCAAGAACTGTGAAGAAAGGTACAGAAAAAAAAAATAATATAATAATAAAACTTTATTTATTTAAAAAAAAAAAAACTGTATGATACAAAAATAGAATAGAACCATTAGATATATGTTATTAAGAAGTAGAAAAATTAAGATGGCAGAACAGAATAGAATAGAGGAAGAAATAGTTATGGAGGAAAATAGTATAGAATTAGAGAATAGTCAGTATGGGGCAGCAAACCAAGAAATAGCTACAAAGGCTAGCCAAAAAGGGGCGAATGACGATATTAGCGAGGACAAGTTGGAAATATTAATAAATCAGTTCAAGTTGTTCAGTGCACAACTTAACGATAAGTTAGAGAAACTTAACGATAAGTTTGAGAAAGGCCATGCAGAACTTAACGATAAGTTTGAGAAAGGCCATGCAGAACTTAACGATAAGTTTGAGAAAGGCCATGCAGCCACTGATAGAATAGGGAAAGCCCAAGCAGAACTTAAAAAGGAGTTTCAAAACTCCCAGGTAGAATTACAAAGGAAACTAGATTCCAGTATAGAACAGTTGTCGAGCTCCCAGATAGAATCTAGCATAAGAATTAGCAATTCCTTAGGAATTAGAATAGATCAGATGGAAAAAGTACAGGAGGAAATGCTTCATCAGATAGAAGGCTCACAATTAAATTTCCAGAGTAAATTAGAAGCAATTGAACAATCATTATGTAAAAAAATTGAAAATCAGAGTTTGGAAAACCTAACGATTCAGACTAACTTTTCGAGACAATTAGAAGAAAATTGTAGAAAATGGGAAAATGAAACGGGTGAAAGAAAGAAAGGTTTTCATGAAATTAAAGAAAATATAACTAAATTAGATATGAAAATTGCTGGAATTGAGAAATCCAGTCAGGACCTGAGAACAGTAATAAATAAAAAATGCTCAGGACTAGAAGAGAAAATAAATCAGGAATTAAGATCAGTTCAGTTAATTGTACAGTCATTAGATAATAATCAAACAGAAATCTCAAAAAAGAATGTCTGAATTGTTAGAAAATAGAACTAGTGAAGTAAGCAGTGTGCATGGTAGTAATGTAAACAATAGGGAATGTGGGTCACAGCCAGGTGATATACCTGGAGCAGAAGGCAATGAACCTGCCCTAAATACCCTGGCTGGGTCCACACAAAAAGACAATGGAAGTGCTCACATTAATGGTTTACCTAGAGAACAATGTCTAAGTGAATCTAATATGAACATTAGATCCGGGAACGGCGCATTCGTGCCGAACGCAAACTTTAATTCGTGGCCTAACCACCTAATAAATGAAATGACACCTCCGATTTTCTACGAAGAAAGGGGCGATAACGCCAAGGTTTTTCTTCAACAAATGAATGAATATTTCCAATTAAAGGGAATACCGGAAGAAATGAAACTTATTTTTATAAAGAGAAGTCTGAGAGGGCAAGCTGAAAAATGGTATCAGTTAACGCTATCAGACTGCACGTCATTTCAGAATTTCAGTGATCTATTTCTTTCACGATATTGGAGTCAGACACGCCAAAATGCCATACGCTTGGAAATATCCAACGGAAAGTACGATCCCAGGACTGGTATAAGTATGGTGGACTATTTTCTCTCTGTAGGAAAAAGAAGCCGACTCTTAGATCCACCAATTTCTGACGGAGAATTAATGGCACTTGTGTCGGGACATTTCCCAGAACACATACGACACCATTTGATTGTGGCAAAACCGACCAACTTCTCGGAACTGATTGAGCTACTGACGGCCTTCGACTCACAGAAGAACCCGTTCGAAGACGGGAGAGAAGATAGCCGATATGAACCCTACCCGGACCATTACTATCAACCGAGACATTTCTCTCGCGGGACAGGGGCAAGGAGTAGTCAGAATTATAGAAGGCCCGAAGTTAATTCACTACAGGCGGTTTACGAAGAACGGAGGCCAGCGGGACGCAGAAACAGAGCACCCTCATCACCCAGATACAGAGGCCGGCAAGATGAACAAAGGAGATGGAGCGGAAATCCGAGAGCGCGGCAACCATCGACCCTAGGACCACTACGAGATAATCGGAACCAGTGGAGGAACCAGGACAACTCAAGGCCAGGAAATCGCGGAGAAAGAGACCATGAGCGACCAAGATCGCCTGACGATCAAAATGCCGGATCAAGAAGGCCAGGGAGTCCTACCACGGACCGCAACCAGGGAAACGCGGCAGTCAGTTCTCAAGGACCCGTGTAGAACTGGATTGTGCACCTGATTCGACGGACGATCGGCGGATGGGAAGGAATTCGGGTCAAACAAATTTAATAACTAGAGAAAACGAAGCTTCAATGGAACAAAATTTCGAGGAAGAAGTTATCGGAACACCTAAATTAAACATCAAAGTCGGAGAGATTCGAGCCCTTGCCCTATTGGATTCGGGAGCCACAAATACTGTATGCAGCTCAAGCTTTTATGAAAAATTAGTTGCTCGGAAAGTTAGAATGATGTGTTTGCCGATATGCGGAGTATACTGTTCAGTGGCGGTTGGAAAACATAAAGAGCGAGTCAAATATCAAGCTATGATGAACATTGAGATATTAGATCGTGTATTTGAAATAATGATACTTGTAGTACCCAGGCTAACCACAGAATTGATAATAGGCTGTGATACTTTGTTCAGTTGGGGAGCCATCATAGATTTTCGGCAAAAGAATATAAATATACGCCACTGCCAAGAGATGGTCTCCGTGCCTTTCGACGATGAGAAAAATAAAAATGAAACGGCGATGGCCCGTAAGGAACAAGAAATAATCGATGAAGTATTCTTCGTGGAACAGATTGATGTTGGTATTGCGAATAATTTAATAGAGATCAATGACAAAAGAGAGTTTCCCCCCATTGAATACGGGCATTTGTGCAGCCATCCCGACTCTGTATGCGGCGATTGTAGTAATAAAATAAGAAAATTGGTGGTGAACATACCCACCATGAATACAGCGGACCCAGATACACAAATTAACAAAGTAGAAATAGATACGCCGCTCAGTACGATGGAGATTTTACGAGAAAAGGCAAGAGAGGCATACGGTATAAGTCCCCAACAGCAGAGGCGCTTAGAAGAAGTGCTTCTCAAAAATTTCGAAGTTTTTTCTGAGCATCCGGGAAAATGTAATAAATACACGCATCATCTTGACATAAAAAATATTTCCCCGTATTCCCATAAGCACAGGCCCATTCCCATCTCAATTAGAGATCAGGCAGATGACGTCATAAATGGAATGTTACAAGACGACATCATAGAAATTTCAGATTCCTGCTACATTAATCCTTTATGTTGGGTCCGGAAACAAAATGGAAAACTCAGAGTCACAGTCGATGCGAGGGAACTGAACCGACATATAACGCCCGACAGTTTTCAGCCTGAAGCAATTAATAATCTGCTGACCCGCCTCACCAGCGGAAGATATTTATCAAGCCTGGATCTAACTGCATCATTTTGGCAAATACCTCTAGATCCGAGCGTAAGGAAATATACGGCATTTCTTCATAAAGGCCGTACCTATCATTTTAAGCGATGTCCGTTCGGCCTGTCTACAAGCGGAGCAGCTTTGTTGAGGGCCCTATATGAAATTTTTAGGGACACCACCAAGGAATACTCAGTGCAATACGTGGATGATTTCATTATATTCGGAGATCATGTAGAGGAACATATAAATAACATCGATCAAATATTATCGAAATTGAAAGAAAGCGGAATGACTGTTCGTTTGGATAAAACGGCTTTCTTCAAAAGACAAACCGAATTTTTAGGCTTCTTGATTTCGGAGAAGGGAATTGAACCAGACCCCGCCAGGGTGGAAGGAATAATGGAGATTCCCAGACCAGTGAATGTCAAACAACTCCGACGTTTTTTGGGCATTTTGCAATACCAAGCAAGATTCCTAGTTAACTACGCAGCTGTAGCCGCGCCTTTACGCGAATTGCTGAAAAAGGAAGTAAAATGGCGATGGAATCAAACTGAGCAGGCAGCGTTCGAGAAAATAAAGAAGTTATTCCTCGAGGCAATTTTGTTAGAAAGACCAAGGGACGATTTACCTTTTGTTATATATACGGATGCTTCAAGTAAGGGTTTAGGAGCAGTATTACTCCAAGAATACGAAGATTCGACACAGCATGTCCTGGCCACGGCTTCGCGAGGCTGTTCGAAATATGAAGCCCAAACATGCGTCACGGAGTTGGAAATTGCAGCGGTGTATTTCGCAATACAAAAGTTCCGTAATTATATTTTTGGTAGGAAAGTTATATTAAGAACTGACCATATAAGCCTATCATTTATACATAAATGTAAGTTAACAAGCTCGAGAATCTCGAGATATATACACGAGATTATGGCATATGACCTGACAATAGAGCACATTCCGGGTAAAAACAATATTTTCAGTGATGTTTTGTCTAGATTAAAGCACAGGGGTAGTCTACCTGAAACGATTAACAGTCCGAACCATGAAATAATCATAATGAAATTAGAACAATGCTTAGAAAAATCTGTGCGACGAGATTTTCAGAATTTGTCTAAATTACAGGCGGCGGATAACGAATTATGTAAACTCTTGTCACAAGCACCGGAATTAGGCCACGGTATATCTGGCAACATTGCAAAAAGAAATGATATCCTTTACAAATTGCACGGGAAAGAAGAACAGAGATGGAAGCCAATAATTCCCAGAAAGATGGCCGAAAACTTAATAAAGGCATTTCACCTATCGATGCTTCATTCAGGAACCGAGCGCATATGTATAAATATCGCTGAAAACTTCTATATTAAACACCTCGCTAAAAAAGTAAGGAGAATAGTATCAGCATGTGAATTGTGTCAGAAGGCCAAACCAATGAATTGTAAGTTCGACATCGAGCCGCATACTATCTTACGAGAACAGCCCCGAGAGCTGGTAGCCATTGATACTCATGGAGAGATGCCTCGAGGGCAATTCGGATACCGATATGTTTTGATTCTTTATGACGTTTTTTCAAAATTCATCAAAATCTATCCGTTGAGAACGATTACCAGCAGAGCTTGTATAGACAAAATTACAAAAGACTACATAAAAAATTATGGATGTATGTCTGCGATACTATCTGACAATGCCTCTATTTTCAGAAGCAAAATCTTTAGAGAAACATTGGAAAAATTGGACGTCAAAATTTATAATTCTTCAGCATATTTTCCCGAGGGTAATCCGGCCGAACGTGCTATTAAGGAAGTTTCATTATTTTTCAGAATCCTTTGTCATAAGAAACATACTGATTGGGTAAAATATTGTCCCATCATCGAGCACATGATTAACCACTCGATAAATCCCACGACACAGGTTGCACCAGTGAAGGTAATGCTAAGTTCAGACCCGGATCCCATGATCTCAGGACTTCCATCCCCGATTCCGTCCGGATATAAAAGCAGAGAAGAAGAGGAGATCATAAGAAGTATGTATAGGAGGATGAAGGAAAAAGCGGAGAAAAGGCTCGCCAGAATTCCTCGGAGAAGGCGAAAATGGAATCCGAGACAGGGAGACCTTGTATTGGTGAAGGATCGGAAAATTTCCAGCATGCTCAAGAAAAGATATAACAGAATGGAATTAATTTACCGTGGTCCCTATAAAATCAATAGGCGGTTAGGAGACCATACTTTCGAGCTGATTGATCCCAAGAATGATAAGGTATTAGGTAAGTACCATAAACAGATATTACGTCCCTTTAATATGTTAGAGGAAGAGGAAAATAATCATTAAGCTAAATTAAATTGATGCAAAAAAAAAAAAAAAAAAAAAAAAAAAAAAAAGAGGGTGTGACGTGATATGTTACGCGAAGCCTTATTAGGCAAAATCGATAGGAAATCTTGTGAGCACTTGCATGGTAATAAAAAAAAAATATAAATAAATAAAAAAAAAAAAAAAAATAAATTGTACACTCAAGGTATATAGTAAATAATAAACATTCGCATGCTAGAATATAATTCATATGAAAAAAAAATGTAAGATGGTATAGCAGTGGCGTTGATACGCGAACAAAGGTGCTAAGTGAAAAGCAAGTGAAGTGGAATAAAAAAATTAAATAAATAAAAAGTGCAGTGAATCTTTCTTAGTGCAAACAGTTGTAAATGTAAAAGACAAAACGCAAATCGTATCAGCTACACAGATAATACCATAAACATTTAAAATATATATTTTCAAATTTTTGTGTGTAAAAGCTGAGATTAAATTTAAATGTATAACTCATAAAAAAATAACACTCATATCAGAGCCAAGAACAATAAAAACAATGAACAATAGGCTCAAAGAGAAAATATATGTGTCACGGATAGAAAATCAATTCGATTCAAGTGTATAAATATAGCATTAAGAATAATAAGAATATAACTCTGCAATAACGAGATGGTAATAATCTCACGGGACTGTGTAATCATATTTTGTTGTGTTACCTCAACAAAATCTAATTACAGGGGCATTTGAAGCCGGAAATAAGGCTGCCTGTATTAATTTTATAACCTGAGGCTACAGAGTTATATTTATAAAGGCATTATATTTGATAAGGATAATTGTTGTGTATATGTATAAGAAAATCATTTTGAGATAGGTATAACAGGAATCGAAGTAATTTGTAACTTGTATGTCATTTAACAGGTAATGGTATTTCACAAAAGGGTTTTGTATACATTTTGTGTAAAACTTGTTAGGAGGAGATTGTATACCTGACGCCTCTCGACTCACGGACCGCTCCTTAGACAAGGCTGAAGAAAGGGTAAACTATCTTTTGTTAGGTCACGAACCTTCTACCCGGGAAATACTTAGGAGTTGACAATAAGAGAAACATGTGGCCGTAACGGGACAGTATTTAACAAAGTCAGACTTAAAAATATTTTAAGAGAAAATGAAAATGTCAGAACGGAGACGAAAATGTTTTATTACAGGAAAGCCGAAAACACGTGCGGTATCTCCGGGAACACTTAGGAATCTACAAACTAAGCAAGGCAAAAGATTTTCAATAGAAATCAGAGTGTAAGAAAAGGGCCGAAATTTATGACAGCTTGTTCTGGGAAAATTCAAGTTCGTGGGAAGACGTTAGATCAGGGGGGAAAGAATAATTCTAGCCAATGGTCTTCGGATAAAAGTTAACGAATCAGGAGAACTTAGATATAACTAAATAATTTTGGAATAACCAATAATGAAAGTACAACACGAAAATAGATCAAATACGAGGGAATTTAATTTAGCGAAAGGCGTGGCGATGTAGTAGAAAAACTAGAGTACAGAAGTCAGAGAGGCACTCGGGAGACAAAAATTCACGCATTCGGTAGAGACACATTCACAGTAGAAATATATTCACAGATTTACACTCACACATTCATAGATTCAGAGGGACATTCAGACATCCAGACATTCACTCAGTAAGCCAGTCTAAGTGAGTAGCGAAGTCAGTGGCGAACAGGCAGGAAGTATTTTAATGTGAATAAAATATTTTAAACAAGTCAACCTTGTGTATTTTTGGGCAACACATTTCTCGTTCCCGTGGATCTGTACTGATCCCGAAACACTCCAGTGGACCCTGAGATAAAATTCAACAAGATTGGAGCAAACGACCATCAGTGAGCAGCCCGGCCGAGACTTCGAAACCACGATCAGCTCAGCCAACAACTACATCCCCCGAGGACCCAATTACTGCTCCATATGGCGCCCAACGTGGAGAAAGTCGGCGTTGCTCGACGATTGTATACTTGATGAAAGGGCGGAAACTATAAATAAACATCAAGAACCTTACCGTTGCATAATTATGTTAATAATTGAATATTTAGATATGTAAGAGTGATATTGTTTACAGAAAGAGAAGATCGGTTTGATTATCTATTAGACTGTGCAGAAAATGCGAATAACCACAGCAGAAATGCATTTAGTGAATTACTTTTACGAAATAATAGTCCCTTTCTATAAAAATATATGTTTTATATATATGTATAATGAATCATTAATATGATTATTCAAAAGGTAAGGTTGTTGATATTTATTTATAATTTCCTTCCATTCATCAAGCATACAACTGTAGAGCAACGCGGAATGAGACTTTGTCTTGTGATCCTGACACCCTATCAGCGTTGTCCTTTTCTGGGGTTACCGGGCGAACCCTGTTCCTAAGGTTGAGCTCCAAGGTAATGGGGACTGTGTTCGTTGAGGTGAGAGGATAAAGGAATCAACCTGTTGTTGTCCTTGTGGTCGCCGAAGCGGTAGTTAACTTCTCCAACCAAATGGAACACGGCAGTGGTAGAATTAAAGAAAAACCCTGAACTCTCTTCTCAAACGTTACCACCCCGTTCGTGAGGAGCCCTCGAATTCTAAGTTCGTCCAAGGAGAGCACTATAGGGTTGATAGACTGCAGCAACCATGCCGATGCTGGTGTATTCAGAGCTGGCATCACCGTTCCAGTATTTGTTAGACGAATTTGTCTGCTTTCATAGTGAACAACACTTCCTCTGGCAACTTTCCAAATTCATTTCGCTACTGCAGCTTTGTCAAATGGGCCCGTTCTCCCATCTATTGCAAATGAACCTGTTCTCCCGAGGTTTCAGATTTAATATTTTAAATATTTTCACTTATTCCTTGTATCAACATTTTACATTTTTGTTCCAGAAATATCTTTAGAGACATTTATTGAATTAAGGAAACTTGTGAACCTGTATCAATGAGAGCAACGCCTAAATCTTCTATTAACTGTGAACGACATTAATCAGTCCTAGATCATCGCCGTAGGCTTCCTGCCCTAAAGTTCTTTCTCCAACACCTTTGCTGGAGTTTGGTAAATTACATTGGGCAACAAAAAAATAATTTTTGAATGTTTCGAGCACTTCATGAGGCAATTCCTACTAATTTTGGGTTGAGGAAAACAAATATGACAATGAAAATTTTTTATTATTTCTAGTTTCTATGATATACACAAGGTGGAAGTATTACATATTAACGGATGAGAAAAAAGGATACATTTTAATTACATACATGCTAACAACAATGAAAGTGCATTTGATTTTTTTAACTGGTAATTACATGCTAAGAGTTCTAAATTGCTGGAAAAATACTTCGCAGATAGTCGTGTCTGAAGAGAATCATGTGGTGGCCTATTGACTTCGTCGTCTTTTAGCTTGCCTCTTGTGTTGGGGTTCCGCAGAATCCCTATACAAAGACCAACAGTAATCCGCAAGCATTACTTCATTCCAACGGCCCTGATATCTTTGTTCCATAACAGAAATGTCCTGATGGAATCTCTCCCCATGTTCATCACTAACAGCTCCACAACTAGGAGGGAAAAAGTCTAGGTGGGAGTGGAGAAAATGGATCTTAAGGGACATGTTGCATCCAAGGTTACGGTATTTTTGCAGGAGCACTGTCACCAAATGCTTGTAGTTGTCATCTCTTTTGTTGCCTAAAAATCCATGAACAACGCCCTTGAAGGATTCCCAAGCTTCCTTTTCTTTCCCCTCCAAAACTTGGTCAAATGCAGGATCCTTTACAAGTTCTCTTATTTGTGGTCCGACAAAAATGCCTTCCTTAACTTTTGCATTACTTAATTTCGAAAATTTCTCTCTGATGTACTTAAAGGCCCGTCCTTCTCGGTTCATAGCTTTGACAAAGTTTTTCATCAAACCCAGCTTGATATGCAGGGGTGGAAGAAGAACGTCTTTTGGGTCCACAAGAGGCTTGGCAACGACATTTTTCTCGCTAGGGTGAAGATTTCTTGCAGGCCAGTCTTCTTTAATATAATGCAATTTCCTATCTCTACTGTCTTACATACATAAGAAGCAGCAATGCTTTGTGTAACCCAGTTGCATTCCTAAGAGTATGGCAATGACTTTTACATCACCACAGATTTTCCATTTGTGTTCATGATATTTAATTGAGTCCAAGAGAGCTTTCATATTTGCATATGTCTCCTTCATGTGAACAGCATGACCAACAGGAATAGATGAAAGAAGGTTCCCGTTGTGAAGTAACACAGCTTTCAAACTAAGCTTGGAGGAGTCTATGAATAGCCTCCATTCAGTTGGATCATGGTTCAAATTCAAAGACTTCATCAATCCATTAATGTCGCAGCAAACAATATGATTATTTTTCTTCTCAAAAAAGGGAAGCAGTTCCATGTGACGTTTTCTGTACTGTGAGATTCTCACATCACTTTGAAGAAGATTCCATTGCTGTAGTCGAGACCCAAGAATTTCTGCCTTCTCCTTTGACAGGCCAAGGTCTCTAATAAGATCACTCAATTCCGCTTGACTCAGTCTGTGCGGTTTATCATCTTTTCCCTGAAAATCAGGGTCATGGGTTGTAGAAGGCTTGTTTGGTTCTTCTTGTTCCACACTGTTTTCATCTTCTACTTCGAACACACAATTTTCGGGTGGAGTAGAAACTGGTAAACTATCCGAATGTGGAATGGGTTGAATAGCAGATGGAAGATTCGGGTACTGAACTGTTCTTCTTTTCTTCATAGACAATCCTGCCTTTATAGGTGGAATCATGCAGAAATAGCAGTCATCTGTATGGTTTGTAGGCTCCCGCCAAATCATAGGCACAGCGAAAGCCATACATCGCTTCTTCTTTTTCAGCCATTCTCGCAGTGTAACTGAACATGCGTTGCAACATATATGTGGAGCCCAAGACTTATCCTGGTCCCCTACTTTCATACCGAAATAATACTGATAGGCAGTCTTTACAAGAGGCGTCAGATTGCGTTTCTGAGAGAAAAATGTTGTTTCACCACAAATATAACAAAAGTTATTCACCATATTTACACATTTTCGTGGCATTTTTACAAATTTTACACTAAAAAACCACTGGCGAACCAGAAATTTTACATTAATTTGAGTAGAAACTACATGTAATTCACAGTCACAGCAACAGTATCTATGTTTATGACTTACAAATAGCTGAAGAGCATTTGTGTTTTGTTATTTGACAGGTGTGCCAACTCCCCAAAAAATTCCCCCAAATTTAAAATCTTCACTCTAAAAAATGAAATGTCACTTTATCTTCAAAACAAGAGCTAATCTATAATTTTTATGGTGATTTTTGAATTCAGCAGATGGAAATACATGTAAATTCACTATTTTTAAGCCCGAAACATTTTCATTGTTGCCCAGTGTTACATGCGTCCCCCTGAGTACCTGGTGAACTGCAGGCGTCCCCCAGTTTATCAATCATCATACATGATTTTCAGCCATTATCCATAAGAATGTATTACTTATGTGAACATTTTCAACATATGGTGACCCCAATTCACTATTAATGTAGCTACTATTACAGCGAACTTTTGTTCTATCATTGGTTGCTCAGACAGTCGCACTATTTGTTCCCCCACGATATTGCATTGTCTGAGGACCTTGCCGATGACACTTGGCACATTTAGGCACTTTCTCACAGTTTTTCTATATGTGCCCTTTTCCTTGGCACCTAAAACATTTAATTGTTGATGTTACATGTACTTTCTTTTTATTTGTGATTCGCTTTGCTGAAATACTTAGAGAATCTGAAAAACCTGGGAATGTGTTTTCTTTAAACTTTTGTGATCTTACTTTATTTTCTTCCTAGCGCGTAATCTTTGCTCCTAGTTTTGACAATGTATCGGATCGTATTATTTTTGAGTCCTGCCACAAACGTTACCTTTAAAAATTCTCCTACTATACATAGTCCTCCTTCTACAAAATGGGGGTCTATCGTTGAACCTCATTGGCAACAGATTCTGTTTGTCCTTGTATAGAGGTAAATAATAAGTCTGAAATATACTCTTAGGTACCGCTTATAGGATAAACTCTCTTCTAAAATCGCCTTAATTTTGCGCAAGAATTCTGTTCAGTTCCAGGTAGCAATTTATCTTTAAGCTTAATATGTAATTTGTATTCAACATATTTAAGAAAGAATTGTTGTTTGTCAGGATGGTCTATTTCTATTTTTGCTTCTACTTCATCTATGAATTCTCTAAGATGTTTAAGATTGCCATCACAAGTTTTAGGAATAAGTTTTGCAGCATCAACAACTGAAATACATCAATCTCCTTCATTAACCAAATTATAATTTTATACCATAATGAATATGGACTAACCTGTGTTTGGAGGGTAAACAGAAATGTCGAAGTTCGGAGACCCATGGTGACCGGCGTGTCTCCCTTCAGGGTAATACTCTCGCGCCGAGATCTGCTGTTGGCTCTTTGCCACAAGTTGTCCCTAGGGATGCAACTAGGGCTCCATATAATAGCCTCCTGTCTACGGACCTGATTCGGACTTCCTTCTGCAGGTATCGCGGCACATTTGGATTTCTTTGGAGCACTGATTCCTCGAAGTACACTTCGCCTGCCTTCAAAAACATATTCGCTCCACTCTGGTTCAGCAGTTCAAAAATTTGTGATACGTATTTAAGTAAATCTTTGCTATAAAAATGTGGTAAATAGTAACAGAGTTTAATTAATATGTGCAGATAAAAAAGTGATGCAATAAGTAGCCCACCAGTGTGGTGGTGCAATGACTACTGTGTGTTTACAAAAGTGGAACATACTTATACAATTTCCGATAGGCAGGTTCACTGTGTGTGGGCGGAAATATGTAGCGTGTGCTATTTCCTTCTGGAACTTTCTATGTTCTCAAAGGTGAGCTTCACATTACAGCAGGAGTGGTTTGCAAGATTTGCCAAAGCTTTTAAGAGTGTCGATGAACCGAAAAAAATCACCTATATAGGTCCTTTCACCTTCCAAAAAGTCAGGGCGATATATTCACCGTGGCCTCAAAGCAGGTAGTATAACACGCATACAAACAAAGACTTTATTTGGTAGTCGTGGCAACCAGGCATAAAAATTCAGCGGAACATCAGAAAACAGAACAGACCTGCATCGGCCTTATACTTGCACCTGGACAAGCGTCTTGAAAGAAAAGAGACGTTTCGCTTGCTAGCCTTCCTTCCCTTGCTAGAGGAATGTTTCATTTTTTTTTTTTTTTTTCGCGATAACATCTTCATGAATAGTGACTTTGGCTCTCCACAGAGTGATTCCAAAAGACATGTTCCTGTATGAATACTAGGATGTTAGAAAATAAAAATATTAAAATATAAGACAAATTATGTTCTAACGTACCTAGTAAGAAAATAGGTGAAGTGAGGCTTCACCTGAAGTACCGCCGCTGCTAATTATTTTGCAAATTAAGGAATAAATAGCATTTCGTTTATGCATTATATTTTACTATTATTATTATTATTATTATTATTATTATTATTATTACTACTACTACTACTACTACTACTACTACTACTACTACTACTACTACTACTACTACTACTACGATTGCGTGTTTCATTAATCGGTAAACAAACACGTGCTACAGTTGTCACAGTTCATTATATTCATCAGGCCTTTTCTCGCTACTAAAATTATTTAGACTTTTTCAATTGAAATGGAAAACAAGGGACGGGCTCTCAGAATAAGTAAATACTTTTTATATCTTACAGTTGGTGAATTTGGTAATGAAAAAATAAACATTTACCTTTCATGGGTGTAAAAATACTGTGCATAGAAGCATATTACTGTGTACAAATAAATTTTATTCTCACTTCAGAACAACATTATGCAGCTAATGTTTATTCTAGTTTTTCTGTAGTTTTTGTATAGAATTCTGGTTTTACCTTTGATCACATTTTACTGCTATAGCTTTATATATGGTTTTTCATTAATTCCAATTTTCTGATTCGTTCTAATATAGTTTTCGTTTTAAGGGTAATTTATTGTGTTATTTCATTTATAACCTTTGAATTGGAAACTTAAAAGACAATTTTTATATAAATAGACATATAGAGGATGAGTTATTTATAGTGCCGCGGCCATTTTTCTCCGAAACGAAGTGAAAAATAAAAAATGCTGCAGACAAAATTTGTAGTTCACTTAGGGGGACATAATATAGCGATTTTAACTCGTCCTTGAAATGCCATTGCTAATGTAATTTCAAGGTCAAATTTTTAATTCAAATGGAATTATGTATATTTTTTTCGGGAATGGAAAGAACACCCAATTTTATTGATAATGGTGTTGGACAAATAGTACAGCAATAGTTTTTCACTCACTCACTTTCAATTATTGGCATCAATTTACGTATGTTGGAAAAATTACCATTTTATATTTGTAATAAGCCATTGGCAAAATTCAACATGCTTCTGAAAATCATGCCTATGAACGGCTTGATGCAGGTTAATGTGATATGGATAGTATTTGTGACGCTTAATCTTTCTCCTTTGAGAGATTCCCGAATCACGTTCCAGTTGGCGGGAATTTCGGTGAGGATTAGCGGCAACTACAGCTAATACAATGACTTCCGAATTTCCCACAGTAGCACTTTTCATTTGATGGTGTTTTCTTGCGACACCTCCCGTTGCGGAGAGTAAATTTGCAAGTCGTTGAAAATTTCTAAAAAATGGCTGCCTCGTTTCAGGATATCGATCTCCGTATAAATTGCAAGCTGCTCTAGCGTTCAACATTCATGATTGAAAAAAGAAGTGGAACTGGCTGAGAATCTTTGAGGATTGAAAAGGCAATGATGAGCACTCGTTTGTGTACCGATGTCAACAAACGGGCTTCTATGTGTAAATGAATTAGTTTTCTTCACAGCTATAACAAAATAAAAGAGATAGAAGTGAAGTGAGTGAAAATATTTGCTGTCTTATTTTTTCAATATCACATCATCTCTCTCATCTCACCTCTAACTGATACACGCACTAGAAATATAATACGAAAATTGAATGCTCTTTCCATTCCTGAAAAAAAAAAAAAAAATAGAGCATTCCATTTGAAAAAGTATAATTTGACATTGAAATGATATTAAGAATGAAATTTAAGCACGAGTTAAGGCCGCTATCTTAAGTCCGCTTTTAGAGCACTTCAATTTTTTTTCTGAGAATTTTTTTTTTAATTTTTCACTTTGTTTCGGAGAAAAGTGGTCGCGACACTATAAATACCTCACCCGATATTTATGACAAGAACTAGAAAAGGAGATATAGAAAAAACACTTAAATAGTCATACAAATTGTTTTGCATGTAAAATTCACTTGTCTTCTGCCTTTGAAGAAGATCACGGGCTGTTCGAAATAGAGCAAAAACTGTGTGACTATTTAAGTGTTTTATGTATTTTTGATTCTCTAGTTCTGGTTTCCTTTTAGTAACATTGTTTGAAGAGTTATATATATATATATATATATATATATATATATATATATGTATGTATGTGTATGTGTGTGTGTGTATGTGTGTGCGCGCGCGTGTGTGTTCCGGTTGATATCTTTGAAAGAAAAGTAACATTTCTCAGCCATTTGATTTTCATTTCTTCGAATTGACTAGCTTAGTTTTCGGTTGACCTTAAAATAGCTACAATATCACTTTTGCTACAATATGTAATGCATAGTATCTTATATTCTGCCTTCTTTCAGTCTACCGCTACGGGTGGCCGAGGCCGTTAAGGCGCGAACTCGTGAGCGGGAGGTCTGGGGTTCGAATTCCGCCAGGACCGTCCTCCCTGACTGAGGTGTTTTCCAGGTTTTCCTCAGTCTGACTGAGGAACTGGCAAAAGCCGGGGAGATACCTAAACTTAGGCCTGGAACGCTTCCTTCCTTAAAATATACCCTTTCCCAATATATCATTTCATTTCATGTATTCATCAGTGTCCACCGCCTGCGGTGCCTCAGTAGTAAAAACGGGCGTTTAACACTACTCAAAAAAAAGAAAAAAAAATTGTTCAGTCATACCATGGTAGAAAGTAAAGGCGGTCAAACGCGGAGTTTTTCTCGTTCTTGTAAGCGAGAGCAGATATGCCGAAATGCTGCTACGAGAATCTCATAACTTGTGAACAGCCTGTCGGTAACAAGGCGATTGGAGAATTCTTCTAGCCAGTACACGAGCTACCAAAGCATAATAGTTTGTACTGTCCATAATACCATACAGGAAGGAGACTTACTAAAAAATATGGACAGATAATACAGTTTTTTTTATCTACATAGTGGAAAGCGGTTGGTATGGTGGATGGGGGAATTAAATAGGAGTTAATTTTTAATTTATTAAACTGGATAATTAAACGGAAGTTATTTGTTGATTGCGCTGGGTTTGATAGTTTGTGCAGGCTGATATCAACTGAGCAGTCCGTCTTGGAGTTCCTTCCTGGCGTTGTCCCGCTCGTAGATTTAGCCCGTCGATAAATGCCTTGGCTGATGTAATTTGAAATTACCACTTCCGCGTCCAATTTGTCTTGGTGTTTCTATAAGGGAAGTTTTGCAGCTTTCCTCCATTCTAGATCGAGGGGCGGAAAAGCATCGTATGACTGGGAACATTGATGAGACTTTCAGCCCATTAATATGTAAAATCTATTTATTAAAATATTTTGCGATTGGTAGGTACTACCTTTCCCTGAGCCTCTAAGATAAAGAATACCTTCGGATTTGACTAATTTTGGAGCTGTTTAACAGGTCGATTCCCTACTGACTAATTTTACACTGGAAAACTTATTGCTTCTTCAATGAAGAATTCAGCATACACAGTTCACTTGAGACAGTTATATATTTCGGAGCCGCGATTATAAATTTGTATGAACAATTCTAATAACAACTTTATAAGTAAATAAATATTTTTAAAACTCTCTATCTATTGGCGTGGTTTTCACTTATTGCAAACTAGAAAAACTGTGTAAACCTTAACACTGTATAAAGCTACAATTTCTTCGCCTTGCCGCGAAACTTTAAACTGTATCTGTTCAAAGCAAAATGTGAACGAGTAACTAAAGTATGCACAGCTAAGTCGGAAAAGTAATTAACTGAAGTCTTCATGGCGAAATTAAACATGAGTACGTGAAGTCTCTCCAGCGAAATCTAAAAATCAAGTAAGTAAAGTGCTCCAAAAATGAACTCTTTATACGAAAGACGACAGTTTGGATGCTACGCCACTGTTTGAATTTGATTGTAATTATCTTCTTGTATCTTTCTCTTAAATCTAGTCTTCTTATTGGCTAAAAATCAGCTCGATCGAAACTTCTGGAACAATTTTATCTTCCTGTCCTTTAAATGGCTACAAGATTTATCACATCGAAACTTCTGGGAAATCCGTATAAAACTAGGCTTATGACCACTAAACCTTTCCTAACGCTTCTCCTTATTCATCATCATAAAAAAAAAAAAAAAAAAAAACAGCCTTGACACAACCAGAGTTTTATTCTTGGGGTTATACTTTTTTAAAAAGTGCTCTTAAAACCGGACGTTTCCTCTTTCACATTCACCCACGATTGCAGCTTTGTTCGTTCCAACCAACTCTGCCCCTTTAAGAATCACACAATGCAAGATTCCGATACGCTATACAAAAGACAAACTTGTAAGAAGCTCCAGACTGGCGGAAGGCACATGGTAATATAGAATTGCACAAACAATTTTCCTCACATTTTTAACATTACATGTTACATGCATTGAGAAGCCTTTCATATTATATGCACTTGTTAAATCAGTCCATTAATTTTATATTATATACATTGACAAACCATTCATTAATCTCAATGATTCCGGAGTAATTTAAATAAAAGGTAACATATATAATTGACCAAAATTAATTGCAATAAACGTTTCTAATGGCATCATTATCACCACGGGGGTTGAAGCTGGATATACCGCTTCAATAGGCGCTCCTCTTATTTTTGGTCGGACTCTGCTGTTTACGAGAATGAATAATTTCGAGTCGCGCTCTCGTATGCTCCTCTTGCGGCAGCGAGAGTACGAGCGAGACTTGAAAGCGTGTTTGACGGGCTTAGTAGAAAGTTAAGCTTATGTTCATTAATGAGACCGGCTCATTTCAAATTTCACTCTTTTAAGTATAAGAAACAAGAGTGTATTTTCGTGCTTCGGTGTGAAAATAGGCTTCAAAATATATACGATTGCATGTTATTTGTTACGAATATTTTAATTAGTAATTATTAAACATTACTAAGAATACCTAAATCTCTAAAACATTCCAGCACAGTCTGTTTCATTGCATATAGGTATATGTAGTGTAATAAAACCGCTTTCTGGCATATTGTGTATTTGAATTATAATTTCATTTTATTTTCTTAAACACTTATTTATATGCCCTGGTTCTTTTTGCAGACACACCTCAATGTTCAAATGCAGATTTTAAAATAACTAGATAACTTCCAAATTATCCATAAAAATTCATCAATCCAATAGACTAAAACTTACGTATCGATATACAAAATCAATTAGTGCTACAAATAACCTAAAGTGAGGGCAATTAATAATAGTGCCTTAAAGTGCAGAGGTTGATATAAAAATACTATTGGAAATAAAATCGGTCATTAGAGGCTTGAGCCTACAACATCTTGAATTCAGGGCGAGCCATTTTATCACATTGCAGCACGCAGGTTCTTGAGAATGAACCAAAGTTCATTACGCGCTTAAATTGAATGAGGATTTACTTGAGCGCTTTATCTATGTGTTAAGTTCATTCTGAATAAGATTATTGCTGTAGGAGCTTCATCGCAGGTAATATCAATAATAACTACTTCAAAATAGTTTGTTTATACAATTATTAATGAAATTGCTCCTCCTGGCCCTAGTCGCACACAAAGGCAACAAAAATAATAAAACTATGAATTTTTCCCTCTGTCTTTGTGCATGCACGAATCCATTGGTAGTTGCAGATTATGGGTACTGTATAGTGTTGATACAACCAAAAATAATTCAGCAATTTATGAAATTAATATACTTAAATAAACAGTGAGCTTATGTTAGTCCTGAGCCGGCAGAGTGCGACTGCGTACAGCGAGAAGTTAGTTCAAGTTGTTTAATGTATGTTCATGTAAGAGCATGTAGTTTGAGGGAAGCTTTTTCACAGAGCGGTTGTGCGTTTGTGGTTACTCAATGCTTTCATTGTGTGTAAATTGTGTAGTATTTGTTTTTCGCTAGTTGTGCCAATATGGCCTTGAAAATGTTCTTATGTACGTTGAGATTAGGCGATTCGCAAGCAAAGATCCTGGCAATCGTATTTCAAGTAGAGAAAATGTTCACCAACGTGTTAAAATGTTACGAGAAATAGGATCTCTCAATTATAAGAAACGAATTCCAACATGGAAGAAAAATTTCATGAAATATAGAATTTCCTTAGCACCTGCCGGCAACGTATTGCGACTGAGAGGCATAATATTGGACATATATTATAACACAGGCTAATGCTTATTATTATCATACTTTAAAATGCAGTATCATTTTATACTTTAGTTAAAATATAAATGCCTAAATTAAAAATACTAAATTGACGCGCGGCAACTCCATTTCCTTTTTTTCACCGATTGCAGTGGCTGCACTTTAGCCCTTTGCTGTCGCGAACTGCTGAAAGTGGCCAGAGGCCTGTCTCACATGTACAGCAGTAACATGTCGTGACTTTTAAAGGGAAAATGTACCACTTGGAAAATTTGCTTCTATAATTCAAGAATAGCAAAAAGCATAACAAAGCTCTCCGTTTAAGGTGCACATATGTATAAAATTGATTAATAGTAATACAAAAATAAAATAACATTAAAATGTCCCCAATGTTTCAACCGATATGCAATATTTCCAAAAGGTAAATATGGTTTTTGGTTTAGTTATGAACTTTAAAATTAACATGTACAATAAACTTAAATGCTGATAATGGAAAATATTTCATTTATGAATAAAATGACATGAAAAATTATGCAAATTGACCTGTTGCGACTGTACATTTTAAAAAATGAAACATTTGTGAAATGTTCTTGGGAGTCAACGTTGTCATCAGCACTATTTAGATGATAGGAAATTTCAGTATTGGTGCTGAGAGAATTGATTAACAAATGTCTCTTCTTTAGTTGCGGAGAACTGGGCGTGCCGGGTATTGCTTCTTCACTGTCATCAGAACTGAAAGTATCACTTTCATGTGATGGGATATGGAACTATGGGATATCAAATCATCAGCACTAACATCCCACTCTTCGAGATATGCAATTATCTTATCATCTAGGCCTGCCTTAAAAACACCACGGGAACGATTTGCAATTTTCAACTCTCAGAACACCACTATGGGAGAAGAACTGACAGTGTCATTTTCAAACCCAAAATATCACCCTTATTGAAGCCGGAAATCCCTCATTGCAATACCTAATGAAGGTCAGAACTGTTACTTTTCAAGGGCTTGCATACCCTTGCCACAGGCTGTCACAAAAATAAGCATATCATAAGATTTTAAGTTGGCCGACAAAATCGGCGCTGACAATCATGCACTGGATTAATGATACCGACCAGATCGACTTTGGCGTTTAAAGGTGGGCGACCGCGCTACCGCATTGCACCAAGAGAGTTAATCTACCGCGCTCAGACGGCCTGTATCTCAAGTAACACCACGGTATAATTCGGTATAATTGCTTACCCAATTAAAGAAAGAAAAATGTGAAAGTGCTAATTATTGACGTGCACAACTTTTAGGAGATACTTTAAAAATAAAACCATATATCATCGAATGTTTCCTTGGGGAAAATCCTGTGCTCTGTGTTACTTATCCCAAATATTCTTAATTTCCCGAAATGAACTGTTTAGATACTGGATCATTTGAGGTCTTGTAGCTTTAACACTATGGAACTTTTATCCAAACTGTTTTCGAACTAGATCAGCCGACTCGCTCACTACGTGTTAATCATAGATAAATGCTTGCTATACTTGCTGAGCTATAACACCGAAAACACGCACTTTAAGATTAATGAACCGTTCTACCCGTTAGTTGTTGCTGATTGACTACCGGTGTCCTAGCCTTTTAAATAACGTACTACTATAGTAGAAAATGACTCATTTAGTACAATAGAACAAAATGTGTCCTATCGGAATTTAGCACATGATGTTTTGCCGCAGCGGTATAAGATGATCATTGGTACACCTTTTACTTGTTAACTACTTATCAAGTGGCTGTATTTGCAAACAGTTTTCAGCTTTATTTTTCCCACATACTAAGCTTGTAAATGTTCTTTACGCAACTTTATATCAGCGTTTTTAATAGTCCTGGTTGTACCTCTAGTTTTACTTTAATTTGGAAGAATAATATTTGCCATTAAAGGTCATTGGATTGCTGATCATAGCCTAACGGGACGGTGAAAAATTTGTATACACATGACCACAACTCTGCACTTATAACCCATTGTTCATTTAGCTGTATTTATAACATTCTTTTACCTTCTCTCTCTGTAAAAAGAGAAATGAATAACGAAATCTAAAATAAATTGAATTGAAGTTGAGAATTTCAAGGTAAAGCAGCTGCTTACCAGTAGATATATTAAAAGTATATATTTATGTAAAGGCAATTATAATGGCTTTTGTCAGAATGAATAGACTCTGTTTCCCGTTTTCCCTATCAGAGGTGAAAATTGTTGAAAATATCTGCATACATGGTTCGGTTAAATAGGTCATAGGTTCTTTATTGCGAAAATAGGAATTTTGTTGATATCAGGTTTACTATGATGTGCAGGACTAGAAAATACGAAGATCTTTTTAGGTATTGTTGCTGTGAATAGGCGGTTTGCGCATTATCAGAAAAACAGGAATGGCATTAAATGTTATCTCATATTGTTACATTCGTAACTGCAATAAATGTTTAAAATTTACAAACTTAGAACAATGGTAAAGAGTGATATCAATCTACAAATGAATGTTTTAAATTTGAATTTTTTCGGAAGGATGCGTTGCAGGCCTAGGTTATATTAACTCCCAAGGAATTAGACATTCATTAGAACTGAGGAAAACCAGAGAAAAGACTCAGCAAGAAAGTGCAATTCTGACAGTTGCGTAAACTACTGAACTCATATTCATGCCTTAATCACCTTTCCCATCATAGGCGTGAATTGGTGATGCATAGATGAATGATAAATTGGTACATAATTTTTTTTATCAAAGGAAGGAAGTGTTTCAGGCCTAAGTTTAGGGTATCTCCCCAGTGGTTGCAATTTATAAAGACTGAGGAAATTGTGGAAAATACCTCAGTCAAGTTCCTACTTGATTTGATCTGACGGAAATCGAACGGCGGACCCCCCATTCACGAGTCCGTGCATCAACGACCTCTCTCGTTGATAACACTTTCTTTACTCAAGAATGTATAAACTTGAGTTTGTCAATCTGAGAAAAATGCACCTAGAACAGAACATATAGTAGGGTTATTTGAATTAGGGGCTGGCAGAAACCGACTGGGTATTGGGAGAAGCCAATCATCAAGGCCATATGATATATATATATATATATATATATATATATATATATATATATATATGCAGGTAACAGCTTGCAGTTAGTTTGGGGGAGGCCTTGTCAGTGAGTAGTTGTGCGTTCGTATTACTTGGTACCTTCATTATGTATTAATTGTTCTTCGTTAGTTATGCCCATGCATAAATATAGTCTTAAGGAACAGGTTTTTATACCGACACATGTAAAAAGGGATTTTTGTAGAAAAATGACAAGGCGAATCGTAAGAAAACATGTTGACAATCGTGTTCCAGACAGTAAAACTGTTCATCAATTTGTTAAAAAGTTAGGATATCCAGGATCTCTCAACGAGAATAAACTTGTTCTTACGGAGGAAAAGTTAGATGACGTAGGTACACGAATTGAACAACCGCTCAAAAATTTTCTTCCGTTGCCTTGCTCAGAAAATCGTCGTCTAAATTCCCAGCAACAAATGTCACTAAACTACTTCGATGTGTCGTGTCGTCTGAATGTACACAAAATTATATAACTTATTTTCTTATAAAGGCACTGCCATCTTTAAAAGATATGAACAAAATGTGTTGTAATTTTTTTTAAATAATTACCGGACACTATAAAAATAACGAGTAACTTTAGTGCTTCGTGTTTCTGATTCAGTTGCTGTAATTAGCATTTTTTTTTTTTTTTTGCCATTATAGTGCTGAATATCTACTCTATACTTATGGAATATAGAATGAAAAAAAAAATTGAACTTATATATAGAATGAAGTTTCTTAAATGGAAACTATCACTTTTGTATGATAATTTCCTGTACACACACATTGATGGTGGGAAAGTGGACAGAATGTCCTCAATTAATGTTACAATTGTCCTTATGACCAAGCCGACCAATATTCCAATTCTTGCACTTTCAACTCTGCAAGCTTTTGAAGAGCTTAATACATTTCTCATATACATGAAGTAATTGGCCTTACTCATAATCCTAATGAGGGTTTTTATTGATAAGAGAATTGAAACTAACAAACTTGTAAATTACTCTGTCAACCATATTCAGTTACATTGCTAAACAAATTCATAATTCACTAGCGCAATTAAGCTCTGACAGCAATTATTTGCTATTCACAGTGCTATCTTCAGTGCCCATAATCCCAGCAGATATTTTAATGAAAAGCAGCAACACGAAAAGGAAACATGTCAATATTTTACAGCATCTTTTCCAATGATCCAATAGGGCGGTATCGTTTATGACCATGCTTTATAGTGTCTAGCGATTCTGTGCTTACCACTGAAAACAGTTATTTAATCTTCGGGATTCCTAATGCTATCGAAAAACGCAATCGGAGTAATGAACTTTGTGCAAATAGGACGCACTGGTGAAATTCGCTTGAAAGATGTAGGGATTCCAAGAGTTTCATTAGGGAAAATAATTAACCCAAGATATAAATGAAAAGAAGGTGATATAATATCTCGTTTTGGAATATTGGAATGAATCCTCTGTGACATTCTTGTAATATGTTATTAGAATAACGATGTTGCAATAGTACTGCAGGTTGGTACAATAAGTACTAAAAATAATCACTCTTAATTGATAAGATATATAAAACAAATAAAACATATATCACTCCAGAACACGACCAGTCGACTCTTAGGGACCACAGGAGACAAGCCCTATCGACATTAAACAGGAATATGAAAATAAGCAAACATCACGTTCTGTTTAGTATACAGTAGATTCATTGAAACAAGCCCATTACTTAAAAAATTTGCAAAACACAAATGTGAGATTTGTGCTCGAAAGAAACCGCTATGTAATTAACTATAGCTCCCATGTTGTGATGATATGAATTAGCCAATCCTCCACAAAAAGCAGATTAAAAGTTTAGAAAAAATGAAGTACAATATAATGTTTTAAAGAGGAGTTCCATAAAGTGGACAATATTGGAAGAAGTTGCATATCTGATAAAATAACAGTGCAAAAAAGAAAGTTTTAGCTTTACAGGTTGTTTAAAAAACACACGAACATTTTTTACGTTCAGATTCTTTACATATAAAGATGAAAAATGTGTGTATAAGTATTGGTTCGGAAATTCGCAATTTCTTAGATATCGAACTGAATATTTATTACCTGTAAGGATACACTCTGTAGATTGCCTTATACGCAATGTTCAGATCGCATGTTATTAATTGTGCTATATTGTTCAGATTGGTTTGCTGGTTGCTAGTAAATTTGTACTGGGAGTAAATTTGCACTCCTGACCACTTTATGCACCACTTTGCTTGTTCACATGGAGACGTATCATTAACACTCCGTAAAAGGGATTATTTCCCTGCATGATGGGTCTTCTGCATATTTTGGTCATGTCCGTGAACACCTTCATGCACAGCCTGCTGAACACTAGATTGGAAGAGGTGCTATTTAATTGTTTTGTAATTACTTCAGTATCTATTTTCATATGGCTTAATTATTCTGTTTCTTTAATTGAAAATTCTGTGACTTTACAAAAAGCTATTTTTATCCTCTTCTCTAATATATATATGCGCTTCTCATTAGTAACTTCTGTACTTGTTTTAGTAAATTATATTCGGCTATTCCCTAAGAAAGATGTCCCTTGGTCCGTTTGATAATGTACTCGTTGACTTGCATGACGGTTAATTTTTATTGCCGTTAAAGAGAGGAGGAGGGTTCAGTATTGTAAAACCTCTAGACACTGAGTACTGCGTTGGTCCACTTCACCTTGTCCTGTGTGATTCTCTATTTGTCTCTCTGAGGACGCGCCCATAGGGACTAGAAAATCCTCCGCGACAATAATTAATGTGTTCAAGGGTTATCATGTCTTCTAGTCTTCACAGAATTGTGTTATTAACAAAAAAAAAAGTTTCATGGAAACTACAATTTTGTACCTATTAGTGTATAACTGACTTTATCCAGATACCCTTCGAACAATTATACTGCCCAAATGTAATATGTATAAGGAACTTCCGATCATGCAAAATGCTACATGCAACCTTGAGTCAAACATGTAATATATGTTGAGACAGCGTTCGTTTACGTGAATCTTTGTACAGCAGATGTTTCCAAGTAACGAGGTAAAAACTGTTTTAATTTCTGCTGACGAAGGTGTATTCTTTGCTGAATAGAGGACTAGGAGGATAACGTCTACAAGTGTCCCTGGAGGGTGTAATCGGCGAAGTGTTCCTGTTGGATATTTTGACAATATTAACCTGGATGCGTTCTGGATGAAATCGGTAAATCTTGTGTGTACCAAGAAGAGTGAATTCATTAATAGCGGCAATTTTTAAATGAAATAAAAAAGCAATGCACATTTGGAAAAGGTACAATTCATTTGATAATTTTTCTCATTTATTATTTTATGTGACAATACTTATTTTTGTACCGTGTTTTAATAATTTGATTGATATGAGTGTTTGTAGCATATTTTGTATATTTTAATCAAATATATATATATTTAATTGATACAGTTACTTTTATATTTTATAACACATAACTTTTTTTCATACATATTTTTTCAGTTGGCAAAATATATAAGTTCTTATTATTGTTTTTTATATTTGAAAACATATATTAGTAGTGATTTATGTTTTTGTGAATATAGTTTTACATTGCTTTTATAGCACATTTTAGCCCAATAGTTACAATTTGTGCATCTGCAGCATAGTGCTTCACATTACATTTAAATGCGAGTACACCTTTGAATTTATGTACGCAATAAAACAACATACATTATTACTTTGACTCTTTACATTATAATGTAGTTTTTTTTATTTTTAACATTAGTAAAATTATTTCCTATTTGCGATTATGTAACCGTTAAACTATAAAAATGTGTATTTTGCGCTTAGCAATCATTAGATCTTCAACTATAGAAGTGCTAACTGTGCTTTATGCAAGTTATATTATAGGTATTTTTGTAACAGCATTTTTTATGCCAATGCATAGAGTTTTGCCACATATTTAAGTTTTTGTGTGAATATGAGGAAATTTTGTTAACAATATGAAAAGTATACGCAAAAAGTCGTTAATATAAAAAAAATATTTTATTCAAAATAAAAAATTTGGAAAAGGCAAATCATTAATGAAATAAAAAAAAAAATCTATGCATTGAATAAAGTAACAGGCACTACAATTACATTTTGCTACATATAATATAACATATTGTTGTTTTGAGTCGATATGTCAATAATGTCATATTTTGTTAATATTAAAGAGTAAAAATGGTGTATTTTATACCAAGCATCATACGAAACCTCTAAGTAGCACGTATCCCGCGGCACAATATTAAATGAGGTCATACTTCCAGGGTCGTCCTTCAGGGGAAAAATTGGCGCTGATGTCTTTTTTGTGGTGGCTGTTTGTTGCGTCATTTGAATTGTGCGCCTCGGGGCTTTGTTTTATTTTTTTTTTTTTTGAGTAGTGTTTAACGCCCGTTTTTACTACTGAGGCACTACAGGTGGTGGACACGGATGATACATGAGATGAAATTATATATTGGGAAAGGATATTTTTAAGGAAGGAAGCGTTCCAGGCCTAAGTTTAGGATAACTCCCCGGCATTTGCCAGCTATGAGGACTGAGGAAAACCTCTAAAAAAACCCAGTCAGGGAGGACGATCCTGGCGGCATTCGAACCCCAGACCACCCTCCCGCTCATGGGTCCGCGCCTTAACGACCTCGGCCACGTGGCGGTTTTAATTTCTTTGCAAGTGTATACACATTTAGCAAGTACTTATGGTTGAACAAGAATTTACATTATATCATTGTTCTGTGTGCGCCGAGGGGATATGTTTTACTATTATGGTAATTGTATTGTTTTGTACAAAATTAGTTGGTGTGGTAAATTTGAATTTAAAGGGTGTCGCATTATATGCTAGTATATTTTGGAAAAAGTTAAGTTGCTCTATGTTATTATATTTGTTTGTCTAAATGTTTATTGATGTAATTATATTTACAATGATATATATTGTATTCATTATAAATAACAATTTTAAATATAGTGAACGGTTTATTATTATTATTATTATTATTATTATTATTATTATTATTATTAATATGTTGCCCTCTAACACTGCTAAGGCTAAATACCATACCTTGCCATGTTATCCCATACCATGACGCTGGCAGAATGCTGCATAGTGGCAGTGGTGTACTCAGGTAGCTTGTCCTCATCCATTCGGCGACGCACAAACGTGATACCTTCACTGCCAAAGATGTTCATCTTCGTTTCATCGCTCCAAATGATTTTACCCCAGTCTTCTTGCGTCCAGTCCCTGTGTGCTGGAGCCCATTCCACATGCTTTTCGTTGAGATAAAATTTCTTTCTTGGCGTTTTCGCTCTTAGACCATTTTCTCAAAGCTTGTCTGTTTGTTCGGTCAGAGACCTCTAGCCCAGAAGTCCTCAAGATGGAATTTATATCTTTAGCCTTATGTCGGCGATCTTTTAGAGAAGTAAAGTGTCCAGAACTAATGCCATTACTATACTATCACTCTCTGCCACACCATATAGCATCCAAGAAGAAATACTGCCAATATCTAATTTAGTGAAACAATGGACAGCAAATTACCTAATATATGTATTTATTTCCCTTTATTGTTGAACATATGGTCATGTACAATATTTTTAATAATTATTAAAACATTTATTTATGTACTGACAAAATATTAATCATGTTTTCTTCTACATTAGCATGTTTGTACTCTCAACATGTAAGTAACAAAGTTTAAAAAGATCCGCAGCACGCACGGCAGATACTGAATGCTAGACTCCCTCCATCCAATCACAACGCATTTTATTCTCAGCAATCACATTCCTCTTCATATCTCCACCAATCACGATCCTCCTTATTTTCACCAATCACAAGACTCCACGCCACTTCTTTACCGAATTTTTACTCTTTACAATGCATAAGCTGACTCAGTAGCTCCCCTACACCCTCCTACATAACACCAGCTAATCTGAAATTTTTTTATTTACATAAAACATAATATTTGCTTAAGTCAGTATATCGAACCGTTTAGCAAAAATAAATCAGTACTACACAGTGAATGTGGATTTAGAAAAAAATATTACTAACACATAAAAAAACCATTACCACCTAAAACAACAATAAATATTTCCAATATACGACACACAAACCACCATATTAATCCACAAATAGGCTACCAAAATTTTAATAAATAAATCAATCACTATAATGAAGAAACATTATCACCATAATCAACAGTCAGACCATACCCCCACCACCGCATTACGAGCTCAAAATTACGCTACCATTCTAAAAAATAAACCAAAAAATCAGTACAATATACGGTTAACAAAATAATTACAACAAGCATGTACTTACACAATTAGTTCACAAATTTGTCACCAAATACATTTATAGAAAATATATCGATCACTATAATCAATAATATTTATCAGCATACATAAACATTACCACCAAAATTAACAATCAGACCATTTCGCCACCAATACATTAGTAAAATTCGCTCCACCGGTGTCAAAAGAAAAAGCAAACAATCGATAAACAAAATAATTAAAGCACATTATTACTACATACATTTATCAAAGTAATGGCAACATGTATGCACATACAAAATTAGTTCACAAACACGCCACTAAATCATTTCTACAAAATATACCAATCGCCACACTGAATAATTGTTACCATCAAAATCAACAATACTACCATTGTCGCCACCACTACATTAGTACAAAATAAATTTCGCCACCATTATACAAAATGAACCAAATAATCAATAAACAAAATATATACATTTTAAATAATTAAAACACTTAATTAGAACACATACTGAACAAACTAATTACAAGGTTATGTAATTGTATAATGTGTATGTACTTGTTAAAATATGAAGGCACCATTAAAATATTATATCACCAATTATTTCAACTTATTATAAATGTGTTATTTATCATGCATAAATATATATCTTTGCAAATTTAATTATATCAATAAACCATTATCCAAATAAATATAATAATACAGAACAACAAAAACTTATTTCCAAATTATACCATCACACCCTGAGCCACAATTTTACGAGTTCAAATTTACGCCGCCAAATAATAATGTACACAATAATACAATAACCATAATAGTAAATACAAATCTCCCCAGCACACACACACACAACAATAATATCACGTATGCTTTTGCTGAACCCATAATTGTACTTGCTAAACACGCACGTACTTGCAAAGAAATAAAACACAAGCCCGGAGGAGCGCTATTCAAATGATGCCAAAAATTGCCACCAACACTAGTGCCACTTTTCCCCTGGCGGACGATCTGGGCAGTGTCACATCCTTTAATTGCGCGCCGTGGAATATACACTACTCCTCTACATTAGAAACCTTATCTGTACTTATGCAAGTTGCTTAATTTTTTTGTGTTAGTATATTTTTACTCGTATAATGGATATAAGCTTTTAAGCGCTGATGGAAGTTAAATAATAAACCTTGTTACAACAATAGGAAAATAATGAGCAGAAGTCCCTCACTCCTTAGAACAAAGTAAAAAGAACAAAAATATTTTATTACAACTTAAATATATCTGTAAAGTTCACCTTACAAAAAATTAAAAATTAAGAACATTATTACAGTAAAAAACCATATGTCAACGGTTTATTGCTAAAATTGAAAAATATGTGAAAAGTTCTAAATATATCGAGGTTGTAAAAAGAACAATAACAACAAATATGAAATGGTTTTATCTTTTTTAAATATTTAAAATGCTTTTATGTAATAGTTACACAACGTTTTGAAAACAATAACAAAATGTGCTAATTTTTATATTTATATAAGTTTCAGCTTTATGTGTAAAACAATATTTCATTGCAATGTGAAAATTATGCACACTAGAAGCAGAAAATTTAATTTAATTGATATAATTTATAGATTTATTAACCATACATGCAAGAAATTTACTGCGCGACATGTAATACTTTTTAAATATTGGACATTTTACTTAAAAAAGTAAAATATAATCATCGCAAGTATTTAGTTATTGTAATTTATATGTTAAAAGTTAATTAAAATGCTTACTCTTGTTGCTCTATTTAACCACCATACGTTTACTTACAGAATTAAAATATGAAATTTGTGCTATTACAATATCAATCATTTGTGAACCTATTACAATAACATTTATTAAGCATTAAGGAAATATATTGTATTGCAATTAACTTAGAGATTTATTAAAATATATGAAAAAAAATGGGAAATGTAAATGTTTTAAATTAATAATGAACCAGCTTTAATATTGGATTAAAAATATATTATAAACGTAATGACTGTTCACATTTTTGCCCCAAAATGTAACATTTCATATATTTTTAATTACAAGATATAATTACTCTTACTTTTTGAAAGACTGTCATGTACTCACTTAAGAACGAGATTATAAAGCTCTAATTTAAGAAACGCCGTCTGAATGTTCATCAGAACTGTTGAAGCAATTCTAAATGGAGACTTTGCACTGCTTTGTATAATTTTTACATTTTTTTACGAACCATACAAAGTACATGGTGTTTTGTTTAACGCTAATAAGCGTAATTTTATCACACAAAACATGGAATAACCGCAAAGTACCGAAAATTGCTTTTAGTAAAAAATTTTTTTACATAACTTAGGACTTCTTCTTACACATATTATTAGCACTATATGACATTTTTAAGTGTTACACTTTGAGTTACGCACAACTATATATTTAAAAGTGAACTTAATGAAAGTAGCACCTTTACATTTACATTAGATTATATATGTTTAAAAATAATATGAGCTAACAAAATTGGAATTGGCGATTAAAATAATTTTTATTCCTGTATATTTCATTATTAATTATTTGAATACCTAATAAATTACTAATTATGTGAAAAGGAATTGTAAAGAATAAATTGAGAAAACTGATTATTATTTTAACTGTAAATACTAAAGTTGGATTATTGTTGCTCTTTAAAATGCCGTCTTACGCCTACTAAAACATCAGATTCTCACATATGTAGTCTCAAAATGCCGTTTAAAGGTTGTATATACATATACTGCTAATTTTACTCACTACTTTACTAACGCAAAGCACAACTAGCACAAAGATGCGAATTATATTTTTTTTATGTTTATGTATGGGTTTTTATGTTCAAATAGAAAGGCTGTGTTAACAAATTGGAAACCAGAAACTTGCAATAATTGCTTGAATAATTTCAAAAAGTTTTCTAAAGTCTTTATGAGTACTTCGCATTAGATTGTACCCAATATACTCCCATTGTAACATGTCGAAAAAAAGATTGTGAGATAAAGAAAAACAGTTTAAACAAGGCACATTATATTATTTTTTACCTGCAAAGTACCTTTGTTCAACAGTTTCAAAAGTGGACCTTTTTTATTTGCAGCAAATTTAGATAGGAATTGGCTTTGTCCGCATGTCTTGTAGAACTGTGAGTAGATTCTAAGTTTTTTGCCATCGACGTTGGTACCAATGATACGTATTTATTAGTTATTGGGTTAGAGTAAATAACAATAATTATTTTTATTTATTTTTTTTCTTGTTAACCGTTCCATATTGTTTTAACTGTAAGTAATTTTTTTAACTACTATACATACATTAATGATCTTCACTAAACACGGAGTTACAGCATAATTATATGTTGCACTTAAAAGAATGTAAAATATATTTACTACTTTTACTGGCATTTAAACAAGAACACTGCTGTATTTCCTCCTGCTATTACTGGCATTAAGATATTGTTTTTAAGTCTCTAAAGATAATGGACACAACTTTTACCACGTATATTTTGTATGCTTTTTAAATAACTTGTTTTTGAGATAAATTAATTGTAAATTAAACGAGCTGAGATTGTCTCCCTACGTGCTTTTAATTCCCTATGCGAGCAATACAATTCCGCTTTATGACAAGTTGACAAATGTTACATAATGTGATATAAGCAGAAAGAAAAGACATTTCATTGCAATATAACTTATATATTTATTAAACATATTTGCAAAAACTTGCAATGAGGAATGTCAATATTTAAAAATTATCATCATCATCATCATTATCATCATCATCATTACAATTGTAAATACCAACATTTGGTCATTTTGTTTTTGAACAACTATCATATGCTTACTTAAATTACCAAATATGACGTGTTCAGTTAGAAAACGCAGTTTAAAATTAACCACACCTTCTATAGCTATAAAATAATAATAATAATAATAATAATAATAATAATAATAATAATAATAATAATAATAATAATAATACATTTACACTGTTTTTTGCTGCTTATTTTCTTTCGTTTTTTCCTCACCAAACAGTCTACAATTGGCACACAATTGCTAATTATAATTTTGTTCGTGTTACGAAAGCACAGCACACACACGTTTTGTACAATATGGTTATTTTGGGTGACATTTTACACCTTCAACGGTAAATAATTGTGTAACATGCCCAAAAACACATTATTCCTTCCCCCCCACTAAATATGGAACTGGAGCTCTCAAGGCAATTGTTGAAAGACAACATGTTGCACTTAAAATTAACTAAAATCTGAACTGGTGCCCTTTGAGTTGCTGTAAATGACGAACGTGGAATCTTTTATTTTGTGTTTGTGCAATCGCAGTCGCTATGGGTCATGAAAGCAAGTTTTTGTGTTACTTCTTTTTATATTATGTTGGACAAAAGGAGTGGATGGTGGTAGCGGCGTATTAATGCAAAATTTTCTTATTGTGATAAAAGTGCCAAAAGTAAAGGTGATTGTTAGCTACATTATTATACATAGGCATTGGAAATTGGAGTGGGGTTGCTCAAAGCAATAATATCTTTTCCTTTAGATACACTAAAGCGTTACGGTTCTCATTGTTTCATGCAAAGAACTGTCTTGCGCTAGTGTTTCATTGTTACAGGCAACTTGAGGTTTTATGCTGGCCATGTACTGAACATAGGAAAATTGCAAACACTTTTCGCAGGCTGCAATGCAAGCAACAAATTACTTTAGCATAAGTTGTTTCTTTTTTCCATGCTTATTACAACTCAGTGAAAATTTAATAATGATTACCTACATATTACAGTTTATATTTACTTTTATTTCCTTAGCAAATGTATTTCAAACTGCTAATTTTTGTTGTTCGAAACGGCTTTAGGATGCAACATAATGAGAAAAGCAGTATTGTTCCTAAAAGTGTGTTATATGCAAAAGGAATGACCGTTCATAAAATTTTATTCCTGCTTATTATATGCATATGATAGCATGGTTAGCGCTTTAATGCAGCTGCTGCAATCGCCAATGTACACAAATGATACTTATAAACATCATGTGATTGTTTGAAAAATTATTATTTTAACAATATTAAATCGTAGAATCGCATCTCAAAACCCGTTAAAATTTATTTTTAATAAAACCATGTATATATATTAGTTATATATTTAAATTACATTTTATTTATTTATTTTTTGTTAGAAACTTAAAGCGAATATCTAACATAACTTAATCACAGATTTGTTGTTACAAACCAGTTCGCTTAGCTAAAACAAAATTTACCCAACGTAACGGAACCTAACATTTAATTTTTAAGTCAATTTTTGAAAACCGAACTTGAGCAAATACCTAACCTAACTTAGCCGTAGATTGAATATTACAAAGGAATTTGTCCAACTTAATTTAAGCCAACCTAATGTAACTTAACCAAATATTTATTACTATAGGGGTTTTTTACGTTAGGTTTAAATAAATGAATTACTTTAGGAAATTTTATGCACTTATTCTTATAACATTACTGGGCTCCAAACCTGATATTGTAATGAACAAATTAGCATAGTGCACGTTATAAGAGTGGCGAAACTTTTTCACTTACGTGAGTATCATTTAGGGAAGGATGTTTTTGAAACATATTTGCTGTTTGTTTGTACCATCAGAAGGGGATAGACTAAGAATGGCTATTTTTTAAAATTAAGTAAATATAAACGCATAGCTGGGAATGAGTGCATATGAATTTATAACAATTGTTATGCTTACTGTTTTATGTGGCAATTCAAGCATTTAAAACTATGTTTTTTATTCTGGAAATACATATTTTATGTATATTGTGACATTCTATAGCAAAAAAACAAAAAACAAAAAAAAAACATTTTTTCTTAGACAGTAACATTTTTATTTGGCAACACATACGTTTTCTGTTACTCATTTTTTTATATTTCGATACACGTATTAGCTTTTTCTTACTTATTTTAAATTTGGCAACATATATGTTTTGTAATTAATTCTGTGATTATAATCTTACATTGTTTATAGATTTTTTACATTTCATTGTTGATTTGAACGACTGCCTATATTTATATTACGTTTAAACACGAATATCCCGAATTTAGTCCATGCAATAAAAAAACATACACAAGTACTTTGTAGGCGCCGCCTAGAAGTAGCAGTACCTAATCACTGGTGGCGGGCCTCGTGAGCCTCTATGAATCAGCAGGCTATATCGGCGGTAGTTTGTTGCCGGTAGGGTGAACCATGCCGGGCAGGTTGTGAGGAGAGGTCGGACTAAGAAGCAACTCAACTTAATCTCTTAATCATTTCGACCTTTCATCTTTCATTCAAGTTCATTTTCACTCATCACTCTTTCTTTCAATATTCATCCAAACTCAAGGTTTAACCGACCGGTGCCGGGGAGGTGAATGACACATGGAAGATGTGCATTGAACGGAGCCTCTGGAATACCAGGTGACCTGCCGGAGTGACGAGCCTTATCCAGGTATGCAGGACTCTGCCTGGGTGGATCATTGTTCCCTAGATTCTCGTGTAACCTGAGTGGAAATCACTCAGAAAATCAATAATACACTCCTGAGGATCACATTTGTGAGCTCCCAGCAGCTCTTTTTTTGAGCAAAATTCAGATATGGAGGGTATCAACTCTTCCGCGGGGTGCTGGGTCAAGGAACCTTAGGGTCCCGGCAGAGCTATATCATAACTCTAACAAAGGATGGCCCTGAAGGTCCTCCAGATTAACCTCCAACATAAGAAGGCAGCCTCCGGTGTCTTTTGCATAATATTCAATAAAGAAATAGCCCTGTATTAAGGACCGTGGATTAACAGCGGTCAAATTACAGGACTAGGAGAATGAACAGGTTAAGTTGATATATTGCAATAAGAAAAATCGACCCAAAAGTTTTATCCTTGCTTGCAATAGAATTCAATGGCTACCCCTTTTAGAATTTCGTTCTAATAATGACACCACTGAGAAAATTGACTGTAGCATAGGGAAGGGAAGAAGAGCCTACTGCTGAACTCTGTATATCTCCCTTTTGACGGTGGCAATCCGCCTACCTGGGAATTAAAACAGTTGGTCATTTATTGCACATTAAGAGGGGACCAGACCATCCTTGAGTACAACGCCAACTCAAAACTCATGAAATCGGGGACAGCAAGGATATCAACAAAATCTGTGAGTACGTTTTAGATTCCCTGCTCTCTAGAAATAATTTACACATACTTAATGTCGGTAAAAAGCCTACCTTTACAAACCGTATAAGGTAGGAAGTATTTACATTTCATTTAGCGTGGAATGTATCTTTACTCAGATTATTGAATGGTTGGTCATAGACGAACGATCACTATCTTACCACAATTATGTATAATTTAATGTCAATGTAGTAAAACACGTCAACCTTTACAAGTATCTCAGGAGAACCTGGTGGGAGCCCTATAAGCAGGTAGGATCTCTCAGGTAGCCTCGGACTGATTGACAGGTTAGATCCCATGGTGATATCGACAGTCACCTATCTCATCCAAGGGGCCATACTTGATTACTTTCACGATAACTGCCCCAAGCAATCGCGGATGAAATCCTGGAAGGTAACATGGTGGATTAAGGCGTAGAACACGAAAGAGCCAGGGTGCGACATCTCTTTAACAAGCAAAAATAACTGGTGACGGGGGGCGTATCATACAGCCCTTACGGAATATAATGAAGATATATAAGTGCAAAAAGTCGTTGCAAGCGTTCTCCCAGGGAATTTACAGCTTGTCAGAGACAGTCATATTAAACAATCCTTGGTCCTCGGCCCTATAATCTCCGAAGGAACAATATGCAATCCTACGGGCTGTTTGATCTTCTACGTGAATAAAATCATCTTTATTTGTTAAAAAAAAAAGACACCGTTTTTCCCACTCGTGATACTTAGCTCTCCTTTTCAAACCAGCACAATTTAGTCTTATTGCAGAGCAGGGCACGATAGATATAATTAAAAGTTACTTGCAGCTCTGCAGTTTGGCAGTAACATTTTTCCTAATTATATAATCCTACTGAATGATTTAAATCACTTAATTTCTATTTTAAAACGTATGAAAATATTTTTGATTCCAAAAAAAATTTTTTTTGCAATGTTAAATTCTATTTGTTTCTAATATTCATTTTCTTTATAAAAAGTGTAAAGTACAACTTGTTTTTGAATGCAGCATAATTTTTTGCAAAGCTAAATAGTTTTTGTTTTTAATATTCCTTTTTAAATATTTTTCATTATAACGTAATATTTTTGCAAAGATAAACACTTTTGTTTCTAATATTTGTTTTTGTTTATTAAAAGCCATCGAAGAGGAAAATATTTTTATTGCAAATTGAAGTATTTTTACAAAGTTGAACAACTTTTTATTTCTGTCGTTACTTTTGGTTTATTAAAAGCCAATCGCAAAGTGAAAATATTTTTGATTGCATCATAACTTCTTTTAGCAAAGTTATATAGTTTTTTTTAATATAAAATTCGTTTTTTATTAAAAGTCCATGGCAGAATGAAGATATTATTTGACTAAAATAATAATTCCTTTTTGTAAAGTTAAACAGTTTTTTTTGTATTATAACGGGTTTTCCTTTTAAAAATAAGTCAAGAAGTGAAAATATTTTTCACTGCAAGGTAACCAAAGTAAAATAGTTTATTTATTTATTAAGTCAATCGCTGAGTGAAAACAATCTGTGATTGCAACACAAATTCTTTGTTGTAAAGTTAAACCGTTTTTTTTTGTTTCTAAGAATTTTTTTTGGTTAAAAATCAATTGCGTAAGAAAAATATTTTTATTACCACACACATTTTCTCAAAGTTTAATAGATTTTTTTTTCAAATATTCGCTTTTATTTATTAAAAGAAAAACGCGAAATGTAAATATTTCTGATTGCAAAATAAAATATTTTTGCAAAATTAAAAGGTTTTTAGTATCTAATATTCATTTTTGTTAAAGAACAGAGTGGATCTTTTTTATTTGATTCCACCATAACTTTTTTTGCAAAGTTAATTTTTTTATTTTCTAATATTAGTTGTTTATTAGCAAAAAGAAATCGCGGAATGAAAACATTTTTTATTGTAACATAACATTTTTAAAATATAAACAATGTTTTGTGCTTAATATTCTTTTTGTTCATTAAATGTCAATCGAGAAAGAAAATTATTTTAATGGCAGCATACATTTTGCAAAGTTAAACATATTGTTTGTAATATTCGTTTTTATTTATTAAAACTCAGTCGCAGAGTGATTATATTTTTTATTACAACATAACTTTTTTTAATCAAATTTAGTAATTTAGTGATTTTTTTGTTTTTAATGTTCGTTTTTGTTTATAAAACGGTGATGTTTGGTTATTTGGCATGTTGCGGTTCACTTTTATTCAATTTTATTGTAAGATTATAGAATAACGAGAGAAATCATTAAACGATGCTCACAGATATACAGAGTAACAGAAATTTCTTCCTAATTATATGGTTTTAATGAATAAAGCGTATAATTTCTATTCCAAAACTTATCTTTGAATGAATTTTTAATTTACAGCCAGCAAAAATAATATTAAATTACAATATAACTCCTTTTTAGCACAACATAGATTCTTTATGTAAAGTTAAACATTGTATACAATACTTTTTCATTTTTCACAAGCAGGTATATTTTAATTATCAACATATTTTTGGGATGGCATTCAGCACCTTATAACGGTGTATTTTTACCTTTAAATTCTATCACCGCATGGCTATGCAATGCACCTTATTTCCAACAGTAACTTTCCTCTGTATGTTCGATATTGTTCACACCTGCACGATACCATGACGCCATACATTCTGTGCAGGTCTCACCTCGTCTTGTGACGCCACGAGCTTGGTTTCTGCAATAAACTTTCTTCTCCTGTTGACGTCATAAGACCTTGAAAGACACACTTGCGTGTACAAGCCTTGCTATTGTTTACACTAATCACGTGACTTTACCTGCCACTCTTTATTGGTTACACATTCAGTTTGCTCAGTAGACGTCAGGAAGCCATGCTCTAAGTACCTCCGCGTCATCTCATTAAAGTTATATCGTAATATTATTTGTAAATACTGTTTTATATTTTTACCATCTTTTTTCATAGTAACATCTTATTTTGCAGAGTTGAAACATACTTCCTACCTCTATGTTGTGTGTATATATATATGTATTAACTACTAAAATACCGCCACGGGTGGCCGAGGTCGTTAAGACACGGACTCGTGAGCGGGAGGTCTGCGGTTCGAATCCCGCCAGGACCGTCCTCCCTGACTGGGGTTTTTTCCAGGTTTTCCTCAGTCTTCATAACTGGCAAATGCCGGGGAGGTACCTAAACTTAGGCCTGGAACGCTTCCTTCCTTAAAAAAAAAAAAAAAAAAAATCCTTTCCCAATTTATCATTTCATTTCATGTATCATCAGTGTCCACCGCCTGTGATGCCTCAGTAGTAAAAACGGGCGTTAAACACTACTCAAAAAAAAAAAACTACTAAAATATTGTTTATAAAGTAAATTTATACAATTTAGTGTTTTGCTTGCAGCGTAAATATTATATTTATCAATATTATTATTTCAATGCTCATTATTGTGAATATCAAAATTGCGAATTTTTTTACATTTGTTTATTCCATCAAAATATATTTTACACTCCCATACTCATTTTTACCAATATGTTTACCTCTACGCGTAAGCTCCTCATACTTTTATTTCAGTTTTCTCATTATGAATTCCACACATCGTCTACCATTTTGGGTAACTTATGTAATTATATATTCAATTAATAAAACATTGGCAACTACTTAACCATTCACAGCAGTGAAAAATGCCTCATTTCCCCTGAATGTATGCTTGCCATTGAATGTATACATGTCCATAGAAGTATGCGTGCCACTCAATGTATATTCATCCCTTAAAGTATGCTTGGCACCAAATGTATACATGCTCACTGAATGTGTACATAGGTTAAAATATTTTGTGTAATATATGTAACTATATGTATAGTCAATAAAATGATCCCGACTTGGCTAAATTTTGTCTTCGGAATGCTTACCATACACTTGACTCTGAAAAAAGCATACATTCCCCATGAATGTATACTTTCCCCTGAATGAATGCTTTCCTCTGAATATATACTCACCCCTGAATGTACACATACAGAGAAAATGAAGTTGAATGAAAGATGAATGGGTGAGTATGTACACTTAATGATGAAAGTATGTTAGTTCATGTATACACGGATTTTATTAATATTTTGTATAATTATATGCATATTAAAATTACCCTAACCTATCCGATTTTCGTCTTGAAATTGCCTATAGCACTTGCTGGATACTCACCGCAGTAGTGTAGACAAAGCGCAAGAAATGTGTGATAGGACCCATACTACTTCTCAATGCAATTGATGAATACATTTGAATTAATGGCGAAACCGCCGTTCATTGTACAGCTTAAAAATATTTTTGATGTAACTCACAATAATTTTCTGTAATGAAATATCACTCTTATGAGTTATTTAACTATCATTTTAGCAGTATTATCAAATTAAAATAATATAAAATATTTTGAAAACATATTTTACTATGTGATGGGAATTTTCTGTTAATTCACATTTCAGACAATTATAATGATCACCAAATGCATTGTATTCATTGTAGATGAAAATGAGTTTATATGCTCTAGTTTTTAAATTTCGACTTCGGTCCTAAGAAGGACACACTGTTGAGAAGAATACTCTTCCAGTCCATCTGACAAACATGATCGAATCCGAATCATGTACATTGGAAGAAGTAGATCTATTCCCTTGGCGGTAACGATGGGCTTCCAAAGCTGACGCACAAAGTAATCATAATCTCGAAAACACCAACATTTAAGGAAATATGACTAAAAGATTAATAAATGTTTTTTCCTAAAGTTTGTGCATGGGTCTTAGCAAACATTTCAACAATAAAATATCCTATAATTATTATAACACTATTTTAGACTGTATGCTTAATTAAACGGACAACACTGGGCTACATTTTGGATTTTCTATGAAACCACAACAGAATTTGTTTTCAGTACACTCCCCAGTGTTTTATAATTAACTTTTCAGTGAAAAATTGCTCCAAACATCATGCTAACACAGTTTTGAATTTCTCAGTCATGAAATATATATGATCGTTTCAGCTAACTATACCGCTGAGTACGGGTTCGTTAGTGTTTGTTGATAAGAAAAAGTAGATGAGTGCATAAAGCAAAACTAGGGGGGAGTCGAAAGCTTGATATAGTCGAATAGTATTATGGAATAAGGTGTACACAAAGTATGATTATGTAACAATTATAATACGTTTGAAATTTACACGGCATCTAAATGAACTACTCAGGAATACAAAGGTTTTAGAAAAGTCTTAAGTAAGTAATATATAGCGGTTATGTAGTCTGCGTGTTAACATTTCAAAATTATAACACCGAGTTTCTAGACGACCAGTACGCTACTAACCAACGAATCTTCCATCCGAAAAGATACATACAGTAACGAACCAAAGTTGTGCAGCATGACTCTTTGGTGCAATCGCTATGATACTGGCGTTAAGTAAAAGCAAATCATTGCTATCTAGTTTGGGTTTCGTTGATTACATTTTTACTTCTGTTTTTACGTATGAGCATACTTCGTCCTGAAATATGAAATAAATAAATAAACCATTCCGCAGGACCCGGACCTACAATCTCCGAAACCACATTTTGTCCAAGATCCATTAGATATTAGGCTATACAGTCACGTGGATAACTCTCTCTAGAATAAGATACATAACGACAAATCAGTTAACTGTTGTTCAGTGCCATGCTCTTATGTGGCTAGTCTGAGGCACTAAGCTTTAAAAACATTGATTATAACCTATTTAACATCAGGAATTCCTTGCTAAAGAAGAAAGTTTGAAAACTTTCTAAGATAAAAATGTACATTTTCTAGCTTTAACAATGATTTATCAGCATCTAATTTGAAACTTTTTAGAACTATTTAACTGGATTATTTTTCTTCTTGGACTATAGATCCCATGTCTCAATCTTGTGTAAGACCCCTGTACAATCCCTGAAATTATTACTAAGCAATTTATCAACGCCCGGTATCATCTTTGTTGGTTGTTTAACGTTCCGAACGAAACAGCCTTAATCAAGTGCTTCCTTCGATGAACTAACATTTCCGCTGCTATTGCACAGAGTATGGCGTAATGTGATGTAGGCGGTAAGTTACTGAGTTGGCCACCGTTACATTAAACTGAAAGAGTAATACAAATGGGTTGATTTCTAAGATAAGGAAGACGTTTTACAACTTTCATAAAAGAAATACATTAAATAATAGACTTATACTAAGTATAAAATTAGTTATTTAAGAAAATCTCTTAACACCGACTTATAATTGCCCTTGATATAATGAATTAACTAGAGCTGCAAGAGATAGGAGCTGCTTGAGTGTGGTAGTGGAATATAAAGTGACAACAACGGTTAGTGGTTTTGGGCTTGAACCAAAAAGATGTTAAACCGCACTAAAATTTAGTTATATGCCATTTAATCACTTTGAAGGAAATGTTTTTGTTTCCAATTTTAATTCTCGAACATGTTGGTTATGTTATGGTAAGAGGCGTTATGAGGACAGTGTAATTCGTAAGGAAAATTTAATGCTGCTGTTCATTCCAGTAATCAGATGTATTTGTTGCTGGAATGGGATATTGCACTTTCTTACATTGTGCATTAGTGGTTAGGTCATTCTTACAAGCGTTATTTTATTTATAAGCATAGCAATTATGAATTTAATTATGTTGTCTTGTTAAAACTTGCAGAACCTTTGCCGGGCATCCCTTGCAATGGAATACAACGTCACAATTTGAATAATACAACTAATTAATAAGAATATAATATAATGGAGATAGCTGGCACATAAAATATGGATTGGTGCATGTATTTCAGAAAGGACAAGATTTTATGATGAGAAATGCAACAGATTTAGTGGCAGTGGGTGCTTTGAAGTTTTTCCGTGTTCTATAATGACATGTGTACAAAATGAGCAGTTCGACAGGCTATCACAGCATGTAGTGATGTACTGCGCGGTTTGTACCTACCAAAGTGCTTTCTACCAGAATGGTATTCAGTATTTTTAAAGACTCATGCTTTATTTAAGGAAATTGCAGCAATCAACCAGTAAACTGTTTTCTGGGTCATGTATGGGCAAGGTACGTTATGCAGAATTAATTGTAAGGGACAGAGGCATCGGTAAGGGGGCTTGATTTTGCAAATCGTCTATAATTGGTTATTGGAGAGGAACTAGTGTACCAGTAAAACAAATATATAACAGGTAAATTTACAATAAAACATGCACCCAACGTAACTAGCAAACGGCGTGATTTTCAAATCTTCTACTAAATTGGGACTGTGAATGTATTAGTAATGGCAGTTACCTCAAATGCTTTACCGAAAGTTGCATCTATTGCTTCAGATCATCATATGATCATGTGACTGCTTAAACAGTCACCTGTCACTTTGCCCCATTGCCTTATGTGATTTATTGTTATTAATAGAAGTATATTCTCATATTTTATTTTATAATCTTACATATAGCATTATATACAATAATTGATACCATTTACTGTATTTATGTACATCTATCTTAACGAATGGAAAGTATACATGGTGCTGTCAAACCGCCACGGGTGGCCGAGGTCGTTAAGACGCGGACCCGCGGACCCGGGAGGTCTCGGGGTTCAATTCCCGCTAAGACCGTCATCCCTGATTGAGGTTTTTTCCAGGTTTTCCTCAGTCCTCATAAATGACAAATCCCGTGGAGGAACCCTAAGCGTATGCCTTGAACGCTTCCTTCCTTAAAAAAAAATTCTCCTTTCCAAATATATAATTTCATTTCATGTATCATCCGTGTTACCGCCTGTGGTGCACCAGTAGTAAAAACGGGCGTTAAACACTATTCAGAATGGAGCTATCAGAAGGTATGATGAAGTACGATCGCAAGACATATTTGGGAAATGGAGAAACTATTCACCAATAAAAGAGAAAAACTTTAATAAAGTCTCTCAAGAAGACCCCGTGCCGATAATGGACTGTTCTGAACTACACCATTCCATTTAATGGAAGTTCTCTCTTTGTACCTTTACCCGTTTTCTTTTCCTCCTCAGCATTGCTGGCTTATTTTTTGCAATATCATTTCTTTGTGTTACACTCAGAGGAGACTTGAAGCTTTCGATGTTCTCACGTCCCTTCGGTTTTTCATCCTACATTTCTAGCACTGAAACCTCTTCTCTAGACGTTGCAAGGATAAGAGATCAAACGCCAAATCTGGTGGTATCCGCAGCAAGTGACACTGGGTAAATGGCAAGTCAGCTCCTGGGGAGAATTGGGAAAAGTGTGAATACCGAAACATACACCTTTCTGCTTAAGCACCTGTCTGCTATTATATCAATTCCAGCTGCATTCAATCTGCCTTACTGCGTATGTATGGCTTTGTATAGCGAGTGTGTCAAATTATCTGTCAAGCTAATATGTTTCCTCTCGAACTTTGGGAGAGAAAGAAAACAAAAAATCTTGTCAGTTTCGTATATGATCCCCCCTCCAAGTTGGGTTTCTTAAGCTTTTCACATTTTCACATTTAAGTCTCCATTGCTCCATTTCTTGCTAGTAGTTTCCTCCGCCTTTCAGTTTCTGTCACTAAGGGTAATCTGACTTTTCCTCTTGTACTTTCAATTTACAGAAAGATTTTGCGTACTACAACTCGGCCTTCCCTTATCGTCGGTTTTGTTGAAGGTACACTGTGAGACAACATAAAATGACTTCAACGTCCATTTTTATATTACTCATATTAGCATAATTAATTACATGTACTATAAATCTTATTATAAACAATTTGTACAGTTTATATGTCTGCATATTAAAACTTTTAGACATAAACTTTAGACATAAACCAGGAAACATGTTTTGGGAATGGGACAAAAAGAACCATATGGTCTTGTACCTCTTTTGTATGCTCTGTAAGAAGCTTTGTATACGAAAGGTCGTCTCTAAGAATTTGAAAAACAGTGGCAGATATTGTATGAACGGACAGAAGGGTTAGTTTTTTTGTTAAAATCCCGGACAGACCGGGCAATAAAAACCAATTGATGAAAGGTGGGTGTAATAACTTGTCACCAATATTACGTAACGAAACCCAGGAGAAAAGCAGAAGGAATAAAGGGTAAAAAGGACAGTCGATCGCGGACCTTGTGGAGTAGAAAGACGCAAACTGTTTACAGGGAGCCATATCGAAATAGTGGTAAGAAATGATAAAAGCAGTGGAACGGTGAAAGATTTGGTACAATTACCGGGCAGTGATAGAATAGAATCCACCGGGTTATCATGAATATTCTCAGAACTTAAAGCCGGCCCTTGAAAAATAAGTTTACTTTAATATAAATAAATTGTGTTATAGTAAGCTCCACGATTCGTGTGCATCTTTTGCAGAATTCCCTGTCCTCTCCCATTGGTTTAATGGGGCCATAAAATTCCAGCAATCCACCGAGGACATAAGATAGGCAGCAGGAGAAGAGGAAATCGACATCAATTGAATCTGCAATTTCCTCCCCCACTCATCACATTAGACCATCGAATACGATCGCAACTGCTTTGCCAGATTTCAACTGTCAGAAAATTTCGGTATGATGAATGATTGCGCAAACATATTCAATAAAGATCCAAGTGGTAACACAATGAACAGCTATGTCTTTATAATTCATTAGCGATTAAGCAATATGGGCTACGATTTGATTCATCGATACTTAGGGGGTTTTATAGTCAATATATTGAGAATATTGCGACCATTACTAGTTACGTTTTATTCCTTCGGAATATGTCTTTTTCCCTTTCGGCTATTTCCATAATGCATTACTTCTCTTATCAAGGTATTTTATTTCTTTCGCATATGTTTATTGAACTTCTCTCTTTTAAAGTCATCGTATATTCAGAAACGCCAGTTAGTGAATCTTTAACCGCGTCGTTAGTTATGTGCTAAATGTCGCTGCTAAAAGGAGAGTTAAAACTGGCATATCAAAGGTATTGTTTGCAAAACGGTACGAATTTTCTGTTTTGTTATTAAATAAAAGTTCACATATTCATTGACGAGCCACACAGTATCCTGAATATGTGAGGAGTAAATGGCAAAGTGAAAATAAAATACGGAACGTTTCTATAGCAGAATTCATAAGGAACGGCAAGGTATTCTCCCAAGTGAAGTTTCTAGCGCTGGCTAACTCTTTATACTGCATTTTGTGTCTCATTTTGCACAGTGCAGTATTAACAAAATATCTGTAAGCATTATTAAATAGTATTATTTAGTAGTTTTAATGTGTAACTGTCTCTATTATAATATATACAGTGTATGCATAAAAGACAAATTTTTTCGAGTATTACTTTATTAGAAAAGCAAAGGTTAATTGCCAAACGCAAATAAATATAGAAGCATGATCATCAGATCTCGAAAAATAGTAATAATTCCATCTTAAACAAAACAGTTCATCTTTGTCCATTCACTAAAGTTCACTCAACATTTTATCACTGGTCTAGTAAATGTATAGGACATAGTTTTGAGTTTCAACATAAATATTTTGACAATACTTCTATCTTGTTTACATCTAGATACTTTGTGCCCTTGAATCTATGACAGCTGGCAATGCCAAGGGGAATATAGAGAGTTGGTTTCTATAATTTTATTACATGATATATATATTTATTTTGCTTTTCGTTGATATTGACAGTTTATAGAGGAGTCACTGGGGCTCAAAGCACAGATAACTAATACATTTGCTATTATTGCATACATTGTTCACAATATTTATGCTTTCTGTATTCTGTAATGACTGCATTTCCCCCGTCTTTTTATCATATTTATGCAGCAGATATTTCACCAAGTCATTCAAATTGTTTTAAGAAACTGTTGGTGTGTTTACGTAGACGAAACTACACGTTTCTTTCAGAGAGTATTCACTTAACAATAAAAAGTATTACATTTGTGTCAAGTAAACTGCGTGTTGTTAGTGCACTTTTTATCCTTCGCTTTAAGCGCAAGGCAAGATTTCCATAGCGATGAAAAGAGGAATCCATATTCAATTAAAGAGCTGGAAGAATTTCAACGCAAATGCTCTTGTGTTGTAGAACGGAGCTAATTACAGGTTTTCTATTCGAGGATGTAATTCGTAACTTTCTATTTCGGAAATTGAACTCTGTAAAATAACATCCTGCAAAGGAAGTTTGTATAATTGGAGATCTCCTCCGGAATACGAATTCACAACTATACCGCAAAGCTGTGTTGAAGACAGGGTTTTTGTTCCTAATTACTCTGTAAGGATGGAAGTGGAATTAAGGAGATAAAAAAGGGGAAAGAAGCTAAAGGAAAAACTTGGAGCATGTGCCTTTGTCTTTATGCGGAGGAAGAAAGCAATGAATGGCAGACAGGCAGCAGGAATACTACTTTAGAATTTACGTCATTCTCTTGTTCTTCAAGTTCTTAATGACCCAGATTGTTAAGCGTAAGGAACGCGTCTTCACCGTACTATTAGCTCGATATACGCAGCTCAATGCTAAGCGGATCTTAATCGTCGCAACTAATGACATTAGCTATTTCATAAGGGTATCCATACGTTTTGCTTTCAACTAGTGAGGACGGAAAGAAACAATCGCAAGATGTTAAAGGATCAGACTTACATGCAAGAGCAGTAGAATTTTCTCCTTTGTTTAACCTTTCCACTCTTTGCTCATTCCGTCTTTCCCTTGTTAATTAATCTTCCCCTTTTTATCAGTCAGCTATGTTCAAGTGAGATGTCAAGCGTATTAGGAACAAGATTTCTTGTTCACTTTAAACTAACACAAAGGAATGTTTCTAAGGCCTTAAGAAATAATAGTAAATTTATGAATGTGTTAGGGCCACTGGCATATGACTAGGGCGTTAATCCTTCCCTCTATTTAGTTCATTTAAATATTTTATTTCAACCTGTGTAAGATAGAATTCGTACCATCATGTTGTATTTCCTGTTTAAAAGATAGTTGTAAATGAAATAATATGTTTTCAAATGCATAACATAACTTCAAGTAGTGGTTCCTCATATGCAGTTTAGATTAACTTTGGTCAGAAAATGCTTAGTTTTGGAGGTTTTTAGTTGTGATACGCAGCTCTTCTAATTACCTTAGAGTACATGTTCCAACTTCCCATCTCCTGCCCAAATATAGGCCTCACTTTGACTTCTCATTTTTCCTCAAATATCACATTATTTGCAGCGCATTCTTAAAAGACCATGCCATGGCACCATTCATATCAATTGCGTGAATGACGGCCCTCTCGCATATTTCAGCGCAGGTAGCTGAATCGGTGGATAGGTACACCGTTAGAACACGGAAAGCAACAGCCAGAAACATTGACCAGTTCGGAAAACACTGGAAGCATTCGCTGACCTGGGTTTTAACGCCTCCTTCAGTTCATATTCAAATCATCCATAAACAGGAAATGCATTTGTTTATATCTGCGCTCTGGTTGCTAAGCGGACAAAAGCTACTGTTTAGTAAAAAGAGGCACTAGGATCGAATCCTTACTTTGCTTAACATTTTAGGTTAGTTTTTCAAGGAAAATATAGGTTTAAAATACGGCAATAATATTTCTTTTATGGAATAAATGTATATAATTTGAAGAAATTTAGGCTCAAACACAAAAACGTAAATCAACCGTCTTCGTTTTAAAAATAAATGGAACCTGAATAGATACTTTAACATTAACAACTAAAAAGGAAAGAGCCGGTGATTATTTTATGAATTCCCAGTACGCGACGGCGGGGGTTTTATGGGCCGCTCAGCCCATACTCATGGTCTTGCTGCAACATGAATTCACGCATTACAAAACTACAATGTCATTTCCGGGGGCACTGGCTAGTAATATTAGAAAAAAATCACTTAAAAATATGTACTTTTTTACCATTTTTTATTTATTTATATGTTAGTAGTTTTTACATTTATTTTCCATCTATGAGAATTTGGAAGTTTTGACTCAAAACTTTTTAACAATGATATTTTAATAAACAAGTTAAATGAAGAAACAACATAATAGAAGTTACACATCTACACATACAGCCTCTTCTACGGCTGCTGGCGCGATGCGGCGGCTGAGTGGTGGTCCAACTGTTTTATTTATTTATTCATTTTTTTAATTTTTAATTTTTTTATTTAAATTAAATCTTCAAACTCAAGTAAATACTGTCCAATTCATCGCAACACTGCCATTCGTTGAGCTACTGAGGACCAACTGAATGCTGGAAATGTCAAATAATGGGGTTCAAAACATTTCTCAGAGACGTCCAGGAACCGGAGGATCTCGGTCTGCACCCTCCGCCATGATGATGCAGCAGCACCACATTCTAAACGATGGAGTATTGTATCTTGAAGGCCGCAAGCATCACAGTTAGGAGACATCTTCATTCCAATACGATGTAGACGCTCATTGGTAGGGAAGATATTATTCACCAGTTGGTACCAGACACTCCGTTAGTAATTGTTGAGTGCAGGATGTCGAATGTTGGACCAGATTTGGTGCCAGTTGTATACTGGGTGTTGGAGAACTACTTTGGAAGCCGGCAATTGGAATAACCAGGCGGTATACAAGTCTCTGGTTTTCGGTGGTTGGCCATGCAGGTCGACAGGACAGTATGCGATTAACTGCAGTAGCTTCTTAACCTGGGGTGCTTGAATCGGCAACCCTCGAAGATCTGGTGGATTCTTGGGAAGGTGTTCCGACAACCACTGGGTGAGAAACTGATGACTATAAGAATCGCCATAGTCTCCTAGGTGTGCCCAGTTTGTCCGGAGAAACAGACAATCAGCTTTTGCCTGTGGATCAATGGCATTTAGACCCCCTTCAGAGGTTGGAAGTGTGAGTTGTACTCGTAACAAAAAACCTTTCCAAATAAACCATCCTGTAGCCGATTTCAACTTAGCGCCCAAGATGGATGGTAACGGCAGAACCTGACTCACAAACCATACTTTGGATAGTGAGAATATATCAACAAAATGAACACGTTGTAACAAATTAAGGGAACGAAATTGATGCTCTTGAAGAATTTTACGAACACTGTTAATAACACAGTTCCAATTATATTGAATGATCGCCGGTAGCGTGGATAAAAACGTAATACCCAATATTTAAATGACTGAAGCCATAGATATCCACGAAGGTGGGACTATAGAAGTAGAGCCAACGAGCATATATCTTGATTTATTCACATTGAGGAGCGCTCCAGAATCTCTACAATAATTATTCACAATTTCGTGAATATGAGGGAAGAAGAGAACCACGTGAGATCAGCAAAGTGACATCATCAGCAAATGCTCTAATAAGAGAGTGACCATCAGAACGAAGGCACTATTGTAATTTTCTTAGGAGTGGTTCAATAGACATCACAAACAAGTGCATAGCCATCGGACAGCCCTGTCTGACAGACGCTCTCACAGGAAAGCAATTAGTGAAATAGCCGTTCACTAAAATTTTGGAAGTAGCTGCTTTTAATATATTGCGAATGAGGTAGCAGTATGTATCAGGAATTCCTAAGTGCATCATAGTTTTAATTAAATAACTATGTTTCACCCGGTCAAATGCATGGTCAAAGTCCAAGGATATCAAAAGTTTCCCAACCCGCGAAATATGAGTGTCGCTAAAAGCGTCACGAAGAGCACACAAGGCATACAGTATGTTGCCTCCACGTCGAATGGACTGTTGTACCGGTGCAAGAATATCAGCAATCATTGGTGATAAGCGATATTTAATACAGCGCATGAACAATTTATAATCAGTATTGAGCATTGTTAAAGGACGAAAGTCCTGTGGAATATTGGGATGGCTACATTTAGGTACAAGGACCAATACACCATGGACAAATGCAGAGGGAATCAAGGTGGTACACAGTAGCTCATTGTAAATTGCAAGAAGTGCATCCTTCAGCAACGGCCAAAATGAAGAGTAAAATTCGGCAGGTAGTTCATCTACTCCAGGTGATTTATTTCGAGGACAGGCAACTAAAGTTGCACTCAGTTCCGCCATGGTAAAAGGAGGAATATTATCACTGGGCCCAGAAGAGGTTTGAACCGTAATTTCCTCTGTACCAAGGAGTTCGTCAGGTGTGATATCAGAATATAGCTTCTGAAAATATTCAAACACAACAGAACGGATATCCATTTGGCTACTTACAGAACCATGGGAGCCATTGTGAATGCTATGAATATATTTACGCCTGGCACGCCGTTGTTCACGGACATGATGATATATGGACGGAGACTCCATATAAACGAACGTAGCTCGGGAACGCACCTGAGTGCCCCTCAAATCGTCCATTTGAAGTTTAAGAATCCGAGCTTTAATTCTTTTTATTTCAATACTACAATATGTATCAACCACAGGGCGATTGTACAAATTTCGCAATACCCAATAAAGAAACTGGCGATAACACTTGTTTTCTGCGGTATTTATCACCAGATACATATTTCAGAAACCGTTTTATCTTTGTTTTGATGACAAGCCACCACTCCAGTTTAGTGGAGTAAAATCGTTGCTGATAAGTCCAACAGCGCCACCGCTCTGCAAAGAGTTCCTGAACATCTTTGTCAGAAAGAATCTGCACATTAAGCTTCCAGTAACCACGACCATATGATGAAGAGGACGCAGGTAGCGTAATGGAAGTAAGATATCCACAATGATCAGAGAGCTCTGTCGGACATATATCCACAATACTAATACAAAGAGCGCGATCAACTTAAATGTGATCGAGTCGTGCTCCGGAGAGATTGCGTTGAAATGTGTAAAGCGGACGATCACGATTCACGACTTCCCATGTATCGCATAACTGAAGTCGATGAACTAAATCTACAAATGCAGGACAAGGCAAGTAAACTCCTGTGCAATCTTTAGGAGATAAAACAGTATTAAAATATCCACCTAATAACACATGAGGAGAATTAGAAAACAAAGAAGCTACTTCTTCAGCAAAGAATTTTTGTCTTTCCTTCCGCATATGGGTGCCAGAAGGACCATACACATTGATAATATTGAGATTCCCTAGGATGAGGCTGATACCCCTAAAATTTGCAGTCATCCGCACATCCGTATATTGCAAGTGATCTTTAAGCAATATGGCAGTACCACGGGTAACAAAATCAGTATTAATTTCAGCATTATATCCATATAAGCGAGTTATAAACGGAGAACTTACCTCCTGAAGAAGAGCAATGTCAATATCCAGGGAATGAAAAGTTTTTGCAAGAAGACGAAAAATTTTCAGGAGTTTGGATATTACTAATATTCAGGGTAAGAATTTTATATGCCTGTGACATAAAGAGGGACAAGTTAGTCCAATAACAATTAAAAGAATAAGAGCTAGAGGACAGGAGTAAGAAATTATTCTCCAAGCGGGAGATCTAAGGTTGCATGAGGTGTGTCCTCCGACATAGGCTCAGTAGGACTTTCAAATAAGGGCAAAGATTTTCCAGCTTTATCACTGTTAACATGACGTCTAGAAGGCAAGCCACCCTGTAAGCGCGGATCTCGAGTTGAAATCGCTGGTTTATTATTGAGTAAAGTCAGAGCATCCAAGTCATGTAAAGGTGTCGCCGTAGATTGGGATCTTTCGCGTACTTTTTGTTTCTTTGCATTTGGTCCGATATTTATCCCCTCTGCATATAATGGTGCAGTAGCTACCTGATCATTGTTACTATCAGGTGGGGATAGGGGAGGTATATCATGCCGTTGCGACAACAACAAGGTCGGATTCATAGGTTCCAAGGGAGAGGCGGGCTGTTGAGAGGTCTCGAAAGGGGGGAGAGCGTCTGCCTGCTGATCAGGTTGAATGGGGCTGGAAGCAGAAATTTCCTGAGGGGTAATAATATTTTCCTGAGGGAATAGTTCACTCATTAATGTTGGACGAGGTACCTGTGGGATCTTTGAAGTAAATTTCTTGTAAGGACAACGATCACGGAAATGAGTAGTTTCTCCACACGTATTACACGTGGGTGGTTGCCCTGCGTAGCTAATGTAAGCCTCGTGACCAGCAATCATCAAATTAGATGGAATAGGTTTTTTCAAATCAATTTGAATAGAACGAATACCATTTGCACCCGATACTTATAGCCGAGAGACCAATGTTCATTTTCAATTTTAATTACAGATCCGTATACCTGTAATGATTGGCGTATTTTATCATTTGATAATTCCGGGGGTAAATTAAACACACGGGCATGGGTATATTCTGCACTGGTATCACTAATGGTTACGGAAGTCACAGATCCGTCTTCAGTTACAAAGGGAGATGTGCCCTGGTGTACATTTAACAATTGTTCGAAAATCACTCTACTGTGTAACTTGATAAATACTGCATTTTGCTTACCAATTAATTGAAGTGTGTCCAATTGATCCTCGGCTATACGTAGGGTGGTATCCAACCAGAGATGTATATCTAATGGTGTAGGCCGAGGCTTACTTTTATCGAAGGCAGCTTTTAAAGTGTTTACTCGTGTGATCTTGTTCATAATTAAAGTTGGCGAAACAATATGAAAGTGTCGCAAAGGAAATGTGAAGAAAAAATTTAACCAAGAAGAAACTGACAAAACTGAATAGCACAAAACGAAACGCAGTCAACTATTACGTCCGTACTCCACGCCACTCTGCAACGGACTATGTGTACTCACCCGTGTCACCCAACGAGATGTTGAAACTGTTTTCCTTCAGTTGCCAAACATTTCTGGCATCGACTAATGGAATTCTTCATGCAATATATTTATTAGGACTTTAGGAATTCGATGGTTTTAATATTAACATAACCCTGTAAGTAAAACCAAGTTTTACCAGAAATCAGAATGAAATAGAAATCACAAACTTTATCATTTTTTGAGTAGTGTTTAACGCCCGTTTTTACTACCGAGGCACCACAGGCGGTGGACACTGATATACATGAAATGAGATGAGGACTGAGGAAAACCTGGGAAATAGTTCAGTCAGGGAGGACTGTCCTCGCGGGATTCGAACCCCAGACCTCCCGCTCTTGCACTACTGTAAACTTATACGATTTGAATTGAAATATTTATTGGGCATTCCTACAGTATCGTAAGGAATTCCCAATTGCTAAGCAAGACACCGAAAACATTTTCTAGGGAAGTTTTCTAGGTGATGCGTTATATCATCGAGAACTTTTTCTGGGAGCACTGTTCGTCGTTGTCTTCGCTTCTTTCCTCTCCGTTCCCGGAAAATTTTAACAACTTTATGAATCGCAGCACGACTTGAAATTCAGTCATAAGGGAAATGTTCTTCGAATAATCTCACGAGCAGCACGAGCCGATTCTGTTCGCACATATGAGTGGTAAATAAATACTCGTGGAATAGAATACATAAGCCTATTAATAGCCAATAGTTGTAAACGAGCGGTTTCACGGGTGAGTACATGTCTTTTTAAGTGATTCTTTTTTTTGCACTATTAGCCAGCACCTCGGTATTGAACGCGGACTTGTATTGTCGTACGCCCGTAAATACAGGCTCTGCGGCCAACGCAGCCCCGCCACCTCTCACGGGAAACTCTAATCTACTGACTTGTATATAATCGTTATTTAATTTAAACATAATCATTAATATACTATTTAGTTTGAAATCAAATATTACTTTACGTTTTTATGTGTGTGAATATAAATTCTTTTAAATACAAATAAGTGTTTACGATTGGAAGCTATATTATCGTGTGCACATTAAATATGGTTTTTCCTTGTAAACAATAACAAATGAAAGAATTTACGATGTCGGGTAGGATTCGAATTTCGGTAGTTCCTGTTGCTAGACACCTCCTTTTAACGGCTTTACTATCATCACACATATGCCATGGAAAACTCGATATGACTAGTGATAACGGAACGACGATAAAGGCTGTAAGATCTCCGCGCAGAGACATGCCGTAAATCTAGCGTTGAACTGAGCAGAACCTAAGCGAATTAACATTTCGAGAGTCTGCTTAATTTTTTATCTTAGGTTATAAAGTGCTGGAAAATAAAAAATGATTGAGCACAATAAAATTGTCATATATCGCTTCGGCTTTGCTGAAACGCAGGAGGTTCACAGAGCTCGGTTCTCACGTGAAAATGCTTTTCAATGCAAACCGGATGTGTGTGTGTGTGTGTGTGTGTGTGTGTGTGTTCCAGGTAAAAAGAGAACATATTACGTTATGATGTAAAATAATTATTAGGGAGAGGCTTATGTAACGATTCTTAGCAAAAATACATTAATAATTTTAACCCGAACGCTTTAGACTTAAACACTTAGTTACATAGTAAGAGGTATTTTCCGTTGTAGAAATGGCTAAGGGCCTAAGGTTACAAGGTTGCAAGGTTACTAAGGTTACAAAAGACTTGTGATAAGCGAAGATAAGTTTAGAATCCGGGACCCTAGGTTTTTTTTAATTAATGATGTTATTTATATAACATTGGTAAACATTTTCACTTGGTATGAGCAGTAAGCCAATGATAAGTCCTTTTGCTTTATTGTGTTTTAAATGGTTCTTTTATTTCTTCCAGACACTATATTCAAATAAACGAAATGTGTATGCAATTAACGTTTTCTTCCTTTAAAAAATACGTTTTATATGATTTCATCTCATATATCCGCCTGTGGTGCATCAGTAGTAAAAACGATCGTTGAACACCATTAAAAAAAAAAAAATCCGGACGCACCTAAATACTTTTATTCATACGTCTGATGTAGAGCAACAAAGCAAGCGCCATACTTGGTAATATCGACTCCTGTAATCCGCGCTCGTTAAAAAAATTGTGATAGAATATATCCTTGTCTCAAAGTACCCTCAACAATTTTTTCAGCAATGAACAAGTGGACCAAGTATTTGGTTTTTGCATTTATCTGATTTATTGTCGACCTTCCTGAGCTTGGATTTTTCTTGATTTCCCTTAATCCCTAAGTTAATGCTCGGTTGGATCTTTATTTTACACGAATTTTCCACTTTCCCTCTCCATAGTGTTTAATTCCATTAGTTCTGTTACAGGATTGAAAATACTACGGTTGATTGATTGGTTTACTTACGGACGCTCTTTAACATCTCACGTCATTAACGTCCCATTCAATTCAGGCAGTAAAACGGCCGATAAATTTTGTTCGGTGGCCTCTTCTTTCAGGTTTGAGGTTCTTTATTGTGCCGTAAATGTACAACATAGGTTTTACTTCCCTTCTGAAAGAAGCCATACTTAGGATTTTTATGACTGAAAATATCCATCGATCCTAGTCGGGTTTGAACCCGTGATATTGGGTTTAGAAGGCAAGTATGATTACCACTACACCACCAGGACCGATAGTACGGCAAGGTCGGATGGTGCGATTGTACTGTGAGCTCCGCTTGGAAGATTTCTCCTCCGGTCTGGTATGGAAGCAGACGTTCTGAGGAGCTTGAACTACCTGAAGAGCGGCTCCTCCGGTGTCAGGGTGTTCTATCTGGAAACAATGTTAGGGACTCGATTATGTCCGTGTGTCACCGCCCAATAATCCTGATCGCCAGGTGTCTCGTTGGCCTCGTCACTTCCTGCTGGCTGGTGATCAGTAGCATCGTCTTGTTGAAAATTTCCTTGAATGTGTTCAGGCAGTCCAGCTTATAAGTAAGTTCCTTGAAAATGTGTGTGTACCGCTCTGTATTAGGTATATCCGAAAAAACAGTGAACCCACAATTGGGCTTGCTGAAATTGCAGATCATGCTCTCACTTCCTGCGAGTGCAAGGGCGTCGGTCTTTTACGGCATTTAAAAGAACCTCAAACTGAAAGAAGAAGCCTCTGAGCAAAAATTTTCAGCCGTTTCACGCCCTGAATATAATGGAACGCTGATTACTTAAGATGTAAAAGAGCGTTCTTAAATAAAGCAAATAAATAAAAGAATGCAAGGTCAATTCATGACTAGTAAGTGGGTATTGTCATTCCAAAGGGCATGTATTTTGGGAATTCACTTAGAAATAAGCATTATCTGTAAACCACGTAATGTTTAACATGTCAGCTAGGCTTAATGGTAGGAGGAAAAAAAAAAAAAAGAGTCAAGTAACGAATTAGTTTTGCTTATCTGGTTTCTAAATCTGACGAATAGCGGTATCCATGTGAAACTGGATACGCAAATCAGTATTGCCTTAAGAAGATTATGAATAGAAAGGTTTAAATTGAATATATTTATTTGAAAGTCGTATTTTTAGGTTTATTAATTTATTTCTTTTAAAGAAATAAATTTATGGTACATTTGTGATAAATCAACAACTTTGAATGTCATAAACCTGAAAAGACAAATGCTAGATATAAAAATTAAAGTTGAAATACCTGATAGTACACACTCTATAAATTTACATGTGTCATGTGTAATACAGAATATAACAACATTATAACTAAATTAATTCATATTTTAGTATCTTCCCCAAGAAAACTAATGGAAGAAAAAATACTAACTAATATGTTCCTTCTCTCTCTATCAAAAATAGTGTTAATAGTATTTGGATTATCCGTAAATAAAAACTGTTATAAAATAATGTCATTAAGTTACATATGGAACAGGAGGGTGGCTAGTTGCGTCCAAAAGCGTGGCCTGTACCACTTTGACTTGAGAGACTTATATATAAAATATAATTGAACAAATTCATAGACTTCATTTCAGGCCACTACATTTCATAAACTTGTTACTTATATTAATTTGTCTGCTTATTAATGCATACCATTAATAGAGATTTAATTTTTAATTACAGCGGGGTAAACACTTACAAACTTTGTGTTGTGGTTAATATCACTTACGTGTGTATTTACAAATATCACAAAGGGAGGTTGTCCTCTCCCCCAATATATAACAAAAATCGGCGCCTATGTTCAAGAGTAATGGAAGAAAAAGTCGCAAGTGTACGTTTCAGTAACGCTTTCATATTAATTTCTCCGCTAACATTTTTTCTCTCTTAGCAAGAGTTTTTCTTTGCACCACGCAAGCTCCATGGGTTCAGTTCACACATGTCTGTGCAGAAACTTAATGCTTCATGACCATGTAATTTTAATATTTATCAATGCGAAACTCTTTTTCTTGCCATTTATGGACCTTTATCAATATGTATAGTTTAGATTTTCTTATGTCTCTTGAATTAGAAATGCTGTTTCGCAGGCATAATTTCAGCTCTTCTTTGACGATGTATTTTGAAAAGGTTTTGTTTTCTTGAATATTGTGCAGTATTATCCACAACTACAACACTGTCCTCTGGGAGGTTGGAAAGAAGCTGATTGTTAATCCAAAGCTCAAAGTTTCTGAAATTCATTTGACCATGATAATCTCCCGAGCTTTTGCCTAATTGAAAAATGAATAATGAATTCTTCCCAAATACATTTTGGATCCTGAATGGATGGCTCAGTCAATACGCAGGTTAACTTTCATTTTGCTAGCATTTCCTAATTGTTAAATCATTGTCCACCCAATATATACATATTTACATATATTGCTTTCAGATACTTTCAGTGCCATTCCATTTATATTTGACTTTTCAATTAATACTTTCCTTTGATTTTGGCCCAATTTCCAGCTAATTTCCTTAAGAACTCATCTCAGAGAGTGAACGCTTAAGGAAATGCAATTCTTTATTTTTGGAATATCATATAACATTTTGAACTCTTAGTAACTTTCTTTCTCACTAAATAATATTCTCCCATGCAGCAGCATATCCCATTCTTGTAATAAAAACATTGGATTTCACTTTTGTACGCTCCGATCTATTTCCTGGAGTAGACAGAGAAGACACGCCGCCCTTCTCTTCTTACCCTGGTATTTGTTCTTACTGGAACACCTGTATGGTAAGATATACGTAAGTTTGATTGTTTTAATCTCAATTGTTTTGCCTCTACTCATTCTATGCAGCTATCAGTATTCCCAATTACTTGAGTTTTACTATGTATAATTTTTCTTGAGATTCATCCATTATTTGTATGCATATATAATTAGAAGCCCATATATATGTAACACTATACACTAATATTTGACTAAAACATGCAATTCAAAATGTCCAAACATTCACTATTAATATTCCGCTTTCGTTAACGCAATGAGAACGGACTCCTTAAGTATTTGAATAAATGATACACATGCAGTGCGTAATGTCTACTTGGCAGATAAAGATCACTCCCAACAGTATACGTCCCATATAGGAACAGTAAATATCCTAATATTTGGAGATACAGAGTAAAGCGCAAAGATTATTGGCAGTGAAAAAAAGGACATTGGACAATCAGTTACAAGCACTTAAATGTTTATATAAGTATAAGAAAATGCAATAGCTTACTATTCTTTGCTAACTGAACCCGTAAAACAAATGGTAATGACTTAACAGATGAGAGCTACCCTCCGGATACTACAAAATTCTCTCCCACACATACCTACGTGATTGTTTAATAGATACTTTTGATTTCTTTTTAAAAAGTGAATATATTTCGTATATTTTTTCTTTGGATATCAAGGATTAGAGCATAATGCCGATGAGATCTTATATATCTTACGCAGTAGTTGTGAAAATTCAAACGCCTTGTATTGAATTCCGGTCTTACTCCCATGTAGCGGGGGGGGGAAAAATCATTGGCGGAACAAAAATGTTCACCTTATTATCAACTTTTTAATCTATATATTCATTAGCGATAAAAAGATGTTAATGATAGTATGATGCATTTTGAGATTCTGCATAGCACTTTTGAAATATTTTATGAGGATTTTAACAGCAAGGGTAGCAATAGCGGAAAAAGGAGTAGCGGTCTGTTCTTTGGACATCTCTACAGAGGTAAGCTGGTATTAATTTGTTGAGCTTGAGAGGGGGGAGGAGAGAGAGAAAACGATCAATAATGACTAAATCAGAGCAAGTTTTAAGTAAAATACGACTAATTATCATTTATAAGTGATAAACAAGCTCTGCATTGTCCCCACGTAAAATAATCGTGTATGTGTAAATATACTAGCAACATTTATAGTTAGTGAATTTTTTGTAAATCTAGATATTCAGTGATGACAAAGGGATCTTCTTGAATTATTAAAGGGGAAATAGAAATAAAATCACTTAAAACAGTAAGAAACACTGTCCTCCATATAAACACCAAATTTAAAAATAACTCATTTTAGGCTAAATATTTTATATGTTGGGAAACATGAGTTGATATAAACGTAGAAAAGAACATTATAAGGTTTCTTTAACTTTTAATATGAGAAGATAACTATCCTATGAGTATTACAAATTAAGATTAAAGTATAACTTATAATAAAATATACAATACTTTTTTTCTAACATGAAATGAAACATACCTTTTTTTAATAAATATGAAGTCCATCAGCCATCGTGATCGAAGCTTCGTTTTTATCTTTGGAACTGATGCGATAACTGACTCGCAAATATCGAGGCTTTAATTTTAAGACTTCGCTTACTTAATGGAGATTATTTATTCAAATCATCCTTTCCTTACTTTTGGAATCAGCAATTCAAAGTTGGACAGAACAACTCCATTCACAATACGTTCTTTCAATATGTTCGAAGAGTAAGACAAAATATTCACTGTGTATCACGTCCCGTGCATTGCTCAGTTAACGCTGTAGTTGCTTGCCCATGTGAACCAGAAGACAGGTTTACCAATCACTGGTACTCTAAGAAGGTCATGGGCGAATTTAATGCAGATTATTATGTGTCGTTTTAAGACCACCATTCATTTTTCCACCATAGTACAGGATCTATAAATTAGCGTTTTTTTTTTCGCAATGAAATATTTAAAAATTGTGTGACATAATATCCTTCTGGTATATCAGAGAACGTTCTTTTTTGCAGTGAATTACTTCAAAGACCTGTCGAAGATTAATTTATATATTTTAATATGAAATGTGTTGTTTCCTATTTGTCTCATAATCACCTTGCAGTCCGTAGCAATAGGATTTGATGAGGTTGCTGTTGAGTACAGCTTATCACGCTTCTGAGAGTCTGGAAGTAATAAAAGGAGCTCAACTTTTATCAGCACAAAAAGCTATGTTGGACATCAAGTGCATTCCTTTCGAGTTGCTTGTTTGATTAAAGTGAGGCATTGGTAGCAGCATCATCCATGCTGTAAGTATGCAGACGCGTCAGAAAGCTTTCAGGACATTAAACTTTTGGTGGGCCCATTTTTGATGGCATGATGACCCAAGGGAATGTTGAATTAACGCTCGCTTCTCTTGTCTCATTACTTCCGAATCTCAACCACCACGGACGGGTGGCCGATGTCGTTAAGGCGCGGATTCGTGAGAGGGAGATCTGGGGTAAGATTCCCACCAGTACCGTCCTCCCTGACTGAGGTTTTTTCCAGTTTTTCCTCAGTCCTCATAAATAGCAAATGCCGGGAAGGTACCCTAAATTTAGGCATGGAACTTTTCCTTGCTTAAAAAAATCCTTTCCCAATATATCATTTCATCTCATGTATTATCAATGTCCACCGCCTGTGTTGCCTTAGTAGTAAAAATGGGCATTAAACATTATATAAAAACTTCCGAATATCATACTATACATCATACATATTATGTTCTATTTATCCTATTCACTGCATTAATGCTTTTACTTAGTCTCATATAAAGTATTTAGCTAAAAAGAAATCCTATACTTTCTTAAGTTCTCTATTGCAAAGTAACTTTAATGATTTCATCATATACTAAATATTTCTGTGATTTTGGTGAAACGTTATGAAAATTTGCGACCCCAAGGTGATATTAGCTACACTTATAAAGTTTCAAACAATTTTAAAGGGTTTTACTGATGTTCTTTCTATTATGCCCCTTGTGATTTAAAAATATAACTCACTTTTCCCAATAAGATAATGGTTTTCTACCTCAATTGCTATAGGTTGGGTATACAGAGGGTTCCAAAATGTATACACACTTCAAGCAAAGTAAAAGCTGTGTTAACATAACAAAACTAATTCACTCAAACAAAAATGACGAGCACTAATCATCTTACAATTACAATAGTTGCAACAGTTGCTCAAAATGCCCTCATCGGCTTCAATACACGTCTGAGTACGTTGAACTACTGATTGAGCATTACTTGCGAATGTGTCCTCAGCGATTGCAGCACAGGCCGTTTCAATTTCTTCCCGAAGTGCTGCCAGTGTAGCTGATTTTATACCTTATACAACATCCTTGAGAGTTCCCCATAGGTAGAAGTCCAACGGCGGTTCGCTTCTGTACACATGTCTCCATTGCCTTTGAACTTCAACAACATGTTCGGTTTTCCAGTACCACTTCAAAATTGCTTTCCACTGTTGAAACGATAATCTTGGCTCCATTTTGTTGTAGCAAAGTTAGTCTAACGTAATGTGAATCGCATCTGTTTAGAGAACATCATACAATAGTCTTGGCTTCATTTGTTCTTTTACCTGTCCTATAACAACGCTATCATAATGTATGTGAGTCACATCTGTTTACACCGCCAGGACCATCCTCCCTGACTGTGTTTTTTTTTTTTTTTTTTTTTTTTAGGTTTTCCTCAGTCCTCATAAATGGCAAATGCCGGGGAGGTACCCTAAACTTAGGCCTGAAACGAGGCTTGCTCGTACCTTTTGAGAGTTTCCTAGTCAACGATTTTTCATTTCAATTCAGTATATAAAGAGGCGGTCGCTTCTCTGGGGCACTCAATTAATTCACTCATACAGCTAGCATGCAATTTTCGGCATTCAGTTGACTCATTGCACTGAGCTCGGCAGTCAGCATTCAGTTTATTCGCTGCATTTAGTTCAGCATTCACTTTTGAAGTCCTCCACGCAGCGAGACGCATTCAGTTTTACGCATTCAGTCGACTTACTCATTTCAGTTCGTTTCAGTTCGATTCAGTTAAGCAGTTCGCAGTTTCATACGCGGCAACTAAGCTTATGTCAAAAGTAGCCAAGTCTATCATACGCAAAACACCAAAGGACGCAATAGAATTTGGACATAATAAACTACTCATTTATATATATTATGACGCATCGAGTGCTCATCTACACAATTGAATTCCTCTCCTGGTTCTGTTGAGTACCAAGCAACTAAGTAACGGACTCCATTGATATTGTTGCCGTTGAAGCGACCAGCGATCAATCTACGAAACCAGTACAAAATTGGCATCACGACGCGCGGCCACTCAACATCAACGACATTCTCTTCAAGATTGGTACCCAAACCTGGGGCACATCGCCGGAGTCATTAGAAACCATCTCAAAATTTGTCGCCCGTGACTGCCACACCAAATCGCTTCATAATTAGGTCTCCAATGTGGAGCCAGCAACAATATCGCACGACAAAACAGCTTCAAACTCTGGTGATTTCTGCTACTCATTAGAATTACTTTTGCACTAGATGTATATAAAGTATTATATACTATATGAATCCAGTTAATGTATCAGGATATTCGAGTAATAGAAGAGAGCTAATGCGGTCACTGGAATGTGATGCATGCAGACTATTGCTGCTGACTCAAGAGATACAAACACACTTCCAGGTCTTTGAAAAGGACTTTTATTGCACAATAGTTGTACTCATGTATCGTTTCATACACAGGGCGAGTAAGGACCGCTACATCAAATTCCGAGCGGAGATCTCACAATGCAAAATAATCTATAACCTATGAGGCATCGTGTAGAAGGCACGCGCATTGACAAGCGATAGGTCCCGTTAACAATGAAAATTAAATGTAACATAAATTTAAACGTAAAAGCTAAATGCTATGTATGGTAATGCAACCATTCACAATCAATCACGTAAACATAAAAATAAACGTATAATTAGATGTAAGATTAGAAGCTTGCAAGGTTCAAAGTTTCGCGTCTACGTCTAACTTAAACTTAAGAAATCAGTCAATCAGAACACAGCTGCTCTGTTTGTAGAGCTCTATGGTAGAATTTATCCTTACACGGAGCACGGAAATCAAATGCAACACTTGCTATTTGCTGCTGCAAGCCCTGAGCCAGGAGTGACTTCCACAGAAACGGTTAGATAATAAGGCTTCCAAGCGAATAGTACCACACACAGAGTGCGCTATAAATTGGTGTTTATGTTTTTTTTTTTTTTGCTGCAATCAAAGGAGATTTGCCACAATTACAGTGATTTTACCGCCCCTATCAACTTATATTTACGAAAAACAACTGGGCCAATAGGTTTCTAGGATTTACCCGAGGTTAGCATTAGGTTATGTTATATATGAATTAACTGCGAATTCCAATTAGAGCAGATTTGCCACCGTTGCAATATATTACCTGCCTAACAATCCCCTATCGATTTATATTTAATAGTTACGGTGGACAACACTTAAGTTACATTACGTTTACCAAAAAAAAAAAAAAAAAAAAAAAATACATGCAACATTTACACTGCGGCCACGCGCAGTAGTTCGACTCTCTCCGATGTCACTCGGGACTTGCAACAGCTAGCATAAGGAGTTACACTAGATGTCCGTGCTCCGTGTAATGCCAAGTTATGGTAGAGAGAACTGAAGACCACTGGCCCTGTAGACAGAATGGCGTCAATGGACAAAAGATTAATTGCATTATAAGACAGCTATCCTTGTTCATATTACTCCAAGCAAATTAGTTATTGCACATTGCATATGCATAAACGCTACCGCCTTCTGCTCAGAAGCAGGCATTTTCAATCAACTGTTAGTTTATCTTTGCTTGTTCTTATTTTTGATTGGCTAATACGTAAGTTTGCATCTTTCAATGAATTCCTACATGCTATAAGTTAACGCGTTACGTCTAATTTTATTATGTTTATCTTTAATTGTCATTGTGAATGGGACCTTAGGGATATCTTTTAACAACTATTACATGATATTAATTTATTTTTCAAATACCCTTGGGACAGATTACAGAAGGTGTTCAAAGTGTCATTACGCAGTGGTAGACTGTCGTACTCTGACAAACATTTTAGGCCTATGTAGCATTTGATCAAAAGAAATGAATATTCGCTCAGTCAGGTTGTGATCGTGTGTCAACTGGGACCGTGCACACGATACTCTGTACATTCTTCAAATGAAAAGACCTAGGGACTATAAATCGGGTTATTGTTTCCTATAACTTCCTCGTAACATGTGGGTCAACTCAAGGAAAGCAAAGACATTGTCCCTTAATGGAACTACACACAAGAGATACCCGGCGGGAGTAAGCCACCACAGGTGGTTTAACGTTGGAACCAGTAAACACAAACATAAATAAACAGGGGCACAGTCTTCTAAACGACGTGTTCGATAACAGGTATTTTTTTTTTAAAAAAATGGTCCTCATTGTGGGATTTATCTTTTTTCTGAATTTTCCGTACATGTTCTGACTTATCCGGAATATAGATGATATATTATTTATGCTTCGTGCAAGTGCAATTTTGCTATAAAATCAAAATCACCATAGTTTTATAACTAATTTATTTCTGAAATACACAGGGTGCCAAAATGTATACACACTTCAAGCAAAGAAAACACTATGTTAACATTACAGAACGGAATTCACACAAATAGAAAATGATACGCTAATCATCTTAGACTTTTACAGTTACAACAGCTGCTTAAAATGCCCACCATCGGCGTCGATACACTTCTGAGTACGTTGAACTACTGATTGAGCAACGTTGGCGAAAGTGTCCTCAGCGATTGTAGCACATGCCGTTTCAATTTCTTTCCGAAGTGTTGCCAGTGTAGCTGGTTTTCTATGATATACATCATCCTTAAGAGTTTCCCATAGGTAGAGGTCCAACGGAGTTAGATCCGGAGAACGCGGTGCAAATTCAATCTGACCTCTTTGTTCTTTCCATTGCCTTGGGAGATTGTCATTAAGGTACGCACGTACATCTGGATGGTAATGTGGTGGTGCACCATCCTGTTGGAAGTAAAATTCCTCATTATCATAGAGTGTATTAATGGTGGGTAAGAAGGAATTTTTGTTTATTTAAGAACGCTCTTTAACATCACAGGTCATCAGCGTCCCATTTTATTCAGGGCGTGAAACGGCTACAAATTTTGCTCAAAGGTCTCTTCTTTCAGGCTTGGGGTTCTTTATCATGCCGTAAATGTACGACACGGGACCCACGGCTTTACTTCCCTTCCGAAGGAAGCCATTCTTACGATTTTTACGCCCGAAAAAATCCATCGGCCCTGGCCGGGCTTGAACCTTGGGTTTAAGGCAAGTATGGTTACCACTCTACCACCAGGATCGACATAGACAGATGTGCGTATTATGTTCAGGTACACTGGGGCAGTTGCTGTTCCTTCAAAAATGAATGGCCCAGTCACACCTAGATGACAACCCACACCAAACATTAATTCCAAATAAATTAACAGCCTTTTTCAAAATAACATGTGCATTGTTTGCACACCAGTAGACAGTTCCGTTCAACTTAAATTGTTCCTCATCGGACCAAACAACTTTCCCTACGAAGGCCTCATCCTCTTGCACCATGTTCCGAAACCACTCACAGTACTGAATTCCCCAATCATGGCCATCTTCATTTAATGTATGTAAATGTCTTGGGGTGAAAATTTTCAATTTTGTTGTTTTAATAATACGACGGACGCTGTTTCTGCTAATCTCGGTCTCACGTGCACATTGCTATGTAGATTTCTGCGGTGAGTGCACATAACGTTCCAAAACCACAGCGGAGGACGCGGGCTTATTATGCGAGATCTCCCAGATCTGCCCTTGTGAACATCGCATACCGTACCATGAGTGTCAAATTTGTCTCGAATCCGTGCAATTGTTACTCTCTTTGGCTGTTCTGTTTTGTATACACGTCTACATTGCCTTTGAACTTCAACAACATTCTCGATTTTCCAATACTACTTCAAAATGCTTTCCGCTGTTCAAAAGATAATCTTTACTCCATTTTGTTGTAACAACGCTAGCATAACGTAACCTGAGTCACATTTGTTTACAGAACATCATACGATAATCTTGGCTTCATTTGTTCATTGTTGATTTGCGATAATCTTGGTTTCATTTGTTCATTGTTGATTTACAATAGTCTTGACTTCATTTGTTCCTTGTTGATGTTGATTTATTTAGTAACGCTATCAAAATGTATGCGAGTCACATCTGTTTACAGAACATCATAATACACATTACTGTTGTTTTTCGGTCCAACTTTGAAATATATTAAATAGATATCTAATGTGAAGGTGTGTAAACCCTCGGTGTATTTAAAATATGAGTGCCATAAATCTTGACTTGACTAAGCAAATTGAGTTACAATTAAGAATTCAGCGCGCATAAATAATTAAAGAAAATCTAGGAATATCTTGACCTTAAAAAGCACGCAGACGAAAATTTAAAAAAAAAATAACATTTATATAATGTAGGAAGTTAATAAACCTCTACAAATGAGTATAGTACATTGAAATGCAAATTTGGTATACATAATGAATTCGTGCAACAAGCATGTATGTCGAATGAGTAAACCTCGCTGTAATTCTTTTTGAGTTAATTACAGATAGGGCGTTGATGGGGTTCTGACTCACTGTTGGACTATAGAACAATCTTAAACGACATAGGTATGTGATGTCAATTGATGACAGCTGTGGTGAATCAAATGATTTCGTGGTACTTGAAAATATATTTCTTTCGAGGCCCATTATGGTAACATTTGTTTCGTGAAATTTCATTTTAACTGGGCCTTAAATGACATTTGCCAAATACAATGCGCTTGTAAATTTTTAGTTCGGGATTGATTTTCAAACCCTACATATTCAAGGTAGACATTTTGATTATACATTTTGTATAAGGATATAAATTGTACTTAATAATTTCATAACAAAATATTTTGACATTCCGCGGTAGAGAGAAAATCGTCGCCCGTAACAAGGTCTGGGCTTGTAGAGAGCTCCGATGCAGTCAGGAAAGCATATATGTACTTTTAGTCTACTGCCACGCTTCAGTTAGAAATCCTGTCCTCTTAAGCGTCCACTTCCTGAAACGGGTATACACCGAGTTGTCATTCTTCCTCCCTAATCGGGCATTGTATCGGGAAAACACTTTCTAATTTATACGTGTATGCTCAGCTACCGTAACGTATTTTTATTTCATGGTTAAGGTTTTCAGTTGCATTCCAAAATCTAATTGTACTTCATTTAGAACATTTTTATTAACAAGCATTTAAGATGTGTGCCCATTTCTTTTGATTTTACCTTTTTTACTTTTCCAATGTCCTGAAATGCGACTCTGGAAGGAGACACACAACGAGATTATTCTTATGTAAAATAACGTTTACAAACAACAATACTTTGTTCTAAAGTCAACTGTATAACCATCTTCTCAAAAGAGTGTATATTGCCGTGAGACGGGCAGTGGACTGGTTCAAAAAGTGACAATCAGAACATGACAAGGGGAATGAACGAATGAATGAATAGTATTTAACGCCCGTTTTTGCTACAGAGGCACCACAGGCGATGGACACTGATGATACATGAGATGAAATGATATATTGGGAAAGGATTTATTTTCATGGAAGGAATCGTTCCAGGCCTAAGTTTAGGGTACCTCCCCGGCATTTGCCATTTATGAGGACTGAGGAAAACTTGGAAAAAACCTCAATCAGGAACGACGGTCCTGGCGGTATTCGAACCCAGACCTCTCCCTCACGAGTCCGAGACTTAACGACCTTGGCTACCCGTGGCGTTTTATAAGAATGAACGATAAAAGTTTCTTCGCTGTATTGTGGCTGAAGACGAAACGTAGTTACACTGTTAAGAAACATACGAAACGTTCACTAGTATAGGTGGGGTTTAAGATCGCACAATTACAATGGTCATTAGTGCACTATGAAACGTTAATCCAGTGAATATGGACACAAAGTCTCTCTCCAGAAGGAAAAAAATAACAAATAAATAAAACCAATCATGGGCTTTAGGTGGAAAACTCAGGACAATATTTTTGGAAGATACATGGCCTTAAGTTTGTTAATTTCCTGAAACGGGAGAAACCAGTGAAATTTTGGATGTTAAATTTTGGCGCTCTGAAATTTAAAGCAGATATTAAAGGGAAATCGAAAGCGAATGAGATATGTTCCTCTGAAACGACTTACTCGCTCGATGCTACCGTAGCAATCGAAAATGAATCACACCATATTTCGGCATTCACTATACAGTCCAGATTTCAATCTCTTCCCAAAATTTAAAGAATACCTGTGTAAACATTAATATGCATTCAAGGAAAAAGTCCAGATGACTATCAGGAACTGGTTGCTGGAACGGAGGGTAAACTTCTTCCATGAATCTTGTTCACTTGATTAAAGCGTAGTCAGCTATCTTGTAATTACATTGATATACAAGTCATTTAAAATACCATTTTATGAACTATTTCAGAGTTTCATATATTTAAACATTTCCAGCAAATCAAGGATGTTCAAGCAGGAACTGGTTTTCATTCATTGGTGGTGAAACAGCTTGATGTCATTTCAATGTGTTATTTCGCCAACTAAATGTTTATTCATAAAGTTTCAAAATAAATATCCCCACAATATGAAATCAACACGTGTCAACTTATTTGCAGAAAGTTGCTCAGCAAAACAAAGAATGCCTGTACTACTTGTAACACACATTATTATTATTATTATTATTATTATTATTATTATTATTATTATTATTATTATTATTATTATTATTATTATTATTATTATTATTATTTTTAGTTTGTAAGATTTACATATCCATTAGAACTTATAACACACGATTGTCTTTGGTTGTGCCAATTGTGCACTTCCGACCCTCTTTCCTATACAGTATACGTTTTTTTGTAAGTTTATACAGGTTAAACTTTTAATAATAAACTTGGAATAAAGATCTGAGACGTTCCTGCCAGTATTGATTAGGTAGTGCCTGCACATTTCTATGTCGGTATACTTAGAAATCTTTCTGCCAAAAGTAAGTGGCAGAATTTTAACAACACACCCTATGAATGAATCCTATCAGGAAATAATTTTGATTCTAGTGTAAAGTAATTCTGCATGATGCAGCTGATCTAAGGTTCTGTATTTTCAGATTTTGTTTCTACACTTGAATATTTCATGTAGTAGGAATTTAGGTCATTATTTGAGGCGTTCGGGTGTAAATAATGGCGACAGACATTTTTTCTACAATTTAGATTTTGTTTGCGCTCAATGCTGCTAGCGAGTTGATTGTATATTGCAAATAGTTTTACAAAAGGACAACAGATGGCAGACAAAATAAAGTTCAAAGTTATGGCATCCACGGCAATTTCAAGTAAATAATGCTATCTACTTCAAGATGGCTGCCCGAAGGAGGTTGGTGTTTTCACAGTTATTGTGAAATAATGCTGATATGAAAAACAATGGCTTCCAAACTGTAATTCGGAGTTTGATGACTCAGATGAGGGTTCATACTACGTTCCTGATGTGTCAGATAACTTATCTTCTGTATCAAGCAGCGAATCTGAGGTAAGATGTACACACATCAAACCATCACTTAAACAATGTCATCTGCTGTACATACCATTGCTCACACCAAAACTATATTCCTTTACAATGACTAAAATTTATTCTGAATTAAATTAAAATGGTCAGTGTATACTGATTGTGACAATGATCAATATTTCCTCTGTACAATTTTTAAACATAATAGCATAAATAATTTTCAATTTGTAGATGAAACTTAATTTCAGTTACCGTTATTTGCATGAAAAACCAAATTAAATTGATTCAGCGCATTATTGCCGTAGTCGTCATTGATGAAGATAACCCCTTAAATCGTAGTGAAGAAACAACAAGTAGAGAGGAAAATGACGCAACTGTCACAAAAAGAAGAAAAATAAAGAGACACACGAGTATTCAAAATGTTCGTCAGCAGAAAAGAAACATAGACACAAACAAAAGAGGAAAGGGTAGGAAAGTAGAATGCATAAAAGTTGCACCAGACAGTGTGTGTTGACATAAATGTTTTAGTAATATAAATCAGCAGAGTAGAGATAAAGGTTTTGCAGAATTTTGGAAACTAGGTAATTTTAATATGCAAAATCCATATTTGTTTAGTTGCCATAAGCAGGTACAGACAAATTGTAAGGCAAAGAAAACAAAGTCACAATCTAAAAGTATATACACATTACGATATTTTGTTAGAACTTGTGAAGGGGAAAGGATGAAGGCATGTTAAAATGATTTTTTTGAGTATTCGTGAACTCCAAAACCATAGAGGTCGTGTTGAAAACATTGCAGCTGGGCTAAAGTAAGGTAGTGCAACTCCACCGACAGATTAGAGCGGAAAACATAAAAAAACCATCCAAGAAAGTATAGCGATGAAGATCATGAAAGTGTGAGCACTTTCATTAAACCACTTTCAACTTAATATAAGCCATTACTCAAGGAAAAAAAGTTCAGAAAAGAAAATTATGACAAAGCATTACACTCTAAAATTGTTTTGATAAGTACAAAGAAAAATGCATGAAACAAAGCAAATCACACGTTTCACGTGATAAATTCCACCGTATTTTCCCTGGAGAATTTAACATATGCTTTATATCCCCGAAAATTCACACTTGCCAATAATGTGACTCAATTGATATTGCACTTCAAAAGAGAAGACATGAAAATGATAAGGAAACAATAAATTACACAATGCGAAAGAAACAGCTTCATCATCTTCCAGCTCAGGCTGGTTCAGGATGCAATTAAAGATGCAATTTAGTATGCAAAATCTCCTAGTATATATGCAATTACTTTCGACTTGCAACAATATTTTCTTACACCAAAATTAGCAAAAGACCCAACATTTTATAACAGAAAATTGTTGTGCTATACTTTAAGCAATCACAGTTGTTCTGATGATCAAGGATACTTTTATTTCTGAGATGAAAACACCGCTGGACTTTGAGCAGATGAAATCGCAAGTTGTCTACTGAGGCACTTACAACATTTTCTGTTCTGAGCTCATCGCCGTTTCAGACACCTGCGGTCGCCAGAATAAAAACTGGGTCATAATGCAGCTTAGTCATAGTAACTTGCAAGAGGCACATTTAAAAAGTCGTGCATGTTTTCCCTCAAGTTGGACACACCATGTTACCATCTGAACAGGCGCTTCAAAATTGTGAAAAAATATGTACGAAATCATAAACAATTTGTCTATTCTCCCAGTGATTGGCTGGATATTCTAAAGACATGCCAAAAGAAAACACTATTCATTGTGTATGCCATGACCAAGGAAGGTTTTGTCAGTGTCTCTGAATTGAGGAATGGATTTGGCCAGAAAATTGGGCCAGATTGTTTTGGGTTACGAAACATTGTAAGGCTTGAACTTCCTGCAGAAAACCCTACATTGACATTGGCTTCTGAATTTTACAATGGTGATCTCAAAAATATATTTTCTCTGAGAAAAAATGTTCCTCCACCAAATTTCTTCGGTATATATAGCAGTCCTTTAAATGTGAAATATAATGCACCCTGACCTACATTCGGCCCTGGTGGTGTAGTGATAACCATATTTGCCTTCTAAACTCGAGATCGCGGGTTCAAACCCGGCCAGGATCGATGGATTTTTTTCGGGCGTAAAAATCCTAAGCATGGCTTCCTTCGGAAGGAAAGTAAAGCCGTGGGTCCCATGTCGTACATTTACGGCACGATAAAGAACCTCAAGTGTGAAAGAAGAGGCCTCTGAGCAAAATTTGTCGGCCGTTTCACGCCCTGAATTGAATGGGACGCTGATGACCTGACCTGTTAAACAGCGTCCATAAATAAATCAAATCAACAAAATCAACCCTGACCTATTGAAGCCTCAATCCTGTATGCGGTGGATACCAGAGATCTACCAGGATTATTACATAGCTTTGAAAACACCTGCATATGAACATGTAGTTTATAACAATGTTTAGTATCATAGTAATAGAGCAAGCCAGAGCTATCTTTTATTTATATATTCTTAAAAATATGAAAACAATTAATAATGAAGATAATATTAACATCATATAGCTATGTAATGACTGGGAATGTTCGCCGTTTAAAATACTGTGAAAGCATCTAATTGCACATTTTCTAATATTATAGTCACATGCACACTGTTATACATTTATACAAGTAAATAATGCTATCTACATAAAATGTTTGCAAAAACTTTCATAAAACGCACACAAATATATTAAAAAAATTAAAGGGTTATGCTGTGCATATGTTATTTGTTCTGTATCCATTTCAAGCTATATTAAAAGAAAAGACTGTATGAAATTTATAGTACGGTTTTATTATTTTTGTAAACATTCATTTCCCTAAAAACTGCAAAATGTCAATTACCAACTTTTATAATCAACATGCATATACAGTAGCAGACGCACCGACACGAGTTGCCAAGATCGTTAAGACATGACCCGTAAACAGGCTCAGATGATGATGTACCGAACGTCTAAAGAGATGCACCTGTTTTCTCAATTATGACTGCAGTTCGAATCCCGAGAGGACCTTCCTCCTTGCCGTTTTTCTCAGCCCCCATTAATGGCAAACACTGAGAAGATATTTTAAACTTAGGCCTTGAACTCTTCCTTTTAAAATGTTTTTTTTTTCAATTCGTGCATCATAAAATGTCCACCGCATGTGATGCTACAGTAGAAAAAAACGGCAGTTTAACACTTTAAATTGTCTGTGAATGTGTGTGCGATGCTTGTTATGAAGAGGAATCTAATTACTCCCTCACTGAGCTCAATATTTCTTTCAATAGTTAGCAATATCGGAGTAATGTAGGGCAAAGTTGCACGAAAGAAGGTAAACAGAGTTCTCAAAAAATGAACTGTGTATACAAGTAGTAGTAATAGTGGAAGAAGTAGTAATAACAGTAGTAGTGATGGAAGTTGTAGTATTTATTCCAGTTAAACAAGGTATACATATACTGCAAATCACAGTCGCATGGATCGCAAGACCGTTCATGCTCTTGTAAAATACCTTATTTCTGAAATTAATTCCAACAAAAGAAAATAAATATTAGAAAAGAAAATATTAATAAGAACGCACTCACACACACATGAAACAGACATACATACATTAATTCTGATATTCATATAAATTTTCGTATTATTTATATACAATGTTTATAGAAATTTCTTGTCCCTAAAACTACGTATTTCATTTAAGAAAATGCCCAGGTTTAACCAGTCTTGTCTATATACAATTAAGTTCCAACATGCCAGTCACCCCCTACTGGAAATTTTGTCCTAGCATCTTCTGTCAGTACTCACTTAGCCAAAATGTGTACCCAATCTTCCGGTTCCGAGCATAAGGGGCAAATCCTTCTGCCTTCCTAGTTAACAACCTTATGTGCCTTCAGCCTTCCCGTTTAAGCCACGCTATTCCTGGCCTCTTTTTTTTTTTTTTTTTTTTTTTTTTGTCGTTGTATATAAGACGAATCCTTTTCGAGTAATATTTGGCAAGAGTGAACTAGTGTAATTAGGATTTTTTGCTTTTTGGAAAGTTTCCTTAAAGTAATGCGTTACAGCTTTCTTGTTGCAAATGCTAATTTTACTGAGAGGGACGGCCTACTATAAGAAAAACGGAAGAACCCGCCACTGGATTGCTCCCAAAGTACTAAGTGGCATGTCATGCTGCATAGAATATTATGGCTTTGTGGAACACTCAAATTTCAACCATCCATGAGACAAGCGAGCTGAATTAGTAGGTTTACTGGGCAGACCAGCATGTAGTGGATGGGTTTCCGAGTAATTATACCCGTAAATAATTCAATGGAAAATAATTGTGTGCCTTCAATTACAGTGTTTGTCTGAAATCACACATATTACCATGGTTTGGTGACCAGCGCATCCCTCACTCGCACGGTATTGGGTGAGGTTTGTGGAAGTGCAGTAGTGGAACCCGTTTGCGCCGCTCTCCTTGTTTCCATAAACAGAAATGCAATAGGGTTACCAACTTCAGCATGTGTACGAGATTATCATCGACAGTACGGATAACTCGCGAAGCAACCAATTATGTTAAAGTGCACTAACTTGATTGCGCATTACAGAGTCTACAACAGCAAATTATCGTTACCGCGCGTTGAAAAATTCTCCTTCTTGGAACTGGAACAATAACATATTCACTTTAGCATTTCACCACTAAGGACCAGAGGTTTTCGAGAAAATGAATGCAATTTTATCCGCCTGTACGATAAAATTCCGCAGAATGCAATTTTTCAATCAGAGGAATTTCTGGTAAAAATTTAACATCGAAACTTGTTACAATATTTTACTCCTACGATTTTGTTCGACGTATGCACGATCTACACCAGTGTGGTGTAACAACTGTTTTTTAGTCAAGGATCCGATTTTTATCCAAGAATCTATTGAAGCAATTCTACGCTTTTTAACAACCATCATTATTATTATTATTATTATTATTATTATTATTATTATTATTATTATTATTATTATTATTATTATTATTATTATTATTATTATTATTATTTAATCCATAACTGTGGTTTTAAACATTTCAATCAGTAAGTTATAATATATTTACATTTTACAGAATTGCAAACAATCGAACATTGAACAAAATAGAGAGAAAGAGAAATGAAATAAAAAGGAAATACACAAAAACTAAATGTGAAGCTAGATTTCCTATGTCAATGCTAGTGTGTTTTTAAAGATGCTTTACCTTCGGTTCGGTGAGGAAATCTGGGCAATATGTTCATCTACGACGGCAGGAATATCTCCTGCCATATATGTTGTTACGATTCGTAAGTTAGGCTTCCAGGCTTCCTGGTATAATTTGTTCCTCTGGTTCTTCAACGTTTTCATCGTCGAGAAAGTACATTCTCAAATGTATGCGCTTTCAATCACATAAGTTGCTATTAAGGAAAATTTATGATAAATAGGGTACTTGTCAGACGTCACATATTTCCAAAATGTTTTAATATCAAATTGGATTTCGAAACAAGCAGTAGAGGAGGAGCTCAGGAGCTCACACAATTCCATCTGATGTTCAGGATTTGGGTTTCTATCTTTGCAGTCATAAGATCAAGAAAATCTGGCATGTAATCTTCAAATGGCGAACTCGGAAAACCGTTCTAAAATGTCTTCCTCAAGTTCAGTTATGTAATGTACAAATTGTATAACTGCAATACTTGATTTCACTATAATCTCATTGTATGCGTTGAAAAAATTGAGGTGGAATTTTTTATATCTCGCTAATTAATAAATTACCAATATTTTTCTGAAAGCAAAAATATGGCAAATGAGGTGATAATGTTTTGTTTCTTTCCCTGATATTTTCAGTAGAGGCTGTCCAGATCTTTGATGATGTTAAAAAGCAAAAGCTATTCCTCCCTCTAAATATTTCAGTGTTATTAGAACCATCCGTTTCCATTGTTGTCTGAGAACTGGGAGATCCTTTCTTATAGAGGAAAATGTTTTCAGGAGTTTCCCTGTACTTAGAGAATTTCAGGTTGAAGAAAAATGGCGAAAACATCTGCAGATAGCTCCTGGTGAATTCCACCAGGTCCTATGGTTATGAGCACAGTTGCCACCTATAATCATATTGCCCATTCTAGTAACATCTTTTATCTTCACTGTCACCGTAACACGTTTGCTGCAAAGAGTCTCTTAATGAATATTGCAGGGTAAGACAAACATATTTACACCATTTTTGCTCAACAACACTAATTAAGTTCCTTATTTTATTATGTCTCTTACATCAGTCACTATACAAGAGCATCTGGAAAATAGACCACAGTTATCTCACATGGACGTCAGGACATAGAGGATTTCAGATTCTTCAGCACTATAGCGATTAGTTCTTCTTTGAGAAAAATGGATGATCAACTGTTCCCACAAAAAATTAACAACCGATATGTCAATGAAAACTGCACTCTCGCCCAAAAGTGATAGAAATATGTTAACATTTTGCAATATATTTTCTTAGTTCCTTACTTCCTATTTCCAAAATTCCTCTTGAAACAGTTTGGTGGCACAGAGACACTCTTTAAAAGTTTTAGCAGCTTTGTGATCGTCAAAGGTATTGCCAGTTTAGTTGCACATCCTTAATCACTTCACCGGTTCAAATGACATTTGATGCTCCCCATTATCGCTAAACCTCGTATGCTGCTTTTAGACTGAACTTCTGCACATATTTACCTTGATATATATTGTTTTGTCTCTGCATTTAGATTTAAGTTTACTGACCGTATTCAATGATGCCTTACTACTATCACACCGAATGTCATCTTGAGGGTCATTATCTTCCTTCATTACCGATATTACTTGCAACATACTATGGCATGTACGGTCAAATTGTGTATTAATTTGGCAAATTGTTGTAACTATTACCAGAAAAGTTAATTTCATTTGCTGGAATATTTATACTTTTACATAGCTCAAAAGAATCAGAAAGTTCAAAATTATTAAATAATAATCTATTGGGTTTACCTCTTCTGATAACGTTTCAAGATATTTTACTGTGATGCAATCTTCCGCTTAGCAACAAGCAGAATCATGCTGAACTTAGTACAATCACGGATGCTAGGGAAAGATTCTGACTCCTGCGTACATTTTTTCATTGTTTTCTACAATTTAACCCACGGCACTGGTTTACCATATTTTGTAAACACTACTTCATAATGTAAATAGACCCCTAGGAGATCGCGAAGCTATATTAGGTGGCAGTAGAGCCTTAAGAAGCGCTTTCTACACTATTTGCTCGAGCCACCTAGAGCTTTTGCTCCCCACTCGGCAAACTCGGCTCAGTGACATCGCTCCAAAGGCAAGGGCCCCGTCAGCTTTTATGGCTTGACGTACATCTAAACTATTACTTATTGGAACCTTGAGAGGTAGGGCAGATTAAAATGTGTCTCTATTTTCAATTTTCCTAGAGTAATAGACAATAAAAATTAGCTATATCAATAACATCTCTAAGCATAACTTTGGGTAATCCTAAAGCTATACCCTACTAGTTCACGCCATCATCCTTACCTCATTTGTCGGTAAACTATTTCGACATGACGACTTCTTATAAGAGAATGCCTTCTGCGAACGAAACCCAGCCTGGATCTTCCAACGTTAACCCTTCGCTAGCAACTATTGCACCTTTTCTCGGCCTTTCATTAATCCTGGCACGTTCTGGGGTACACCAGGATGTGATGTACGAGCGTACATCTACAATTTTGGGACTAGTGATACTGCCAATAGCTGGAACGAAGACCATAAGAAACAATTTCCACCCTGCTATTTGCGAGCCGCTGTGGCCAATTAGTATAAAATCCTTGTGCCCCGCCACCGTTAGATGTACAACAGGAGTTGGTAAGTGCCTTTGCCCAGCTAACTTAGGAGGATGTTTTGGAATTCCGCCTCCGTCAGAGAGTTAAGGACAATTCCGAACATTATATTATATGTGTGTGATATCCTGGCACTGTGCGAATAAGTGAATTAAGTAATGACGGGACCTAAACGTGTAGGTCATATATTGGCAAAGTCTTAAGGAACAAGTCCAGATCCTAAATCAGCTGATGACTGATAAAATACGTACGCCGCATTCAGACGCCCAGATACTTTATCACTTCTAGCTCAGGTATCGGTTGTTCGGAAGGTGCCTGATTCGGAAATTCGTAATTCCCTCGCTTAGAAGGTAGGATTTTTAAAAAAGAGCTGCAAAGATTGCAACCACCTTTAAACAGGCCACTCAGATCTCCCAATCCTTTACAAAGCAATTGTAGCACGCAAAGCTATGTTGAAGGGCTTATTCGGGGAGGCTTAGTTAACAATGTCGGCGGTGGTAGAGGTTGTGGACGTGGACGATTTTTAACGGATCATCCCACGGCATGCCGCCCTATTTCCTTTGCATGTGGTAAACCGGGACACATTGCGCTGAACTGTCAAAACCCAGGCCTCCCAAACGGACAAGGCCAGTAACGAGGCTAACTTCCGTTACTGATATATCTACATCCCCTAAGGAGCAAATTAGTGCTTTTAATCCCACAAATGTTGTAATATCCAAATGCTTTGTGGATGATAAACCACTGGATGTTCTTTTCGATACGGAAAGCTCTGTTACTATAGTTAATTATTATGTTAGTTCCCCCATGCTTCCCTTGTCGCATTCTTTAATGTTACGCTAATAGTAAGTTAATTGAGGTCTTGCTTTACTAGGCTAAAGTTTGAACTGAACGAAGTCCACTTTTCAGAAGAAGTGTTGGTCGCTAAGGACTTGGGTCACGAACTCTTGTTGGGAATGGGCTTTTTAAAGCATTATGAAGCAGTACTTGATCTCGCATCTCTCACCATTTCGGCGAAGATGCCAAATGTTTTACATTATTTAATTAACAGTAATGAACAAGGAGAATGTCCTTTACCTCAAAATGATAGTAGAATCTGAGAAAGAAGATTAACAATGTAAAGCATATTGATGAAGGATTTTCTTTACCGCCTTATTCTACGTTACAAGTAAGCATTCAGTTTTTGTCCCAGTGTACAGGGCTAGTTATGTTTGAGTCGTTTTGAAGTTATCAAGCACAAAGTATGGACTTACTCCTGTTATGTGTAACTCTCAAGGGAATCATTTCATATCTGTACATAACAATACGGTTGTAGTTAAGACCATTTTTAGCGAATCAACTCTGGCCTAAGTTCACGAATTCGCATTGATACAAGCCGCTAATTGGCGAACAGAGGACGTTAAGGATTTTGAGTTCCTAAATGCAAAATATTATGTCAGTTTTACATTGTCAACTACTCAGCGACCTTAAATGCATATTCTTTTATGCAAATATAGGCATATATTTGCAACAAAATTAGGAACCACAAATATTGATAAATTTCAAAGTCACTAACTCATTGCATATATTTGCATAAAAAATGCATTTAAGGTCGCTGAGTAGTTGAGAATGTAAACTGTGGAAAATCCACATGGCTTCTGCGAGCCTGAAAGATCAAGTTCAAAAGTTAAACTTTGGAGTGAGTCGCAATAAAGTGTATGTGGCATTCTTTGCATGGGATGAATTGCATCGCCGTTATGAGTTGTGCTGAGTGCTCAATGAGGGCCAAGTAGCATTCTGAGAAATCTCCCATTTTTCAATGTTGTATACACAAGTTTGAAAATATAAAGTTCAGTAGTAAATGTTTTACAGTGTATTCATTTTATTCATACCCAATCGGAGCACTCTATATTTTTTTCTGGGAGTATTCTTTATGAATGGGTGGATTCCATGACGGATTGCTCTCTGAAACCGTCACATAGGACACGTTTCAGGAACCCCAGTAGCCCCTGTTGCACGATGATTACACTAGGCAATTTTGGCAAAAATAATTTTCTTATTCTTTCCTCTACAGTATTTCCCCTGTAACCACGTCGGAATAGCTGCACTTAATTGTGTACATATTATTCTTACAATTCCTCTTTTCTGATGCTTGGTTTTTCTCTCTTTCCGTTGGAAATACGGCGTTTTAGAATGTTTTTAAATTGGAGATGCGATCTATTCTGCTCGAGTCTCGTCTTATGATCTTGTGAAAAAATGTTAAGAATAAGTAAACCACACGTGTGTACAACCAAAAGTAACCATGCAATGCTCACCTTACTTCTATATTACTCGAACACAGTTTATTGTTGTTGAATTGTGATAGCAACTAATTATTTCCTCTATTTTTTTTAATTTTTTAATTGAGTTTGTCTCTTGATTTCTTAATTATAATAGCTTAAGCTTATTTTTTCCTTTGATGCCAAATTTTTGCATATACTTTTTCAACATTTTGCTCTTGGCCCTTCAGCCATGTGTCGTCGTAGCGAAGGTTGTCGGCAGACCTATGCGAATAGTTGGAGTCATGTTATTTCCGCGTTCCGGATGACTTCATATTGGGTTTATTATTATATTTGCTTTTGTCTTTATTTGTGCGATAGCTTAACGATCTGTTAAATTTTGTTGCAGAGATACCGCCTTGATTCTAGTATACCTTGGATAGGAGCAACTTCTATTGGTGGCCTAGGAGCGAAGAATGCTCTTCAATTAACGGAGCCGCCGGATGCCATCCACTCCTTGGGAAGTGATGCCAGCAGAATCAACAGCCTAAATTTTTTCTTTCTCTCTCTCTTTCCCACTTGGTGTACTTCTCTTTGATAGCTGTTTCATTTCATACACTTTTTGAGATTTGTAGACCAGCATTTCCAAATTTTGTCACTGTATGATTTTATGTTTGGACGATTTTCACTCACCATGTGAGCACAGCATAGCTGTAATTTCCGGCCGGTTAAGGGGTGTGTTGTTCAAGATTAAAATAAGCAGACTGTCATAATAACTGGTTCACTGTTTTAAAGCTAAAGGAAAATATATCACAGCATTAATGTATGGGCTACATAACTTATTGTAAATTCCTTTTTTTCCCCCCTCATAAGTTCACCACTTTACACCTAGGTATGTCCCTCTTGGTGGTAACGTTCGTCAGGTTTGGTAGTATTGGGAAACTGATTAAGGATTCTTTATTTCTGGAGGAAATCCCGAGATCTCCTGAGATAATACTCCAGTGCTATACATGCATCTGTTTAACCGTGCAGCACGGGTTTCTTTTTGTTGTTAATGGTTATTGGACGTGCTCCCATTGAACTGTTGTTATTTTTATTCATTATTACGTTGTATGTGTCCAGGGACAAACTATGGATAGATTACTGATACTAATTACATTTGCGGAAATGGCCACCGCAATAATGATGGTATTTTACGTATTGCATCACCTGGGATCCCTTATGGTATCTAAATGAAATCTGTGATCCCTAGTGAAGTGACAGGAGAAGATGAAATTTATTTTTATGTCCTCGGCAATCTGATAACCGCCAGTATGTCAACACGGCTACTTCTGCGATATAGACTTGCACCTTGTGCCGATTTAATATGCTATTGATATACATATGCTTTTTTTATTAATTGGTACTTTATCTTGTTCAAATATCTTTGAGTTAATATGTTAAAGCCTATACCATTCATTTATGTGATATCTTGTACTGTTTATTTTAAAAGACACAATCGTATTGTAGTTTTACAAATTATCACCTCTCCTTTTTTTTCTTATCTTTTTCCTCTCTCTTCTCTATTTCTCTTCCTGTACCCTCGCCTTTCCTTCTTCGTTTGCTCCTTCCCTCCGTTTCTTTATATTTTATTTCTTTCTTTCCTTATAATTTCTATTTGTTCTGTACTTTACTTCTTGCACACACGCACTGCCAGTTACTTGTCATCGATGGGCGTACTACCTGCGACGCACTTATCATGCGGCACTGTATGCCGGTATCTACATTGGGCCTGCTGATTGATTTTTATTGCGACTCTATCAATCTTCATGGAACTGGCCATGTGTCATTTTGACAGTGTTGTGTCTACGGACATCCGGCAGGTTCGTGCTGCCTGCTTGCGAACGAGGAAATGCTCCAACATCTTACCTTCCAGTGACGCTTTCTAGGTGCGGTGAGCAGTTTACGTTCGGTGCTTTTGCAGTGGGAAAGATCTGTGTGTGTGTTTGTAGGTATAATGCATTCGAGTAACGCTCGCAAAATGTTCAGAGTATTCACGGGAAGTTCCTGGAAGGATGTGGTGCACTGTGTATAGAATCATTTTTCTATTGGTATGGTTCTGTTCCCATATCCTCCTTGCCTATTTATCTTTGTTTTTCTGTTGACCATCCTGTCCCTTTTCTGTTCCTGGACGAGTTTTTCAGTTTTTTAGCTGCTATTTTACATATTGTTTTATTTTTTGCATTTTTTGTTTTATTTTCATTAGTTTTTGTGGAGTGCCACTTTCGTATCATTGTACGTGTAACTATATGTGATGTTGGGTGGTACACATTAATAACTCAAATTATTGTAATTAGTTTTTTGTTTCTTATGCGTTTATTTGATATTGTGTTTAGCCTACTTTTAAACTTAATTTTGCCATCTTCAGCAATAATGTTGTTATTGGTTTTTTTCTCTCCTCTTAGTATTATGGTGTATTTTAGTATTTTACGGTTTACGTACCCCTCTTTTGAATTTTGTATTCTATTCTTCTGTTTGTTCATCGCCGAGGACGGCGATCTGTAGCCGACGGTGATGTTACATGTACGGCCGAGGGGTGCAGTAATTTAGTAAATGGTTGAACTTCTTATGAGAAAAGTTGATTTTATTAGCTGGAATATTTTTTACGCTTGCATAGTCCAATAGAATCACAAATTTCTAACTTATCAATTAAAAATCCATTTGGTTTGCCACTCCCAATGACGGCTTAAGGGATTTTACCGTGACGTAATTTTCCGTTTAGCAACAAGCAGAATAATGCTGAACTTAGTACATTCTCAGATACTGGGGAAAGACTTTAAATTTATGTGCTCTTTTTTCATTTATTGCTACAATTTAAACCTAGGGCGTTGGTTTACCATACTTTTGTAAATACTACTTCATAATGTAAAGACATCCGTAGACGATCGGGAGGCTATATTAGGTGAAAGTAGAGCCTTAAGAAGCGCCTTCTACACTCTTCGCTCGATCCATCCAACGGTGTTGCCCGCCGCTTCGGCAACCTCAGCTTGATGACATTAACCCTAAGGGAAGGCCCAGTCAGTCATTCTTTATGGCATCACGTACAACATCTAAACTATTTCTTATTCAAACCTTAAGAGGTAGAGTAAATTCAAATGTGGATTTTGTTACAATTTTCCTAGACGAATAGAAAATAAAAATTACCTGTGTTAATTACATCATTAATTATACCTTATAAATTCTAAAGATATACCCCCTCTACTTCATACTATCAGTATAACGATACTGGACATTGTTTTCTTTCCCAAATTTGAAGGGAAAAACAGATTCTTCCACTCCTACTGATTTTTTTGTTTTGCAAATCTACTTTTTTTTTTTTTTTTTTTTTTGGCAGTAAGTACGAGACTCATAATTGGTGCATATCAAGCCAGCTATAACATGTTTATGTTAACTCAGACTGATTTGTGGTAAGGAACCGAAGATATAAGCAAAGACGTTATAAATAACCGTAATCCCTAGTCCTGTAATGAATTGTCAAGTTTCCTCCTTCTGCGGATATTCACCTTGGTAGTGAAGAGTCCTTACACTGCGACTGTTTTGTTGTTCACAGAATGCAAAACCTCACAAATTTCTTGAAATCGGAAACAACACAGCCAAAAAGGAACAGGGAAGGGATTTGACCTGAGCCCAGTCTTTCTATTTCTTATTGACATTGTCAATGCAGTTCATATGGATTTGATTACAAATATCTTTTAAGTTTTTAAGAAACGTAAAAAGCTTCCTTCTAGAGCAAGAGAAAAGGGCCCCGGAGGTTGCCATGACTGCCTATTGTGGAAGACTTGTAGGTCAAGGAAGAAATCAAGTGCATATTATCAAACCCAAAGAAACGAGATTCATGTAATGACGCTTTCTAGGCAGTAGCGTTACTTTTGTTTTTCCATTCAACTGTATGTCATGTTATAACAGTGGAATCAACTAAATTATTTTTAATTTAACCCCATTTTCCAGATGTAGGAGAAAACAGTCGCCTATATATACCTATGTAAAAAGGCCTATTATTCTGTAAAGGAATATATGAGTGACAATAGTATACTGCACAATATATCAATATATATGTAAATATGTATTAATAAAAGTTGTATGATTGATTTGTCTGTTTTTGGTGTTGGAGTTGTTCTAAGTGCTCCTTTTTATTTTGTTGTAATTATTTATGCAGATGTAAACAAATTTTTGTAAATACAGATTGAAAACTACTGTGGTATTTGTATATGACAAGTTCAATGTTCGTAGGTCTCTGTGGCTGCTTCACGAACTCACTGAATGCTCCGAGAACTAAACTAAACTAAACTTAATGTAAAATGTTGCGGAATATAGCGAAGAAGATATTAATGAAATAATAAATATTGGCCACTTCTTTACTTACTGCCAGTTCTTAGTTATTCTAAATACCAATGTATAAGAAATGCTTTCTAAGAAAATATTGCCGTAATCAATGAAATGTTCATACATTTTAATTCAAATAAGAAGCACAACATATTAGAAACAGCTATGAAACATACAAACATTTCTGAACTTATAAATATAACACATGTAAGTTTATTGACACCTTTATCAGGTGGTCCAAGTGATGGACTGCTAGTCCATTTGTACTATAATCAACTTAATTTCATTCATTGCCACAGATCTATGGAGCGCCACGGGTGGCCGAGGTCGTTAAGGCATGGGCTCGTGAGCGAGAGGTCTGCGGTTCGAATCCCACCAGGACCGTCCTCCCTGACTGGTGTTTTTCCCAGGTTTTCCTCAGTCTTCATAATTGGAAAATGCCGGGGAGGTATCTAAACTTAAGCCTGGAACGCTTCCTTCCTTACAAAAAAAATCCTCTCCCAATATATGATTTCATTTCATGTATCATCAGTGTCCACCGCCTGTGGTGCCTCAGTAGTAAAAACGGGCGTTAAACACTTAAAAAAAAAAAAACAAACAAAAAAAAAACCCAGATCTATGGTAGTCTGCACAGAAAGTTAAAAGCTTACAAAAATAATAGGTTGTGTTGCATCTTAAACGTACATATTGTCAATATAACACGGGTTCAGTGAAAAGTTTTTATACTTGCACAAAGAAAAATGAGCCATAGTTTCTATTAATTTTGATATTTTGGTTGCTTATTGATAGAATAAATATATTTATTCCTATACTAAAAAGTGAGCTATCGTTAATCATTTCTAGGGGTGATAATTTATAAAACTTGTGTTAAATGTTATTTCACTCATTATTTGTATTGTATGCTCTTGCTGTGGTGAATAACTTAATTTAATACTTGAAGGAGTGCCACATATAAATTATGAAATGCGAGCCAGGACTTGTCCTCGAGAACAAAGAAGCGTAACTATTTCCTGAAAGGCCGGGAAAAAAAAATATTATGCGCAGTGTAAGCTCGAGACAGTTGTCTTTACGTACGCAATCAACACGGCCTTAATTTGAATGGACTTTTTTTTTTGATTGATTTATTTATGGACGCTCTTTAACATCTCAGGTCATCAGCGTCCCATTCAACTCAGGGCGTGAAACGGCCGACAAATTCTGCTCATAGGCCTCTCTTTCAGGCTTGAGGTTCTTTTTCGTGCCGTAAATGTACGACACGGAACCCACGGCTTTACTTCCCTTCCGAAGGAAGCCATACTTAGGATTTTTAAGCCCGAAAAAAATCCATCGATCCTGGCCGGGTTCGAACCCGCGTTCTTGGGTGTAGGAGGCAAGTATGGTAACCACTACACCACCAGGACCGACTGAATGGATCCACTGAGATATGTGTGACAGTAACGGCCGAATCGAAATACATAGCTATGTTCAAATTGTAGATGTTGTCATCACATCTATCCATGTGCTAACATACGGAGGACCGAATTTATTTAACTGCACAAGAATTTTAAACGCGGATGTAATAAGGTGCCAATTCCCAGGTACTTAGCATAACAACTTTGTGAAAAAAGAAGTAAAATAATCACTGAAATAAAGTTTAGAGCTGAGGTGTGAGAATCAAGTGGCACATGATGAATATTCCATGCAGGATATTGTGTGCTCTTGTCAATTTAAAAATGTGTTGTTCATTTTTTCTATTTTTAGTTATACTTTATAATTTTTAGTTTTACACTTGAGTGATGTTAAAAACCTAAGTAAAATTTTCATTCCAAAATGCCAATCGAAAACACCCTAAAGATATAATAATAATAATAATAATAATAATAATAATAATAATAATAATAATAATAATAATAATAATAATAATAATAATAATAATAATAATAATAATAATAGAAAGTAAATATTACGTCTTAAGGCACAAAGCTCACTTTAATGCTTCTGTGATGCTGCTTGCCTTGCCCTTTCTAAGTAGGAAGAATTAACAGAAAATTTCTTCACACCTTGGGAGGATGAACGGTATGCGACTCCCACTAAGGTAGTTGACTGAAGGTGCAAAGGTTTATCTTATCAGGCAAACAGCTGGATTGTGAGATTTACCCTAAGTACAAACGTGTTCGATAACTTAACATTGCGTTTTCTTTGCCAAATATGCTGACACTCTCTTTTCCATAAAAGAAAAATGTATGCAAATTATAATGGGTTATCGACAAGTTCTCGGGTGAGGTGCACCACACAGGATAAAGTTGGACTGTTATATTTCTGACGTTCCTTCCTCCGAAATCGGTTTTTAGCAGGTATCCGCCAACCGTTGCTAAGGTTTGGACTTTGGATTGTGTGCTTGCTTTGGTGATTAATAATAATATATGTTCGGTATGGTGTCAGTGCTGCACCCGGATTCGCTTCTGTAGTAAAGTCTAGGCTACACAATGGCTGCGGAACGACTTCTCAATGACTCTTTAGATTCAAAGAAAAGAAGCACAATCTAAAATAATATTATAACACATTTATTTTCTTATAGAAATACTTCTTAACCATTCATATTTAATAAATACGAGTAATACCATTAGTGATGACATATTATTGTGCTGCTTACACTAAAACACCATAAATATTGAAGTACCAAGCGAAGAGCGAGAAACAGTAAATCTGTATTTTATTTTAGTTGTAGTTTTTGTTTTTCAATTTATAGTTGTTCATTTGTTCAGCACCTTGCAATTATATAGCTTCCAAAGTAAAGATAATGTCCAAATAAATCAAGCTTGTGGTGTTATGATTCCATTAGATTCTTAACACTCTTTTAGAGCGAAGGAGAAATAGACATTATTGAATATTGCACACCAGCTCCGAAAGGGTGAGATTACCTTAAACTTAGTTAAAATATGTTTTATGATAAATATCTTTGCTTGCATATTCATCTGATCTCTAATTTGTGTAAATCAATTTTGTCCATCCTGTTTTTATTTCTTCAGAATTAAAGCTGGGAGTTTAACAAAGAGGCATGAAGAGAAACCGTTCGCTGCAGCATATATACGAAGGCTACTTAGAAAAAATTATGAACACTCTATAAAAAGTAACTTTGACAAAAGAATACTTTTTTCACATGCTAGGCGATGCATTTTTTCAGTATCTTCCAAAAATCTAACTTTCTGCCTTTAATATTACGGTTAATATATGTGTTTTTGCAATAACTTTTGGTTAATGAGCTACCTGGTGACATCGGACGCAGGACATTTCCGTTGTATTTATTGCAACGTCCTCCTGTTTTTGCTTGAAGCTTGTTTTCTGCGAAGTTATTTATTCAACTGTTAGGCCTTTTTAAGTTTACAGTGGTTTTTATGATTTATTTATTCACTTACCGGAATATATTCTATCACTCCTGCAACTATAATTCTATGCTATAAATTCCCTTCATTATTAATTAACAATTGCAGTGAAACTGGCAATGAATTAAATGAAACTACAAAAAAGTGCATAGTTAGTAATGACTCAACTTAGACGCATATTGCTTCTGTGCTGTATGCAAGCAGTGATGTCGGACAATACTGCAAAAAATGGAAAGGAAGCTTGGGTTGCAGCACAAATGTGAAAAAACTGCAGGAATCTATCATAATTGTAAGACTTCTGATCTTTAAGTAATATAGCGATCTACAGAAAAAAATCAAAGTGAATAGGAAACACCCTGACACTATGGGTCTGTGCTAATGCGAACGGAAGAGAATGCTTTCCTGCATTGCGTTCCTAATTGCTGCTAACTGAAATTTTCAATTTACTTTTGAGGACATTTATAGACATATGTGGGCACATGAACATAAAAGTAAAAGCATTATTATTGTTATTTTTCTGATTACACTATGTAAAACATTGTAAATTAGTGACTTTAATACTGCAGCTATTTTAATATTCGGACCATGGATATATGGATCCAATAGAATTTTATATTTTTGATTATCTGTAATAATGTACATTCCCATTATAATGGGTAAATTACGATCCACTTTACAAATTAGCACGCTCAAATATAGTAATAACAAATAGAGATATTATATAAATCGTTATTATCATTAGTGGTAATAAATAAAAAATAATCACCGTTATATATGTACTAATAAGCAATAATAAATGAATTTCTCAATGTAAAATAACAAGCAAATAATCACGGCAAAATTTCACAGAAAATACAAACTACAACATTGCCAATTAATTAAGTAGTCAGTAAACTTTCCCCCTTTGTTAAAAGCAAAGAAGTATCTGCGGTTTTTCAGTTTATCGTGACATATTCCTAGTGGAGAGTTTTAATAGTTTTATTATCAGGTTTAGTTAAGGACGGTCTTTAACATATTTGGTCTTTTTTGTCCCATTTAATTCAGGATGGGATAAATCTTGCTCAAAGATCTCTTCTTTGAGACTTAAGGTTCTAATATGTGCCGTAAATCTAAAACATGGGACCTTCGGCTTTATTTCTCATCAGAAGAAAGCAATACATAGGATTTTCACGCTCTAAAAATAATACATGGACCCTGGCTGAGTTTGAACCCACAGCCCAACTACAAGGTAGTTGCGTTTACTACCACTATACCACCAGGGCCGACTTTCAACAAGACAGATAAAAGTTTACATTCGCAAGGGGAAGAAGAAGACAGTCAACGAAGAAATATAAATGGTGGTTTATTTTTCTAAATAATATATTTATTTTCTCCAAACCGTAAGAGATACATTAAATATATTTAACATTTTTCCTTCCTTCATTATACCCCTGCTTTATTTATTGCACTGTGTTCCCTTCCACCTGTCAAATAACGCGATTATTTTAAAGTAATTCATATGAACCGTAAATGCTCATATTTAACGCTGGTTATAGAGTTTAATATAGGAAAGATAAAGTTTAAATTAAGTTTAACTCTAATAGTTCCTATGATATTTTCAGTTTTTCTTTATTTAATATTAGTATTGAGACATACATGGTACTTTTGCACGGAACTGCTACTCTGTTGGCGACGAAATCTTCTGAAATGCCTATGACAAGTTCTTTATGCCGCTCCGTAAGAGATTACTGAATATAATTGCCATATTTAAGCGAAACTAATATGTCATCAAATTTAATGTGCATACAAAATTATAAACGCTTACTTAGAATTAAAGTGTTCTGGCAAGGGTAATGCACGTCTGAGGAAGAAACAGGCTTTTGCCATCAATTTAATTTAATGCAACATACCGTAGCACTTTTATACCGCGATATATTTACGCATTATTTCAGTTTATGTTGCCGCAACAAGAGAAATGTTCTTTCTGATACACCAAAGTAGTGTATGTTCTTTATCCAGTAATATTTATTACAGGTAGTTGCATTACCGACTTGGGTAGCAATATTACCGGCACGATATAGTTTTAACGACCTTCGGTGGTATGTATTACAAGCGACAAACACCAGCCGGAGAATGGAATATTATTTATTGCTCGGAAGAGGTGAGGGACGGGTTAATGGAGTTTTTATGTTTTTAAGAATTACTATATAATTAAATTTCGATGTCCCTAACAACATTTGTTTTTTCCTTGAGGCTATCGATATTGGCGGCACCTTCAAAAAGATTTGGTGGGATGGGAATTTATCGAAATTCAAGATCAGGTTTGACGAAAAATTTGGCGCCCTTCAAAGATCGGATTGGGCGGAAATTTGTCGTTCAGGGTTTTTATTTTATTGATTATAGAACAAGATTGTGGGTGAGGTACTAGCATTATTTTACTAATTATACATAAAACACATAAATGATCAAAAGGTGCGCAATTCTTAGTGAGAACTATAAATTTTCAAAAGAAGTCATGTTGGTAAAATTGCGCGGTGGAGTGTAATGTTGGAATGATCAAATTGTAAAGTAATTCTGACTAACATTAAAATTATTTGGATTGCTCTCTTTGAAGTTCACAAGTATATTCATTTTCACTTATATTCGACACTTTGGTTACCCATCGGAGTGTAAGAGAGAATTGAAGCTCCTGTTTGAGTCAAGTTTTACAGATAAGTTGTAAGATTATACACCAGTGTGAGATACCAAAAGAGCGCATCTAATAAGTATAAAAGTGAAGAGGGTCCATAATTACGTGATAAATAGTTTTAGAAATACAATATTAAATTCTTATGGATAGAAATAATACACGGAGAATATGGGAACGAGTTATGGGCTACTGTGTAGCGATCTATGACATCAGGTGCACGGGCCTACCAATCATTTGGCATACTGCGGCGAATAATAACATACCGAAGTCATTAGTGTATATCCGTTTTCCAACTATACCCACTGCAGGATCCTGGTTTACCTGCATTGAATTATCATGGGTAGCTGCATTACCGAAATGTTGTAGCTTTTTACCGACCTTCAGTATTATGCATTCCTGCAGGAAAGATTCCCTATGTATGGGCCATTTTTAATTTATAGGGAGTGGGGATGGGGGAATGGAATTTTCGTTTTTCACGCAGTCTGTTTACCAGATTTACTGTCTTATTACTGTGGCGTATTTCGGAATTCAATTTTTTACCCTTAGTGGGTAAATTATGGGCTGAGAGGATCTGTTGGGGGGACATTCCGGGTTTTATTTTATTTAATGTCGACTTTTAAAGATTGGCGTTTATGGAAAGAGCATTAATTTGGTAAATATCGTTAAAATACTTCTCAGTTACGCGTTGCATCCCCCTTTCAATGTGCAAAAATATTGTAATTATGCAAAAATAATTGTAATTGTGCAAAAATAGTTGTAATTATGCATAAACGTATTTATGCAAACAATATTGTAGTTATACAAAAATATTGTTATTATGAAAAAAATTTTTATGTAAAAACATTTTCATTACAATATACAAGGATGACATTAAAATGAGTTAAAATGCCACATGATTATCGAAAAACATTTTATTTATGCAAAAATTGCAAAACAACCTCCTTAATCTTTTTAAGATGCAAAATCATTGTTACGACGCGAAAATTAATTTTTAGGTCTCTGCTACTATAACATTCTGTTACGAAAAATATAAAATAGCATAATATAGGCCAACTGTATTGGGGCTAATTCTAGCTCGGGCTCCGTCGACTTACTGATTGTTACTGAAAGTTGTGCTTGCACAGGCTTTTCCGCTCAATGAGGTTTGTATTACAGATGGGACAAAAAATAAATAAAAACGAAACAAAAACAAAATTCAATAAAAACACAACAGCTACTTTGAAACAGTTTCTCAATCAAAACTGTTTAGTAACGAAACTGTTTCGTGAAACATCCTGTTGCAGCTGTTTCAAAGCAACATGTCATAGTGAGAGTGAGAAACAGTAACAGGTACAGCTGCTGCTATAAGCAGTAGCAAAAGATCCTTCTGTTTAGTGAGGAAACTGTTTCGTAAATTCTTTCTGTCTAGGACTGTTAGCTATTAGCTGTATCGATTACCGTGCGTGACTATCTAATGGAGCAGAAGCACTGGGAAGCCCCTAGCCGTATCCTCCGAAGTAACAAAGGTAACCACTGCGAGTTTTAAACGGACAAATGTTATAAATCGTCTAATCACAAATATCAATAAACAGTGGGAAACGAACAGCATGATCAATGAAAACCGATACCGTTTATCGTTCTATATTATAGTAGCATTTGTAATTTTTAATAGTCAGTATTTAGCATTTTTTTCCTTCCCCCTTTTATTTTTTCATGCTGCCTTTCTTCGCCTCATTTTCCTTTAATACGTTCCATTCACAACATAACTGTAAAGACTTGGATCAGGTGTGGAAACTGGTGTATAATAGGTAATTTTTTACCCTCTCCCGCCTGAAATGAGCACATGCTACAATGTGTGTAATGCGCTTTGAATTGGAAAAGTAATATAAGTAATAATGGTGGTGATAGAAAAGCACGAAATGGAAATTGTGTTGCTAATTTATTAAACTGTTATTTAAGATGTTTGGAAGCAGTATTTATGAGGCTATATTCCAGTGAAACAAAGATACTGCTAAATCTAACTTGTGTTTGCAGTAAATTCTCGCCCTTTTTCAGCGAGTAATACAATAATTTCTTTTATATATACCTCCTTGCTAAAATTTTTGCAGACAGTATGTCTGAGCGTATCATTCTTTTGACAACATGCACGTTGTCTTAAAAAATGAAAATTATTCCTTTGAGATGGCGCATAGTGGACATGTGTTTGCATTAATTCGAAAATGTAATTTCTGCTCCTTTTCAAGGGTAGTAAGTTTTATAGAAATATTGCATGTAACAAGCTCTTACATTTTATATGCTCTTTGTTAACATTTGTAAATATGTAACTTCTATTTTAGTTAAAGCATATATTATGTGTATTACAATTTTTATTTTTATTAAATATATTAAGTATAAATCAATATTATTTAAGGAACTGTAGCTTTTTGGACTGCCCTTATATCCTATATGATTTAAAGAATTAATACACCGTAAACATACATATATGAATTGTTGGAAAATTGGAAATAGGTTATTCAGGTCATTAACGTATTTATGATAATTACAATATTTTGCACTTTTTCATATTAAAAGTCAAACGCAACTCGTAATTAATAAATAAATTTACAACATCGACCAAAATTATGCGTACCTTACAAAAATAAACAAAAAATTCCACTATGAACAAATTTCCGCCCCCCAAATCTTTGAAAGTCAACAAATTTCAGTCATTGAATTAAAAACAAATGTCCCAATCAACACGGAGGATAAAACTTGAAATTGCAAAACATCGCTACAGTAAAACCCTTTAAGACAGGAATAACAAGAAAAAATGATGCACATTTCCCGACTTTCTTTGTCACAGGAAATGCATAGCATTAAAAGTCGTTAAAAATATTGTCGGTAATGCAGCTATGCATGTTACTAAAGTACACTGATGTCACGGGACTACCTGCCGCTGAATGTCGTTAATGCAGCAACCTGCAATAAAGACTGTTGGGAAAGGGATATACACTACCGCCGTCGTTATAAAATTTGGTATTTCCAGTAGGGTTTCACGCACAGCATATTACAAAATCCCTTTTACTTTGCTTAGAAGGGTATTTTGGATGTGTTCCCCTTCATAAATGAAGACTGGGGGCGAGAGACTTGTTCTTACCTAGTCACTCGTTAAGTAGATCACTAGAAAGGAAAGGGGAGAGATAGGGCAAAGCAAGGAAGGGATGGAAAGTCAGTTATTAAAGAAAGAAGAAGAAAAACAAGTTATTGAATTGGAGACCAAAGAAACATTTGCAGATCTAATAACAGAGCTGAATACACTTATAGAAAAAAAGAAAGAGAAAGTCAAAATAAGAAGGAAGCTTCTACTAGCAAAGTTTAAAAAAAATTATGAACTGGTTAAAATTGAAGGAGAGAAATCAAAGGCTAAAGCGAAACTGCCCAAGAACTTTTTGAGGAGAAGAACCCAGAACCAATAAGAACATTTGCTCAAGTCATCAGAGCACCAGTACTGTCAGAGTAGATTGCATAATTTCAAACAGAACTAAAGTAGCAAATCCTTTTATTTCATCTAGCAAGACTTCTGACCCCAGAGCATTGCTAAACATAATAACGCAAAACCTTAAATCTGCTTAGGAAAAAATAAAACCTGTAGCATAAAAACACCACAGGAAAATGTAATAATGGAAACTGAAACAGAAGAATAGGTAAATAATGCAATAAAAAGTGCAAATCTTAAAGGGAATAATCTCAAAATGGAACAACCAAAGAAGAGGAACCCTGTTATAATTGTGTACAATATATTAACAGGTGTCGAGGAAGAAGAACTGAGAGAATTTGTACAACCAAATTTTCAAAAAAGAATCTCCAAAGAAAATTTGATAAGAAATTCAAGTTAGGTTTAAAACTGGACATAGAAACAGCAAATGTTCACCAGGTGGTGGAGCTATCCGCCAAATTGAGAAATTGTGTCATTCCAAGAGGCAGGATATTTATCGGTTTTCAGTTCCACAAATGACTTTATTTCAGTAGGTAATTCCTTAAAAATTACGATTTTAAACACATGGCTAAATTTGCAACAAAGAAAAAAAAAAGACTATTGTCATATAGGTGAAGAGGAACACGAACTAACGATTGCTCAAAAAAAGAAAAAAAGACCAACAACCCACTTCCATTACTTGTAATGGGAAAAATATAATTGTCACACCTACGAACTGATGTGGGAAAGAATTATCACCAGTACCGATTATGGATAAAGACGTAATCGAATTAAAAATCTAGAAACATAAAAGAAAAGAAAAAACACTCGCAATAGGATAAAATAAAAGTTATAGAAACATAGAACATAAAATAACATAAAAAACATAATACATCCCGCCGAGATCCAGACACAGACGGCAAAGGAACCCACAGGAGAATTTTTGGTAAATAAAAGCACATAAAATTAGGAGGAAATATTAAATAATAAACCAATCCTACCGCCAAAATTACGTATCCACAAAATTGATAGCGACCTCGGGATTTACGAAAAAAATATAGGTAGGCTATGATGCCTTATTACAAGAAGAGTTAAATACAGAGGAGGAAGAGAAATCCGATAGAGAAGAAGAAGAAACAGAAACAGAAGAAGGCGAAGAACAGGTTGATCCACAAAAGAAGGCGCGTAGTAATTTTATTTAAACTTGCTATGATCAAATAGAACCAAAAACTTCAAAGATGGCAGAAAATCAAAAACAACCACCGTAGAGGACAATGAGTACAATAGTGATTTTGAATATATTCGAAGAGAGACAAAAACGATAATACAGAAGAAGGGAAAGAGGAAGAAGATAGCAACAATAAAAATAAAATAAACTATAATTGAAAGCTAATCTTAAACGAAGTACGATTTCATTCAACTCCAATTACTGCTGAAGATTCCAGATGTAAACCACATATATGGAGACTTTGACGTCAAGTTACAGTTCAGTCGACTGGAAGAGCGAAGAACTTTAACAGCTGCCTTGTGGCACGTCACGCACAAGTTACACGAAACAGCGACTCCACAATTTTTCCTGTACCAGACGCTATCTACCGCATCGATTGAAAATCACAAAACATTACTCGAGCCGAATTAAATAACGGAGTTTGGAAATAAGAAATGATAATTTGAACTTTAACGAAGTGTATAAACATTTCCATTGTGTTATGGCGGAATTATTTTTGATATAAATCAAAGCTCGCCTAACTGCAATGCGCAAATCAGACCAGGTAGTATATACTGTTCCAAATATATTCCAAATAACGAACCTAAAAACCCATCTTTTCTTCAATGCCAAACCATCCTGCTAAAACACCCAAAGCCGAATATCCTCCGTGAAAAAAAACACACATAAAACTAAAAGTTGTAATCAGGGAGCTAATGCATTCGGCACTTTTATAAAACAGCTAGGTATAACACCTAAATCTAAACCAAAACCAACCTTGTCCATTGAACTCAAACCAAAAATTCCAAGGCCAAGTAACATTCCTAACGCAAGGATCTTTAGAGTTCACAAACATTCAAGAGTGTTAACCGATCAAATGAAAAGTGTTTAACGCCCGTTTTTGCTACAGAGGCACCACAGGCGATGGACATTGATGATACATTAGATGAAATGATATATTGGGAAAGGATTTTATGGAAGGAATCGTTCCAGGCCTAAGTTTAGGGTACCTCCCCGGCATTTGCCATTAATGAGGATTGAGGAAAACCTGGAAAAAACCTCAGTCAGGAAGGACGGTCCTGGCGGTATTCGAACCCAGACCTCCCGCTCACGAGTCCGAGACTTAACGACCTCGGCCACCCGTGGCGGTTTAACCGATCAAGAACTTAGGAAGGGTACCAAGCATCATTCCTTTGCTAATTCTGGGTATGTTATACTTAGAAGACAATATGGCAGATAACGAAGAGGTTTGAATAGTCAAAATTGGACAAATAACGCCCAGAGAAGTAAACAAGTAATGTCGGAATTAATGAATACCGAAGAAGAAGTGAGATTAAATGCATTATGCATTTAGAAACCTTGTTCCTTTAAAGGAAAAGTAGCATTAATCTCAGTGAGAACACGGACAATAGGTAATGGAGAAAATCCATTAGGAGACACTTTATGGAAGTATCGTTAAGCGGCAAATTTATTCAAACAAATCAATACTTTCAATACAGCCATCCTGTTGATCCATGTATAGCAAAAATAAATGAAATCAGCAACACTTTTAACAAATTTGAGCAAATTTTACAGGTATTGACAATGCCAAATCTGAATGGTGGTATAGTAACATGAAAAACGAAAGGGGGGGGGGGAGAAGAAAAGAAAAAACTGGAAGAAACTATTTGCGAACTAAATTTACTTATCCATAATCAACTCAATAATACACCCACTTTCGAAAATGGAGGTGTTATTGCCAACATTGAAATAACCTTTGTAAGTTAACTTCAAATAATAAAATAATGAATTGAAAAGTAAGTCATGATACGATCACTAGTGATCATAGGTAAATCTATTTCAATTAGCACTGTACATCATAATCAAAATTTATAGAAAGAAGCGCGTAGAAAATCAGACAATCAGACTGGAATCTTCTGAGACAGAATTTTGAAAACTTAAAGTTATAGTACGAAGGGGAGTCTATGAAGAAGAATGTCAATAACCTTGTCCAAACAATACAAAAGGCGATAGATAAATTTGTTCCCACAACCAGACCCAAGAAATATTAGGACATTATTTGGACGGACGTTCTGCAAGAAGCAAGAAGCAAAGTAAGGAAAATAAGAAGAATTTATCAAAGAAAACCTTGAAGCAACAGGGAAAAAATTATGGAAAACGTTCGTAGAAACAGAATTAGATACCAATATACGGTAAATGCCTATAAAATTATTATGGGGAAAATTAAAAATCCGTAAATTCTGAACACATTAAAGAAAGACAATGGGGAAATGACTACAGATTGGAAACATCGGTGAATGTTCTTTTGGACAAATTACTTCACCAGGATGATAAAAGTATTGATAGCATTCTGTATAATAATAATAATAATAATAATAATAATAATAATAATAATAATAATAATAATAATAATAATAAAAACACTAAATATGAACACCATATATGGAAATAATAGATTAATCTCCCCTTAGATATTTTGGAAATTAAACTACCTATAAATAAGCCAAAAAGAATAAAGCAGCTCGTCCAGATGGTATAATTAATGAAGCCTCGATAAATTTAGAATACAAAAATATACCGTTCCTAATTCGGCTTTTTAATGACTGTGTATGGAAAGGGCGCTTTTCCTATTGCTGCAAAATAGCAAAAGTTATTTTCTTAAAGAAAAGTGCCTACAAGGATCCTAAGGAACCGAAATCACACAGACCTATATGTCTCCTGAATACTCTTGGAAAAATTTTAGAACTCCTTTGTAAAAGATTAAAAGAATTTAGAATCATGACGGGTATGAACAACCATCAATCCTGCTTCAGAAAAGGGAAATTGGCTCAAGAAGCCATCCATAAACGATCTATTGAGAATGATAAATAACTCAAATTCATATTACTTCATTAGAACTTTAATTGACATTTCCGGCGTTTAAAATAATTTATAGTGGCCGGTACTATTTGAGAGATTACGGGAAAAAGGCTTCCCTAAATGCCTATATGTAATGTTAATGGATTATTGCAAATACAGCATGGTTCACGTAAAAGGCACCGAGGAAACAATTTATAGAATTACAATCAAGGGATATCCACAAGCTTCGATCCTAGTACAATTTTCGGGACATAGTTTTGGAGACGCTTTTAGATGAACTAAAACAACGAAGAAAATGTGAAAAACACCATAGTGTATGTGGACTGAATGTGTAATTTCTAATAGAAGAAAGCATTGGAGCAGATATAGAAAGAAGGGCAAATAACTTAACTAATAAATCAAGTAATTGGTGTAGTAAAACTAAACTCCAAGTCATTCCAATTATACCAGGTTATATGCGCTTGAAGGCTATCTTAAAAGAGATACATGTATAAAGTATAACGATCAAAATATAAGATGTCAAAAAGAAGCAAAATATTTCAGAATATATTTATACGAAAAATTTAACTTAAGGAAACATACTGAATACATATAAAAAACCCGAAAACGTTATGATGAAATTAGCTATATTAGTTAAGTTAAAATTTAAAATTACATTGAACGGCATAACAAAACACCATATGAGCATTTTTGCTTCAATAATAAATTTCTGAGCACGGGCCTGGTTTCTGAGGTTAAAATTTCTAAATAAAAACTCTAATAAGAAAATCACAAACTTAGGTGTTGGTAAGTTTTTCAAGGGCATTAAATACATCACCCACCATGGCCGATTGGGTAGTTACAGGAATATGGCCTATTGCTTATTGATTAATTTAAGAGGCGCTGTTTATTAGTTAAAGAAAGGTAGCTTGGAGAAAGTAGTTTAATAATTGCCAGTCAATGCTACAGGAAATAAAAGCATAAACTAAAAGTACAATGGCAGCATGAATGCTACAATACCGAGGCGGGCAGGAGAACTTTCAACTTATTAAATAACATATTTGAGAGAGATTAAAGCTAAAATTTATACAACCTACTAAAACCATGGTACATTACCTTATAGGCCAGTGACCATACGAAACGTAATGGAAAAATTAACAGAACACAGGATAACCCAGAGCCCGTATTATTTAAATGTACACGCTATTTAAATCAGGTGAGAGAAACAGAACTTTTAAGCGGCCATCAAAAGGCACATATAAATACCTTGAGTAGGCTGCACTCAAAATAAGTAATATAGCACGGGAAGAAGTGATGCCACAAGAACAGATATTAAGAATTCATGAAGAAGTAGAAGAAAACGTAGGAAGACCAGAACACTTACGCATATAGAGACAATCCCATAACACTACTAATTTAACATAAGTAGATAATGTACAAGACAAATTTTATTAATTCAAGAGATAGAAAATGGTAGAGGAGAAGATGAAGGCGAGAAAGAAGGGGGTGATGAAGGAGAGGAAGATACTTTAACTTACAATAGACCGGAATACTTTTGGACACAACCGGAAGAAGAGAATGGGGAGAAAGAAAGAAAAATTACCTATAAGAGATGGAAATGAAAAATTATGGACGTTGCAAGAGAAATTTGGACGAGTATAGAAGAAGGAAAAGAGAAACAGAAGAGTGAAATAACAGATAGGAGGTAGAAGAAAATAGAGAAGGAAAAAGTGATGATGAAGGAAAAGCAGAAGAAGAAGAGAGTGGATAGGAGAAATATACAAAGAATAAGGTGAGAAAATGTTCCGCTCGGTTCCCGAAGGAACGTTTTTAGTTAGAAAAATATTGGTTATGTTTATTACTTTCCAGCAGATTTGTAATTTATTTAACTTAGTTTTTTCACTAGTAGAGGAACATTTAAATTTTATTTCAGGTATATTTTTATTTTATTTATATTATAGAAGTTTAATCTGTAAAATTATTGTGTATTGTGGGAAAAGGAAAATTTAATAAAGGATAGCATTTGGAAATGCACCTATCAGTATAAGTAAAAAAGTGCTGGGACGTAGTATTGCAGATTTTATTTTATTTTTCACTTATATTATACGTTTAAATATGCTTGATTGAGCAGTTCTTGATTTTGGAAATTTATGCCTCATTTTCGCATTTCAAGGTATTTAAAGCTGTTATATACAAAACATTTCAAAACGAGGAATAAATTTAATGATTTGGAAGAAATAAGTCCGTTAATAAACCATGTTAACCTTTCAAAGTGACAGGATACTCCGGTAAAAACTTCTCAAGAAAAAAGTCACCTCAAGCAACTACTTTAAGTCGGAGATTGAACGCAGTCTAAGCTCTAATCCAGTTATTGCCAATGAAATATGCAAATACAAGGAAGAGTCAAACGAAAATCTTAAAAGTGTGACAGCAATTCAAAATATTACACCATTATCTTGCACGCTGACAGTAGCGTTACCAGTACCATAAAGAATGTCCTACAGGTGGAAATATAGTGTCCACATTCATACATGCATGAGCTATGGTGACGCATTCTCTAAACGGGTCAATGCCGTTCTCGTCAATAAATTTTTTCCTAAATTTGGAAACACCCTGACTCAGGAGAAATACGTCAGTTTTGCAGTATGACACCATTTCATTTTTCATATCAAAGACAGAATTTGAGAACACCATTTCATCATGCCACTTCTCGAAGTTTTTGCGGTCACTTACACTCATGGCCTCAGGACAGTAGTATTTCTGCCCCGACATACATTTTACTTTCTGTTAAATAGGTAGGGAAAGTAACCTTTGCATTCGGAAAGTTGAAAGGTCTTTGAAAAGCGAGACAGTGGCATAGGAATGAACTTCAGAGAGTCTAGAAATGTCACACTCTTATATATCATTGTGTATATTTTGCTACCGTTCATGATGTGCTCCGGATCCCAATTTAGGTTGCCCACCATCTGCTTTTTTCACAAACGGCCCATCATAGAACCTCAGGTTGTGTGCAAGGATGATAATGTCCGGGGACTCGAACCCGGGTTGTGTGATGTGATCAAACAATTGTTTCACAGGTTCCTTGTCAAATACCTGTTCTTTAACACCACACTGCATACAATAGAGCATCCTGTGAGGTTCGTCAATGCATAATCCACAACTTTTGTATACCACACACAGATTGGGGACACGTTCAAGCACGCCCTGGGAATAAGGATGTTCTGAGTACACCCAAAATCTATGAACATGAATATGAAATTATTTGATATATTTGGTGAATATACGACTGAATGTTGCACTGGTGGTTAGCATTTACATGAATTTTAAGGTACCACAAAAAGTCTCCCCGCACTGGCGAGGAGTTTTTCTACACCTCCTATTAACAAGTTGGTTGCACATCGGACAGACTTTTCCACGTAACACACTGACATTGTTTTGGGGTAATAGTTTCCCTTAATAAAGTGATTATTAAAGCAGGTCTGTCCGTAAAAATCGCGATGACACCAAACACATCTCACGTACCTATCAAACGTGGGTGGGCACCTCTGACGACATTTTGCACAATTTGTTTGCACCTGTGAGTTTCTTTTTTTTTTTTTTTACTGAGGGAAAATTCCACTGTGGACATTACCATCTACATTTGAATACCCCATGCAGGTTTACAATAGAGTTATAATGGCTGTTGTGGAATATTAAGTCGATATGTTTACCGGAGCTATTTCTTGACTTGTAGAGGACCTTTTCCCACTATGGTCGCCAAAAACTGTTATGGAGTAATCCTTTAGCGCCATCTCAAAAAGTTTCACGTCTTCAAGCGTAAACGGCCCATTAGTTTTTCCTATTTTCTCTCACAGCTCTACAGCCTTTAGTTTTTGATGAAATTCCTGCCTTCTAATCAAATCATAATTTATGTCCCAGTCAGTTTTGGATTTTGACACTGCGATGGCTCTAGCTAGTCAAAGGTTGTCATTGTTCTTTATTTCAATGATGCCTATGAATATACTACAGTCGTAGCAGTGTTTGTAACATGAACCGAATACTTCATTTGTCCAAACACATGAAATTTTGAGTGGCCCCCCTAACAAAAATTCTTTATTACTCTGCATTACTTTCTCCAATGATTTCAATATGACTTCGGGATTCACTTCATCTAACCTACGGACACTCATATTAAATGGTCTCTCAGGATGTTTGGTATCATGAATCGTGATACCCATGAAACCCTGCTAGTTCTTTAGCAGATTGTCATTAACAAACGATAAACAATCGTTAAAAACCCTAGAAACCCATTGGTTAGGATCTGTATCTTTGGGCACTGAACTAACCATACTTTCATTCTCGGCATACCCCGAGTAAAACTTTTTAGCCGATCTCTCTTTATGCCCTGTAATTTCAAAACTAGCTTGCAAGGCAACACTCACCTGTGGTTCACCGCCAGAAGAAGAAGGTTGATTAACAGCAGCATCGTTGATAGCTATTGTTGGTGTGAAGCCTTCGATCAGATTCATCTCCCGCTCGCTGTCCTTTCTCTTCAGACTAAGCTTTGCCATTGTGAGATGTAGCTGGTTATTGGAATTGTTCGGAGGTTTTATCCATCTCCCCACCCTTCACCACACCCACTTGGATTTTATAGCCAATGAAGACCTATGTTGTGAAAGTTTTCTTAGGCAAAATGTGGACTATTATTACAGTAACATTGTCAACAAGTTTTGTGTCCTTCTTCTACAATTGGGGGGATTAAAATATTTTGCTTAGTAGAGCGAAACGTTGTCTACAGCTCTTACATACACATATATTGGTCGCACATATATTAGATTATTACTTTCACGATAATGTTTTAGTTACTTTGTCATTAGCAATCAAGCTTTACGTATTCCCTTTCCTTAATTTTTTAATGATTACAGTATTGTTTTCACACTATTGATAGTATATAATATTGTAAAAGTAATCAACATCTATTTTCTGTTATATGGAATTTACCTCCCCGGAATTATCATCACGTTTATATTAAATAACATCAGAAAAGTAATGTGTATGTAAATACGGCTATTGCAGAGGAATTCCATTTTGCAACCAGCCGATTGAGTTCTTTCAATTCAAACTGTAGGTTATGGCTAGACATCGAATATTTCGCATCGGCTAGAATATATATATATATATATATATATATATATATATATATATAATATTTTAACGTCATATTAAACTTCGTTTAGCGCAGACCGTGTCTTATCGTCCTTAAAATGGTAAAAAGCACAAACCCTTTTTTCTTTGCATTATATATAAGATTAACACGTTGCAGCTAAAATGTAAATAAAAATGCAAGCTCTATCATAAGGTATGTATATGCGCATGATAATTGTTATCTATGAACAGATATTTTCTATTAATGAGTTATATATTGTAATATAATCTAAATCATTTTACTATTATCGGCAACCAGTTAATAAAACAAATATGTAGCAGCTAAAATAAAAATGCCATCTCTATCGTAAGGTATGCATATTCGAGATTGTTATCTTTGAACAGTTATTAATCGGAAAGCTATTTTCCCAATGTGGTCATTTTCTGAAAGAGGGGACGACATACATTTCGCATTATAACGTCACCTAGTATCATACACAGCGAAGTGAAGGGAAAATTAAATATTTCCCAAGAGGGGAAGCTATTCTCTGAAAGATTGGACGACATACATTTCGCATTATAACGTGACCTAGTTTCATACACAGCGAAGTGAAGGAAATTTAAATATTTCGAACCGTTTTTTTATCAAGCTATTAATGGGGGAAAAATAATGTAATTTTTATTTATTAAGGAACAATATAATTTAATTTAATATTAACAACAACCAGTTAATAAAATAGCCATGTTGCAGAACGTTATATTAAATAACTATCAAGAAAAAAGTATGTAAATACACCGTTGTTCTTGAGAAAAGTGGATGAATGACTTTTGCAAGAATTGTTATATTAAATGTTCGTTATTGAAAGATACTCGGCCATCTATGCTTCGGTCACGTGAGCGCCACGACAATTAACGTGTTAGTTAATTTCATACCCCACCTTTCACTACCCCATTACTGACCTGAATGTCATAAGAGACCGGACAGTACAGAGTTAGTCTTTGAGCAGGAAGGGGACTTTATGACGGCCATGGCCAAAGCAGGTGTATTTCATGGCGTTCGTCTTTTGGCGTGATATCACTTTTTTTTCTTTATGGAAAGGTTAAAATTGTAATTTGTATATATACGTTTCCCCAACAAACTTAGCCCAGTTGAGAAACGAATTTAATATAATGCCCTTGTCCGAGTAAACAGGCTGGTGGGGTAGCGTAAAAGTTAACGGCTTAAAGCCTGACCTAAAATAAAACATAAGTGTCTGTGTGACTGGCTGACGAAAGCTGTATGCGGAGATGGTGAAAGTTAACTGTTTAAACCCCTCAGTAACAACGCTAACCTAAAAACCTCAGTGTGGTGACAGCCATGCAAGTAAGTGAAGGGGCGAAACATAAGGTAGGATATTCATTCAATTGTGTGTTTTTTTTAATTTAATTGTTGTTTAAAGGGCGCACAACAGCAAAGGTCATTAGCGCCCAAACATACTAAAAACTGCGTCAGGACTAAAATATAAATAATTAACACAAATCAAGTCTGAGCAGCACGTTGTGCAACAAAATAAAAGCCCATAAGAAGTAACAAGTGGGTGTAATGGTCAACAAAGGACTGGTATTAAAATAGCCGCAATCGCGAAAACAACAGTCCTATAATGGTCTAAAAAGGGTCAATAAAACCCTGTAACCACCAACACTAGAACATATAAAAACTGGTAGTAAAAAACATCAGCAAAAGCTGAAAATAAACCAGTATCGTAAAAGTCTAAACTGGTAACAATAAAACCCCAAAACAGTAACAAGGGTTATATATAACAACGCAATAAAAGACCGGTACTAAAAACAATGCATCAAATGCTGAAACAACAAGTCTTAAAAGCGTCTAAAAATACCGTCATGGATAAAAAGAGAACACCTCACACCTTGCTCCAAAAACCACAAACACGGATAAAACGGAGCACACGCTCCACAGCAACCACATCATCTGCAAGTATTTCCTCAATAGAGGAGGGCAAACCTAGTCTATGTCTAAAAGCTGCCAGATGATGGCATTCAATTAAAATGTGACGCACTGTAAAGGGGTGGTCACAGTGCGGGCAAGCTGGAGCGGGTTGACCATTAAAAAGGTGAGAATGACTAAAACGGCAATGCCCAATTCTAAGACGAGCTAAAATTACTTCTTCGCGACGAACAGCGCGAGAAGAAGTCGACCAGTTAAAAGGGGCGCATTTACATTCACGGAGCTTATTAGTTGGGAGTAATTCCCACTCCTCGCGCCAGCGCGAAAAAATGCCTCTACGTAATGAATGTATAAAATCCCCGAAATAAAAACGCTGCTCGTACTCAGCAGGGTCTAAAAGAGCGGACTTTGCTGCAACATCTGCGGCCTCATTACCTGCGACTCCGACGTGCCCAGGCACCCATAGCAGTGTTACCCTGACGCCAGCGTCGTAAAGGGTTAAAACTGCATTCTGGACCATCTGCACAAGTGGGTGGAGGTTGTACAGATTTCTAAAACTTAAAATTGCACTCAAGGAGTCGGAACATACAACACTGTTCCCTAGCCCCTGTTCAGAAATAAATAAAACCGCCCGATAGATAGCATAAAGTTCCGCCATAAAAATAGATGTTGCAACGTTAAGACCGTATGTAAAACTTGCCCCATTTAAAACAAAAGCACATCCTACACCTGTGTCACATTTAGAGCCGTCCGTATAGATAAAATTCCAGCCATTAAAAGAGGATTTGATCTCGCTAAAAGAACAACGAATAATATGTGCTGCGGTCGAAGATTTCGGACAGGACGTGAGCCCGAGATGAACGGGGGCCTCTGCTAAAATCCAGGGGGGAGAAGAAGTTTCCCCAGCTAAGAAAAAAGCAGGTAACTCCATGTCCAACGTCCGTAAAATCTCCCGAAAACGAAAGCCAGCGGGCTTAGGAGTAAAAGACCGAGCAGCATAAAAACGATCAAAAGACACATTAAAAAACGGCCCATTCGTGGGATGACGAGGTTGCGCAGCCAAGCGACAACCGTACGCGGCCAGTAAAACATCCCTACGATAAAACAACGGAGGTTCTCCAGACTCCGCACATAAACTCAACACAGGACTGGTGGGGAATGCTCCAATGCCAACACGGATACCCCGGTGATGAATCGGGTTAAGGCGACGAACCACAGAAGGTCGCGCCGAGCCATAAACCACACAGCCATAATCCAGTTTCGATCGGATAAGAGATCGGTAAAAACGTAAAAGTATAGTCCGGTCAGCTCCCCAAGATGTGCCACATAAAACACGTAAAATGCAAAGAGAACGTTCACACTTGCCTTTGAGTTGCGCTATATGCGATGACCAGCATAATTTCCTATCGAACACCAAGCCAAGGAACCTAACTTCGTCTGCGAAAGAGAGTGCGTCTGGGCCAAGATGGAGCGATGGTGGAGGATACTCCTTGTGGCGCCAGAAGTTCATGCAGACGGTCTTCTCTGCGGAGAAACGGAACCCGTGAGAGACACTCCAAGCGTGAAGGCGGTCGAGACAGCATTGGAGGCGGCGTTCCAAGAGACAGGTTCTCCGAGAGGAAAGATAGATGGCAAAATCGTCCACAAATAACGACGATTGTATTCCTGGCGGTAAACACTCGGTGATAGAGTTAATCGCAATGGCAAATAGTGTGCAACTAAGTACCGAGCCCTGAGGTACGCCGTTCTCTTGAATAAAATTAGACGATAAAACTGATCCCACGCGAACATTAAAAACCCGGTCCTTCATAAATTCCTGAATAAAAACAGACATACGCCCACGAATGTTCCAATCGTGAAGCGTTCGGAGGATACCGCCTCTCCAGCAAGTATCGTACGCTTTCTCCAGGTCAAAAAATACGGCAACCGTTTGGCACTTGCGCACAAAACCGTCCATTACATGGGTAGTTAAAAACACCAGGTGGTCGATTGAGGAACGATGACGCCGGAAACCACACTGGGCGTTCGTTAATAATTGCCTCGACTCCAACCACCACATGAGCCGTCCGGTAATCATGCGTTCCATCACCTTGCAAACGCAGCTGGTGAGGGAAATCGGACGGTAACTGGAAGGAAGATGTGGGTCCTTTCCAGGCTTAGGTATCGGAATGACGGTGGCCAATCGCCAAGCGTTGGGAAATGTGCCATAACACCAAATAAAATTAAAAATTCGTAATAAAAAGGCTTTGCCTTCTGCTGGTAAATGCTGCAACATGGCAACGTGAATGTCATCTGGCCCCGGTGCGCAATGTCGAGAGGTAGAAAGGGCATGCTCCAGTTCCCTGACGGTAAAAGGAACATTGTAGCTCTCCTGATGGTCGGAGGCAACGAGAAACCTTTCCTCTCAACCCGCTCCCTTAGTGCGCGAAATGTAGCCGGGTAATTGGCGGAGCTCGAAACATCAGCGAAGGTTCGCCCTAAAACATTGGCGACGTCAGTCGGAGTGGTGAGCACTCGATTTAAAATCCTAAGACCGGGTATAGGTGTAAACCTTGGTTTGCCAGCAACGCGACGTAGCCGTTCCCAAACTACGGATGAAGGCGTTGTGCGGTTAAAAGAAGAGGTAAAAGAAATCCAAGAAGCCTTTTTGCTATCCTTAATGACTCGGCGGCATTTGGCGCGAAGTTGTTTGTAACAGATCATATTTGCTGAAGTAGGGTGGCGACGAAAACCTCGGAGAGCACCTCGGCGTGCACGCAATGCATCCCGGCATTCATCGTTCCACCAAGGAACCGGTAAGCGTCTGGGGTGACAAGACGACCGGGGAATAGCCTTATCTGCTGCTGTTATGATGACCGTACGGAGGTGCTCGATCGCGATGTCGATAGATGGAAATTCACACCCTGAAAATTCGGCCAAAGATCGATAGAGAGTCCAATTCGCCTTATCAATGAGCCATTTTGGCGTGCGCTGTGAATGTGCGTTCGGAGAGAGTACATGGATCTGACACGGATAGTGGTCACTGGAATATAAATCAGAGATGACGTTCCAGGTGAAATGTACAGCAAGTGAGGCAGAACAAATGGATAAATCCAAGTGCGAAAAGCTATGGGTGCTGTCAGAGAGAAAAGTTGGTTGACCAGTGTTGAGAACTATAAGATTGTGATTTAGCAAAAAGTCAGCTAAGAGGTTACCTCTTGCACACTCCGTGGTGGAACCCCATAGGGGATGGTGTGCATTGAAATCCCCCAAAAGAAGAACAGGGGGTGGTAGCTGAGACAAAAGATCGTCCAGGTCAACTGTGGTGATGGTTCCGGACGGAGGTAAATAAACATTGCAGACAGAAAAACTAAGGCCAGAAAAGTGAACTGTAGCTGCGGCAGCTTGTAAAGGAGTCTGGAGCTGTAGTGAGGTGCTGTACACGTTATTGCGAATTAAAAGTAAAACTCCGCCGTGAGCGGGAGTGCCATCTTCGGGAGGGAGATCAAATCTCACCGAAGAGTAACCGCGTAAATTAAAAGAATCGCTTGGGCGAAGCTTAGTCTCTTGGAGACATACAAGCAAAGGGTCAGTAGAACGTAAAATTAACTCGAGGTCAGGTCTGCGACTACGGAGACCACGCACATTCCACGAAAGGATAGCCATTGTTAAAATTAGATAAAATGAATAAAAAATTTACCACCTTACTTTTTGGACGGTGCGGGGCGAAACAAACGTCCTTTTTTCAGTCGCGTGGGACTCGGTGGTTTTGAAGGAGCAGGCACATCCTGCTCCATCACATCCTCAGAGGGAGGGCTCTCCCGCTGAGAAGCATCCACCGATTCCAACGCCTGGAATCGGTTGGATGTGGGTATAGGCGGCGACGGCGACCGCCTAGCGGGTTTGCTCCCATCATGGGAGCGTGACCTCCGAGGAGGAGAAGGGCTCTTTTTCTGCTCTACCGGAGTTGACGACTTTAAAAAATCCGTTCGTGTAAAACTCGTCCTGAACTTAATATCAGGGGCATTAAAAACAACCGCTTTGGGCTTCACGGTAGAGCGCTTTGGAGAACTAGGGGTAGTTTGGACCCGTGTAAAAACAAGATCGCAGGTCTGCGTGCTGCTATCGCACTTCTTGGGCGCAAAAGAAGCTGCTGCGCTGTAGGTGCCGGTCTTAGGCACGACAGGTTGGCGAGACTGGAATCGCTTCCGGGCTTCAGTAAAGGAGAGTTTTTCCTTCACCCGGATCTCTTGGATACAGCGCTCCTCTCGAAAACGAGGGCAATCGCGGGACGAGGCTGGATGTCCACCGCGGCAGTTGACGCAGACAGGAGCAGATGGGCATGCTCCCTGGTGACTTGCTTCACCGCAGGTTGCACAGATGGGAGCGGCACTTTTACAGGATATGCGAGTGTGTCCAAAACGCTGACACTGGAAACATCGCAACGTGCTCGGGATATACGGGCGCACTTCTATCACCTCGTAGCCCGCCTTGATCCTCTGCGGCAAATCGACCCTGTCGAATGTGAGGAAAAGAGTCCGGGTCGGCTGTAATTCCCCCTCTTTCCTAGCCTGCACACGATAAACTGAGGTGACCCCTTGGTCTTCCAGACAGCTCTGGATTTCCGGGTCGGACATTCCGTCTAGAACATTTGTTGTAACAACTCCTCGCGACGAATTCATGGTTTTATGTTTCTCGACACGGACGGGATATCCGTGGAGTAGCGTCGCCTTGAGCAACGAGTTGCTTTGAGACAGGCCAAGTGTCTCCACCAACAGTGATCCGTTGCGTAGACGGGTACAGGACTTAACGGGCCCAGCTATGGCATCAATGCCCTTCTGAATCTTAAATGGATTTACGGTCGTAAACGACTGACTCTCTTCAGTACGACTAATTACTAAGTAACGAGGGAAAGACTTCTCGATTACTTCTTTTACGTCAACTCTTTTGCGTTTAAAATGTAAAGGATTATTTTCCAGTACCATAGCGATTTATTCCTCCACCATTGCAACCGTCTCCGATGGCGGGCTGCTTCCTGGGCGCCACCCCGGCTTAGGTTACTGGCTCTGGCCTGAACCAAGTAACCTCAGGGTCACACCTTCCTGTGGGCTGACGAAGGGACCCAATCGCCTGCAGGAAGACTACAGCTCATGCATTGGCCCTTCCCCGGGCCTGGCCTTTAACAGGGGATACGCTCCCGTCCTACATGATAACCCTGTGCTGGGAGTTAGGCCGTTACCCAGTCACATTTTACCGCGTCAAACGCGGGGGCACCCATCAGACAAAGAACAGGGAAGTAGGACTAATAAAACAATAAAAGAGGCGAAATAAAAAGGAGTCAAACGCGCTGAGCGCGGACCTGAGGGAGCAGCTCGGGTGCCTCGGGGTCGCTACGCCCCGTACCCAATAATTTGGGCCCCTGAGGGGTCAATTGTGTGTGTTGATTACTTTAATTACATTATGCTTGCATTTTAACAAACAGATTGTCTTTTTAACAAACAAATTGCATTTCAAGTATTGCTTTGCCCCAATACACTCGCAATTTATGTCTCTTATTTGCAATTAAAACAATAAAGTTTGCATTTTAAATATATTTAAATTGCATATTTCCCATTAATTGCATTAAACTTTTATTTTTAACAAACTGATTGTCATTTTACCAAACAAATTGGGTTTCAAGTTGGTTACTTTTCCCCAATACACTCGCACTTTATACTCATAGTTGTAATTAAAACAATATGGTTTGCATTTTAAATATTTTTATTGCATGTTTCCCAACGTATTAACACTAAACATACCTTCTTAAGGCATCCACAACCACCCCGCACTCCACAAAAAAGATGGATTAGCGATAGGTTTATCACGATAGTCCGTGGGAGCGCTACACTAGCGCTCTGGTGGGCTGTTATACATTTTTGTAAGAATAAAAAATTGTTATGGAATTAGTCAATGGATTAACGTTAATCCCAGGGTTTAACACGATAATCCGCGGGGGCGCTCTGGTGGGTGGTTATACATTTTTGAATGAATAAAAAAATCTATTATGGAATGATTCGATGGATAAACGATAATCCGGGGGTTTAAGAGAGCGACACTAGCGCGGCGGAAATATCGTTAATGCAACGGCTTAATCCATAATAGATACTACTGATATTATTACAACTCTTTTTAAAACTATTCAACAATATATGGTTTTACGGGTGCAAAATAATTATTATTACCTTAACAGTTTCAGCTTCCACTTCATAAAATGTTTTCGTGTAAGGCTGCGAATAATTCTTTTGGGTACAATATTGGAGTGAAATCAAAAGTGTACTCTTTGCCAAACGAAATGTCATTCAATATAGCCAGTTGGAAGTCCTAAACATTAGAATTGGAATTTTTACTTAAAACGTGTACAGAGACTTACTTTACAATGGTGATTTTTTTCGATTGTGTTTAACGCTCCTTTTAACTACAGAGGCACCATCAGACGGACAATGTTGATGAACACCATAAAAGTGTTCCTCTGCGTAACATCTCTTTTGGTGGATATAAATTAATATACCTCTTCAGAAAAAGAGAGGATTTTCTATAAAATTAATGAAATAGCATGGAATAGACACAATGAGCAAAAACATCATCTGAACCCACCAAATCACATTCCATGGATGAAAAGTTAAATATCAAAAATGTTAATTGTATTTTTGAAATCGTGAACTTATTACGGGATCACAAGACCGGCTGACCGCTTTTATGGCCTTATGTTCAACTTGTCTGCCGGCTACACCGAATGTTGCGGGTTCGAATCCCGCTAGAATGGTTATCCGGGTAAGATTTATCCTGAGGTTTTCCTTACCCTTATAAGGTGAAATCCACAACTTTAAAAGTTGTGGACTCCGGGCTCATTTCAGCACTCATTACATATCTTCCTTGTTATTAAAAAGAAAACATGTAACCAGCTGACTGCCAGATATATTGAAGCGCAGGGCAGTATACTAGCAAATACATTTTTCCAAAGTATACAGAGGTTTTTCTATAGAATTAAGATACTCAGTGACTAGTTGTCTATTTCTTTGTACAATAAAAAGTATATGCGATAAGGACAATAGGCAATGTAAGATCTCTGATCAATAATACCAAAATTATAATGGGGAAATCAAATGATGGTATTAAACATGCTCTCTGTTATAAATATGACAGGTTGTCTGCTCCAGTATATCGCCCTTTGCTTCTAATTCCTGGCAGTCAGTTGGTTTAATGAATCCTGTTAAAGTCCCTGAATTTAAGAAAGTAATTATTGTAACATTTGATTTTTATCCACGTAGAAGATCGTTCAGATATTGCTTTTGTGTGTTGTGCATATTGCTAAATTCCTCGCTGTCTCATGTATTTAATAAAGAACCCTCATGTAAATTTAAAAAAGTGTATTGCTCTATATGAACCAAAAGAAGTGTTATAGATATGAATGCTTTTTTGGTCTTCATCACCATTGCAAGGTTAATTCTCTGTGCAAATTTTAACCAAAAATTCCCGTTAAATCCAAAACCCTTTTCTTGCCAAAAGGAGAACTTTGTCTCTATAGCAAATAGATCCACTTCAAGCGGAATAAGCACGAAAATAAAGTACAGCTTTATAAGATTTTTGGCTTTATGAGATTGCATCCCAAGAAAGAGCAGCACAGCAAATATCTAACTGAAATCAAGTAGACATTTTAATATGTATGTAATAAATAGGGCAAATAATTAAGCAAGGGCTTTAATAAATTCCTCAACGAAAGTCTAAACGCTTTTTTATGAAGAAACAAGTTTGGAAGAAAGGTGTTCCGAATGGTTTTCCTTTATACGTACAGGTAGCTTTCTATTTATTTTATTTATGGACGCTCTTTAACACCTCAGGTCATCAGAGTAGTAGATTTCTAAATCTGATTATATTCGAAGAGCACTGCAGAGCTTGTGATGTGCTCTTACACCACGTTTCATTTTCTTTTTTGAAACATATGAAGAAAACCGCTACTTATATTCCTTTAAATAATCCGATCAATAATATAAAAGGGTAACAGTTTGCTAGAAAAAGACCGCATTTCATTACTACTATTGACGTAGACATAGAATGCCTATTCACACACCAGCACCGGGTGGCAGTAATCTGAATTGCTCAATCTGTATTTTTAGTTTAAAACGGACACTTGTGAAAAAATGACAACACGGACAAAAATAGATATTTTTTTTTTACAAATCATTATTAACAAACTTCATAATGGGTTCAAATTATTATTGAGGAAAAAAAATTAATAAAAGGAATTTTATTGAATTACAAAATTCTATAAAACGCCCTTGTACTTTTATATGGACTGGCAAAGCCAGTTAAGTGTGCAAACTCAAAGTTAATTCCAATGCACGAGTTCCACTATTGTGTTCACGACCAAAAGTTGACATTAATATTTACGCCTAATTTATGGAAATAATATATAGCAAGTGTATGTTTCATAATGTAGTCTGACGTAGATTTTGTGTAGAAATAATAAATTGAATAACTCATGAATATTACTAAGAAAGAACATAATATTATAAAATAAACTCCATTGCCAATATTTATCATTATTATAATTCAATAAATGGAAATGGGTATAATAAAAATTCTATTAAAAATATCTAAGGAATGGTTAATATGTTTTGTGGTTATTCCGAAATACATCGTCAAATTCTACCGAACTCCTTTATATGAAACATTGCCACTATGTCTTGTACCACTTATAGAGAACAAGAATTCCTTTAGCGCATTTAATTTTAATTTACACTTGAATTCAATTCTTTTTGTTACCTGACTTACCTGCTTAAAAGTCCTACTTCCCATGCCAACTACTCGAGCTGTTTGGAAGTATGTGTAAAGAGATTTTAAAAGCATTTAACGCCAGTTTTTGCTACTATAGCATCAAGGACATTGGTGAAATAATATATAGTATGAGCTAAAATGAAAATTGAAAAGGAATTTTGGTATGGAAGCTTTCCATGTTGATGCAGTTAACTGTGATGGTTTGTAGCTTGTAATTGGAAATGGTAGTCAAAGTTTGAAGGGGTTTGGTAGGGACATTGGAACAATGATTGGAGTTTGATTGGACGCAGATGTCGCTCACCACCAAAATAATCCTTCTTGTCGATTTACAGGAATATCGCTGGTTTTGGGAACTGATTGTTGCCGGGTTGAGCGAGGGGAATTAAAGGTGATATTTGTACATAAAGAACACCTCGTCCGCCGATTAACGTTGTTTATTGAACCACAAGTGAGTATCTGGGCGTCTCTCTTCGGACAGCGGTAGAGCGACAATTTGGGAGACGCGTGAACCTTTAACGACTGCCAAATATCAGCAGTGTATTCAGAGTGTACTGGCGTAGAGATTAAGGTTCATGTCTGGGAATTAGATGTTGAAGCCGCGGACTTAGGTCACTCTTGCTCTGACTGCCGGGCGCCGCTGCTGACATGCGATTCGCGTATTCAAGATTCTGGGACTGCTGATGAAGCGCAGACTAATTTTCAAGTGCGCGATTCAAAATTATACAACTCCAGCAAAGAAGAAATGCAATGAAAACAAAAGAGTTCCTGAATTTTATAACATTAATGGATTTACTATCAGAGAACGACATTGTTAACATTTCTTGCATCCATGAACTTTAGGTTTAAGAAATGAAGTCTCTGAATACCAGTAATGGAATCAAAGTGTATACAAATATGGCGAGTCGATTATTTAACGTCTTCCCGGATATGAACGTGTATAGACGTCCAGAGTATAATGGGACTCGAGCGATATGGACGTGTATACACGTTCAGCAAGCGCTGCGAATCGAATGATTATCAACCCTAATTATTTGAATATTTCTTTAAATAATACATTGAAATAAATTATATAAAATAGTTCAACCTTGTCTTTAAAAGTTGATTTTTGAATGATACACCTCGAAGCATGGGTAGTGACATAAGGGCACATTCACCACAAATCGACTTGGTTTCTTTGCGTGTGTCCCTTTTGTGGCATACCGCACATTTCTGAAGCGGACGCAACTTTTTTCCCCGTAGACGGTATCTTTTTGGCAAAATGTTTTTCAGTCAGTCTGAGGGTGGCAGGGCTTTTGGAATTTCTACCCCCTTTGTGTGTAGGCTTCTGAATTTGGTAGCTTGCAATTAGGCTGCGAGCAATTGATAAGTGCAAATCCAGATCCCATTGTTTTTTGTGAATTTAGAGTTTTCCAAATTACCAAGCAATTGTATATGGTGATATCCAACATGTGAAAAAATAGTTTTTGTACCATCTTACCGTTTTTCGTAAACAGAGATATGCTTGCAATACCTGATCCATTAAATCAACACCACCCATATCCATATTGTTTTTATGTATAACATCAAGCTTGAATTGTCATTTTAGTTTTGATTCTAAATTTCCTGTACTGTATGTGCATCAAAATTTTGTAACTAGAATTAGATAAAGCAGTAATCTGCGCTCCATTACTAAGCAATGTAAGTCAAAAGTGGAAGCTGACGCACCTCCACATCTCCTCTCTTTACAGCCTGTACTTTGACAATCCAATACGATTTGAACGCATTTGCCTTTTGAGATCTTCGTGCATTTTATGGCCGCATACATTTGTTTCAGTAATAATGTGAGCTACTAAATCTGCAGTAAGAAAGGTGGTAAAAAACAATTGGTGTACTATCACATGTGAACTGTGTATGAGATTGTACACCACAGGTTGTACTCCGAAAAACGTGTCTTTTTGTGCCGCAATGGTTTTCGAATCCATAACCCTGTCCCACTAGTTGAAACCATGATTCGAAATAGGAATAACAAGTCTGTAACTTTTTATTTCTTGTTACGTTAACCTTGCCTTATTAGTATTTAGCTGAAACGAAAATATTCCCAATAACAAACTCAAACATATGGTGCCAAGAACAGATTACTGTATCACGTTGCTAGTTTATCTATCTCAGCAGCTAAAAATTGTATAGCCAAACTGGAAACACAAACTAAGCTTATTGTGTCGTGCAAACGCAATCGTATAATTCAAGCAATTCGCCTACAACCCAACCGCACACGTCTTGTATGTAAATGCCTACTCTCTACGAACGATAAAGAAGTGTGTGCGCGAGTGTTTCGCGTTACGTCAAACATTTCAATATTTATTACTGCTGTGTGTGCTGGCTCAACCAATAGATTGCAATGCCCATAAAAAAAAATGTTGAATGGTAGGCGTTCGAGACAAAAAAGTAGAGAACTCTTTTAGTTCCGCAAATCGAAATCACACTTCAAAATTATTATTATTATTATTATTATTATTATTATTATTATTATTATTATTTTGCAAATAAATACAGTAATTCTTTTTGTAGTTGGCTCACACGGCATTTAATGCCCTTTAATTCAGTTTTGGTTGTATTAAAATACGATAAAAATAGGCAATATATAAAGGTTTGTTCTGCGGTGCAGAAATTTAAATTGCGGAACATTTAAATGTCTAAATCTGTTTATTGAGTATCCGGGAACACTCAGTGCGGGGTTTAAATGACCATTGGATAACGGGTTAAATTAAATATCCCACTATAATCAGTTAGGATTCCAAGATATCTATCTCGATGAGATCCGATATGATATCCACGATATCTTCCAAAGATGGACGAATGGAACGGACCTGTGATGCTAAGTTTTCAACCGCTAAAGGACAAAGAACAGTGTTTCTTCACATAAGAGGACCAAGAGGTTTTGTTCCAGGAGCTATGTTTGTGACTCACAAAAATTGTTGGTTGTCCCATGTGACTATCTCTGGACAAGGAATGCCAATTGTCCTAAGAATGGTTTGAACACACAGTCAGACTGCTACAGGTAATTGTCATGGATAACGCAAAATATCTTTCATGCGTTCTCATCCCATGCCTAAGAAACGGGAAGATGTAATAAAATTCATAGAAGACCACCACCCAGTCCACCCCCCAAAAGTTATACAATTGCATTAGCTGTTTCAACCCTGTTGAATTTGTTTGGTCAGAACTAAAACGAAAATTTTCCTGGGAAAATGCCCTGTGAGGGAAAAATGTAAAGGAAGTTCGAGCACTCATCAAACACGTTTTAGAGGAAATTAGTGAAAACAGTCACTGGCCAAACTACATTAGACCTGTTAAAAAAGGAAGACGAACACCGCGATTTAGTGCCATAGACAACACATCGTTCGTTTCAATTTTGAATGATGTGGCATCGTCTTCTTCGTCGTCTTTGTAGGAGGGATAAGAACAGAAAGAAAAAGAAATGAAAAGGTGCTAAGAGTTGAGAAAATATGATAGTCAATGTAAATAAACTTCTTTTCTCTTCTTCTTTTTCCTTCTTTCGTTTCTTTTGTTTGTTTTCCTTAAGTATCTGGTACTGTAGCAACTATATTATGCATATTTTATAAGAAGTAAAGGAATGAAAGTAATATAAACTGCTTTCATGATCAAGACCTCTGGGTTTATTTGCCTATTCAATTCATTTATCGTTTCAAAGTGAAATTAGCTGTTGAAGGGACGTCAATTAAACACATAAAAGGGACTATTTAATTATTTAATAAATATTATTGTATTTTATTCTTTAGTTTTTTTGTTTGTCCTTAAGTAGTTGGTACTTTAACAACTATGTTGATATATGTTTTATAATACATAAAGAAATAAAAGTACTAAAATCTGCTTCCATGATCAAGGTATCTGGGCTTATTTGTCTATTCAATTCATTTGTGGTTACAAAGTGAGAATTAGCTGTTGAAGGGACGTCAATTAAACATGTAAAATTAATTATTCATTTAATTATTAAATAAATATTCTTGTGCTTTATTCTTTTGTTCTTTTGTTGGTACTTTAACAGCTATGTTGATTTATCTTTTACAACAAATAAAGAAATAAAAATAATATAATCAGCTTCCATGATCAAGGGCTCTGGTTTTATTTGTCTATTCAATCCATTTATGGTCTCATAGTGAGAATTAACTGTTAAAGGTACTTCAAGTAACCAATAAAAAGTTATTTATTTAATTAATAAATAATAAAAAAGAAAACCGTAGAAGTATGGACGGGAAGCAAATGTCATAGTGCATTTTGCTGTCGCAGTGTGCCGCCACGTTAAGCAGACCTGGGATACGAGCAACCAACCTACTTTCTACCTGCCCCTTCCACTGTCTCAAAAGACTCTGATCATAATTATAATTAGTCGCCTAACACAATGAAGCACATTTAAATCCGTCAGTTTGCAAGTCGGCTGCTTACCAGCGTGACTCATTCCCGGCATGGGCCACAATGCTTCATATGTTTAAATCTCGATAAAGTGAATGAATTCTGTGCTCTTCCTTCTTATAGAAAACTCTGGAAGTGTTGCCTATTTTGTAACACAAATCCCTTTCAAAAATACAATAATATATTATACATACGTGCAATATTTAATGATATAAGTTATAATATATTTTCTTTTTTAATACATTTTCCAACTGCCGGACTTTGTAATCAGTGTTGCTTCTTTTTCCTTTGTTTCCTTTTCAAAATGGAGGCCTTTGCTACTGACAAATAAACTCATAATTAACCTTAAAAAAGGATGAATGGATGTCAGTGGGGAAAGTACCTATATCAAAAGAAGGAAAAGGAACATTGGAGTAGAGTACATAAAAAGCATAATTAAGCTGTATCTCAGAAAAAAGCGTGGATATGGATGGTAAGCTAGCATAAGGGACTAAAGTAAGGTTCAGTTGTCATGTGAATTTTCAAAGACTCATAACGCTGTTGAATTTATAATCATGGCAATTACGATGTACAAAATACTTTACTTATACGATTTATAGTTTAAAGAAAGTGTAATAAAAATGTTCTAGTGGGTTGAATCACAAAAATCATAAAGTTTCTGAAATGTATTTAAAGTTTGAATATATTAGAAGTAAAGTACGTGCGTGCAGGAAAGCCCTTCTGGATGTACATGCAAATACATTTAAACATTTTGGAGTTTTATATTTTGCTCTAAATGATTTTACAAATATCACAGTAAACATGTTGCATTCTGCTATAAAATATTACTATTGAATTTTTTAATATTATATCAGAGCTATCAATGGCGGAGAAGATTCTGAAAATGCGGTGAAAATCTTAGAAAATTCAGTAAATTATGCATTCCCGAAGAAAGACAGCCGAGGTGGTTCCATTAGGATAACCAGTGAAGAATAAAAAACTCCTCACAAATAATGAATATGAGGAGTTTTCGGTTACGCAGGTTACACCTAACGTAATAGTATCTAATCAGCGAAACTTCACATGTATTATTCCATCTTTAATAAAGCATATAATATTGGAACGCAAATGCCACATATCTTACTATACCTGTAAAGTAAGTGACTGTGAATAACATAAGGATATCGATAGTTTTCCCCTCAATGAGCAGCCGTGGGTCCCGTGTCATACATTTATGGCACGAAAAAGAACTTCAAGCCTGAAAGTAGATACCTTTGAGCAAAATTTGGCGGCCGTTTCGCGCCCTGAGTTGAATGGGACGCTGATGACCTGAGATGTTAAAGAGCGTCCGAAAATAAACCAAATCAACAATGAACTCAATGAGCAAATTCACGAACCTAAGGCCAATCGTGTTAAGAGACGCTATTGATTGTATTGCGGCAGTGATAGTTGCTAATGACGTTTATTTACCAGGTTCTGCCTACACCAATATTAAGAACAGAAATTGCTGTCTTATCTCAGAACACTCTGGATCTACAACTTAGTTGTCCGTAGGTGTTCAGACATGCACGTTTGGAGTGAGGATGTTGCATTTTGGGGAGGTGATGAGTGAGCAGCATGTTAATTGAACGCTGTGAATCAAAAAGCATCTCAAAAGAGAAACATAATATTTGATTCTGTTTCCTTCCCTGGTGAGAATATACATTTTACCATTGCTACATTATTATTTTCCTGTGATCATTCTGGTTAATTTGACGAGATAACTTAAACATTCATGAGCTATTAATGCCGGCACAGACTATATTCTTGTACAGCAATGCTTACTTCGAACTAATAGAAAAATTAAGGAGGTAAACAGTTTTCATTTTTTCTGTTGATGGATGGTGTAACGTAATTGAGAAGGCTAGGCTGACAAAATCTTTTATTTTATTCTCACAAAAATAGAGCCTCGAGATTTCAAAAAATTAACACTATTAACGAGCTCATTAACAGAGCGAAAGTTTATGAAAATGAAAAAAAATAATATATAGAAATTTGACAATTCTACAATTCTAACATTAAATTCTTCAGTGGAGTCATGAGAGGCAGCACTCTTTAAAAAAAAAAAAAAAAAAAAATACACTCACGAGGGCAGCGAAAATTTGCAAATGCCCAGATCTGCTGGCTCCAAAATACTCATGTGTGGAAGCAAAATATCATCTTTGAAATTAGCGACTTGATGCAATTTTTGCCCTTTATGCCTAAAGTGTAAAAAGCAGCTTTATGTGAGCTTGAAAACCCAAAATATGCAAAATAATGGGCTCAATAATAAAAACATTGAAATGACATGACTTTGTTATGTCAGATAATACTAATGTTGCTTGCAATTGCAGTTACAAATATTTTATGAACATGAACTTGTTAGAAAATTACATTAAATATTATGTATTGAACATATTTTCAGCAACAATGACTTAAATCTTAAAAATGTCATAATGAAAATAGATACATATTATTCCTATTCCTGCTTAAGATACTCTTAAAGCGAGAAAAACGTCTCTCCACTTCCCAAGAACTTAGGGGTGCACATACAATGCTGCAATTTGATCTGCTTTTAGTGGTATTTCACTAGGCAGTTCGGAACGTTTGCCTGCTAAGATTTCTTCAGGTCACATATTTGATAACATCCTGTTTTTTTTTTTTTTTTTTAAAGAAAACTAAAAACTTTTCTTCACTACATTGTCAACACTTTCAAATACCGAATTTAATTTGAAGACATTGGTTTTGAAGTACATTAACGATTGGCGTAACATAATGCTGTTGGTTTCCAAAGGAGTAGTAGCGGAAGGAAGATATGAGAAATGTGCAGATATGTAAGAAAAGTTTGTTTCTACTTTGTGTTCTTTAAGGTATTTCGTGCAATTTTAACTGACGAAAAGTAATTTGAATCAATATATTCACTACAACTCTGCTTTCCATATGTTTGGTGCAATAAAGAACTGCACCTAACCACGTTCCCAGCTCGTTAAAACTGGTTCTGATGGAAGTGTAACTCACAGTTCTGCTGTTTGAAATTCTTGTTTTCAATACGGCGCCTTAACAAAACTTTCTCTACAGAAGATATCAGCTTATATAGTGCCAAATTTGCACACCTTGTTTCTTCAACTCGATGTAATCCATGGGCAAAAGAATCAAACGTGTCATATTTGGAAATATAACTTTAAGGGCTTTTCCATCTTTGATTATGTAGCACGCAGCATCAGTCACAAAGAGTAATACACCTTCGTACCGAATAATATCTGCCTAAACAAGTTCGTGGATTAGATAAAAAAATTGGAAACAGAGGAGCTATTTGTAGCTTAAAGTTGTTCATTTTTATTTGGAGATCAAACTACATTTTTAATAAACCGTCCTTCCCTGTCTTGTGTTTCGTAGATTGACACTGACCAAAATTATTTCGAATCTGCTTCCTACATTTTCAATTTAAGATCGTAACACTGTTTGACATAATTTTTACAAAGTGAGTGTAGATTGGTCCGGCATTTTACGCTTAGTATACTGCTCAATGGAATTTCGGAGGGGGGGGTGGTGAGTTTCCACAATTGAATGTTTGCCTTAAAACTGCTTCGCACATATCAAAGGAGAACTACGAAAAATTTTGTTAGAAAATTCACCTAACATTTTTTGTTTAGGGTCAGATTTAAATTTAACATTATTTTTGGGTTTATTAGTATTCAAATTTTGAAGCACTAGAAAACTCCTGTTATAACTGTTTTCTCACACGCTCCGCAATACAAAATTGTACTCTCTGTAGTTAACAAATCTGCTTCACACTCGCGTAGATACCCTTCTTATTTAGCTTTGTTCTCACTTTTACTTTTGGCATTATTACACGGAAACAAAACCTTCACCATATACCACACCACTGAATTGCATGACCTGAAGTTTCAACTGGAGAACGAATGCGAATCTGCAGGAATAATTTCGGAATTGAAATTCAAAAACTATTAACGGTTTAATATTTTAAAATTCTTTCCTTTGTGTAAATTAGTAGGTTAAATTTTTACGTATAAGTATAATCATCACACTTGCACTCAATTCCGAGAACTGCTTAACAGCCACTATCATACTCAATTTCGAGAATTCCATAACAGTTTCTGTCATACCGTGAGAAAACGGCTATGCCAGGTAAGGTGGGCATTCACAAGATGTGAAATGACCTATTGATGCTTTTCGTGTGAAGTACCATCAGTGTGTCTAGTTTCAAGACTGACTCGATGGCACATATTATTCGGAAATATTGCATTCGTGAATTGAAATTGAAAGTAAAATGAAAGAAGAAAAATATATTAATAAAGTATACATGCAAACAAGCAATATGCAGCATAATTTGGAAACTACTGAAATATTATGCTTTTTAACAAAACAGGCAAAATGTGCCTTATATGTAACATAAAAATGTTGTTTAAATTGTTAGAAATTTAGTAAGTAGCTCACATACCAAGAGAGCATTTATTCTGAGAGCACAGGATAAATATGCATTTGCATTAAAATGCTGTCCCTAGTCACCAAGAATCCTCCTACCAGAGAGCATAAAGATAAACGGTCTTATAATTTTACACCAGTTTAAACATCACCAACCCAAGTTTTACAACGAATCTTCATTCGCACATAATAATCATGTCGGGAGATGTATATTTACGCGAGGTGAATACTGCTCGCATTTACATCTGAGCACTTTATGCTTGAAAGGGAAAAAAAAAAAAAAAAAAAAAAAATGTTTTTGAGACGAAATAAGCATAAATATTTTGATTACTAATGCTGGGTGGCTCACGGGAAATAGTACAAAAATAATTGATTATCAAAGGTAAGGTGTATTTATAGCAACGTTTGTCATGACTCTCAGTGCTACACGTATTGTCGTTTATGAAACATGAAACAAAATTTCATTTGTTGAAAATCATATCAAGGGTATGGCTTCCATCAGCGGTGATGCATGTTTGTAAACTTTCGCGAAAGCTCCTCATGGCTTTCTGAATCATTTCTAGAGGCATGACCTCAATTTCCATGTAATATCCCCGAATCGTGAGATTAATTGATTTGGAAAGAAGTGCTTCAGTGTACTCATCGATGTACGGGCATTATGGGCAATAGTCCCATCTTTTTGAAACCATATAGTGTCCAGATGACCTTGAGCCTGTAACTGTGGAACGAAAAAGTTCTCAATCATGACTTTGTATCGCTCGGCATGGACAGTCACTACTGACTCTGCATCATCTTAAAAAATAATGACCTAACAATTCCGATGGAAAGTCCGATAGCACATCACATGACAACTTTTGGTTTATACTGAGGCTTTTCAAAAATGAATTGCGGGTTTACAACTGACCAGCAGTGGAATATTTGTTTATTGACATAACCGTTAAGATGAAAGTTTGCCTGATCGTACAACACGGCACCACTTGGTTAATTCTGTTCAGTAATGTTGCGCAGAAATCTCGCCTGCGCACTCTACCGGTCACAATTGTTGAACCATTTGCAACTTGAACGGATAAAACTTCAAATCAAGCTTCTCAATTCTCTGCAGGGACGTGCGAGAGTTGTCCAAAGTTCTGGAATGGCGACGAAGAGATGGCTGGGGCTTGGCTGCAGAATTGCTCGAACGTTTTGGATATTTTTGGCGTTCGAATAGCCTTGTAGGCCCTTTATGCTTCGTACCGATTACCCAATCATACTGACGCGACTGTTGCACCCTCATGTCTGGAACACGGACATGGTGTTCCCTTCTACTGCGCATTTCCCGTTGCACGGCCACAACTCTCTTAAAACGCACGAACTCTCCATTGCCTCCATACGCACAGGTGCAGTAGTTGGCATAACGTGTAGGTGCGATTACATTTGACAGATGGCGCGAGTGCACGTCGGCCTTTGCAGGAGTGTCAATTACAAATGCACTATTTCCCATGGGTCATATATATGTATACTAAATAAAATAATAATAAATAAAATCTTATTATTAGTTTTTAAAACATATTTCCTATAGAAATACACGTAACTCTGCAGATTGGAAACATCCAGCCCAGTAACAGGTACCTACACTGCACATACCATTTAATGATGTACATCTGTTGGAGCATCACAGGTTTACACTGATGATAAATGAAATGGTAAATTGTGTTGGAATTTCTTTGTGATGGAAGCTTTCCAGGCTGAAGTTGAGGTTCCATCCCAGCATTTGATGAGGATTGGGGAAAACCTGTAACCTCAGTCAGGGAAGATGCTACTGGCGGGATTCGAATCATAGACCTTTCGTTCATGAATCCGTGCTCTAGCGTTCTCGGCTACTTGCGCCAGTCGCGGTACTTTGATTTATGTTATGTGCCTCATTAGGGTACCAATTTTATATCTGTGAAATAAAATTTAACTTTGTTTATGTTTTGCCCCTTAAAAGTGTTCGAGTACATTAAAAAAGAACACACAGTTAATTTCGCCAAAAGTAGTAAATATTTAGAGGTAATAAACCAGCTTTAGCTTTGCTACAAAATATCGTAATTTTATTTTTCCTTTTGGTAATAATAACTAAAAATTATAATAAGTGCGGCCACATTTAGAGAAAAGCTGAAATATAGGCGACGAAAACAGACAAATACAGGAAGAAAAGCGGAAGAAAGATAAAAAAAAATTAGAAAGGAAGATAGTAAAGTAAAAAAGTTAAAGAAGAAACTGTAGCACCAACACAACGAGAAAGAGAGCAATTCGTCACATTCGCCTATTTCAGATACCAGTAAATCTCTGCTTGAACAAGATCTTAATTTTAATATAACTACGAAAGTTACATCTATCCTTGTTCACTGTGAAGTTAGTGAATGAAAGGCTGCTTATATTGTGGCAACTGCTGCAAAGTCGTTTGAACAGGAACCCTGAAATTGGCCATAAACAAAAGAATCGATCAGGTAACACTACCAGATGCAGGCGACATTATAGACAATCAAGAGACGTTTTGCACCAAAAGAATCGTTTACTGTGCCCTGGAATGGCAAAATATTACCTTCTCTGTCGATCTTGGTGGTCTAGTGGTAACATACTTGGTTTGTAGACCCAAGATCGCGGGTTCAATCATGGCCAAGTTCGATTAATTTTTTCGGGCGTGAAACTTCAAGAATGGCTTCCTTCGGAAGAGAAGTAAAGCCGTTGGTTCCGTGTCGTAGATTTACGACACGTAAAGTACCTCAAGCCTGAAAGATGAGGCCTCTGAGCAAAATTATTTATGGTTTCACGCCCTGAATTGAATGGAAAGCTGATGACTTGAGATGTTAAAGAGAGTCATAAATAAACCACACCAACAACAAATTAGCTTCTCCGACGGGGCGAGTGCATGCAGACATTAAAAAGTGAGATTTGCTGTTGACTTGATGAATCTTTGACAGTTCCCAAGATATGCAACTGAACTGAAACAGCTCAAGCATTGAAAGAGCGAACTTTACAAAGTTACTTTGATGTCATTAGATACTAGCAAGTAGCACTGGAAGTAACAGGGGTCATATGTGTGCTGCTGCAATAAGGACGAACAAATGTTTGAAAAGTTTAGTCTACAAACATATGCACCCGCTCATAATTGTGATTATGTTGAGTTCGTTAATTGAATGTTCAAAGAGTTCTCATATAACTATATTTCAGAGATTTACAAATGCCTGGAAGTTTTTAAATTCAGAAGAGTTTCAATGTGCTATGAGTGATGAGTTTTTAAAAGAGCATTTATAAAATCTTGCTGATGACGGAATTACATTTGAGGTATATTCTTCAGCGATTGAAAACTTGAAGTGACACGGCCATCATGGTTCACCTAAACGTGCGTAAATGATAGTTCCATATCTCATTTACAGATCATTAAGTTTCTAAACATAAAGTTTCAATGAGTTACTTGTGGCACTAATTATTCCTAAGAGTTTTCTTGAAATCACTCCGATTCATGACATACAAACGATAAATATGTGACAGCTAAAATAAGAGTTCAGTCTGTAAACATTGTAAATGTAGCTACAGAATGTGGTATCTCCCTGATTCAGTCCTATTGTGATAGTAATGTCAAGATGAGCAACAAAACAAGTTTATGCCTTGAGTTGCGGAAGAACACTGACGTAAGTTTTCAGACACTAAAATATCAACTCTGGTAAAGTGCAAAGGAATGTAAATTGCAATTTGTAGCTATAATAAATTTGTCATATATTTATATATTAGTCATATATTACTATAAAATATTATTATTAATATTATACATAAAAGTTCGGATTCTCCTACTTTCCCGAATATATCCTAATGTTAATAGTTCTGCGAATTAAATATTCAAATTTCTTAAACTTAATTACATAAGTTTGTGCCAAATTTATTAATGGATAATCTACACGGAAAAATAAATAATTTAAGAGGTAAAATATTTGAATTTTTAAGCATTGAGTTTTTTGGTACCCTAGTACCGCAAATTTCTCTAATTCTTGCACTTTTAGGTTGGTACGTATGAATTTTCCTGAACATATTGGGAAACAAAACAAAACAAATAACTATCGCAAACTCATTTTTTCCTCCAGGGATTCCAATGATTAAAGTTCGGAGGACTGGGTCTTGTGATTGTTGTACTTACTCCACTGAATTTGCAGATTTTTTCTTTCAGAATGTTTTTCATAAATAATTTCAATTCACTGTGAATCTACTCATCATTTTGGTTTCGATCCCTTATTTTCCATGGATAATTTTTTTCCTCTCGGTACACACCATAATACAATAAAATGGATATTACCTATCTGAAGAATCATTGTAGACAGCAAGCGGAGGAACCCTGAGCTTCAACCCGATTGCGATACTGCAATGGGTCATTATTTTCTGACACATTATGCATAGCACTGCAGTAAAGAAATGCAGCAGTTCAGTGTTTGCAATCAGGTAGTCAGTCAGTATCGGAAGTGTGTACACAGGAACAAATGGAACCCCCGATGAAAAAGTCACGCGACGTCATACATTCGCAAAGAATACACATTATATACAGTTTTGTAAAGAAGAAAAGTAGAAAGCTCTTATCATTCCATTAAAGAATGCTGGGAAAAGGAGAGTAACGGCAGTGGGTGAAGTTGAAAGAACAACACATGGCATAGCGGGAGGAGGATGAGAAATTAAAGCTCACTGGAGAAACATTGTCAACTCTTGGTAAAAGGCGCCCACATCCAAAGAAAATTAAACTTGACGGTTTTGCATAATGTGTCATGTGCAGCAAAACGTTTTCGAGCTTTATGAGCAGAGAAAAGAAATTCCGACATTACGCAAACTGTTTAATGCCGCCAAGGAAAAGATATCATTTGAGGAAAGAAAGATACATCCTGGAAAATACTGAAGGGCATGGGGTTCAAGAAATGCAAAAACTTGCGACACGTTTTAATGGAGGGACCTGACTTTGTTGCACGTCGTGCAGCATACCTGAGAACCTAAGAATAAATTAAAAAGGGCCAAAAATGTCTAATTCTTTATACAGATGAAACATGAGGTCATACACATTATACTGTCAAAAGTGTTGGCACCATGATGAAATGAAGGTCAGCATGCAAACCAAAGTGTTGGGCAGAGGGTCATTGCTGTACACGATGGTAGTGAAATGGGGCTCATCGAAGGGGCCGAGTAAATATATGAATGGCGAAAATTGTAATAAATGGTTAAAGGAACGTCTCATATGAAATCTGCTATCTAAATGCACTGTTGTTTTAGATAAGGCATCGCATCACACAGTACAAGAAAATAAAGTACCAACAATGTCCTCCAGAATAACTGACGTAATTTCCTGATTAAATAATCAAAATCTCACTGCAGATTCAGATTTAACTAAACAAAAATAGAAATAGTAAAAGAAAACAAGCCACAACCTGTAAAACACAATGGACAGGATTTTAAAAGAACGCGGATTTACTGTACCAAAAAAAGAAATTATTTGTACCACACTATCACTGCGATCTAAACCCTATCAAACTTTTTGGAATTTGGTGAAACAAAAAATAGCATTTAAAAATATTGGTTCCATTTCACTGCCAGTTTTGAAACGAATGACTGCACAAGTAATAAGTGAAATCAGAAAAGCAGAAATTAAATGCTGTCAATCTGTTTAAAAATATCCAGGAAGGTTATTGGAGTCGTGACGTTTTAATGGAAGAGGAAGTTGAAAGAATTGTAATACTTAAGTATTGTGAGTAATGATGGAAAGCGTGATGAAGATGAGATGGGCTATGAGAGGGAAGGTAGCAGAAAAAGGCAGTTCAACAGGTAGTACAGATGATAGTGCAGATGTTTCGGACATACATCCATTTCTGGATTAAGATACTTGTATAAACCGTGTATATTACAGAAATAGTAAATTCAATGATCGTTTTTGTAATTATATTTTATCAACTTAACAGTTGATATTTTTATGGTCATGCTGTATTCTATACTCCTCAAGCTGACTCTCTGCTCAGGTAGACGGAGCGGATGGCATTTACGGCACATGGGCGGCCTCACCTGAAAACTGCAATGTTTCGTCACATGCGATACACCTCCACTCTTCCACACAAAGAAAATTGTTTGTAGCCTCTTGCATTTATTCATGTGGTATTAATTACAAGGGTTGACACTGCGGTTCAATTCGGAAGGAAGATACATTGGCAACATTATAGAAGTCATTCGTACTAGTATTGTCACAATGTCTTTTCAGTGCACGCCGGTGTGTAAGCCCTGATAGTTGCGTAGCAGAAGAAATAAGCTTAAAAGCTATGAACGCCTTTCTGTGTAAATTCACATACCCTGGACTTAAAATTCTTTGTTCAGTTTCTGTTGCATTTTCAGTTCTATTAAGTAATTCTCGCCTGCAAATAAAATAAAGTACATTTCAATTCAACTGAAATATCATGCTCCAAACATTCATAATGGTAAAAATCAGCTTCTGCAATGCTTATCCTAGCTGTAAAAAGTCTCTTTCTCTGAAATGATTCAGCAATATTAGTTTGATGAAAAATGGAAAAAATAATATATTTCATTTACAATTTTAAACTCAAGTAAATTAAGCAAAATAAGACAACTTTATAATCAATTCTGAGTCAACAAATTTCTTAGCATATAGTATTACAGATGTACTCTGTAACATTTAAGTACTTAATGACGTAATTCCAAAACTCAAGTTAGACAGCATCCTCTTCAAAGTCAATATACTTCGGAGCCCATTTACGAATATAACATTTGAAAATATCGTCTATCGCATTATCCGCTATGCAATGAACATTTTTTTTAAAACTTATATATGGTAGGATAGTATGGGACAGGAGTAGATGTTTGGCATCTTGGTCATAATGAAATTTTTGTGCCCAATGGACACCTCAGGGAGAAACGAAAACGAAGGGCGACTAAAAATGGCAGTGGGCACGGACACAGCGCAGTCCCTAAGGTTTCCAGAATAAATACCCGACCCCAGTTGAGGTCCACTTCCCACAATGTGTTGGAGTCGGTAAAAACCGCTTCTATACCAAACCCAGAGCAGAAACCTTCCCTAGTGAGCAAATTGCATTGCTCTGTGCACATTGGCAACCCAGGTAAACTAATGATGATGATAATAATAATGATGACGATTATGATGATGATGTGGATAATAATAATAATAATAATAATAATAATAATAATAATAATAATAATAATAATAATAATAATAATAATAATAATAATAATAATAATAATAATACTCTGAAAAACTCCTACCCGATACCTTGTTTCCTACATGTATTGCAAACTCTTACCTTTTATTTCTAAATTACAAAACTACATCCATACATTATTATTTTTCAGATAATACTTATACCTAGGTTACAATTAGAAATTTACTAAAATAATAAAACTAACAAAATTGATAAATAACAAAATTACATCTCCCTTCAACTATTTCCTAATTGCTGGAAACCAGCATTATTCAAGTAACTGGAAACTAACTACTAATTCCGCTTAATTTTTAACTCTAAATTAATAAACTACTATTCACTGACATTTGGTAGAAATTGTAATGGTGGCCAGTACATTTCATACATACTTTTACTTTACTAATCTCTATATTTGTATAAAACTCTATTATATATCTATAGATATTGTATATATTTCTTTATTTTCCATATTATATTATGTCATTTTTCTGTGTTATATCATCTTTATAAATAAATAAATAAATAAATAAATATATAAATATATATAAATATAATAAGATATAAATGTAAATTTTACATTTATATCTTATATTTGTCTATTTTACAATACTGATTATCTTCTCTGTTTGCAAATATAATTGAAATTTACCCATGCAGCATCTAATTGACATTTATCAATTCAGCATTTACCCTACCAGTTCATTACTTTAACATCGTTTATAATAGTAACAATATTATCACAAATAACATAAAATTTATTTATAATAATTATTATAACAATTTTTATTATATTTTGTTTTACTTCCTGTTTATCTTCATATTCTTCTTCTTTACTCCTTTACCATACCCATTTTGCACAATCACTTTACCCTCCTATCATTCTTATACAATACTGTTTTATGTCCTATTAAAATTTTCCTTTCGCTACTCCATTACACTTTACACTTCTCTGTTGCATTTGTTTATTGCTCTTTATACTCACATTATTTCAAGTTTTAAAACTATTCTTACAATTTTCACCTCTAACTTCACTTCACTCCACATCACCCGTATTTACTACACCATTACCATTACCGTTACCATTACTACACTACCATTACCATTACTACACAATTACCAGTATATTATACCGTTCTCACTCTTTGTTATACTTATACATTCTTTCTAAACAACCTCCTGTGACTCCCGTATTCTGTCCCTTCAGAGGTAGACTGGCACTTTCTGCCATGCTCCAGAACAATAGAATGAATTTATAGGGCGGAAAATTTATGGAACAGAAATAGCCATCCCAACATTCGCCTAGATGACCAAGAGAAATCACGAAACAATTGACGTTGAGAACGGTCAACTCCAAGGGACTTGAATTCCAGACTTCTAGAATGCGATTTCCAAGCGTTACTTATCTAACTTACCTACAATACAAATCTACCTCTATACCTAATTTGCTACTCTACCTCTATACTTACCTAACCTGAGCACCCGTTTCGGTTATAAGGCAAGAACAACGTTAAGCTCAGGTTACTTTTTGAAGCCAATGCTTTATAAAATGTTCGTATAATGTTTGGAACTACTTCCTGAAAAACCGAACAAATCCAAAATGCTTTCTAGTAATGGCAACTGCACGTCGATTGTTAGGTACTGCAACTTAGTTCAGAGCTTTTAACAGTGTTTGTAGTATAAGTCATTAATGCAGAAAATAGTTCCCAGTTTTAAGTAACGTCTCCATGATAGCAGTAAATAGTAATCGTCATATACACGTATTTCATTCCATTGAAATACTTGGCATATCCAAGCATTTCCTTTTTTGAAGGCAGTTTTCTCTTTGGGGAGGGTAGCATCTGTGCATTCATTAAATTGCATATAAAACTGGCAACCAACGCAGCGATTTTATAAATTGTAACTAGTCTTTCATGTGCGTCGTTCAAGGTGCTTTTATTAAAAAAAGAATTATTTGTACTTTCTGTGGGTACTTTCTTCTCCCACAAATTTCGAACAATTGACGTTGTCTTTTATGTTTTTCTGTGTAGTTTTGATAAACTTAAAGTACGTCACGTTCAGCTGTAATGGAAGTAAATATCGGGGCACCTTAACAGCCAAATTCAACGAAATATTCGTCATTCTGAGTTTTAATATATACATATATATGTTTGTGTGTATGCGTTAAACATCTACGAAACAATTAACTGTCGAGCTTATTTAATATTTAAACTTTAATTCAAGAACACAGATTCAAAATAATTTCAAAGTTTAACTTAACGGGAAGAGGGAACTGACTTGCATTTACACTGAAAAATTCAGTTGTTTCCTAGCTGATGATACAAACTTTCAGATATGATTGAGAAGGGCAAAGTATCAATTTGGGACCAGAAACTCAGGTCCGGAAACTGCGGAGTCAAAAGTTATAATTCAACATTGTGGAATGCCACGTAACAATAAAATACGAGAACCTACGAATGGTTATTTGCCTAAGTAATACATTTAAGTCTTTACATGAACTTGCTAACCCGACCAACATGTAGATGCGCATCATTAGGAGTAGGGACAGAATACTCTACTACTGCAATGCAGATAGCTTGATGCGTATTGGACATGTTCAGTCCGGATGTGAACGTTTATGTTTGGCAGTTGAAGTGTACAGTCGATCAGCCAAGTTAAGTGCAGTAGACTATTTCGGAATACGCACACAAGCTTTTCGTGTACGAACAAACCAATGGGAAGAGTAGGGAACAGGTTGTATTGGGCCAAGTACTCTTGTAGGAGCCATTTGACTCATACCATGTTTCCACAACTGTTCCATTGGTTAAGGGAAACAGGGCAAATGGTACCAGGATACAGCGATCGAGGAGGAGAACGACGCAATGTACAGACTACCGCCATGGAAGAAGTGCCTGCTCGCAGCCTTCAATCAGCACTAGATCAGTTGCAGTGAAGTGAGTGTCGCGCACAGTGCTGTGTAGAAGGGAACAGCAATTACATCTCTACCATCGTCAGAAAGTGCATGATTTGACTCCTACTAATGGGAGATCTTTTTCATTACAAGTTTGTTCACTCGATCTGATTCCTACTTTATTTCTTCTTACGGCGTTTTGTGAAAAATATTATTTACAACTCATAAGTCGAGACTAAAGAGGATCTCCTGGCAAGACTTCTCGCTGCCTGTGACATAGTTCCAAAGGGTACAACGGAACTTTGTGCGACGATGTCATGCCTGCATCAAACTGGTGAACGCCACTTTGAACGTCTGTTGCAAATGTAGCACCCTGTGAAAGTTTTACAACTAAATAAAGGTATTACATCTACACTAATCAAATTTCGCTTATAACTTTCGACTCCGTTGTTTCCGGACCTGGATTCCTAATCTCAAATTGATACATTCATCATCCCTGAAAGCCTGTATGTCAGCTCGGAAACATTCTGTGTATTACTGTTTTTCTCTTATTCTTTGAAACTAAATTATTTTTACTACCCCTAACACTATTAAGAGTAGGGAATCAGATAACTATGATACTAAATAATTTTATTGGCGTCCTCCATATTCTTTTGTTAGCCAGTTCCAAGAATTTAATTGCTATAACACGCTTCTTACTTTATAGTACGCAAATTACCGCCTTTAAAGAACATTTAAACAGAAAAGGTGCGTTACCAATTTCCTTAAAGATATGAACAATGTAGCATAAAATCTGTGAAAACTGCATTGAGAACTGAGTAATGAAATAATTGTATATATTTTTGACAAGCATTTAACAAATCAAAATAATGTACACGATTTTTTTCAGGAAGAAATTAACAGGAAAAACAGCTTAACATGTTATAAACTGCCCTTCCCCCAAAAGTGACTACAATTTTTCTGTTGAAAATAAGAGAACAGCATATTTTATTGTCATTTAAATTATACATTATATTTCTCTCCTCTTCATCTACATCTTTGCATTATTCACTGTTCTGTTATTTTTTCAATCGATATTTCCTATATAGCGTAAAAGGGCAGAGAAGTTGCATCAACATGTTTGCGACGCTTAAGAGCCATATAGCTCAGGCGGAAATTGGGGAGCACTTAAATATTGGTATCCTGCACTTTCTACAGTCTGGAAGGGAATTTGTTCCGCAGTGGAGCGATAGAATCAGAGTTAGCAGCATCAATTTACCCAGCACTGCCTGAACTTTAAATATCTTTAGCTACAAAACCCATTAAACGACGCATGAATGACTCGGCTTGGGGTGTGTTGCTATTTAAATTATATTTCCCCTTACAGTAGAACATAGTCAACTGGATGCCGACCGGAGCGACTTACCTTCCGCACAGTACTTTTCTTTCTCTTAACAAGATACTAATTAGTTAATAATGTTGTCCAGTGAAGTGGGCAGTCCTTTAACAATATAGCGTTGCGGTTGTCTGCTCAGACAAGTAACTATTGGACTATTAACAAGAATTTTTATATTTGCACATTGAAATGTAATTCAAAACATTCCGCATTCCTCCAACTGAAGGTATGTCAAGAATCATGGGTTCAGTTATTGTGCTGTTACGTTATGCACTCGGTGTTTTGTCTCTTACTAATGAGAGGACTGTAATAATTCGGGTCTTCAGAATAATTTTTAATGATCTACAGCGAGCATATCAATAAATATATTATTAAAGATTTGAACATGAAGGCATGAAAGAATATGTAATTATGACCATAGGCTGTAGGCCTTTTGACGAAAAAAAAAAAATGAAAATGACATGTCATGGAAACCTGTATTACAAAACCCTAATTTTCCCCTAGACAAACTAAGTTGCAGAAAGCAAAGGGCGAAATTCCCAGAAAAATGTACTAATGGTACTTTTAAAGCGCATCTTGCACTATTAGAAGTTAAACAATATAAATGCTTTAGTTTGGCAAGTGTAAATTGTGGTTTGACATTCATAAGTAAACTATATGGAATTTGTAAAATACTACCACTACTACTACTACTACTACTACTACTACTACTACTACTACTACTACTACTACTACTACTACTACTACCACTACTACTATACTACTACTACTCTACTACTACTACTACTACTATAACTACTACTACCACTACTACTACTACTACCAACACTACTACTACTACTACTACTACCACCACTACTACTACTACTACTACTACTACTACTACCACTACTACTACTACTACTACTACTCTACTACTACTACTACTACTACTATAACTACTACTACCACTACTACTACTACTACTACCAACACTACTACTACTACTACTACTACTACTACCACCACTACTACTACTACTACCACCACAACTACTACTACTACTACTACTACTACTACTACTACTACTACTACTACTAATAATAATAATAATAATAATAATAATAATAATAAAAATAATAATAATAATAGAGCTTGTTCAATGCGGGGAAATACTATTAATTTATGAACAAATACTACTTAATGATTACAATTTATACAATTGAGTAATTTACGTTTAAAATTGATGTTTGAATTAACGTAAAGAATTAAATACGAACATATTAACTAACTTAACCATCTATTGCTTTAAACACACACACACACATATAAATGTAATTGGGAAAAATTATATAACTCTCAGTAAACTTGCATATTTTGACTATCATATGTCACGAGAATATATGAACCTTAGCCTGTTCACTTGCTCGCTCTGAGTAATTTCCATGCCTGAGGGGTAACTGGCTCCTTCGCTCAGATTGCAAACAGTATTACCGTCCATTGTCTTACTTCCAACCTGTCTGGCCGTGATCTGAGCAAGAGAACAGGTCTTTCCCGAACATTGCTATAACATTACACACTATTACATAAAGTTAGCTGAAATATGGCATTATGCACACCTTGATGGATTCTAAACACTACAAAATCTTAGCTCTACACATAATAACTGAGTCATTGAAGTTAATGTAATGAGAAAGGCACATAAATACTGATTCGAGGTCATATATGTTAGTTCCATCAACTATCCTATAACTAAAGGGTATACCAGGACAGCTTCAAATCTCATACAAAATGTTAAAATTGTTATTCCATCTATAGTGGCAACAGTTGGATTTTTTTTTTTTTTTTTTTTTTTTTTTTTTTTGCTGCCTCAGATTGAGCAAGCTCATTGGTGCATTTTGAAATGTAAGAAAAAAGGACGTCAGTCAATATCTTAAAAATATATTTTATTTTTAATAGCACACTGATTGTGAGGAACAGTATATAGTAGTTAAGCAGAAGGTGTACGAAAATGCGCTAGTGTCAGTAAATCACTGAAAACCAACAAACGTTTCCTGAATACTGGCATCTTTCACGTATGGAATAACAGTGGAAAGTTGATACAGTGTTTTGCAATTATCACAGTTTCGGCAAGCGTTATTGCTCTGAATGAGGTAGAATCTATTTCTGATTTAGGCCTATCTAAAATTACATTACCAATACTTTCATTGGTATGCTTTTGAATGGTTTAATACTCTGAAGATAAGAATTCAGTTTACTGTCATATTTTGAAAGTAAATGTAGTATTGCTATGTAATTTCCCCGATTAGGAGGCTTTTCCTTGTTGTGATCTCTCAATGGTAGTTTTTGTTTAGGCAACAAACAACACTTTTTATATTTGATTTATTTACGGACGCTCTTTAACATCTCAGGTCATCAGCGCCCCATTCAAATCAGGGCGTGAAACGGCCAACAAATTTTGCTCAGAGACCTCTTTGTTCAGGCTTGAGGTTCTTTATCGTGCCGTAAATGTAAGACACAATAAACAAAACTCATCAATTAATCGCTACATAGGTTCCCGTTTTGAATCAACTTCTGCACAATATTTTAAGTAGTCTGTGATAAGTTATTAAGATTTCTGCTGAATCAACTGAAAATCTATCTTGGTTTACCCTAAAATTTCAGGTTATGTTATTATTATTATTATTATTATGTTATTTGTGAGTTGGTTTTTGGTAGCCTATTTTACTTTAAGAAAATTACTTATATAACAGAAACCAGAACTATTTCACTTTTAATTCTCGGTCGCAAATAGAACATAAGACCAACTGTACAGTTCTTTTTTTATTTTTTTGTTTAATTTTCTGGTAAGGATTTCATATTTACATAAAGTTCTGTTTTGAAACCAGTTTATATTTTTCCCCTTTTTGTTTTAATAGGCATTTCTTAAGTAAGCCTACCTTTCATTATTATTTGTTGCTTTTCTTCAAAACTGAAGACCCCAAACTATATAGTGAATAGTCGGTCAAGAACACAGCAATGTGACTTCTGATCGGCATTACGCTCTGTGATGGTTCATAACAACCCCGCTGCTTGTCTGTGCACACTCTGGTAGATTTTTTTGCGTGGTACGAGTTTCCTCTACCGTGTCCCTTCCTTTTCGTGATTTACACTATGAATTATTCGTAAACCACACTGACGAAATACCCACTCTTGTCGAAGAAAGAGAATTTTTAATTCCGTTATTACAGAACCCCCGAGCTTAGCAATTGACAGTTAGCAGGATGGATTTTAAGCCGAAAAGAACCAATCAAACACGTCTACGTTGTGCTATTATGCAAAACATGAATAGCCTGACTATATACCAACAAAGTCCGTAGCTCAAATTTGAGCATTTACAATGTGCTGCATTAATGTTAAAATTTTGTTTTAATTTTTAAAGAAATATAAATGTTACTAATAATATAAAATGTGATGGTTATTCGGACGAAAATTGTAGACAAACAATTTTACGCATATGACACGGTCATCGCCCGAAGACCAAGACATTTTATATAATGAGCCAGACTGTGGAAGCCCATCATTTTCTAACTGAAAATAGTTCAACTAAACAGTCAGGAGGTTAGCCTAATCCTCCTATTCCATTGATGGTACATCACTGATGTTGCATCAAACGAAATCATTTCCTTGTTGTGTAAAAAAAAAAAAAAATATCAATAAATTGATCGATGAAATTAAAAAAGAATTAAATTATCAGAATCTGCAAATGTAATTATATAACAACATGACTTAAATTAGTTCTGGAGCATGTACCAAACACGGGGTTGCACAAAAACACTGCAATGCCAACTTATAGGACGAGGAAAACAAATCCTTCTGTGAACAAATCGAAGATAAAGACTTCGGTAGCCGGAACAGGTATAAGGGTTAAACTTTGATATTGACATGTTTCACATACACTGCAAAACTAAATTTGTTCCTTTGTGTTTCGTTTAAAGGACATTAATAAATTTCGTTAAAGTGCATTAATAATTTATGGGCAACTGAAAATACACTACTTAAATTTCAAACAGCAAATGACTTGCATGGTGATATATACAAATAAAGCGTTTGACCGGTGACATAATATAATAATAATAATAATAATAATAATAATATTATTATTATTATTATTATTATTATTATTATTATTATAACGGCACCATCATAGAATTTTAGAAATCGTGTACAATTGATACCATAACTATTATATTATTAATAAATGCTTTTAATTGGTTTTACAATATACATTTATGATAGATCTGTTTGGCTTAACAATTGCCGAAATGTTGGCTGTAAATACTTTAAACGAATGGAGAAATATTCTTCCGCACTGGGCATTCTTCTCTTCGATGCGTCTATTAACAGAGCAACCTGTTAATGACACCGTACTTAATATTACTGTTAGCGAATATCTATCGAAAGCAGAATTATTTTCACCATTACCCCCATGTTTATTCAGCTAAACTAATACTAGTTCAGTGCAAATGGGATGATATTGTGCACAAAAACTTACGCATGAAATGGATTAAACAGCGTTATGACACTTAAAATACAAATATCCTTTTATTCTCCCAACATTTCGTATTTAGTGCACTTCCAATCAAGGGTTCACGTTAAGTTATTGCATTGAATATTTAATATTACAAATTTACGTTCCCAAAAGCACCCAGCCGTAAGCAATCAGTAAATATATGTTATGTTTATTGTAATGTAAGCCATGCTTCATAGTAAGGATCTCTTGCTATATGGAACAGTTTATTTTTGACATGGCTATAAGCTGCAGCTTTTTATATCACTCAAGTCCCCTTAATATAAGATTAAGGCCAGACAAATAAAAATATTTAACTTTGGACATCATTATATATCTTTCCTCAACACAAAGTTTTAGTGAAAAATCTTTTTGCATAAGTAATGTGTTAGGAAATCCGTTTAGAACATTTCTTGAAAATTAGAAACACTTATGATGTATCAATGTTATAGTGCATGTTGTTCCTCATGTTTCACATAAGGATCAGCCGCGCAGCAAGCTTGCTCATCTTGAATCTTCAATACGGTTGTCCGTGCATCGCGAAAGTCACTGATTGGTGGCTATTCCAATACTTAACAAGAATACGACACAAGAGTGCATAATGAAGGCCTTTGAATAAGGAGCTTTATCTGCAAATCAAAAATCTCTAAAACGTCATATCTGTTAAATTCATGTTTTGTCATAAACTGCCTACTTAAAGGAGGGAATTATAGATGCTGCATTTTGTATTTTAAATCTGATGTTATTTTATCGTGGACATTATGGCTGGCTGGTCACATTTTAAGCATTATCAATACGAGTCCAATTCAGTGTACCCAATCACATCTGGCACAATAAATAGAAAATGTTGTTGAGCTCTTATGGCAATGTTCAACATTTTTTTTGTTTTTGTTTTTTGACACTATAAGGATCAATCCAATTTTAATGCATATCAATAAACCCACATTGTATCATTTTGCATCTTTTGTTTACGTTGCAAAAATTGTAGCCATCAAGGAGAAATAAAATTAGTAAAAAGCGATTCAGACAAATTAGTTGGGCTTTAATTCACTTAAGTCCCCGTTTGTATTAATGTAGTGAACTTTGATGGTACATGAGATGAAATTATAAATTTGAAAGAGAATTTCTTTGGGAATAAGGCATTTCAGGTTCAAGTTTAATGTAATCCGCGGCATTTCTCATTGATAGGAACTGAGAAAAATCTGGAAAATCCTCTCTCAGGGAGAATAATTCTGGAGGGATTTTTTAAATTATATTGAACACCCGTTTTTACTACTGAGACACCACAGGCGGTGGACACGGTTGATACATGAGATGAAATGATAAATTGGAAAGGGGTATTTTTTCTTAAGGAACGAAGCGTTCTAGGCCTAAGTTTAGGGTACTTTCCCCGGCATTTGCCATTTATGGGAGTGAGGAAAACCTGAAAAAATCCTCAGTTAGAGAGGATGATTCTACTGGGTATCTAACCCCAGACCTTCCACTTGCGAGTCCGCGTTGGCGGGGTTCGTTCTTTTTTTTTTATTTATGGGCGCTCTTTGACACCTCAGGTCATCAGCGTTGGCGGGGTTCGAGCCGCATACTGAGGAGTCCCTACTTTAGCGACCTCGGCCACTCTACCTCTGTATTTTTGTTTCAGTTTAACGTCCCACATAACAACGAACCTCTTAAGAGACGATGAATGAATATTTGATTGATTTGAGTGAAATAAATGAATACGGAGTTTGCAACGCATAAAGTTAGCTGGCGTTCATTATATTAGTGCAAGGAAAACCTTCGCAAAAATCTTACCCATATAACTGACCTTATGGAATTCAAAACCGGGGTCTCCAGATTTGCAGCCAGACTCGCTTACCAAAGACTACGGAGGAAGTCCCTCAACTCTGATTGCATATGAGTGATTTGGGCAGGTTATGTGTGTCAGCGTGATAATAACCATTAGACGAACATTTCTTCTTTAAACAAAGCTTATCCTTAGCATTCCGTCTTAAATTACTGCAAGAACACGACAACTCAATGAGTAATAGCCGGATTCTTGAATCGAATACTAGATTTTATTTGTATGTACATGCCTTCAAAATTAATAAACTCTTAAGGAATGAACACAAATTAGTTATAATAAATCTTGAATTTAACACACATATTAAGATAAGTATGGTTTCCTTTGAAAGGGAAGTAAAGTCATGGGTCCCGTGTCGTACATTTACGACAAGAAAGATAAACTTAAGCCTAAAAGAGAAAAATTTATCTGCGTTTCAAACCTTGAATTGAATGGGACGCTGATGACCTGAAATGTTAAAATGCGTTCGTAAATGAAACAGACCTACAACCGTCTTACCGATTTACTCTAAGATTCTTTGAGGGGGCGTCTGTACGATATATAGATATTCGCCTCTCGGGTTGAGTTTGTTTGCCCTATTGCTCTGCTAGGAGCCTTGGCTTCCTTTAGAATCTTCGAGATTTTCATTCCTTTCTAGGACTTTCTTTCCTACTTCTTCATCGCTATTCATGTCGTCTTTCGTATAAGTAATTACGTTAGAAACAGGGGTCTGTCCTCGCTCGAAGCTTACCTACAAGATTCTTCTTTGAAATATGGTAAATTTGGAGTCTGACTCACTTTTTATGAGGAGATCACTGACCTGGGTAACTAATCAGTTAATTTTGAGTGTAATTTTCTCTACATTTGCTTTTTCATTGTTTTGCAGTGTTAATAGTAATGCATGCGGCTTTTCAGCCTGATTTACTCGTTTTATGCTCCACAGTGGAGCTGTTTTCTTAAGGAATTCTTCCAACATAATTTGGGAATGTAGGGAAGATTCGAAAGAGAAATTCGTATATTTAATATTCGTTATTAACTGATTATTTTGAGTTGCTTATATCAAATGTAATGTATGTCAAATTAAATTAATGCTGAAAGAGATGAAAGAAAGTAAGAATATATATATATATATATATATATATATATATATATATATATATATATATATATCGAAACTCGGTAACGATAATTTTGTGTTCTTCCTTCCATACAGGTTCTTTTCCTTATTTTCAATGTAGCTTCAATTAAATCACTTTTAACGTTGGAGTTCAAGAGAGAATCCAGAATCACAGCAATGAAAATGGTTGTGCTAATTTTTGGCGCCTAAAGTATTTACCAGCTCCCTCTTTGTGTTTGAGTTCCAAGTAATTGCATTTTTCTGAGGAAACTGAGTTCCGAAGTCATATTTAATCTCAATTTGAGATTGATGTTCTTGCATTGCTTTCCTTAGAACCAAGTTTGACGATTTTGAGACTTTAAATTGACTCGTACTTTGGCTGGTACTGCTACACCTTTACTGTGTCCTTGCCATCTTTATATGCAGTATGAATGCTTGTGTATTCCATTGCTAGTTCTTCTATATTTAAACGGCTCATCATAGTTATCATGTTAGTAAAGTGCGGGACAAACCTTAATATCCTTGCCCCATTCAGCGGGATGTTGTTCCTGGTGGTTAGTGATTTTTTTTATTTGTTTATTTACGGACGCTCTTTAACATCACAGGTCATCAGCGTCCCATTCTATTCAGGGCGTAAAACGGCCGACAAATTTTGCTCAGAGGCCACGTGCCTTCTTTCAGGCTTGATGTTCTTTTTCGTGCCGTAAATGTACTACACGGAACCCGCGGCTTTACTTCTCTTCCGGAGGAAACCATACTTAGGATTTTTACGCCCGAAAATTCCATCGATCCTGGCCGGGTTTGAACCCGCCATCTTGGGTTTATAAGGCAAGTATGGTTACCACTACACCACCAGGACCAACGTGATGGTTAGTGCTAACCTCGTAGACCCAATTCCATCGACTCACGGGCAGATTCGATGGAATTAGACCTATGGTCGTGGGTTTAAACCCGGCCAGAGTTTATGGAATTTTTAGGAAGTAAAAGTCCTAAGAATGGCTTCGGTACTATGCATCCTGTTGTTACAAGTTCCGTAAGAATTTGGATTCTATAACAGTGCAGGTGCATATAATCTATGTGTCTTTCCTGCTGTTTTCCCTATTCCCCTAAATTGGGCATGCGTTTTGACTTATCGAGCGCTCAGCAAATTAACAGATTCTGCTCAGTCCTAAGCTCTTAGTTCAAATAATTCAGCATCAGCTGTATTTGTTAAAGTGTAAAGGCATCAGTATTCCCATTATTTTAAGTCTATGAACATTGGCTGGTGATGAATAGGCTGGCCGTGCAGTTAAGGAGGTTAGTCTTCTCTCTGACGCATGAGAAAGTTCCTCTAGATTGGTCTTCGGTGAACCCGAGGAAACTTATTTTTGATCAGAAAGGAACTAACTACCAAGTAATGTAGATATTGTATCGGCAATTAATAAAATTCAAGAGTTATTTATATTTGTATGAAAACTCTATCTGCAGCATTGCTTATAAATGTAGGAAATTTGTTAAACTCATTTCTGAAGTCATTATCTAGGTTGACCTTTAATAGCAGTTTCCTTAAGTTATGGTTAACCCTCTTCTGTAAAATATGATTCAATTGGCGGTTTATAGTGTGCATTAATTTTTATAAATTTTTATTCCTACCGAAAAAGCGCCTGATGGACCTTTGAGAGTTTTTCATAACACCCCGCCTGATTCAATATGTCTTCCCCATGTTAAAATATATAGTAACAGTGTAGTTGTAAATATAGATTGTTATTACAAGAATGCTGCACTGTGCTATTTTTGCAAAAAGCAGAAGGGAAAATAAGTTAAATATCTTAATAGTTGAAAACGTGCCTTCGCTTAATGCTGCATAGAACGTCAGTCAAAATAAAATTATTCTTGTTTTCAAAGTAAGCTATCGTATTTATTTTTAATTTTGTGTTAAATAAAAGAACAGTAGTTTAGTAGGCTATAACACAGTTATATAAACATTGGTACTAATGTGTATGTTGTTACAAGATTTCGAATAAAATGTGTACATAATGAAAAGTTGAGAATAGCTCATATTCCCATATTAGTTAATTAATGAGCTTTCTTATTTGACATTTCATTTATTGTTTTGTCTAAGAGCATGGTTTTTCTCACATATAAGAGTCACGTTGTTAGTCGATAATTAGCGGTTCACTTCACATTTTCAAATGGGACCATACACTATCTTCCGCAAGATAATATGCAGGATATTCCGCCTAGTGGTATCCAGTAATAAGTGATAATTGGAAGCAAAATTAATAGTATATCAACGTGATGTTTTAGTAATATTTAATGCAGAAACGCTTACAATTTAAGAGAATGATCAATGTTACACGCGTGCGCCTCCAGTTGCCCCGCGTACATATAGACTCCATTCATTACATTTATGGCGAACTCGGCGTTGTACACGGTAACGAATTTTAGTTCTGCTAACCATGGCACGCGCTGAACATTTTTTCCATGACTTTCATTTGCCTAGCACAGCATATCCTTTGCTCTATTAAACACGTAACTAAGCTTGTCTTCACATTAAATATTTGCGCACTTGGCACATGAATACGCTCACACGTCTTTCACACAATTGTTGTATAAACTTGTAGAGTTTTTGTATCTTGTTTAGTTCAAATTATAACAATATCTTCTTCTGTTTTTAAACGATGAGCGCTTATTTGTTGATACCTCCGAGCAGAATACCGTATATAAGGGTCGTATTACGACTATTATTTAAATAAAATATTTAATCTTTATCTAAGTGTGCAAATTTTGCCCAAATTATGCGTGGGACCTCGCAATATTTATATCAATATTTCTCATTTGATAAAGTATATTTTTTTAACTTTATCGAGTAAATATTCTATGATAATATTTTCTGAACTCATCCGAGTAAACTCAATCAATTCGTTAAATGCGATAATGCAATGATATAAACTTGGCCAACACGGTTTAAACCACAAGTATATTACTCGTATTTTTAAGTGAAGTAAATGTAGCAATGTGTGGTAATATTCTTTAAATTTTGGTGGTTATTCTGCTTTAATGTCATGAGTCTGCCAGGACTGGGAAGATGTTCTTTTGTTTGTGTTTTAAATGGAATATATGTGTTGCACATGGCGATTTGTTGAGTTATTTTTGATCAATTTCGCATAGATTTCAGTGTTACGAATGGCTAATATTATGAAGAGAAAGAAATTACTTTTGCAGGCATAATTTTTGGAAATACTGTAAGGCACATGCGGCAAACCATATGTGCTATGTATTTATATAAAATGTCCACAGTTGATAATCCACAGCTTTGTCCTAAAGGTGAGTATAATAAAAATTAAAAGTAATTGGAAAATAATACAACCCAAATATTCACTTCCAGAGGCAGTGTTTTCTGCTATAAGACCCATTTTTCTTTCTAAGGATGATCTAAAAAAACTGCCTCCATGGTGGTATGCAGAACCAAGATGAAAGTTGTCATCACATGATATAGGATAGAGCGTTAAAAATATTTATGTTTGTCAAAGGTGCTAAATATTGGTGTTTAGAGTGTAATTTGCTTCAATGGTGGATGTAGTATTAGAATTATTGTTTATAAAACATGGAGGTGAACATAGAAAATAACATGGAAGTGAACAATTGTAAATGGAAAGGCGGCAACTCTCAAATGATAAAAACTGGACTGAAATATTTGCCAAAAGATTGCAGAAGAGAAAATGAGAGGCTGCAGCAAAAGGGGGAATGGAATTATGTGCCTGGAATGTTTTAAAAAGGTGCTGTATATTGAAATTTTTACTCTAGATGCAATTTCCTGTAACGCTGCTTTTTAAGAAATAGGCGCGCAGAGCTCGAAAATCATTTAATATAAATTGGCACACCTTTTACTCTACATTTTCTTACTTCAGTCATATGTGATAAACTATAAATGGTATATTGATATCTTATACTTTTATTTAAAGTATGTCAAATATTTGTATTATTTTTAACTTTATAAAAACAAATATTTTTCTGAATTGTTAAGCTTTAAATTTCAAAAGTAAAGTAAAGTATTCAGGTTAAAATATCTAAGTGTATGAGTACCATATCAGATAATGCATTGCATTTCTTAAAAAATTATAGTAGAATTTAGGACACTTTTGCACAAAAAGGTGAAAATATATTTTTTTGTCTTACTTATTGAATAGAGTGTGCTTCAGGTAGCAATCGCATAAAGATTGATTTTTAATATAAGAAGTACCTTTGGAGAAAAAAAAGTTAAAAGTTATATAGAAATACACACTGTTAGTACTGAGAGTCCTTAAGAATCCTAGTATCCTTAAGAATCAATTTAGTTGTAACACTAGAAAGAAATATAGTTAGAGAACGACATTTATAGCAAAGTTAAAATATTAAATGAGCCTTGGGCCTGGTAAACAATTCCATCCATGTTGCTGGATTAATGCGCAGCAACTTAATGGAAAATTAACTAGCAACTAGCAGTACTTGCAGTCCCATTCAAGTGAATGAGTCCAAAATTTTGGGTGAAAGTAATAAATGAATGTGCCATTAGAGCTTAAAAATGGTAACAAAAAGTTTAAATATCTCTTTCTTCATCTTTGAAGAGTTTTAAAGAAAATGACTATTTTATTTTGAAACATACAACATAATGCTCTGCAATGATCTACTTTTTAATTTAAGATGCACCAATTGCAAAAACTCAGTATGTGTTTATTTTAAAAGTGTATGGTTATTGAAAACAAGCTCATAACTAGTGTTGTTTTTTAACCTTCGGTAACATCAACGCATCACTATTTAGCTCAAATTTAATTTTTCGATCCAAATGACTAACACAAAACTTTTTAAGTAGTTTTACATAAAGACTTTTCAAGTTATGAAAAAGTAGGAAATGAAAGATCAATACAGCACATGTTAGATTTTTTCGGCCAAACAACAAGTCAACATCCAAAATAGTACTAGAGCATTTATAGTTTAGAATCATTCCATAAAATTATGAAATGTATTCCCTTCCATTTCACCATGCGTGGCCGAGGTCGTTAAACCATGAACTCGTGAGCTGGAGATCTGGATTTCGATTCCTCCTGTACCGTCTTCTGTGATTTAGGTTTTTTCCGGTTTTCCTCAGTTCTATAACTTAGGCCTGAAACGTTTCCTTCTTTAAAAAAATCCTTTCCCAATTTAACATTTCATTTCATATATTACCAGTGTTCACCGCCTATGGTGCCTCACTAGTAAAAACGCATTTAACACTATTAAAAAAATCTATGTGTAACGCACAACGCGAACTCCCCTCCAACGCATAGGGTATTATAAGAATTCGCGATTCCAATGAGATAATCAGAATTAATAACGAAAATCTCTATGTGTGCTTGCAGGTAGCACTGAACGAGAAAGATATTTGTTTACTTTACTTAAATAATACACTGAAATTATTTCCACAGTAGATATTGTACCCAGTGGAGGAGCGACATTGTAGTGTGTTATATTGAAAGATGTTGCGAGTTTTATGGTTTAAGGGGAATAGTAAAAGGGACAAGTGCATGCGTGCTTAGGGCAGCTATCTCTTTTAAGTTTATTTCTTTATGAATATTATACCTACTAAATTTTCACTTTTGTAAACTGAGCTGAAGAAAATAAACGTACATTATATTCGAGAGTTTTGATGCTGATTTTACTTATACTGGCATCTATCACTCTTATTAAAATTACATAGAAATCCACCACAAAAACTACAATGCATTGTATTTGTAAATAAGCAATTATAGATCCATGAACTTAAAGACGGTTAGCTTTAACTGAACAGCAACATGTACTGTAGAATATTAAGTCATTGTGTGTGGTGTTCGCTGTAAGCTGTAAATGCAATAAAATCGCTAGAGGTTGTTATGCTCAACTCTGGGACAACGCATACATAATAATGAATCTCTGTAAATTTGGTCCACTACTGCATGGAGATATTTGTCAGCAATTTCCTTCATAATTCCCAGCCCGTACTATGTTGGGACGACACTGTTGTGCTAAAGTGTATCCCTCTGATACTGTTTGTTCACACAATAGTGCAATGATTCACAAACACTGCTCTATGCGAGTCTAAGTCTACCCTCCCCGGGATTGCTGTTACCAATTTGATAAGAGTGGATTTTTCCACTATAACACCAACCCACATTTTTCGTATAATATCTATATTTGACATGATAGAATTTTAAGAGAGTGTGCTAATATATTTGCACGTACATTTTGGCTATATGTGTAATGTGCTTCTTCAGCCATTAATATGTATTCAATTTATAATATTTCGTTATATAATGCCAATGTGGCAATACTTCAAAGGAAGAAACAAATGTACAGAAATTAATATCACAAATGTTAAACAGAAGAATGTATCTGCAATAATAAATTATTATTATTATTATTATTATTATTATTATTATTATTATTATTATTATTATTATTATTATTATTATACATCATTATGAGTGACATACAAGCTATACAAGTTGAGTCAAAATCTCTGCAACTAATTCGGAGGAATGATATCACAATGAGGAGTATTTTTTACTAAGCAACTAATGTTCTTTAATGCGTCATTTAGAAGTTGTGCGCCTCTATTTGTTTGTTTATGTGTACTGTTTCTAACGTTAAACCACTGACGTTTCCTTATCTTTGCCGTGCAACTCTGTGTGTAGTCGACGCGTGTTCAGTTGAATGCAACCATTCCTTGAGAATGAACATCTTTACTTTCCCTGAATTGACCAATATGATAATGTGCTATGGGCAAGCTAGAGGAATCGGCCACCCTAATTAATGCCTTTAAATTTTTTCTTCGAGGGCAAATTCACAGTTTTGTGTACACGATCGCTTGACACAAGACATGAACTGATTGAGCAAATATTACCTGCTTTTGATCAAATACGACACAAGCCTGAAATTGTTTGCCAGAGTCCAGCAGGTTACTAATACGATAGTGTAACGAATCAAGTTCAAGCAAGGCACTTTAACATGTTCTGTAATCTGTCCCAAAATTTTTAAGAGATTAAATTAATAATATCACGACATAACTGATAAATGTTCCTAATATCTATGTTATATGCCTCAAAGAACGAACCTCACTGTGAGATCTACATCTCCTCCAAATTAGTTGCACAGGTTCTCTTACCATGTGTTTTCATTACTTGTAAAGAGGGAGATTATTTTTCCTGGGGGAAGACACATTTTAAAAGTTTTAACTCTAACATCTCAAATTTAAAATAAACAAAAAACCATCTATATTGGGCTTCAGAATTACTTCCTTACAAGAAAATTATTCCAAAATTTATTTAATAATCCTGGCAAGAATTAAGCCATGGGGCCTTCTGTTCCACTCTACCTGGAGGAAAAAATTCAGCAAAAGTACATTATACATAGTTGCATAAAATACGGTAAAATCCGAATTAAAGATAAATGCCATATGTAAATGTATTTGTTCCAATTTTTTGTATTAAAATCGCTCCTCTTTTAGAGGTGAATGCATATTATTTTTAAATACACTTACTTTCGTTGCATGGAATTAGTAAATATATCTTAAAGTTAATGTGCAATTTGACCACCTCGTTGGTCTAGCGGTTAGTAGTGCCGCTTGATAGGCGGGAGGCCTGGGTTCGATCCATTGTATCTGTTAAAATTTTTCTAAGTTATGCTGGGACCACCCAGCCTCGTGAGGACAATTGGGAAGCTGCCTAATGGAGAGGTGGCGGTCTTCGATCACGAAAGCCGCGTGGTAAGTGACCTGCCGGGGCATGTTGATCACATGTCCCCCGGCAATACTGCCCTCTATCAATGAAGTCGTAAGACGGAGATAGAGGAAGTAGAGGCCGCCGCGGCAGGCCAAGGCTTACTCTGGGCTGTAGTACCAAAATGAGAACAGAATTTACAATTTATATGTAGTACGATGGATTTTTTAAATGTTCACTGAGAAAAAGAAAGAGAGAAAGAAATCAGCACTTTGACGGTCATACTGAACTGTAAATAATTTATCAATGCAAAGCGTATTACTCTAATTTTCTGTTACTATACTCATGATTTGCTCTCTTTACCGAGATCTGTATAATGCAGTGCGTACAACAGCAATCCCACCAAGTACTACACATTTTCTCCTCTTCTATTGTTGGCAACAAATTTGAGTAATTGTCACGTGATAAAATGCCTATATTGAGTAGTGAAATTTTATGATCGAAAATGTATCTACTTCCGAAGAATAACTGCAGTCTGAAGATAAACTGTGTCCCACGTCACCGTTGTCATTGTTTAAAATAATTAGCAGAGTGAGTACTGTAAAAATTTAACAATTTTTTTAAACATTTTCTTTGGGGGGCTCTTTAGAAAAGACAAGTAACTGCCTCTAGATTTGCTAACAAATTTGCATATTTTATTTATTTTTTCCGGTTTAGTTGATGAACGAATGACAATTTCTTTTGCATTAACATAATTTAAAAAAGCAAACAAAACAAAACTCACAGAAAATATAAAATCAAAATAAATGATCAATACAGCCGTATGTTCTAAATATTTGTTTCTTTTTACCGAATTCCTCCCATTTCTTTTCTGATATGATAATAAACGTTTATCGTGCACTTGCGTAAATAATGTAGAATTCTAATCATGTTAACACCATTCAACATTTGAGGAGTGATTCCATATTTTTCTTTGCTTTTTCGTAAGTATTCCCTAGGTTTTGTTTCACTGCTTTATTTTGAATGTTTACTGCGATTTCAAGGGTCACGCTTTATTTTTTAAATATTTTTGTACTGAAGCCTTAACCCTTGCGTAGTTGCTGTCTGCTTCCAGTTTATAACTTATTCCTCCTACTTTAGTTCCCAAACCACATCTGTACTTGTCATGGCACTGACTAACATCCATGACACGACTTTCCAAAAGACAACCTACTCCTTCGCGCCAGGTTTGTCTCAATCTGCATCTCTTTCTCCTCTCAGCTGGATTTCAATTTATAGTTAATTTAGATAGTCTTTTTTCCTCCATATATTGAACGTAACCATGCCATATCAGTTGTTTCATTTCCACATTTTCAGCAATATCTAGATCTTCATCTATTTTCATTAATGCTCTTGCCCTATTGTTATGGACTCTATTCCACCTAAAAATTCCAACTGACCAGTGCAGAAAATGCATCTCTACTACGCTCAATTTCTGTGTAAATTCGGGGATTTATCATACATCATAACATATGTTAAAATGCTTTTTACAATTATATTGTATGTGATAATTTCAATTTCATTTGTAATTCACAAGCTCCTAAGTATTGCATTTAAAGCACCAACACATTGTTCTCAATATTCGTTGCTTAATCTCTGCTTCAGGTGCACTTTCTGACTAATTATTGCTTCTAGATGTTGACGTTCCAATTTAGTATTCCTGACTACATTTTCAATGAACAGATCTGTTGCATTTAAATCGACACATACGTGAGTAGATTATTTTTCTTGTTTATTTGAAGGCTCCATTTCTCACACTCCTCTTTAACTATCCTTAACATATATTATCCATAATTCAGCGCCTGTCCTATAACAATCTTATTATCCGCGTAAGAGTTTATATATTTTATTTCCAACTGGGATTCCCAATCCTTGAAATTTTCCCCCACACTTCATGGGCTTATTTAAATGCATGTTTAACAATGTAGGCGATAATACACAAACCTGTCTAAATCTTTTTTTTTAAAAGAAGCATTTTAGATATTCACTTCTATTTTTTGCACCTGATTTTTTTACAGTGAGTTTATAGTCTAAATTATCATGGTATTAATTCTTAATGATTTCATTATCTCAAATTTTTTTTCTTCACTGGCACACTACCATAATCCTTTTGCAGGCCAATGAGTACTAAAAGTAAGTCCCTTTCATGAGCTTTCTCTGTCGGTCCTGGTGGTGCAGTGGTAACCGTACTTGCCTTCTAAACCCAAGATCGCTGTTTCAAACCCGGCCAGGATTGATGGATTGTTTTCGGGCGTAAAAATCCGAAGTATGGCTTCTTTCGGAAAGTAAAGCCGTGGGTCCCGTGTCGTATATTTATGGCACGAAAAAGAACATCAAGTCTGAAAGAAGAGGCCTCTGAGCAAAACTCTTATACACACAGACCTCTGTGTATAACCTTGCTGAACTAGTGGAGGGATACTAGCGTAAACTTGTATCTATTTTTCATAGAGAACCAGAGACATTTTCGCCTAATTTTCCAGTTGACTAGGTTTTCCACATTATCATTATCATTTAGCGTAATGTCCCTAAATATTCTATGCTTTACTTTTTCAAATGGCCCTAATTTAACGCTATCTCTTATTTTTGTACATACAAATGTATTTTCCTTAGAAGTTTACTCAAATGTGTACATTTTAGGCCCGGCGAATGAAAACCGCCAAATGTAGACCCCTTTACTGTAATTGTTGATCTCGTGCTTATTTTCACCGAGAAACGAATTTTTGCTTTGCAATCAATTCCCCTTCCTTTAAGTTCCTACAATCCAATCGTTGACAAAGTTAAAAGATAACGCTCCCGCGTTATCCCTATTTTATAAGAAATGAGTAAAACTAAAAGCGAGCGCTGGTGTTGGCGATTATAAACATGTTTGTCGTTGGTATCTGTTTAGGACCATGTTCATCATACCTCCAAATTACGTACATGATTTCGCTGTGACAAGGAGGTAGGTCTATTTCTCCTAACCCGCATTGTTGAGAAGTTGTATCAAGTGAGAATGAGAGCTTAGGAGCTCACAGGTAGGGATATTGTCGTGCTGGCTTTTTATTTGCCCCAAAATTTGCCCCAAATCAACTTGGCTAGTTCCCTCCTGTCGGAATTATGACAAATAGCATGTGGATCTAACGCTATACATTCCGTTTCAAAGAATCTTTGCACAACTTTGTCTTTCCTTCTAGACGTTTTGTAATAGTTTGACCAACCAGAAGCCTCCCTCTGCATCTTGAGGAACTGATGTGCATAGTTCTGAAAGAATTCACTTTCGTCAGTGATGATACTGTACCGTGCCATCCCTTACCGCTGTTTCGTATATTTGCAAAATGCGATAATAATCTCACTAAGCTACGTTAATCTCCGCTACCACCTACGTACCTTGCATAGCGGAAACAGTACTTTTCCATCGATGCGCACAGGCACTATTTCATGATACAGATCCTGTGGTGGCAGAATCTTGCATTTTATGGGACCATTCTGTACCGCACTCAAATTTGGAAATCCGTTTAAGTGGATCCTTGGATGACCCACGGGGTAGGCTTTAGTCTTCTTCACAAATGGATAAAAGCTGTTCATGGGTAATAAAATATTTTTTCATTCCCGGATGATACCAGATAGACCATTGTGCAATTGGTACGTCTGCCAAAAAACGCATTCCTGAAAATGAGTGGTTCAGTACGAGTTTTCGAAAAATAGTTGAAAATTCTGATTGTTGTGTCCATATAAATGTTTTACATTGACTCACACATTTTAAATTTGACTCGCAAGAAAACACTAGAATTCTAGATTCTTTCTCAGCACGTAATGAAATCTATTTTTCAGATCTAAGTTTTCCAATTTACTTATTGCGTCCTCACGGCTTTGTGGCAATACAGGCTATTTCTTGTGTCTCTCATTGCAATATATATATATTGTACATGAGCGACATCACTAACAGACAGTAAAATTATCTAAACTGACCATTTTTCTTCAATCGCTGCGTGAATTATTTTAATGGACGTTCCGACATTTTTTCTCCTGCCTTTTAACATCACGTTCATGGGAATGCTGTGTGTCACAAACAGAAATAATACTGCTCTCCGAAACTCTATACACTTTAGCATTACATATTTTTACTTCGCTGAATCTCCAAATATTTCACGGCATTTTAATGAATTTTTCTTAATATTACTATGAATGATTAGCAAGTTCTTACACTTTGCAGACACACAATATTTGAAAAGGCCACGATTACTACAGAGCATGAGATCAACAAATATATGAAACAAAAATCTACCGAGGAGTGCATAGTACCGACGAACTGATGCGGAATTTACCTGTGGCACAAGAATTACTCACAAATCTTGTGCCTGTATAACATAGCTGAAAATATTTATGCGGTATTTACCTGTGTGTTTAGACCAATCCCAAATTTTAATGCGAAATTTGACCGATTCGTTGGAGGACATTTTTGATGACCCGTTACATGTCCATTACGCTCCATTAAGTACTTTTAATTATTTTATAATCACTTATTGCATACTAAGCAATGAAGTAATATATAATTATTTTAAAATATATTTAAACATTAACATAGAGTATGTTATTTTCACAGTATATATATATAATCCACATAGAACTTTTCACATTAAAATTTACTTTTTGGCCATTTTAACAACTTTTAATAGAATATTTAACGTTAACAACAATATTTTAACATAACCTTTATACAGTAAAATTGGATGTACTTTTTAAGCTTAATATTCTTACATTATTATATTCCTAATATTACTGTTCATTATTATCAATTTCTTAATATTTTTTAATTGCTTAACTGTTTTAATAATTTTAAATTTATTATTATGTTATTATTCTTTTTAATTGTTCATTATTTTCTTTAGATATTATTGTATTGCATTTCTCCCATTACGTCCGCCTGTAGTGCTTCGTAGGCCTTGTAATTGAAATGAGAAATAAATACATAATGAGTGAAATATAGAACAATAATAATTAAAGAAATAATGACAGTGTAAATATTAAGTGTAAAAGAAAGTAAGAGTGACATACAGTATAGTAAATTTTAAAGAAATAATGAGAAAGTGCAAAGAAATTAAATACCTATGAAGTGAAATACAGTACAATAGTATTTAAAAAAGTAATGAAAATAAAAAGTGAAAAGAAAGGAAATACGTAAAGAGTGATATACTGAACAGTACAACCACAACTAAAGAAACATTCATTACCGCGTTAAAATTAATTGCAAAAGAAAGTAAGTGTGAAATCAGTATAATTGTACTTACTTAATTAACTACAAAGTGAGGAAAAGCAAATGGTAATTGACCAAACATAGCACAATAATAGTTAATAAAATACAGATTACTGTTAAAAATTAAATACAAAAGAAAATAAGAATGATTTACACTACAATAATATTTACAAAAATTATAAAAGTACAAAAAATAAATATGTAATGAGTAATAAAACATAACAGTTAAATTTTAAGAAATAGGGATAAGAGTATTACAATAATTTGCAAAAGAATGTAAGGGGGAAATTCATTACAATAGTGCTGAAAGAAATGATGAAAAAGGGCAAACGTATTAAATACGAAAATGAATGTAATACATTGCAATAATATTTAAAGAAAAACTGCAAAAAATGTAAAGAAAGTAAATACATAATGAGTTTTTTGAATAGTGTTTAACAATCGTTATATAATATGTATTATATAAATTATATTTAATTAAATAGATCCCCTGGCGGATGTATTTGAAGTTACTTAAATTTTTCCCGCTAAGGGCACCGCCATCTCGAAGAAAACGACACTTAGGGTTAACGCTACCACAGTTCCCTTGTGCACATAATAACTAAACTTGTAGCCGTACCCGGGATTTATACTAATTACATCTCATGTTCCTTTTTGTTGCTTCTTTTGGTAATCTTTAAATTCGCTCGGCTTGTCTTGTTTAGGAAATTTAGCGGTGTAATTCATTTATAAGAAATTGAGGGGGTTCTGCTCCATTGCCTAAACCCTCAACCTGCAGGACCAGGGTGTAACTTGGAGATTTATTTCTCCTAGCCTTTGGTATAGTACCTCTTACCACAAGGCAGTGGAGGGCTGCTCTTATTTGAAGGTTGGACTAAGCCGCCTATGACACAGTGGACTTACGTGATATTTCATCAAAGGTGACCAAGTCACTGCTGATCTGTAAGTAATGTATTTTAATTATTTGCCAAATATCGCCATGGTTCAGAAACATGGTGGTGGTTATGCTATCAAACTGGTAGTAGGCATTTCCATTGCTGATAAGTATGTCTTCATGATTCTTTGGCTTTGCTTTTTATTTCTTTAAAAGAGGTAACAAATCATGTATATAATTCATTTTAGAAACTTTTTACATTAGCACATTCAATTTGAAAAAAAAAAAAATTAATTTAAAAGACGAACAAAGAAACAAAATAAATTATTTATGTGTTTGTGTTGGAAGATTTTGACCTTCCAAGTGAGGTGCAGATTTGTACTATCTTCTTTCTCTCTCTAGTAATAGGACAAACTTCCTCAATTGCGTTACATTTTTATTGAGTCAATTGACCAACTCCCCTGGTTTTGGTGTATCCGGTACTTCATTCATGACGATTTTCGGTATAAGGTTATCAGGTATTCCAGGTTCCTCCATCCTATCATTATTGCTTTTGTCTGATTTACACATTTCCCTAATATTTTCAAAATTTTTACGGTATATCGTATTTCTCTAGAAGCCCATTTCTGTTGTTATGAGTTGTTCCTATTGTTTCTGCTGTTGTTTCCTTGACATATATTAAAATGGATGCTACACATGCTTTATAGGTTATGCTTTGCTTTCAATGCTCATAATTTATTTCTCCAAACTATATTTTTCAAAGATTCTGATATAGTGAAATCTTTTATTGATTGATCTTGTATTTGGGGAGAGTAAGGGAATAGCGGTTGCCAATCTAAATTTTATATAATGTGTGAACCATAGTAAATAGGTAAAAAAAATCCAACAAAAGGTTTGTATTGCTTTATGGGTTGCAATCATATTAAAATGTAACCAATATCAGCACAACTTACTCTTGTTTTAAAAAAAAGCGTTTTGACCGATATTGCGGACAAGTGTTTTCCTTTTTTAAATATAATACAAATAACTGGAAAAGGGAAAACAATTAAATTATGATCAAAGGCTTTGTTTTAATATAAACACAATCTACTCTACCCAATTACTATGAAATGAAAATAAAAGATAAGGTTTGTAATAACAAATAGACTACATGGAAATTTTAAATTTTGTCCTGTTGAGGAGCTAATGCGAATGGTTTTCACAGTGATCACAAATATATCCATTAGCATGTCCCCACCACAGAAGTCCTTATGCACCCATTCCCTATACGAAGTGCAGCTACACCATAACTCACCGTTCCTGCAAAATATAACATGCAGGCATTTCCCTGATTGGTTTTCTAGGCTAGTTTGTTTGCCATCAACGAAAATATCTGTCATGAATATTGTCATGCAAAGCAGAACAATATTTGTAATAAGTTCCTTTTGAATCTTTGGGTCTTGACATCTTCTTCTTCTTCTTCTTCTTCTTCTTCTTCTTCTTCTTCTTCTTCTTCTTCTTGCCTCCTTGGAAGGTTTAAAATTTTAAGCATCTCAGCTTCTTAATTCCTCTTTCCTTTTTTCCCCAAACATTTTGAATTGTGGTTGATGTTAACATTTCAGCTTAATGCCTTGTTCGTCCCGTTTTTGTACACTCATAGGTGGTTAGGGTTTACTTGTACATGGAATAGGTGCTATACTTTTTAAAGGCAGGTTCCTGGAACGTTTTTCTGACAGAAGTGTTGAAATTTGCTCCTTTAGGTTGTAGGCTGCTACTAAATTTTAAACCGGTATGTTAGAGTGTTGCAATGTTAACATTTCTTCTGACATTTGCAAACTTTTAGTAAGATTTTGTTTTCCTGGAGCTTTATTTTCAGAAGCTGCCGTGGTGGCAGATATACGCTCTGACTTATTTATACACACTGGAGAGCTCACTTCCTCCTTATCAGGAAATGCTCCTAAGAATACATATTAGGGCTCAAAGATAAAATTCCAGCGTTTTGAAAGCTAGATGTTTCACTGGAAATGGTAGCAACACTGTAATGGGATGTTCTAAATATGCCAGATAATGATGTGAGTTTGTAACTTTTTCCTGAAAATATTTCACCCCTTTTCATATCCTTCGTTTAGAGATCTAAAAGATATGACTTCAAAAGGTAGCAAACGTAGAGACCTGTGAGCAGGCAAAGAAAACATCACCTTCCTTTTTCTGTGCAGTACTTGTAGGCTTCAATGGTGTAATGAGAAGTGTGCTTAATTATTTAAAATTAACATTAACATTCAACTTTATTGGGTTTTGTTAGGTTTGAAAAATGCTACCACCAAAAATTGAAACGTTTTTTATTATTCTTTTCTATTTTAAATGCAAATAAACTGATCCAAGAGGAACATTTTTGCAAGAGTGGGGATATTCCAGAGCGTGGAAATATAAACATCAAGATTATAAACTGAGAAGTTATTATGGTGATGTTTTTACCACGCTTGCAACTGGTAACACAGCCTAACCTCTTCTGTCTTTTTGTCAGAATATTCCCAAGTGCTTGATTAGTGGTTCCAGTCATATTTCAAATTTAGTAGTCGCAAACAAAAGTTTCTCTACCACCTGTCTGATTTTTTTAAAAAGTTAACCTAAAATGCTACTAAAATTTACAGCTTCCTGTTTTTGTGTAGGAACAGGTTTTCTTTAATGAAATATTAAAACCAATCCTTTCCTGATACATTGGAGTTGTAACAAAATCTATGTGGTTTTGCATTTCCTTTTTGAAGGCATGCCCTGGTTTAATTCCATTAAAATATTGATAACACAATTAACAAGTTGCATCAGATATTCTTGCTGGTGAGTAAATTCAGTATTTCATCCCATTTTTATAAGCGCAAAACATATTTTTGGAAAGTCTCTTTTGCCATGATGAAATTCCATTTGGTTCTGCAGAATTACGAGCAGGATTTCCCTTAGTCTATCCTTGTGTCTTTTCCGATTTCGTGGTATTTTTAACAGAGTTTAATTATTGGTCTCTGGATATTAATAAGTTTATTTTGTATAATTTTTTTTTGCAAGGGGCAATACTAGTGCCAATCTTCTGACCACCATATCCTAAAAGGCTTGTTTTCCGTTCACTTTACGTCAAATAAGAGAATACTTTAAATTTGATCTTATATTTTTTAAAGTCAATTTTTTAACTAAACATATGTGAAGCATCAAGACATACAAATTATTCAAAATACGAACCTGCTGTTCCATTACATTTTGCCTAATGAATGTGAAACATTTGTCATTTTAAGAATGATTGCTTCATTTGAATATATATTTGTAGATTTTTATATCAAAGCCATAGCCTCTTCCAGACCCTCTTGTATTAAAGACTCCTTTCATTTTTTAGAAATTTTGAAGTCTGTGCATTTTAATAATTATGTGATGACGTGTTATTAGTTACTGTAGGTGTGTCTTCGCTTTACAACAATATCCCCCACAATAAGGGTTTAGAAGCTTTAGCCTACTTTTTAGATAGATCAAACTAGCTCAGACTCCTTCCAATGATTTTATTTGCCAATTAGCATATTTTGTCCTCACACACAATGTCTTCGTATTTGAAGATAAGTATTTCCTTCAAGTCAAGGGGACAGCCATGGGTACCAGAATGGCTCCGTCTTACGCCAGTCTGTAAATGGCCAAACTTGAAGAACAATTTCTACTTTCAGAACCCTTAGCACCGTTGGTGTGGCGCAGATTCATTGGCGACATTTTCATCATTTGGACTCATGGTATTACAGCATTTGATGATTTCGTCAATATGCTGAACATAAACTATCCAGTTAAGTTCAGATCCACAGTTTCCCGCACTCAAGCTATCTTCCTGGATGTAGAAATTCAGTTAGTCAATAAGCAATTGCTGACATCAATTCATGTTAAACCTACTAACTTACAGCAGTACTTCCACTTCGAAAGTTGCCATCCATCACATATTAAAAAGGCCATTCCCTTTTCTTTGTCACTACGAGGACACCGAATCTGCAATAAAGACTCAGCTCTGGATAGATACATTACCCAATTAACTAACAAATTAGTTAAGAGAGGTTACCCCTCTTCCCTGGTAAAATCCAAAGTCCAGGCCTCCCATCATAAACATACTCCCAAGACTCGCAAACCAGCAGATATTGATCCATTGAATTTTACAGTGACATATTTTCCGGGCATTGAAAGACTCAAAGCTGTCCTGAAAGACAGCTTCAATATTCTCACTCAAAATCAGTTAACTGCATCATTTTTTCAGACATTACCAAGGCTATGTTTGCCTTCGACTCGCAATCTCAGGAGCATTTTTCGCAGAAATATTGATTATCCTCAGTCCTCCTTCTCTACATTTGGCTCATATCCATGCAATCGCCCTAAATGTAAGACTTGTGCCTTGATATCCCCATGCTCGCCTTTTGTTAGTCCGAACCTGAAATCAGAGTTTAAAATTCACTCATTTCTCAACTGCGCCTCTACGAATGTTGTGTATTTACTTAAATGCAAAATTTGTCCAGCTTTTTATATTGGACTAACGTCTACTAAGGTATCTATTAGAATGAACAATCACAGGCGTTCGGTTAAAACCTGTTCTCCATTGCCGGTATCACAACATGCCAATTTTCACCAGGCCACTTTCGATGACTGTTTTTCCCTTATTCTTATAGATGCCGCCCCTCCATCCAAATATACCTTACTTAGAGACCTAGAGATGGCAGCAATAGTTTTGCATAAAGCCCGTATTCCTCCAAGCCTCAATATTTCCTTGTAATACTGCCAGGTTTGCCATACTACTTTGTTCAGCTATAGTTGGCAGTTTGCTGCCAGGTCACATCCCTTATGCCTCACCAAGACAGACACCGCCCGTCCGCCACAGCTCAGTTCATTCTCAGCACGTGACCAAGAGCTAAGCTCGAAATATCGTGTGGTTTTAGTGTTCAGTTTTACGGTTTTTAGTGTGAACTTTTATGTGAACTTTTTATATTGCATTCTGAGTGTTTTTTTTATGAATTTTATACTTTTAAGAAGTTTTTATTATTCCGTGAATAGTGTATATATATCTGGATCTATGCACTGGAGAAAAACAAATTAAAATTATGTATAACCTCCTTTTAAAGCCTTCATATTGCTATGTAACCAATGTTTATTTATTTATTTAGCAGGGGAGAGTTGCTATTTTACAGCACATTTTAAAAAGTTTCATTTACTTTAAAATATTGCAATATTCTTTAAAATATTCTACTTTAAAATAGTATTTCCTCAGCATTAGGAACAACTTACTACAATTGAAACAAAAAAAAAAATAATAATAATAATAATAATTTAGCGCTCGACGGATGGTTGTTGGCGTACAGCATATGCGCGATCTTTGTTTTAACTTGTACTGTAGTACACTCCCGCTGCACGGCAACACACAATGAACTGTGCGCATGCGGTAGTGATTTGAAGCAGCTCCCGTTTCATTTCGGAGCTATTTTCTCGCTTCCTGTTAAAGATACCAGTCAAAATAACAGTAAAAATACTTTAAAGAGACTGCAAGATGGCGAAAAAAAGCAACTTTGTTTATATATTTCGAAACATTTCAGAGCTATTTATTTTGAAAGTTCAAAAATACGTTTAACATTTACTCTTCTAGCATAGAAATTACCAGTAGCGAGTTGCCCATATTTTGCATGAAGTTTAGTTTCTTCTATTTTTATAACTTAAAAAAAATCGTTTTAAATAAACACACGAGTTCAATTTCACGTGGGTTATCCCATATATAGGACGAATCATCTAAACATATTACAACTACCGGTATCTTTGAAACTAAATGCACTATTGATGGGCTGTTTTCACCAAAATAAAGATCGAACGAAAAGACTCGTGAATGTAGTTCTAACAATTTTAATAATTATTAAAAATATAGTTCTTGCACAAAGTTACATTTTTTGAATAAAACAACGCCTTTTGCCTGCAGGGAATTTAAATTAGAGCAAATTAAAAGTCAGCAGGTGTTTTACCTGATTCTGGGCCAAATAGTTTACAAGAAACCTTCATATGTGGGGCTCGAACTTTTAGACCCTTATTCGAGAAATCCCATGATCATTACACAAAAAGCAATACACTCCCTTGAATGTGAAGCAAAAACAAGAGGTAAAATCTTTTATGTGCCAAAGTCTTTTACTTCCGTATTCTCGCTAAGGAATATACTTAGAGACTGCTCTACTCACTGAGCATTACTTTATTTCCAGCAAATGAGAATTTGCATGCATCATTTACACAAGTATTAACTATTTTCTTCCATTGAACTGGCTACAAATATGTTCAAGGGCTGTCTCTACAAAGTCGTTCATGAAGTTAATAATAGTGTAATCTACAATACTGTGGCAGAAAATGAATCTGTACAATGTTAACTTCGCTTGCCTTATTTTTGTCCTCTAGGATATTCTAACTACTGTGTTACATTTGAAATTAATGAAATGATATGCAGGATGAGTCGTATAACACCGAACAAAACTAAGGCGTTAATCAGGGGTTATCTTTGAATATTTTCTTATAGGGAATGTACACCCGTAAACGTCTTGTCATCGAGCAAGAGAGCATTAATTTTTTTTAAAAGACGCGTCGGATTAGATGAAATTACACCGCATTGTATTGCTGCAGGGCATTGGGAGTGTTTTGGAATAAAGAATAGCTGCCTATCTTTAATTTTAAACGATGCAAAATATTTTTAAATAGACTTAGTAACCTTTGAATATTTATTTAATTATACGACACTAAAATAAAACTATCATGATTGAAAAAGTGCATAATTATAAGATTTTCAAAAAGCAGACCGTTGACTTCGGAGCATAATTGATAGAGTCGTTGTAATGACTGCCGGGTTCTTTCAAAATGCCTGGCATATCACGAATAGCATCAAATGCTACAAAGATCCTGGCTGTCAGCTTCTCTTCATTATTAACCGGCGTCTCGTTAACAACAGTATTAACATGTCCCCAAAGGAAAAAAAAAATCCAAAGTGGGTTGACCTGGTGAATGCGCTAGCCATAATGTTGGTACTCTTCTCCCGGCCCAGCGATCGGGATACTTAAGAAATCTCTTACGTCATGGAAATAATACGCAGGTGCCCATCGCCTTAGAAACCACATTAACTGGCGTATTCCTAAAGGAACATCTTCTAGAAGTTGTGGCAAAGTATGCTGTAGAAATTGTAGGAAATGTGCCCCGTCAAACGTGAAGGTAGTAAATAAGGCCCGATGAGCCAGCCCGATGCCAGTCCAGATGTTCGCTGCATACCGGTGTTGGTAATTTCTCTAATAGCTGTGCCCCTAATAAGACTGTTACGTGCGTTAATTCTCGTGTTAATACTTTCTCGTCCGTTCACAATATGACTGTAGGCAATCTTGGTTTATGAAAAAACCACTGGACAAACAGTTTTAAGAATGGAAAATCATTTGGCCCCCGTGTTTGAACTCGGGTGGGATGACAGGGATATAATTGCTGTTCACGCAGAATTCTGGCAACCGAAGACTGGCTTGTTTGTGTGGTAGGCGCATTGTTCTTGTGTTTGTGGACGGAGAATTATGCACTGGTTTTTTGAAAGTTTCAGTTTCTCGCAGTCGTTGTTGCATGTACACATTGAATTTAAAATAAATTTAATTTGGAAAATAAAAGGACTGGTATTTGATGCTACAGCGAGTAACAAGAGAGTTCACAGAGGATCTTGTATTAGGATTGAAGTAGCTCTCTGTAATGAATTGCAGTGGATTGCTTGCCGTCATCATGTCCTGAAAATCATCAGATGTACTTACACATTTGGTACATTGTTAAGTCCAGAAACAGCTTTTTTCAAACCTGATCATAAAGAACTGTCATTGTTAAACCAGTGTACTTATTCTGCAGCAATAGAGGAATTATTCCTGGGTAAATCACGACAAGAGACACTAAGTAGTTTGCCACGCGCTCTGAAATTTCAGCAACCAATGTATAGTTAAAATGAAATTTTATTCTTATTGCTCTTATTCCTTAGCGAAGGGGAAAGAATGAGTCTTTTAGAACTCTTGGAACATATCATGCTTACTGGATGGGGAAATGTGTTTATGCACTGAAGACATTATTTCCGATCTAGGTAATTTGAAGTAACACAGCGAGAAGCTAATAATGTAATTATAATGGAATAAAACGCCTCTTGATATTCAAAGTTCTTACAATAACATAAACTTATTACTCTCCTCAAACATTTCCGAAACCAAAATGTAGTTAACAAAGCAAGTATTACCCTTTTTCGTGAAAGCGTTTTTATGGGATTTGTGGGTTCTCGTCGGCATCTCCGACGAGGATGGTTCAGTTCTCTGCGTCTTGTAGTTGTTGCGTGGGCGTAGCCAATAGTCGCCTTTTCATTGACTATCGCACCTCAGGGATTTTCGCTGTTTTCGTTATCTTTACACTAGAGGGACAGAAAGTTAAGTTCAAAATACAAACATACGAAAGCATACAATGAAACAAGTGTAGTTTTTGACCTGATTCCTCGGGAAATGAATGCCTGTAACCCTTGTACTGGTATTTCATTGACTCGGAGCGCTGGCAAGCCAGGTACTTCTAATGATTGCGAACTTCCGCGGTTTGAAACAATCATCTCATTAACTGATTCACACGTCGCGGCTAAGAATTTATCTACCCTATGACTTTCTTGTAGGAGTTAAAGCTTGCATCAATTATTTCTAATTTGTTACTCTAGGAATTAACCTTAGTATCACGCATCTATGCATTCCTCTTGTAAGACATCTAAGTTACGCCCTAATCATAAATCTTCGCTGCCGATTGAGAGAATGAAGAATGCCGAGATACCGAGTGCCCACCTTAGAACGCCCGTGCATGCGTACCGAGAACGCCTAAGAATCCTTGACAATGCCTGAAACTTGGCGGTTTCGCCTCTTTGTATAAACCTCTTGGCTTGGGTACCCACATGTGAACATCCAGTTTTCTGGGGTTTACCCACGTATGCTCAGGACTTCAAAATTTAAAGTACTCACGTGTGATTGGCCGGTTTGTATAGAATGTTCTTGAGAAGCGCGAAAATTTAGCAGGTTAATGTAGACAACGTAAAAAATATGCTCACCGACGCTAGAAATAAAACCATTACTGGTATCGTAGAATTCCAGGTTTTCTCCTTGTACTTATGCTGTTATGTAGAAAACAAAGTCTGCAGGTGTTATATTAGCATCCATTTCCCGATTCCATTCTAAATATCTAATATATCTGTACTATTTACTATTTATGCAATTAAATAAAGTGTTGTAAGTCCCCGCGGCTATCATTATTATTTACACAGTAAAATACAGATTTATATATTGCTGCTGAAAATAATAACATTAATATGGCATTTTTACAAACATATGAACATTAAATTACAGAAGGGGCGCCGAATATAAATACAGCTACAAAGGTTCCATTCTTCTGGGACCTTCTTTCTATTTTGGAAACAGTATTCCAGAATGTAACACCCAAAAAAACACAATAATATATACAAAATAAATACAAACCACCTTGTTTGCGCACAATAAAATACAAAAAAAGACAAGAGGAAAACAATTAACATTACAAATATTCCTGCCATCTGTGTTACCTAAACTGTTTACATTTGTTTTGAACTGTTTCTTCACATCTCGGTGTGAACGTCTTTATGTGCACTTATTTTGCACCCATTACCCTTCTTCCGCACACACAATAGGTTATACGCACTAATCATCTGGACCTTTTCTCAACTCACTATGCACTAAGGTCTCTAACTCATCATTCAGTTCATTTTACACTGCTTTCATTTTCAAGTAACAGTAAGCACACGGTTTACACATAGCTCTTTTTATAACAATTAAATTTGGCAAGTCCAAGGTCATATCAACCCATTTAATGATAGCAAATGGGTACCACCTCCATTTCAAATTTCTACGCAATTACTTTACATAAAAACTTCAGTTCACAAAGACAATACATACAAAAATAACAGTTAACTATACAATTTAGGAGAAATATGAACTATATTACAAAATACTATGAACTCTTAGATAACTTGAAGATCTGTATAGGGCCTGGGCAATTGCTTATGGTATCCCCCCAGAAGATTTTATGCCTTTATACATCCTAAAGTTGGTAATATACAGCCCCCATATGTCAATTATGTGATATGGCCCCTTTCTATTACTAAATTAATAATTTCTAATTGTTCACTTCCTACTTTCACATATGATTTCTTGTATGTGTCGTTTACTGATAGATTTTTTCCACTTTTACATCTTTCTGTGATCTTTCTTTCTTTTTAATTTGTTCTATTTTCTAATACAAGCTTACAACTCCAACTTATCTTCTAAAATATCTGCTTCTCCAGCTTCTCCTTTCCTTCGATCCCAGATTTCGACAAATAAAATATATTCTCACTTACTTTTACTCCTCAAATAACTTATTATTGGCTCAATGTTATTTTCTCTGGGACTCCATCTCTTATTACGATTATTTAAAATCTCCACAGTGTTTTAACTGTTCGTAACTTCTTATTCTCAATCATCTGCTGTTTTCCTAATCTTATACTATCTTCATTGAATCACTTAGAGATATCTATTGTAGGTATTTGGGACATCTTGTGTATATTAGTTTGTTTTCTTTGCTGAGTATTTGAATAGTGGGGTAATTTCAAGCATTGAAAACCTCGAACTTGTTTCTGTGATCATAAATTAATTCGTCCATTAATCAATGGCTTGAAGTTTGCATAGAATATTTAACACCAGTATTAAGCTGTAAATATCATTTATGAGTAAAAGTATTAATATTGGCACTAACCTTATGAATGTTTATGTTTTTATTTCAGCAACAAAGTAGAAAATATGAGTATTCATTCTGAGAGCGGAATAGAGGTTTACTTCTTGGGAATTATACGTTAGATAAACAGATTTAATCTTAATTTGCCTAACTCATACAATGTTAGAAGAAAGCGCTGCAGAAATAAGTATATATTTTATTAACTAGGTTTTGTTCCACGGCCTCTGATTATATTACTGTGTCTGTTTCCTAAATAGGGGACTGAGATTGAATTTTCCGGTTTACATAATGTGAGGCTATTTGTTTTTCTTTCTTTTATTTTTTCTTAAGAGAGGAAATTAATTGTAACACGAGAAGCTAACGGACTACAAATTCATTTGCGCTCTCGCGTAAATTTGCTTTTTCTCATCGTCTCTGTTGCGTTACTTACAGCTAATTTATGTTTCAAAGTATAAATGCCACAGGAAATCCAGAATCGTCTAGTTTACTTAGATTTAGGAAAGCAGTAGGTATCTATATTAGTCCTCTTTTCTTCGTCTGCTGCCGCCATATGGCTCTTTGCTTGTTAAATTGGTAGAGATGAAGCTTTCTCCTTGAAACTGACTGTTGGCTGGCAAAAAAGGTTTTTCTTTCAAATGTGCATATTTGTTATATACGTTTCATTCGTAAATAATTTCTTCACTGAGAGTGCAAAAACGCTAACACCGATTATACGAAGTTTTAATTGCACAACTCACCACTTGCTTTTATTCGCTCTGCACTTGTGAAGGTGTAGCTTATAACAAATGTTATTATGAACAATTCATGGAGGCTCTGAATACCTAGAAAAAAAAAGTTTTCAACATGTTTAAGAAATGATTTTTCTTAAATTCTCTAAAAATTATGAATGGAATCTCGTCAGACAAGTTGTGTAAACAATATTTGCAATACTTGCATGTATAATAGAATACGATTATAATAAGTAATTTTGAGAAAAATAACACACCTTTCTGTTTTAATGGTAATACACAATTGTAAGTTTATGTAAAATTTCCGTTTACTCAAAATTTTCGTGAAGCTTGTACCATCATTACTTTGTAACCTCTTGCATTGAAGAGGTTGAAGTACTGCTCGACACCTCGCTTTCATTGAAGAGTTGTTATGAAGGATTTCATCTAGTTCGATGTCCTGCCCTTAATGAACTAAATATTTTTAATATCATCTACAACTGTTTGCTGAAGGTTATCCCACATATGTTTCGATTGGATTTACATCCGAGGGCTAAATAGGCCACTGTAATATAATGCATCATTCTAACCACCTAGACAAGCCCAAGCATCATATTCTTTGCCATTATCATGTATATAAAGGAATTAAGAGCCCGAGATTTTATCAATAGGAAGAACCACAGTTGCATAGATTCTTCAATACAGATGTTTACATTCATTGTTTCAAGAATCAAAACGAGATCTGATTTTATATTTTTATTCCCGCCCGGGACATGATGGTACCTTGTTTGAATTCCTGCATATGCCTTGGTCTTTCTGCGTTAACTAGGTGTCTACATACGTGCATTCTCTTGGGATTTTGACGCAGACTGAAGCGTGATTCATTTGTGAAGAGAGCATGGCTCCATTGTTCCTGTTGCTAATTGACATGCTTCCAGCACAATGAAATATCCGCTTTTCTTGGTGAATCGTTGGACTCCTTAATGGACGATGGGAATGAAGTGCTCTTTTGTGCAGTCTATTTCTAACAGTTTGGGTTGAATCAGTAAAATTGTCAAAGTTTAGCTTGACGCTTCTTAATCGGCAAAAATTGCCCTTCAATCTCAAACGCCCGTTAAGCACAGAAGTCTGTCTTGTGCAGCGATTGCAATTCTTTGTTTACATGGCTATTGTTCATTTCACTGCTAAATTCTTGATATCGCCTTTTCCGGCACTCACATACCTAGCGATATTAGTCGTGTTCCACCGTTTCTAATTATTTCACTAGTCATTACATTTCGTCTCGACTTGTGATGTCGTTAAGGAATCATTTAATTTATTATAAGTATCTCTTATGTTCTCCCAATATTTCAGAAGAAAAAATTGCTACATTTTATATTGAAAAGTAACTTTTATTCAAGCACAATGTAACAATTGAAATAAATGAAAGTAATTATAATTTTAGATGTTATGGTTACTAATAGGTAGCCAAATTAAAAAAAAAAACTACATTACGCATTCTTTATTATTTGTTTGGATAAACCAATAATTTTATTTGAAATGTTTACTGTCCTTTAGACAGTTTTGATGTATCTTTTACTTCTTCTGCTTGCTGATACAACATACCGGGACTTCTGATGCTAATTGTGCAAGAACCTATAGGACGAAACCCTATTCTTGGTATGAAATGTATACGTTGTCAAATGTCAACCAGTATGCTCTGTTTAGATTAATGGGAAAAAGGGGTTCTTTTCGATTTTTTTTTTCATTTTAATTAGCCGAAGTAATAGGTATTATAGTAGGTTTAATGGAGTAGTTGATGTATAGATAAATGAGGTGCATGACTCCCAAGAAAGGGAGAAACTCTGCAAGAAAACCCTTCTGACTTTATTGTTAAATTCTTAGATTCGCACTTCAGTAATACTCACAGTTCGCTATGAAGTCCTGGAACTTCTTGATCAATATTGCATAATACAGTGTGATAAAAAGGTGGTCCCTCGGGGATCTTTTCTCCGGCCCTCGAATGGAGTATTTTCTACGTACCTTAAAATGTTATATAATTAACTTAGAGTACTAAGTTGAAGAAGTGACCAAGAAATAGAAAGACTGGACTGAGGTCAACTCTCTTCCTTAGTCCCTTCTGGCTGAGTTATTTCCAATTCTTAGAAAACTGCATTTTATGAACAAAGTCATTCCAATACAAGGTTGCTTCAGGGCCAGGGGAATTCCACAAAATGGAAGGTTTAACAATTCGTAATTGGAGACTAGGCTATTTTCAACTTCTTTTCTTGTTTCAGTCGCGAATTAGCTGAGCGTGTGTGAACATTACAGATGTCTTGTTTTGTATACATAATATATATATATATATATATATATATATATACATAATATATATATATATATATACATAATATATATATATATATATATATATATATATATAATGTAGCTAAAATCACAAGAGCTACAGAAGCAGAAATAGATAAAACAGTATTTAAATATTAAAGCAAATTTGGCAATATTTCGAACAGTTAGTGTTACTTTTTTCAGAGTTAGTGTACAAGTCTATATGTACACTTGCATATATGTATACAATACAATTTGTATATGTATGTGTGAGTTATAATTGTAGTTGAAATTCTGTTTTAATCCTTTTCAGGAAAAATAAAATTAAAAACTTTGGGGTAGTCCTCTTGTACAATATTTCCTCCGTAGTTAAAAAATAGCTGCACCAAACTGGTATAGTATACACAGAGCATTATTTTTACTATAATTTCGTATACAAATTATTGACTGCTGCCGATTCGTGCAATGCCCTAACTCGCTTGGCTGCCATTATTAATTTAGCTACAAGTTACTGGCACATATTTTTTTTTCAATCATTAATTTCCATCTGTTGAATGTGGTGCAAATTCGTTGTATTTCCTTTTGGAATACATTAATAAATAGTTCAAAGGAGATTTGGAATTGAACTGGCAGTGCCTTTTCATTAATTTTTAATCTCACGCACATAATTTTTGTTACACGTTACAATGCTATTCCAGTTTCCCCACTTTCATAATCATTTTGTTCACAGCTGTAACCCAAGAGAATGGACGTCTGGGGCAGAGGAGCATACGTTTGATACTTGAGCTGTGCTCACGGTTGGCCCTTCATACCTACGGCGGTGACGGCGCTTATGCAGTTGGTGTCCCTAACATGTTTCCAGGTAGAACTCCCTGACGCCGTTGGAACCTCCCCCCTGAACCCCTAGAAGGCCCGCTTCAATTACAGACGCCGGGGCGGAAACCTTTTCAAAGCAGAAGTCGTCTCATCGCACCAGCCTACCTCGCTCCGGCACTTTTGACCCTGTACCCTAAAACAGAACCAATGAAATGAAATGGTATGAAACATTAAAGCGGAAAATTCATGGAATGTAAATATTCATCGCAGCTTTTGCTTTGTGGCTAGGGGAAAGAACGAAAAAACCAAGGTCAGGATGTCCGGCCCAAGGGGAATTTAACCCGGGACCTCCGAAACAGGAATTTCAAGCATTACCGCTTGAGATATTCCGCTCGGCAAGAGAAGAATATACCTTCAAGTTATTTCGAGTCCAACTTTAATTAGAACATGTTATCTATCAGAGGCTTTGTCGGAAATACAGATAACTCAGGCACCCGCAGACTCTATCCCATTTGTATTATTAATAAATATTTTTGTTGGAGCTGTTGGCGAATCAAAATTATAATCGGTAACACGAGGTTTTGAATAGATTAATGGAGGGATTAATTGAACGTTAATCGCGTTTAATTAATTTTTCTAATTTTTTAAGAAAACCGATTATTACTTTCCAGTAATTTTAATTTAGTTTACTATAAAGTAGCAATGGGATAATTGATGGCTTTTTAATTAAATAAAACTTCTTCCATTGTTTGTATAATCCAAAAATAAGTGAATAAAATTATCGATTGTTTTACGTATGAGAATGCAATCAAGTAAAATAACCGACTGTTTTACTAACGTATGAGGGACAATAATGAAACACTTATCAATATAAATAAGTTAATCAATACATTTTGCTTTTTGGTTTCGTTTTAATTTTAAATTTCAGTTATTAAGAAAACATCCTTTAGAAAGATCTCGCCGCTTGGCAGTACTATTATTGCTACGTGTTTGTTATCTGTTAGCCACATGTCGGTTATCTTTGCGGCTTTCTTTGTTCCCTACTGTCTTCCATGGGTGAGGTAATTATACTGCATTTATTGCAGGAAATAAGCCATTTATTACCAACCTGAAAATAATATTGCTTTTCTGTTGTTCAAATTATAATTTTATATTAATTATCTAATCACTACTTGATATTGCTCTTCAACAATGAAATTTAATATTGGTAAATATTGCATTTGCATAACGTGTAAAAATTGTTAATTTCGCTTTGTGTTACATATTTTTATGATGACGAATTGTAGCAGGGAAATTACTTTTCATGAAGAGCGACATTCCGAAAACATTTCACTAATGGTTGGCAATACTTGGTAATTCTTTCAGAAAGTGCTTTCCCCTGTTCCTGTTACATCAAGGATCGCGATTAAAATCAATTGTGTTAGTAATAGTTTGCGCTGGGAGTGACATTGATCTGGTGTGTAAATTTGTTCATTAAATTATCGGATTGTTTTCAAAATAATGAAACAATCAAATGAAACAAAATAACCGAAATATCTAATATTTGTTTCATTCCATTATCCCTCGATACTTTAGAGATAAACACACCATCTTCATATTTATTTTACAAATATTCATAAGTATACTGCTACTAATTATTACGAAGCTATTGACACTGATCACATAACAAATACCAATAAGCAAGAGTACACAGAGTTTAAAAAAACAAGTTAGTTTACACAAGCGTTCACATCTCTTTGCTGCACGACTTTAAACATCACGACGTTGATATGCTTAGAAGTAAGAACCTACCTATGTTAAATGGCAATATTTCCAGCATTACTTAAGACTCGCTCACAGGAGTTAAAGTAGATGAAATTCAAAATATTTTTTTTTTCACAATGGTTGCGAGATTTGGAAACAGGACAGAATGTAGATTTCATTGCTGTAGAGCCTCCGCGGTGTAATCTTTAAGTTCCATCAAAACTTGTAGACTGAAGTCTCCATCACAAGTGATGCAGAAATGGGATGACCACTATCTTGTTCGTATTCGTCACTTAAAATTCTTATTCCTCTTCCTGCTAATGACTTTGCTGCAATTTGTGTGCACTGTCCACTTTCTTTCTGAAAGTCTTTACCTTGCGGATTTGCTGTTCATTTTTCCAGTGCATTTAAGGTATTTAAATCTTATATTGAGAGCTGTAGCTTCAGATATGTTTCTAAATTACTGCATTAATTTGCTCTCTCCATTAAATCTTCTAAAACAATCCCTTTTAATCTGGTTTCATGTCCAGGGTTAAATTCGGAAGAATTTAAAGACTACTTTAAGTGTGTTATTGCTTACAGAATAGCACTATACACCTATTTAATTTCACCAAGAAGATCTAATTATTCTAAACATAGCTTAAGGCAGAGATTATCTTTGTCTATAACCTCCATTGAATAATAGAAGAGTGTTTTGATAACACATCTGTAGCATTTCTTTTAACCTTCATTTGGCTGTCGAACTTGAAATACTGCTACTCCATCTAGTAACTATGTTCGGTTTCATATTACATGGCTCAGATACTAGTTCTTTTAGTTTTCAAATCATCCTTTAGATGACGCGCTGTTTAGACGCGCATGACTCATTAACGTTTTCTGCAAATTGGATAAAGTTGAAATACGAGATAGGATAAATACTTCGTTTTGAAGGGCTTAACCTCAACAGAAATACATTAGGAGATAGATTCCACATTAAAGGCTTTTTCAATTTTTTTCGATGATTAAAAAGTGTGCTGCTGAACATAAGCGTGGTCGTACATCCATTCAAGATGATGAGCACACATTGCGTCCCTAAACTGCTACGAACGATGAGATTATAGCAGAAATTCACAATGCCGTACTCATTGATCGCCGATTGAAGGTATGCGAGTTGACTGGCATTGCAAATACTGTACATTATATTTTACAGGAAGTTGTGCATGTGAGAAAGCTTTCCGTTTGTTAACAATGGACAAAAACGCACTCCAATGAACTTTTTGCCAGAGTGTTTAGACGTGTTTAAATGCAATTCCAGTGAGTTTCTCGCACGTTTCATAAAGTTAGATAAAACATGGGTTCATCACCACTTGCCAGAGACAAAAGAGCAGTTCATACAGTGGATGGCAACAGGCGAAAACGCACCAAAGAAAGCACAAAGAACGGTTCCCTCTACAGGAAAAGTCACGTTCTTCTGGATCCTCATGGTTTGGTGCTCGTGGACTACCTCGAGAAGGACAGACCATTAGGAGGAGTAATGCTTCACTACTGGACCTACTGAAGGATGCTATTCAGGCTAAACGTTCACACCTTGAGAAAAAGCAAGTTTTCTTTCATCACGATAATGCGCCTTCACATACATCTGGGATTGTTGCTGCAAAACTGCATGACCTTCGCTTCCAAGTGCTTCCACATCCTCCATATTCCCCCATTATACTCTCAGAATTCTTTTTGTTCCCAAACATTAAGAAATGACTGGGTGGACGAAGATTAACTTGACAAATGAGGTTGAAGCTGAGGCACATGCATATTTTTCACAGTTGGACAAGGCTCATTTTTCTGAGTGTATTAAAAAGTTGGAAAGTGCTTGTACTATATATATATATATATATATATATATATATATATTAATTTACAAGGTGACTATGTTGAAAAAAAGCTCTTATATCTTGTTATTTCTTACGAAGTGCGAGAACCCTTGGTATGCTCTAAGTATGTCTTAAGACACAAATTTTATTAAAAATATTTTTTTTAAAAAAAATACCCTTAAAATGACTAAGAGAGAGTGATACATCAGTAAAAACAACATTATGCAATAAAAACGTTGTCAAGATTATCTATTCAAAGAAGAACGCTCATCTATTGTTTGAAGGAAAATCCTACCTTTTTTCGTGTATTTGCAGAACTATTCTGTGATCATATCAAAGATTGACTTTCATCTCCGTGAGTATATCTTCTTTTTACTGACATCATAGATAATGCAGAGAGACATTCTTGTCCTAGTGAATTTCTCTGGAATTATTTTTTTTTCAAATCCGATAACGAACGGTCAACTAATGATATTGTTAAAGGAATGCTTTAATTAAAACCCAAAAATTATTAACTTTTTGTGTTCCGCTGTGGGGCTCATCTGAAAACTAAAAACAGATGAATATCTCCTAAACTCTTTCCGTTGAAATGCTCACGTCACATAGAGTCCATGGTTCAGCCTTCAGCCTAAGGACCCGCTAGCACTTAGTGGAGCTGAATTGAATCGAGGCGAAACGCCGTCTTTTGTTTCCATGAAATAGAACCGTATAGGACCAAACAGAATGGAACGCGGAACTGAAGCATACTCATGGTGTCAGAAAATGGACAGCATCAAAATTGTAAAGTGCGTTTATAGAGGCGTGGAAAGAATAAACAAACAACAGTTAACAGAAAACGAAAAAATGATAATGATGGAGTATCCCAAAGTTGAAACGAAAGTACCGAGTTCATGATACTTTAACAAGCATGGTGAATTTCTCAAGCTTTTTAATTTTCATATTTCATCCGAAGCATTATCACGGGCTTGTATATTGCAGTAATTTTATTACATTTATCATATAGCTATGAATAGGTCAGGAGCAGGTATATTAATTTTTCTCCGTTCATTCTTTAACATTTATATTTCATTGTGCAATATTGCATCCCAAGTTCCAATAAGTAAATTATTGCTTTGATTTTTGACTGTCTATCAAAGGATTGTTTAGCTCAACTCATAATCTGAATTTACGAAGGAACAGTTTAATTTCCGTCAAATGATATATCCAATTACTAGCAAAGATTCACAAATACCATTTTTCACTTCAATTCCACTGCGAGGTGAAAGAAATATTTTTGGCGGAGGTTTCATACTGTCACGTTTCGTCACACTCCCCATTCTTGGCGATTACTTCCACTGTTATTCATTTCAACAGATGTTAAAGAAAATTTCTCCTCGGCGCGTTTTAAAACATTTCCCGTTTTGTAGCTGAAAGAATTCCAGTTCCGGAAAGTTTCGAGAAAATTGTGGGATATTAGAACAATCTAGAAACTCTAAAACTGATAATGCTGACAATAACACAAAGCTACTGTGTCATATATTTCACAATGAAAACTCCTATGATCGTCCTCCACAGTGGTCCTTTGCTCTTTCGGTCATATAATAGCTATTTGCCGCTTAAATGTTTCAAAGCAATTGTTCATTTTATCTGGAAACAATATTAGGGAGTCCGTCTGACGTCCGTAGATCCTGGTTGCACGGTGACTCCCTCATATAGTTCCTTCTTCCCGGAAGTGCCCACACTTGGAGCTTAGGCACAAATGGTAGCCCTTGAACAAGGTTGAAGTATAAAAATATCCCCTCCGTTCCTAACAATTCAGTTCAAGTATATAGATTGAGGAGATGAACTGAAACAGTAACCCTAGTGCAAGTAAATACAGCGTGAAAAGTGAATTTGTAGTCTAAATCTAAAACTAAAACTTCTGTCAACTTCAATTTTTCCAATTCATGCTGTAATTAAAGTTCATATAATCAAGTATAGCAGACTGAATATAGTGACCTCTGAAAAGTAAATATCACGCACAAGCTTTGAAAGCAAATTCTCAACTCACGCTCTTACAATTACTCCAACTTTCCAAATACCTTTCAGTGGTATATTACTACAAACACGATGCTTACAACTTCACATAGTTCTTGAAAATAAATAGTGGCCTAGGTCGATTGTCAAAGAAAAATGTATTTACTAAGGATAATTTGTTTGTAGTGATACATACAATATTACTCCTTTTAGGTTTCTAAAGCAAGAAGACGAAGAAACAAGTTTTACATTAATGACCTGTTAGTCACAGCTTATACTACCTATGATAACAGATCTTTGCTGAACAGACTTCACAAAGCTGCTCTTTTTCTCACCATTGACTTTTTTTAAAATTTGTTCTGTAGATTAAAAATCATTTGATTGTTTAATCAATTCGTTTAACCAATTACGTATGAACTTAATCTATCATTCTGGAATCAGATGGAACACAGTATGCGTATTGGAGATGAAGAAAACACATATTAAGAAGTAGATCAACTTGCTTATTGCAGCATATGCAGCTTTAAGAACCAAGTTACTACAAACAGCTATCTCTTCCATTCTTTAATGTTTAAAATGTAAATAGTGTTTGGAAAAATATACTAATCATTATTTTTTATTTTATACATATTCCTTAACATATTTTATCATTTTAGATCTATATTACATAAAAGTTGTCACTACAACCATTAAGCACAGGTTTAACACATATTGTTTTTACTGACTTTAATGTACAACGGTGTATCCATTGAGGGATTAAAAACCAAACACCTCTGGTTATAAACACTGTTATTTCAAACTTTACACATGGTATAAATAAAAGTATATACTCTTCATTGAATTAATTTAGTGCTAAACCACACAATACAGGAGTAAAGCACCCTTTGCTTACCAGTTGTAAGTTGTAGAGAAGTTCTTTGTTATGTAATGCAAAATATTAGTCCTATTTGAAATCATAATTAGACAAGAGAATTTGAAGGTTAGGCCAGGTATAATGCCACGGAATTTGTCTTGCCGATGCTCTTCTATCTGAGCTACCGCACCCTATCGGAATAAAATCATGAATCCCCCACTCCCTAATCTTAGTTTGTATACTCTGGAGACCTCAATATTTTATCCTTAAGAAACTATTCAATGCCTTTTCCCTGTTTAACAGTAAATATGCTATTTGGATTAATTTACATCAAAATGATTTGTTAACAAAAACCGTGTTAGGCTAAGAATCAGAATAAGATTTTTATTCAGAACCACAAGTCAACAGGTCTTCTGTGTGAAAAAAATCGCATTTATTATGCATTAATCTCAATTTGTCTAACAAAAACAAGATGAATTATTAGGTTAAGATCTAATTGCCACTCTTTCAAAGTCTAGATTGCTTTTTTCTTGTATTACTTTCAAATTAACAACCTAAAGATAATAATGAAACTCAACCCTTCCAAACATTTTCACAAAAACTAGTCGCAATACGGCAGCGCTATCAGCAAATTGAATTTTACTAAGATATTCCAGTCACTGAACCCAGATTGGGGTCACATAATGATAACAACTTGTTCCATTAAGATCACTCCATTTTAACTTTCTCTTTGGTCTTCTGCTGACTTTTGGGAGTTATAAATTGTTAATATGCATGGTGCAGCGTTTTAAATAAAGAATTCCTTTTGTGTTCATCGAATACTCCATTCTAAGTCGACAAGTTGTATATAAATAGGTGGACTTTTTCTTCCGGATTTCACCTAATGACAGCTATAGCACTTCCGTGCACGAAATTTATAGGGAAGTAATAAAAATCTGGTGGCGTAAAAGTAGAAAAATAAATTGCTTTAAAATCACGCCAAATGTATGCTAAAACCATTAACGTTTGTGGCTGCTGGAAATTCTGAACCTTTGACTCCCTTGTTGCTATAGTTACTACTAGAGAAATGCTTATATTTAAAATTATGTTTTTTTCTAGTCATCTCATGTAAAAATGAAAATATCTTTGTTAAATTTGGTTTTATTCACCGGTAGTTTTTTTGCGCAAACATTTCTCAGGCAAGGTATTTGCTAGAGCTTTTTTATTGTATCTACTTTCGAAAAGTGTTCGGAGTTTAAAATTACGCTGAGATGTTTCTCTGTTAACTGAACGAAAGAATTTAAGTTATTGAATTTTCACTGAAATGTTTGTGTTGCAAACGGAATATTCTAAAATGCTGTTAAGTTATTAATGTGAAATTTTTTGGAACACGAGAATGAGATGTACGTTCTAGATATTTTTATAAATATTACACCATTGTTAACTGAGAAAATAACTGTCATATAATAAATATGAAATATAACGCTATGAAAGCAACAAATGATACTTAAAATTACAGGACGTGCGTTTTGTAAGTTGCAGAAAGCAGGGTGGGTGTTGCTTCAGCCGCAAGCAATCATTTTTGTGAGATAGACAAAATAGTGAAATACTCCGTAAATCGCCATTCCATCTCCGGATATGTGAAGACACAGTAATAGCTTTCAGGCACAAACAAAGCAATGTTTGCTCCTAGGTCTAACAACAGTGGTGTACAGATTTGCAATTTACTTAAAATTGCAACCTCGTTGAAATGTATTAACCTGGTATAGAAGTGTACACATTCAGAATGTTAAAGAAAAACACCTAAATATTTGCACTCTATGTAGAGGGGTCTTACTAGAAAGATGGTTTTATTGAAATCGCTCAGTTGTTATAAAAATTTGTTATTGGGGAAATTGAGACTGCTAAATGCAGCAGTTGCAGTCAATTGTTTAGGAAAATGTACAATGTTAGTTATTAACATCGTCAAATATGGGATATAGCACCATTTTTGCACGCAGGCCTGTAGCGACACAGCGTGGCTTTCGCCTGCTCGGCGCTCAGTGGTTTATGAAGAAAAGGTTGTTTTCCTTAAAGGCGTATTCGCTTTTTTGTTTTATCTTTATAAAATACAAAATACTCCATTACTCCGGACAGGTCAGCTCTGTTATTATGTAGACTGTTGCCTAATTAGATGATAAAATAATGCATTGATGAATGTCAATGCTCGACCACTTGTATTTTGAAAGTCTTCATCTCTTGTAATGAGGTGTGATAACAAAATGTTGTGAACATAGATTTTTGAACAATAACAGCACCATGTTATAACTGCATCGTCATACTGTCCAATATTGAAATAATTTTTATTAGCAATATTGTTTTTAGAACCACTGAATTTCGTCATTTGTTCTTCCCTCACGTAACCACATTTCCGCTAGGCGTATGTGATCATTTTTTGAAAATTATTCGAGCACAACTGGTTGTAAACAACTGAATGTAGTTTCATTTTGAATATTCTGACACAACTTCTCATCTGATCCGTGGGTAATTACTTTATTCCTGAAGCAACCTTCGAATCTACAAATTGCAAATTTATACTGCCTGAAAAAATAAACATATAAAACTTGTATGTATGTTGCAATTTTTGAGGAATTATTCTGTGCGAACTGATTTGACATTTATTTATGTTTTATTCCTTACCCCATCGGTAAATATTTCATCGTCGTATTTCCAGTTCAAGAGTCAACAATAATAAAGTATGTTCGTTTCCATCTGGAATGCCAGCCAGCATTTGGGGATGTTTCAAGTTTATTTATCGGAAGATCTAGAGCATCAACAACATCATTAAATGGCGTTTGTCGTTATATTGCTTGTTTAACTTTAAGCCGAATTCTCTCCTTGTTCCTGAAAATAGATATACTAAGAATCACAGTCGATGTCTTGTGGTTCTGACTAGTGTATGAATGCAGAAGGATACCAGAGAGCAACTGCATCCACTAGTCATTTCGTACTCAAATCTTGACTGATATGTTGTTGGCACCGTGGTGTTCGTCTTTAATTAAGGTGTTTACTTCAAGTACAAATCCTTCCGCCGTGAGCAACACATTTCTTGTATCCTCTATATCTCTTGGAAATATATTTTGTTATTTTTCTTGAACTAAAGGGCTGTTATTTTTTAAAACGCAGCAGGAACGATTTTGAAGCAAAAAAGGCGAAACTATAATTATTCCCAGCAGTAAGGAAACAACTTTTCAGATGGGAGTCATGAAAAGTGAAACGCCATTCCCTATGCTCTTTAAACGAATTAAATACTTCCTTTTTTTATTACTAACACCGTGGTCAAGAATTTTTTTTTTCAAAATAACCAATAGGTTATGGGCAATTATTATGCTGCGTTTGAACTTCTTTACTGCAGACTTTAGGAAATGTTTAGTTTTTGTTACTCTCAAATATTAACAATATTCATGAATCCTCTTATATTTATTAATTATATTATCTGTAAACTTGGTACTTCTAATTTTTTCGGGGTAAGATATTTCACATACACTCGTTAACGGACCTTCCTCACGTTCGTTTTCACGTACAATTTCCTCACTTAGAGCCACTATCAATGTCTAGTGTTCTGGTCAAAGATACTAAAATCCCACTTTCAAATTTATCACATATTAGCTCAAATAATATCTTGGTAATTCCCAACCGCCTGTGGTGCATCAGTAGTAAAAACGGGCGTTAAACACCATTCAAATAAATAAATAAATCCCAAAGTCCCCACTATTTCACCGAAAAATGTTCAAACCTCGCATTTTAAAACAGACATGGCAATAATTCGGTTAATTTGTTTTATATGTCCTGCAAATAAAAGAAATATCACTCCTTAGTTTATTGCTTTGCGCAGAAAATATATATTACTTATTTCATTCATTTCCTGCATTCCTCGATGAGTAACAAACTAAATTGTTTTATGTGAACAAACTCAACTCACTTTGTAATCAGCTGCGAAGAAATAAAACAAATAATGACACGCACTAAATGACTTTCACCCTCCACCTGGAACGTCACTGCAAGTAAGATGTATTGCACTACTGAAGCTGCGCGCAAACGTAATCTATGTATCTATTTCCGAACCGAATGACTGTTTTCACTGCAATCAGTAGCTGCAAAATAGCCGAGTAATAGATTTTCATAACAATCGAGCAATTCCGATAGACAAAAGAGGGGCTCTTTTGTTAAACAAGCAAATGATTTTAGGGAACCTAGGGGTCAAAGGTTCCAAACTGATATGTTAGGGCTTAATTTTTTTTATTCGGTTAATTTACGGACGCTCTTTAACATTTCAGGTCATCAGCGTCCCATTCAAATCAGGGCGTGAAATGACATAAATTTTGCTCAGAGGTCTCTTATTTCAGACTTGAGGTTGTTTTTCGTCCCGTAAATCTATATTATGGGACCCACGGGCTTGCTATTCTTTCCGAAGGAAGCCATACTTAAGATTTTTACGCCCGGAAAAATCCATCAATTCTGACCGGGATCGAACCCACGATCTTGGGTTTAGGAGGCAAGTATGGTTACCGCTATATAACCAGGACCGACAGGGCTTAAAGTGAAAAGAATATGCAAGCCACTGACTTTTACTTTTACTTGCACCTTAAAGTATCCCATTTAAGGCAAAAGTTTATGAAATCACTCAAATCAATACATATGATGTGGATAACTTCTATTACGGAAATTTTCCTTGTAGATCTCAGCAGCTCTTACAGCACAATCTCTTGCATAAATCAGGGGCATATTGGTCAGTTCAGAAAAATGGTAACCGCTCTGCATTTCTTCAATTTGCAATTTATTAAGCCAGTTATTTGGTCTTATATTTGTACATATTGGCTAAAAATCAGCAGGCACATGAAACAATTCTTTGACTGCAGGTAAAAGGCACATAAATAAAAAAAATCGTTTTATGTTTTTTTTTTACATTAGATGAAGAACAGCTATGTATTTTAGTTTTTGAAACAGGGAAAGTTATTGAAATGCATATTGAAAGAGAGCATAATTTAATAAACACTAATGTACTACATTATTGTACTATTATCCAGATTAGAGTAAATTAAAAAAAAAACGCTTCTCCTAACAAAATAATATTTTTGACATATGTGCCTTTTACCGCAGGCCAAAGAAATGACGGATATCCCCAAAACGTTATGAATAAGAAGTTTGTGGGTTCTATCCCTCACGGGCCAACTTTTTTCTCTTGGAATCTTCATAATTTGTCTACACTGTTCTTAATGGAGTAAATGTTACTTTTTAGGGAGGACAACGCATAGGTTCCAATTTTACATTAGGTTAGGTTAGATTAAGTTTAACTCCTGTAAAAACATACGTGCAAAATTTATAGTATTAAAATTTTATGTCTTTTTCGTTTTTGATCGCGGCTCCAGTCCCGCTTCTTCCGTTCGAGATTGCGGCATTCGGCTTTCTACGCTGCCGCTCGGTACTGGAACAGCAGCTATATTGTTTGTTTGTACCGGTAAGTCTTTGTTTGTAACAACTGAATTCTTATTTGCACAACAATGAGGTGCATGAAAAATTTCAGATTATTTTAAAGCTTGTGAAAACACTCTTATTTGGTTGTTAACAAGGTTAAATTCGATTATTCGGTAGCCGGAAAAAAAAAGTTTTGATGCTATTTAGCTTTAGTATGAATTTCTGAGCTCCAAATTGCAATTACTTCAATAACCGGTAATTTCGACATTTTGCATCTATGACTCCAGATTCTTCTCTGTCTCAAATAACTTGTTTCAGACCCTGCTATATAAAGTGAAAACATTTCGAAGTTGCTCATTCAACACGTTCATAGATACTTAATTAAGAAAAATCACATTTTGAGCAGCAAGACTATAAATCATTAAACTAAATATAATTCCTTATAAACATTAAATTGCAATATTTTGTGTGCACTTTCCTGAATCACAAGTGCGCAGAACGGAATCTAAATCAATAGTTTAGTGCTCGTGAATTATAAATAATTTTGCTAGTCATGTCGTTAAAATATAATGAATTCAACATTTTTTCACAATATCTCACCCATAATGAGGAATGAGTGAAATATTTATTGTTTTTTGGGTATGGTTTAACGCCCGTTTTTACTACTGAGGCACCACAGGCGGTGGACACTGATGATACATGAAATGAAATGGTAAACTGGGAAAGCATTATTTTAAGAAAGGAAACTTCCAGGCCTGAGTTTAGGTACCTTCCCGGCATGTGCCATTTATGAGGACTGAGAAAAACTTGGAAAAATAAAAACCTGTCAGGGGGGACGGTCTTGGCGGGATTCGAATCCCAGACCTCCAGTTCACGAGTCCATTCCTTAATGACATCGGCCACCCGTGGCGGTATATTTATGTAAAGTGATATAAATCACATATAACGTTTACCTGAATCACTGAATTTGTAGTTATTAGTAAATATTTTCATACCATAATACTAAGGACTCTGATAACTTTAATGAAAAGTGCTACTTAAATTCTAGCAATGTGTCGGTTACAGAATTGGAAACAACATCTCTGTGTTTGTTTCTCAGGATGTTAACATTTGTTCCATGCACCATTCAGTTTAAATACTTGCTCTAGGCTATTATGCGTGAAATCAATGAGGTCCACTCCTCAAAACCATTCGAATGTTGTTGACAATGAGTTATCTAAGCGCTCTTGTTATTTCTCAATCATGTACTCAATGTTTACATTCTATCTGATCAACTTTGGAGGGCATTCTAGAACACGGACGACAGATAATGTTAAAAGAAATCCTGGATCACATGAAATGAATGAACGTATGGGCTGTGTTTTTTACTTTTGTCACACTGATTATGAAGTTTGCTTGATTGGTGAAACACTTGGAAGAGCAAATAATTCACAGTGCCAGCAAAGTATGTCTGAGATCGTAATGTTGTGAACTCGTGAATGGAAAGTCTATGGTTTGAACCCAGCCAGGACCGCTCTTAACTGAGATTTTTTCAATATTTTCTTCAACCCTCGTAAATTGCAAATTCCGGCAAAGTACTCTAAACTAATGCGTGGAACGTCTCCTTTCCAAAATTTCTTTCACAATTTATAATTTTCTCTCAGAAAAACAGGTGTTAAACATTATTTAAAAAAAGCCTTGGCATGAAAATGATTTCGACAAAAATGACGTCCTATGGGACAGCTTCTTTATTTTTGCTGGGAGAAAGCGTTATATAGTTTTCGATAATGTGTAGTCCTTCACATTCTTTCTACCATGCTTCCAACCATTCCAAAACCTACGAATAAAGCACGGTGTTGACTTTCGGCTGCGATTCCCTTGAGATTATATAGTGTCATTTAAAAAATAGTTTTCGTCACTTATTCAATATGCTATGCACAATGACGAGTTTTCCCTTCGCCGCTCTGTTTTACTCGATAATTTTGCCTGTCATATTATGCAGAAGGTGACTTTTATAATTATTTGCACCGTTTCTGTGCTGTTGAGTATAACATAGAATGATTGAATGCCAGCACTTTTTCACAGTTCTCCTCTTTTATTGACTTTTTAAATCATGTAATGTTCTCGATATTCCATAAATTTCTACACTATATATATATATATATATATATATATATATATATATATATTCATACAGAGAGTGCCAACATGTATACACACTTCAAGCAAAGAAAAAATGTGTTAACATAACAAAACTGAATTCACATAAACAGAAAAGGATGAACACGTATCATCCTAGGCCTTTACAGTTACAACAGTTGTTCAAAATGCGCACCATAGTCGTCGATACACTTCTGAGTACGTTGAACTACTGAATGAACAACGTTTGCGAAAGTGTACTCAGCGATCTCAGCACATGCCGTTTCAATTTCTTCCCGAAGTTCTGCCAGTGTGCTGTTTTTCTAAGATATACAAACAACATCCTTAAATTCCTCATAGAAGTCCAACGGAAAATCTCTTCTGTACACATGTTTCCATTGTATTTGAACTTCAACAACATTCTCGGTTTTCCAATACCACTTCAAAATTTCTTTCCACTGTTCAAACGATAATCTTGGCTCCTCTTTGTTATAGCAAGGCTAGCATAACCTAATCTTTACAGAACTTCATACGATAATCTTAGCTTCATTTGTTCAGTGTTGATTTACCTGTCTCGTAGCAACGCTATCATAATGTATGTGAGTCATATCTGTTTACAGAACATCATACTGCAATTACTGTTGTTTTTTGGTACAATGAAATATATTAAATAGATATCTACTGTGAAAGTGTGTATACATTTTTGCACCCTTGGTATATATATTACTAACATGCCTTTTTCAAGTTCCTTGTGCACCTGTTTTATCAGAATCTTGCGTTTTAATTTTAGGGGCTGAATTTTTCACAGAACACAGAATTTCTTCTGTGCATTATTTGAGTCTTTCAGTTGAAACATGTCTAATTTCATGAGGGAATATATATTATCAGCGCCGGCGTTACCCTTTCCATGTAAGAAAATCGAAGTTCGTGTTTTATTTAAAAGTGCAAGAAACAAAATCACGATGTATTTTTGGCGAAATCAAAAAATGCTAATAGAGCCAAATTCTGTGACTACGTATACAAACTATATCCACCTAGACGCGCAGTTTCCAACCAGCATATGAGTAAAAAGAAGTTATGGTGCACAAGAAAAAAAAAAAAAAACAAACAAATTCAGTACAGTTGTATAATTCCAATCTAAATTCAATGATTTTTCATTTGAAAATAAATATATATATTTTTTTTCATTCTTAGACACTCTCCTTTAATTTCAACTTCATGCCTATATGAAAATAAGAAGCTGCCCAAATGGAGTACGAGTAAAAGGAACAGCAAAGTTTATTGACAAGTGCTCTCGCATAAATGTGTGGAAGAATTAACGTTTACGTAATGAAACATCCCCCTTCGATTTTATTAATTAGGTGTCATACAAAGTTACGAATAAGTGAGTAGAAGCTACACAATTTAAAACTTGACAAGATGCTTAGCTTAACATAGTAACGTTTTTAACACCGAACATATTTAATTTCATAGCCTCCTGGTCTGGTAAAGTGGGAGGGAAAATGTTAGTATATTACAAATATATATTCATAAAGCAATTTACAATATGGTAGGCGATGCATTAGATACACTGGTGAAGCAAATTACATATCTTCGTGAGGAAGATTGCACTCTCTGCATGGGGATATAATCATCGACCATGGTGCAGATTATCAAGTCCGGAACTTAAAACACTTAGAGGCCTGATAACCGAAAACAGAGGTAGAAATGGTCCATTCATCTCCTTTACAGCCGCTCGTAAGCGTGGTTCAAACAGTGTTTAATCTCAATAAATGGAGAACACCCAGCTTCCAGCTGCCACTTCTTTTCGGAACTACTCATCCATCCCATTCGAAATTCGCGCTCGTGTGTTAAATAAATTGTGGCTGAGAGAAAATATGGCTACCAAGGGGAAAGCGGTCCAAATGAACTTCATCCCCTTAAACAATATCAATGTCCGTATGATGCAATAAATGTGCTATCTAACATTGTAAAACTATTTGTCAACATTGCCTGGTCTTTGCAGTATTATATTTAAGATACAGGCGACCGTAATTTACAAGAAATACTATTAATAAATTTATTTAGCAGCTTCCAACATTATTGACTGCCGTTACATGCATAATTTTTCAGTTTGGACATAATTGCTTCAGTTATTGACAACCCTTAGTAAATATTACTTCTTGACTAGCTGTGCCATGAAAAACTACTGTTAAGTGGACATTAAATGAGATGTTGGGCCCTTTGTTAACAATTTTTCTAGGTTGATAAAATAAATACAGGCACACAATTGTAAAAATAAAATGTTGCGCACACCTCAGGCAGTAAAAGGAGAGTAGAATGCGGGCAAATCCACATTCCTATTCTGTCATATACACACGGTGTCCCTAAATAGCTGTACATTTTTTCAAGTTATTGTCTCATGTAATTTCATTCCTTGCATGTTTCAGGGTTTCAGAGATGGACATAATTACATGTTAAGTGCGTTTCTTTCCTTTAATTAACTTGCGATATTTTCTTACCGAAAAAGCTGCAAATGTAATATTCATACATGTTCATTTCCTACTGTATTTGTGGATATACATTAAATATACTTTCTTTTAGCTGTTAAGGGATTCGAACTTGCTGAGTTGACTGTCAGTTCAGACAGGTGAAGTATTTAGACAATGACAATCGAGTTGACTGTCAGTTCAGACAGGTGAAGTATTTAGACAATGACAATCAGCGAAAAAAACAATAACATTTTCAAAGAAAAATACAAACGAAGTATCTGCAACACATTTTCAGTACTCGGATACCGGCGATTGTTAAATCAGCAGCTGTTTTACCCAATCCTTAGAGCGTAATGTATATTGCCTATTTCTAAAAATTATACTGCAATTCTGGGACACCGTGTACATACATACATACATACATACATACATACATACATACATACATACATACATACATACATACATACATACATACATACATACATATTTAACACAGTTAAATGATCAGGTGGCAGCTATGATCTTTCTACTTTAACTTTCGCTGTGTCTCCAAAATATCACAGTAATTCATATTTTTAACAAATTTATAACTTAAGTTTAGCTGATTTCTTTAACATTCAGAAACATTTGCTATCATTTGTGATGGAAACAGATATGCCCCATTTGGCATTTCTATTTCTATTATTATCCAGGATGGATATTATAGTCTTTGACTGTATTAATGAGCTTAATTGTTAACTATTGCTTGCATGTATTTCTTTTGTGTCTTATTTGTATATTAAACGTGTTTAAATGTTTTAACGTCTTTTATGTAAGGCAACTATAATTAAATATCTTACAATACTAGAAAATATAATGCTTACACATCCAAAGAAAATGTATTAATAAATGTAAAATTAACACCTACCAGAATGCATGCATACAATAGCTGCAATAACAATTTACAGAATTGTATGTACATTAATTTTAATACATGAGTTAAATATGAAGTATTCAAAGTTAAATATGAAGTATTCAAAATCTCAAATTATAAAATAATTCGAAGATATTTATTATTTTATGTCGAATTTTTGGTTTTTTGATATCAGGCGTCCCCCATATATATATAGTGATACCCAGTGAAATACAGAATGAACAAAAGTTTCAGTTCTAGACGTTATTAATGTACAAAAGCTAATTTTACAATTCAAACCTTTGGCAAACTATGATCTACTCACGCCAAAACATAAAGCAATGCAAGACCACATGGGAACAATCTGCAGAATAAAAATGTGAACATAGATTTACGGAGAAAAATTTGAGCCCAAGATAAAAACGATAAACTGTCACTAATTCAGAGGAAATCTCATTATATCTATCCAAAGGATTGATTCATCAGTTGAATGAACAGTAAAAATATCAAGGATATTTCAGAAATTATTGTGCCCGCATGTATTTCAAAACGGGATCGTATTGTAAAATTCTTTTAATTCATTTGGTACCTAATATTAACTGTTGCAATGACATAAATGATCAATGATTATAAATTCTTTCCTAAATATTATTTTAACATAATATTTGGTGGATGACAGAATTTAAGCAATGGAAACAATTTAATGACGTAGTTGGTATTATGGTCCTGTTATACCACCGATGCCATAATGCAGCGTTTACGTAATAAATTTTGGCCAACAATAAAGATTGTTTATAATTCTAGGGAGCAATAAATTATTTAATGAACATTAAAGACCGCATTAAAATGTAATAATCATAGGCACTTATAGCTTCTTTCTTTCACTCTTTTGTACACTTGAATTATTTTTGTATGCGTTAAATTGAAATTTGAAGCAGTACTTGACTTTTACGGGTACTCTGCAGTACCAAGTAACAGTCACTGTTAAACAGTTGTAGATCAATAAAACCATTTCTATACCTTAAAGTGATAGTTCGTGAAAACTTACGTGTTTAAACAACACTGTATACTATGAAGCATTAGCCGGTATTTTAAAAAATAACTTCTTTGCAACTGCCAAACTGATATAAACGCCAGAGTAGATAGGTTAATGGAGCTTTTACCCAGTTTTTTTTTATTAAAATCAGAATCATATATTACTATTGAAAATCTAACATATATAGCTTTAAAATAAAAGACATTCTTTTATGCTACTTAATGTTGGCAAAAGGACAATTGTATCAGAGAGGTATAACTCAAAATAGAAAGTGTTCTATGCTTACATTTTACCATAATTACTACAGGTATTCAGCTTTCTTTATTAAGATAGTCATTAAATTTATTTCCAAAAGTTTACAGAAGACAAATGGATTATGGTACAACAAATTTGGTAATATAAACAACATATTATTCGTCATATTGATCATATCATATGACTGTTAGTAGCTTACTTAGTGACTGCGACATAGTGCATTATGTGAAATTGGTTTCATTCTCAGTTTGAATAAGCTAAATATATGAGATTTTTTTCTGCAGTTTCACCTTGAAAAGTCAAATGCAAAGACACCACTGTCTTTGAATCATTTCTTTCATTAATTACTTATCCGAATCATCGTTGGATAAATAATTGCGAAACGGCGGGAGACATAAAGTGTATAAAATATCATGTATTCTCAATACGGTAATGAACACAGGGTTCGCTGTATTAGAACTTGAGAGTTCATGTGAAAGAATTAAGAATTAATATTCTTATATACAAAAACTGTACATAGGTATCTACTGCTTAAACAGGAAAAGTATTTTTTTTTCTCTTTTAATATATATTGAAAAAACACCAGGCATTAAACTAACCGCGACGGAAATTGTGAGTGACCGAGATCCCAGATTTGAACAATGCAATTACTCCAGAAAACATGTGGATTTCTGAAATGATGGATTCGTCAAAGCGCAGCGTAAGTTATTTTCGATCTTTTCACCCGTTTTACTTTCGGTTTTATTTAACGAAATGGCTTACACAAAACCCAAGCAGTCTTATAGATATGTCGTCCAGGAGAATAATTCAGAGGGTAATTTCGCATGTACCTGTTTGGGTGAAAGCTGGCTGTTTCGGAAGGGATATAATTCTTTCTTCACCTAGCTGGAAGTAAAGGAGTCCTATAAGCATGCACTTAACCATAATAAAGTTTTTATCGCTTCTCTTATTAGCACAAAGAAGCCACTTCAGCCTGTCGCACAGTTTTACAGCTGGGCGAGTTCCAAATGAATATTTTACTGGAGTATGTGTGCTCGAAAAAGACGACATACAAGTAGTGGCGTATGTATGGTTTAATTTTTTTCTTGAAAACAGTGTAACAACATTGGAAAATAGGGGTCTTCATTTAACCGAAATTTCAAGTTTTCACTAACTAGTAAATGGCGCGCGTTTGAGTAAAAAGGAATGCGTGTAAATTATCTAACACTTGTGAATACGAGTAGTGAGTAAAAGATTACGTGTAGTGGCATGGAGGAAGGTTTCAGTTGTGAATATCTCTTGGAATATATTAACAAAAATTGCTCTAATTACGTAGTCACTTGTGTCGCATGTTTCTGCTCGGCGAGCTGAATAATTCATGAATGTTAGGTACGCATATATGCCCATTGAGTTATAAAGACGTAACATACTCCATTTTGAAGAATTGAGAAATATGTTTTAGATTAAAATGTTGCACAATAGTGGCATCGAATGAGATATGAGCAGTAACGCAAATAGGAATTTGGTTTCAGGAAATGTAGCTTGAAATTTGTGCATTTTACAAATAGGGGAAATAAATTATAACATTAGTGCTCTTTCACTGTTTATGCCTAAAGTTGCTTTAGTATACTAAAATACATATCGTTTCCGTTAAAATAATGAAGTATCTATTCTTGTCAGATATTTATATCCCTTCTGAGAACAAAATTTTCAATAGATACAATAGTTCTGATTTTGTATCCATGCAATTATGAGTACTAATGAAAGATTTTTAGTTGTCAGGTATATTTACAGTGAATTTTCACCACAAATGTAAGTAGTGTGGAGATGACTTAAGTTTCTTTCCACAAAATTAATTATGCTTTTAGGATAGTGTTTCGGTAAGTAAGGGTAAAACTCTGAAATGCCAACTTAATGTTTACTCGACTTATTGAATCGTGCTATAAGCAGTCTAATTACTTTTATGTTGGTCTTCGCCCTCTGGACATCAAAGCGAGAGAATGGATAAAGCAAAATCGTCTTCTAATGACTTTAAAACTTGAAATCTGTTTTAAAGGCTGGAGGGTAAATATCATAGTTCCCAAAATATTATGATTTCATTAGTACACTCGTGTACCTGAGAATACCTATTAAAATCCTAAGTATTATGCCGTCTCTTTACATACAAGAAGACGGCCAGATCTTTAGAATATTTTTAAATATTTCTGATGGAAACTTGAGAGTATAATATATTTTGATAACAAACGGATGACCCTTTGAAGTTTCGAATTTAAATAACAATTTAAACGTTAGCAATTCCATCTACCAGAAGAGCCTAGTAATCACCCACTGGCTTTTCAGCAACTGTTCCGCCAGGAATACAATGATTTCCTCTGGGAGTTATCAGAACGGCTTCATGAGATAGTCATTAAAGCCAATACTAATGTCTAATATGTAAAGCAACTGTATGTACTTCCTGTTTCACTAACCAACTAGAAAAATGGCATTTCAGTCTTCCTAAATGAACAAAATGTATTGAATACAATATATATATATACAATATATATATATATATTGTACTAAATTCAATACATTTTGTTCATTGAATACAATATATATATATATATATATATATATATATATATATATATATATATTGTACTAAATTCAATACATTTTGTTCATTTAGGAAGACTGAAATATAAACCATTGCAAAAAAAAAAAAAAAAAAAAAAGAATTTGTAAAATATGAAAAGTAATATATGTTGTTAAATTAAAAACTTCATGACTGTTGTGCAGTGGACTTTGCTTTTAGTTTTTAAAACAAAGAACACGGCACAACAGCCCGGAAGTTTTTAATTTTAACATTATGAACACCTGCCGTGAAAGCTTAAAATATATTATAATATATGTTATTTGCGGTTCGGCTATTTAAGGTGGAAAATAACATTTGATAATTGAAAATGCATTTTCAAAATATATTTATAGACCATAAGGTACACAATTTTTGTTATATGTTTACAAAAGATTATAGGCAGAAGCTACACGCGTTTTAAAATGTAGCATTTTTAACGAATTTATAATTAGTTATAGTTTATTATTAAAGTAAATGTTCACATTAATGTGGTTTTTTTAAAGGTTTCTCTCTGTTCTTGCACACTTCTATGTTATAACGTTCGCATTTGTATTGCCATTTCGCATACAATTTATGCGCAGATTGTTCTTACACAGCGCCACCCTAGTGTCCATATATCGCAACTCCTGATTTGCTTCTTGCTAACTGTTTGTCCTGGTGGTGTAGTGGTAACCATACTTGCCTCCCAAATCCAATATCGCGGTTTCGATCCCGGGCAGGAGCGATGGATTTTTTTCGGGCGTAAAATCCTAAGTATAGCTTCCTTCGGAGAGGAATTAAAGCATTGGGTCCATGTCGTACATTTACGGCACGTAAAAGAACCTCAAGCCTGAAAGAGGAGAAACAGATTTCCCCTACCCCCAAAATTAAATTAATCACAAGTGATAACATAAAAATTCATATAGGCATCAAATATAATTCTCATAAGAGCGTAGCCTTCACAGTTTCCTGGATATAACTGAGAAAGTAGCGTTGCACGAAATTGTCAAGGAGGAGTGATGGTTTATGGCTTGCTCTGACCAAAGACCATAAAACCTTGAAGAATTTCCCAAGGCTACGCAAGGGGAGAAAAACAGAATTCTTTTCAGGACCGTTAGGTTAGTTTCCTCCTCAAGGACATATCAACAGCCCCTATGGTATCCGTTGCGTAGTTAGGGCAGAGAACCGACGCAACAAGTGACAAAGGCCTAGAAGACGCGAAATTTAAACCACCAATGAGAAGGAAAGAACAGTAATCAAAATGTTTGAATTTTAGCGAACCTTAAATAATAACGGCATCGGAAGACGTACCCACTAAACTAGAATAAAATCATCTGAACGCCGCGAGTTCGCAGTTAGAGTTCGCGAGTGGGCAGCTAGTGGTCAGTCATTGCAGTCAGTCAGTGCAGCCAGTCATTCAGTCAGTGGGGTCATATTCGTCAGATTCGTCATAGTGTTCAGAGTGATAAGACGCGTGGTTACAGCACGGACTTAAGTAATATTCAATTCAGTAACATTGTAGTTATTCACCGTTGAATTACTTGTGCTACTTTTAGCAAACTTCATTCTAGCCGAGTGTGAGAAGAAATTGAATCCACCCAAATGCAGTAGTGGTTTCCCAGGCATAAAACGTGGTTCAATAAACGAACATATACATACTAGTGATTGTAACTGATCCATTGTTCTCATTTGGGCTCACCCTTACAATTCCTTTTCCCGAGGAGCGCCGAGGCGTCTCCCAAAAAGCACTAGTAATATCATTCAAGCCAAGGCAGTGAGGAGGAGATTCGTCTCCTCGTAACTAATTGGAGCAGGGAACGAGGTGTGAAGACGAGGAACGAAAAGAGGACGACGGAATCTGCAGAGGAGATTACGAGGTCGTTTACTCCCGTAATCTAGAATCTAGTGACTGCATCCCCTATACAACCCTGAGATTAACCTTTTGTTTGAATCTGCTTCCTCTCCTCTAATACCAAAATTCATTATAAGTTTGACAAACCATCATTAATCACCTTATTAAATCCTCTCCACCTTTAATTCGTCTTCACACTCAAAAATCCTGTTTCAGAGGAGACCTCTTGGAAAAATTTGTAGGCTGTTTCACGCCCTGAGTTGAATGGGACGCTGATGACTTGAGATATTAAAGAACGTCCATAAATAAACCAAATAAAAAATCTTGCTACCTGGTTGTTGTCATTGCTTCAGTTGTATAGAAGTCTTGCTGTTTTTCTTTCCGTCATCTCAGAGTCTCGTTGATGTCTGCTGCAACAGAATCTAAGCATTAGGTCTTTAATGAGGTATATACCCCTTACCATCAAGTATACCGCTCTAGAAGGGGTATACTTTGATAGCTCAGAACACTTTATGCTTTCAAGGTGTTTTACAGCGAGATAATCCCAAACAATATCTAAACCAAAACTTAGTTCTGGCACTATTTTTTTTTTTACTTCAAATATTCTCATAGGTGATCTTAGGGATAGCGACTGGCTATATAAACTTTCACACACACACGCACACACACACAATATGTGTGTGTGTGTGTATGAGATCATCAATATAGATCCACGGCAACTGCGTATGAGGGCTGTTCAATAAAGAATTATCATAACTTTTAAAGGCAAAACTTTTCGCGCTAAAATTAAACTTTACAATATTTTGTTAGCTTAATGCGTAATGTACACCGAGTATTAATTTCACTGCTCTTACTTCTGGTTCCCGACTGTGAGAGGTGTGCAAGTTGAGGCATATTCTATTGCACCTGCAGCAAAATGGAGGTGACACGCGAATAATTTATTAACACCGCTGCTGTCATTATGGGAGTTGATAATATTAAGAACACTTTCAGAAATTGTGAAAAATTCACTGCATGCCACGTTGGTGACTAAAAATTTGCACATGAGAAGTATTTGTGCACGGTGGGTTCCAAGACTACTGATTTCCGAACAAAAGTATATTCTCATGCAAGGTTTGGATGCAATTGAAGATGTTGTTATAGGTAAATGCCGAGTTTCTTTCAAAGGTAATCATGCTGATGAAACTTGGCTACAACATTTCGATTCTGAGAGCAAAAAAGCCAGATATCTCCATCATCACCAACATAAAAAGATAAAAGTGGTTATTTCTTATGGGAAACTTGTGGTTATTGCATTTTTCGATGTTCAAGGAGTAGTTTTATGTCACGATAATGCACTGCAGCACTTCGCAAATGTTGTTACTGAATATCTCACAAATTCAATGTGGAGTGTCCTTCACCCTTCCTATAGTCCAGGTTTACCCCCATGTGAACTTATTTTCCCCAAATTGAAGAAAAATCATTTTAGGAAGCATTTCTCCTCATCAGAAATAGTGCAGAAGGCTGCGGAAGTGATTCTGAAGGACCTGTTTCCAGCAGTCTTTGAAAATTAGCAGAAATGCTGGGACAGGAGCATTGCATCCTAGAGAACTACTTTGTGAAATACTACAAAATTATGAGGATGAGTGAGAAATATTTACAAAAATTATGATCCTTATTTTTAAACACCTCTTATATTATGGTTAGAGCACATCGCTTTGTATCAAGTGTTGTGATCAAGCTTTGCGTGCTAATATTATTGTGATGTTTTTGGAGAAGTTGCATATACTTTTCATATCCTCAAGTTGTAATAAAGCATACAAATACTCGTATGTATTGAAAATAGGTCTATTAAGTACTACTGCTTCTAATGCAAATTCCGGTTAACATTTTGGATAAAAGTAAGTTCCGATTTTCTATATTTTTATGAATGCATTGAAGTACAAGGATTTCATCCAATTCCTATTATTGTTATAGAAGATTAGTACACACTACGTGAACTTATTTGTAATGCCTGAAGATAGCTTCAATATCGTTTGCAAATTCTGATTTGTATACACACACACATACACACACTATATATATTTAAGACAAATAATTTATAATATTTTGTGGTCCGTAATTTCAAGCAAGTTAAATGTTGATAACAGTCCGGAAGTATTTGCATTCTCATTTTAGGAATTGGAGATGCTCTGTTTTGAAGTACGGTTGGCTCCAAAATCAATTATAAATCGTAGAATGAAAGATAAACATATTTTCTGCACTAAAAGATGAAAACGCTGAAGAAGTAATCACTCACAAGTATTTCCAAAGATTTCACAAGAGTAAGTACATAAGTAATCTGTGAAGAACCATTTCCTGAAGACAGTGCCAGAACAATACATAGTATTTTGAAATAGTACACCCTAACTTGAAGGCTGGCACAGCGCTCTCAAAATTTTCTAATTTCTACAGTACGTACTGAGTCCTTGAATTTGTATGAAATTGACGCAAGCCTTAATTATGTGTTGAAAATTAATTCCTCTTTTTATTGAAAGATTGTCTCATTATTTTATATTAATACTATTAAAAATATACAAGGTGCATATAATTAGTAAATTTATAACTCAATAGTGTTTATTTATTTATGGAATGAACTAACATGAATGATGTCATTGTTGACATACAATGTATATTTTGAAAGTAATGTAAAAGTTAATGTAATATGAAGATTTAATGCTTTTTAAAGAATAACATTAAAATAATTTAATATTATACAAAGCAACCACTTAAGTTCTTATTAATTCTAGAAATTTTAAGCATTTATTTGGCTTCTATATTAGTGCAAGCAGTTTTGGGCACATAAGGCATTTTGGAATTTATTACTTTAATTGCAATTACCCACGAATGAATGATACTCATCTGTTACATGGAAAATAGTTTTATATGCCAATATTTAAAATATAAATTGAAACAATTGCATTTTAATAGTATTTAAATCCCGTTTTAACTTATGAGACACCACAGGCGGTCAATTGCATCATGAAAATACATAAAATTACATAACTTTAGTAGTTAACATAATATGACTGTATCAGCACTAATCAGGGAGTAACTGAGTGAGGCAGATAACCACCTCAAATTCTGGCCTCTTTGCTTCACAGACTCTAAAAGCTTTAATGCTTTTCTTCGATTTTGTTTTGCAATTTTGACACCTTTTTGGAAGGGGGTGACTCAAGGCAGCACATAATTAGGTAGATTAGTTTAAACTGCTTAGGAAGGGTCACTGATTATTGTATGAACATTAAGATATCTTCTTAGATGTTAGTAACTAAATATTTGAAAGATTGGTACTTAAAGCACAAAATAGCACTTAGTTAAATGTTGGTGAATAGAACAAGTTTTAATATCATTAGCAAAAATATGTTCATACGACTTAATTTCTAAATATATTAAACTTGGAATTTACTTCTTGACAGCTGTTAAGGTAAATGGGTAATGTGGAATGGTAAAAATTACATTTTTGTTTTTGTGTTCCAAACTAAATTTGTTTTTCTTTCCCTGAACAACACAACATACCATTCGTTAAAAAAATAATCCATACTGTGCCCCAAAAGAAATATTATAAGAGTGTTTACTTCTACCAAACTTAAAATACCACGCCAGTTTGTCACAATATTGCAGCTTTCATTTTGAAATCATTTGCTTCTTATGGTAAATTTTATGTGGATAATTGGCAAGCTACTATCTGTTATGTTGCCTATCTATAGCATGCAACCAAGTCTTCTTCTGTTTCGAAGTGAATGCTTGTATGGCATAAACACCCATTTTGAACACTGTATATTCAGCATGTGTATAAAAACGTGTGTGTGTGTGTGTGTGTGTGTGAGAGAGAGAGAGAGAGAGAGAGAGAGGGAGAGGGGGGGTTCTGATGCTTGCCGATCAAAGCACTGAAGTTCCACGTATGGGCGGCAGAAGGCAGTAACGCAGTTTATTTGTAACATGCGCACCGATATTGGGCGGGCTGCATTTCGCCGATGATGATAAAGGAGAAGACAGGTGTGTGATGATGATAGAGTGTCAACGAAATGAATGGCAGGGAAAATCAGAGTACCTGAAAAAAATGCCCACTTGCCACATCGTAGGCCACAAACCCCACTTACTGCTCATAGTATCAAACCCGGGTCTTCTTGATGGGATGCGAGCATTCTAACCAGTCGGCCACGTGGCCGTCTTTATGAAAAACTTTAAGATTAATTTTGATATTTTTTTTATTTATGTTCCTCTTTTTAAAAAAAAATGGTTAATGCTACAAAACGTATCTTAGGTGCCATTTTGAAGGCTAGAAGCACAATTATTTAAATGCAACCAACAACTAACTTCATACATATCCAAAATTAAAATAAATATTTAGTGCACACGTAGTTTTTTATTAATAATGTTACACAAAATTATTAAAGTAGTTTGTAGTTTGCTTACCAAGAATAAATACATTATTTTGAATTTTTAGCGAAATTTTCAGTGTTGCCTCCTCTACACTAAGAGTTTAAAATGGAAACATAAGATTATTTATTTTCTACGATTTAGCTCATTCCACAATTACAAATATATTTTTAGAATAGTCTCTTTACAGCCAATACTTCTAAATGTATATATGATGGCTACAGGTATCAAGTAGATATGACAAAATTTTAGAGTTGGCAGGCTTAAAACGATTTATTAAATGTGGCGATTACATACCTGCTTGCATTAGCACTATTTCACACTACCGGTTACCTGAAACTTTTTTGTATGTATTCAACACATTTCATAATCACCAGGAAGAATGCTTCTTAGAAGTTAATTGCTCTTAGTAGAACCAAAATGAACACATTTACAATGAAATGCACACATTTTTTTAAAAGAACATGTTTTAAGCTTTAAGGCGAGGTATTACATATTGGGTTTAATTTAATATCAATATAATTGCTCAAGTAAATGCTCATTCTGGTAGTAAAATTTGCGATAGTTAGCGCATATTTAGAAACTGAATATTCTTATTTCAGAAGTAAATAGTCACAGATAGTTTGGCTTGAACTATTATGTATAAAGGCGGTCTAACGCCCAGTTATTCATTCTTGTAAGGCAGAGCGGTATTACGAAAATCTCATGCATCAAGGGCGGCCTCTCGGTACCGAGGCGACTCGAGCAGTTTCGTAGTCAGTACACCAGCGATCAAAACAAAGGACTGGCCTTGTACTATGCTTAATACTAGTACCATACAGGAAGGAAACAAGGATGAAGGAATATGGAAACAAAAACTTTAACATAGTTACTATTGTAATAAATAAGAATAATTGAAACTTCAACTAAACCGATAAAGTTTTATACGAGATAAAAATATCAATGTCATCATTTTAGTCATCATCGTCATCGAAATCATCGCGTTATAAGTGCTTGAAACTTTAAGTTTTCAGTAGTATTAATAGCTACTACGACTATTGCTGAAGACTTTTCACAATCTTTGCTTTGAAATTCAAGGAAACTCATATAGAACGTCAATTACCAGTGTTGTAAAACAAACTATAAATAACCAGTTTTAATGAGTCTCACAACTTATAATTTTGGTGACTTATTACATGTTGTGCAATGCTAGCAAACAGAATCGGAACTCTTCCTGTTTGTTGCCGTGTTATATGTATGAAAAACAGCATTGAGATTACCAGGTTAATATTTCCACTGAATAAAACAATCTGGTATGCCTGTTCCTAGTATGAATAAATGTAAACTTTTCAGAATCATCCTCTAAACTGAAGTTCAATGATATAAATATTTCTCAAATGTGGATCTGGTTTTACAAATGCAAACACTTTCTGATATCAAGGACAACAAGCATAGGGTGTTACATATTAACATCAGAAATAAATAAATAAATGTTGATAAATACATATATTCCAAGAATTTTTGGTTTAGAACGAAAAGAAAATTTTTAATTTAGAAAAGCAATGAACATATTAGCTTTCCCCAATATACCAAACAATGTTAACATTGAGTACGAAAGTCAATTTCATTGGATCTTTTATTGATATGAATACTCCAAATATTATTTACTGATAGCGATCGTTAAAACTTTGTTTCTTCGGTTCAACCAATTTCGTTGTGTTAAAATTTCTTTCACTTAAGTATTGCTGCTAAATTGCTAATCGTAATTTATTTTTCTCTCATTGTATCATTTCTGTTCAACTTGTTTGATCTCTGTTATAGCTGCACGCAATTATAGTCGATAAAAGCTACGCGACTGAGGCACACCTCTTATTCGTGGCCGGGCTTTAATGTTTATTATAATGAGTAATTCTCGAGTCAAACGTGAGCTCCTGAGAGCTCGTGAGAGTTACCTTTGGCGTTCCCACCTTTCCCGCTACTTCATGCCATGCCATTCTTGTGGCAGCGAGAGTGAGCAAGTCAGGCGCCGAGATATGAGTGAATATGAGAACTAAGTTGACCGACTATTGCTTATGAATATAAAGTTTCAGTTAATTATAAATAGTATTGTTCATCTTTTACATATTCTGTTGGTTATACATGTAATAACCTTTATGTTAGAACGTTACTTTGTGGAAGAGTGACATATTGTATGCACAGAAAGTGTATATTTTATATATGTCTTAGAGATTCGTTTCTTTAACAGCAATTTCAAAAGGTGGCTTATGTGCTTCATGTTACATTTTTAGCTATTTCTGTCATAACGTTAAGGCTTTTTCTAATTGTCGTCTGAACACTTTGTGTTCTCAAAATAGCACGCTAAATCAGTGGTGTTTAATGCCCGTTTTTGCTACAGAGACACCACACACGAGCGATGGACACTGATGATACATGAGATGAAATGATATATTGGGAAAGGATTTATTTTTAAGGAAGGAATCGTTCGAGGCATAAGTTTAGGGTACGTCCCCGGCATTTGCCATTTATGAATACTGAGGAAAACCTGGAAAAGGCCTCAGTCAGGGAGGACGGTCCTGGCGGTATTCGAACCCAGACCTCCCTATCACGAGTCCGCGCCTTAACGACCTCGGCCACCCGTTTTTGGTAATAGCATGCTGTACTTATTGCTCAATCCTAATAGGATCCTGTAGTTAAGCTTATGTATAAATTGTGACTACACTGTGAGTACCGACCAAGTTATAATATCCAGTTGTAACAGAAGGGAAAAATATATGCAAAGTTGAAGAACTGCTAATGCAAAAATTATGGAATATGTGTATTTCAGTTTAAACTATGAGTCATACGGGAAAGTCGGGTAGGGCCGGACAGTAAAGATTTTTCATTAATAATACTTCAATTTTTCACAAACTCAATGAACAAAGTTCTTTATGACATATTACAAACATTATAAAACACTACAGAATGATTGACATTATTTAACGCAAAGAACCGGAAAAACACATATTCAAAAATATTCATTTTCTCTAAAATTTTATAAACTGTCAGGTTGTACCGGACAGTCACTAAATTCCTTGTAAATAGAGTGCAATTTGCTATTTACTGCAAAATATTTGTCAATATTACACACACACTCTTCACAATTATAATATATGGTTAAAGTTTTCAAATTCACACACTTCACACGTGCCTAGCCCCTACACTGTCCACACTTCATCCAATCTTCTTCAAAAATTTCCCCGCACAATATGCAAAACGTTTCATTGGAATCAGAAGCCGGTGAAGTTAGATGTGGACTGTGGGGTTCTTAATGCCACTTCGGGGTGTCTCTTCACAAAAGCATAATAAAAGTCTTTTGCCAGCAGGTCGTTTCCAATTATTAAATCTATGAGGCAGTTTCAATTTTTCAGTTACATCGAAAGCCAACCTCAAGAATTTCGTTTTTGATAATGGTATCAATATGCTATCTAGTTCCTTGATGTGAACTAGCAACTGCTGTCCATAGGAATCAGAAAACGTGAGTTCAAATCGACCTTACTCAGGCGGTATATTAGTTTCTTCGCCCTTTTTAATTTCGCTTATTTTATCGTAAAGCGAGCTCTTGGGAACGGCATATAGTCTAAATGCTTCTCTGATTCTCAACTTTCCCGTTAGGACATCATTCATTGCAATTTTCGTTCTGTCTGCTGAAGCAGCAAACTTTTGTATTCGTTTTTTCCACAGCTTTCGACATTATCTTTTCCATCGATGGGATCTGCACAAAGAAAAACCTTTATACCGGTGTCCGGCGCTACTGTCCGGCTTTACCTGAGACACACGCCAATGAAAAAATCCTTCAACTTCTAGGATTACTTTTATTTTCAGATGAACCTCCTGGATTGCATTACTAATGGTGACGGATGTGCAATGATATTTGCTAAACAGCAGCTCACTTAATTAATCTATAGCAGTGATATCATGAATAATAATTCACTCAAAAGTAGTGTAACCATTAAACTGCAGAAGATATGGCCTCACACTGCCGGTCGCTCAACGGTCAGGAGGGAGGTTTCTTAACAAACACAAGGATATGGCACTATCTTGCGGCTTTTACGTCAAACTAGAAGTATCCGCCCATATCCGCTGTCCGGTCCTACCGGACTTTCCCGTAATGTAAGAACCTTAGTGTTTACAAATCAGTGCTGTCTTTCATGTGCATGATTTCAGCAGAACGGAAGAGCAGCCATGTCAGATATGTTGAACCTAGTATTTTATGAACTTAGCAATTGGTTTATAGGTATACACTGAAACAAAACATTGTATGAAAGCGATTTCAGCATAAGTTTGCTATCTAATTAATATTTTAAACTGTTTTAATGGGAAAATGTTTTGATAAAAACACCGTGATTTTAATGGCGTTATTTTCCCTGCATATAAGGAATCAGATTACCGATATTTAGTCTATTATGCTAGTGCTCGCACTCGCTTTTGACTTCAATCAGTAACTTGCGACAAACCTTCTGTAAATATGGGTGTGTTTATGTCAATGATTCCATTAGCTACATTTTAACGGAAGGGCAAATTAGTCTTTGTGTTTTTGTTCCAGACATATAAACAAATGCGAAGCATACCCAACATGATACAATGCAAAGGACTCACCTGTCCACGGTGGCTTTTTGATCCGTGAGTACTCTTCTTTTTTTTCCAAAAGGATATAATGCTAGAAAGGGTTCATCGCATTTGCGGAGTGTTGTTGAAGCATAAATAAAGAAGCTTTCTAATTATATTGATCAATTTTTTGGGAAAATGAGTATTTCTTTAACCAATACCATCCCTAAAATTCTTCGCAAATTATTTATGAATTGCTTTCAGCAACCATACCCGTATAAGTAATCATGGTGATGCATGGCCATTTAACCAAAAATTTATATATTTGAACTACCTTCAATTAAATTTGTAAAAAAATGTTTTTTTTTAAACTTTTCCTTAAAACATTAAATAATATAAACAGTGTAAGAAAAGTGGAATAGTATTTCGATTTTATAGTATACCTTTCACAGGGTAGGTATTTCTTTGAGGCTAGATTGCGCTTTTGTAGGTTTATATGTATAATTTTGGCAAAATAAATTGTACTTTATTTTTACTTTCGCTGGATTTTAATGATTTTTTTCATTAATTCCACCGAACTTTTTGCAATCTATCCATTCCTAAACAATATAAACAAAACCTTTTTGCAAAAAAAAAAAAAAAAAAAAAAAAAAAAAAAGGTTTTCTCATTCATCCCAAACGCACGTATATCACATGTTGCTAAGAATACAAGTACTCATAGATGTACAGCTATTTGTAGTTTAGTAGCAGCAGCGTCATTTACTTGCTGTAATTGGATTTACTTTCTTTTCGAATAATTCATTTTACATAAGTGAAATATTCCATTATAGGTTATCTTAAATCTCTGCTTTGACAACCTCGAGAGATCCTAAATGTTCTTATATTTGGTATTCATGGTTTTCATTTTGTCAAAGCTCGATATTCCAGCTTGGTACGTAAGGTGGAGGCATAGTTTAGTTACAGCCTATTCTTCAGAACCCTTTTAGCACTGTCGAATTAGTAGGGTTGCTGATTATTCCTCGTTAGTGAGCAAAGTCTTTCTTCATAACATTTGATAAGCTATACGTTCATTACAATGAGTACTAGATTTCCGCATTTGGCTCCAATTTCTTTATTTCAATATTAACGTAACTGACTGGCAAATTTTCTCCAAACCTAACATTACATTCACTAGTAAAATTTCTGTCATATAGCAAAATTATCAAACACCATTTTAATTGAATTCCCATCAAGAGCTTTCACTGTATATGGAGGTTTCTGTCAAATAATACAAAAGAAGAATAATGTCCATATATACTGAAATTCTGATTTTTTTGTTTAAATCTATATATTAAACTTTAATTTCCAGATAATTTTAAATAAGGCGTAGGGGTGTATCTGAAAATTTAGTGCGGGTTAAAGGGAAATTTTAAATAAGCTCTTGAGGCCGTAATTTACTTTTAAGAAAACTCGATATTTATATCTTTTATACATATTGAAATAAAATAATTTTTTCTCCGAAAATCAGTTGAAACATGACTATTAGGAGGGGATATTTACCAGAAACCGAATATTTAAAAATCGCTCTAGCTGCATTAGTACAACACAACAAGACTCCGTATCCATTTAAATCAAACAGAAACATAGATTCTGAAAATAAGATAAATTAAGACCATTAAGGGAGGGGGGTTAACCTGAAACCCAAAATTTAAAAATCACTCTAGCAGCACCAATATTTGTTTTTTCACAACAAAACTGGGCACATAGCATTTAAATCAAATAAGAAAAGTGAAAATCAGTTATATGAGATTATTATGAGTGGAGGTTTACGAGAAAAACGAATACGCGAAATATAAAAATCGTTCTAACTGCAGCAATTTAAACAAAAAAAAAAAAAAAAAAAACCCTCACGAAACTTTGTGTATGCCATTAAAAAAAAAAAAAGGTTTATGAAAATGAGAGAAATCAGACTATTAAGAGTAGAGTGGAGTTTACATCTAACCCAAAATTTAAAAATCACTCTAGTGGCATTAACATTTGATTTTTTCGCAACGAAATTGCATATATAGAATTTAAATAAAATAAGAAAATAGTTTTTAAAATCAACGAAATCAGATATTAGCTGTGGAGCTTTACCCAAAAAAACTATCGGGGATTAAAGCGAAATGAATAATTTTATTTTTTGTAAAGGAAATCGGTATATATTATTGAAATAAAATAATAAAAATAGTTTCTAAAATTGTCACAAATTGGGAGTGATGTTTACCTGAAAAAACGAGTGGAAATTAAAGAAAAATTAAAAAAATTGCTCTAACGGCTTTAATTTTAAACGTTTTAAAGGAAACTCGATATATGCCATTGAAATAAAATAAGAAAAATAGTTCCTAAAATTCAGAGAAATACGACTAATAGCGGGGGGTTATCCAAAATTTAAAAACTGTCATAGTGGCATTAATATTGGTTTATTCGCAGCGATATTACATTTATGCTATTTAAATAAAATAAGAAAAATAGTTTCTCAAAATTAGGGAAATTGGACCATTAAGAGCAACACCGAAAATTGAAAAGCGCTCTTGCATTTCCTCTATATTGTTTTAAAATAAAAGGATAAATTAATTCAGCGTATAAACTGTATTTATAATAATGCATATTTTTATATTCAGCAATAGCATCGTCGTAGATAGCAAATGTGAAATATTAATCTATTATGTGCGTGAGAATTAAATTTGTATGTAAGATCGTTCTGTATTAACTTACAGAAATCACTTTCGTTAAATGCTTTTACTGCAATAATATTTAAATTAAATTTCAAAACCACTAAAAATCAATGTAACTTTTGATTGTTTTAATTTGCTTTGTACATTGTATTTGTTTCAGAATAGTAACATGTTTTTTTGAAACAAATGAACATCTTCTTAAATGCACAATGTAACTCGAACCTTTCTGTTATTTCTCTCTGTTTTAATGAATGTAAAGATAATACCTTGGGCTCAGTTCATGAATATGATTAAATTTAAAAATGTTTAAAAATTTTCACACAGCTGTGTCTATCGAAGGTCATACATTTTATTAAATTAATGGTATGCCATTAATTTTTGTTGTTTAATCTCAACAATGATAATTTTAAAATTTCACTTTCTTTTTTGTAATACTTATAGGTTGCAAGAATTCAAATGTTGCTCACTTAATACCACACAGTAATGCCGTAACCTTTCATTTCATTAATTAATAGGACCTAATTTGGAATTAACGTTCATTTTTATTAAAAGTTATTCAACTCGGTTAGGAATTCGCTTAGTTTATGCAACTCTTGCATGACGGACTTTATTTATTCTAAGTAGGCGAACGGATATTGAAAATCATAAATACGAATTAGTTCATAAACTGCCTTGTCAACCTCCAAAACCAGGTATTAGATGATACATTCAGGGTGGAGTATTTGTGTATGGTATAAACTAACAAATATTCCCTACGCCTATAACCAATAACACCCTTAATTTTTGTAACCAAAATCTAATCTTCCCATTTTTCTTTTCTGCCCATTATCTAGCAATATTCAAATGCATTTGAGAAAAAGAAGAAAAAATTAATAGGAGGCATAGCTATTGTGTGTTTATGAGTCAAATATTCGCTAAAGCGGAGTTTGGTTTCATTCAGGAAACTAATAGTGCATGTAATCAAATGCAGCTTTTGTTGCAGTTTGTGAATTCTATAAAGCCATTCTGTCATCTCCACCAATTCTATTGCTCTTTGCTTGCACTATATGATAATTAGCAGTCAATTTGCAATTCTGGGTGCTTAAAGTGTGTCGCATGGATACCTCCTCGGCATTTTTCCAGTTCAAGTAGCAAAATTGTGTTGCAAATTTGTAGGATGAGCGTAGTAAAGACCACTTGGCGACCAACTAGGTTAGCAACACTGAATTTCCCTCCTCAAAAAAAAAATTTCCTTTCAATTTTATCCTTGAACCTAAAGTTCTCTATAATTTCCTTAAATACGGAATGTGGATTCAATAAAAATTATTTTTCTTCAATTTCCTGCTTCAATACAAATTTTCACTCCTAGACACTGAATTTCCCTCTAATTTCCTACTTAAAGTCTGTAGCATATATCCCGGCGAACGTTTGAAGTTATACTACTTTTTCCACTAGGGGTGCTAGTGTAGCATTTACCCTAACTGACTATCGCTTTTCAAAATGGCGAAGTTGGCGTTAAAAATATGTTGGCAACTCAATTATAGATTAAAAGATCTCATGAGCCGTACAAGAAATGTTTACACAATATGAAGTTTTGTCAAAACCGATTTAATGCAATGCAGGTTTTGTTAGGTAGGCCTACTTTTTCTACCTTTGTTCTTCCCGCGGGGCATCACGAGACCCAACAACCAAACGATTGTCACCAATGGTAACAATTTTATTAGATTTATTGTAGAATTGTGAATTGTATATAGTACACGCATGCATATGTTCGGTAGCTAACACGTTTATATTTAGAAGGAACTGTTTTGAGTTTGCATGGATACAAATTGTTTCATTTGAAGCATTGTTAGCGTTAGTTTTGTCCTGCTGCGCTGAAACATTTTAATAGTTCTAACTATATCTGCTTGCTCGCATAGTTACTTTCGCGGATATTTATATACTTTTGTTACTGTTTATTGAATTTACATTCTGACTATTAAATTGCAACTACTTTATTTTTGTTTTGAGATGATGTGGTTGTGGTACAGGCAATACCATAGCAGAGGTTGTTGAGGTTGTAGTTGTCGATGTTCCAGGAAAAATGTATAGAGTGAAGCTGCATCACTGCTAAGTTTTGCGCCGCCAAGGATAAGTGAGGTCGTTTAGGCGCGGACTGGTGAGCGGGAGGTCTGGGGTTTGAATCCCGCTATGATCATCATCCCTGACAGGTTTTTTCCAGGTTTTCTTCAGTCCTCATAAATGTCATATGTCGGGCAGGTGCCCTAAATTTAGGCCTGGAACGTTTCTTTCCTTAAAAAATCCTTTCTCAATATATCATTTCATCTCATGCATCATCAATGTCCACCGCCTGTGGTGCCTCAGTAGTAAAAACGAGCTATTCTATTCCTAAGTGTTGCAATTACCTATAATTTCTCAATGCAAATTCCGCAGCGCGCGTTTAAATGACGTCACACTGTAGCCCCCAGACAGGCTAGTGTCTTTAGTTTCTTATTTTTTCATTATTTTAGCCTGCGCTGTGGGATATATTATGTTTTTATATTTGTAAGACCATACGTGTTTTATTCAGTAATTACATACATTATTTATTAATGTAGTGTTAAGTTAGTGTTTTTGGCAAGTACATATATGTTTTATTCAGAAAATATATGCATGTTTTATTTATGTAGTGTAACTTAGAATTTTTTACAAAGTACAAACATATTTTAATATTGTTCATACATGCGTGAGGAGCTCGCGTTCAAAAACAGGTTTGTCCATGAAAGATGAAAAGGAGAAAAGTCATAAAAAGTGTAACACATAAACAATATATGTCATAAGCTGTTTTATTTTGCTAGTAGCTTGATTAACCTCTCAGTGAACAAAATGTCTCACACTAAAATGTTCCTTTCCAATACTTAATGCCTCACATATGAAAATGTTTGGAACTTACAAAGTTTTGAACTAAACGGTGGATAAACAATTTTTGCATTAGGGGAATAAACATATTTTGAAAATAATAATTATTTAGAAACAAAACACTATTGATAATATTAAAACACTTATAACATGATACTCATGTTTAGGAAATATTACAAAATTAGAACATTAATCACATTTATAGTGGGACCCCAATATTATCTTCCTTACAATCACAACGACCACAATCGCTTTGGTCACCTTCCTACATTATTATCTCCAGTAGTAAACAATAGTGGTTTGTACCATCCCAAACCCACAACTTCATTTTCTAACCAATTTTCTCCTGCAAAAATTTGTAGAAGTGTCAGTATTTCATTTTTCTTATCCTATGAAAAAGGAAGCTGTGTGGCATTTTTGTGGCCTTTATATATCTAAGGAACAATATCATTTCACTATGTTTCTCCACAATTTGGATGGATCCTGCATTCTGTAATAGGTCCATTTCACTCTACGACCCGTTGAATTAATGTCCTTCTTAAATATCTGATTTTCACATGTCTGATGCATGATATCTTTTTTGTAGAATTTGTAGCAGGCCCTTAGTATCCATACAGTTTGCAATCATCTGCTATGACTTTTACTTCCCCAACTCCCCGTATTTCTTGAAACAAGGATTTTTGAGTGTGAAGACAGATGGAATATGAAGATGACTGATAAGATGATTAATGACTATTCGTCAATATGGTAAGGAATTCTGGTATTAAAGGAGAGGGCGAAGATTCAAATAAAAGGTTAATCTCAGGGGTTGTACAGGGGTGCAGTCGCAGGATTTTAGGTTACGGATAGTTGAAGGCCTCGTAATATCCTCTGCAGATCCCGTTGTCCGCTCTTCGTTCATTGTCTTCACGGTTCTTTCCCTGTTCCAATTAGATACGAGGAGCCGAATCTCCTCGCCGCCTCGGCGTAAATTATGAAAACTAGTACCTTTTGGGAGACGTCTTGGGCGCTCCACGGGAAGAAGAATTGTAAGGGTGAGTCCAAATGAGAACTATAGGTCGGTTACAATCCTAAATATATTTATATGTTCCTTTATTGAAGTACGTTTTATGCTTGGGAAACCACTATTACCTTGGGGGATTCGAATCTTAATCTCACTCTTCGGGAATGAAGTTTTCTCACAGTGGCACCAGGGATTGAATGGTAAATAAATATAATGTTACTGGAATGAATGTTACATAGGTCCGTGCTGTAACCACGCTTCTTAGAATTCTGAACACTATGGGTACTGAATCTTACAAAAGTGACTCCTCTGACTGACTGCTGACTGGATACACTGACTGACTGCACTGTCTGACTGACCTGATTGACCATCAAATGCCCACTCACTAACCCATAACCCATAACTCTTACTATCCACTGATCAACACTTACTATTCACTGATCAACTCTTACTGTCCACTGATCAACTCTTACTATCCACTGAACCACCCTTACTATCGATTGCCCACTAACTACTATCGACTGCCCACGAACTACTATTGACTGCCCACGAACTACTATCGACTGCCCCGAACTCGCGGCGTTCCGTTGATTTTATTCAGAGAGAGTCGGTCGGTTTTCCGACGCCGTGATTATTTAAAGTTTGCTGAAATGCAAACGTTTTCATTGCTGCTCTTTTCCTCTCATTGGTGCTTTAAATTTCGCTTCTAATATGCCTTTTGTCACTTGTTGCGTGGGTTCTCTGCCCTAACTACGCAACGGATGCAATAGGGGATGCTGCAATGTCCTTGAGGAGGGAGCTAGCCTAACGGTTGTGAAAAGAATTCTGTTTTTCTTCCCTTGGGTTTTATGGTCTTGGGTCAGAGCTAGCCATTAACCGTCATATTTCTTACCCCCCTTTAACAATTTCGTGCAACGTAACTTTCTCTGTAACATTCAAGAAACTGTGAATACTACGCTCTTATGAGAACAATATTTGATGCCTGTATAAATTCATATGTTATCACTTCTGATTTCTTTATCTTAGGGGTAGGGGAAATCCCTGTTTCATTCTGTCGGTACTGGCGGTGTAGTGGTAACCATACTTCTTCCTAAATCCAAGATCGCGGTTTCAAACCCAGCCAGGATCAATGGATTTTTCGGGGCGTGAAAATCCTAAATATGACTTCCTTCGGAAGGGAAGTAAAGCCGTGGGTCCCGTGTCGTACATATAAGGCACGAAAAAGAACCTCAAGCCTGAAAGAAGAGGCCTCTGAGCAAAATTTGTCAGCCGTTTCACGTCCTGATTTTATTTCTTAACAGTTTCTCAACTCGTCCACGATCCGCTGGTAAATATAAGTGTGCACAAACTGGAAATATTAAACAATTTTGTTGACACTTTCTGGAGCATCCATATACATCAACAGTGATAAAATGCATGCGTAATGTGCGTATATTTGTTCTGACCCAAACATCCATGCGCAAAGGATTTGATCATTGTTGTTTTCCTCAGTATTTCCAAGGTCCTCAGATAATGTAGTAATGCTGAGCCTACTTCATTTGGTCCTACTGCAGCCTCAACTTCTATGTATGCGTGAAAACGGGGTGAGCATTCTGAAAATCCCCAATGCATAAGAAGTAGAATCTAAGTTTTCTGGCATAAAATGCATGTTGTATATATATTTGTGGTAAATTTTGCACTTGCTGCAATTCAGGACACAATGATATTGTTCCTTCATCAGTAAATGGAGCTGTTTAGCTCAAAGAGTATGTACTCTAAGGTCAGTCATAAATTGCTATTTGACCTTATAATCATTGGTTCCTTTAATTATATTTTTCATCCTATAGCAGAAGCTACACTCATCCGTAGCTGGTGACGCTAAACCAATATTAAATTGTGTGGAAAATCTTTTGAAGAACGTTTCAATTCGAAACTCTCTTCCAACCAGTGTTTTTAAGTTCTGACGAGCAATACTGAGATGTGGACATAATTAAAGGCACTTAGATTTATTTGTTACATGGTTACTTTTTGACTTCTAATTTTTTAATAAATGCAACACCTTTCATATTTTTCTCCTTGTAAGTGTAAGATTTCCTATCTCCGCCACGGTGATCCTTAATTACAGTATCGGTTTTAATTTTTCTGGCTACATTTAGCACCCGAAACCGTTTCACAAAAATTGCTGGTAGAAACCCTTTCTGGCAAACAGATCTTTGTTTTTCATCTGCCCATACAATAATGAAAAATGATAATTTTATTTTATTACAATAACTTGTATGTTTGGCAATATAATTACCTGTCCTGTTGCATTTTAATAATGGATTAATAATACCATGAAAAAATTAAATGAATAATGTTTGTTTCTTATATTAAAATGAATAAGCTTGTGAACTTTTGATCTTAGATTTTACTGAAATTCTGTGTGAGGTTCCGGTATATTGTCTTGATCTCCTTTGTAAACATGCATCAGATGCCCTAATTTTATGCCCTGTGTTTGATTATTTTACTCACTGTAAATAGTCCTACATAAATTACAGTACATATAAGATATAATACCATATGAACAACTTTTTAATTTCTTTTACAATAAAGTGGGAGGTGGTACTGCATATAATGAGTGATTCGCAGTAAACGGCACTACTCCGGCAAGGGGTCGGGCACTGACCTCTACTAGTCAGCCAAAGGCCCGCCATTGATCACTTAGGTCAGGTGAATTCACGTCAGTGCTCACTTCCGCTCAGGAAAGGATTCGTGTTGGTGGAGGAGGGATGAGATGACATGGAAATGTCCGATGTTTCCAAACCAAAATCGTCCAAGCCAACTGCCAATCCAGTTCTGAAACCCACACCGACTAGTCCAGCTTGCAGAGTACGCCGTCCAGTGCCCCCTTCGCTTTGAATGTGGACCACTTTATCTAGTAGACCTAGAGCGTCCCGATGCCGCTCAGCTAGGGTCTGCAAAGTAAGTTTCTACACGCTGAAGGCCATATGACGTCATCAACAAGATGACATGAGTAGGGCAAATGTGTACTTCTAAACCAAAACGTATATTGCTATCGGGGTAACTAAAATAATTTGGTAGAACTGGTAACCCAATAATCGCAGGTTCGAGTGCCTCATAAAATTAAGCCCTTGTAACTTTGACTACCTACCAGAAATGTGTTTCTTGTGACATATTCGATTAACATTTTTGCGCAAGGTAGGCGTCAACCTGCTTGGTGATTGATGTCAGTCGCCCTGCCCAATCTGCTTCATCCTGTTTAGTGACGTCATATGTCATTGACGGTGCACTAATTGGTGCATCACCAGAACCTAGCGGATCAAGGAAAGTTAATTGTTCAAACCTTTCGAAATTAAATATGTCTTCACATGCCTGCATGTTACTACCTGTCTACTATATCCAACCTTCTCTTCCTTTAGTCTTCCTTTTTACACAGGTTTCCTAATAAATCATACACATATTTGCTTTTTTTTTTTTTTAGCCTTTTTTGCAGTTTAGAAAAACCTATTTCAGCCCCTTTTAAAATATTTCTAAAACTATTTTGCGTATTTTTGCTTTTTAGATTGTTTCTTCGGTAATAATGCTTAATTTAACATATTTTACGGTGTATCCTAAGAAATTGTTTCTTATTTTAGCTTTTCTTTGCTATTTTTAAAGAAATTTTCCTTATATATGCCTGTTTTAGTAATTGTTCCCTGTTTCATCAGTTGTTCTGCTAATTCGGGGCTTTTGCATGGTATGCAAAATCTTAGCCTATCTTAGCTTATTCTAGCCCATTTGTTGTAATTCACTTAAAATTAGAAATTTCTTTGGCTTTTAATTTAGCATTTTCTCAGTAGTTATGCAATTTTTTAAAAAAATTTAAGCCCATTTCAAGCTGTGTAGTTAGAAATTCTTCCTATCTATGGCCATTTTAACCTTTTCCCTGTTTGTTTAAAAAGTCTTATATTTGTGTATTCTAGCCATTTTATCTTATTTCCTCAAAAATTCTTCCTATTTGTGTATATTATAGTGTGTTTCACGTGTTGATTAAAAATTCTATCTATATTTGCCAATTTTAACGTTTCTTTTATTTATTTTTTTGTTTTGAAATTTATATTTTGTGTCTCAACATACTTTTATTTATAACATATTTTTTTCAAATAAATATTTTGCTTTATAACATAACTCATTTTCGTTTTCAAAGTTAATAGTTTTATTAGTAATATGGACCTTTTTATTACATCATAACATCTATTTTCAAAGTTATGGGGTTAAATAGTTTTTTGTTTGTTTTTAAGATTAATAATTTGTTCCACAATATTTTTTTTTAAATTTGTTTTTTATAAGTTACATTTTTTATAAAATAGTTCTGTCTGTTTTCAAAGTTAATATTTTGCTTATAAACTAGTTGTACTATGATTATATGAATTTTTTTATTGCAACGTAACATTTTTGTAAAATTTAAGCAGTGCAAATATGTTTGTTTTTTTTAATTTAATATTTTGTGTCTCAACATATATACAGCTTATAAAATAGTTCTTTTTCAATGCTAAGTTCATATTTTTTCTTGACATAATTATTATTTTTTGATTTCAAAGTTAATGTTGTGTTTATGAGATAGTTCCTTTTTATTTTCAGAGTTGATAATTTTTGTGAAATGTTAATATTTTTATTTTAAAGTAACATCATTTTACACAATAAAATTTTTTGAAAGTTAAAAAGTGTACAAAATCTTTTTATAAAATATAATCATTTGTTTTTCAGCATGTAGTTTTAATTATAAAAATTATTTTTGTTTTTTAGAGTTAATATTTTGTGTATAAAATTGTCCTTTCTTGTTTTTAAAGTTAATATTTTGCTTCTCAGTATATACTTTTGTTTTATAAAATTTGCAGAACCTAGCGGAGCAAGCATCACGACACTCTGCATCAACTAGAAAGTGTCGCACGTTTGAACCGACGGCGGCACGGGATGCCGTACTCGGAACGCCGGACTGCGTCGTGGTTGGCATGGACAATTTGGGTTTGGAAACACTGGGCATTTCTAGTCTTCTTTTACATAGCACACCAAACCCTCTTCCACTTCCATGAATTGCTACCTGAGCAGTAGCGTGAATTTTATCTGACCTAAGTGATAAATGGCCGACTGGTAGAGATCAATGGCGGACCTCTTGCCGGAGGAGCGACCTTTACTGCAAATTTCACAAAATATGCAACACCACTTCCCATTTATTACAGTAAAATAATAAAATTTTCATAGTGTTACATAAGTTACAGTATATACATAAAATATTTCATGTATGTACTGTAATTTATGTTACACTATGATCCACTTCATTGTAGACATGTATGTATGAAGAATATTAAGTTATGCTATGTACTTTGCAAAAAAAAAAAAAAAAAAAAACAACAACAACAACAAAAAAACAGAAATGTTACACCTTATAATTAAAACATATAATAGGTGTTTATATATAAGAAACTCTAAGTTTCGCTACATAAATAAAACATGTATGTAATTAATGTATAAAACACCTATCAACTTACAAAAATAAAAATTTATTATATCGACAGTACGGACTAAAATAATGGCAAAAAAAAAAAAAAAAAGGGATATTAGCCCCTGGGGGCGTCATTCAAAAGCACGGCTCTGAGTTTGCAGAGAGAAATTAGAGGAAATTGCAATACTTAGGCGTGATATAGTTTCACGTCTATAGATTTTTCCATGAACTACAACAACTACAACCTCAACAACCCTGCTATGGTGCCGGCTATACTACAGCCATATCGTCTCAAGAGAAAAATAAAATTGTTGCAATGTAATGGTCACAGTGCAAACTCACTAAACAGTAAAAGAAATGGATGAAAATATCTGTGAAAGTAACTATGCGTGCAAGCAGATATAGTTTTACAACTATTAACATTTTTCAGCGGAGCAGGACAAAACCAATGTTAACAATGCTCCAAATGTGACAATATGTATCCATGCAAACTGAAAGCAATTTCTTCTAAATATAAATATGGTAACTACCAACCATTTGTGTGCGTATACTATCTACAAATCTCATATCTACAACAAAGCAAATAAAATTCTTACCATTATGACAATAGTTCGGTTTTTGGGTCTCGTGATGTCCCGCGGATAGAACAAAGATAGACAGAGTAGGCCTACCCAACATAACCTGCTTTGCATTAAATCGGTTAAATTGTCATTGAGGGTAGCAGCTACACCAGCACCCCAAGTGGAGAAACGTCCGCTGGGATCTATGATATCAAATCTAATGTTGGACAATCAGAGGGAAATTCAGTGTTTAGAAGGAAATTTAGTTTTGAAGGGGGAAATTGGTGAAAATATGGTGTTGGCTACCTATAAATAATGTAGAATAACTGCTACACTAGCTACCCTAGCGAAATAAGTGGCAAAATTACATACATCTGTCTAGGAATAATACTACCAATCTTAAGGAGGGAAATTAGAGGAAAATTGGAGGGAAATTCAATGTTACCAATCTAGTGGGCTGCTGAGGAGCCTTTATTACTGATGGTATTCAAGTGTTCATCTAGTTTTAACTGCAATACAAAGGTCCCTCATAGCCCACTAATTTAATTAAATATTCATCTTAAAGGAAATCGTTCTTTATTTACAAGTGGTGGGAGCTTCCAGAACTTTATGCGAGAATGACTTGATTTAAATTTATTAAAAATTTAAAGTACAATATGCATATGTTTATTTAATGAAAACATTTGCTGAATAAAATGCTAAGGTAGTATACAGAATATCCTTTATATCGTGCTCAATTTTCATTTTATGATTCTAAATCAAAAGAATTTGATTTAGAGAGAAAATTATGCAAACACCTGGTTAATACAACAGCTACTGATATTAAATGTCACATATGACTAATTATCGCTTTTAATTACATGATTAACCCACCGGATTATCAGGATGAATCAAACAACCAAGAGGGGTGTTCATATAGTAGCACTTGGGAATCGAACTATCCCTGGTTTGAATTAAATGGGGCTAGCCATTCTGATCCTCGGTTTTTGTGTCTTTTATATTGTCCGGATGAATCTTTCCTTTCCACATATTTCTCGCTCTCCCTTTCACTTAATTTCATTCCGTTGGTTGTTACAGGGTCGAAAGTACTAGGCAAAGGGCACTGGTGCTGTATGCACTGTGGCGGTGGCTTGCGTTTTGGGAAGATTTTTGACCCGGAGTTTGGTGTAAACGTGGCTCTGCTTAGATGAATGAGTTCCTTAGAAAAGTGTTCCAACCCTGTCGGGGTTCTCTGTCTGAAAGTATTTTGAGAGGCTCCGTCTACGTCCGTGCTTCACTGCTCCTGTATCCTGATCGTCGGTGTCTTCCTCACCTCATCCCTTCCCTCTGAAGATGCCCTCATTGTGGACGTAAGCACAAACTGCCAGCACTTGAGTACGGCTGAAATACCAAAAATTCCTGCTCTGTCTCCACTAATCCAAGCTAAGTACACCACAGCATGTCACCCAATAGTAGTTGCTATGCAATAGTCCCATTCTACTATTATATCCTTAAATACGACTGTATATGAGCAGCAGTTTACCCTGTTCATTTCCGACCTGACGGCTAATGCTTTTTAGCTCTCCTACTTTGTCATATCATTCAGTTTTTTATTCACGAGCATTCAATAAGTTTACATGATCAAATTGAATGAGTTTTAAACATTTGCTCAGAATTACATGGAATTCTCGTTTAATGTCGAAAGGCGGTGAAGAGATTTCCTATGGCCATATCCAGAAAAAAGGAAATATTTTGCAACTTAGTACACAATATGAAAGTAACTGCAGCAGCCTATATTTTCTTGCATTACAAACTTAAGAAGAAGAGGAAAAGTAGTCATTGGTGGCAAAGAGAGAATTAATTGTATGGAAATTACTAGCGGAGTTGGAATTTCAAACAGTGAACAATATAGTATTTTACAATCGTAGAGCTTCGCAAGTGAAGAAATTATGGTAATAATTTTGCGGCATTCTGCTGCTGCTGTATTTAATACTGTAGTCAATCTACCCTGGCGCAATGTTTTAATATTTTGTTTTAAATTTGGAGGGTTCTTCGCAGTCCATAGTATTTATTTTTCTATATAAAGTTCAATAAAATGAAGTGTGCTGTCGATTCGTCTCCATGCTTACGCGACAGACAAGGGTGTTACGCATGCAGGTTGTATGCACTGCAACGTGAGCACACAGCCGACAAGCCATGGATCACAGCGAATCTCATTGATTCACATTCTTGTTGCATGGTAAGGTTATGTGTGTTCGTTGCGGAGTACTACCCAAACGCGGTTACGTTTAGGGGTTCGACACGCATCTGTATGCACCTTAGAGTAATTCACTACAAAGAGTATGATTGGCGGTCAAAGAAAGCAATCGTCGACTTCCGGTAATATGCAGTCCTAATAAATGCTAATTAATGAATATGCAGAAGTATATCATTCAGACGTCTCGCTGGTAATGTATCTCTACTTTGTTTTGTATTCTGCTTCAGAGCAAAATGAATAATAATAATAATAATAATAATAATAATAATAATAATAATAATAATAATAATAATAATAATAATAATAATAATAATAATAATAATAATAATAATAATAATAATAATAACTAGTAACCCAGAAGGACAAGCTGATAGATCAAAGCATGAAAACTACAGAGGAATAAGTTTACTGTATGCACCATATAAGATATACGCAAAAGTAGTAAGCAATAGATCAAATAAGATAATAGATGCAATAATTCTCGAGGAGCAAACATCCATTATAAGGGGTAGAAGTTGCTCCGATAATACATATTTTCCTTAAGCAAATAATTTCATGTGCACTGAGGGAATCTCTCTTTCTCTGTTTCGAAAAATAATATCTGGTTAGAGAATGATATCATATATTTTATTATAGTGATAATTAGACCCAGAACAAAATTCTACTAATGACAAAACCATTCGGACAATGTTAGCTACATACTTTTTTATTTTAATTAAACTTTATTTAAGAATGTACATTATGGTACATTATTTTAACATCTTTTCCAATTATGCTTCAATTGTGGCAATGCTGTATAACTTAATTCTTGGGTTTATTTTTCTGTATTTCCTTAGATTAGATCAAGTAACATATAGTATATAAGATATCTGATGTTTAGGAGCTTATTATAGGTAACAAAAAGAAAGGCATTGCGGGATAATTTGTATTAGATATATAATATGAGATAATGTATAATATTTAACATCTTTAAAAATGAATTTTATAAACATATTTAATGTAACACGGTGTTACAAAATTAGTTAGTGAAAGCTTATTGGAATTCAAGAAAAATTGTGAAGAACAGTGAGCAAAGAAACGTGGTTTTCCATTTCAAGATAACTAAATGGCCTCTAGTTAACATTTTTTTTTTTTTTTTTTTAGTAGTGTTTAACGCCCGTTTTTACTACTGAGGCACCACAGGCGGTTCTAGTTAACATGAAATATAACATTTCATCTAATTTGTATCTGATTAATCTAAATGCGGACTATACAATTTTTTTGTTTTCCTAAAGCTACTTCTTTGAGGTTGTAGGGTTTTTCCTGATCTGAACGTTTTCTCTAAAACCCCTTCATTTGATTTTGGTCAATGGTGTGCGTTACTTAAGAAAAACCTCGTGTGAATGTTAAGTTTCGCACTTTGAAATAATATCTCCGCGGCGTTTATATGTAATTTTATTTTCCACCGCTGACGACTAGATTTACTCCCTTAGTAAAAATATTTCTTAATTTCCTCTTTGGTTGAAGTTTCTGTAGAAACCATAGTTACCTATATCTCATGTTTAGACTTCTTTATGCTTTTGTCAGTTACTTAACAAGCAAAATGTCTTGGCATCCATTTATGGAATGAATTCCTTGTTTCTAAGTTCTGCAAACTTCTATAATTTTCCATTTGCACAGCTTTGTTCTTTTAATTCATACTCTTTATTAAAATATATATTTTAATTCCAGAAAGAGAGGGAGGAAGAGGGGAGGGTTGGAGAAGGAGAGATTTTTCTCAGTGAACTAGAAGTTCAAGATTTCAATAAAGGTATTTGAATTTTGACGATACTGTCAATATGGAATATGTTATATATTATTTAAAGTTTTCCCAGTTCAAGCAATTAGAATTTTGACACATTCTTCTTTCTCAACAATTGATTTCAGTTCATTCTATTTGTAATTTTTGGGACATAAACTGGTGTATTAAATAAATAAAATGACATAATTAGTGCACATTTGCGTAAAATAAAAAGAGATAACACTATTACTATATAATATTTCAGCTGAAAAAGTTGAAATTACAACTTACTCTATAGAACACTGTTTTGCAGACTACATACACTACACAAATCAAAAGTTGATTTGACTATATGTATGTTCACAATTAAGGACCAGTTATATCATACTCTCACAAAGGAAGTACTTGTGATATGATCCGTTAATATTATGTATGTCCACTGCTTAGAACATAGTACGGAGTGGCTAATAGGCGCCACATACAAACAAGCTCATTAAAATCCATCTTTACTAGGGCGGGACTCTAATCAGTGACTCTCTGCTTAACAATGGCTTCAGGCATTTTATGTTATAGGTTCCCTAAATATTTTAGGATTAAAAAAAGTAAGCTCGATTAAATAGAAAGTTGATCTCTTCTCTGCACAAATTTCCCGCAATTATTTCGAGCATTTTAATAAGGAAGATTACGAAATTGAATTTTAAAGCGGAGCTTCTCAAATGTAATCCTTAAAAAATATTATGAGACATTGCTTTGCCACGTTGAAATTAATTTTTTATGGTTGCTTATATCGAAAGTTAAAAATTTTAGTAAAACATGACAAAAAGTCTTCAAAATAGTGATATGCAAGTAAAATAGAAATAATAAATTATCTTTTTAGAGGAAACAAACAACATAACTGCTCTGAAGTCTGAAAATGTGCAACGGATACTAGTACTATAGGTCTCAGGCAATATAGGCAATAGGTCTCAGAAATATTTAAGGTGATGGTAATGGGAAGAAGATGACTCATTTTCATGTAATGACAAACTCATTAAGCAACTTAATCTTTCCCTAGGAACAAGTTGTCAGTTCTAAAAATTAGCAACTGTTAAGAAAGCTTACACGGTATATAGCATGTAAATTAAAAAATTCAAACCGGATGTTTTGGGTTTACTTTCCCGCAGAGAAAATTTGGCATTCGTCGTTTTCCAGTGAAAGGTTAATTAAACGAGTAGAAAGGCAGCGTCACTCTGTTATCAGTTTTGGTCGACTACAGTCGGTCCTAGAAGCAAGAGTGCGCGTTCGATTCCGATTCCGGTCTGTTGATTTTTTCTGCGTAAAAATCCTAATTATGGCTTCTTTCGGAAAGGAAATAAAACCGTGGATTTATTTCAAGAAGAGGCCTCTGAGCAAAGTTTATCTACTGTTTCACGCTCTGAATTAAATTGGACGCTGATGATATGCAAAGTTAAAAAGCGTCAGTTAATAAACCAAATCAACAAAGGTAACTGCACCACTTTTATGGAAGTATATAGGGAGCTATAAAGGTTCTCGTCCTGACAAAAAAAAAAAAAAAAAAAAAAAAAAAAAAAAAAAAAAAACATAAGATTTAAGAGACATTTTATTTGTTAATTTTTCAATATAGCCCTCCTGTAAATTACCTCCACGGGTGGCCGAGGTCGTTAAGTCGCGGACTAGTGAGCGGGAGGTCTGGGCTCGAAAACCGCCAGGATCGTCCTTCCTGACTGAGGTTTTTTCCAGGTTTTCCTGTCCTCATAAATGGCTAATGCCGGGGAGGTACCCTACATTTAGGCATGGAACGATTCCTTCCTTAAAAATAAATCCTTTCCCAACATATCATTTCGTTTCATGTATCATCAATGGCCATCGCCTGTGCTGCCTCTGTAGCAAAAACGGGCGTTAAACACTATTCAGTCATCCTGTAAATTAATACATTTAGTCCAAAGACTTTCCAGCTTTTTACTACCTTAAGAAAAATTAGATTTATTCAATTGTGAAACATAAGTATTCATCTCAGCTTCTATCTCATTATTTTATGTGAATCCTCATCAATCCTCATCAGCAGTTTCTTTAGCCATACCCGACAGATATGGAAGCACTTGGAAGCGCAGATCAGACAGTAATGCAGAATCCCAGACGGTGTTAAGGCGCATTATCGTGATGAAAGAGAAGTTTCCTTTTTAGCAAGGTGTAGACGTTTAGCCTGAATAGCATCCTTCGGTAAGTCTATTAGTGAAGCGCAATACTCCACGGTGATGGTTTTGCCCCTCTGCGGGTAGTCTATGAGCACCACGCCATAAGAATCCCAGAAAACCGTAGACATCGGGTCACCGTAGGAAAGAAAGCCGATTGGTTACAATGCTTTTGGTAAATTGTGTGTGAACATAATGTGTTGGTGGACATTTCGCATATGCCACTGACATCACCGCTTCACTCAAGCTTGTATAATTGCTCATGTGTTTCAAAAGAAGTGGAATACACCCTTCTTCGGTCCCTTCAAAACCTTTAATCTCCCCACATCTCTCTTCCCTCAAAACCCAAAGTAAGTTTTTCCCTATTTTTATCCTCCCTACATATGGTATATGTTCCTTTTTTCACATTCTCTCTAAAGTTTATCGTTCCGTAAGTCATTTTTAATACCTCAAGTGTTTTAGAAGAAAACAGGGGCGATCTCTGACCTCATCACCCTTAGGTTAAATCTCACACTAAGCAGGCATAATGAAATTGATTGACACATTTGTTTTGGAAGGGTAATTGGGTCACTCTCACACAGCAACACATTAATGTCCAGGTCCAACAAATACCTTCCAATTTATGAGCGTTTGGCAAGTATAGCCAGGCACTTTTAATTATGTCACATGCTTACCTCGGGCCACCCTAGTTGCCCGAAAGACTAAATGATCTCTTGCGGCTCAACACAACAAAGTTCGCAAGACCCCCGTGTCAGCCTGGCTACGGAGCTTCCTTTTCTTGATACTCCTTGTCACTTTGATGCTTAAGTATCACATCTTGAATCCTCTTCTTGGGACTTCTTGGGAGTTCTCAGCGAAGGTTCTTATTGGTCTTACTATTCGTTTTGTAACCTCTTCTATCACTCTTTTGTAAATAAACTCTAACTATAAAGAAGTTGACATTGTATTTCAGCACTTAAGTGACCAACCTATCCACCACTCGCAGGCTTATAGCTCGGCCCCCGCCGGCGAAGCATATAGCAGAGGACTACACCGGCACTGGGACACAATAGAATGTACTTCATTATTTTTTTCACAATGAGCAGATCAAAATAGTTCATGTGCATCGAATGTTGGAAGGAATATGATTACAATAACAATCTAAGAGAGCATGTTTCTAAAGTATACCCCGAAAAGTTTGGTGTTATCGAGCCCCTTCTAAAAAGACTAGTTGTTTTCATGGTTCTCATACTGGTGCTGACAACAATTGAACGCCTATCATTTTGAAATCTACAAAAGAATTTCAATTATGCACGAATCTTCGAACGCCAGACATTATTATTATTATTATTATTATTATTATTATTATTATTATTATTATTATTATTATTAATCGCTTAGTAAATTCTGTTTAAAAGTAAATGTGTCAGGCACTTAAAATTGCAAGGAAGATTACAATCAGTAGCACATGTCCTGCAAAGGTACGAATTCGGACATGGAGGTTGCAGGGTCATATGTATCTCATCTCATGCTGGTTGTCAACATGACTTAAGTTACTTGGATCTGTAAGAAAAAGAAAGGTAATATAGCTGAGTATATTACAAACAAAATTCCTTTTCGAGTCATACTGGACAAATTTAAAGATGTCGTACCAGATGCTAAATTACAAAGAATTGATTTATCAACCAAGCACGATTTGTATAACATTGAACTATGTAACAAACTGTGCTCCTCATCCGTCAGTCACCAAAATGATGGGGCTCGTGTTGAGGCATGGGTGCATGAAATGTGCTCAAGTGACAGCTTCTGTGTGCTGTTTTATTTACCACAAGACGCAGTTAGTAACTCCCACTCGGAATTAAAAGCACAGCTTTTATATTCATTATTATTATTATTATTATTATTATTATTGAATAGTATTTAACGCCCGTTTTTACTACTGAGGCACCACAGGCGGTGAACACTGATGATATATGAGATAAAATGATCAATTGGGAAAGAGCATTTTTTTATTTTAGGAAGGGAACGTTCCAGGCCTAAGTTTAGGGTACCTCCCCGGCATTTGCCATTTATGAGGACTGACCAAAACCTGGAAAAAACCTCAGTCAGGGAGGGCGGTCCTGGCGGGATTCGAGCGCCAGAACTGCCGCTCATGAGTCCACGCCTTAACGACCTCGGCCACCTGTGGCAGTATTCATTTTTATGAACATTCATAGGCCTAAATATTAAAAAAATATGGGAATGACTCTGTGTGTGTGTGTGTGTGTGTGTGTGTGTGTGTGTGTATTGACAGAACGTTGGAATTAAGAGCTATGATTTCGAACTTATACTGGATGGCATGAGGTGAGGGTTTCCATGCGCCTTCCTTATATCCAACAGGAGTGATCTGCAAATGCTGTTCATATTTTCCAGTGCATAAATTCGGAAGTTGGAAATATTTGCTCTAAGTTTTACGTCAGATTTAACAGAGCCTGTCTATAATGCTTGAATTTTTACAATGGAAGCGACAACAACGAAACTCTATTGTACATGGCTATGACAGAGCCTGGAGAAAGCCACAAAAAACAAACGGACGTTTATAAGATTGTAAGAACATTACTGAAAGAGAAAAGTGCAAAATGCTGGACTTACTTTTATAGGTTGAACGCTGAACTTAACACAAATGTGCATATAGAACGAATGCGTCATAAGCTCCATGTATCTATCTGCATGGAAAACCTTTGGATAAAGCAATATTCGGGCTAATGTCGCTTGTTAAAGACAAGCTGATCGAACAGTCCCATTGTGCTTACGAAAGGAAATATGACCGGCAAAAATTATGGATATTCGTCGTAGGCACAAAGCAAGCTTGAAGTTAAACAATAACTTCATTATTAAGAAAGATCGTAGCTGGAAGTTCCCATCTTCATCGAAAGTGGCCGAAATATATTTTATGCAAAATAACGATGTACACTGTAACAACAAATTAATCTGCAGTGAACGTAATACACCCACATAGATACTCTTGCAAATGCGTTGAATCCAGCATTAAATGAAATATGTGTAAACGCATACAAAGCATATGCCAATTTCTGGTCCTGTATGAACACCTGTAGAATCCTCAAGATATTAATGACTTTATAATAGACACAGTAGATGTTTGTGTTGTTAGAAGAAATAATAAATACTAGCCCAACAAATAAGAAAGTTCCAACTATTCTCTGCATATATATATATATATATATATATATATATATATGTGTGTGTGTGTGTGTGTGTAACGAGTTGTTGGACGTAATTAAGGGAAATTTCACAACAAGATAACTTGAAATTGTAAAGAAACACACTGCATGCTTAAAGGCAACATTAGCCGCAGTTCGCAACCAAAACCAACGAGTACCCATGCCCAAAAAGAAGAAATATACAGAAAGGACTCTTTGCTATAAAAAAGGAAGAAAGAAAAAAAAAAAAGAAAGAAAGGAAATATCCCATCATATTCCCTTTGCAAATTCTGATATAACGGAAGGCATTATCATCGTTTTTTCTTTGCTGCGAAATGGAAAATAAGTATTAATATAACCAAATTAAGAAATATCTCACTTAGATACTTTGAAATACATCAAAAACTGATATTGTAGCAATTTAAAAACATAACTTTCAGGCATAAAAGCATGTGCTTTTCCTACATCAATATTGTTTTATTTTCGTACTATGTTGTTAAATTAGTCTCAATTTCACTAAGGTGCATCACATTTAAAACTAATGTGGTTAACAATTTACGCCACAAAGTGAATTTTAGGCGTACATTTGCTTGTTTTTCTGTGTTGCGATTCTTCGCCGAAACCGTTCTGCTCCCTCCGCCTACATTTGTTTTTCACAATGAAAATATATGTCTCTTAAGATTTGTACATCGCTGCATATCGCTCCAGCATTCCCTGGAATTCGACTTTTCCCCTACCATTTGAGACTAAAGCCGCAGGATGGCGTCTATCTGTAAGGATAAGGCATGAAGCCTACCGAATACTCATTATACCGTGGATACACCAGTGCTTATTAATGGCCGTAAAAGTAAGAAGCAACCCTGCAGGCTGATCTTAGTCAGTCGTGAAGGTGCAACTTAAGGAATGGATTTTCTAACTTTCCGTGAACAGCGTAATTAATGGTGACATTAACTTTGAGTAGTAGAATGGCTCCGAATCTTTCACTTATCAATAGAGGGCGAATTGTAGGGTTGTGGGAGGCACGCATGCTACCTGAACAAACAGTTTTTTTTTTAACTTATGGACGCTTTAACATCTCAGGTAATCAGCGTCCCATTCAAATCAGAGCGTGAAACGGCCCACAAATTTTGCTCAGAGGCCTCTTTTTTCAGGCTTGAGGTTCTTTATCATGCCTTAAATCTGCGACACGGGACCCATGGCTTTACTTCCCTTCCGAAAGTTAGCCATACTATGGATTTTTTCAAGTGAAAAAATCCATAGTATGAAAAAATCCATCGGCCCTGGTCGGAATCGAACCCGCGTTCTTGGGTTTAGGAGGCAATGGTTACCACTACACCACCAAGACCGACGAACAAATAGCGTTAATAATTTCCTGCACTTTAGATACAATCTTAATAGATAGAAACTTGCAGGAACGAGGAGAAGCAAGACTGAAATATCACCGTAAACATAATCATGATCCATGAGCTGGGTTAACCTATAAGTAGACATACGTCACGTCACAGACTTAAATCCATTATGGTCAGGATAACAAGAAGCATATTTTACTTCCCATGCACAGAGAAGGGAGAATAGGCTTTGCTCTGCAGTAGCTGCCAACTTCATCATATGCTTGGGAAACAGCTATGAAAAGGTATATCATATAATGTGGAAGGAAACTCGTGTGCTGGAGAAGAAACAGTATGGAATTTAATTCCCAATCCATTTAGGAAGCACACTCATCAGAACCTATGGTATGTTTCATTGGATTTGTGTCGATGAAGACCAGGAGAATTGGTTGATAATACTTTGAATATGGACGCTACAGAATATGTGGAGATTCTTGATGCGATTGCACTTCCAAGTTCAAGATTAACATTTCCAATGGATGAAGTGTCTTTCCTCATGCTAATCCAAGATAACAGTGGTGGGCATATGCAAAGTTGACGCGAGATTTTTAGTCAAACAACTAGATATCACAGTTCTTCACTGACCATCAGTTTTTGTCTGATTTAAACGTAATTGAGAATGTCGGAACTAGAATGGAGAATGGATGGATTCCTGTTCAGGAAAAATCAAGAGAAACTTTTCACCGTCACTGTCGTCAACATGAACCTGACATAAAAATAATAAATAAATGTTCTGTTTGCTGTCGAAGGCAGCAGAAATAATGTGTGCATGTAGAGTAAGTAAATTAGTGGAGTGGAAAACAAAAACCCTATACTGTATTATAGAGTATAATATGGCCTTAACTCTGCCAGTTAAATAAAATCTTCTGTTTTATTATTTGTGCAACAGAAATTATACATATATTTATTTCTCTTTGTAATGATAACCCTGGATTAAAATAGCAACATACAGAAATATCCTGTTATAGTCAATGATTATGTTTATTTTATTCTTATAATAGATAAGAACAATGCGCAAATAGCATTACAGTGGATTGTCAATTGTCATTACAGTGTCACAAATTTTACGAACTAAATATTTTCAGTCTATCTTCAATTTGTGCCTTTAAGGTAGGACTAATAATAATAGTAATAATAAATGATGATTAAAATAATTTAAATTTCCTCCCTCCTATCCCGGATACCTACATCATATTTATGTAATAAATTTTGCTTCTAACATGAACATTCATCATGTTATAGAAAATTTGTCACTAGCTGCTACTGTGAGATTATGCACAGCAATTGCCTGCCTTGTGTGATAAACAGTATCTGCAATTTGATAGTATGTTTAAGTTTTCATTTTTGAGTACTGATGTACAGGCGGGGACTACAATAATCGGAAGAGGAAAACAAAGTATGTGAGGCCGCAGTGTCTAACTTGGGGGTAGGGGAGGTAGTAAACGCATGGCACGCTTTTCCTAGTTCGGTGCAACACTACAGTGAGTGAGAAATTACTTTGCAATTGACACTTGGGACGTGTGTATATCCGTGACTCAGCTTGCGTTACGCTCGTCTTATCGCTGGCCAATCAGGTAACAAAAACACATTGTCAGAGGCTTGACTTCATCGGCGTTGCCGCAGTTACAGGATTAAGGAGATTAACGCAATAGCAAAGCGTTTTCAAGTGCTTACACTGGTCTAATGTTTCGTATACAAGTATTTTATTAAGTGTGGTGGTTTAGCGTTGTATCAAACAAAAGTGATTATGTATGGCTCCGATAAACAACAATACAAATTGTTAGATATTTTAAACTTTGCTGTTTTTGGTTTTGTTTTCGTATTTCTCGCCAACATTGTTCCTATATTCAACACAGATTTAGATAACTGCAGGATTTAAAGTGGCTTATAGGCATGATAAAGGCAAAGGACGTGCGTTAGGAAAAAGCGTGACTATTAGAAGTCAAGTTTGGGATTATGCATGTGCCCTTAGAGAATATTTTGAAAAATAAAAGGATAATGGCAGCCCTCTAATTCCCGTAAAGAAGGTACTTGAAAGAACCGCCGTGACTTACATTTTGCATAAAATCTCTGTTATCAATACGTGTAAATGGAATTAAAAAATGCAACATGAATAGGTCCTACAGCATCGTTTACCACTCCTGGAAAATATTTGATAAGCATCTAACCAAATTGATGAATTTCAAAAGGAAGCTATACGTCAACATGTGTACGGCTTCTACAAGAGAAAAGAACACCCAACTATTAGCTTCTCTTAAAAGCTCTTATCTCTTCGCCGGGTAATTTTTCCTAAACCCAAGATCGCGGGTTTAATCCCGGCCAAGATCTATGACTTTTTTTCTTTTGGTTGATTGATTTATTTATGGACGCTCTTTAACATCTCAGGTTATCAGCGTTCCATTCAACTCAGGACGTGAAACGGCCAACAAATTTTGCTCAGAGGCCTCTCTTTCGGGCTTGAGGTTCTTTTTCGTGCCGTAAATGTACGACACGGGACCCGTGACTTTACTTCCCTTCCGAAGGAAGCCATACTTAGGATTTTTACGCCCAAAAAAATCCATCGGTCCTAGCCGGGTTCGAACCCGCGATCTTGGGTATAGGAGGCAAATATGGTAACCACTACATCACCAGGACCGACGATTTTTTTTTCGGGCGAAAAAATCAGAAGAATGGCTCCCTTCGGAAGGGAAGTAAAGCCGTGGGTCCCATGTCGTAGATTTATGGCATGTATAAGAACCTCAACTCCTGAAAGAATTGAGGTTCCTGAGCAAACTTTATCGGACGTTTCGCGGCTGAATTGAATGGAAGACTGATGACCTGAGATTTTAAGTCCCTAAATAAACCAAATCAACAACCGGGTCATCTTTTTCACTAAAGAAAGATTTTAAGCACCTATAGTTTCAGTGGAATGTTCTAATGGAATGGGTCGAGCATTTTGGCGCACAGATGCTGAATTTTAAGAAGCATATGGCAGGTGGACTTAATCCGTGTTATTTGACTCAATGAAACATGGGTTAACATAAGCCACACTCGTACAGAAAGTTGGATAGATCACACAGCCACAGAGTCAATGCCGTAAAAGCCAGTTAAGGGAGGCTGACTTATGCTAACTCATACCGGAAGCTCAGCTAGGTTTGTCGAAAATTTTCTTCTGATATTCATAAATAGGAAAACGGTGGACACCGTGAGGAGATAGATGGTAGTAGAGGATGAGCTGCTACCTAAAGTATCCAGCCCTTCCGTAATTGTAATGCGCAATGCACCATATCATTCGGAAGTGATTGATAAGGTTCCTATGATGCGCAAGCTAAAACAGTTATGATTGATTGGCAGCGAAGAAGAAATGTACAGGTTTCTAAAGAAACTGGTTTCTGTAACAAAATGATTTACCGGAATCGATGCCACGTATGGTCTCCCCAAATGAAGGGCTCTTATGCTCTTGTCGTGTTCCTGTTATCTGTGGTGTGCAATATCGTTCTGGGAAGCGGATGAAACAGAAAGATGCACGGATGATGGCTTGGGAAGAGCCACAGGAAGGATGGAAGCTGGACAGAGAGAATTATTTTGGCTGATCCCCAAATTATTTTGAATAGTGTATTTTATATTTGTAATATTACTAATGTAATGTTTTTGAAACTTTGCGAGTTCTTGCAAGCCCGCTGGACTATCTATGGGCGATACAATACTATTGATTTTTATCGACACCAATGTCCGTGAACTTAGTAAGAGGGTAGAAAATGTTTGCATATCACATTCCTCATGTTTGCCTTCTTCTCATGGCCAAGACATTCCTATCTCCTTGCTACTACATGCCTGTCCTTTCGTTTGTTTATATTACGCCCTGCGTATTTCCTCAGTTGCTGTATAGTCGATGCAGAAAAATTCATCGAAAATGTGGTGCAAGATAGTACAAGTGCTACAATTTATCGCAATAAAACAGCATTCTTTGCAGCATATCATTTGAAATTAGTTTATAATCATTTCTGTTTTTCCCTATCTTAAAATCTCATTAATATACTTTCCCTGAAATACAGTGCGCGTGAGTGTGTTGGAATGAATATCGTCTGTTAAGAAGAACAATGTTCGTTTCTGCGTGCATGCAAGTTGTTTTCGTTACAAATTCAGGCTGGTATGAAATGTACACTATTCGTTAAAATTTGAATACACTTCAGCCATTCATTATTATCATTTATAAGACAAACTCCTGAGTGGAAACCTTTCATCCTGTGGTGGTATAACGATCGCGAAAGCAGTTCAAACGTTTTAGGGGACAAAGAGTGCTGAAGAACTTGAGATGGTGTGTTCCACTTTCGACATGAAAAAAATGATGTAGCAATCAGGGACGATGAATGTTGAAGACGCGCGAAACTCTTTCGAAAGTATGCTCATTGGCTTTTGTTAAGTGTATAGAATTGTATATTAGTAGCAAACTTTTATGCTTTATGCATCATAAATTCCTAAACCCAAGATCGCAGGTTCGAACGCGGCCAGGACCGATGGATTTTTTGGGCGTAAAAATCCTAAGTATGGCTTCCTTCGGAAGGGAAGTAAAGCCGTGGGTCCTGTGTCGTACATTTACGGCACGCAAAAGAACCTCAAGCCTGAAAGAAGCCTCTGAGCAAAATTTGTCGACCGTTTCACGCCCTGAGTTGAATGCGACGCTGATGACCTGAGATGTTAAAGAGCGTCCATAAATAAATCAATAAAAAAATGCATCATAAATGTAAAATTTTGGGAAATCATACATATTAAGATAAATGTAAAAGTAAAATCGGCGAATATATTTTGTACTGCTAAACTAATTCTTAACTCTGTTCAAAATTACTATCATAGATTTATGCACAATGTGAAAATGTTACAACTGTCGTGTGTAGGCGAAATTAGTTTCTAAATAAAATTACAGAAAAGATTGTTATATAATAGACCAGACTTCAACCAAACTTCATAAACTCTCAAATAATTTGTAAAATAAATTTATTTTGATTGAGAAACAAACAAAAATAAATATTAATACATTTCAGAATAGTAACTCAATAGTCAAAAACTTTAAATATTCGCAAATTCCTTTTCTTGATTAAAAACCCCCCTTTATGCTATTGATGCTTATTTTTGCTTAGTTCACATGTCTAGTGGAATTACAACTGCAAAGATGAAATGTTTTAGTTTGTCTGTTTGATTCAGGGAACATCGCCCAAGGCGGTCGTAAGAACTTCTCTGAATTGCGTAACCAATTTTATTTCCTTACATGTTAAAGAGTGAGAGGAAAGAAATGGCAGTGAGAAGAACTGGGTTACTGTTTTCATCTTGACTACCTCTACTCATTTAACAAATAGGCATTGAAGTAGTAGCGGGGCGGGAAAGGGCAGAATCCGAGGAAGAATCATTAATTAGTTTCTACGTCACATACTACCTTTGTATTGAAGAAAGCACATTAAGCACTTCTCACAAATTCTTCTCACCAAATAGATAAAAAGCACCTGACTTCATTTGAATTCACCTAGAGTGATGGATAAAATGTGTTGTACCGGAAAGCAGGCTTAGTATTCCACCAGGTTCTTCTGTGGATCAAAGAATTGCCAGCCGGAAGACGCAGAAAATTGCAAATAGAAAGAATCTACTTAATAAGGCCCGCTGAAACAAGCTTTTTAATAAAAGGGGGGGGGGACGCTGCCTGAAATTTATGCAGTAACTGAAATACCGAGTGTGCCAAAAATGTATACACACTTTCACAGTAGACATCTATTTAATATATTTCAAAGTTGAAGCGAAAAACAACAGTAATGTGTACTATGATGTTCTGTAAACAGATGTGACTCACATATATTATAATAGCGTTGCTATGTGACAGGCAAATCAACAATGAACAAATGCAGCCAAGATTATCGTATTATGTACAGATGCTCCTATTTTTCAAACCGTATCTAACCGTATAATAAAAGCCAAACTGTTACATTAATATCATTATCCGTATATGATTCTTGAATTCCTCAATTCCTCAACCTATTATTGCATTGTACTAATAATTTAAAATCAATTAAAATAACATAATAAATCGAACATTTAACACAAATAGTAATTACATCGGCAAAGGCGGCGATTAGTGCTAACTAGACTATCAGCGTGTCAAACTGTAAACCCAAAAACAAATTAAGTGACGAGTGACAAAATCTTAAATTTCCTTCATGACGATAAAATGAAGGATATAGTAGCGGTTTGAGGTAATAATAATAGTAATAATAATAATAATAATAATAATAATAATAATAATAGAATGAAGTTACAATAATTGAGTTAATATACAATGCCTTCTATATATCGTTAAGTTTTTGTTTTCTAAGCGAAGTCGTCATAAAGGCAGTTTCCCACCAAAGCCTAGTGACTGTTTTGTCTGTTTGTTGGAAAACCGTATTTGGACGACAATATTTCAAGTTGATAACGGCTTCTATTTGGCAATAGTAATTAACGCCACAGTACTGTGATGACATGCATTGTTACTGATTCATTTTAATTTTTCATTTCCTCCTTCTTTGCACTTTTTCTAAACCGTTCAGTAGGCCGTATGTTATACAGCCATGCTCTCTGCTTATTGGTCCGTGCAGGCCACTGTGAAAAGTATTGATCGTTTTGACTAAATAGCTTCATTCTTTCTGATCGCTAAACATGTTGCTTTTTCATTTCTCATTCATTCAGTACCTTCATGTGGTTGAAGGTACCCATAAATTTTGCAAGAGTCGAGGCCAACTTCACTTTTCCCTAGAGATCCAGGTATCAGCAATTATAATAATTATGACAGGTATGAAATGAAATATATTTACTTGTTTTTGTTACTGGGATACTTTTCTTTAGTTAGCCTTCCCCATTTGAATATATAATCAGGCATTCATCATTATTTAATTTTAATTGCATAGTAATTTATTGGAAAGGGTTTTGGGGGTTATTAAGGTTTCCAGCGTGCAGAAATTGTTAAATGTATAAAATGATACTTTTGTAGCTCTTTATTAACATTCTTTAACTTTTTATATATGATATTCTTGCTATACATATATTAGCATGTTTATGCTGTTACAACGCTGATATAAATTTAAAGCATAAATTGTACATGTTTCTATTTCTTCCGTTAAATCAGGCACATATACTTCATAGGACATATATTTGGGTTATCCTTTCAGCGCACTTTCCTAAATGGCATTAGCGGGAGAATGGCAGCTGATCTACGTCGTTAAAATATATCAGTGAAATTGGTACCTGACGTCCAGTGTTAAAATGTAGCAAGCTAATTAGATAATTTAATGTTGGTAGTATATGAAAAATGAATAATCGGTAAAGGTTTTAAATGATATAGTTATAATTAATATAAATATATAATTAATATAATATTATAATTAATAGCAACTATTTTATATGTATTGTGATTTTAATAAACCAATGATTTCCTTATCAACGTCCGATGCGTTAAGTGCACATCTCTCTAATATCATAATTTATAGATGTACACTAATTGTTTTTCATTATATAATTGCTGTGCTTTTAATAAACCAATATTTCACCAACCAACGTCTTGCGCGTTAGGTGCACACCTCTCGAAAACAGTAATACATGGTTGTGGACTAATTGAATGTATATAAAGCAAATACTGTGACAGTTGAGCATTTGTTGAAGCCACCCAAGAATGTAGGAACAGATTACAGAGTAAATATTCTTGAAAAAACTACATATAACTAAAGAAGCAGAAAAAGAATAAACACTTAATTATTAAGTACTTTTTTCTTTTTATGCTTCTTTAGTCATTGTTGTTTTAGTTACATTGTTTAAAGTATTGCTTTATTTTTCATATATAGAAAGTGTGTGTGTGCTTGTGAGCGTGCGTGCGTAATATTATAGTATATTATCACAAAGTTTTGATCGTTATTTTTATTTGCATCAACAAATTCCTATATGAAATATATTTGTTCTCGATCATTTGGCTACGTTTGCATCCAACTTTACAGAAGTATTTTTCCATTGTGACTGGCAAAGAACGCATACCATGCATATAATATTTACTGGAGACTTCAACACATATTAAAAGAAGAAAAGTCCAAGTGTTGTGGCGTTTACGGAAAAAATAAAAACAATTCCACAACCCTAGAATATACTTTTTTTTAAGAAAAATGATTTTTTACTGATAACAATAGGAATTAGTGGACTCTACTGACCCTTTATCGATAATGATCCAAAGATCTCTAAGTATAGTAGAAAATTTAATTTGAAAAAATGACTAATTTTCCAATATCCTCTAAATAACTAGTGAATTTTCCAGCATCCTCTATATCCAAACTTTTTTCTTTGTCTGTTTGTAGGACAAACTGATAACTAATAGTTGCTATGCTTCGATAAAGGTACCGTGTCTAAGCAGTGAAGTGTACATACCGTAAGTACCATGGAGGATTTGAACTAGCAATAGCTATGGAATTCTGAAAAGTGAAAGTAACAAATGGAGAGAGAGTATTTAAAAATAATGCGTATAACAAGCAAAAAGTTTCCATATACATTGTAGGTATGTGGTGAGGTGTGCAACAAAACGAATGAAAATTAAACGGAAATAGTGAATAATAACAATAGGCATAGCCATGGGTGTAATTGCGTGCAATCGTTAGAGCATTAATTGCAAACGAAAAGCCATTGAAAATATTTATGTTAAGTCTCAAAATATTATCAGATAATAGCTTTGTGAAATTAGCATATACCGTTATCTCTTAGGTACAGGCTTCACCAATTTTCGAAAGGCCATGTTCAGAAAGAGGAGAGAGGGAATGGATCCAGAATCTAAAACGATTGACGATCCTTTTGGGCAGTTGAAACTCCTTAATTTAAGAATGTGAATCTTTCATTTACGTTGGTGAGAAAGTCAAATTGTGTTATTCGCCTTTAAAATTAATTTAATGTTTTCATCTAATAGTGAGGCCGTGCTAGAAGAACGTACCTTTTATATTTGTATCAAATATTTCCGACAGTTACATTCAATTCATGTGCATAATGTGAACGATGTATGAAATAATTTTATATTTATTATGCATTACCTGCAAAATATAAGAGTGTTATGAAAAATGGTGGTTGATATAAGTAAATTTGTGTAATAATGAACCGAAAGAAAAATCAATGTTGTTAGAATATGAATTCAGTGCCAAATAGCACTACAAATTGTGAAAGAAGTTATTCTGTGTTTTTATAATGTGTAACTAGTTCAAATCTAATAAATTGTCATTAAATATAGATGTAAGATTCATTATGAAATTCATAAATATTAATTGGTCTATATTACATTAAGTACTAACAATCACGCACTAGACAAACACAGGGATACCAAATTTCCAGATTTTCAAATTGACAGACTGTGAAATTGGAAAGAACATTTAGAGTATATTAAAATCAGCAGCCTACGGGTTTCATTGAAAGTAACATATTCGTTCTGAAGGCTCCCTCAAAACAGTTTCTTAAAAATTGATTGCGTTTATTTACTGTCGCATTGATTACGTCGGTCTTCTCTGTATTATTGTGCATGTATACTATAGGTTTATATTTGGTAAATGAAATGAAATGAATTAATGAGACGCCAAAGTGCTTGGAGTCCTTGGAGTCTTAAGGAAAAATTCCGAGAAAAACCTTAACCATGCAGCTTGAACCGACAGGGAATAAAACCCAGGACCTCCCGATTAGCAGTTGCAAACGCTAGCAATAGAATATTAATGCGGTAGCAGCATATTTCTCTTTGATTATAAAATATTCTTTTTCTTTCTTGGGAAATTCCATTTAAAGCAAACGAATTTTTGTATTATTTTTATAAAGAAAGTACTTCGAATCGCACGCATATGGTACAGATAATAGAAAATCAAGCAGAGATCTATTTTGAGAACTAAAATATGTAACATGCCTTTTTGTTAGCATATATGATTTTCTTTTATGAACTTTTACATAAAAATAAAAATACGTAGCATAAACACTAAAAACAAGTACAGTCTGCATAAGCACATTACAAATTTATCTTGTTATCAATTAGAAGCTTATTACAAATGTATCAGAATATATAACACTCTCCAAATTATTATCTATTAATAGATGCAAATCTGCTCCTACAGAATATTGCAGCAGTATTTAATAAGTAAGAGGATGGTTAATTAAATATGTAATGGATGGAGGGAAGGATTTGGAAAAAAATAAAATTAATTTGACAGTTGTATGTAATCTCAGGGGTAAATAATTCCTTCCTCTCCGACGATGGTTTGCGCTGTCTTACAGTTTTGCCACGGCTGTTGAGACTCTGCTGCTAGATATTTTTATGATCCTGTGACCATAGGGGAAGGAATTGAATTTGTTGGTAATTCAATGATGCATTCAAAATTTATTCCTTCATTATTTTCTTCATCTTTCATAGGCCATCTCCAACTAAATGGTTAGCACAAAATGTTATTTATTTTCCATCTCAAGTACAAGCGCATGTTTTCTCAAAAATAAGAAATGTTTTATTCTGCGAATTGGGCTTGTCCTCTACTATGTAGGAACAAATTACTTGTACAAAATAGACATAAGTTATACAAACACGGTTATATCTATACAGAAAGCTGTTACATTGAAACATTCTCAGAGATATTGATTTGACCCTTTTTGCTTGGTTTTTGTGTACACAAAAACCACATAGAAATCTTTTACATGTCGAACAACTGTCTTTGGTTTTGTTTTTCGTACATAACTCTATTTGACATGTCTTGAGTTTAGCGACCTTAGATGTTCCTTCATCTCTATGATTAGCTATAAGTGATGGTGAGAGTAGTCGATGAAAGCTACGTGAAAATGAAAAGCTAAGCTAATTTTAAGACACAGAAACAAGAGCTGATAAACGGTGACTCATGCACTACGCTACAATGAGTTTGAAACAACTTTGTTGCTCAGTGATGATTATTGTCAATTACAACTGCGCAATAAATTTTGTAAGAAATGTGAGTAAGGAAGCCCTTCGGAAACTGATGGTAGATTTGCTATTATTTTAAACAGTTACACTTGAAATGGAAAAATAAATAAATAAATAAATAAATAAAATTATGAGCTAAACGTCATTGAAAGGGATTAAAAGCTATAAAACCATAGAAAAATACTTCTAAAACAGTGAAAATATGAGCTTTTGAAAAATCAAAAGCGGTCACTTGACGGCTATTATTAAACTATCTTTGAGGGAAAGACAGACTTTCATAGGCCTCCTGTAACATGGGCATAGACCTGTAACTTTGAAGATTCGTGAGACGAAAGCAAAATTCCAGAAAACATATTTTTCGATGCGTGTCACTCCCATTTGTATATAGGCGGAACTGAACATTGCTCAACTTGCATATCTCCCAAGGCGGAAACCGAAAGTGACAATGATGAAACTGGTATTGTGTGTCCATTTCGCATAAAGCTAACAAAATATTGTAAAGTTAAAATTTAATGCGAAAAATTATTCCTGAGTAGTCAACGTTAAAATGTTAAAACAAGTCATTCATACTGAAGTGTATTCATTTTACAAATACGGTTTTGCGCTAGAGTTTGTCCCATAAATGATACATTTAGATATGATTTTCAGAGCATATCTTGTAGCCGTATTCAAAATAACAAAAAACTTAATTATCGGAAGTTGTTGCAACCTTAAATTATTCATGACTAATTAACCTCTATATATTAGGTGAAATATATTTAATTAGCTTAATATGTGTAAAATTAAGTTCACATGTATTTAATTAGTTTGACTTATTGAACTAGGTTGATATATATATTTATCTAAATTGACATGCATTTAGCTAGGTAAATATATTTAATTAAGATAATTGTTTTTAGTTATGTAAAATGAATGTAATTAAATTAATAAGTGTAAAATGAACTTAAATGTATATCGTTAGGTTGACGTGTTTTTAATTAGACGGACATGCTATTAGCAAAGTGAAATATGTTCAATTAAGTTTGTAAGTGCAAAATTATAAATTTAATTGAGATTAGCATATTTAACTAGGCTTATGTGTAACTTGATTAGCGTATTTTTAATTAGGCGAAATGTATTTATGAAGTTAACAGACATATAAACATGTGTAAAATTAATCCGATATGCATTTAAATTAGATTGATATTTAATTACAAGCTGAAATGTATTTGATTAAGTTAACTGTTTTCTTTTTAAGTATTTTGTTGTAAATAATCATTGTATTTTCATTATTCTTCATTGCCACTGGGTGTAAGCCCAGCCGCAGTTAATCAGCACATACATGCATAAATAACACATAGACAAAATCGTTGTTTCGTATTAACTGAATGATTTAATATCACTGAGGTGCATCCTAACACATCAACATCATTCTTCTCTATCTAAAAAGTGAAAAATGCTGAAGCAAAAAAAAAAAAAAAAAAAAAAAAAAAACCTAAGACAGGTCTCGTTACCTTTTATGCTCTAGTAAATTTGGATTATTAGCGTTAAGTAAAACGCTTATGACCAGAAGTTATCTCGAATGCTTTAGCTAAATGCCGAATAAGACGCTTTAACTTATCGTCGCGCTGTCAAAAGCTTGTCATTGAATTATTTACTATGGTTGCACTTGTTTGGAGTACATGATGAGTAAACTGTGGCATGTGGAATTCACTGAACTATCTATAGGCTCTTTTGTGAATAGCTGGTGGTACGGAGAAAAAAAAAATCTAGATTAGCTTCTGGCAATGAATTACTTAGAGATCTATGAAAAGTATGCCTGCCATATCGTGTGTAATAAGACATATGTACCCGAGAAATCTGACAGCAGGTGTAGTTATCATATATATATATATATATATATATATATATATATATATATATGATAACTGTATTATAACTTCTGCATTTAATTGTATGCTTTCCCAAGCGTATTTTTAAGGATACTCATCCATAATAGACTGAGCTCTTTTTAAGTTTTCATAAAAATGCTATCATATTTCTCGTCGCTTAAGGTTTATTTTTTCTGAGGGAATAAATTTCTTTGGTAATTTTTTTTCGGCTCCATTATCTCAAATAAGAAGGCGTAGGAGATCTATAATGGTGTATGCGGGCTGCTAAAAATTACTATTTCTGATGGCCTTGGATGAAATATCGGCGAGGGTTGAGAAGGGAGAATAAAACTCCTTTTATTTTTACCTAATCTGTTTGTTCTAAGAGCAAACCCAAGTAGTTGATGGGTTAACGGTGAGAATGACATGAAGATGAGAAAAGCTTCCGAAGTGGTGGGTTGGAATATATGAGTTATGATAAACTCTTGTGAGGAACATGAAAAAGGCGGAATGAAATCAATTTACAGCCATGCAGTCAGTCTATCTCTCGATATTTACGTTGAAGTCTACACAAGTTTCGTGGTCCAGTTAATAGACAGTGCAACACGAAGCGTACTATACTGCCGCTGGTTCATCATTAGGCCCCATTTGTGTATTATATATGAATGGTCATAGAAAGTTCCTCTTAGAATTCCATGGGAATTATTCTTATTGCTAACCTAAGTTTTAAAGTTTCTACAAGGCTTTCGCATTTTGTTAAGGATTTAGCTAAAACTCTGAAAAAGTTCATATATTCTAGATTGTCCTCAGCTGTGTACCTCAAACTCAAAAAAATGGTCGATTTTTCCATTTTAGATTTTGCTGGTCCCCCCATCTGTTGTAGCCCATCAAAATTCTTGACTAAAAGTATTTACGTCTTAGTCGCCGCTCACGAACACCAAATTCAATTACGCACACATTTTAACACTATCGCCATATGACGCTAAAAACAAACAAAGAAACAATTTATTGTGTTGGAACCCTACAGAGAGGATACAAAATGTTAAGAAACAGCAGTTCATAGAATTCTGCTCCTTTAAAGACGTAAGAAATACTAATACTTTCTACCCACACAAAACATAGCAATGCTTACTTGGTCTTAGCGAGGAAGAAGATAAAAAATCAATTATACTATAACAAATACGAATCTAAGGATACACTTTCAAGATACAAGAGTATTTAGAAAAACCAAAGCTTATACGGACCATTTTTTGTTGTTTCGAAGGTTATAAACCCGAATAAATGTTGGAAAAAGAAAAAAGTACTAAAAACTGGGAAATTACAATTTAAGATACAATAATTACAGCAATCTGGAATAATAAATGTATATATAAACTAATAAGAGGTGGAATAGGTGAAATAAATCAAGGACGGACACCCTTATCATCAATTATAACGAAGACAGCTAATGAGGTATATGGAGTAAAAATGAGAGCAAGACCCTAAACAGGTAAAATTATATTGAAAGAAACCATTATTAAATAAAGAGCAATAATCCGTAAATTATCAAGAAAAATGAACAAAGAAAGCTAGGAACAATTTATTAAGAGATTAGAATATGATATAACAAGTTCACAAATATTTGGCTTCAAGATATTTGGTACATTGAGAGAAGATGTGAACGATAAACTGAAAATTAATGTAATAGTTAAAGAAGAATAGGAAAAAAATTATAATAGTCTATTAATACAAAAGGAAAATAAATAGGAGATGAATACACACATAAAAGTAAAATATAATGCAATAAGCATGACAGATTTAGAAAAAGCCTTGGAAAAGCAAGGAAAAAAAAAAAGTCTCATATTGTAGACAATATTGAATTAATAAAATATGTCAGTTTATAATGGAAAAGGAGATTTACATAGGTGCTAACTTATATCTGGATTCATGATAAAGTACTAAATAAATGGAATTTTTTTTTGGTTGGTTTATTTACGGATGCTCTTTAACAGCTCAGGTCATCAGCGTCCCATTCAACTCAGAGCGTGAAACGGCCGATAAATTTTGCTCAGAGGCCTCTCTTTCAGGCTAGAGGTTCTTTTTCGTGCCGTAAATGTACGACATGGGACCCACGGCTTTAATTCCCTTCCGAAGGAAGCCATGCTTACGATTTTTTACGCCCGAAAAAATCCACCTACCCTGGCCGGGTTCGAACCCGCGATCTTGGGTGTAGGGGACAAGTATGGTAACCACTACACACCAGGACCGACAAAATGGAAGATGGAAAATATGATTAATATCCATAAAAAGTAAATAGAGCAAACTGATTTAATTATAGGGGTACATCGCTACTAAGTTCGTTCACTAAATCTATACAGAGATAATAAAATCCAACTTAAAACCAATAGCGGAAGAATTCCTCAATGAAGAACAATGTGGGGGTAAGAAAGGCAGACCATGAATAAATGCAGCTTTTGTAATAAAACAGCTAATGAAAAAAGGGGAACTGTTTGTCATATTTTTAGATTATGAAAAAGCATACCACCGAGTAGATATACAAAATCTATGGGAAATATTGAACTACTATAACGTTCCCTATAATATGAATAATGCCATTATATCAGTATATCATAATTCCCAGATTATACTAAAATCGGTTCTCCTTTTAAAGTTAATTCAGGTGTTAGAAAGAGATGTGTTTGAACCCATTATTATTTAATGTATAAAGTTATTCAGGAAGTGCAAACATTAAATCCCAAAAGTATTAGTCCAAACAAGTAATTAAATATCCTACTATTTGCTGATGATCAAGTATTGCTGGCTGAAACTGAGAATGAACTGCAAGAGAATGTAACGAAGTTAAATAAAGTTTTATAAACCTTCAATATTAAAATCTCTATTAATAAAACTAAAGTGAGTGGAAAGTACAATAGAAGAGTTAAAATCGCAATAAAATATCAGATAAAAGAATAAATGAAAAAATTTAAATATCTGGGATCCTACATATAAATGTATTATTTGAACCAAGATCTGTACAACGATGTAAGAAAGCAGATATAACCCAATAAATGGATGCATAAATAGATAATTGGGAAATTCAATGAGCAAATAGGGCAAACTCAGGTGACATGATATTGTATCGAAACCAATGCTGCCCTATAGTAGTGAAATTAGAGTGTTGAGAGGGGAAAAATGAATAAATTTGCAAGGTCAGAAATGAGAGTTATGAGAAGGTTATTAGGGGTATCTCTAAGAGATAAATTGAGAAGTGCGGACATAAAAATGGAGCTGGATGTAAGAAATAGCAAAGTACAGGAGATAATTCACTACCAATAGAACTGACAAGAGCATATCAATCGGGTGTCTCCTGACAGACTACCATAGTAAACTATTCTATATATACCAAATGGAAAACGGGATGTAGGACGGTCGTAAACTAGGTGAAAAGCTCAATTTAAAAAAGAACTACTTATGGCGCGGAACGGCATTAACCCAATACTTGGATAGGCAGAAGAAGAAGAAGAAGAAGAAGAAGAAGAAGAAGAAGAAGAAGAAGAACTTTCTTATTCCACCAAAGTTCGCTGTAACTGTGCTGCATGAGTTTCTAAACCCTTTAATATGATAAATTGTGAAGAAAACAGTTTTCTAACTCGGTTTACCATTCTGGTTTACAAACGACAAATGCGTAAGCGCGCGCATTAACCTATTCATATTGATCGCAAAGACATAAGGTGATATATCAGTTTCAACAGAAATTGTGAGTAAAGTATGTGCTATCGTCATCCTTAGCAATTGTTTTGCACTTAACCGGTTTCTGAAAATATGCGGTGATATGCAATAAATCCGTTCTTTCTAAATAAAAAAGAAGCCAAATATTTATATATTTTCCTAATGAAGTCGAATTTGTGCACTAGTACGACTGATCCGCTGAAATGCAAGACTTTTCAAAATGTCTTGTAAGTAAAGGACAATATGCATAATTGTTACAAATGCAAATGACAAAAGCAAGGAAAAGAGCGACTGGAAAACATACCGTAATTTCAAGAATCCAATTAAACGGTACGTTCTTTTGTCTTTAGTTGATTTCATTTGGTTTATTTATGCACGTTCTTCAACATCTCAAGTCATCAGCGTCCCATTCTATTCAGACGTGAAACGGCCGGTAAATTTTGCTCAAAGGCCTCTTCTTTCAGGCTTGAGGTTCTTTATCGTGCCGTAAATGTACGACATGGGACCCACGGCTTTACTTCCCTTCCGAAGGAAGCCGCACTTAAGATTTTACGCCCGAAAAAGTCATCGAACCTGGCTTGAACTCGCGAACTTCGGTTTATGAGGCAAGTATAATTACCACTACACCACCAGGACCCATTTTTTGTCTTTCGTATCATTTGTAGTTACACATGTATTGCGTCCATATACGATGTTATAGCTTTTTGGAAGCAATTCAGTAACACTGAAAATTGAGAGGTATTACAAATTATATATATATACGACTATGTATAGTGCCTCAGTGTTTTAAAACTGGTTTGGATTTAAATATACTTTACATACAAAATTGACTTAGATGATAGGTATATATAATTTTTGCTGTACTAAAATTCAACTTTTACACGGAAATTCAATTTTTTCAAAACTTCGAGGTAACTAATTTTTTATATTTTCTTCTTTTTCTACATAATATTATAACTTTGGAACACTGGCTTATTACACAATGGAATATGACACATTTGCATTACCATGACAACGAGTTTGTCTATTTTTGATATTTTTTGTTGAAACACAATTTTTCAAAGAAAGATAAGCGTGTTTCTTAAACTGCTATTTGTGGTGGAAATACATGCTATTAAAGCGTGGGACAACCTTAGTAGCCTTACCCCTATACCATCGAGTTCGGACTGTCCAGTGTTATCGTTTTCATCTAAAGAGTAGCACACTTCCACGAGATCCTGGAAATTCTTCACCGTTACTTTTGTGAATCAAAGATTGAGCATAAACTGTGAATATTTTCTTTTTCTCATATTGTTAAGAATATATTGGCGCGCTTTAATTAATAAGTAACGAATAAACGCATACAAAATTTGCTCTCACTTCGGCGCTCCGGTCTTTATTAACCCTAAACAGGCCCTGAAAGAGATTTCAGACACACGACACCGTTGTTTTCCTAAGCGAACTCTGATACACCGCATTCCTCACGCGAATTATGTCAATGTAACAAAAATAGCTGGATTACTGTAATCTCAGTTCCAGGGGAAAGAAAAAAGACCACTAAGGCTTGTTCCGTACTCAACTCGGGCAAGCTCGTATTGGGCTCACTCAATATTATTATGTAGGAGAGCGCAGTTGTTCAGCAGCCATTCGGCGGTTTCATACCAAAAATGGATAAACAGACTTGTACTAAAATTTGAACAAACTTGATCTATCACAGATGCAAAGGAATCAGGTAAATTTACATTGCAAACATACCGATGGGAACCAGAACGAAGAATGCAGTGATAATAAAGTGGCAAGGCGTCTGAAGACTGGTAACAAAACAGTTTAGCGAATACTTTTTTTTTTGATTTATTTATTTACGGACGCTCTTCAACATCTTGGGTCATCAGCGTCCCATTCAACTCAGGGCGTGAAACAGCCGACAAATTTTGCTCAGAGACATCTCTTTTAGGCTTGAGGTTCTTTTTCGTGCCGTAAATGTACGACATGGGACCCACGGCTTTACTTCCTTTCCGAAGGAAGTCATTCTTAGGATTTTTACGCCCGAAAAAATCCATCGGTCTTGACCGGTTCGAACCCGCGTTCTTGGGTGTAGGAGGCAAGTATGGTAACCACTACACCACCAGGACCGACTTAGCGAATAGTGAAGAGATAACTAAACTAATGTAGTTAACTATCCACAAAATATAAAATTTTGTTCTAACTGAAAGAAAGAGACAAATTTCGACAAAATTACTTGCTATGCAGAAGGCATTTCAAATGTAGGTGCATTCGAAGAGGCTCGATAATGTGTTATGGGCTGATTCCAATTTTAAGGATTGAGTAATATTAAGATTTGATCTTCCAATTATGCATATTCAGTCATCCACCTAAGAGTTCACTACTTAAAGGTTACCCGTTCGATGTGTTTTTTAATCTCTTTCTATAATAGATTATATTTGTTTAAGTAATAAAGAATAGCTAACGTAAATTGAATATTGAAGTAACACTAAAGTAATTTTGTCGGGTAATTGATATGTGAGAGGTTTGATTAATGATGAATTAAGATGGATTGATTGTTTATGACTGATGGATTATAGTAACTGTAGTAAAGATACTGTTGTTATCTTCCTGTTCCACAGGCTATTTTAGTAGTTGTTACCTCGGCTTAGCTCTGTAATGTGCTGGAGTTTTGTGGTCTTTGACCCGAAGGAAAGGAATCGGGAAGCTGTCTGAAGATTGACAAGTTTCGTGATTTTACTGAGACACGCGATAGTATATGTCTTTTTCACATCTATGTCACTGTTATTTCTTGAGAATATCTTGTTCCTATCACACCACTAACACGCCATTTAGTCAAATTTATTCACAATCAGCTTTTCTGTCATACGCACTAGATTCAATTACGATACTATTATCTTCTCAGAATTAAGATCGAATACTGTTCCACATCTCCTACCATTAACGAAAACGTCTATTTAGCTGGACATTACTTTATCGATAATGTCACTAAATTAATATCTCGCTGAACTATAAAAGATCACTAAATCAATTGAGCTGACAATAGAAACTAAACTTTGAATGGATTTATATTATAATATATATTTCCCCTATCTTGTATATTTCGTATATATCCTATCTTTTTCTCTCTATATAGACAAATTAATATACCGTATATTTCCTATATATTGTCTAAACAGTATAACTCGTCCAGCTCGTATGTATAACTCCTATAACTTGTGTTTTGGGCCCTGAAATCACTATCTTAATTAATTATCGTAGGTGGTCGGTCTGGACATTGGTCTTTCAAAATATGGCTTTAGAATAATCTAGAACGTCTTCTTTGATTGACGTCTGTCTATTGATTACTGCGACTACAAACAATCTTTCTGGTCATTCAGACAGGATATCATATTGTGTATCTGTTTGCTCACATTTATATAGTATACAATTACATTGTCCTCTTTAAGATTATTTGTGTTTATCTTCCCACGTTTTGTAGCACAACAAAGATTTATGATTCTTATCCTTAGCTAACAGAACAAAGCTAAACATACTGACAGCAAACAATAGAAAACCTTTGACTTCGAACGCTCTTAGTACTTCTCAAAACATAACGGCGCATGACTCATTTTGCTTTAGGTTCACTACACAAATATGAGTCATAAAGGAATACAAGTTTCATGTTCCTTTGTCCAGTCAAACATAAGAACTATTATGTATGTGCATTCCTGCTAGAATGCATTATGATCATTACAAGTTTTCAAATGTACAAGAAATAGATAGATTAATGCAAACATGATTACGTATACATTATACATAATTGATTATTACGACACTTATATTTAGTTGGGGGTTGAAGCTAATAAATACCGCTTCAATATGCTTTAAAAGTATTCAGTAATAAAAACATTGCAAATATCATATTCATACAGAATGGTCTTTAACCCTGTAAAAATTTTAGGTGACTTTTTGATGATCACATTATCAGTAAGTACTTACCTCTAACTTGACTTGCAAGATTGCCAAATATGAGTGTCTGAGGTTTCTGTAGTATGAACCACAAACTAAGCATACTATCTTCGTCCGGTGCCGTAGGCTTAAATGTACAATGCGATTGCAGTCACTCGTTCAGCCCCTACATGACTTAACCTATAAAGGGATGTTCATCATAATGATCCGGTTATTATCGCAAACGCTTTCAAACATCAGTCCTTGCTTTATCTCTTTTGTTCATATCTTGTTGAACCACTACCGATACGTGTAGTGCAGGTTTCCTTAAATCATGTGGCACGGTCGGAACTCATAGTACGTAATTTGTGTTTCTTTGTTATTAATTAGTAGTTAATAGTAATTAATATTGTACTCAATATCATACTGATTGCTCGAAGTATTTGACCTCTGTGACCTCTGTCAAAGTTCTGTTTGAAGTATATTGAAAACATATTTTGAGATAGTCGTTCCAATTCATCCTTCGAAATACTGTAAACTTCCAGATATTTTTTTTTCAGTACCTCCACGATTTCTAATTTAGGTACAGTAGTAATTTTATGTGGATGAAGATGCAGCCGCTGAGTGGCTTTATGTGCAGTGACGTAGATAAATCAACTTAATGGACTATCCGTGTTAAAAACTTTCGAAAAGTTCCTCATCGATAGCGTATTCCACCAAGCTTCTCTTCTGTTAAAACAGGGTTATCGATTTCGGCTTCTTGTTGGTGAAAACGCCTTGTTTTCGTACTTTTTTTTCAGCAATCTGAATGTTGCATTTTCTGGCGGAGATGCTACTTCAAGAAATTTAACATGAAATTCTGTCCTACAGAACTTAACACGATTTCTTTTGCAAATAACAATAACATACGTATTCTTTATTCTAGCGTATATCTCACGGCATGCTCATCAATACGTAAATACATAGTAGAAAATCTAACACACACTTACTGCGAAAGTTGTACAGAAACAGTTACTGACACCACTGAGCAAGTTCAGTTGTCAGCGTCACTGGAATGATAACTCCAGTCTTACCAGCGCGTTCATTGAAGATCAACCGGTTTCCCTAGTGAATACAAACTCCGATTGCGTAGCGTAATGACCCATGGTACTTCGGATAGTCAACATTGGTCACTGGTACACTAACATATTTGAGGTTTAAGTTAGTATGGATTGCTTATCAGTCTCCTAAGGTATGAATAAGTGCCGCAAAACAAATACTATGCGCAGTTGCCGATTAATGGGAATCAGGAATTTCATTTTAGACGCGCTGTATTCATAAAATTCTACAGAATTTAGCTCGCCAGTCGATATAGATGTGATTAGATATGGGTAGTTCTATTTCTTTCATTGCATGCTGATCCTTCTTAAAAGTTTTGTTCCCCAAGGCTTTATTATGAAGATAGTTTTTTTTCTCCATTGGTTTTCTCAGATCTATTGCTTTATTTATTTATTTTTTTTCTCACTTCACTCTTTCATTGGGATGGCTACGTAGAGACGCTGGATCCAATTATTAGTTTACTCTACATCAATTTTTAATCCCACATTTTCACAATAATGTTTCAATTAATGTGAAATATTTAGTGATATTTTCTTTTTTCAAGGATCAAAAAAATTTATAATTTCAATTTGAAATACAAAATTATACCTATTAATAACAAATCCTAAGATTTAAGGTCCGTCGGGGCTTAGGTGATAGCTTATCAGTCTCTGGAGGGGCATTTGCTTATTTCATACTAGTTTTATTCAGGGTTAAAAAACGCACGATACTAATTTGGGTGCATCCGTGCAGGTACAGAATGTGCATTATTTATGTGCATAAATCTATGCATTCTGCATTTTGTCATGTCTAAGCTATTATCTTGATATTATCTACTCTAACATCAATTCCTTTCTATGTATATCACTATGTTGGTATTATCAACTCTGATGATATTAATTTTGGTTTGTTTCTTGTTTTCATGAAGGGATGATGTCACTGTAAAGTTCCCAACATTAAAAAACTGGTTGATGAATAGTTTTAGTTTTCATTCCACCAACATTTATGCAATGATAATCGAAGATAACATCATAAGTTGCGATTCTGCAAAGCATTTTTTAAAATTAAAGAATTGTATGAAATTGTTGAACTCCATAAAAAACATAGATATGTAATGATCCATCAATTTTGAACAGGAGAATATTAATAATTTAAAGGAAAACTGTGAATTGTGCTAATGAGAGCTAAACTGCTATTTTTTTTTTTTTTGAGTAGTGTTTAACGCCCGTTCTTACTACTGAGGCACCACAGGCGGTGGACACTGGTGATACATGAGATGAAATGATAAATTGGGAAAGGATATTCCTTTTTTTTTTTTTTTTTTTTTTTTTTTTTTTAAAGGAAGGAAGCGTTCCAGGCCTAAGTTTAGGTACCTCCCCGGCATTTGCCAGTTATGAAGACTGAGGAAAACCTGGAAAAAAACCCAGTCAGGGAGGACGGTCCTGGCGGGATTCGAACCGCAGACCTCCCGCTCACGAGTCCGTGCCTTAACGACCTCGGCCACCCGTGGCGGTTAAACTGCTATACATTGAACTTAAAAACAATAATGTGCTCTGCTTAACAAAATATGATGCATATCTAATCAGGGAAAATGAGCATGGTGCTACCAAATAAACTTAACAGTTTTTCTGTGCTAAACCAAGTTTTGCAAGTTATAACAAATGAAGCTAACCACAATGAAAATTATGTACCAGTTAACGGTAAAGTAAGCACCTTGTATATTTTCTATTGGGCGAAATATTTATGCAATATGGGTTAATTAATATTACTATATGCAATTTTCAAAGAGTACTCCAAATGTATGTACCCAACTTTTACTGATTATGGCTTTCATAAGTGCTCTAATAAGAAACCTAAACACAAACCTTCTGTCAAAGGCCAGATAAGACTATAGATTGTGATGCTTTTATGTACTCTGTGATCAAACGCATTAGTCAAAAGCTTTTCATTTTCCACGAAATTTACTTCAAGAATTTCATTTTATTACTTCTTTATACTCCAGCACAACATAACAAGAAAAGTTTCATATAAAATATAAGTCGAAATAATGTGTTTCACTATAACCTCATTGAGCAAATATACAAAATTCCCTGAGTTCATCTAAATGCTTTAATAATGAGGAAAAAGTAAACAATAACAAGAAGAAATTCCATTATGAATATCAAAATGTAAAATTGAGAGCAATTACCTTAATCAAATTAGGCTTTTATTTTTTCCATTTAGTATAGCCAAACTGCATTGTGATTAATCGGTTTCCACTAGTGAATACAAACTCCAATTGCGTAGCAGAATGACCGCGCGGTACTTTCAATAGTCAACATTGGTCACTGGTACACTATGTATCATGTAATACACCGAATATTTGTTGGCTAATTATAGCATTTCATTGTTTAAGTTTGAACTGTTTTCCGATTCAACAAATATTTATTTTCATTTTTCCTTAAGAACACTAACTTTTCTCTTTAAAAAAGTTCATTATTTAAAAATTTGCGTTTTTTCTTAGAAAAAATAATTAAATTTCATGAAAATATTCTTATTTTCTCTATTTGAAAATGTGGGCCCCTTGGACAATTTTTTGTTAAGTCCAATTATTTTTAGCATAATATAAAAGTTTACGTTTTATATATTGGGCCGCAGAATTATTTTTGTTGGTAGGAAAAAAAAAAAAACTCATGAATACAACTTCTTGGGGATAAAAAGCGATGTTGATATTAGGGCCATAATAACAGAAGTAAATTCTGATAATTTTCTCGTTTCGTATAAATCTAGAGTTCATTAATTTTTCTTTAATACCTATAATGGTTCTTTGTGCTTATCTGGTATTAAGAGTGTTAAAACCATTATTTGTTCATGAAAATAATCTTATAGCCACAATTCTATTTCTGTTAATATAATCTTCACCTTTATGTCGACACAGAAGTCTGAGGTCGTTGAGTCGTGGACTCTTGAATGGAGTTTGCTGTTCGATTCCTAACAAGCCCCTTCTCTATAAGGGGTATTTTTCCTGGTTTTCCTCACTCATCATTAATGGAAAATGCCGAAGTACTCAAAATTCAAGTTTGGAACGCTTCTTTCACCCCAGAAAATGTATTTCCCAATTTATCATTTCAACTTGTGTATCATCACCTCATCATGATTCCACCATTGATATAACGCCTCAGCAGTGAAAAAGGGCGTTAACCATTCTTAAAAATCACGTTTATGTTGGAATCATTTTCACTTATTTAAATAACAGAACTTTGTTGCACTAATATTACGGACGCAATGGCGTAGCTTCGATTATTAGCAATGAGCTGAACCAGAAAAAGGCGGTATTTTAAAAACTATTTTATTATATACGAGTTAACTTCTTGTGTTTGAATTATTAAACTTTTCCTTTGTACCGTGTAATATTTTCTTCTAAGCGGAATGACTCATTTCCTTTAACATTTCCCACATAAAATTATCTAAAAATCTAGCCCATGGCCCAACAGCCCTGGAAGCTTGCCGCACGATCGCTGCGTTCTCTGTCTCCGTCTTGCGACTTAATAGACAGAGTGCAGTATTGCAGGGGGCATATTAACATATTATCAGCACACAGCAAGCGGGTACCAAGCAACATTATTGGTTTGGGGCTGCTACCCCTCCATCAGGTAGCTACCGAATTGCCATCAGGAGGATGGGTGAACTCCATTTCATTCCTCCTTTACTTAGAAAAGTTCAAAGCAAGAATCGATCCCTGGATCTCGCGGCTAGTAGTCATCAACGCTAGCCACTAAGCCAAGGAAATGATCAATATTTCACACGCGAAGAACAAATTTTGGATAGAGCAATCCTATGTACTATAACCTCGATCACACTTGATTTGGTTCGAAAACTACCGTTGATATACCTCGAATAATGGTGCATCTGCTTGCAATCTAATGAACTGGTTCCATATTCCTAGTGACACGTTTCTGGTGTTTTCTCCAGTCTAAACAGATGAATGCTAAATAGATACAGGATAGTTTCCCCAGTCATTTATGTCATTATTCATTTTTAGTTCCAATAGCATTTTTGCTGAAAGTTTGTAAAACTTTTATAAATTTGAAATATGTTAGCAGTACGTGAAAGAGCCTAATATGGATGATGCTTTCGAATGGTTAGAAAATACATCCTTACTTGCTTTTCAAGACAGCAGATAAATTGTAAAATCTTCTAAATGTTTATAAACATACACGTCGGCGATCAAAATTTTTGGAAGTTAAGTCTTTCAAATTAGCTGATTTCAGCTTTAGATTTCGATTCTTTTGATACTAATACACATATGAATTTCGATACAATACACGTTGTGAGGGGCGAGAGAAACACAGACCTCATCGGGTATTAATGTACTTTATGTAAACGACTTTCGTTGCGTGTAGTACATGAGAAAATTCTGGGCCTATAGAAAAAGAATGAATTCTGCGAACTGAATATTTTTAAAGTGCAGAGTCCAAGAAGTATTAACTATTACTATACAGATGAAAGGAAACTCGGTGCCAAAATAACTTTGGTAAAAGAACTACATAAGATTAACAAAAAAATTAATTACCCTGTCCCTATTTCTTAGTGTTTTCAAGAATATAAATATTTTATTCGAAAAATGATAACGGTACTTAATGGTCTGCAGTGGCTACCTCTTCTTCTCTTTGTCACGATTCAGACTATGGGAACACATTTTTACTGTGGCGGCAACTAGAGTGTAAACGTTACCTGTCTTGGTAGAGAGTGAAGTGACAGCATCATATAAAGACAGTGAGTGCGAGTTTACCTACAAGGTTGCATCTTATTTTCATCTTCATAATACAATGTAAGATATTAGTATTGTCAGAGTATTATCTGTTTTTGAATCATCAGCTAATAGTACAATTCTTACTTTTATTAATTGCCATTAACACAGAATAATGACAAATTTGTAAGTTTTATTTGATACAGATAATACGAAAACTGAGTCAGCAAATAACAATATTACGAATGGAATTACAGCAGACAAAACAGATGTAAGAACATAAACCTAGATAAAATGTATTTAAAATGTTTTCCATTGGAACATATACACGCTTAGCATGTGTATTATTCTAAAGGGTAATCGTGAAGTCGCTCCACAGCCATTGTGGTTTCAGCAGTGAAAGCGCGCTGAGTGAATAATTATTGTGTTCACTTAACCACCAAGCCAGGCACACACTATCTTAGCAACAGTAGGCCTACCTGCTAAAAACCGGTTTCTAAGGATGGAAGGAAGGTTGTCAAATGTGGGTGTACAAACTTTCTTCTGTGCGGTGCACGTCACTGGAGTGCGGAGGAACATATATACGACCAGTTACATTAAAGCATGATTTTTAAGGACCATGTGCCGTACACAAACGCAGGAATACAAACCATGCTAGTAAATGGAAACAGGTTTTTAAGCTTCCACCGACCTCGGCGTATATTTTGAGCTCAACGAGTGCTTGCCAGCTATCCGTTGAGTATCAGCTGCAGTTGGATTCCGATCCAGTCACCGAGCAGAACGCGCTATCTTGCCTATTCCCTTTCTGTGCTAAAATGAGCTTAATATATTCTCCTGAGGAGATTTTTTGAGTAGTTTTAACGCCCGTTTTTAGTGCTGAGGCATCACAGGCAGTCTGAGAAGAATGACAATAGTTTCGTTATATTGGAAATAAAAAATATATATAAAGAGGAAAGTATTTCATCGAGAGCTGATTGTGTAACAAACCGCAGATCCTGCTGCCAGCCTCTTTTATCAGAATATTGCCACAATTGTGTCAAAACTTGATCTACAGCGGCAAACTAAATATAGTTTAGAACTGCTGAAAAATGATATCAAAAGTAGAATGTATATGCGTGTCATCATCAGTTCTCTTCTGACTCTACAGCCCTATGTGAGCTTTGGCCTCCTGCACAATCTTTCTTTACAATTATTTATCTTACATTTTACTTTTCCATCCTCTAATTTCCATCTTTCTCAGACCAAATATTACATTAACTATCTTGTTCTTAGCCTTCCTTTTTTCATTTTAGCACACAATCAACCTTTTAGCATTCTTTTTAGAATTCTATCTTCACTCATTTTGTCTATATTTCCTAACCATCTTATTCTTTGTGTCTTTGTACCCCACTATATCTTGTTTGTCTATTACTTCTTCTAATTCATAATTGTATCTTATTCTGCATTGTTCTTTTTCTTTATAGACCCATAAATTCTTCTCAATATTTTCAATTCACATCTTCGTAGTGTTTCCTCATCTGTTTTATTTAGGGCCCAAGTTTCTGCAGCATATATTACTACTGCTCTTATTAGTATTTTATAAATGTTATATTTTCTCTCTGTACTAATTAGTCTGTTTTCACTGATGGTAGATTAGCGTAATATGCTCTATTCACAGTTTGAACTCTTCTTTTATACATTCAAGTTATTATTTTTATTTACAGGTGCTCCTAAATATTTAACTTGTGATACCCCTTATAATTATAGTTCCTTTGGGATCTATTTCATCTATTGCTTTGTGTAGGGCTAAATTAAAAAGTGTCTATTGTCTCATTCCAATATTATTATGCAAATGAGAACTTAGTTTAATTATTATTTTAATTATAAATTCAGTATTTAATATTGTCATTTTTATTAATCTTATTATTTGTTTGAATGTAAAAAGTCCCAATGTCTCACAGTGCTTTCCCATCAATGGAATCATATGCTTATTTAAAGTGAGAACAAACAAAAAATCTGCACAATGTTTGAAAACTTTTTCCATCATTTGTTGTAATATAAATATCTGATCTACTGCACCTTCCACCCTCTATGTCATCATTCGTATTCACCCTAAAATGCGCTCTGCATACTTCTTTACTGTATCACTTGTCGGTCCTGGAGGTGTAGTGGTAACCATACTTACCTTCTAAACCCAAGATCGCGGGTTCAAAACAGATGGATTTTTTCGGGCGTAAAAATCCTAAGTATGGCTTCATTCAGAAGGGAAGTAAAGCTGTGGATCCCGTGTCGTACATTTACGCACGAAAAAGAACCTCAAGCCTGAAAGAAGAGGCCTCTGAGCAAAATTTGTCGGCCGTTTCACTGCTTGAATTGAATGGGACCTTGGTGACCTGAGATGTTAAAGAGCGTCCCTAAATAAACCAAATCAATACTTTATCATTTAAAATAATTGAGACTATTTTATATACTGCATTTAATAATGTAAGCGTGTCATCACTTGATGATTTCTAACAGTGCCACTCATCTCATATTCTTCTCCCAATTTTTCCTGATTTTTTTTTTTTTTTTTGGTTGTTAAATGTTTCTAAAATCTTTCTGAATGCTCTTTGTAGCCTATGCTGAATATTTTTAACCGTAGACAACTGAAATATAGGAATTTCATAATTATTTTAAGTGATTGAAATGTTATTGGATGTTATGTGATTTTATATATGGTAGTTTTTTTGTAGGAAACACGTGTTAAAAATACAGCAAATTATAAGTGTTATAACAAAATAAAAGTAATACATTTAAAATTAAAATTGTGTTGTCTATTTATAGTTTAGTATATAATTGTAAAAAGTAATATATATTACTATATAAATTACCTTACATTACCTTGCTGCAAGGCATACTTTTTCCTCTGGGCTGATGGGATTCTTGTACATATTGCAAGACATTTTTGTAATATCTCTATGGACATGACTTAACACCTTGCAGAACAGCTCTAAATACAGCCTGAAGAACTCGTGGAACTTTGTCATCTTTCCACCAATACAACAATAAATAAGCATTCTCGGTTTCTTCTCAAGGAAAATAATTTTTCTACTTTTTATTTGGATTTTTCATGCTTAACATGAGTAATTTTTGTTCGTCACATTCTATCATGCCCAGCAATGGAGTCAACACTATGTTGTTAATCTTGCGCGTACAGTGAACAAAGCTGAGCTCGAATCCTTGAAAATCAATCACTGCGCACAAAGGATTGTTGGACCGGCCGAGCAGGTACAAATTCAGTTCACGTCCTAAGCCGCGCACTTCTTAAAAACCTTTACTTGTCCTATTTGTCTGGTGCCTATCTGCTTTCCCTACGGATGGGCATAACATTTCTGGTATCACCAAAATATTGGGCTGCGGCGATTTGGTCTTCTTGTTGGGTACAAGCGGGAATGAATGAATAGTGTTTAACGCTCGTTTTTGCTACAATGGCACCACAGGCATTGGTCACTGATGATATATGAAATGATATATTGGGAAAGGATCTATTTTTAAGGAAGGAAACGTTCCAGGCCTAAGTTTATGGTACCTCCCCGGAATTTGCCATTTATGAGGACTGAGGAAAAACTGAAAAAAAACCTTATTCAGGAAGTACGGTCCTGGCGGGATTCGAACCCCAGACCTCCGGCTCACGAGTCCGAGCCTTAACAACCTCGGCCACCCGTGGCAGTGGATACAAGTGGGCTGCTGCTATTAAATTCCTACATAATTTTCCATAAATTAGTAGCATGACAAAATACTCGCGACTGGAGAATTTATACATAGTTAAACAATACATTTAGAATGCACTAATTGCAAATAAGCACTATACATTTGTTTTCATAACCGTACTGAAAAAACAAATTCATAACTTGTATTCTTCAATTTTGAAAATTCTTCTTTAACATCTACGCCATGGCAACAATTATAGCTTTCAGTGGAATTTAGGTAGAAACACTTTAAGTTATGAAAAACAGCAAAGATAATTTTTGTTCTATTTGTCTATTCACTAATATAATGGGAATGTAGAATTCCTGTGCATACATGAAATTTCTCCTGTAATGGAGAAATGAACTATTTTCAGCCAAAATGACATCAGAAGATGTTGCTCCATTTATATCATGGAATCACTTCATGTAATGAGTCCCTTACACCCTGAATATATTTAACGATTTAAACGTATGCTCTCCAGTACAAAACTGCAAGTATCCTGTCAATAATGGAATATGTTACTGTATTTATAAAGCGAGTGATGGTTAAGCGAACATTCCTAATGCGACCTTTACAGATGTATAGGGATTTTTCTCATGCTCTCAAGTACAGAACCTCCCTAAGGTATGCTCGACATTCTGCATTCCCTTTGAAGTGGGGAGAGGGAGATCTGCGATTGCAAACATGTCTCTTCTTATTTACTTTCTAAAGTACGTTAGAGTAGTGAGCTATCATTTTCTTACATAGGTGTTTTCTGTGATGCAGAGACTTTTAGCAAATAAACAATACATAATTATAATCTACCATTTTAGTATCAAGTTTGAAAATGGGGTTGACTAACATACTACTCTTCTATGTTATCATACAAGAGTTGTGGCTTGAAAATGTCAACCTTTCTACTTTTTTAAATATGTGACAAAATGCCTATATTCCCACAGGAAGAGGAGAGAACTGTACAAACCTCGCGCTTGTAGTTATAAACACTAAACGCTCTTCAAAGTTGTGTGTTTGACGATAAGTTATGCATAAATTGTGATACTTTCATTTGATATATTTGGGGTTTTACGTAGTAACCAATAGAAAATATATTAAGGAGGGATTTTTTATTCACACATAAAAATTACTCACCATTAAACGTTCGTTTTGCAGAGGGCCTTTTGCATCTCGGCTGTTCAGTTATGTATCGACCTGGAACATGAGGTTTACACTGACGCTGCTCATTCTATCTCATAGATTGGGTTAGCTACTCTCTATGTACTTAGATAACATTATATATTAAAACACAGTGAGATTATTTTAATTACGAGCCAATAAAGGCGTTGCTGTTTACTGCGAGAATCCACTCGTCAACGTTTATAATGCATGTGCAAGTACCATCATGTGAGGGAGTCTTTGGTAGGTAGTCATTGTGCGAGTGTAATGCTCGGTGCTTTCATTGTGATAATTGTTATTTGCAAATTATGCCATTACATAAATATAGTACTGAAGAACAGGTTTTTAAATACGACAAATATGTGAAACGGATTCTAGCAGATAGGTGGTAAGATGATTTGTAAGAAAATATCTTCGCTATGGTGTCAGGTAGAGAAACTGTACGAGAGACAGAAACATGTTCTGAGCCACCGTTTTCTTACGGAAGAAAATTTAGATGAAATAGGTGAACTACTCGAAAACAGACCAAGAAAATCCCTCCGTCGGTTTGCTCAAGAAACAGACGTTTCAAAATCCTAGGCACAAAATTGAACAAAATTACTTTAAATGAAACCTTATAAAATTATTGTGATTAATGAATTGCTTCCACGCAATCCCAAGACGATATTTTGATTATTTAACTGAATATAGCACAATTGCTGCTGACAGAGTGATTACTGAATTTATCATATTTTTAGATGAAATGCATGGCCATCATCTCATAAAACGACCCATAACACAGCTAAAAAAAAAAAAAAACTCGATATTGTGCACTAAGTTCCGCTCTATCCTGCAAAAAAAAAAAAAGGAAAAAAAAAAAAAAAAGGTATGTGGTGTGGTTTGGTTTATATGAGCACAGAATATTATGGTCCCTTTTTTTTATGAAGACACCATGCGTTGAAAGATACCGATGAGTCATATTGTAATTTTTTTATAACATATAACTGTTTTTTCCAAAAACACATATCAGGAACATTCTAGATAGACGTTAATGCCACCTATAGACCCTGTTAATGTTACTTAGGTTGGTAGTCCAAAATAAGCAGATATTTTTTAAAACAAGGGGAAAGGGGAATTTCCTAAGTGTTCTACTTCTCCAGTTAGGCATAAAGAATTGAATGGTATTATTTGTGTTGTGCTCCACATTTGTGTTTAAGGAGTTCAGTATTCTGGAATGTTCGGCAAGACACAGCTTGGAACATTAAAAAGAATGCATACTTTGGCTTTTTCGTTAATGCTTATGTACATTTACACCCGGGAAGTCAACTTGTTTCAGAAGTATATTTGGAAATACTCTGAACTTAATTACTCTTATTATTATAATATATTTATCATTGCGATAGTTGATTTTCCATTAAGGCGGCTTATTTTTAACAACTTCTTACGGAATAAACACTACGAGGTCTGTTCAAAAAGTATCGCGAATTTTGTGTTTTTTTTCAAAAAGTAATTATTTATTCATGAATATCTATTTTGTCCTCTTCAAAGTAATCCCCACCAGATATTATACACTTGTGACAACGTTTTTTCCAATCCTCCAAGCACTTTAAAAAATCGTTTTTTGTTATCTTGTTCAGCTCCTCCTTCGATGCTGTCTTTATCTCCTCAATCGTGGCGTAGCGTCGTCCTTTCATGGGCCTCTTCAGTTTTGGAAAAAAAAAAAAAGATCACAGGGGGCCAGGTCTGGGGAGTACGGTGGCTGCGGCATCATAAGTGCGTTGTTTTCTGCCCAAAAATTCGCGCACAAGCAACGATGTCTGAGCAGGGATTTTATAATGGTGCAAAAGCCAATTTTTGTTCTTCCACAAATCCGGGCGTTTCTGGCGGATTGCTTAGCGCAAATTGCGCATAACTGGCAGGTAATATTCCTTATTGACCATTATACCCTGTGGCAAGAAATCATGATGCACCACGCCCCTGCAATCGAAGAAAACTGTAAGCAAAACCCTCACATTCGACCGAACTTGGCGCGCTTTTTTCGATCTTGACTCGTGTGGCAGCATCCATTAGGATGATTGAGCTTTAGTTTCCACGTCATAATCATAAACCCATGATTCGTCACCAGTTATGACCCTCTGGATCAAATTTGGGTAGTCAAGGACAGAGTTCAACAGCTCCTCAGCAAGGTTAATGCGATGGTGTTTTTGGTCGAAATTGAGCAACTTTGGTATGAATTTTGCGGCGACCCGTCTCATGCCCAAATCATTGGTAAAAATCGAATGGCACGAGCCAATCGATATGTTTAGGTCCTCAGCAACTTCTCTAACGGTGATTCGGCGATTGGCCAATACTATTTTCTTCACTTCTCCGGGACGCTCTTCGTTGTTGATATCTTCTCGACCCTCTGAGAGCATTTTGTACCACCGATAAACGTTGCTTTGGTTCAGGGTAGCTTCATAAAATGCCACAGTCAACATTCGGGGGGTTTAATGGTAAGAGTAGAGTTATTAGTATAGGTGTATAGTACTAGATTGGAAGACCTAAATCCATGTATTTTGGTTTAAGGGGACATGTGAAAAATACAGTGTATGCTAACAATGATAAATGTTAGACTTGCAGGGCCAGTGTTATAATTAAAACCTCCGAGCCGTTTTGTTATGGTAACAATGCACTTGATCTGGTGGCTTTGGTACAGAACTTCATTAAGTAATCTACAACATTTCGAGCATAGACCGCAGCTCCTCGAAATATTAGTAAAAAGATCCAGGCATATGACACATACTAACGTCTTCTACTAATAGTGAGCACCATATGAAATATTACCATAATTAAAAAACAATAAAGGAATCCACCCACTAACGAAACCTAAATTTCTCTGGCCGCCCACCGTTAATTTCCTTGACCACAGGTTGGGCGTTTACACAATTACTAGCTGACGGAAAAATCAGCAGTCACTCAAGTAGAACTGCTCACCCCGTATTCGAACGTAAAACTACTTAACATTCGTCAGATTCAGTGTTACTTTTCACGTTTATTTCAATATCATCAGTTTTCTATTATTTTGCGAATAAGCATGTCGTTACTACTAGGTAACAAAATTAAGACAGTTTTCTGCAGCGTCATCAACTACTAATTTTACGATTTTTGTGGCTTATGAGATTACTATGTCGCTTACCTTATATATTTTTTCCTGCTGGACAGTAGTGTGTTTCTCTCATGCTAACCTTAATGCAGGTTGCTGCATTGCCGACTTTCAGGGACAGGTAAACTCGCAACATATAGCTGCATTTACGACATGCTGTAGGTATCGACTTTCAGTGTTATGCATTCCCCGCCACGAAGATCAGCCCAAGAAGGGGCATAATTTTATTTATTATACAAAATGGCAGACATTTGTTTCCTTGCCGACCTTCAGCGTTTCAAGGCAAGCATACTTTCCGGACAGTTGCTTTATTGAATGGTGGGAATTTGCCTGCTTACCCAACCTTCAGTGGTGTGCAAAGGTATGGTGTGTACTTTTATTGAATGATGCGGATTTGCTTCCTTACCGACCTTCATGGGTGTGTAAATCTGGCTAGACCTAAAACGCTTCCTTCCTTAAAAGAAATCCGTTCCCAGCTGAGGCCATATTTATGAGATGCCGCCCCCAAATTATTATAAAATGTTAGTACATATATTATTACATATATTATAAATATTATTACAATTAATATGTACAACCTATGTGTATTCATATTAGTAAAGTTATTTGTGTATTTCTTGGGTAGTGCGGAGAAAAATAGCTGGTGGACAGAAACTTTAGAAATAAGCCAGGAAATGCTGATTGTGAAAGTGTTTTGGGCTGGACAAAGAACCAGATGGCCATGTACCTCTTTTGTATTTCTATTGCAAGGGGCTTTGTGTAAGAAGGCTCGCCCCTTTAAGGTTTCTGGAAAAGCTTAGCTTCGTTAAAATTTGAAGGCGAAGCGTAGTATGAAATATGCTAAAACAAGTTATTGAGGGTGGAATAAAACATAGAGCCCGACATAGTGGAGCCAAGGGGAAAGAATAGCTCAAATATAAGGCCTAAGGAAAGTCCAAAATAAGGGATCTAGGGAAAAGTGTATGCACACCCCTCTACCTAAGATAGAAATCATTCAATAATAATATTTTGAAATGGTGGGAGATGGTCTACCGACCGAATGAAGTAATCTTTTATAAAATATTGGGATTTCAAGGCCCGAGGGAAGAGTCAGTTGAGCTATCGAGTGGGAGTGAACTTTAGACAATTGGTTCGGTTATAGTGCAAGTTCTGTTGAGCGATTCTTAGGCCTACTTAAAAGGCGACCCTTAACATTAAACAAACGGTACAAGTAAATAAATAGTGTCATATTTGGGTTCATATATTACCTAATTCCCGGCCCTTTTCCCCCGTTGACCTGAAAAGGTCACAAAATTCCAGCGCTCTACCTAATCTAGCTTTGGCATAGCGATACTCCGAGACAGCGGCGGGAGAAAAGATGGAGAAATTCATTGATGCTACAAATACTATGAGTGTTCTGATTAATTAAAACCCAAAAATCAAATAACAATCCTTTCTTCCTTTACCCCCGTAAAACTGTCTCACAATTGATCATTTCATCTCATGTATCATCAGTGTCCATCGCCTGTGGTGCCTTAGTAGTTAAAACAGGCGTTTAACACTATGGGAAAAAATCTGGCAGGAAGGAGACACTTTTATTGATTTTAAAATAATAATAATAATAATAATAATAATAATAATAATAATAATAATAATAATAATAATAATAATAATAATAATAATAATATGTGAACAGTACAGTATTAATGCAGGTCAGAGAGCAACACCTGAGATCATTAAAACTGCTTGAAAATCAACAGGGAGACAGGGCTACTTTTGCTGATTATATATTTTTGTTGAATGATTTAAAGCACATAATTTCTCTTCCAAAACGTTCCTTTGAATAAAATATTAAATTCCAGACATTGAAAATATTCTTTAATTACATATTTTTTCAAAGTTAAACATTTTTTATTTCTAATATTTGTTTGTATTCAAATATAAGTGATTCTTTGGGGTGGAAATATTCTTGTTGGAAAACCCAACCTTGTCGCAAAATTAAACGTTGTATATGATATTTTTCGCAAACAGGTATATTTTATTTGTGAATATGTTATTGAATTGGTATTAAATTAACAAATATTTAAATAGTTCACCATTTTACTTTACGTGTTATCAATATATTTTATTATTTTTACATACGTCAAATTTAATTATTGTGAAAACTTCAGCGAAAGTTATTGTGGTAATTATACTTGCACGGCTTTGTTGAACGGTCTAAAACGCCTAATTTCTATTCCAATTCATTCAATGAATTATTAATTTACAGTCTGTGGAATATTCTAATTACATCTCTTTTGCAAGGTTAAATACTTTTCTTTTTCTAATATTCACTTACCTTACCTAATTTATGAAAAAGGCTAGTAATATTGGGTGAAAAAACGAAAATTTTATGTAATATTTCGATATGTCAGTGTAATATTTTTAATAGGGTTTTGCATGTAAACACAGAAATTAAAAAAGCAAACATTAAGAAGTTATTAACCTATGTATATTTTCTGGGAGAAACACTTTCGCACCTTGTTGAAAATTAAATTTCCATCGTGGTTCACCAGGTTGAAGGGAGTTCGTATTTTGTCTCGAATTTAAAGTCGTGCTTTTGCAAAGTTAAATATTGTAACTCGATACTTTCTCATTTTTCCCCGCAAACAGGTGTATTGTATCAGAACATCCAGCTAACTGTCCTCACCACCGTCGGTCACTCCCTCCACGGCAGCAGTTAAATGACATTCCCGCACCCCCTAACCATCACTAGCCTATATTGAATTCTTTTCCATACTCACAGGGCGGAAATCACTAGAGCAACCTTTGCTGCTGGCTGCAGTTCCCAGGACAGCGGAGAGAGTCGAAGGTAGTAACGCACAGATATAACTAAATAATGTTTTCAGAGCGCAACGGCATGATAGCGCACACGGATAGAGCTTTTGCTATAGATGTGTAGATAATAATTTCGAATTCTCGCATCCATATGTTTTTTTTCTGCATGAGTAAAAGGAGATTTGCCACCATTACAATTATTTGCCCGCAACTATCAATTTATATTTACAAAAAGAAGGCGACCGTAGGCCGACAGGCCGTAGCGAGCAGCAGCAACCCACTGGGTCCACCGGTTTCTAGATTTTACCGAAGGTTAGCGTCGGGGTTGGTGTGTGTATGTGCATATATATGAATTAATTGCGACTTGGAATAAGAACAGATTACCCACCGTTACAATATTTTACTCGCCCAGCAATGCCCTATCAATTTATATTTAACACCCAATGAACACAACGCATATTTTACATTATTTTTAAGAAAATAAAATACATCCAATATTTACATTATTACAAGCAGCCACGCAAACAGTAGTTCCACTCTCTCCGCTTTCGCTTGGGACTGAAAATTAAAGAAATGTCCCAAAAGAGAAGGATTATTCCACGGAGATGACTCTTTGCTACAAAAAAAAAAAAAATGTCATCGTTCATGGAGTGTGAATACTCTCCGCTGTCACTCGGGACTGCAGCCAGTCACTGGGACTGCAACCTTCAGCCAGCAGCCATGCACTAGCATCCAGCAGCCAGAGTTGCACTAATGATTTCCGCACTGCGTATTGAATGTTCACATTCCAAGTTTTCGTTTACGCGCCAGTTAGAAGGCGCGAAGAAACTAACTTCACGTCACCTCGTTTGATATAAGTATGTGAATGTTATTTTAAACTTTCACACCATCATCATCGTAAAAGATTGGAAATAAACAAACATTTGCACACTTTAGCATTTTACTTGCAGCTTATTATTTCAATGTGGATGAGAATTATTTATGCATTTGTTTAACTGTATTTTACAACCACACAACTTTTCCAATTCGTTACATTTTTTAATTCCTTTAGGAGACAAAGGGGACTAAAACCAGTAAATGGTAAATGGCAAATGTCTCGTGAAATAATTGTTTGGTTGCGACATTATAGTAAGTTATCCGTGACAGACTAAAATTACTTTTTCCCCGCAATATAGTTAATTTTTTACAAAGTTAAATGGTTTTATACTTCCAATGTTCACTGTCCTGAGTAAAAAGTCAAAGAAGGCATGAAGATTTGTTTTCCTATATAAGTTTTTTTTGTAGCATAAGAAAATTTTTTGCAAAGTTAAACTGTTTTTTATTTAATTTTCGTTTTTGTTTATTAAAAGGGAATCGCGAGGTGAAAATATTATTTTTATGCAACATAACTTTTTTTTTGCAAAGTTAAACAATGTATGCTACATGTTTTGACAAATAGGTGTTTTTATATACTGAATTATCGAGATAAAACATATTTTTAATATTTTATTGTGGTACACTCTATCCATAATTGGAATAGTACGTAGGCTCCGAAATAATTAAACAAAAACTTTACTACATATATCGAACTGAGTTACTTCCGAGTGGTGGTGCCTCAGTAGTAAAAACGGACGTTAAATACCATTAAAAAATAAAAAAGTGAAATACTTTCCTACAGATGAGGTAGAGGAAGATGGTAGAGAGGAATAAAAACAAGAAAATGTATGTACGGCACAACATAAGATTATTGCAAATCATACATAACTATATTTTATTTTAAGCGGTGTAATATAGGCGATAATGCAGTACATGGTACAGGTTAACTTTTTGGTCCGTTAGAATTAAGACGCTCGCCATGAGATTAATTTTCCATCTTTGCGCATGTGCAATAGTCCCGTTCCCATAGCTTTCAGCCAATGAGGTTGGTTTTCCCTACAGTGTATGCCTGACCCAAGGTAAAAATTTGAAATGCCATTAACAGGAAAAACCTTATACAGAAATGCCTAAACATTGAACTGTCTTTAACAGGTAAAACATTTTTGTCAGAAATACTTGACCCTGAGGGAGAAAACATTGAAATCCCATTAACAGGTGAAAAGTTTTCAGTCTTGTTCACGCAGTTTGACCCTTTGTAGCGCCTAGGCTGTTCAATGTCAGATTGATTTGTTTTATTTACGGACGCTCCTTAACATCAGGTCATCACCGTCCCATTCAAATCAGGACGTGAAACGGCCGACAAATTTTGCTCAGAGGCCTTTTTTTTCAGGCCTGAGGCTCTTTATTGTGCCGAAAGAAGGGAAGTCATACTTAGGATTTTTACGCCCAAAAAATCCATCGGTCCTGGCCGAGATCGGACCCGCGATCTTGGGTTTAGGAGGCCAGTGTAGTTACCACTACACCACCAGGAGCGACCCTGTTCAAGATGTAAAACATACGCCGCGCGACTTTCCCTAAACCCAGTACACAACTGGAAGTCGAGACCGAAACAGCTCGCAGCAGTTCGTTTAGGGTGTGTCGTAAATGCTATTTTATATTTTTCCTAAAATATTGGAAATTATCTAACTTTTCTCAGTTGGACATTTTGCTTGCAAGTAACAGAAATATATATCCAGCCGTAACCTAAATATTATTTTTTCGAGTAACTAAACTTATTTTTACAAAGTTAAATAATATTTTTTCTTCTAATATTCGCTGTTGTATGTTAAAAGTTGATCCCAGTGTCTAAAATATTTTTAGCAACAAATTTTTTTCCATTTTACAACCTTTTTTTGGCATCATAACATATTTTTGGCAATATCACATTTTTTCAGCGTTATTATTTAAATGAAACCTCTAAATATTTTAACGTTTGTTTTAATATATTTTACAAATGCACACCAAGATTCCTATTCACCATTCAATAAAATAATACTCGCCGCTGATAGTATGATTGCCCCACACATTTTAATCAAAATTCGTCATATCAATAAATTAATCCTCCTCTAGCATTATCTACAAATGCCCGGGCGCACACACATATCTGAAGATCGGCGAGGAAGCAAATTCGCACAATTCAATAAAATTAATCCCACTCCCATAGATCTTTGCATGCCACTGAAGGTCGGCAATGAATCAAATTCCCGCCATTTAGCAATTTGTATAATAAATAAAATAAACTGATTTTCAGATTTTGACTAACACCTGAAGGTCAGTAAGGAAGCAAATGTTCACCATTTAATAAAATAATTGTCCTGAAAGTATGCTTGCCTTTCGCAGCTGAAGGTCGGCAAGGAAACAAATTCCCAATATTTTGTATAATAAATAAAATAATGTCCCTTCTTGGGCTGATCTTTGTGGCGGGGAATGCATGCCACTGAAAGTCGGTACTTACAACATGTCGGTAATGTAGCTACCCAAGTCGGTAATATAGCTAACCTGGTCGGCAATGCAGCTACCTGCCCCTGAGAGTCGATGCAACAACCTGCAATAAAGTTGGCTCAAGGAGAGACACAAACTGCTCTGGCCTATTAACGAAGATATTTCATATGAAACAGGCAATTTTTGTCAAAATTAAATATGCATTTTATAAACACACCTAGGGATTTATTTTGTGACTTCAGAAAGCGTTCAACCGCCTGTGGTGCCTCAGTAGTAAAAACGGGCGTTAAACACTACTCAAAAAAAAAAAAAAAAAAGAAAGCGTTCAGAATATTATTTTGGTTTTGAAGAAAAAGGACAATGATTGCTCTGAAATTTCTTATAAATCTATTCGTCAACATCAATTGATCTGAAAAAATCCTTCCGCATATAAGACACTTGATTCCGATTATGTTCTTTTTTGCACCACTAAAATCATATTATAGGCATTCACAATTGTAGTTATGAAGCACAACTCTTTTTTCAAAACCTAAGAACCATTATTTTCCCTATCCTTACTAGAACGAGTCCAAATGAAATCACAGTCGTGTAAACCACGACTTGATTCATTATGCCAGATATTCGGAAAAATGTTGTTCATAGTGAAACTGAAATGAAGCGCTTTGATAAAATTGTTAAATCAACTCCTCTTACATACGCCAGATCTAAACTGAAACTGGCAAGAGGACTATGCCGCATACGATAATATAATTTATTGGCAAACGGGAAAGTTAAATTTAGCATTGTTGCAGTGTTGACTATGTTAATACAGTCATGTCTCAAAATCAAATATATTATTGACTTAGTGATAAAAAAGTAATGTATTTTTTAATTTCTAAACGACATAAAATATTTATTTGACTGTTATGCTCGAATCATATTAAGTTAGTAAGTTAACCCGAGGATTACTCGTTCCCATGGGTAATTATATTGTTTATTTTTATACTTTTTGTTTGTGAATTCGTTAATGTTATGAATCTAACAATTTAATGTTATGTATATTTATCAAATGTGTTATGTTTACATGGTTAATAGTTAGTAGGTTAATAAAGAGTATAGTTTCGCATTTTGTAAAGTGCATCACATTGAAATATATTAAAATATTACTTAAAATAAGTAAATATATTACCAAAATTTTCATTTTAAGAAACTGCAATTTTTGCACAGAATTTTCAACTGATCTAGATAACAAAACCATCTACAGCACATTTACATTATTTATACCTTGCGATGTCTTTCTCGTAGGCAAAGTTAACATTGCTCCCTTGCTGGCTCTTCTGGTTCCATTTTTTCCCCTGAAATTGCGCTCACTTTATTATACATATCCATTTTAAACCAATCGTACAAATAATGAAGAGAAAAACATTATAGAACCTAAATCTAAATCATAAAACGAAACCAAGGTTTAATCCATTTAACGGGATTGTGGTCTACTGGGTTCCTTCTACTTCCCAAACGTTTCGTCTACAAATACAGTAAACATTTTTAGTGACAAGTCGAAGTTTTCCAACTGAGGTCTCGACGGCTACTGTGCTTGTTGTTTCTTTTAAACTTATATTAAAAGTAATGCTGTGGTGACACTATTTATTATAAATCATGGGTGGTGATCATTGGGATATATTTTCATGTATTGGGAATAATGTGCATGGTATCGCTTGTCGCACCCAGGGACTTAATTGTGATGGTAATAATTGCTGGTGACTTAGATAAAGCAAAGCAGGGGGCACATGACCAAGGTCCCGACGTGAACCTCCAATTTGCGGTTGTAATTTTGAGGCATTGGGCCTGCTATTTGAGGTGACAATATGGAGGCCTATCTCAAGAATCTTGGTAAGAAAGGACTCAAGAAACGAGAAGGGGGTAATAAAATAATGGTGATACTTTTGTCAATGAGACGACTCTTTAACGGTAGTTCCTGAGGCAATCTATTGCTTGCGCTTGTATGCCGCTCTAAACTGCGTGAGTGGATGACTCCTAGCGTTTTGGTGGTGTTGGCTCTCTCGTAATGCGACTGTCATTCTCTCTAGTTGATTTAAGACGGTGGTGTGTAGTTCTTGGCGTCTGGTCACGGCAAGTCTTGTTAAGTCTTGAAACTGGTTCTTCAGTGTTTCCATTGTTCTTATAGTGGCAGCTTGGCTCTCTGTAAAGGCTTCTTCAACCCTGTTGAGTAGGGTGGTTGTATTCCTGTAATTACTCGATCTGGAATGTTAATGGCAGGGTATTCTGGAACTGCGCCTGCATGAATCCAAAATTGTGTTTGTGAAGAATTAATTATTAATTTTTCAAGCAGGCAAAAATTCGGGAGATTGGCATGGTCAAAGAATTTCAGAAATATTGAGCTTTAGATCAACGATCAGCCTCTTTCCAACTCCCAGAGGAGAATGTTGCGGTTATGGATAATGTATATATATATATATATATATATATACATAATATTATTATTATTAAAAAGAAAAAGAAACGCTTTGAACAATTCAACTAAACTAACAAGAACTAGAGAAGCAGAACTATATTATTTATAATATTGTGCTTTGTCTATATATATAATAGTACGGTTTGTTCCCTACGGCAACGTATTGCTTTCCGACCCTTACAGTTATTCCATTTATGTTTGGCTTTTCAATTAATATTTTCCTTTAATTTTGCCACTTTTTCCTTTTGTAGTTCATTTTTTAATAAATCGTCTCAGAGAGTGAACCCTTAAGAAACGGCAATTCTTTCTTTTTTCGAAAATCGTATGAAAATATTGGACTTGTGGAAACTTCCTTTCTCACTAAATAAAACTCGTCTGTATCCCAGTCTTCTCAAAAACATTCGAATTCATTTCTGCATGCTCCGGTCTATTTTTAGGATTAGACATAACAAACTCGCAGGCTCCAACCCCTTCTCTTCTTAAATTGGTACTTGTTCTCACTGGAACACTGACATAGTGAGTTACATGTAAGTTTGATTGTGTTAATTTAAATTTTATTACCTCTTCTCATCACGTGCAGCTATCAATATTCCCAATTCCTCCAACTTTACTATGTATTTTTTCCTTTCATTTGTTATTGTGGTACATCCATTATTTGTATGTGTATATATAATTAGTAGCTCAATATATATGTAACACTGTAGACTAGCACTTAAATAAAACATGCAATTTGAAATTTCCAAATATTCACTATTAATATTTTCCTTTCGTTAACGCAATGAGAACGGACTGCCGTAAGTATTTGAATAGATGATACACACGCAGTGCGTAATGTTTTACATGACAGATAAAGCCCTACTCTCTCCGCATACGTCACTACCCATCTCTCCAGCTCCAAACAGTATACATTAGAGCAACAAACACCCTATGCAAAATGTTTAGTGTGTGCTGTGAAACGGAAATATGAGACGCGTGTACAACACAATGTACATCTAGAGGTGTCTATATGTCTGCAAGGAAACTGCAGATGCACACATCGAGTTGAATTGGCCATTCTCCTAAACTTGGAGTTTTGGTACATCAAATTGTATAAAATTATGTTAATAAACCATTATTTACACTCTAAATTAATTTTTTTCTTGATATTCTGAGTGAAACGCGCTGCATTGTTTCTAAACCTTAGGACAAAACATATTACACGTTTTGTATTATTAGTGGGAAAATTTGTCCAACTAAGGAATATTTCTCTAAGAAGCAGAACGTTGTACTGTGGGGATAAATAAATGCGTAACTTGTAAAACTATAATCGTGTTTCAATCATATTCTGTATCGAATTCCCTGAAATAATGGTTACAATTATGGAAAATATTAGTGCTTATAACAATATTCAAAAAGAACGGACATTATTTAACTTAAATATTACCCAAGAATAAGCGAGACGTGTTATTGCTATGCCAGCTGATATCATTTAGCCTGGAAAAATAAATGTGTGCTGTTAATGCTACCGTTGTTATGAAGTGGGGAATAATCTATAAATGCGGGGAAATAGCTTTTGCCGAATAGGTTCATGCGATTATGTGTAGAACATAATATTCTGAATTCCAAAGTCTATATAGCTAATTAGAAATAGTATGTAAACGGAAACAGTAAACTAAGAAGAAATTGTGCCTAATCATGCAATTATTATAATGGTTGCCCAAATGAAAGTGAGACACTTTTTTCATAATTACTTATTGCTTGTAGTATATGGATATAAAGAAAGTAATGTTGATATGATCGCCTTATCTATTCAAGAACGCGACCCATCACGCCACTGGGTCATGAGTACCGTGAGCAAAGAAGTCCATGTTGGTTTTGGAATCAGCTTCAACGGCGGCACAAAATTCAGACACTGTCGAACATTTATGTATTGTGCACAGACATTACACACATTTGACAAAATGAAAGTTCTAGTTTAATTTGGGCAAAATTTAAACTTTATAACTTGCAACAATTCAATGCGTTCCACTTAACCATCTGCCAGTCACGCAGACAACGGCTCGAGGATCGGCCACCTACCAAACAAATACTGCCGTTATCGATTCGCTGGTAGAGGTTGAATGGGATGCATAGTACTTTTGGTATCTGTATGGAATTTTTCAATCTTAACCGAGTTGAAGCAACACTACCATAAAATAAATGACCAAATCTGACTAATTTGACAGCTTGCATATAAATGTCATCCACTCTGATAAAGGGAAACTTCAATAATAAAGGAGAAAATTTGTGTATACTTTTGTTTCTTGTTTTAAAAATGTTTATTTCAATGATATCTTAGGTCTTACGAAAGATTTAACACAGGCCTTAATAACGTCAGGTCATGATATAAGGATAAAGTACAAAAACTATGAAGAAACAAATGCATAGAAAACCAGACTGCGATACTTCACTGGTTCTTGCTGCATAAGTTGAATAATATGAAATAGCATAATAAGTGCTGTAAGAGCAGCAGATTAATGTTGTCACCTTTAGTTGTTAAATTGAGTGAAATACATCTCCATTAAGGCATTATTCTCTGTATTGTACAGTATCTCCCATTCTCCATTACAATTTCGCTGCACAACAGAAAATGAAAATTTGCTCTCTTCTCCAGTTTCCAGCACACTTAACTTTCCCATTTTCATTTTATATTCGTAATGGGATACACCTTCTGTGTGACCTTTACTGAAAACTATCTCTTCTGTTTTTCTTTATTAAGCCGCTCTTTGGGGTTACTTTGTTTCACTTGTGGATTTTCCTCCATCGTTAAAGTTTTAACAAAAGTTTCATAGCATATTGCTTCCATTAAATCCTCTCCTTTATATTTTTACCAAGAAGGAAAGAAAGGGAAGGAAGGAAGGAAAGGAAAATGAAACACTTATAAGACTTTATTGAAAGAATCTTTGCAGCGGGTTTTCCCTTCTTTGCTACCTACTCCTGAATAATTTGTCCCTTACTTGGCTCCCGGCGTACAAGCGTGCGCACGTCGTTTCTTTGAGCAAACTAGAAACGTTAGCGGAGCTGAAGTTGAACACATTTTAGGTGGAGCGTGGATAGAAAGTTCAGTGTTTATTCTTAATTTTATTTAAACCTTTTTATTTCATTCCGACCAACAAATGCCTTCAGGACAATGAATAAACTCAGTTAATGGCGTGTAAGTGAAACAGAATAAAGTTTTGCTAAAATATTCCCGAGATTCGTGCAAAAAGAATAAGAAAGAAAAAACCCTGCTGTGCTCGGTTCTGTTTGACCTGCTCAGAGTGTCTCACAAGCCTTGAACTCGCTAGCAGTCAACATTTATAGTGGTTTCAAACCTTTGGACCCAAAAATAAATTAAGTTCATGAAGAGTGGTTGTTAATTTGGATTATTTACGGACGCTCTTTAACATCTCAGGTCATCATCATCCCTTCTTTTCAGGATGAAACGGCCTATAAGTTTTGCACAGAGGCATTTTATTTCAGACTGAAGGTTTATTTAGGTACCGTAAATCTACGACAAGGGACCCATGACTTTACTTCCCATCCGAAGGGAATCTTACTCAGGATTTTTATGCACTGTTTAAGGGTATTTCAACGTCTCTACACTTGTGACGTCGAATGAGCCAACATAGTCTAAAAAATATGGAGATCTACAAATAATTTTATAAAAGGTGTATGGTGAAATTTGTAATACCAGTATGATAGCTATATTTTCAGTGTTAAAATATATAACTAAACTGACTCACATTAACTTCCGCAAATAAACTCATTCACATTAACATCTATATGGTGCAATATTAACTATAAGCAATACATAAATAAACTAAACATTAATTAACTGCATACTTTATAATATAAATGTAAAATAAGCATATTTTAGTTTCAAATTATTAGTATAAAATCAACTTCATGCAGTCTTTATTTTCTAAATTAACATTTTAAACTTATTTTTTTAAATTATTAATGAAAGGTATATAGTTTATTCGTTAAAGGACTTTTGCTGCTGGTTACTAAGAAGTGTGCTTTACCAAAATTTGACTCACTTCACTGTTAGTAGCATCGGCCGACATTGCCATCAAATATCTTTGCTACTATTAAGCATTTATCTCTGCATTCTCTGGTGATATCTACTAATACATGACATAGTTGTAAATTTGAGAAATTAAACTGACTTGCACAATGTCGTGTATAGGAAAGATAGTGCAATATCCAGTCTCATGCTCGGGCCCCGAGTCCGATGATCGTTTGTTAACTTAGTGCCATGCAGGCAGCGTGTTGTCAGATACAGTGGTGGAGGATATGTGCATTCTCAGTACTCGTTATATATCTGACGAGATTAGAGAAAGACAAAATTCCTTTAGCCTGACTTATGAGCATTGCCCTTAATAAAATAATTCACATTTATTACTTACGTCAATATTGAACGTCTGTTCTTACATCCTTTGAAAGATTATTTTTGTAATTTGAAAAAAAAAAAATAATCTTTGGCGACATAAACTTAGATATTTGATTAAGGATATAAGACGTGCATTCTTAGAGCTCGGGAAAATTCCGAACAAATCGTCAACCAGGAAGCTGACTCGTGCAGTGTTCGAATATGCACCAACCCCTTTTGCAGCTGCCTACAGAGCGGAAATCTAATCAAATTAGCTACTTTAGCTAGGTGCATCAAGAACAAGTGCTGAAGCATGAACGGAACGAAACGTAGTACATATTTTCATGGGTAGCATGCAATTAGCAATTTAAAATAAGTCCTCTTTTTATTCCACCACGCTCAGAGTTCAGCGCTGTCTCTATGTTAAAATTTTATAAATATATATCAACATATACTTCCTTTATGCCAATAAAGAGTTCTTCATAAACTTATACGAAAAAAATTTCTTAGACAATGAAGTAATTATTTAATATGAAACGTAGATGATTATTATGAACATTTATAGAACTATTCAATTCAGCAAATTATCAACCGTCCCGAAGACAAAAGAATTTTCAAAGCATTACAATAATACTCAGTGAAAATTTCAAGTGCAATAGCGCAGTACTCCACATTTTCGTAAATTGATGTCACGTATGGATATCATCAATTCCGTATTTATATTTGTCTCTGTTCAGGTTTTAAGTATTTTAGCAAAAGGAAGAACAAACTAACTATTGACGAAGAGCGTATAAATATTAACAATTGTGTGAGCTACATATACAGTGGTAGCTTTCATCAATAAACCTCCGATTAAAGGGAAATGTGCTCAACCAACCATCCATTTTATTCTGTTCCCAATTTAATAACCTTCTTAAAGAGATTTTCTCATAAAAAAAGAAATATATTTAATTAATCTATATCAATTTTCAGAATCGCACATTGTCCGTCAGATTGGTTGTTTCCATTCATTTGATAATCAAATTAGTCCTGTTATATGACATATTTAGCAATTATTCATTTATTGATACCAGATTATAAGTGAGCTGATGAAAATAATAAAAATATAATTTAGTAAGAAAGAGGACATACCAATAAAATAGTTCAATGAAATTTTGTTTTTATAAATGACTGCATTACAATTGAAATTGCGTTAATTAGTGTGCATTTCTAATTCTGCATTTATCAAGAAGCAAAGGTGCTGATGCTGCCAATTGCTTTGAAGAATGTAAAAAGTAACGAAACTGTACCTCAACAATAATAAAAAAGAACTGAAATTGTTTGAAAGGGAGCTTTTATACCTAATGGAAATGAGACGATTCTTTAATAAGGAATGCTACTAATTTATTAATGAGAAAACTAAGATATACTCCTTTAATATTATCATTTTGGGTCAATTTTGCTCAGCCTGATAAAGCCAATCCGTTGATAAATGTATGATTAAATATGACAGGAGCATCGCTTTAACCGCACTCGGTCTCAGCGGCTCCTTGGACGAGGGCACACACCTTAATAGGTTATAGTGAACTTTTGAGGCACACTATTTTTATAGTTTTATGACTTTGTAATAAAACATTTTAAATTAATGTATGATTTTGTTTAAAACATAACTTCCTTTGTCGGTCCTGGTGGTGTAGTGGTTACCATATTTGCCTCCTAAATCCAAGATCGCGGGTTCGAACCCGGGCAGGACCGATGGATTTTTTCGGGGCGTAAAAAGCCTAAGTATGGCTTCCTTCGGAAGGGAAGTAAAGCCGTGGGTCCCGTGTCGTACATTTACTGCACGATAAAGAACCTCAAGCCTGAAAGAGAGGCCTCTGAGCAAAATTTGTCGGCCCTTTCACGCCCCGAGTTGAATGGGACGCTGATGACCTGAGCTGTTAAAGAGCGTCCATAAAAAAAAAAAAATCCTTTAAGATATGCCCTACGGAAAGATCAAAGTTCCAATGAAGTGTAAAGAAAATTATTCACCTGGTAACAGTTAATATTAAACTCTAGAGCCCGGAAGCTCATGCATATTTTTATAATTATATTCTTATATATTATGTATGTGAATCGCATTTTTGAGTTTATTAAACATAATTTTATGTTGCATACAATTTCATACATTCTTATAACTTTAATGCCCATGTGGAATGTTTAACACGTTCATAGATCTCTCTCTCCTTTTTTTTTTTTTTTTTTTCTTTTTCAACAAATTCTAGATGTTTTCAAAGGATAAGCTCTCCATCGCACAAAAACTAATCCCTCTCTGTGGATTAGTTATTTGGATGTGTCTCAATCAGCTACTGTGGCTTAAAAGACTTGAGGGGCAAATGGAGATTTCAATTGAAAGTATAGATTGCCAATTGCAAATTATCTCTAATTTTAGACAATAACCACTTTTGCTTAAACCCCTCATTTGGTTTATTCGTATTAGAACACTTTTTAATTTCTTTAAAAACATATTGTCACATAAACAGAAGCCAAAAGTACAAAAACTAATGAAATTGTGGTAATTATCTAAAGGAAAATACTCTCAATAAACGAATAAGAATGGAAACAGGATATTCACAAAATTTCGAAGCAACTAAAACTTCCTATTGATTTGTTCATCGTGAAGATTTGTCATGTCACGTAGTTACACCCTTGACAAAATGAATAAATAAATAATTTAGAATTTAAAAAAAAATAAAAAATAAAACATTCATCTCTTGAGCGCAAAATTCTCTAAGTCCTACTCGTTACAGCGAGCGATTCACAAGATACTTAGCAAAATCTTGTAGCCATTGCAGTAATTTTGTTATAGGGCATGCACCAAAGACGCAGACGTGTGTTCAGTTAGTTCTGTGGCAGAGTGTGCAGTGTACAGTGATTAAGATCGCGGGTTCGCCTCCCTGTATGACCTTTGACATTAGATTCGCAATATTGTTTCCCATACACAGCACTTTAACGTTAACATATTATATAAATAAATATATATTATAAAAATAATATAACATTTTTTCAGTATCTGTTCTGTCTAAATGCAATATGCTGCACACGCATTTCATGCACATGCAAGAACAAGAATGGCTTAAGGCCACAAATTCAAAAAGCCTGGGGATGTTGTAGCCTCTCGTTCACACTACTGTAGAAATTGATATCATCTATGCCCCGAAGGTTGAGGCCAGTTACACATGCTGAGGGTTCGTAGCCCCGATATTAAATTGTGCTATGTGTTTTCTCTTTAGAAGATAAGGGTTTCTGTTCATGTATTTATTTAATTATTTGTAAAGAATATGTTAGTTTCTGATTACGTTTTTATGTGTGCACAGGTAATGCTATAAAACTCAAATGATATTTTAAAATGCATTACGGTATTAGGACAACACGATACAATATATATACTTATAAAATTAATAATAACAAATTGTCTGTAATTTGAAGCAAGAAGCTAATGCAAAAGAGTAATACCATCTAAACCTTTCGTCCACCGCTACACTATCCTAATGTGCTCTTTCCAGATGCTTATGATTGTGACCGTTACGTTTACATGTAAAGCGTTCCCTGCAGTGTGCACGTCTCCAAAGTTCCCGATCGACACATAGAATCTGGGGATGATTTATTTATTGTCAAAGGGTGTACATATGAGGAAATGACGCACATTTGACTCTGCAATTTGATTGGTTACTGATATGTAGAACAAACTGAGAAACCATGTTACTCTGGTGTGGGGTGTAAGAATGTATAGATTAACGTTCTTTGCTACATTCCTTCTTCTTCTTTGCCTTGACGTTGAGTGGGTAACAAGCACCCCGCAAGCTTCCGTTTCTTTAGGGCTCCTCTCTACGCATTATTCATCTTACATTTTATTTACTTTTGCTTACATTAGGACCTGGAATTTCTAAGCTTTCATCATGTTTGCCATTTTACATCTAAAATCATATTTTAGACCCATCCTTTTATCGTAAATTTCTGAGCTACGCTTCCCAACCTCGTCTCTATCTAATGGGTAACATTCCTGAGCGCACATTCTTAAGAAGCAAATGTGCATATTACTGTCTAAATGTCTTTCAATCCTTTCCCAAGCGTCGTGTACAGAGTTAGGTATCTTCAACACCAAGATCGAATGAGGTCCACTGCGTTGATTTTAGATCACATTTCAGTAAAATCTTATGAATAGGCACAGTATATTTCGGGCTTATGGGCCGTGGTCTATTGGGCCCCTTCTTCGCATTACAAGAGAGTAATCGGACAGAGGTCAGTTAGCTACTAACCTTGGCATGTAGCCCGGAGCAGTAGCTAGGTATTAATGGTGGAATTTTGCTAAAGCAGTGAGGAATTTGAGGTGTAGGTTTCGTGCTAAATAACATTTAGTGTATTAATTACTTGACTTATTTGTTTGTGGTTATCACCCCGGGAGGGGGATGACATTTTCTCGCGCTGTCGCTGTGTTGAAGTTTTCTGAAAATATATAACAAAAAAGATTACTTGTGAAGTTGGTGTATACTTGCACACTCGTAATTATTTTAACCTTGATTGGGGCGGAGTCTTATATTAGTAGCTGATACATAGATTCTTTAAGGTGTTAGCACATGTTCATAGTTTTGTGATTTTGTATAACCCCTACCGTAGTGAGGTCTTATGCGTATTGCTCATACGGTAAATTATTAATATGTCTATGCTACATTTGGGTGGACCTTAACTAATCTTAGGAATGTAGCATGATTTTTATCCATTCATTTATATTTATATTTTATATTTATTTATTAATATCTGTGCCAGTGACTCGTCATCGTTGCCGTATTACCGTTAAAACCCCAGCATCCCCAAGGGAGAAAAACTATCCTACCGGGGACTTTCAGGGCATTATCATCTTATGGCGGGTTCATTGGTACTAGGATTGCGAGGTGTTGTTGTACATATAATAGCAGTGTATCATGTTTGTTTAGTGGGATGAACGTATTAAAAAGTGAGGGGGTCTTTTGTACTTATCTGAAGTAACTTCATACTGTCCCAGCGCTAGCCAAGGTGTTATAGCGTTTAAAATATATTTTGAATTGGTTGTATGCTAACTTCTTAATGAATGAATATACTGCGCATTTTTAGTTCCTCGTGCAGAAGGTCAGTAGGGGCAATCCGGGGGACCTTTGTTATTATTCTTAGAGCTCAGTTTTGGAGATTCAGGAGCATTTTAATATGAGATGGAGCACAATAGCTCCTGCATGTGAGTTCCTGCTCACATAAGTGAGTACTGGCCTAATTAGCACTTTAAACAGGCACGTTCGCGTGTTTAGAGCTGTACGGTGATTTAGGAGGAGATAAAGCGGTTAAGTTGTAGATTGGCCTCTTGTTTTACTGATTTAACGTGTTTTTCAAAGGATAACAGTTTTTTCTATTTTAACGCCTAAGTATTTAACTTTATCTGTCCATTGCACATTTTCAAGAAATAGATGACGCGTTGACATCTGTTATTTAGCATGGTTGAAAGGCTTGGTAAATAGTAGTAACTGTGACTTTATGGCATTTATCCTAATTCGTCACTTTCGCAGTCATTGCACCAGATTAGTTAATGCGTCCTGGAGTCTTCATGCAATATCATTCGGGCTCCAGGACTACACGGCTACGACAGTGTTATAAGTATATATGAAAATCATTATATTCGGTGTTTATGGAATGTCGTTTATGTATATATTAAATTCAATGGGTTTTAGGAAACTTCCATATCGCACTGCGGTAATCACCTGGCACTGAGTGGACCTCTCTCCCTCTAGTGATACAGAGAAGGTTCTTTCGCTTAGGTATGTGCAATAAGTTTGACTATGTTATCTTGGAATTTTAGTTCTCTGAGCTTGTATAGGAGAGCAGCGTAGTATACTGAGTTAAACGCTCGTTTTACGGGAAGAAAGAAAACTCCTGTTGACTTATTGTGATTATAGTCGTGGGTTATATGCTCTAGCATTCGCGTTAGTTGTTATATGCTCTAGCATTCGCACTAGTTGTAGGGTGGTAGAATGATGTGCCCGAAATCCAAATTGCTGATCAGTGATTTGGTTATGTGTTTAATGTGCGTCGATATTATTTTTACAATTAGTTTTTCTGGTACTTTACTAATGGAATTTAATAGGCTAATTTAACTATAGTTATCTAGATTCGCAGCTTCTTTTCTCCGTTTGGGAAACATAGGTATGATTGTGTGTTTCCATTGCAAGGGGAAATATCCGTTAAACAAGCAGAAATTCGTGATCACGGCTAACAGGTCTAAGACATTCCTTGGAAATTTTTTCAGCATAACGTGTGCTATTACATCCGGGCCAGGAGCTTTGCCATTTGGCAGATGCTGAATGATTTATTTGAGCTCTGATGGGTACTTCTATACAATTTGTTTTATGTTGGAATGGTTTGAATATTTTTGGTGGTCAAAATAATGTAAATGTCGAATACTGGGTCAACAGGTTCTGCATTTGGCTATCATGATCCCTCTATTGCATCGATCAATATTTCGGCCTTGTCTGCGGGGGTCTCCGAGTGTCTGAGTGGGTTGGTAGATATCTGTAGTGAGGAAATATTAGGGTTGGTAGATATCTGTAGTAAGGAAATTTTAATAGGTTGTTTCATTAGCCCCATTGTTATTGTTCATACTTGATTTGATTCAGGAGTAATATTTTCCAGCACCTTATTCCTCTGCTGTTGCATCATCTCCTTAATCTCACTATTCAATGATTTCATATTAACTGTGAGGAGTATATTGAGCTTGCACTGCCACTTTCGCCGTTCGTTGTTTCTATAATTTACCAGGGTACTAATATCTGGGGTATATTTTGGTTTACTTTTATATGTGGATCGAGTTGGAACAGAAGAATTAATGGCTGCTTGGATTGATTGTTCTAGGTGCATTGCTGGTTTATATGCATCTTCCGGGGTCTGAAGGCGGGACTCTGTGACAAATGTTAATCTAGCGCGGATTTGAAAAGCTCCCCAGTTGCTGTGATGATAGTTGCGTCTCGGCACTTCTGCTTCTGTTGTGGGGTATTTTCAATATCTAGCATTACTGGGTAGTGATCAAAATCAAGTGCTCCATTCCGGCGTACATTGTAGTCAAAATGTGTATTTTTGAGGATTGCAATGTCATGTATGTTTGGTGTATGGTTTCTATCTTGTAATAAGTTATTGGGGCTCACCCGGATAGGGAACAATACAACGATTTTTTGCATGTGGGCGTAAGGAAATTTCCAGCTGCGTTGTTAGTGGTGCATCTACAGTTTTCGTGTCGCGCATTAAAGTCCCCTGTCGCGATTACGCTGTCATCAAGTGTTGTGATGGTCTCTAAATCTTCAGTTCGCAGTGTCCTGGAAGGTTGTAAGTGCTTAAATAGTGTTAGGAATGTCTTGGATTAGTGTCCTAATAGCAGCGGTCTGCATGTGTGTTTGTTTTGCTGTGTGGAATTTTCTAGTGTGTAATTTTTCGCGTTACCATTATGGCTGTCTCTCCCCATCAAAGTGGTAAGTGCATTGCACTTTGTAACTTGCTACTGAAAAACCTGGTTTTCGCTGTAAGGAATACTTCACTTAGGAGAACAATGTCTACTTTGTTTGTAGATCAATAGCGTCTGAGTTCAGGTTTGACTTTGCCCCTGCAGTTCCAGAACACGTTTTTGCATTGGGGATGTGGTGGTATTTGTCGTTTGGAATGTATTGCAATATGTATGTTGGTGATTATTTGTTGTCGGCTTAAGTCCAATGGCCATTTTCCATTGCGAGTGGATTTTGGTGGAGTTTTTTGATAAGTTCTACTTATTGTTCAGGTGGGGTTCCTTTAAATAAAAATTTACAGAAAATAAAGTCAACCTAATGTAACATCTTTAGAAAAACCGCCTCGAATTCCCGGCCCTACCTGGATCAGGAATCTCTGTGTGGCGGCATAAGATTTGGTATCAGTTCATCATTCTTGGTGTAAGAGGAGGAAGTTGTGAGGGGGTGGATGCTTACAGCGGTTGCGCGCGCGCATGTGTTGAGGTGGGTGCTTTGTGTCTGTGTGTTTTGTGGTCATGTACCTTGTAGTTGTATTTCTCTGGATGCTGTCTGTAGTAATGGGATGATGCGCTGTTGCTACGCCTGGGATACTGCAGCGTAGTTACCCTGAGAACTGAATACCACCTCTCACATCGAGGGTGGCATAGCGCGAGCTATAGATTGCGTAGCATTGATATACTGCTGATAAATAGGCATTCCCTCCATTTTGCTCCTTAGCCAGACTAACCACAAAGTACCCAGAGTGCACTATGGCTGAGCCATTGCTCACATGATGGTTCCCTGAGCTTCGGGAACATACCTGCCGCACCTCACAATTACGCGTCAGATAACGGTACCTGAGGCACCTACCACACTACACGGAGTCACGGGGAGGGATGTAATCCTCTATCCTCACTATAGAATAGTCAAGGTCCGTCAGGGAATTAATGACTATGGAGCAAATCTCATTGGTCAGATGGACTAAGAATATAGGCTAATATGCCTGAAGTCTCTAGAGTGCAGTTTATTAACTTGAATTACCTCTAATCTGGACGTGCTATCTCGGTTTTGCCTTCCTCCACAGTCACTTTCCCATATAGACCTTTAATGATCACTTTGAAAGTGCACTCTTCCGGGCGGCCGGTGACATGGAAGGGCACTTACTTATCTCAACAGTGCCTAATGAAACTATTGTAATCTTAAGGGCTGTGAAAGATCGCGGGTTCGAACCCCGCCAGGCCCGATGGATTTTTTCGGGCGTAAAATCCTAAGTATGGCTTCCTTCGGAAGGGAAGTAAAGCCGTTTGTCCCGTGTCGTATATTTGCGGCACGAAAAAGAACCTCAAGCCTGAAAGAGAGGCCTCTGAGCAAAATTGGTCGGCCGTTTCACGCCCTGAGTTGAATGGGACGCTGATGACCTGAGATGTTAAAGAGCGTCCATAAATAAATGAATCAAAAAAAATAAGGGTTGTGAATTTAAACCCTTAGTACCCATTCCAATACTGGGACTGGAACGTTCCGCGCGATCTGTAGATCTTACGTACTCCCTGATCAAAGCGCTCAGACTCTTGAGTTCAGTAGTCAGCAATATACGCTGAAAAAATAACACTAGAAAAGGGAATCCCAGAGACATACTCTTCTATCCTCCTTGTTCCCGGTCCCAGAAGTTTGACCTTCAGCGTTCACAAAATCGAGAGCAACCACCGGCCGGTCTTCGTCAATGACCAGACGACTACTGTCGATGTCACAGCTTAGGCTCAGGTCATGGGCGTTGACTCTTTGCTATCTCCTCGCTTATGCATGCTGTTAGTTTTCCTAGTATTGGTGGTTTTTGTGTGTGATGTACTCTTCGCCGTTTTGGTAATTTCCTTAACACTTAATAGTTCCGTCAGCTTACGAGAACGGAAGAGAATACAAATAAAGCCTAATTAGTTACTGGAGCAGCACTAACTTGGTGACTTATTTTTTGTCTTTCTTTTATGCTAGCCTGCAGCAGCGCTTAATTAACCCAATTAATATAACCTAACGCTGGAGCTTAAAAACTAAATAATAACAGGAAAAATAGAGACTTTAAGAGAGAAGTACAGATAGGGGGCGCTAAAAATTCCGAGAACCAGCAGACCAATCCCGAAAGGCGCCTAGCTATACCAGTCGGAGACTGTTAGCTATGATCCTACCCCTCTACCCAGCTAAACCGGTGTGCAATGATGTTCCGCGCAACTGTACAATGGTCGAAACTGAAGTTCTGCTGTGGTCTGGTCCTGTGGTCGGAATTTGTCAGTTCAAGCAAGGGTGAAAGTACTAGCAATAATATGGAATTTCCTGTTGCAGTGGAATCATGTATCTCCGAGTGGCTAGTCAGTCTCGAGCGACATCGGAGAGAGCCAAAATTAGTGACTTGCACAGTTATAGCTAGATAATAAGGCTTAGAAGCAGTGGCACGATACCTAGGTAGTTAGAGCGTCATGATATGTTTCTCAAGATAGCGGTGTCGAACCCTAGCATCATGATGCTTTTTTCTGCTGTATAAAGGAGATTTGGCAAAATTACAATGATTTTGATAACACAGTATCACGCACAGAATGGCCTATGTCAATCCTGGTTGTGTAGTGGTAACCATACTTGCCTTCTAACCCAAGATCGCGGGTTCAAATCCGGCCAGGACCAATGGATTTTTTGGGCGTAAACATCCTAAATATGGCTTCATTCGTAGGGAAGTAAAGCCGTGGGTCCCGTGTAGTACATTTACGGCACGAAAAAGAACCTCAAGCATGAAAAAGAGGCCTCTGAGCAAAATTGGTTGGCCGTTTCACGCCCTGAATTGAATGGGACGCAGATGACCTGAGATGTTAAAGAGTGTTCACAAACAAATCAAATCAACAATAACAACAACGACAGAATGGCTTATAAATTGATGTCGACGAACTTTTACTGCTGCAATCAAAGGAGATTTGCCACTATTACAGTGATTTATCCACCCCTATAAATGTATATTTACGAAGAGAAGGCGATTTTATGCCGTCAGGCCGTAGCGGGCCGCAGCAAAGCACTGGGTCCACCGGTTTCTAGGATTTACCCAAGGTTAGTGTAAGGGTTAGTGTGTGTATATGAATTAGTTGTGAAATGGAACAAGAGCACATTTTCCATCTTATAAACATTTCACCCCCCTAACAAAGTGCTCATTACACTGATTTACCCGCTCCTATCAACTAATATTTACGAAAAGGAGGCGAGCGTAGGCCGTCAAAACTAATATTTTACGCACGTACAATACACCATTAATTCATTTTTCACGGGAAAACATATACGTTACATTATTTTAACTAAAATAATTACATTTAACATGAGATGCAAATGCGTGGAGTGAACTCCACTGTCCCTTTTGACTGGGCAGTCACACGTAAATTTCATGATTCCACTGCAGCAGGACATTCCGTAGGATTCCTAGCGCTTTCAGCCCATCTTGTAACTGCAAGTGTGGTCAGACTGCGCCGCTGGTCTCGGTGATACAGCTGTGGCCTGCCTCTTGGAATCCTTCGGCTTGACTCGGCGTCTCTCGGCTCCCCTCGACTGATCTCTTCACTGTTCGGCAGCTGACCAACAACCAGCATTGTAGCATTTTTCAATAGAGGAGCCCCGCCTCCGGGCTTCCGGTGGCAAACATGCGAAACAGATCTACTTTGCCTCTTCTACCATGCAGGATGACTACAGTCTACGTAATGAGTAGAAAGTTGGTGATGATCTGCCAGGTACCGCCCATGAAACCTGGAGTTGATGATTCTACCAAGACACCCAATTACAAGAGAGTAATCAGGTAGAAGTGGACTAGATACTGACTTTGGCATATAGCCCAGAGCGGTACCGAGGTATTAATGGTGGAATCATGCTCAAGCAGTGAAGAATTAGAGGTGTAAGTTTCGTGCTTGAATAATATTTGGTTTATTACTTACTTGACTTACTTGTTTGTGGTCGTCAACCGGAGTGGGCAGGTTGAATTTTTCGCGCTTTCACTGTAATGAAGTTTTCTGGAAATCATAAGCTAATAATATATATTACATATGATACTAGGGTATATTGCATATTCGTAACTGTTTGATTTCTAGGCCTGATAAGGCATTCCGAAATGTGTAACTTAAACATACATTAATTATGGTGTTAGTACATGTTCATCAATTACGATTGTTGTATAATAACACCTACTGGGACGAAGTCTTAAGTTATTACTTTGTCTATGCTACATTTAGGTGTACCTTAACTAATGTTATAAATCTAGCATGCATTTTAGTTAGTATACATCTATTCATTAATATCTATGCTAGTGAGTATCATCATTATGTGGTCGCCCTTAAAACCCCAACCACCCCATGAGGGGGACGATCCGTTTATTGGTAATAGGCTTGCACGGTATTTAGTGGGATGACTATATTAAAAATTGAGACGGGCCATTTTTGTTTATCTGTAGTCACTTCATACTATCCCAGCGTTTTAACCACGGTGTTATAGCGGTTAAAATATTTTTCGTATTGAATGTTTGCAAACTTTTTAATGAATTGCTCTATACTGTGCATTTTCAGTTCTTCGTGTAGAGGGCAGTAGGGGCATTCCTGGACACGTTTGTTATCATTGGTAGAGCTCTGTTTTGGAGTTTCTGGAGCACTTTAATATGAGATGGCGCGCAATACCCCATGCAGTAGCTGCATGAGTAATTATTAGATTGCTGGATAAGTGGTCGTCAACTAGAGTGGAGGGTTGACATTGCTCGTGCTCTCGCCGTGTTGGAATTTTATGGAAGCTAACAATAAAGATTACGTACAATATTGATATATACTTGTATTCTTAAACATTTGTTTACTAGTTTTGATTCGGACGGAGTGTTAAATGTGTAACTGATACATAGATTATTTAGGTTTAAACGCATACTTATAGTTTATGATTATTGTAAACTAATCTCTTTCGGGGCGAAATCATACCTTAATACATTTCTAAACTGCTATAGCAACAATTCCTTTTAGCTGAATGTAATGTGTCAAAGGTTCTATAGATCCACTGTCCAGAGGACGGGTATACAGAGTACCATGTTCATGCGGAAGGTACATATAAAGACCACGCGAAGAAGCATAAAATTCCGCATCAATGAACACAAAAGAAATTGTCACTTGGGACAAATCGAAAAATCAGCAATTGCCAAACATGTATCATACTTGAAGAAGAGAAGCATATGAAATCGCAGATACTTGTGCATCAACTATTTCTTACCGTTCACGTTTACATCGAGAAGCCATTAAAATTCACAAGCAACAAAATAATATCAACAGAAAGAAAGGAGGTTTAGAGCTAAACAGAATATGACAAACAGCACTGGCAGAAGCCCAAATGAGACACTCAACCCGAGCCAATCAGACTCCAGCACAACACAACACCCGCCCACCCAAGTCTATTCTGCAGCTAAACTCAACCAATAACTGCGGACTATCCCGCCAGCAGCAGGTATAAATGTCACAGCCTAGTAATCATTACTGCTGAAGTTTCAGCTGCCCGAGTTACACATGTACCAAGGTGCCCCTACAATCCGGCCAACTTAAAAATTTTCGCTAACTAAATTGCAACATACAAATATTAATTCCACTGGGGATCTTGAAAGAGTCACAATAAAATTAAAAGTCGCTATAGCTTTATCGCAACCAAAACTGTTTCCATTCAATTCAAACGAAACGGCGGACAAACTCTATCACCTGACGTAGGTCTACTTTCTGTCAAATACAAGAAAGGTCGCTATCCGTGGAAGGTTTCCAGACATTCTGCGGCTCTTAATAATTTGGAAACTTGACAATGTAATCCAAAAACCACTGCGACACTAACAACGCAACATTATAACTATATATTTTTAAATCTTGATCCACGACACTCGTTCTGGAAAATGGATCGCACTTTAATGCGCCAACCAATAAATACCACCTCTGCACAGTAACTAATTAATTGCAGTATCTGACGATAAGAAGGCCGAAGCGCTTTTTGGCGTCCTCCAATGCACTTTCACTCCATATACCATTCCTTTCTCTGCCCAATTTACAGCTGAGATCGAGAGACTAACCTTTGGCTTTCGTTGTAAAGCCACTCATAACAAAAAAACTCGAAAAACCTCCCCCAATTACAATGACTCATCAAGCACATGCCGAAGCAAAACCTCATTTGATGAAATCGCAAACATTGTTCTCCACCTTCTTACTCTTCAAGCACTGGTAGTACTATGCGGCATTTACAACTTTGTACTCTTAAGCGACAGTTTTCCCTCATGCTGAAAAATAGTGCCAGGTTTTCACTATCCCAAAAAGTACTAAGTCAGAACCAACTCTCATAATTACAGGACAATCAGCCTTCTCAACCCTTTGGCCGAACTACGTGAGAAAATTATCCGCAAGATACTGAATGCGTACTTTAAAAGGAACAATATTCTTAAGCCCGAGCAATTCCGGTTCAGAACTGGCCACTCTACCATATTCCAATTACTCCGTGCCACCGAACACGTTAACCACGGCTTCATTGTTAGAAAAGGAACAGGCACAGTGCTGCTGGACATAGAGCGGACTTTTACGGCGTCTGGCTTGCGGGCATACTGCGCAAACTAGTGCAATACCGCTTCTCTGGTACTATGATTAAATTAGTTGCAAGTTATCTAACTGATTGTCATTTTTACTGAGTTGTAAACATATTCAAATCCACAATAGGACCACTTACTTGCTGGTGTTCCCTATGGCAGTGTCCTGGGGCCCACACTCTTTAACATTTACATCAAATAACATATCAAAACAAAATCGGAAACCGCTCTAGCGCTTTATGGTGGTGGTGATGATGATGATGATGATGACACAGCAATTATGGCACAATTAGGAAATGCTCCTTTTATTCATAAGCGACTTCAGCACTCTCTTGCATGTCTTGAGCCACGGTTCACAACTGGCGCAATACCATTAAATCTAACAAATATCAAGCAATAGTCTTTATAAAATGCAACTTGCGCGGTTTTGTCTGCACTCTCTCCATTGCAGCTTATTGGGAGTTCTATAAACTGGACTAAGAAAGTCACATACCTCGGACTGACATTGGAACAAAACCTTACCTGGGCCCCACATGTCAACACCATATTGCACAAAGCTCAGGAACAACTAAGCAAAATTTATCTCTTAATAAATTACAGCAGCACGCTTCAGCTTATTACGGGACTTACGCTCTAAGGACCTGACAATTAATGACTTATGCCTGCCTAGTATGGGAATATGCAGCCCCTACGCAAATACGTAAACTATAATGCTTTCAGAACAAAGACCTTCGCATTATCGTCCAAAGTCCGAGACTCGCATCCTCAGCTGTACTGCATGCAGAGTTAAAGATGCACAAAACTGAACATTTTTTTAAAAAAAATTAATTAATCGTTATTCCCACTTGCCTAAGCACCCACCCCACTTATAAACAGCCTGGAATCTACCACTCGAGCACAATGTCCACAGGCGACCACTTCCAATATTTGATCCTAAACTTCACAATGACGATGAAGCCACAGAAATCGCTGAGAGTCTTGTGAGACTTCCCCCCCCCCTTAGGAACAGCCTATTTCAGGGCCTAACAAACCATATTATTACTACACTCGTTAAACTCCAATTTCTCTTTCAGATCCTCCCCTATCACACAATAAGGCCCATTACGATTTAACAGTCATCATTGCAAAATAAAGAAAATAACCTGATAATATAAATGAAAGTTCGCCCCAACTTCATATTTCACACACTACATGCATGTTAACGCAACCGCCAGAGGTCGTTAAGGTGCGGACTCTGAGCGGGAGGTCTGGGGTTCGAATCCCGCCAGGATCGTCCTCCCTATCTGGGTTTTTCCCAGATTTTTCTCAGTCCTCATAAATGGCAAATGCCGGGAGGTACGCTAAATCTAGGCCTGGAAAGCTTCCTTACTTAAAAAAATATCATTTCTCAATTTATCATTTCATTTCATATATCATCAGTATCCATCCCCTGTGATGCCTTAGTAGTAAATAAAACCGGGAGTAAAACACTACTCAAAAATGTTAACCCTGCCATTAATTAATTAGATTAACACCATAAACTAACAACACTAACAAACACCTAATCTAACTCGTTTACATTGGTAAGTTTTAACCCGCCTAGTAGTACTCAGGGTCTAGTGTCATGGCTACTTCCAGAGATGTAGCATTGACTCGCTCACATGCACTGCATGCCAGCATGGCAAACTAATCTCTACTAACCGGGGTGCTCATGTGGAACCCGACCAAAATTACCACTACTCCCATACCCTCCCCCCCAAAAAATTATGTACTCTACTCCCATTAATAAGCATACTCCCGTGCGTATGCAGTTATCATGTTAGGTACTAAAAAGCATGGGGAGATGACGTAGCTTCTGTGGTGGATCCCCTTAGAAGGCGGCGGGCGTGGGCCGCTCTTACAAAAGAAAAAAATACTTAGTCACCGTCGGGACTTACTTTAGGACACTTCTAACTCATTACTGCCATTGAGGAGGATTACCAAAGATGTAGACGAAATATTTGGGAGAAAGGGGCCAAATAGACCACAGGCCATAAATCCAGAATATATTGTACCTAGTTAGACAACGGTCATGAAAGCCTAGGAAGTCTGAAATGAATTGTTTTGGCCGTTATACCTGGTTAACCTTAAATGTATGGACACTTGCGAGGGGCTCACTCCAACTTTCCTCAGACCCAATCTCATTAATTATATGCTATAATCAATAACAAACCAGTCATAATATCACTGCTGTATTAGACTGTCCATTCATTGGAAATACGCGATTTCTAATCATGCTATTGAATGACGAGTATAGTGTTTCACACATACTTTTTGTGGCCAGGTCAAGTTCGAACATGATATGAACAATATACCTGAAGGTTAATGTTCCAATTTGTAAAATCATTTATTATCTACTTAATGCATTTAGGAAAATGAGGAATATTTGTGATAACAAAGGGGGAAAAAAGTGAAGTGTTCTCACCGGAGGGAACAATTAAATTACATTGGTCATCGCTTACGAAGTGTTCCATCAAATCTATTCCATATACGGAACATACGCAGGTTTCTATAGGTAAAGGTCTTCTGCCTTTGAAGAATACAAGTGGTTTGAAATACAGCAATATTTATGTTATTATTGAAATGTTGAAACTATTTTTGCTTCTCTAGTTCTTATAGTTTTAGCTTTTGTTCCAAGAGCTACTGTATTTTTAATTTCATTAACATTTTTGTCCCCTGTTTTACTGCAGCTGGTGGGTCGGAAGTCAAAATCTTCTGCTCGTATCCGCACAAGTGATTCAAATTCTTGCGATTACAACTATAATTAAAATGAAAACTAACACGCACATACGACATCTGCAGTTGGAAATAGTTCCGTTTAACATAAAATATTTCTGATATCTTTTTTTAAGAACTTTAATTCATATGCATAAATATTTTCCTAAATTTATTGAATTAAACTCTAAGGCATCCAGCATCCAGGTTACTATTCTCCGTGCACTGCAGGCAGATAATCCTGATATTCACATACATTTTTGAATTTGGATTTTTTGAGTAGTGTTTAACGCCCGATTTTATTCCTGAGGCATCACAGGTCGGAATTTGGATCTGCGGAACGTTAACTATAGTCGTTGATCCAAGTTTAACCTTTTTTTTTTTTCGTAATCATGCTTCGAAGCAAAATAACAGGTTTTGGAATACAGAATAGTCCAATTGTTTATATACTCCTAGTATGGAGAGAAAAATGCGTATGGTGCGCAGTAAATAATACAACATATTTGAGTCTATGAATGATACTAAAATAACATACACTTGTATAACAACTGACTTATATTGAATGCCGATCTGCGTATTTCCAGTTAGAGTCTGTCACTATGCATACCACTAATGAGTAATATTTTATTCAGGAAATGACAAATTTTAAAAATATACCGGCAATATATTGACATAGCACGACAAAATTTTTAGCATATCCTGCCATAAGGTACGAGCTTATTTTCGTTGTATTTGTAGTTCTATTTTCTACAGCTTGAAACAGATGCGCATGAATCACATCTGCCTCGTAGAAAATCATCGCTATGACTCCCGACCCACCATCGACCGTGAAGCGGTTGACAAAATCAGGAAAGACCCAGATGTGTATGTGTATTTTATTACAAATCTGCATCGTCAAAAGTCACGCATCGGCACCTTTCATTTTCTTTCCTTTCCCCATTTCTTTTCAACTTTCTAGTATCTTATTTTTCTCGGGCGCTACAAACCGAGATCGGGCCATGGCCTGCCACAGTGACCTCTGCTTCCTCTACCTCTTACGAATTCATTAATAGAGGACAGTATTTCAGAGAGACATGCGATCAGCATGCTGGCAACGCGCCGGGCGCCAATCATGCGGCTTTCTAGATCGTAAAACACCACCTCTCCAACAGTCAGCTACTCAATTATCCCCACGAGGTTGGGTGGGCTCCATTACAAACATTCCTAAGCAAGTACCCGGAATCAAACCCGGATGCTCCCGGCCAACAGTCAGCAACCACTTTGCCAAGGAGGCGGTTCTTTCTAATATCACTCCCCATTGTATTTTGTATATCTTTTGGTTTTTTTTTTTTTTTTTGGTTTCTTTAAACATATACCTCCAAATATTGATTGCTAAGGTCAGTGGTGATGTCCTTTTATTCTTGCCTTTCTGTGTGACTAGTGTGACCTGAGTAGGCTTGTAAACTCCGAAAGTTACCTATTACTTGGAAACTACGGCTAACACGGCGGGGGCATTCACTACTTGATCCGTATTCAGGTAATAATTTCTTGTACATGGTGCCTCTTTGCCGAGGTTACCTTAACCTCCACGGGTGGCCGAGGTCATTAAGGCGCGGACTTGAGAGCGGGCGATCTGGGGTTCTAATCCCACCAGGATCGTCCTCCCTGACTGAGTTTTTTTCCAGGTTTTCCTCAGTCCTGATAAATGCCAAATGCCGGGGAGGTACCCTAAAATTTAGGCGCGATGCTATTTCTTCCTTAAAAACAATTCCTTTATCAATATATCGTTTCATCTCATGTATCATCAATGTCCATTGCCTGTGGTGCCTCTGTAGCAAAAACGGGCGTTAAACACTATTCATTCCGAGATTACCTTCTAATTTTGTGATGGCAGAGTCAACTCCCTATTAATCTACCTAATGAATCAGGTGTTAAATATTTCCATTTTGTAATATTTGTTAATTACGAAATCTAAATTCAATTGGTTTATCCAAAGAACATGCAAATTTATGTAGAGGTCGGACTATTATTCGTTTGTATCTGTACAAATACTGTTCCTTATTGGAAAATTTGTGCCTATCTAAATGGATTCGGATTATTTATGTTCACTGAGCTAAAGATTGTTGTGGTTATAACATTATTTTTCCATCTAGTGAGTATCTCCTTGGTTAATTGTTTAAAAAGAGTGTCTTATACTTTATTAGTATACTTTCAATGCTAAATCGTTGTAATAAATTTATGGGTTTTAATTATAAATTCATTTCCTTGTTATATTGTACAAACTGAGCTTCCACAGTGGCACACTGGGTGTTATCCTTTCGACAAAGACGTGATCCCATAAAATATGTGTCATATGCTGATTGTCCTTTCCAAGGTTTTTAGTTTGATTGGATTCAGTCACTGTTATCATGTTTTCATCACCGAATAAATCGAAAAACTAACATTCAATCGATGCACAGTCATTAATACACATTCATTTCCTCCTCTACTTGTATATCTATATTAAATTTATTTTCTATTAGCTATTAGGTGATTTTCATCTGGAGCCGGTTTACGTCGGTAAAGAATTTACCACCTTTCCCAGGTCCAATCCCGGGAAATTCTATATTCCAGCAAGTCTTAACATTGCACTTCGTTGAAAATAATTTGAAACATTGTCACAAATATTGGTAGCAGAGCGTGTTTTCGATTAGCGAACCTCTAGGTTATGAACCCATCATGCTTCCACGAAAAGAACATTATACCTATACATGTCCCAGAATCGCCGTTAAATTTTCCGGAATAGACAACTCCGCCGTAAGGGCTAGGTAAGGCTGCAGCTGATTTAACAACCGCCAATAGTTGACCACTGAGAATATGCCACAATTACTTCATACATAAATTTTGCTTAGTTTCACTTACTATCATTGAGTAAATTCTTTACAGACGTAAACCGGCACTAGATGAAAATCACCTAATAGCTAATAGAAAACATATTTAATATGGATACACAAGTAGAGGAGGAAATGAATATGTATTAATGACTGTGCATCGATTGAATGTTCGTTTTGCGGTTTATTCAGTAACGAAAACGTGACAGTAGTGACTGAATCAAATCAAACTAAAATGCTTCGAATGGACAATCAGCATATGACACATACTTTACGGGATTACGTCTTCATAGAAAGGTTAACACCCAATGGGCCACTGGCCGATATGGTAATTGTCATAGGTTTCTAGGAGACCGCGTGAAATTCTCTTCCATTTTCCCAAGTGCCACCTAAATTTTCATTCATGAACGCTGCTTACTTTTAGAAAACATCGCTTTACAACGTTGCAAACTTACACCGCTACATGACAGTTTCATATTCGTCCGTCTACACGTAGTGTTTTGGTAACGCTGAAAGTTCAACTGCTATGCTGTTTTTCTAGACATGCTGAGAACAACAACGCCCTCACACATCAATTAGCAGCGTGGCGACAGAGTTACTGCTACTTATTTCCAGCCCTCGTTTTCATAAGTCTGTGATCACAAACTTTCATATTATTGTAATTTCGCAGTCATAACATATTTAAAAATGAGTTAATTTCTTATTTAAGAGATAAAAATATGTTTCTAAACAATAAATGAAGTGTCGGGAAAGCTGTACTAAATAAACATAGAACTTAAGGGTAAGTAACTATTCTACAATAAGTATATAAATGTGAGACCTGGATTTGAATTACGAATCTTTGTTTTGCATGCCATTCATAGGATGTATGTGACTTATGTGAAATCAGTTTTTAAGTAGATATTATTTACCCCTCTCTCGTTACAGTAATGGTTGGATTATCTCAATGTAACCACCACGGTTGGCGAGGTCGTTAAAGCGCGGACTCGAGCGGGAGTTCGATTCCCACCAGGAGCGTCCTCCCTGAATGGGTTGCTTTCCAAGTTTCCTCAGTCCTCATAAATGGGAAATTCCGGGGAGGTACCTTAAACTTAGGCCTGGAACGTTTCCTTTCTTAAAAAAAATCCAATTTATCATTTCATCTCATATATCATCAGTGTTCATTGCCTATGGTGCCTCAGTAGTAAAAACGGACGTTAAACCATATTAAAAAAGAAAATTTGTTTCAATGTGTCAGACGGACCGACAAAATTACACCCTGGCGAGACCACGGTGTATTTTTCAAATGCCGTAGAAATGTCTTCGCCTATAACAGCAATAAAAATATACACAGAAGGTCATGAAGACAGTGCCTTTCAGCCACCAATTGTTTCAGCCTTATAACATGTAACTTCATCTCTTCATTCATAAGATTTTAGATGGCGTGCAGTTAATACTAAATTTAATTTCGATGTTACGTTCGTATACTTACATTTTTTCACAAGAGTCCAGGAGTTTTCTTTGTTCCTTCCTTGGTTATTGATATTAATTAATTACGTAATTATTCAGACGAAGGCAATATAGTACTGACAACAAAGACTTTAATTAATTTTATGAGTTATTGCTCCCTTGCACAAGGGAGCGAAAGGGGGGAAGTGGACTCTATTATAATCTATATCCTCTTCTGCTGCACCCCAACCCTTCTGAATAGTGCAGGGTATTTGTTTTCTCTATTGTCCATACCTTATACCATATAAATGGAGGCCACCAAACTGAATATTTCATGAAATTGCGGCTGTAATTTTCATGTGGACTAATGGGTTTGGTTTCTGACCACGAGGCGCAACAGAGAAGCACATTGTAGAATTCGGAAGGTTCGGATAGAAAAGGATTCAGGTTCTACATGGTTATAGTAATATTAAAATGAAGACGGTCCAGTTGCACCCAGACAAAATCTACTTTACTGCTGCTAAAGTGTCGATGTCAAGTTATTATACAACATGTTTAGGTGTAAACAGAATAGGTAATAAGAATGCAAATAAGGAGGTCATCCTATACTTATGTTTCGGAATATATTTATAACAATAGAACTGTAAACTACTGCAATTTTTATATAGAACATGGCGTTTGACAAATATAGAGTAAAGCAATATGTTTTTTATAGCTTTTGTTTTGTGAGAAAACAGAAAAGTGTTTTATGTAGAATTGGGATATTAATTGAGGGTATTTATTTGACGTTTTGATGTTTTACTAGACCCCAATTAGTAAATGAAAAACCTTCGCATTTAGTTCAAGAGTTATTAGCCCTTTACCAGAAATATTTGCACAAGTATTCAGAATTTAGACAAAAATAAAATTGCAAATAATTAAATATAAACATTAATCTACGATAGATATAGGCAATTTAAATACAGATATAGGCAATTTAAATACAGATATAGGCAATTTAAATACAGATGAAGTGCATGATGAAGTAACATGAAAATGGGCTGCGGATAAGTTTATACTTAGCAACGTCACTCGGATTTCTTTTTAGTAATAGTGATGTTGGTCAGACTATATTTTGTAGATGTGCTATACTTTCATCCTTATTGCTTTGAATAAACGTAAATGATTGGTAAACACAAAATCTTAAACTAACAGTATTAGTGATGTAGAGGATAACATTTAGGGACTTTCCAGCAGTGAAATAAGACAGGTATCCAAATCGGGTTCAGTAATATATAGGAAAAATACGTAACGTATCCAAGTAATCATGGAATGTGAATAGGCATTTCATTTTTTGACTCATTTGAAAATGAATACTAGGTAACTAGACAGTTGCAATACTGTGCATTTTGCTCTTTTGAACCTTTGAAAAATCGCAACAATAGAAACCAGTTAAAGCAAGAAGAGCCATGGTACAAATTGTACTAGTGCTGAATACGTAAAATATACAATATATGAGATAAAATATGGTTTCATAGTATTTTAATATTTGCTATAAACCATACCAGCCATCAGACTTCTAGTAGGAGCTTTACAGGCCAAGAATGTTTTTATTATTTTTAACTTTTCATATAAAAGAAGAGGCTCTGTTTATAAATGTATTCTACGGCTATATTTTTGACTTATTAAATATTAAACAACTAAATTAAACATCCTGAAATCATAGGACTTCACAGAATCTGAAAAATATCTACAATAAATTGCAGAATTTTGCTTTAAACAACACTTTGGTAAAAACGTTTCTGTTAAAGGGGTCGAAAAAGACGAATTACAATTTCTAAAATGAATTTCACTACCCTAATTCTTAGGATCCGGTTTTGAGAAATATAATGGTAAATAATAAACGATTTATATTGGATGCTCAGAGTCAGTATAAATGGCATAAAGACTGCATTTATAAATGTTCAGAATATTATTTAAATTTCCCTTGTCCTGTCAAATCTATGTTTATATGAAGAATGGTTAACTGTAATTCAAATGTAGTCTCGGCATATTTGTCATTTTCTACATGAAATATATTTACAGTACTATATTTATTTAGACATTATTTTTAAAACGAAACAGTAAAGCTCCTAGCTGTTCTACTGAACAATAGGTAATCACCAAATTGTATGTGTCAAACATCTTTCAGTTGATTTGGCAAAAAAGAACTAAAAGAATTTAATCAACTGTTTTCACCAAGTAGCGTCCATGAGGTCTTTTGTTGAGAACTGCCAAATCACAAACCGCTCACGAGTGCTTTGGCACCCTACAAAATTCTGATAATCTGATAATGATAATGACATTTGCTGTCATTATACATCTGCCTCCAGTTTTATTGCTGTTAATTTTCGTTCTGTTTCCTCTATTCAGAGTTTATGTTCCTTGCTACATCTATAGTTTTATATCATTTTAAATTCAGGAATTTTTATAAACTTTGGCATGAACTCTTGTAATTGGTGCTATTTATTAGAAAACAAAGAGTGGGTTGTTCATATAATTATATGCCGCATATTAGACATTCTTTCTCAGCTCTAGTCATACCGAGTTCCCCAAATAGCCCACCAGCCTCTTCAAATCCAGCATTTGTGTCTTCTTAGAACAAACCTTTCAAAATTGTTATTGTTTTTTATAAGACTCAGCCCAAGTCAAATCTGTAATATTCAGAACTCTATGTATTAATTGAACTGCAGTAATATTTCAGTTATTGAGTGTATGGTTAACATTTAAGGATATATTTTCATGTAAAAAACGATAAAATATGTAAACCGATACAAAAATTAAAGATATTAAGGTGTTCTCAACTGATGATGGAGAAATGTTTTTTTTTCTCTCCTGAAGAAGTTTACCAAACTGCACAACATGGGTTTTAGAAATGGATGCTTCAATTGTGGCCCTTTACACCCATAAATATAACATATTCTAAAACAACTATACTATTTTTATGCTTATTCTTATATATTTAAATATATTGGAAGAACGCCGGACCAAAAATAAAAACCTGTCTCTGGCATTCTGATGAAAAGGTATTATCTTATTAAACCATAAAAATCCTAAAATGTTGAGTTATAAGGGCCTTAAAATGAACGTTTTCAGTACGTCTTTATACTTTAGTTTGAATTATTATAATGCCAAATGATCCCCTATTCGCAACCCAACATGCCTTTACATAGCAACTAGAACTTACTAAGAGATGTTGTAAATAAAACGTTGTTGATACGTAAAACTAATGAGTTTTACATTTTTAAATCGAGGTTCGTTCAAATAGCCCAGCTTGTTAGTAGTTTATGTTCTGGTTTAAACAGTTGGATTAACGATAATCCTCCATCAGAAGGCGCTAGTGTTGCTTTTAATCCTCCCCTCCAGGTGGTATGAAAATTTGCAGTGGGAAATTACCATCTTGTGGTAAGAATATAGCTAAACCAGTTGCTTAAACAGGGACCATTTTTTTATTTATTGACAGAAGATAGATACATAGATAGATAGATAGATAGATAGATAGATAGATAGATAGATAGATAGATAGATAGATAGATAGATAGATAGATAGATGGATGGATAGATGGATAGATAGATAGATAGATAGATAGATAGATAGATAGAGATAGATAGATAGAATAGATAGATGGATGGATGGATAGATGGATAGACAGATAGATAGATAGATAGATAGATAGATAGATAGATAGATAGATCGATCGATAGATAGATAGATAGATAGATAGATAGATCGATAGATAGATAGATAGATAGATAGATAGATAGACAGACAGATAGACAGACAAACAGACAGACAGACAGACAGACAGACAGACAGACAGATAGATAGATAGATAGATAGATAGATAGATAGATAGATAGATAGATAGATAGATAGATAGAAAAATAGATAGATAGATAGATAGATAGAAAAATAGATAGATAGATAGATGGATAGATGGATAGATAGATAGATAGATAGATAGATAGATAGATAGATAGATAGATAGATAGATAGATAGATAGATAGATAGATAGATAGATAGATAGATAGATAGATAGATAGATAGATAGGTAGGTAGGTAGGTAGGTAGGTAGGTAGGTAGGTAGGTAGGTAGGTAGGTAGGTAGGTAGGTAGGTAGGCAGGTAGGTAGGTAGGTTGGTAGGTAGGTAGGTTGGTAGGTAGGTAGAACACAGTGACTAAAACACCAATACAAAATGACAGTGAAAAATAGCGGGAATATCATTTGGAGGGAGTAGCTTGGTGATAAGGCTGTGACCAAAAAAATGTGAGGTGGAGAGGAAAGAACTTGGTGGAAAAATTAGGAACTAATAAATGTGAGATCATGTTTGAAAACACTGGTAAATGTGTAAGTTAATCTGAGTGGAATTAAGGAAAATAGCGTGATGGTAAGGGGAAGGCCTTGGTGGCAACGCTGTGATCTGAACTTTTGTTACATATCGATATATACATATTTTTACACAGTGATTAATATTAATACTAATTACAAAATGGCGGCAATGGTGGGAAATTGACTGCAATGATGCAAAAAGTAGGAACTAAAAATGTAATTATTCAGCGATTAAAAACATTAATTACCAAATGATGGCGGTAGTGGAAATTTGAACTATGTGGTTGTGAAACTATGAACTGTGAACTATGAAGTACAAAACTACAAGAGTGTACGGGGATATGTTGATATAAAACGTGTGATGAGTATGGGGTAGGGAAAGCTTGGGGACAAAACAATGAATTTACTGTTACATACACTTATGTTGAAAAAGAAAGTTTTACAATGGTTGTAGCGCAAACGCTATGGCCAAAATTGGCATTAAAATATATAAACTAAATGGTGATGGCGAAAAACCAATGTTTTAAATGTTGTAAAAATAATAAACTTTGAAAATATAATTCCCGCATTGTTATTTAAATTAATTAATTCAAGAAATTAATATTAAAATATAAAAATATTACAGGTTTTAATATTGCAACAAAAAGATTTGATCAAAAAAACAATAGTTAATACGAAATAAAAATGCTAAATTTTGTAAATATTTATTAATTTTCTTTATACAAAAAATATACTTTTGAAACTTAAAATCAGAACTAAAATATGCATACTCAAAGTGGTGGTTGAGGAAATATATTTCAATTCAGTAAAATAAGTTTTTACGCAAAAAATGATTGATCACTGATAATTAAACAATCATATGGTTATGGTAGTGAACACATAATATAAGATATAGGAAAAGATTATGAATTACTGCAATTGAGGTGTCGTGTAGGCTTGTTGAGAACGATTACCTAACAGTTACTGAGAACTGTCACTTTTCGTTACTCAGCATTATCCTTGGGACGGTTCCTCCTTTCAAGAACTGCAGCGGAGGACAGCGTCCTTAGCCGAAGATAGTGCAGCTTTAACAGATATAGGTAGATAATCAGTCACATGAAGACAATGACGTGGTAGCTCAGGCGGTTGTGCTCCTGAAAGGGTGATGATTTTGCTTCCGCAATGCCAAATTATTTTTTTTTTTTTTTGCTGGGGTTAAAGGAAAATTGCCACCATTATAATGATTTACCCGGTAATGAAATACTAGGCAGACAATTGCTATAAATTTATATTTACGAATATTTTCCTGCTGGAGTTAAAGGATATTTGCCAGCATAATAATGGTTTACCCGCTAACATAGTGCCACACAATATTCTGTCAATTTATATTTACGTATTGGAGGCAATCCTGGTCCGTCAGGCCGTGACAAAGCACTGGGTCCACCTGTTTCTAGGATTTACCGGATGTTAGGTTAAGGTTAGTGTCTGTGCTCGTGTGTGTGTATGAATTAAGTGCGGACTCCATTAGACGAAAAATAGAAGAGGCACGATAACATTCTGAGTTCGCTACCAAAATGAACAAGTGTCTATGCCCAGAACTAAAGAAATGTCCCAATAGAGGAAACTTTTTTACCATGAAGACTATTTGCTAAAAAAGAAAAAATCTTATTGCATTGCCTTTGCCAACCACGGAATTGGCGCAATAAAAGTCGCGCTTTCTTTGCTCCAAAGATGGAAAAGAAGCCATTAGTCCCACCAGAAATTAAGAAATATCTTGCCTATAAATTTCGGAAAACACGAAAAACTTACCTATTGTTAATAGCGCATACATTTTCCCCATAGTGATCATTCCCTTTTCGTGTTACTTTGCTACATTACAGCTTCTCATTTGCTTTCGTGTGATTAGCTACTAACACGCTTCCTACAAAGTTACTTTTGGCATTTGATTGTTTATTTCTGTGTATTGTTACCATTACATCAGCCTGTATGTTTGTTGAAGTCCCACGTCAACTTCTCGGCATAGATGCAATAGTTTCCTAGGTTTACTGTGCTACTCTCCGCTGCTGTTCGTCAAAGGAGGGGTGACTTCGTCCAAGGAAGGTGTTGAGTGTAACGTCATGTAAAAACGAATGCACGTAGTGTAGATTGGTAAGGAAAATCAAGTAACTTCAGAAATAAATAGTGTTGCATAATAACTCCAAAGGGGAGAAAATTCAAACAGGTTGGAAGTACCATAAAGACATTTTGAAGATTTACAGAAAACATACCCCAAGTCAAATAATATCACATGATGGTAGAAATAGAAGATAATACATACACGGTAGTGGAAATCATAAATATGCAGTGAAGAGCATCGGAATTTCAGGTTGGCATATATTAGAAATAAAAATATCTGTTTGTGAAAAAAAGTGAAATGACATCATTTACACATTGTAAACTAAAAAACATTGACTTCGACACCAAACATTTATATACAATATTAACTTTGCAATATATATAATCTTCTTTCAAAAATTTTGATGATGACGTGTTGTCATCATTTTGTTGTCATCAAAATTAATTTCACTCTTTGATTTAGTTTTGTAAATAATAAGTATTATATCCAATAATCTTACATGCTTAAGGCCAAATGAATATTGGATACATCTCAAAATTTATAAATTATCGTTAATACCATGGACTAAAAAAATTACACAGTTTTTTTAAAGACCAAATTCAAAATAAAAAATGAATTAGGGTAAATTGATAAATTTACAGGCTGACAAATATTTGAAGTAACAATCCTGTTGCGAAAAAATTAAGAAGAATTAATTACCCAATGCATACAAACAAACCAAATGAATAGATATTAACCATAAAACAATAAATAGTATGTAAGTTGTTCTAAAAAGTGTTATATCGAAATTATGTTACAATCAAAATTACTTTCACGGTTATATTTTGTTTTATAAACACAAAATAATAAGCACGAAATCTAAATATTATATATTTCCTTTTATAAATGATTGTAACATTGAACAAAGCAGACATTATAAATTTGTACAATTCATTAACTGGTGTATTCAAAGGCATTATGAATTAAATTTTGGAACTTCTAACATGATATGAAATGTAAAATGCTTTCATAATCGCAAAACATTGGGTGACATGTTAATGTAATCTAAATACCCAGTGGCAGAGATATTAGAAAAATTAACATTTGTCGTTCAACTGGAATTGAATATACAGAAGGTACACACACACACACACACACACACACACAGGTATATATATATACACACACACACACGCGCACTTCAAGCAAATAAAACTGTGTAAACATAACAAAACTGAATTGACACAAATACAGTGTTTGTGAATTAAGTTTTGTTATGTATTTGGAGAACGTTTGTTTGTGCGGCCGCTGAAGGTGATCGATCTGCAGAAAGGTAGGAGCTATCCCATAAAAGAGACTCGGTTCATCAGAAAGACATTTGCTAAAGAGGAGCGTTGTCAAGATCGACGCCAAGATCTGTCTTCTCGGTTCGACGATCTAAGCTCGAAACCTTGGAGTGCATAAACAGAAATGAAATTTTGATAAAGTACAATGTCGAAGAAATTCTCTCAAGCGGACAAAGGAATACTTGTTCTCTTTTCAAAAAGAAAAGTGATCACCATACTCCATGAACTACGTTCATCCGCTCTGCGAGCACGGGTACAAGTTGTACTACAGCAGCAGGCCCTTATACTACGGCGGTAACGCGCAGTGCTCCTACGGAGAAACGGAATACATCAAGTACGATCGTCGTGGTCGTCGCCGTCGAGAGTAGTGAAATCGCGAATGAGAACTAGGTGTCCCACCTACTAGGCGAACGTCGCTACTGGGCCCGTTGACGTGGGAAACAGCGTGTGGACCAGATTAGTGTTTTCTACCGGAAGGTCGAAGCAGCTTCTTGGCATCGTACCCACATCTTTCCCGACGCTAGACATCAAAGGTGGCTGCTCGTCCCTAGCGGTGCGGTGATCTTTAGGAGCGTGCTGACGAACTATGAAGTCCAAGGCGGCACCAGGAAGGCCGTCGATGATGGCAGACGACGATAGTGCTACGCCCATGTTGGATCAGTACGTCACTCGAAGAGAGTGCATAGGCATCTTGAGATGCTACGACAATACATATTTTCTGACGACGGCGCCGTTCTTTCATATGTTGAAAATAGACGACCAGCGCTCGCTGATATTCCAGTCCGACGCCTTGGGCGACGCGGTAACGGGGATTTTGTAACAAATTTTTATAAATTTATAAATTCATACCCTTTTCACTATTGTGTGCAGTATTTTTAATAATAATAATAATAATAATAATAATAATAATAATAATAATAATAATAATAATAATAATAATAATAATAATATATGTTAATTGTTAACATTTATGCAATAAAGGAGCCCTCGGGAGACGGAAGGATATCAAACTTCCCCCTTTGGCTTCTTTCCAGTCACAATAACCTTGATGACATGTTCGACTTCTTAAGGTCATTTGTCAATAAATAACCTTAAACCTCTCAATAACGTAAATGACTTTCCAAAGGCCAAAGATGTCATTAAGTTTATCAACGCACAAATGTCATGTTCAGGGACCCGAGACTGGTGCCAAGGTGGACTTTTACAGTCTGCCTCCCAAAGTTTACATACTACTGATACCTATATTGGTTTTATAAAATATTGTAACATATAGGCCATACATTTCAATGTTTATAGGTTTTCGCAAACATATTTTCTTAAAGAAGATGCCAGAAATGTTTATAGGTTTTCACAAATATGTTTTGCTATAGAGCATACATTATATAGTGTCACACGATGTTATTGATCGTATGTAATTTTATTCATATCACATGTCAGTTTTTTATTTATATCTGTAAAGGAGACAGGTTACCTGTATTAATGTTATGAAATATTGGTGTATACAGAATTTTTCGGAATTACTTTTACAAACTTTGATGACGGGTTCCTCATACAAAAAAAAAAAAAAAAAAAAAAACAGCCCAAATAAATACATGTCTGGAAATCATTGTTTTTTAATTATTAATGAAATTTACCAAAACAAGAAAAATATCAATACAAACATGTGTCCAGAAGTTATAGTTTTCTGAATTAGTTTAGTTTACCAAACATAAAATAAATATCTGAATAAACATATGTACGAAAAGCCTTAGTTTTTGAGTTAATAGTGCACGTTTACTTCAACGCATTTCAATGTGCAATCTAACAGCTTAAGTTAGTAATCGAAAATAAAATTCATTTGTTAAGTAATCGAATGATATTATCGATACAGGCTTTCTGATGCATTTGGTGCACTAGCATTGCATACTTATATAATATAAATATTATTCGCAAAATGTAGCAATAACACTGATGAAAATTATCCATTTATATGTGAATTGGTAATTTCCTTATTAAAGATGGATGGAAATGATAATTTTAACTCTGACGTAAACTTTCTCCAATTACTGAAAACCTAAGTATTTCCGAACATATGTTTATATGGATTTTCATTATTGGTTTGGTAATTTGGTTACGTTAATAACTCATAAAATAATAATTACTGGACATGAGTTTATATAGATATTTTTTCTTGTTTTGGTAAATTTTCATTAATGACTCAAATACTAACGATTTCCGGATATATATTTATATGGACATTTTTCTTGTTTTGCTTTAAGGAACCCACCACCAAAGCTTGCAAAAGTATTTCCGAAACAACCTGTATAAGCCATACATGTCATTTCTTTTAAGTTTTTCGCTAACATGTTTTCACAAATTGGATGTCAGAAATAATACTAAGGCAATGTTATTTGTGGTGGAGATCCTTCGACATTTATCCATAACTGGATATTTATGTCTATTTGTAAACAGGCCGGGGCTATCTATTTTATTTTATGAAATATTGTTATATATATACGCTGTAAATATCTTCGCTTGTCGGTTTTCTAAAGAGGACGTCAGATGTATCGTTTTTACAATACCATTTATCACAACGATTTACTCCATTTACAAATTACTCGCAATTTTTTTATCTGTTAACATGTCGCGTCAATTACAATAATTTTGTGAAATATTGTATACAGGCTTTGCATGTGATTCCTTGCATGTTTTCTGAAACATTTTTTCCTAAAGATGATGTCAGAATGTGCGTTTACGTAATGTCATTTATTGTAATATCTTTTCTCTATTTTCCCTGTCTTGTTACTTTTATTTGTATATCTGTGCTCAGGTCAAGCTACTTAAATTAGTTAGAATAGCCTTACATTAGTTTCCTAAGAACACCTTCATTTATTCAGTTCCAGTTGCACGACTATTATTAATGTGTCCCTTATTTGTATCACTGGGTAGTTACATTACATTAGCATGTTTTGCGATTGTGAAAACATGTTGAATTTCATGTAATGTTTGACGTTTCATAACGTACTGATTAGCGCAAGTTAATCAGTTGTACAATATATGATTTTTGCTTTCTATCAGTGTTACCACGGATTATTTCATCAATGTTTATAATTGTTATGTATTTGTATTTTAATGTAAATATATAAACAAATTTGCTCCCGCATTAAGCCACTGGTTTAAAGTTATTCCTACCATAAAATAACAATTACCGCTCGAACTGGTCACACCGTCTGGGGGGAGAATTAAAAGCGACACTGACGCCATCTAATGACAGGATTATCATTTATTCAAGCACTTAAGTCAGGACATTAACCACTCTTGTTATTAACCTGAGATAACGCAATATTATTGTTCAATCGAGTTCAAATCCTCAGGTATTTTCATATAGGCTAATTCACAAAATCCGTTACTTATTTGGGTAAAAAAACATACACGACTTGAGAGAGGTTCCGCCATCATTTTAGGGAACTGTTATATATTTTTAACCTGGTGAGTTATAAGTCAACTAGGAGGCAAATCAGCAGAAAACGAACTCTGAACACCAAAACATTGCCTCCATGCGGCTATCGGTTTAAGGAACGCAGGCTAGGACGACGTAAATAGTTTACTGGTGTATTTGCAGGTTCGTATAGAAAATTGTATTAATCACGTGAATTGAGCTCTGGGTTAATATAAACAACAAAATTAATATAACACGCGATGTAACCAAGTTCATATATTTCAGTATTGACATTCCATCTCTGTTGGTCACTAAATAAACTATAAACTATCCGTACCATTTTTATAGACTAGAAAACATTCTACATGACCTGCGTTGCAGAAATGATTCAAATCGCCATTTAGGCTGCGAAAGTGCTAATATGCATGCACATTAGTATTTTAAAAATTGTAAATATCTTGAGGTTTATTGACGTTACAAGTGTGTGACATTAGCATAAGAATAAACTAATTAATGCTATTAAGAAAGTGAATTTAGGTGAAACACGAAAATTGTGGACATTTGTGGTTTTGGCATTGGAACGATACGGATTATAATTTTCAAGTAATACAATATTTTAGACCATTATATAATTATTTTAATTATACGAATGTAACATTTTATGAACTCGATGCAGAAAAACATTCAAAGTATGAATAATGACATTTTCTTTCTATATTCATCCTTAATAACCTCTTAACGGCTATTTCCATATTTTTATGTCAACCTGTGCTCTTTCGATTGTCTTCATAAGTGTTTACTATAGTTTGTTACTAATAAAATATTTTACAATTATTAGATAACCGTCTGAAAATCTTTGTAAAATTTAGTACAACATTATCATGTTTTAAATACCATATTTTTAAGTAGTATACTGAAACAATTCGAAATAATTGGAAGTAAAACTACATTGTCCTTAAACCTCTTATCATAAAAATATTGATAAAGCTTAAAGACTAAAGCACAAAATTGAACTATTCTGACAGTTGAAATAACAAATATTTTTGAGAAGAAAACGTTCCCCAGAACCCAAAAATTCAATTTTCCAAGCACCTTCATTATTGAAATTATTTTTTTCAAAAGTAAGATTTTGAACAGTCCCAATTTGGCACTGGCACAACGATGTATCTTTTTCTTTATTTTAAGCGAAACAGTTGAAAATTATCATATTTTTTCCAAACCTCTGGCGACAGTTCTAGTATTTTTCAGGTTATACTTTTAGCTTCTTTAGGAAGTGTTTCCTTATGGATTACTGAGTGACTGGTGTAAGCAGTTCATAATTATTTTAAGTGTCACGAGCAAATAGAGGTGGACAAGGTAATTATCGTCTTTGACATTCTCCAACCCTGGGCTTTGTATTTTACTATAAGAATTATTGAAAACAGATACAATAATATATAGGCACGTAATGATATAAATCTATTTGGTATTAATTGCATTAAGCAAATAAAACAATCAATAAATAGGTAAAGAGGGGTGGAGAAACGTGTATATTGATTTACACGATGCATTTGAGTTTGGAAACGGTCCTTTCTAATAAGCAGAGCTTTCTAGGCAGTTGGTAGCTAAAAGCTGCAGTCATGAATCGTGTTTACCTCTTGGACTGTCTGCAAGAATTCAATAGTCGTTTTTGTTTTTTAGTATTATTAAATAATAATAGAAATTCCAAATTATGCTATAAGATTCTACAAGGGTCACATTATAAATCACACATTTTATACTTACATATTTTTTTTTTTTAAGTAACTCTCTAAAATACTCCAACATAGTCTCCCTGCTTCTAAATACTGCAATATAATCTCCCCACTTCTCAATAACTAATTTTCAACGTTTGGGAGGCTGTGCAACCCCTTTCAAATTACCACTTCTATTCATTTGTCGAATGGCTTGGATGTGGAAAGCTTCTTCAAAGAGAGGAAAAGACGTTCGCCTTTTTTTTTTTTTTTTTTTTTGTATTTTGGAAATCTATTAAAAGCGGCTGGACTCCGGTCCGCACTATAGGGCGGATGAGGTAAATTTCCCATCAGTATCAGCGCAGCTTTTTATTCACAATATTCCCTGTGTGGTAGAGGATGAATGACCCAGCCTCGAGCAGATAAGATCAGTTTTTGTACCTTTTTGCACAGATTGCTGCATGAAGATACAACACATTGCATTAACTCTTGTTATACATGGGACTCTTATATATCATAATAATTTCTTGGTGATCAAAAGCAAAGACCATCATTTGCTTGACCCTTAAATGCGCTCGTCGAAATATAAATATGAACCTCTGCACTCGTTGAACTGTAATTTCAACTCCAGCTCAAAGTCTCCAATCCGTGTTTCATCAATAGCGACAATTCGACAAAAGAATGCTCTTGATCTTCAGTGGACTCTTTTTTTGAGCAAGTTTGCAACACTCTTGTGTTTCGCCTTCTGTTTCGTAGTCAGAAATTATTTCTTTTTCAAAATGTTTCTCTTTTGTAAATCATTTGTCAAAATACGGACCACTGATTTTGGTGGAATCTCCGTGGCTTCTGAAAGTTGCACATGATGATCATCTTGAAGAGCATCAGCTACAAGTCTCACAAATCTTGATGTCTTCGGACTTCTGTCTTAGGAAATAGCCTATGCTGACACGATCAACACGTAAACGGTTAATCCAAGGAAAACTATATTACGGATCACTGTGGACTAAGCGCAAACTTCATTCAAAACGATGTGGGTTTCTGTAGAAAATTTTCCACATAATGTTTCGATCTTCATATAAGACATTTGATCGTTAAGATCCACAGTACCCGAAATACCGGCAGCCTATATTTCATGCTCTTGTTATGTACACAGAGTACGCTATGGACAATATAAGAACACATGCTTCTTTATCAAGATTTGACTGCAACTGTACTGATTTTAAGTTGTGTTGCATCATCCTATTCGCAGTGCTGCAAACTTTGTCTTATATATGAAATGTTCCTCGTAATTAACAAGTAATTGGGATTACGTAATCAACTGGAACGGAAAGTTCTATAGCATTATCGAATATTACCATCCATAATTAATTATCTTAAAACTCGTTAGTTCACAGCAGCAGAAGAACTAAGTAGCAGATGTTCACTCAAGGAGGATACGTGCAAATGGTCCAACTGCATGCGGAGGCTGGGTGCAAATTTCAGTAGGTGAGAAGATGTTACAGGAAACGATTTGCGACCAAGTACACTGGCACGCAGTACTCAGGTTGGAGAAGATTGAGGGTTTACATTCGAAACGATAAGAACGGGCACGGGCTGTAATGGACATTGACGAAAACAAAGATCTTACAAGAGTACGCGACAACTCGAATAGGAGCATGAGAGCCGTCGTTGGAGACTTGAGTATCACTAGGGGCGCCGTGCACTGCATCCGGGAAGAGAACCATTAGCAAATATATCGAATTGTGTTTGTTCAGGAAAATCAGTAACAAAATGTCTTTACTGCAGAGATCCTGCAGATTCAAGGTGAGGGTCCCAGCTTTCGTTTTGTTCAATGGTGGAATGAAATTCTTCTCAATTCAGCTACCATCATCAGACAAAACAACTCCATTAAAAATCATTATTGTATTCGATCGGTTGAGCTGCAAAGACGTTGTATTGTCAAAGTATTTTCGGAGATCTGGACCCTACTTTTTCACCTGTCGTCGGACGGATTTTTCTTGAGGAAGATAACATCAACAGGTCTGTTGGAGAGTAATTTATTGCATTGTCAATGAACCACGGACTTAAGTTGGATCGCCACTGATGTGTTGATCATGCCTATCCGGGCAGATGAATACGATTCAAAGGACCCAAGCAATGGTCTGCGGAATTGTTGGATTTGGTACCGTTGGATTAGTTTATATAGGATACGTTGAAGAGTAAGATGCACAAGACGAGGCCATAACCCTCTTCTATTCATAACGAAGGATACGGGCTGCTTGTCGTGCTGTGACACCTGAGATTCTGCGCCGTGTCTACGTGAACACTTAAGTTCGTCTCCAAGGACGTCGCTTTGAGCATAGGTGATAATACCATTATCTACGGTATCGTAATCAAGGTCATCAATATGATATTCTTTCGCAGTTTGGATCCAAAGATTTTCTTGATCTACTCCAGTTGCGGTTTCTCATATATTGTCACTATGGGGGATATTTAAAAAAGTCTTAAAATGAAATAATTGTGTTAAAATTCTATGCTGGCCTTTCTTTAAAGATACCTTCTCTCCTATGTCCGTTCCTTATTCAAAATGAAACAAAACTTTCATTAACTGGAAGAAAAAGAGATAACTTGCGTATTAAGATACGATATTACAATGCCTATATACAGAGAAAATGACTTGATAAAACATCCTGTGAGAGATGCGACATTATGGTTTTCGAATTATAATACCACACTGGGTTTGAAATTATATTATAGCCATTATCAAAATTGTTACAGATATATTGACGTTCAGTTTTAGATACGTACAATGACTAATAGTGGCCAATATAATTGTCTGCAATCTAGCTTTCGAAATCCAAGATAAACAAATTTTAATGTTGTGTCAATTATGTCCACGGTTTTAGTGATGAGTAATGGAAAAGGTTCTTAATCAACCTGCAGTTAACGGTCGAAACGCGCTTCAAGCTATTCCGCCAACTACGGTTTCAGGATTCCACTTTGTTCTACTGAAGTATTAAACATTTCAATATGTTGTTTATAATATAAAGACTAGTGCTGAATTTTGTGCTTCCAACATTCAATTTCCCATTTTATAAAATTAATAAAGCAAGTAGCATCTTTTGTTAAAATGTCTGTTCACACTTTTTATCCTCCTAGTTATTCCAAATACAAAACTGAAAATTCTGGATAACCCAGTGACTGATAGAGTTGCCTAAACCATTTCTAACGGGTTAAAGTCAGACACTGAGAACATTTTTACAGCCATTTCTGACTAAATTACAGAACTTGCAGAAATAGATATATGCTAAAATATGTAAAGTAAAAATTTTAAAATACTATGGGACGATTCTGATGCATTCGTCGCGGTCTTTCAACGGGTGGTGTAGTCGAAAAGGGTGGGGAAAGTTTAGTGTCTATAGGTCTTCTGAACATAGCATTGAACATAAATTCGACAAAGCCAACATAAACTTCAACAAATAAAATGGTGTAAACCGAACATTTTCAAACTCTTTCGGAATGTTTACTGACCCTATTGTCTTCTAAAAATGTCTGATTGAATTACGGAAAAGCGAACCTTTGTCATCATACTGGAAATGACTGCATAGCAAGATAATGGCAAATTATTTTATTTTGAGTCTCTAATCCCACATCAGCGTATACTCAGTGAAAACATGAAAAGTTAGTGGTTTATAGACATGGATCATGTACATTAATAACCCCCATCGGCACCATTAAGAAGGCACAGAGCACTGAAAGTCTTTTGAAGTTAATGCTCAAAGCTTATTATAACATAAGTATTGCATTATAAGTAGTTTTTAATGCCAATGATCAACATTTGGACACTCTGGTTAGTTTTAATCTTAAAACCATTTAACACGGTTTTTTTTTTTTTTTTTTTTTTTTTTTAAATGTTGATTTAGTTTTCTATAATACTCAGGATCTCTGGGACTAGGTTTCAACAGCAGAGGTTTTGAATGCAATGGTGTCTAAACTTAGGTTAATATTTGGATTTCTTCCTTTTAATAATCATTAGTCAATACTTCCGGCTTATTATTTGCTTGATCTAAAATATGTAGCCGCCATTACTTTGAATATTGTAATTTACTGTACGCATCATCAAAATACTAATATTTACTTGTAGCTGCTAGAAGCTTCATTAATGAATTTATTGCTGAATGTAAGTTCGGAAGTCGCTTTACTTCATTCTTTTTCACGGAACGATTATCAATGAGCTATGAGAGGAAAACAACATTGGAACATTGCAGAGAAAAATATGATATAAAGAAATGGGAATTGAAATTGGCAATGAATGGGGTTGAAGAAACAAACTCTTTGTTTATGTTGCCAAAGCGCTTTCAAATGCTTTTGATAAGCGTATATGCAAAACATTTGAACGCGCAATTATCATTAAAGTTATGTTCTGGTAATTCATTCTTCCTATGAATAATAATGCCGATAAAAGGCAGCTCGCTAACGATTTGTTTCATGTTTAACAAAAAACGTAGTTTAAAGTTTTCTGTAATTACATTGGTTAGATAGATGTAACGAATCAGTTTTATATACTGACTTTATAGTGTGGCTGACAAAAACTTTGCTTTCACACTTGCCTGATTCAATTATAAACTAGAAGCAATGACAAGGAATTTTCTCATTAAATTTACCCACATTTCAGTATATTTGTATATCTAATCTTCTATAAGTTGACGTTTTCCAAGTTTTTGCCATGAAGATAATATATGTAGAACACATTAAGGAATAAAATATATTAACCTGTGTTAAATAGCAACGATCTAAATACAAAATTGCGGAACTTTTTCTATTGTTGATAGCACAGCTAGAGTTTCTCTTTAAAATTTCCAGCAAAATATTCGGGTATTTAATTTTTTTTCTGAACACTTTTTTCATTAATATATATTCAGAGCCTTTGACTTACCCTAGTACCTATTAGTCAAAATACTTTATTCGTGAAATGTTTATTAATTGTATAGTGGCAAGCTATAAACGAAATTTTATGCTGAGTATTTCTTTTACAGATGTAGAGAAAACATCAATATAATACATTGTTGTAAAATATTTTCGGTAAATTTCAATTTCACTTGAATGGTTGAAAAACGCACAAATTGATTTGTGACACATATAGGACTATAACTGCATTCCTTAAGAAAGCAGAACTTTCTTTCTTATAGCCAGTTTGAAAAACCTCTATTTGTTGTGACCTTTTTGCTATTTGTACAGAAAGCAAGAATGAAGTTTGCAAAGTGTAGAATTTTAAGATATATAAAGGTATCTTTATAAACAAAGGAAAATACATTTTTATTGCTGTGACAAGAGATGCATCAGTGCTTTCCTCGTCTCTAAGGGGGATATTTGGTCCCTCCAACTTTAATCCTTGTGTATCACTTCAATGGCTTTCATCCACTGGCAAACAATTTGGAATACACTTTATGGCATATAAACCCGAGAGGTTAAGCCATGAATAAATCAGAACTGAAAACTAAGATATGAAATGTAGTTAAAGTGCAGAGACAAATCTGATGGGATTGCCTAAATTTATGATATGTTCGGATTATGATAAACGAGAATACAGTTGTGGGAAAGGGAAATGTGTGAACTCAAGATACCGTCCAAGCTACCAGAGAAACATATAGCCTTTACTTGTTACTGCTGGATTAAGTCTCCACTCATTTAGGCCATAAAATACAAGCAAATGAAAACGGACGATATTTTCTGTGTAGCATTGCGTAATTATATATCCTGTAATATTTCACTGTTAATTGATTATCAAGCTTTGGGAGAAAACGAACAAATTGCATTAGGCAATGAATTGATAATGTTATATTTATAGCGAGGCTCATAAAAGTTTCGTAGTAATTGCTTCTTATCGTGTCTTAAGTAATATAACACTTTTGTTTTGCTTCCTTCTTTTGGAAATAATGTAGCATTTTATGCATAACAGAAATATATGGCAGCTGTGTAGCTAAAGCTCTAGTTCTTTGTACGTTGAAATATGAGAGGCAAAAGACGAGTTATGCTTATTACAGGTTTAAAATTTAGCGTTGCTTAACAATCATTGTTATCCATCCTTTGAATTATTTCTATCTCCTCAGACATACATTGTTGTAAATTATATTAACATTCCTCAAGTAGCACTTCTGTTGAACTAAATATTTAAAGCCATTTTTCAACGCTACAGCACCGAATGAGTTGGCTTAGATGATATCGCTTCGGCTTGCATTCGTAAGGTCCACGGTTCAAATCTCAAGGGAGCTACCAAAGCCCTTATTGCATAGTCCTGAGTCTCTGGAAAGTCCTACCGGGGACTCATTAAGAACCGTCTGAGAGCTGCAGGTGAGGTAGTGCCTCGTGTTGAACTTGGCGGTAAGGACCGATGGGTTGGTGACTGTTGGGTGTCACTGCAGCCGGTAGGTTGGTATGTGTTCTCCTCGAATCATTTCATGTTCGGCGTGTATAATAAACCTATGTAGATTATCGTGCCAATGAATCATTCCTAACTTGTTCTTTGACCTTCTAATCCTAATACCAGAGTACTGTAGATTTATCGTATGGCAAATAAAACGAACTGCTAGTTTCAAAGACCAAAGGAGCTTAAATTTTACCTTCAGGTTATGGAACGTCTGTGGTAAAAGGATCACCCGGAAACTTCCAAACGGGGATGGAACGAACACCTATGTGAAAACCGTAGACTACAACTATGCTGTTACCTTTGGCAATAGTTCGGGTAATCACTTTCCGCTAAAATTTAGTAACACTTATTTCCACTAAAAATAATATCAACTCCGTGTGTGACAAGTTTAATCCGCCACTTTCCAGCAATATATTGCCTTTTCTGCCGTGATTTAGTTATTCTACGTGAAAAAAGGGTTAATTCCATAATGATGTGTCACTTTATTAAAAACTTTAATTGCAAACCATTTTAGATAGGGAAATAACTCAGATTTCTCCTTAATTTTTTTCGACAGTACATTATCTAGTATTCCATTTTTCAGGATGAGGGAAATTTCAACGAAAAACCTCACCTGGCAAGTTAAGCCAAATATAATCCAGCAAACACCTAAGGTTTAGATAGTCTTTCACCGGAAACAAGGTCTTGTATTTGGCACATTAACTGTAATAATTCCTACACAAAACTAAAAATACTCCTTGGAAATCGAGATTGATGCTGTCCTTAAAATTATGCTGAAAATTAAATTTCGTTGAGTGGCCTTTGTCAAGTTTCCTAGTTCTGAGCCAAACCCTACACTTTCATAACAGCCTTATAGTTGTGGAAAAAATTGATAAAAGGAAGAAAAACATTTCACTCAAAAGTGGCATGACTCTAGAGGCAAAATATTACAACACAGGATCACCATCTTAAATAGCTTAAACTATTACATTGTTTGATTTTTGTTAGGTCGTCAAAATCTAAAATATATGAAAATGAGTCATTTTTATAATTGAACTTTATTGAACAAAGACGTACTTTCAAGTGGTTTATGGAGTCAGCCGGCCTGGTTGATACCTTTCAAAAAATGAGTAACTTTGGCAGCTTAGTTGATTTGAGTTTATTTTAAGGGCGCTCTTTAGCTTCTCTGGTCATTAACGTCCCATTCAATTCAAGTCGTGAATGATCCATAAATTTTACTCCGAGGCCTTTTCTTTCCAACCAGAGTTGTTTTTTTTTTTTTTTTTTTTTTTTTTTTTTTTTTTTTTTTAACGTTTCGTAAACGTATGGCACGGAATCAACGGATTTGCTTCCCTTCTGAAGGAAGCCATACTTTGAATTATTACGTCCTAAAATCCACCGATCCTGGTTGAATTTAAACACGCGACCTTAGACCTACGAGCAAGTATGAATGCCACTACACAATCAGGACCAACTTTTTAAATGTTGTCTGGTTTCGAAGCTCAGGGCGTAGATGTCTAAGTATTCAGAATCCTAATTGTTTATATTTAACATGAATTAAACTGAATATATGTATAATGATCCGATAAATAAATTAAAAACCATTATGGCATAAAATATTTCCTTCTTTCATTAAAGGACTAAGTGAAACACCTGTTTTAGTATTATGTAAAAAACACGAATCTTTAGAAATATGAAATATCTAATTATCATACGTGGTATCTTGATTGTGTTTCGGTGCTATGTTCTCTAGTAACTAGTTTAATACTTGAGTTCAACCCATGGTTTCCTCGTGTTCATTCTTTAAATATTCGCAAAATTTTAATGCGATTAATAGCTTCATATTATATCTTTTTCCCTTACTATCAGAGTTTTGCAAATTTCTAATCAGATTTCCTTTGATTGTTCACATAGAAACTGGAATTTTTGTTTTTATGCATCTTATTATCATCTGCAGTGATATAAGGAGAGCTCCAGAATTTATCTATAGAGAATATGGAGTTTGAGTAGTATTCATTTTGAACATTTAGGAATAAAATTATATATGCATAATTTGCTCTTACAGCTATGGATGTTCAATTAGGATTTTAATTTATGCTTACAGTCAAACAGATTTAGATCGAAACTAACATAGTTTACTGGATATATTGTTTAAAACTTTCATTTGAGCTTTTGGTAACAAATTGAATATAGCTTAAGCATAATAATCTACAACACAAAAAACGCACACTATTAAAAAGACAAATTTGAAAATCAAATGACACTAGTTAAACTGATTCCACACACTATTTCTTTTTTTCTTAGTATTTTTGACTGGGAACTTTGATCTATAACACTAATTGGTACATCTCACGTATTGGTAAAACATTTTCAATTTCCCACTATATTGATTATATATTTATAGTGCACACTGATGTTTAGGTCAAATAAGATACAAATAATTTCAGTGAGTTGTTATAATGAACTGATATGAAAATAATTGCATGTAGGTGCGATAAAATGAAAGTGAAAAATGGAAACAATTAATGGTCACTGATTAATGAGCTAAATAATCAATGTAACACGAACATAATGTTAAAACGACATTGGGAAAATTTCGTAAATATACATTTATATCCGTATATTTTTAATTAATATTTTAAATATGCACCAGTTTATCGTATAACTAGAATGTTGCTAATACTGCTTTTCTTCGCGTTTATTATAAATGCCCAGCTATTCATGTGTTTATCGCTCAGCTGAAGTAGGATGATGCGGTCCTTAAACCAAGAAAGTCTTAATTCCAAATCTTTTGATCAAGTTCATTTGTGTGTGTTTCTCTCTGTTATCGAAAGAAAATTTCGTAACTTTGAAAGAACATTTTTTTTTCTTTATGAAGGTTTTTCTCCAAAACTATGAATGTATCTACCAAGCTTTCGATGTGAAAACCTCCTCCAGGCAGCTTATCTCAACTAGGAGCTTAACTCCATATTCTCTGTGTTTTAAAGTGGAATCTTTATTGTATGAGCTCCAGCGGCGATGCTTTCGTGTGTGTACAGCTGTACCCAGTCAAGCAAGAGGCAAATCTTTGTAGATGTACAGCGTGATTCCGTAGTGCACTCTTAAAAAAAGAACTTTCCCTCTCCATAAAGATGTTTCTTTGGGATAGCAGTTTAAACCGACCTGACTGCTGTAGTGGTATGCATATGATAAGTTGCCCGTGAGTTCCATTCAAGTCGTGAGGAAGGCAGCTCCCAGCCCAAACCTTCATATCGTTAAGGTGATATATTGCTTCACCTGTTCAACACAAGTGCATAACGGGACTAAACCATTGCAGCAGTAAAAACTGCATATTTCATTTCGTTCGAGATTTTAGCTCCGTCTCTGATGGAGCGTAATTTAACATTCACTTAATTAAGGTTAGTAATATTTGTCAAAACTTCAACTGCTCTGAAAAATAAGTCTGTCATTATCATTAGTAATTACTAATACGAATTTTATTGAAGAAAGAGAAAAACTTTGTCCGCAGTAAGCTGAAAAAATATAATAATTTCTCTCGTATTTCTCTCAGTCACGTTGGCACATTTGATTATTTTACCGCCTCTCCCAAAAACACAGTTTAGTAATAGGTACATGTCAGAACGATCTCAACATAATTTGCACTAAAACTGCCATTAAACCAGACATTTTATTGGTAATGGAACCTTATTCCTCAATTGGAGACTGGCGTATGATTTTCATTTCTCTTATTTCTAGCTGAAAGTTGGCGAGTGGATGATTGGCAACTAGATGAAGAACTTAACCAAACATACATTTCATTGTTGGATTTATGTGTACGAAAAGACAGCAAAGTTCTTACATTGAGACACAAAAACTTTCATCAAAGATGATGAATGTGAATTACAAGTGAATTTTGTTCAAATTGCGCCTTTGCTGTAGCAGGATGAGACCGTAAACAAGTCACACACTTCACACTCAACACATAAGTCAGGCATTGTTTCAGTTGTAGTGCTACTTCATATACAATATCCTTAATTACAACCAGACTTTCTGCAACACTTAACATTCAAGCAGAATATTCCCTTTGTCTATTACTGCTGCTGCCATTATTAGACATTCATCATCAACATTGACCTTAAAAGTTTCATCACAAATATCATTCATACAGTCTGCTTTAGATGATGGATTACATATAAGGATTGTGGTTAATTTATTACTATCTTTTTGAACGCGTTCATGTGGAAGGTGTTAAAACATCTGTGTGACAAGAAAGTTCATATTTGCACGATGAACCCATAGACGTATACGGATTTTTGATATGCTTGGCGAAATTTTGACTTTGTACTGATTCGATAAGAACAATGCCACGGCTTCTGTGAGGGACAATGGCGTTATTTTCTGAATGTAGCGTTTGTTTTTTGATATAATATTTTCAATCGAAAAAACATCTTCTGTACCAAGAGGGCAGTAATAAATGTCATCTCCATAGTAAAAATCTAATAATTTTTGGTCCATTTCATGGGTTTTGGATTTTTAAATTTTGAAATTAGGAATTTCTTTGCTTCTGATATTTTATGCCATATGAAATTTTTAAGCAACTGCCTTTCCATGTGAACTGATTGTAAGAGTTCTCTGAGCTTGACCGACAACTGTACCTAAACATTTTGGTTTAGAATAAAAAGTTTCAGTTGATGATACTAGAACCCGGAGTTTATGGAATTTCGATTTGAGAAATATGTACATAAATATCTAGCTAAAATTTATTAAATATGTAATGAAGCAACTATATGTAAAATAAAATATTAATTCCTTTGCTAGAAAGCACATAAACGTTATAGCTAATCAAATTAAGATTATATTAATCAATTCACTTCTGCTGTAAATATTAAACTACAATTAATGTTAGAACTTCGGAATAAATACAAAATCTGAAAGAGAAGTCTACCACATTTAAGTTTTAAAGTGCAGTGGTTTTAAGTGTGGGTGGAATTAAATGCATGTAATAATGGAATAAAGATTTGATAGGATTTTATTAATGATTTTGATTATATGTATCCTCAGGAATAATGATAAATTTTCTTCTTCTCCTTTCCGATTATTTTCCACTGACTTACAGTTGCGCCGACTAGCTCTTATTTCTTCGCTGGAATGTTTGTGATCCGAAGACCACAGGGGACGGAGTCAAGGAGATTAACAAAGGGAATAATTAGATTTGTATTGTTGGGGAATGAAACACTATTTGTTGATGAAGTCTGTTCCAATTAAATAAGCCACCGTTACTCCTTGGAAAATTAAACGACTAGATGTGCCACTTTTGCACTAAGTATGAATTTCCTAATTATTTCACTCGCACTATCTAACACACTACGAATCTTCCTACTCAAAGCTGGTCTCTGACAAATTTAGGATTCACTATGATAATGGTAGCAACAATACTGAATTCCTCTCACTGATACAAGAATACACCTCGATATTCCGATAAACTTAACAAAACTGGTACAGCTGACGCAACTGGCCACTAATACTGATACTGCAACATCTGAGTGCTCGGACTGACCCACAACTGACAACTCAGAGTTGATGAAATGAAAACTCCTAAGAGCTGAGAATTGAAAACTGGGCTGAACTGATCACTGACAATTCAGAAATGATGTAACAAGTGAACCGAACTCTCCCTGAGAACTGATGCTGAGCTGATACTGGGCCGCAAAATTACCAGCTTAAATAAACATGGCAGTTCGTCAGTCTCCCAAAGCTGTCATATCTGCGTAACTCCCAGCATGTCACACACATGTACAGTTAGCTCAGGCGTCGAGAGGTTTACCTTGTCTTTTCACTCCCGTAACTGGAAGTAGTTTAATACCCTTACCTTTACCTAAAACGATTAAAGCAAATCTCTCTCTCTCTCTCTCTCTCTCTCTCTCTCTCTCTCTCTCTAATAAGATACAAAGGAAACATCTTCACTAAGATTCTGCTTTAGGATTCTCCAAGTAATAACGGTTCGTTTGCTTCATATATAAGAATACTGTTTACAATAGGCATACAGGCTTCCCGGCCCAAATTTCCAGATCAGTTTTTATGGCTAGAGTGGATTTCTGCACTCTGGTAAGAGAAAATACCATTTTATACATCACTTCAATATATGTGCAGAAAATAAAATACACACTTCAATCATAAGTAAAATAGGAAAGTTATATAACGGGTTGATTATAATTTATATGGGGGTGGCAATTAATAAATTCCCGCCAGAAGTTAAATTGGAAAGGGATGCACAATTAATTATGATATACTGTTATACAGTCTTCTGGGTGACAATATGTTTATATACACAGAGGAACAGTGCAAGAAGTTACCAATGCATATTTATACAGAAAGATTGTGCTAGCAATGATATTCTCAGGAGGATCTACAGGTTTATCATTAAATAAACCAGACAAACTAAAGAGTTGAGTGGCCAGGTTCTTATTCAGCACAAGGAACATTCTTAACTACATAAAATAGTATTAATATAAAATAGTAATGAATATTCCTATAGCTCCTTGATGCAAACCTGAAGTTTATGTTCTACTTGTCATATAATTTAAACATGAACGAGATACATGGTTTATATTTGAAAAGTTTCCAGTTTCTTGATTCTACTGTCGTAAGCTTGGTAAAGAGTCATCAGTTGTTTAAGCACTATCATCAGAAATCCATGTTTTCAGCTTGAATGGTAATAAAGAGAGACTGGTGTCATGGTTTACAACTGACTGCTACAAATTGTGATTCGTTTTGAGAACAAGAAAGGAAAACGTTTGAAACGAATCATCGAACTCGTGCAATTTAGCTTTGAATATAGCGACAATGTATGAGTAGCACAATAGCGTTTAGATTGTTTTTCCTTTCTTACTATGGTATTGAATAATTCAGAATAACTGCAAAATAAATCAAATAACTGATAATAATTCCGTAATTAACATTAAAATATATGAAAAAAAATTATGGTTGATTTTTTCGAACGCTCCATTCGAATGGAACATCTATATTTTTCATTTGCGTTTATGCAATCAGGTATGAAATATATAATATAATACCAAATATGTAAAAAATTCAAAGTTTAATTTATGAACAACATTCCTACATGTGTATCTCCTCAACATTCACCTTTTGTTTGCGCATAAATATGTAGCATTAAAATACGTAAACACATAAATTCAGGGCTCTAATGATTACTAAAAATTGCCTGGGTAACTGATGTTTTCTCTTCTACAGTGCCCATTTTTTATATTAATTTTAAACTGTTAGATATGATTTTCCTTCACGGTTCTCTTCATATGGCATATGTATTTCTTCCTTTGTTAACTATGCTTAGTATTTCTCTTGGTCATCCTTCAGCTTTCTGAGAAATTCTGCAACTTAGCAAGAGAAACTCATTTGCAATTAAGTTATTTCAGAAATATATGCAGCAGTACAAAGGAAGGCTCATCAGACTGTAGTATAAGTATTAGCACATTCATTTATTAAAGCTCTATATATTTGCAAGTATCATTATGCCTATGCTAGTATGAAATAGCATTTCAGCTAATAAACTATTCAATTATGTCTGTCTCGTAACAAAAAATACAGAACAACTAAGAGTGTGAAAAAATAATGAATGTGCATTATGTTAGAAGTTAAATTAAATCAGAAAATACTTTTTTGAGTATATTCGACTGTATAATTTCATAAAAAAAAGTAATTTTATTACAAATTAAACACTGCTAGCAAGCAAGTAAGCCAAGTAATGTAAGGTTGTAAACTAATCTTGAAACTGAATCCTATTATCTAATGGAGGTCACCATTCCGCAGAGAGGAAGTAATCCCATATCATTTTGAAGATAATGGTGGAAACTGTTTACAGAAACAAAACTAAATTTTTACTGAAAACAAAGATTATAATTTCAAACTTAATCTAGCATGCCGGACGCCATATTTTAAGATGTAGTATTTTAGTTGATATATATTATGTTAGCATTATAATGATATCTGTAAAAACATTTAATAAATCAGTCAAGTTTTATATCTGAGGCTCATTTTTCATGTCATAGCTGATTTCGGGCATATCGAATGTACTAGTGATTTAATTGTGTTCAGTGTTAGTCTTGATGGCTTGAAGAGTGCAGCATTAGCATTTTAAATAATTACATTTCTGAAATAGTGTTGTTTCATACTTGCACATATTTTGTTGATAGCGGCAATTTCGCGAAGAGAATATGTTAAATGCGACTAAGTACTCTACAGAAATGTCCAGATAATTGAGCTCAATAGGGTATGTACAGAGCAATCCATCAAGAAATAGTGAGAACGCTGTCGAAAATTCCAGATTGCAAGTTAAAGTTGAATACAAAATAAAATCTCAGGAGTCCATATTCAAAACATTCTATGAGTTAAATACTGAAGATCAATGTTTATGTGACAGCATTGGTTTACTGCATAAAAACACATTTATATAGGTTCTACTTGTTTTATAGTTTAAACATGAATGAGATACATAGTTTATATTGTGCAAAGCAAAGGGAAGATAATAAGAAAGCACTTTTTTTTACAACTTTTACTGTGAAGATCTTGCACATTGTGGATACAAGTTTAAAATGTCACGATTTTATACTTGCCAAAAATGTGATGAGCTATCTACCAAAATGACATTTTAAGATAATGTAGAATGTAAAGAGATGGGATCTGATCCTAAGATCCCCAACTACGCTATATAGTATTTGTTCTCTGTATCCTGTCAAATATGCGGAAGTTATCACCTATGTCTTTGACAACACCCTTAAATCTTTCTTTAATGGAAGCTGAAAATTTAAATATTCATTTATTCGGAAATATTTAGATTCTTAACGAATGGAATGGAGATTTGATTGGATTGGTAGGGAGGACGATCTTAGAGTGCTTCAGCCATGCTCAAGGACTGGCCATTTGTGCCTACTCCCTTAATTGTGGCATCTCCGGGAGGAAAGAATAACTTGAGGGAGAAATCGGGGAGCCAGCATTCAGGGACAGTAATGTAAAGATTTAGGCGGGTTTACTAACATTGTTTTCAGATAGAATACCCCGAGGGCGCGAAGTCCTTTCCAAGGAATTCGATTCCCTCAGAAGTGCCGCTTGCACACCAGACGCCAGGATAGTCGGTACTGGTGGTGTTATGGTAACCATACTTGCCTTCTAAATCAAAGATTGCGGGTTCAAACCTACCAGGATCGATGGATTTTTTCGGGCGTAAAAATCCTAAGTATGGCTTCCTTCGGAAGGGAAGTAAAGCCGTGGGTCCCGTGTCGTACACTTATGGCATAATAAAGAACCTCAAGCCTGAAAGAAGAGGCCTCTGAGCAAAATTTGTCGGCCGTTTCACGCCCTGAATTGAATGGGACGCTGATGACTTGCGATGTTAAAGAGCGTCTGTAAATAAACCAAATGAAAAAAACGCCGGGGTAGAAACGTTTCCACATCGCACACAGCACCAGCTTACCTCGCCTGGCACTTTCGACCCTGCAAAAGAACCAATAGAATGAAATGAAGTAAAATAGGCCGGTCAAAATTTTGTGCACAGGAAAGAACTATCCATCATTCACTTAAGCGATCAGGATAAAATTGCTCGGGATGGCCGTTCTTAAGGAATGCGTACGTGAGACCTCTCGAATACCAGTCAAAAATCTTTACCATCTGAGCTACCGCGCTCGGTCAACTAATAAGACTATGAGGCAGAAAGAACATCAGAAAATGTAAAACAGAAGTGGACAACGCCGAGCCAAAATAGATGTTTCCACCCTGCGTCACTCCATTTTAATCTAAAGCATTAAGTTTGAAAAGCACGTGAGAGACACAGAGGCTTCAAATTTGTAAATCTCTTAAATGAAGCTTGAAGCTGTGCTACATGAAAGAGCCTGGAAATAAGTGCGAAGAAGTGAAAGAATAATTAAAAATATACAGTTATATTTAGTTATATTTACATGTATCTACGTTAATTTCATCATTGAAACAAATCATTCATTATTATTATTATTATTATTATTATTATTACCTACCATTATTATTATTATTATCATCATCATCGTTGTTGTCCTCATATTTTCCTCAATCGGCATCTAGCCGATAAAATTATGGGTAATATTTCTTCCCCTGAAGGGTCCTGTAAAAATTATAAGTTTGTGATACCAAGTATAAGACTGTTTTATTGCATTTAAAGAATTGAATTTTATAAATTGTAATAACAAGATTTTATACTTCAAATATTTAATTTGTTTGCTCTTTTCTTGTGTTACCTTCCTCACGATGCTGTGAAAGCAAGAGAAAACGACCTTTCAGAGTATGCAGGTTGCCGGACCTCCATAGCTAGATGGATAGCTAGATGGTACAACAAAGTTTCCCGTCCACTACCTATCTTGCATATCGACATTCACTCTAGTGGGAAATCATTTGAATACCCGTATACAAGCCCAATGAATGAACAGGTGCCAGCTCCTGACCAAATTAAATATTGTCCAGAAATGTTTCCGTCCGCAGGTCGGTTATCTGCTGCTGTCATTTCTTACGTTTTTATGTTTATTGTAGTTAATGAGAATTAATAAAAATTATTGTTAAACAAAATAAAATTAGGATTGGTGCTCTGAATTCTACATTTAATGAATGTTTATTTCCTGTTTCAATTGAAAATCCACGCGAATATCTAATAAAAAAAAGTATATTGCTGTCACTGAATGGCAAGGAATAGACATAATTAGAGTGTTATTCCTTACACACACAACTGAGTAACTACATGCCAATCACTGGTTCTTTAATCAGAAATAAGGTATGAATATGTCCTCAGACCGGTTGGCGCGGGCGAACCTCCATTGGAAAACTGGTTCCAAGTAAAAAATGCAATGTTGTCATATTTCGGCTTATATTTACACGTTTTTTTTTCGAGTTGTTACTCCATTTATACCTATATAACTTACAATTCAGTGTGGTATTAATTATGATGCAACCACCTCCTTGGTATAGATGTTAGCGTTGCTCACTGCTGATACAGAAGCCCGATTCGGTTCCCGGTAACCTGCTTAAGAATTTTTCTAAGTTAGGGAGGGGTCCACCAGCCTCGTGAGGACAATTGGGAAGCTGCCTGATTGAGACGTGAGCAGAGTAAATAGGCGACCTGCGGGGTGCCGGCATGCTGATCATATGTCCCACCCCTGCAATACTACCCTCTATCAATGAAGCCGTAAGACGGGGAGCAAGCAGAGGTCACCGCGGCAGGCGAAGGCTCACACCGGACTGTAGCGCCACATGAGAAGATTAATTACGATCTGCATAATACTAATGCCACATAGGGTAAGTTTTTAAATAAGTACCCAAAATCTACTACCTTCTTCAAATAACGTCTGATGTTACTGATGTTCAAAATCGCGGGGCCAACATACCTGAGCCGGTACTACTGCTATTATCACCACCACTACTACTACTACTACTACTACTACTACCACTACTACTACCACTATTACTACCACTACTACTACCACTACCACTACTCCTATTACCACTACTACTACCACTACTACCACTGCTACTACCACTACTACTACCACTACTACTTCTGCTACTACTACTGCTACTACCACTACTACTACTATTACTACTACTACTACTGCTACTACCACCACTACTACTATCAATACTACTACTGCTACTACCACTACTTCTACTACTACAACCACTAATACTACTACTACCACTACTACTACTGCTACTACTACCACTACTACTACTATTACTACTACTACTACCACTACTACTACTACTGCTACTACTACCACTACTACTACTATTACTACTACCACTACTACTAGTTTTTTCGGGGCGTAAAAATCCTAAGTATGGCTTCCTTCGGAAGGGAAGTACAGCCGTGGATGCCGTGTCGTACATTTACGGCACGAAAAAGAACCTCAAGCCTGAAAGAGAGACCTCTGAGCAAAATTTGTCGGTCGTTTCACGCCCTGAGTTGAATGGGACGCTGATGACCTGAGCTGTTAAAGAGCGTCCATAAATAAACATTAAAAAACTACTACTACTGCTACTACTACTACTACTATTACTACTACTGCTACTACTGCTACTACTACTACTGCTACTACCACTACTATTACTACTACTACCACTACTACTATTACTACTACTACTACCACCACTACTACCGCTACTACCACTAATACTAGTACTACTACTATTACTACTACCACCACCACTACTACTACCACTACTACTACCACTACTACCACTACTACAACTACCACTACTACTACCTCTACTACCACTACCACTACTCCTATTACCACTACTACTACCACTACTACCACTGCTACTACCACTACTACTTCCACTACTACTTCTGCTACTACTACTACTACTATTACTACTACTACTGCTACTACCACCACTACTACTACCAATACTACTACTGCTACTACCACTACTTCTACTACTAGTACCACTAATACTACTACTACCACTACTACTACTACTACTTCCACTACTACTACTATTACTACTACTACTACTACTACTACTACTACCACTACTACTAGTTTTTTCGGGGCGTAAAAATCCTAAGTATGGCTTCCTTCGGAAGGGAAGTACAGCCGTGGATCCCGTGTCGTACATTTATGGCACGAAAACGAACCTCAAGCCTGAAACAGAGGCCTCTGAGCAAAATTTGTTGGCCGTTTCACGCCCTGAGTTGAATGGGACGCTGATGACCTGAGCTGTTAAAGAGCGTCCATAAATAAATCATTAAAAAAAACTACTACTACTGCTACTACCACTACTACTACTACTACTATTACTACTACTGCTACTACTACTACTGCTACTACCACTACTATTACTACTACTACCATTACTACTACTATTACTACTACTACTACCACCACTACTACCGCTACTACCACTAATACTAGTACTACTACTATTACTACTACTGCTACTACTACTATTACTACTACTGCTACTACCACTACTACTACCACTACTGCCACTAGCCACTACTTCCACTACTACTACTAACACTGCTACACTACTACCACTACTACTTCTACTACTGCTACTACTACCACTACTACTACCACTGCTACTACCACTGCTACTACCACTACTGCCAGTACTTCCACTACTACTACTACCACTACTGTCACTACTTCTACTACTACTACTGCTACTACTACTATTACTACTGCTACTGCTGCTTCTACTACTACTACTGCTACTACTACTATTACTACTACTACTACTATTGCTACTACTACTGCTATTACTGCTACTCCTGCTACTACCACTACTACTACTGCTGCTACTGCTGCTGCTGCTGCTGCTGCTACTACTACTACTACTACTACTACTACTACTACTACTACTACTACTACTACTACTACTACAGGTACTCCTCTCACTGGTTAATATATTGTTAGTAGTAATTTTGAAAAATTACACGGAGTTTTGGGACGTGGTTCTAAATGTGCCTCACTAGCATATTACTAATAGTACACACTTAATATATAATAATGATGGTATTTTTGAAAGAAGTTTAGGAATGGTCCAATATATTAGTTGCACTGAGAGAAAGCATCCTATTTAAGTAATCCGCGATACTTTCTTTCTTTTCAACAATGTTTACAACCAGCTACTTATCGATTCACTTATTCGGAATGACTAATGTAAGGTCACTTTTACTCGGGAGACCATTGCCCTAACTTTTATTCACTAATTCTATTTACTTACCGAGAATCTAAATTATATCGAACTATTTCAGATCTGGGGTGTTATAACAGAAGTAATTGGAAATGTAATGTATGAATATTTTGGTGGTCACAGTATAATAGATTTAATAGGTTTTATAGTCAGTTAGTATCTAATGTTTGTGCTAGCTATGATGCGAAAACCCTAAAGCTGTTCGATGGCAGTAAGCGAATATAATGTGTGCATTTATAATACGAAAACTGTAAAAACGATATGAATATTTAAAACTTCATATGTGAAAGATTAGCATATGTTGCTGATGTAAATAAATTTTTGGCATGGCCTTTTTGGATGTAGAATGCACAAAAGGTATTATTATGTGACTTGATGGATATTTTTTATGCATTATTACAGCCTTTGAAAATAACAAAACACTTATGAATGCTCTTGTAGAAGTGTCGAGGGAAGTTATTTGTTGGTGCTCAAGAGGCTGTTGCTATATAACTTGAAAATGGTGACTAAAACTGACATATATGGATTCTATTTTAATGAAGAGGGGCCACATGCCACTTCATAGTTTTTCCACACTATTCGGTGTAAACAATGTAAGTTTTAGACTTTCGTGTCATGATTAAACATTTGAGTAAATTCCAATACAAATGTGCAATAAGGAAAAAAAAATCAATTAGCAGAAGGGTCATTAACAAATTATGTAAAAATCTGATGAATCCAGTGATGGAATGGAATCAGCAGGAATAATATTTATATACCTGCAGCCAGAGTTAAAATATAGTCCACATTTTACCAAAAATCTGGAGGATGGGAATCAAATTGATTTTAAAGATTGTTATAAAATGAACCTTATAATACTGATGTGAAACTGTAAAACTTCGGGAAGTATAAAACACATATCTATAAAGAGGAAACATTAAAAAATATCATAAATGAAGTGTGTGGTGGAAAGTGATTAGGGGTTGTAATAGACACACAGTTATAAACAAATACACAGTTGTATTTGTCACAGTTGTGAAAAATACAACACAGGCAATATTGAATGGATGAAAAAATTCAAAACAATATTTGGACAATAAATGTTCATAAATTCTCAAATGACATGTGTCTCCGCATAGCTGCATCTTATTGTTAGATACACAGGAAAAATCTATAGTCATAGTGATCCTTTACCAGAAGCACTAATGAATGTAATAAAGCCCATATCCAAATATGTAGAATTGCATACTCGGAAAGACTCAAAAAACAAATTAAAATATCAATGGTCTATTCTAGAGTAAATATTTATATTACTTTCACAAAATAAAATATCTTAACCAGGATTTTCTGTAATGTGGCCATAAACAGCTTAGATCACTGTTCAATTCTCTATTCATTTCTAACTTGATCTACGTTATTTGTCCCGCCTATTCTGCAAGCAATATCTAATTTTTTTTGTTCGTTATGCAGGGGATTCGTTTTCGACTCGACATACGAAGGTTTACCTACATATTACATATGCTTGTTCTATTGTTATTTCTTCTTTACTGCGAAAAACTTAACAGCGTTCATTAAATCTATTTCAGTCTAATTAGTTTTTATTCTTTATTGGATTTATTCATTTTTCATCACACTTTTTTGAATATGTCATCCCAGTTATTAGAAGCATATGAAATGGGATTTCATAAGGGACGTATAACATCTGCATGCTTTGTATCCCTTGAGGTTTACGGCGGATGGGACGTCATGAAGATTATACAATAAACACTTGCGTCCCTTGTAGCATTTGAGATTTACAATATATGAATCTCAGTTTCCCCTTCCGATTTTAAAGTTGGAGGGAATAACAGGAAAGTCATAACCTATACCACCCTTCTTCCTCCTCCCTTCCTTTCGTTTTCCGGATTAGTTGCTGTTAGGGAACTTCATGTTTTGTAAAGTTAGTCATAAATTAACATACTACTCAACATTTGAAGAATTGCTGTAAAGTGTTTTTGAATTGTTTAAAATATTTTCTTGTTCTTCATTATATACTATATCTTGAAGTTAACGCTCCAGATTAAATCCTAGTGATAGTACCACCTTGAAAAAATAGTGTGCATATTTTATTTTATCCATATTTATATTAAATATCTTGTTAAAATTAATTGTTTTACATAGCTGACTCCCTTTCGGAAAATTTCCAAGGCCACGTTTGATGTAGAATAGTCAGAGATGGAGGAAAATGGAAGCAGCTACAAAATAACGACATTGCTGAACAAAATCCATGTTACGTATAGTGACAATAGCAGAGAATTTCCGACCATGACACATTTTCTCAGCTTTGCATGCAGTTCAGCGTTTGATAAGTTTTGGAGAGCTCAAAACTTTTAAACGCCAAGCTTGCTTTTTTAAAATGGGATCTCTTTATCATCCTAAATTGATCGTCACTCTCTACGAGAGTGTTATTTCACCGTAAAAAGTAGATACCAAGTAGCTCTGAGCGCCGACAAACATTTGCACTCCGTCCTGAAGACCGTTGGCAATAGACATAACGAGTCTGTCCATTTAACTTATGTAACAATTGGAGCATAAAATACGTGAAAGTATTTCAATGGAATTTTAATTGTTTAAACTTGCTCATTTTAAAAATTCATTCATATTTCCATATGACAGGGTACAGTAACTTATCTCTCATAAGAGTTCTAAATATTAATAAAATAATAATAATAATAATAATAATAATAATAATAATAATAATAATAATAATAATAATAATAATAATAAGAAGAAGAAGAAGAAGAAGAAGAAGAACTTATAAACAGCAAACACATAAAATCGCAAACAGCAAAATAAACAGTTTCAGAACCTTTCACTGATAATCGAACGTTGCAAATACTATATTATAGGATTTTGATTCATACGTGATCTACAAAAGCTTATTAATTGCTCTCTAGATGAACACAAACAATATATAGAATGTATGGTAGGTCGATGGACTCATCACTCAATGCGGTCATTAATTCAATCATTCCAACACCCCCTTAAAGATCTTGGGAGCATGGGACATTAAAAATGATCAAAATTGTAAAAATGAACTACACCTCTAAATATATTTGAGATATATTTTAAACCTTTAAAAATATACTCATTTTGAATATAAAGGCAGAGATGTCTATTGTATTTCAGGAAGTTCCCAAGTAGCATTTTCTAGCCGGTCATTTGTATTCATGGCTTTTAGTTTTACAAATTCCAAACTGAACAATGAATGTTTGAGTTTACAATGAAAGGCTCCCATAGGATATGGCTAAACGCAAATCACAATTCGACACCCGTCTTCATTCAATGAATGCTGCGCGTGGAGTTGTAATGAAAACCTCATACGAGAAACTGGAGAAAAGTTCATTCAACCTGTTAAAATTGACCCTTACTCCTATCCAAGGACATATTTGCGTAATTTACAGTAAAGGCAGGCTTGTATACATTTCCGTTTCCTTTTGAACGCATGCTGCAAGTCCTTGCTTGGTGGCAGGGTTGTCGTGAGTTTGAACAATTGCTGTTCTTCAATGTGTGTGGCACTCTACATAATGTTATTCCGTCATTGTAATTATTTCCTGTCGATGTACGTGAGCTCATTTGTGCATTCCGCCAAGCCACTGTGTCGCTTCACAACTAAGGTTGGCTCCTTATTGTTTTAGAACTAAAAAAAATCAGGAACTACTTTTACAAATTGCGGTCATAGTGTGGCTTAATAAGCATACTCCTACCGATTATTCGATTCTTTGAAAATAACAAAACAGGTTTTCATGCATTAAGGACCTCCGAACTTTTCTTTCAATGTTACAATAGTGGTTATAAAGGGCAAGTTTTCTCAGAATCTATGTGGAATTGGCGGTTGGAATGTATGCAGGTTATTAAATAAAAAATTGATTTTCTGAAAGCTTTGACAATAGTTATGATTTCATTAGGAAAATGTTTCATCTATTGAATTTTACTACCATTTCTGTAATTTTCTATATGTAAATTTGATAGCATTTTCTTTACAAAAATGCTATGTTAAATTAAACAAAAATACTTATTTAGCTTATCCTGAAAATTTGAAACAAAATTCATTAGATTCTGAGAAAAAATTAATTTTGTACGTCAGAAACAAAACTAACGATTTCAAGCGACAAAGTTTGTAATACCTTTGGGTGCATTTTAGGCACATAGATTGGAGCAACCTCTTCTTCTATAACTTCTCACTAGAGATATCTAAGTGTTTATAAAGGTAATTTATATATTTAATGTACCTCTTGAACATAAAGTTTGAAAAGAAATATATTTTTCAATATGTGGACGGTCCCTAATAGAGTCACGCCCATACAGAACACACTTTTAAACATATTTATCAGGTAAAAGACTGTATAAACCATATAAAATTAAATAGAGGATTCGTATTTTAATACTTAAATGTAACATTTTTAAATTCATAATTTTTATCCTTTCCGAATCGCATTAAGCATTAGACTGTAGCACGCTTTCGATTCTCTCAACGAAACAGAGGCGTAACCTCACAGCATTTGCCACTTTATTATTTTAGGAACACTGAAGTATTTCTAAGAATACTTTTCTTTATTTTACAGCTCATTTTGGTGTTTGCATTTAACAAAGAAACAAGCATTAATCTTCAGCATTTCATACTAAGACTTCTGAATAACCAATTACAATCAGTTCGTCAATATCGTTATGTTATGTTCAACGCTTGTGTGCGCAAAATATAATTAATTAATAGAGCTTAGATCAGTAGCAATATAGTGAGTTGTGGTACACCGAACTTAAAACATCTTACTGCACAATGTACGATAAATGCAATTATGTGAAATCGTTTTTACAATAAGTCATTAGTTTATTTCTTTTCAACTCTCTTCACTTTCATTCCAGTCTTATCCACTGCCTATTTGTATACTTCCTTTCATGTACTTTCATTTTGTCTCGTGTATTTTCTACCTTCTGCACATTTTGAGCACCCTTTATAAGTTATATAAATAATAAATGAAAGCGATAGAATCAATACATGCTACATAAATGATAAGCGATAAATGGACTAAATTCTTCTTGAGAGATTTTCTTTCGGCTGTAAGCGGCATACAATGAGATATTCAAGAAATATTGTAACAGAATGGAAGCATTTGCAACTGTGAATTAATTAGAAAGCTCAGGTTCAAAGAATAACATATTATATGGCAGAAGAAGCTCTGAACAGCGGCAAAAATTTAGGTAGAAATAGCCTTACTAGTCCATAATTAATTCTTATTCGTAGAAATACACAGATAAAGGTAATTATGGACGATGGCGCTGCTAAAATATCAGTTTGTTTTTCTGTCTAAATATTTCCAAGTATGTTCTGTCTTATGCGGAAATTTTAAACGAGTCATTTTTAAAACTGTGTACAAGAAATTTACTGCGAACGTCATTTATTCAAAAAAAAAAAAAAAAAAGACGAGAAAATATGCTGCATTTACTAGGAGAAAGCTACATTTTTGTGCTTAATAACGCTTGATTAGCAATATTATCTAATACGCTTTAAGTATTTAGTTCCTCTAGATACTTGGCTTACTTTAATATTTCTGATCAGTAAAGCTAAACATTCGCATTTGGCATCAGATGCTAATTATTGGGAAAATTAAAATTAAGAACTACGTTCAGTAACGATTATGCCTAGTGATATGCAAGAGGAACACAATATCAGGCAAGGGTCACCGTCAAATAGGCTGCTCGTGGCTAAATGCACTGAAATAACGTCTGACAATACCCTTATGTGTTGCTGAAAAGCTGAGAGTGGGCTTTTGAATCCCTTAATAAAAATGCAGTGTTACAATTCCTTTTTTAGGTTATGGAATTTTACTTATTGCCAGCAGAATTAAATTTTGCCTTTCGGGAAGAAAGACGTTTTCTTTTACTGTGATGTTTATAGAGTAAGAGAATGGAGCAGACTATTCTTATCTTCACACGCTCAGTCCTAACGTGGCTGAGCTTTACTCCTAGTCCAGCAATAATTATTTAGCGCGATTGTGGCTGATATGAATGGTATTAATAAAATTAAAGTTTAATAATAGTTGAACTAATGATCGAATTCAACCATTTTTACAAAAAAATTTAATAACTGCTTCTTGGGAGTTTTGAAGTTCTAGATTGCTTAGTTTTGTACAGTTCTTATTCTAATTTAGAATTATAAATGACCAAATAAATATAATATTTTATGTTGTCTTGCCGTAAGCCTAAAATACATATTTATCATGTGTATCACATGAAAATAACCGGTCATTTTTAACCTTTGGCGTCATATGCAAACTCAAAAAAGTTAATAATTTCAGCGCATGAATAATTTTAGTGAAGGACTGAAAGTGAGTCCACTTCATTCATAGTTACCCCAAAACTTCTTTACGGAATGGAGCAACATTATAGAAATGCCATCTAGATAACTTGCCAACAAAGGTCAAGTATAGCTCTGATAAGTGAGAAAGAAAAGAATTTAACTTGAACCACAAGGGAAATAAATGTTTTTAGACTGAGATTTGAACAAAAACTCTGTAATGTGTATAAAGAAATAGAGAACGAGTTCATTAAATTAAATCATCCGGAAATTTATCTTTGAGGCAACAATATATTTCACTTTTGTGACATACTCAATTTTGCCTCTGGGGTGCACATGAATGAATGGTGTTTAACGCCCGTTTTTGCTACAGAGGCACCACAGGCGATGGACACTGATGATACATGAGATGATATATTGGGAAAGGATTTATTTTTAAGGAAGGAAACGTTCCAGGCCTAAGTTTAAGGTACCTCCTCGGCATTTGTCATTTATGAGGGCTGAGGAAACCCTGGAAAAAACCTGTCAGAGAGGACGGTCCTGGCGGGATTCGAACCCCAGACCTTCCGCTCACGAGTCCGCGATTTAACGACCTCGGTCACCCGTGGCGGTGGTGTGCATATATATAAACTATTATGCTTATGTGTTTTGTAATACCTGCATAAATAATTATCTGGGAGGCCTTAGACATATTTTCATCTAATTGTTATATTGTTTGCATATTTTTTACACTTACATATCAAACAAATTTCAATAATAAGGGCAGTTTAGGTCCTATTTCTATTGAAATCTCATTCTATGCGGCTTGATGTAGCTAATTGCAGATAAGAGTTCACTATAAGGTGACATAATGACACGTACCTAGCCTACCTATAACTCAGAATTAAAAATGAATGTGCTTTTTTTTAATTAAAATATTAGGCAATTGTAAAGATTGATGGACCCACCCTAATGCCTTTTTATGAACACAGTATAATGCACAGGAGCATTCAGTATAATGCAATAGAATGACTTTAAGAAATTGTTGTTATTTATAAGAGCCTTTTATCTTTCATATGGTTTGTAAATACTGTAGATCAAGCTCAGATATGTGTATTCTAGGCACGGATGCCCCCATATTTTAAAGATGTTCACGCATAATAGGTGCTGTATTAGATCACATGTACAAGTATGTGCACCAATGCGATAGTGTCAGAGAGCTCAATTGTTAACGCCATATTCTTCGTAATAGGCCAAAAGAGATCAATAATTTTCAGGAGCAATGCAGTCTTTATTTTAACATATTGCACTCTGTGTTTTACTCATTTGGAGCAATTTCATCTTTTCATTCAATTTTCGTGCTTCATTAGGATTTTGCAGAGTGCATACAAGAAGGACATACGTACGGGACCCCGATATGGCATAATTATGTCATATCATCCAACTGATCTGGCGAAATAGTTTATGAAAAAGTAGCAGTGCATAATGCGCCCCCATATTGAGCATTCAATGGAATATCAGTGAAGGATACAATAGGCTATATAAATTACTCTATAAAATTTTCAAGTCAATGATACATTGGAAATGCCGACATAAAGTAAAAAGAATTGCGTAAGAAATTCCTGCAAAAGGGGTTTATTAAAATAAGAAAAAGCTTTTAATTATATAGGTTTACTGATATAACTGGTAATATACCCCGAATATAATAACGAAATGTTTTTAGGATTTGACAAGTCTTGAATATGTTCATTGACAAATTGATCAGGACGAACTAGCTTAACAACATTTTCGCATTTACTTTGGTATATATATATACCAGTGAACATCACTGGTACATACCTGCGACATGTGATTTCAGGGATTTTAATAGTTATACATTTGTTCTTGAATGGTAGCTTCATCTTGCTTTCTAATTATATCCAATTTGTCAAACATGTTTTCCTCCACTACCTCATTTTACGAATTATGCGCATCCGTAGGTCCATAGTAAAGATAATTCGGTTTTAATTTACCCTTTTGAGTGAGATTAACATTTAAGCTGAACTATGGCGGTTAAAACTCGAACTATGGCAGTTACGAGTCATGAATACGAAAAACATCTGTTCACATTATTAATTCGAAAGTCACTATTTGGTCGGTGCTAAGAACGTCTATGAATAGTCCCCCAAGTTGTTACACATGTTTTTTTTCTCAGTAATTTTAACATTCAGTGTGTTTTCGATAATTACAGTACTAATTAAGAAAACGCATATGTGTTACGTATCTGTTCAGCAGTATGTCTGTTAAGGGGATTATAATTAAAACACCTGTTCTTATACTTTTATCTGATACAAATATTTTATTTTACAGTTTATTAATGTAAAAACAATATCATATATGTATATTTGTGTTCAATAATCGTAGTTTGAAAGTTATATGAGGTTCAATAAAAGTACGTGTATTGTACTTATATTTGAATAATTACTATATTAAAATTGTAATATGAGTTATCAGGTCTTTTATGACCTAAAGCTCGCAGTTTTATAATGCAATTTACGCAGAATAAGTGGCAGAATAAACAGAAATGATACACACTAATTTCTAAAATTGTTGTACACAGCACTGCTATGCTCTTGGCACTATGTTTTGCGCTCTTGTAGCACCCCGTTATAGGTTTCCTGCCCTTCGAAGCAGCACATCACACCTCTTCTGATGGCAGTTACCGCTGCTGTTTTTGTATGGGAAACAGTAACGAACTCCATATGTACGTATAAACCTTTCTGTAAAAAGGTATTGGATGATTTTCGACCATAAACTAACATGTCTATTGAAAGTTCCTTGATGAACAATCCCCTATCTATAAAAGTTCTTTGTGTGGGATACAGAACACAGTAAAAATAAAAATATTTATAGTGCAACCCCCATTATGTTTTTCCAGATAGCCATTGGCCTGCATATGGATTGTCTTTCTCAGGTGCAGTTGCGTAATCCCAGAAAAAAGTTCCCTAATAGAAACGTCCAAGCCAATATCTGCTCCTACATGAAGAAAAAAACTCAAAAAGCGAACATTTAGTTTCTAGTTATACCTTGATGGTTTAATTTTTTCATTCACAAACTTTTCGAGCCTCCGGATTGCACTTACATGCACAATGTTTGGTGGAATAAATAAATTCCAAGCATTCTTAGGAGTAGGTGTTATAGTGTCCATTATAGGAGCAAATTTACCTGCAAGCAGATGGCGTTAATGCAGCTTTTAATTTCTCTTCCATTGGCGTGAGATCATCAGGACAGTGTAAGTGTCAATTGGTGATAGCATTATCGTTTAAAAATTCCATATCCAGATACCATTTTATTTAGTGAATGTTTTCATATAATTAATTACAAAAAATATAAATTATATAAACGATGTGAAGAAAAGTGGTGGTTAGTTAAGGTTATGTGTGTAAGCTTTGGTGGCAAAACTATGTACTAATGAGGCAGTGGTGGGGGAAAATCTTGGTGACAAAACTGTGCACTAAACTTTGGGTACGTACACAAACGAATATTTACGCAGTGATTAAAAATATACTAATTACAAAATGGCGGTACTTGAACTACAATAGCGAAGGCAATACCCCAGAACTAAGAACATAAATATGCAACGATTGAAATATTAATTGCAAAATGGCGGGGAACTACAATTATGGAAACACTAGGAACTAAAAATAAAAGTATGCAGTGATAAAAAAATATAATTGCCAAAATGGCGCGCTGCAATACTGGAGGAAAAACTACCGACTTTAAATGTACGGTGAGTATATGGGTAGAGGTACATGGGTACATGCTGGTAAAAGTGTATTACTTGTATGGGGTAGAGGAACCAAAATATATTAACAAGATAATGGTGAAAAAAACAATGTAAAATAATTCTCAATGTAATATTTACAATTATCATCATTGAAATAATAATATATATTGAGAAAAATAGTAATTATACTGCAAGCCAAAGGCTAAACTGTGTAAAAAGATGTTAACTTACTTGGTAAATAATATTTTTGTTAGATAAAACACACACACACACACACACACACACACACACACACAACACAGTGGTGGGCTTTAATTCTGCATAATAGGCTGCTACGATGAAAAAATGAATAATCTCTGAAGGCGAAAGTATAAACTAATATTTGCATCTAATATTACTACATACATACCTACCTTCAAAAGGGCGATGCGGAAGTACTTCGAGGGCGGCTGCCTATCAGCTGCTAAGCAAAAAGAAGATATGTATTCAATAAAGGGAAGTAGGGAAAGGGCATGTGACTGTTGGAAACGATTTCCAGGGAAATCAAGTAGGAAATTGCAGATTATTAGCAGGTTATCTGCCGACACACTGTTGGACAGGTGAAAACAAATTCGAGCCTGTAGGGCCAAGTGATTCGCTGGGGTTTCTAGGCGACTGGAGAACATAAGGTTTATTGCATAAATATGTTCTTATAGTAATAGAAGGTGAAAATGCAAGATTGCGGAAGTAATGAATAGCATCTCAATAACATGTTGGCGAATAAAATATTACTGCCAAAAATGAATAAAAATCAGTTACAATTTTTAACTTTGCAAAAAGAAGTTAAATTATGAAAAAACGATAAACAAAAATTAATATTAAAAATAAAACAATTGTTTGCCAAAAAATTAAATTAATGGTTTAAAACATTTATTTTTGTAAAAATAAATTATGTTGTGCGAAAAAAGTTGTTAACATTTGCAAAATAATTTTCATCTTTAGTTTTCTTTATTAAATAAAATTAATATTAGTAATAAAATATACCTCTTTTGCGAAAAAAAAACCAAAATAAACTATTTCGAATATATAATTTTGGAAAAAGTAATTCACTGTTTGATTTACTTTTATACGTTCCATTCTTTCATACGTTGAAAATGGACGAGGTGCACTAGCTGATATTCGAGTCCGACGCCTCGGGCGACGGCGAAGCCGATGTCAGAAGCGGCAGCACGGATTTTGAAACAAACGTTCATAAATTTATAAAAACAAAACAAAAAAAAATCACTATAGTGTGCAGTATTTATAATAATAATTATAGGTGGATATTTTGGTAAAAATGTACAACGAGTATGGAACGTAGGAAGTTTGATAACCTTCCTCCTTGCTATTTTCAACATAACAATATTTGGTTCATTGTTAACATTTTTAAAATAAAGGAGCTCTCGGGAGACGGAAGGATATCAAACTTCCTGCGTTCCATACTCGTCGTACATTTTCACCTAAATATCCACCTATACTCACATACTCAACGTGTATTTATAGTTCATGGTTTTACCACACAATTTCAATTCAAATTTCCGCCATTTTATTGTATATATTTTTAATCACAGTGTAACTTTTATTTTTAGTTCTTAGTTTTTCCATCATTGTAGTTCACCGCCATTTCATAATGAGAATTTTTGATCACTGTATAATTTTATTTTTAGTTATGGTGTTTTGCCATCGCTATGGTAGTTTAAATTCCCGCCATTTTCTAATTAATATTTTTAACCAGTGTGTAAATATTCATGTATGTACACATTGTTTAGTTCACAGATTTGCCAATACTATTGTAGTTCAAATTCAAGCCTGTTTGTAATTCAACTCGTGTTTAGTTAATAGTTTTTCCATCAAGTGTTCCCCCACCACTTTCCTCAGTTCACAGTTTTGTCACCCAAACGGTTCTCACACTACCTCCTTCTTTTTCACAGTTTTGCCAACAAGTGTTCCCTCACCACCACTAAGACTTACATATATAATCAACCATCCGCCGTTTTTTCCTCACATTATATTGTGTAATTTATATTTTTCATGTGTATTCTGAATATATACAATATGTATATACTCAACATTTAAAAAGGACCCCTAATTATGCAATTGGTTTAACGATAGCCCTACCATCAGATGACACACATTCTACATGGTCTAATGCTACCTGTAAAGGGAATTAAAAGCGACACTAGCGCCGTCTCGTGATAGATTAAAGTTTAATCCAATTGTTCAATTGAAGCATTAGCATCTTGTATGCAATAACCTAAAAAAAAAAAACCTTCTTTTATCATTGCAGGAAATTCAATGTGTTGTTTTTGTTATTGTTGGCATTTTACATGAATCTTAAAGATTCTGCTAATGTGTATGGGATAAATCCGTGGCTTGATTCTATAAGAGCCAATGTGCAAAAATGTTCTGGATTACAAGCGATTATAGTATTTCTAATATCTTCATTTTTTGAACAAATATTTTTATAATTGTTTGGAAATTCTGACATCCACACTCTTATAGCTAATAACATTTTTATTAAATGAAGAGAAAAAAAAAACAGAGGAAATGTTGCAAAATGTACATGTTTATTGTATATTCCTGTTATTATGAATTAGTGGCATTAATTGCACAGGTGTACTTAATTTTTGTTTTATTTTTTATCACTGGAAATAAAAAGTCTGTTCTAAGGTCAGTTATTATAGTTTTATTATTGTCATTACAATAAATTCCCTTTCAAAGTAATAATTGCATAATAGAAAAGCACTTAAATTTTGATAATATTTATATTAATTATATTATTCTGTGTTTACTTTCTTCATTATATGGCAGTTCATCTCATTTGTGTAGCTCTAAATTCGGCCCAGCAATGTATTGGCAATGAAATAAATGACTGCTAGGGTCGATGTAAGGCAACAGAACCTTTAAATCCTTTAATTTCTTTTGTGGAAGTGAAAGAGACCCCTCAAAAATTTAGTAAGTTCTTGCATTGATAAACTTCTAGCTGTCTTTCTACTTACACTCAATGTCTTGAAAGGCTCTTCACTCGAATAACTATATTTGTAAGACACAATTCCTGGCAGTTCGGTGTTACACTTGATCATTTTACTACCTTCCAACTACAGGATTTCCATCTGTGTTTACCTTTCTGTGTACTATGTACAGTATTGACATTGCAACAGATTTTTAAAAATTTAGTAATTTTGTGTTCCAGTTCCCTGAGAGTTATAGGTGATTTCCTGGAAACCATTTTTATTAAGTTTGCCCAGTCTCTGGGAAGTTCAACTTCAACAGTGTTTGCTTTCTTTGTACTCTAAATTGCAGCATGAATAATGTAACCTTCTAAGCATGACCCATTTCAAGAAATTTATAGTTAATATCTAGTGCTCTTTCATTCAATTTTTACTCGTCTATTTGCCTG